>JAMJFZ010001815.1:11157500-12615000 GCA_026225945.1 Cricetomys ansorgei
AACCTTCCACCGCAGAGTATATATCACAACAGGCTTGTTTGCCAGGTGGAGCCAGAAGCAGACATGTCAAGTTAGAAAGCTCTTCTAAGAGACTAGCATTCAGTTGTTAAAATTTAAGTTTTCTGTTAAGTTTTTTGTTTTTGGCTCCCCGAATCCAAATCCCACAGATCGGTTTCTTACAGAGACGTACACAATCTTAGCGATCATTTCAGATGCTAAGAATTAGTTTATGTTGCTGGGCAGCGGTGGTACACGCCTTTAATCCCAGCACTCGGGAGGCAGAGGCAGGTGGATCTCTGTGGGTTCGAGGCCAGCCTGGTCTACAGAGTGAGTTCCAGGACAGCCAGAGTTACAACAGAGAAACCCTGTCTCTGGGGGAAAAAACAGAAAACAAAAAATAAAAACAAACAATTTGGTTATATAAAACCAAACCATGCTTTTGCGCGGCGCATCACGGGAAATGAAGACAAAGGGACAACATGGAGAGGAATGCTCAGTTTTCAGACCTCCTCCAGCCTGTCCAAGGCGTCGTTGAGCTTCCTCCGCCTTTCCAACGCCAGGAGCCAGACCTGCTGCCACTTGCTCACCAGGAGGTTTACCCGGGGGTTCTTGGTTTCGATTTGTGTCTGGGATCCAGAAGGATATAAGCCTGATGCTGGGAAGCGTTTCCCTGTTGAAATACAACTCCAATCAGGATGGCAAAGCTGCTAGTGTGCTGATAGGCACTGAGGCTCCCCACCAAGGCTGACTTAACTACTGTGTACTGCAAAGAAAAATACTCCAGCCTAGTTATTCTTGCTTATTAAGGTTCACATTCTGATCTTATGAACCGTAGAAACGTCTTGATGGGGCCGTTTAAAATCTGAAAACTCTATATATTTAATGCTTGAAACATTTTCCTACATAACTTCATGCCTTTTAATGTTGAGGGGTCAGAGTGAGACACATTAGAGTAGGTGACAGAAAAGGCACCTGCCCTTCTTAGAGAACAGGCCTGAAAAGTGACAGTCCCTGGGATCAGAGTCAGATGCTTTACCAACGACAGCCAAGCTGGGAAGATGTGCAGGTCCCAGCCTTCTCCCAAATCCATTCTCTACTGAGCTTGCATTTCACATGACAACTCAAAAAAAAGAAAAAAATATCTTTATTTGTAAGAAATCGCCTCTGCTTACTTCCGGCTCGCCCCTTGTCCAAGACCGGAATGTGGGACTGCAATGAGGACGGGTCGGCTGCCCTCCTCTTATAGGTCTTGGTTACTTTATCCACGTCGGGCTGTTTTCTGGTCATTTCCTCCATGAAGGTCTGAAAAGAAGAAACGATGTCAATCAAATCAAGGTACACAGTGAGTGAGTTGGCATTAAGGACGGCAAAGGACACAGGACGAAGGGCCGTGCTGTCCCTGTGAAGAGTTCCCTTGCTAAATGGCTGCAGCTGCGGGTGCTTTGACTGATTCCCAAAGGCTGCCAAACGTTATACCACGGAGCAGATTCACACCCCTACATGTGGGGTGTGCGGCAAAGGCTCCGGGAAGGCAGAGGCTGGGGAAAAGGGATCGGGAAAGGGAGGCAAGGCAGGCAGGTGAAGACAGAGGCAACTTGTTTCGGAAATACTTATTACGTTGGAAAGCTCGAGCCACTATGATACCTTTGCACAGGGAACATAGCCCCAGATACTCTGGACCATGATAGGCACCGATAACACAGATTCAACATTTTTAAAATTTATTTTTAGTTATTTAGATGTGCACGTGTGTGTGTATGTTGTTGCTTGTCTATATGTGCAACAGGTGTGTGTGTAAGGCCAGAAGAGGGTGTTGGAGGTCCTGAAACTGGATTTACAGGTGGCTGTGAGCTGCTCAGTGTTGGTTCTGGGAACTGAACTAGGAACTGAACTCTGCAAACGCTCTTAACCTCCAGCCCCAGTAATTAAACAAACTATGTATCAGAGCACATGTAATGCCATCGCTTCAGAGTCTGCAACAGAGTACACAGGGTGAGTAGTGACTTTGAGAAAGAGGATGCGCCCCCTTTCAAGCACGCTGCATTTGGGACAGTCATGGTTGGTCACCTGGGGAGTCAGGAAATGAGCAAGGAAGTACCAGCCAGAGCCACAGGGATGAATGAGATTGCCCGGAGAGAGCGGAGTTACAATAATGGAGCCGAGGATAAAACGCAGGAGAGAACAGAGCTGACATTTAAGAGTTAAGTGGTAACCCCAGAGCCTCCAATAGACAGAGGAGTGCCTCACAGATGGCCAAGGAGAATTCCAGAGGAAAACGGAAAACAAGCTGCAGGGAAGTTGCAGAATGGGAAACTGAGAAACCCACTAGTCCTGGGGCTCGGGAATATGCTGGGGAAGCGAGGCAATGGAGGAAGGAAGACACCCGAGGTGGTCAAGTGTATTTACCTGGTGTTCTGCAATGAGGGTCTTCACCTCTTCAATCTCCTGTGGGATGACTTCCTTATCTTTCTCACTAAGCGTAGTTTCGGCCCACTGCAACCACAGCAGCAAAGTTTCCAGCAACTCCTGCTTAGCGATGAGCCCGGCCAGGGCTCCTGCTAACCTCTGCTGGTGCTGCTTCGCCCAGGCCAGCACCTGTTGCAGAAACACACAGCTCACTGAAGTTCTTCCGACTCTGCAGATCGTTGCATGAGTGTAAACGAGACCAGTTTTAAATGTAAACTAGGATCATTCTGGGCTAGACCTGGGAAGCCTTCTGCTATTCTAGATACCGCAAGTGGCAGCAAGACCCAGTTTGAGGGAGCACCAAGACACCCTTTAAGGATGTCTGTCACCTCTAGAATGTTAACGACGTATACAGTACCTGGGTTTACTCTTCTTTATTCCTTGTGCTTTGTCGAGTCTAAGTATACCTTCTCTAAAGGGTCAAATGTGTTTATTCCAGGCATCTTCGGGACACAGTAGAATTTATATCGCTAGGATCTTTAGGTACTCAATTCCAATCAGCTCTGAAACGCTCTTTGATGTGGGATTATTCAGCAGACAGTGAGCAAGTGAGACACACCTACAGTGAACCATCTGTCTGTTGAGGCCTCGGGATACAGCTGCAGATCCTGTAACTATTCCAGCCAAAGGCACCTTCAGGGGCTGATGTGCACAGAGGGCAATCTACAGGACACTTTCCTGGGAGGGCTTCACCTTGCACAGCTGTAAGGGAGTGCTGAAGTTTCCCATCCCCCTGCCCAACTCTCGGCTACTGCTGCCGGAGGTGACGTGAGACGCACTGACCTCTTCAAACCTGGCCTGGATGATTGTTATCCAGTGCTTAATGGTGGTGATGGAGTCAGGGTGGCAGATGGCCAAGAGAGCGTCGCCCATGCCAGTGGCCTTATTTAGTTCTGCTCTTTTTTCTTCCAGTCTCTTCATAAACTCCTGTAGCAGGACAAACACTTTGATTAGCTGTTGGTCAGCTAACAGCTAACACCACCACCAACAGATTTTGGTGACATTCATTTACTGTCAGGGTTATTAAAAATAAGATTTCAATCTGGGCGTGGTGGTGCAAGCCTGTGATCCCAGCACTTAGCAGGAGGATCGGGAATTTAAGGCCAGCCTTGGCTATATAGTATGTTCAAGGCTAGCCTCAGCTACACAGTATGCTCAAGCCTCAGCTACATGAGACCCAGATTTTGGGGAAAAAAAAAAAAACCCAAAATGCACAACAACCTTCCCCAAAGAACCAGTTCAACTGGTTTATCGTCACACCGGGAATGGGGGAGGAAAAAGTACTTTTTAATATGCATGCCCAAGTAACAAGCATAGGGTAATATGTCATCCTTTAAAATACATATAAAACAGCTTTCCAGAATTTGACTGTATAGACATGATTATCTATCAGTGAGAAGGAGGGTTGGGGGGGGGGAGAGAATCGCCAGAGTCAGAAACGGTACTGGCTGGGAAAAAAGTCTAACAAGTGAGATCAGAGCTGGGGGCGGCAGTGTGCGACCGGAGCCTGGGCTCCTCAGCAGGTGGGGCAGGAGGGGCACCTGGGGACAAGCCCGGAGCCTGTCTCAAACAAAGTAACCCACAAACCCACAAGGGCAGCGGGAGAAAGATAAAATACTATCAACCGTAACCAAGAAAGAGAAAGATCATATAGATAAAAAGGGCCAAGGATGGAGGAAAGCTGGGCAAAGGACTGTAAATGTTTGTGGCTGAAGGACAGAGGGCCGGGCCACAGTGGGCCAGGTGAGAACAGAACAGTCCCTTTCCAAGATTAGGAAAAGGGCTCCTCTCTCTCCCTCCATTATGGAAGCGGAGGGCAGTATCTGGTCATACAGGATGGACACAAAGCTTCAGCAGGTCAAAGATGACCTTTCAAACTCCAACTTATAACGTCTCACAGACCTAGCTACTTTTTCCCTTCTTCTTATTGTGGCTCACAGTTCTGAAGGTGCCACGTGACAGCCACACCCGGTGACAGCTCTCTTGGGGCAGTGCGCATGTGTACCCTGCCCATAATTGCTCTTTCTTCATCAGAACTCATTATCCGTAAGACACAGACTGTAGAATTCTGAGCTCTTTCTGAGGAAAGCAAGGACCACTGTCCTAAAAATTGTGACGTGCTTCCAAAACCTCACAGTGGATTTCGGAGCACCCACAGACACTCCGGTGTTCCTGGGGAGGGCTTAATCTCACAGATAGGTAGTAAAGGCCACAGACAAAGAGGACAGTATGCTACGCAGGCCACCTGAGTATGGGTGTGACTTTGACAATGTGAGCCCTCGCGGTGACAAGCTGCGACCTTTGTTATCAGCCTCTAGGAAGGGATCTGTCACGTGGTTCCCGACCTGGCACTGTTCTGCCATTATAGTTTATACACAGGGCTTCTAGACCCGAAGGGCCATGAGAGTAGAAGACTGCCCTATTCGTTTTGTGATCTCTTTTAGTTAGCGCGAAAGAGCTCTGTGACTGACTAAGTAAGCAATTTTTCTAGCTCCTTTATTCACCCATGTTTACTACTATGGACCTAGAGAAGAATTAACAACATATTCTGATAGCATGAGCCACTTTTTCGGTTCATAACCTTTTAAAGTATTTTAATTTCTCTAACAAAGTCTTCTCTTTTTAATACAAGAAAACAATAAAACACTTCTAGCAGGAAGGGAAAAGGTTAGGTAACACCAGCTGTGCTGTCCCCAGGCCAGCTGACACAGATGCCAGCTCCCCGCCGCCAACCAACCACCTGCTTCCCTCCGTGCTCATCTGCCCTGCCTGGGGTGTGCGCTCCGCAGGAGATGCGTGGCACTTTTAGAAATTAAGACTGTACTGAGAAGCCGTGGTACTCGAAAATTAAATGTCTTGTTTTCTTTGGTGAATGTGTGAAACTGAAAAGAACGGATAACGTCCCGCAAAAACCTTTATGCTATTAAAAGTATTTGAAAATAACTGGCCGACAGGCTTCTATCCTGACTCTGCATACTTACCTCATAAAGATGTTCTGGTTTTGCTATGTGCTGCTACCACACAGTCTTTCTGTAGGGTGTCAGATCTGTACCGTGGGTATCAATGGTGTGTATACGCTCTTAAGAACCTAGCCTTAGTACACTGGTGGGACTCAGTCCTGCCTGGCTATTAGCCCACAGTGATATAAACTAGGTTTCTTAATATTGAGCTGAATCTAAAACTCACCATAAACCTGACACGCTTTTCCTGTCCTTACAGCCTAGCTTTACATTTAAACAATGTACAAAGCACTTCATTCCTCCAGGCAAAGCTATGCAAGCCGGCATCATCACTCTCATTAACATGTTTCCTTGCTATAGCTGGCTAACCTCTCTGAGAAAGGGTAGTAATTAAAATAAGAAGTAGATGACGCAATACATGCTACACTAGAATGATGCACTTCCAGCATGACCTTGAGAGGCAAGGTTATTAAGTGGTGTTGAAAAGAATCTTTCAAGTTAACCAGAAGTGCTGACATCAACACCACACGCGGTGTGAGCACTGTAAATCCCCGACTTTTCCAGTCAAAGGTCAAAAAGCATCTGTTGTGTGGACCACCCTTGTGAGGGTTCTGCCGAGTTCCAAGCGTGGCTACAGAAAGGAGCTTAGCTTGGCTCGATGACTCAACGGCCAGACTTTTACTCGGCTAGTGGTTCAAGACTACAGAATTAATGTTTTAGATGTACAACGTATGTTATGGTTAGTTAGTTCTCAGGAAAATTTTTATGAGGTCCTTGATTAAAAGTGAGACATGCGCCCAAGAGAGAATGCGCCCAAGAGAGACTGCTCAGCGAGTGGAATGAGGTGCTTCAGGTCTGAGGCCCTGAGTGCGAGCCCCAGCAGCCACATGAAGGAAGGCAGAATAAACTCCTGCAAGTTGTCTTCTGACCTCCGCAAGCACACGACAGTGGTCCATGCGCACGCACAGACAGCAAAGTACATAAAAATAAGCCCCCAAAGCGGAAGAGGCTTGAGAATAACATTTTAAGGTTAGAAACGCTTATTTCGCATATAAATGTCAAAGTTACTAATGTACAATTCCAGTGGGATATTTTGTAAGTGCCAAGCTGCTCACTAAGTAAGTGTCATTCTTGAAATACACATTCAAGTGCAACCAAATGGACTAATTCTGGTCAGAAGCCAAACGGCCCTCTAGAAAAGTCAGTGTGTAACCTAAGATAGGAGTCAGAGTGCCTGAGTCTACAATGATCACTTTCTTTCCAAAGGGAGCCTGGAAAAATGGCTACTGATCAAGGTGTGTAGGAGACTGTGAACAGGTGTGTAAGCAGGGGGGGTGCAGACACATCCCCAAATGCACCAGAGGTAACTTCTCTTTCCCTTGTTCATTTTCTCATTTTGTTTTACTCACCAACTGGGAATTACTCACTTTATGTTGATCAATGAGAGTCCGGAGAGCATCCTCATCATCTGGGAGGGCACCGTGGAAACGCAGGGTTTGCTCTGCCTCCGCCAACCACTCCAAGAGGGCATGGACCACAGAGTGAAATTCCTCTGCCTAACAGTCAAGACACACACAAGGCAAGATTTCCGGGTATGCTAGTTAGTAACATTTACAGAACCGCATATACTCACCACCCCCAAATGGATAAAGTCTTAATGTAAGTTGATCATGCACATTACTCCCATTAAGAAGACAGGGATATATGTTACTGTGTTTTACAGATATACATCCAGAAGGCCTACAGGAAGACTAGGTCACCATTTTTGCAGCTTGGTGTTAGAAGAGTGGCAGCTAGTCGGATCTCCAAGTTGAGATTATTCAAGCGGTCCTAAGCAAAGATTAGCAAATACCCATGACTAAGTACTTTAAATTCCTGAGAGAGGCAGGAAGAAGGGTCAAGACAGTTATGAGACAGACTAGATTTCCTTGATGACCATCTGGGATGAGGCTGAGAACCCGACTAGACGCTCTGGTCTACCAGAGTTGCTCTTGTTGAGGCTCCTGGACTTCACTTGTTACATATAGTTACCATTTTGTGGATTTTACCTGATGCAGGGCTGCCTCTAACCGTGTCTGCTTTGATATAGAAAGTGCGCACACAGTCTCCCAGCGGGTGCTTAATTCCTGCATCTGGACCTTGACCCAGGAGGAGTCGTCCCGGCTGCCTTCTATGAGCTCCCTGGCAGAGCGCTTCAGGGCCTGCACACTGCTGGTCCTCTTCCCCAACTCTTTTTGGAAGACCTAAGGACAACATGTTAACTTTTATCATGGTTAACGTTTAATTACAGAACCCAAATAGCAAAATGCACTGTTGCAAGACATGTATGTAGATAAAACACCACATACGCACATCTATAGCCTACAGTCCCTAATGCCCATATTTTTTGGCAGAATCTTCACAAAGTAAGTTCTCATCGTTCTCTTTGAGGCCTTAACCCTGTCTTGGACAGAGGTGTTTATATCTGGTAACATTCTCATAAGGGGTAGAATTTTTAAAAGTGAGATTATCAAATTAAACAATGGTGATCAGCCCTCTCAATTTCAATCCCCCCCAAATGCATCAAATTACCTTCCCCCACCCCCCTAGAATCATGTCGTAGAATAGCCCAGTTTCTCTCAAGTCATTAGTGTGGCTGCCACAACCTGCATGCTGGCTACCTACTACTCTGAGACAAGCTACAAAGACAGAGGGCTGAGCAATCCCGGCGCACGTTACGGAGTTCAGAGAGAACAATGAATCCAACAGAGTCGTGTGGTCCTTTCTTCTGTAACTTTCCCCTCATAGACCTTAAGTATTAATCCATGGCTTTCCAGTTTAGAGGACTAAATAATTACTTGTCACCTCAGTAGGAAGGTTTTGGGAGCTCCTGCCTCCACCCTCTTAATTTAGACAAATTTAAAAGTAACGTGCCATTAAAAAGAATGGCTTCTTTGGGATACTCTAAGAAGTGAAGTTATGCCCAGCGCTCTTCATGGATAATCTAAGCGTCTGCACATAAAACTAGATATTCAGATAACCAGTTTTCTATCTATAGTAACATTACTTTAGATTAAAAAAAAAAATCACTCCCAAAGGGAGCTTATCTAAAACAATCCAATCAGTGTAACAGGTTCCAGTCTAACAGTATTCAACGGTATGCAGCTACAGACAGGCACACACACTCCCAATACATACAGAAGGGAAAATATCTACACAGTCACTCATGACGGGACTATACAACAGACGTAAAGGGGACTTTCCAGGGTCCTTTGTATAGTTAAACTTCTGGAGTCTTCCAACTACTTTACTAATCCTTAATAAATAATTCATATTTGATGGTGTTTAATGTGTAAAAAGTCTGGAAAGTGCTTCAGGTAGTAAATAGCTAGACGGTAGACACGTGGTCATGGTGTTTATGCACCACGCAACGCTCCATCAGCCAGTACTTAGTGAAGGAATGCCTAGACATGTCTGAATTCATCACATGCAAGAATATTTGAATCAACAGGAGCGAAGCGTTGTAATTTTCTTTTAAAAAAGGTAGTATTTTTTTGTGGGCCTGAGGAATGTTCTTTAATTTCTTTATTTGAGCCAGGATCTCACAGTGCGAAGATAACCTTGAACTTCGGCTCCTCCCGCCTCTATCTCCCAGGTGTTAGGGTCAAAGGTGTGAGCTACTGCACTGGGCACAGGCAGTGCTGAAGGTCAAGTCCAGGACTCTGCGAGCACTGAGCCCGCGCTCTGCGGCTGAAGTACAACCCCAGCACCATCTTTATTCTTTTGTCTGTTGTTAGTATTAAGTACAACAGACTCTTCTCTGTGTATAATCATAGACCGGAGACACAAAAGAAAATAAATATGCATACATGTCTTAAAAGTTTAAACAGCGGTTTAAAAAGACCAAACATGTCAGAACAGCATAACTGGAGAAGCATGAAGAGAACATTTTAAAATAAAATACATTTTCTGAAGTAAAAAAAAAAAAAAAAGAAAAAAATCATAGCCAGGAAATACATTAGGAAATCAGGTAAAGTACCGTAAGTGCTTGCAGATAAATTCAACCCTGCTGCGTTAGCCATGCTTCATGCTGTTCTGAAGGCCTGCCAGGTTGCATTATGTCACTGGATTGTAAATTAGTATCTCGGACTGGGGGTGGGGGTGAGGTGGAGGGTGGGGGATGGGGAGGTTGGAGAGATGGCTCAGCAGTTAAGAAGGCTTGTTCCTCTCCCCAGGGAACCTGAGTTCAGTTCCCAGCACTCACACCAGGTGGCTCACAGGCACCTGTAACTCCATCTTTAGAGGACCTGAAGCTTTTCTGGCCTCTGAGGGCACCCCCACACACAGACGCACACACACATAATTGAGACCTTATATTTACTACCAACTGGAAACCTCAAATATATTAGGAAATCAAAAGAAAAGCAACATTCTTAAGGTAACTCTCTCAGCCCATGCTGCTAACTCAGATGTTACCACAGTTCAAGAGGAGGATCTGTTCATGACCCTGTGGTAGTATCCCAGATCTTACACCTAGGCGATGACGTCCTTCCAAGTCACTAAATGAATGATTTTAAATGTTGTTACATAATTGTTTGAGTGAAGATCCCAAAAGGACCACAAAATGAAATTACATTTAAAGTCTAAAATAGGGATAGACCAGGTAATTAAAAGAAAAGCATTCCACTGATTAAGTGATGCCTCCCCTGCATCGCTTTTAAAGACAGCATCCAGGATGTGCTCAATAACAACACACTTCAGTAGGAAGATGTGATACAGTAAGACACACTCTCCTGGTTTTAAAAGGCCATTATACTGCTTGTATTCTCCTCAGTAGTCAGAATAAATAGCCAAACAACAACATAAGAAGAAAGTTCCGGATTGCAATACCTTGTGATTATCAATCAGGTTCATCACTAAATCAATGTCTCCATGGACAGGCTGATCTTCTGCCAGCTGGGGCTCAACCCGATACAGCCAGTCAATAAGGGCCTGCAGGGCATCTGTGAACTGTCCAGAGAATAACAGGGCTTCCTCCAATTTGTTTTGTCTAGGGAAAGAAAGAGATAAATTAGCCTTCTGGTGTTCACTGATGAAGGCTGCGTGGTACTGAAGAGGAAGAATAAATGGACTTCACTGATTCCTCTACTGCCTTTAGAAAATAAGACTTTTCTCTGGCATCTGTTACAGGAAAATTCCCTTTACACTAACTTT
Source organism: Cricetomys ansorgei (assembly GCA_026225945.1). Classification (NCBI taxonomy): domain Eukaryota; kingdom Metazoa; phylum Chordata; class Mammalia; order Rodentia; family Nesomyidae; genus Cricetomys; species Cricetomys ansorgei. Next base: position 11,168,120 of record JAMJFZ010001815.1, read on the forward strand.
GTAAACCACTGATCCTTCTAGAGTCTAAATACATATGTACATTTAAAATTTTTACTTAAAAAGGTTTGTTTATTTACTTGTGTGAAGCTGCTTAGAACTGAACACTTCATTCCATCCTGATACAAGGTGAACATCTATAATCCAAACTCCAAATTTCTCAAATCTGAAAAGTTTCATCACCAACATGACCGGTGCCACGGAATCCCATTCTAAAAAACTCTGTACCATATATGCTTTTATTAAAACAGAAAAAAAAAAAAAAGGCTTTCTAATTTTAGCTCTGTTGCCTTGGGATTGTGTAAGGAAAAAACATGGTGACTATTAGTCTTGTAAAGCATGACACGGATGAGAGAATCCATGCTGTGAGTCAAACCCAGCACGGACACCCCCTAAGACATTATCAAGAGAAAGTCACCAGGGAGGCCATCACATGATGTCATAAAAGAGACCCATCCGACAGGGGAACAATTCTCAACAAAGAAATACAAGAGAAAGCAGTTGCTGGTGTCAGTAATAGGCAGAAGGAAAGGAATATCAGAGCTTGAAGACGGATCTTTTGAACTGTTAGTGTCCAACAGAAAGAACAAAAGAGAAGTAGAAAAGCATGAAAAGAAAATGCAAGAACTTTGGGATACTCTGAAAAAATCAAATATTACAGTCTTTAGTATACAAGAAGAAGAAGAAGGAAGAAGAAAGAAGCAAGGAGGAGGAGGAGAAAAGGAGAGGAGGAGGGGAGAGGAAGAAAGAAGAAAGAAGAGGAAGGCGGCAGCCGCTGTGGGCACAGGAAACCATTTCAGTAAAACAACAGCAGAAAATGTCCCAAATCTTGGGATATGGTTATCCAGGGACAAGAAGCATTTTAGAACCTCAAACACACATGCCCATAGAAACATTATCACCATAACATTTTATATGTAAGTGTTAATGTACACGGCAGAGAAAGAATATTACAGTCTGCAAGAGAAAAATTTCCAAAAACATTTAAGGGCAAATACAGAATTTCTCAGAAGGAACTCTGAATGCCAGGAGGGCATGGGATGGTGCAATTTTGGTCCTGAGAGAAAATAACTACCAACCAAGATTGTTGTACCCAGCAGCTTTGTCCTTCACAGTCAGAGGAAAAGTAGGGACCTTGTGTGACAAGGATAAATTAAGGGAACTCATGAACACTAGACCAGAAGTACAAGACGCTCAAGGGAATCCTATTCCCAGAAACAGAAAGAATTTAGTAAAGCACCATCATTGAGAACATGAATAAATTCCACTAGAAAAAGATAACGGGCAATGAGGAAAAAAGAAATACCACTAGTGCAGAAAACTTCAAATGTACAAGATAAATAAGAAGAAGCAAGCAAATCCTATTCAAAGCTACTTGAAGAAAATCAGAATGAGATGTCAGTTTATATGCCAGATGTTGGAACAGCACCCAGTTTTATAAAAACAAAACACTACTAGACATAAAAAGGAGATTTAGGCCCCCGTGTTAACAGTGGGTGAGTTTGATACCAAGAATAACTTTGCTTAACTGGAGAAAACATCCCCAAATCACATGATAGCACAAAGACTTCGAGTATCCCAGGAAACCTAATTAAAACCATATTGGATTCAAAATAAGACATAAGGATCAAACCCTTCAGGATGTTGGCACAGGTAGATTTCCTAGATAAGACTTCAGAAGTCAAGAAAACAAGAATTGACACCTGGAATTACATCAACGGTTCTACCCAGCAAAGCAGATGGTCTTCACTCTGTCACCCTACAGAAGAAAACAGTCTGTGCTGGTGTGAATGAGAACGGAGCTCACAGGCTCTTCTTACATTTGAATACTTGGTCCCAGCTGCTGGAACAGTCTGGGAAGGAGGCGTGGCCTTGTTGGAAGTGTGGCATGGGTGGAAGAGGTGTGTACTGACACACCTTTAAAAGGTATTTCCAGTTTGCTCTCTGCCTTTTGCTTTTGGTTTAAGGTGTAAGCTCTCAGCTGATCCAGCATGCTTTTGCCCCACCATCATGGTATCCTATGGAACTGTAAGCCCAATTAAATGCTTTCTTTTATTATAAATAAATAAATAAACAAACAAACAAATAGAATAATCACCCCAGGCTACATATATAAGGTATTTATGAAAACAAATCAATTTCAAATTTAGACTGGAGTCTCATCCTCAAGATGTATCATGGTATATATGCAAATACTCCAAAATCTGAAGAGAAAAAACCCCACCCAAATCTGGGTATTTCTGATCTCAAGTATTTTGAGAGGATATTTCAGGATATTCAACTTTTCTGACAAAAGTAAATAGAATTAAGAATAAATAAAAAATCTGAACTTAGGATGTTTGAACTTTTATAATACAATATATTGTATTATATTGTATACACTGTATATATACTTTCTTAAATACTTGATAGTTTTCAAGTGAAAGCCTGGGACCTCACAAAACTCTGATGGGAAGAGGAAGACTGGAAGTCTGAGGGAATGCCTGGTCAGATCAGTACTGCCTTGCGTGCCATGTAATGGAGCCTGTTTTATTTCATATCCAAAAGCAAGTTCCTAAAGGGGGTGAGGAATGATAAGGCTCCTGTTTCTATCTTAAAATAACTATTCTACTAGCTATATGGAAATTAAAGGAGTAAAAACAGTAGACCTGGGGGTTAGGTATAGTGACACATGTCTATAATCCTGGCACTCAAGAAGCTGAGAAAGGAGGATCAGTGCAAGTTCAGGGCTGGCCTTGGCTAGGTAGTGAATTGAGGCCATTAGACTACAGTGTGGGACCATCGACAAACAAGAGAGTAGACCTGGTTAAAAATAAATAATACCTGGCCAGCAAAGCCTTTTCAATACAGGTGCTGTGTGAGTGGGTATTCAGGAAAAACAGATATTCCGTACCCAAAGAAGTCTCTGAGGCCCACAAATTATCCCGGCAAACACCCTACGTGTATCTGATGCAGCTCCATAAAGTCACCAACCGTGTGAAGGAACAGCTTACCTTTCCACAGACTTTCCACATATGGTGTCCCATTTGTCCCTGAGTTCACTCAGCATGTTGTCCAGCTTCAGGTTGTCATCAGCCAGTGAGGTTTTCTCCTTCAGGGAACGCCCAGTTCGATTGGTGGTGTCGTAGACAGAATGTTTGCCCCCGAGTGATTTCTGAAACTCCTGTGTATTTAACAAGAAGAGAGTAAGTTTCTGCTTGGAACTATTTGTTTGCCAATAGGTAAAAAGTATCCGAAGCAGGATCATGTTTAAGGCTGGGCATTCAGTTACTTGTTCTCAGCATCACGACCAGCCATGAGTCACTGCATTCACTGCCATTCACTGCAAAAAAGAAGCTCCTTGGCTCAAGGCTGAGGGCACACTAGCTTCTGGACAGAAACATAAATATTAAGGAGGCACTCTGACATGTCCATTTAATGAAACAGAAACTGATCATCTTTTGTATCTGTGACCTCCCCAGCCATGGATCTTTGACTAGATCCCTAGTGACAGGCCTCAGAAATCTCAAATCAGCTGGTTACTCCCACAGCCGTCACGCCCCTACTTCGCCAGCGGGCACACTCTGCCCGGGAGGTTGGGATTGTAGCATGTGAGCTGCACAGGACCCTCTCCAGGTCCCCCAACAAACTGCAAGAGAGGACAGAAAGAATGGAAGAGTTGGACAGTGGGGAAGAGGGCCATAAAACATTGTCTTACGGGTATGAGAAGCCACGGCAGGCATGAACTCAGAGCAGCTGCAGGTGCTTATACAGGAGCTGCACAAGGCTAAAGCCTAAAACGTAAATATCCGGTCGAGAGTAGGGGAGGGGCCCAGGAGGCCTATCCCTACCTAGGGGAGTTACTGGTAGGAGAGACGCTCTGTTGGGGGGTGAGAAAGTCATTGTCTTGAGTAAGGTAACAACTGGTCAGTTGCTAATGCTAGATCCACACTCATGCCCTCACGGGTAGCCTCTGTTAAAGCCAATGGGTCACAAAGCAAAAACCAAAAAGACGGACCAGTGTGAAGCAGACTTGGTGGTGGTGGTGGCGGGGGTTTGATGGTGAGAGGAGGACATGAAAAGCTGAAGGTGTGAGTACGACCAGAGCGCAGTCTACCAATGTGTGAAGCAACCAAAGAGCACATCGTTTTTTTATGAGGAGGCGTCTCTCACAGATGGAGGCCTGCCAGTGGAGGACAGCAGCAAGTAATCGAGCCTGGTGCTCAGCACTACTCTGGGAAGCAACATCCCAGGCAGAAAACGACCTCACAACCTGACCGTCAAGGGGCTTTCTCTTCCTCTTAGAAACCCAGTTATCCTAAGAGTGTCTGCTATTATCAAGAAAATAATTTCAAAGCAAAACAAATCCTAGATCTTCTTTTTGTTTGTGGGGACGGAGATTTCTAAAACCAGGGCCTTGTGCATGCTAGGCAAGGGGTTGACCACGGAGCTACCACATCCCCAGCCTCAACGCCTTTGGAGACATAAACCACATGCTCTGTAATAACGGTGATGGAACAGAACAGCCAATTAATGACTGAAAGGTATCGGAGGGGAAAGCACAGCTATGCACAAGAGTCCCATCTGGACAGGGAGATTAGATAATGTACATTTGCTACAGGGTTTTGTTGTTGCCAGGCATCCTCATTGTTACCTAATTTGGATATTCACAACAAGGATACAGGTGATTTTGTGAGCTAGAAAGTCAGAACTGCCATTTTGGGGTCTGGTGGTTCGGCCATTGGGAAAACCTATATCCTTTCTCCCCAGCTGCATAGAGTCTTATCTCTATCTTAAAAGAGGTTTGGATTGCTTTTCCAGGATGGAAGAGCTGTGGGGCTAATGTAACATCTATACGGTACCACTCTTGCCTGTTAGTTACCACCGACCTTCATGTTTATATATGCATACGTGTGAGGAAACAAACTATCTTCTTTCCACGAACCCGACAGTACTTATAGGACCAGGAATGCCTTTGTGGGCCTCTCAGCATCAATTTCTTAGCTAGCAGATATTTGCAAGTATTTACAAAAAAAAGAGTAGAAAAAAAGCGCGAGATCACTGCTGGTGAAGATACAATCTCAGGAATAAAAAGAAAGGTAGGTCACTTAGCACAGGCTTGTTGATCTCACGGAACAGCAAGGCGGTACCAGCACAGCGATCTTCAATGCTGGCAGCACACTGGGATCCGAACACACTGAGAAGTGCTAGGTAACAGGTACCACCATCCTCTAAAATAATCTCAAAGTTACAGCTACCCAATTCATTCTTATTGCATTTCAGAAGCTACACTTTAAATGTTTTAAGACGACCAGATCATTTATTTTGTCTAATAACAGGAGGTAACCACATCAGGAAGAACATCTTACGTACTAACACAGTCACGGTGTGCCTATCCACAGTTTGCTCTCAGTGAAGGCTGTGCCTTAACAGAATGCTCGTGTACAGAATCAAGGGGCTGACATGGATTTTCTCCACACAGCAGACACATGTAAGCAATGTATGAGTACAGACGGACTAGGGCTTCCTTAAGGACAGAAGTCCTCAAATGCTGACCAGGAAAGTCTTCTTTTAAAGTTGGTTTTAAGGACTGCCTTGAAATGGTAAGATACTGATAAAAAATAACACTGGGTAAAATAGAGGCTCTAATATTCTCTGCATATTCTTTTTTTTTCCCCCTGGGTTTATCTAGCTTTAAAATGCTTTTTAAGATTATGTAACATCCAAGTATAAATTCAAATGAAGCATTTTATTTTGAGCAGGGCACTGATTATTCCATCAGGGGAGTATGGATAATGCTGGCCACTGTGACAGCTCGTAGGAAGAAGCCATCAGCAAAAGAAGCCAATCAGGAAGCCTCATCTAGCCCAAGGGTACATATATTTCCTCCCATCATCCTCTGGCCACCATTTTCTGGATGACTTCACAGATAGAAGTAACCAACACATGTGAAGACGATGTCTAAATGTTCCCGAAGAAGAAAAAATCTTAAATTACTCCACAATTTTCTAGCCTTTTAGAATTACCATGCTCTACAGTGATTTTTATATAGAGGTCTGAAATTGTAAAACTGTTCATGGTAATCACACTACAACTTTATCTGTATGACCAGTAGAATTGTTTCTACATTCTTCAAGTCTCACAAAGAAGCTGATAACTCTGTTTCTTTGAGAGAAGGAATGAAATTTTATATACACACACACATATATAATTACCAGGTCTTGGGTAGTGTCAGTCAACTTTTCCTACCTCTCTGTTTAAAAGGACCTGACTACTTATTTATGGGATGAGGTTTTGCTGTGTTCCCCAGGCCGGCTCCCTGCCCTCAGTTTCCCAAGCAGTTGGAATAAAAGTTACACACCATGGCACCTGACTCTGTGCACCTTATACTCCAGGTTTAACTCCAACGTGGGGCTGTTCCATTAAAAAATGGTGTTAAGAGAGCTGCCATAAAATGCTAAAATGGCAGTGCTCAAATCATCAAATCCCTTAGTATATTCCAGACTGTAGAAGAGACAACTAGTGTTAATTTCATGCTTTCTTTTAGCAACTAGCAGCTTTGTGTGTGTGTGTGTGTGTGTGTCTTGTAATGAATACACACAGGAACAGGAAAGTTTTAGCAGTGTCTTGAAACACACACCGAGTGCGCTTTTCAAACGAGAAGCTCACCTTGTGCTGTGCCAACTGGGTTTTTATTTTGTCTGGATCATTGGCGATTTCCAGTTCAGAATCTAAAGATTTTTCTGACTCTTCCAGCCATTCCATCAGTTTACTCCAAGCTTCGTGGAACTGTTAAAAGAGAACCATATTTGTCCAGAAAGTTGTGAAGGAGACAATACTTGAAATCTAGTATATTATAAAACAGAAATGATTATCAGTGGATATACTAAAAATCATCAAGTCAAAACTCCCCCTGAAGAAGAATGGGTAATGTTGCATTAGCAAATTGCAAAGTGCTCTGCAACACGAGACACATGTGACTGTGGTCCGCGCTCACGAAGCTGTAATTCTGTCAGCACACCCGCTTACCAAGTACAGGAAAGACCCAGACAATTAAGGAGTGCTAGGGACCCCCCACAACCACATTTCCTCCTTTTGCTCAATAACATAAACTCTCGGAAATTGCTTTCTTTCTCCGTCTCTTCATATGTCTTGACATTCCTCTGTGCTCAACTCCTGTGTTAAGAAAGCGGAATAAAAGGAAAAGTACACTTGTGAACTATTCTCTAAACATAGCAAGAAGGAAAAAAAAAGACCACCTCCTTCTTAATACAAGAGGTAATCTAGCGCCCTCATTTCTGCTCTCAGAGCCCCAGTCAGTGTTGACCCATCTGCTGTGGCCCGACACGCCTAAGTGCTGTCATACTAGCCTTCCAACAGTGTTTGATTCTGTTTGCCAACAAGGAGCTTGAAAGGACCCTGGGTCAACACTTGATTGATTCCAGCCACAGTTTACCTTCTGCTTATCTTACAGAAGAGCAGTTACGTACAAATTCTGGAAATCAATTATGAAATATGGCGTTTCTTATAATAAACGTACACGAAGAGCTACTTAACAAAAGCCAAAGAAGTCAGACCCCGATCCCTGTATACGCAAACACGCTGCTAAGGAAGTAACAAAAGCTATGTAAGCACAGCAGCACGATCCAGGCGTGGAGTCACGAACTGCAGAGGTGCGCTAGAGAGCAGCTCATCGCAGACTCGGCACATCCCGTACGTAGCGGTAATCGATTTAAACGTGAAGGACGACGACGACGACGACGACGACAAATCGGGACAAACTCGTGACAGCCAAAGTCTGAGAACTGCCACCACTTAACGAGTCAAAACTTGGGTAGAAGAGGAAAGAAAAGAAACAGTCGGATGAGGCACTAGGCGGTTGGGCTCTAAAACAGGCGTGGTAGGTAACAGCTGTGCTGTTGAGTGGTGTAAATACATGGGTTCCAAAGCTCTCCCTACCTTCCAAAACTATTCTGAAGCCCCAGAAATAGGACACACAAGATCCGCCTGCATTGGACGCAGGAAAATAGAAAGTGGGTTGACAAAATGAGACAGTAATATCGGTTAAATGGAGGAAAGAGAAAATGGCAAGCAGCTACCTGTGTCCAATAAGCCTTTGTGAATCAGCAGTTCATAACTCAAGAAATACTTGCGAGAGGGATACATCAGGCTCAGAATTAGTATTGTCTAGCAGAGTCACTAGAGACCAATCCCATCTCAGAGACTGATACTGAAGGTGTCAGACCTCCCATGCAGAAAGGGCATATGGCATTTCTGAAGCCCGTAAATGCAGAATGCTAGCTTTAAACACCAAAATGCTGGACCCCTGTAAACACCTTCTGGCATCACCCAGTGAGCCTAGCCCTCTAAACAACAGACTCCAGTGTTACCAATGCCAGATAACAGGGGCTCAAGGAGGCAAAAGGAACCACAAAACTCAAGACTCAATATTACAAGTTTCTAGTAAAATAAATTAAAAACAAAACAAAACAAACAAAAAAAAACAACCCTGCCAAGCAAGGTGGACACAGCCACACAGGGCAGACAGATGTGTCATTTTCCTTTTCTCTGTGGGTAGCTCAGATGAACGTTAGTTAATAATAGGTTAAGGGAGAACAGAGAGTTCTTTGTGAGGTTTGTGAGATTCCCTTTAGGGAATCCTTTAATGAAAAAGGAGCCTCCAGGGATTCAAACAATGAATTCCAAGTGAGATGGAGCTGTATCAAAACCTCTGGGAAGAAATGAAGGCTATTAGCAAGCAGCCTGGGAGGAGTGGGATGTCAAGGAGAATATGTCCCCAAGGAAGCCCTGGGGAGGCTGGAGACCTGGGCCTCAGCTCTGATGTGAAGAAGTCTGGGTTACAGTGTTAGCAGGATAGGTGGGGTTGGTGCCCCTGTCTGTGTAGGAGAATAGGGGACAAAGTGTAAAGGGACAAGAAGGAGAAAATGCACATACCACAAAACAAACACTTGTAAGTTCTTAATGGGCCTTGATGAGAACCTATGAAGCTGAGCTATTTATAGCATTTTAAGATGGTTCCCATGATCCAATGTGGCTGTCAGGACCAAAAAGTGACATCAAGAGTCCAAAGGCAGCAAACAGCGTTATACGGCACAGCCCGCGCTAACACATCTCGGCAGCTCCAGCTCACTGCCGAGGTCAGAGAACATCAGCCAAGCTGTTACCTGCTTGGCCCTCTTCCTCGCTTCGTCCAAGGATCTTCCTCGCTCCACTAACCGCTGAACCACCTTTTCCCACCGACTCTGCACGCTGATGAGCAGGTTCTTGATGAGCACCACGTCTTGCTTCTGGCTGAAATACTTCAGGTGGGTTCCAGTTTTGTCCAGCTCAATTATTTGCTCACGGTGAGAATTTACTTCATTGGCAAAGACCTTTCCCAGGAAAAGAAGAACATAATTAGAAACAAGGGGAAATGACCTGACTTTAAAAAATGTTTGACTATCACCATGCTCATGTCAAAGGACGAGGGAATGTTCTCAGGTGAAGAGTGAATGTGATCAAATACACCCCATACAGGTATGAAATTCTGAAGGAATTTAAAAAAATACATTAAAAAAGAGAGTTCTCAAATTACTACATTGATGCTTCTAACATGGAGACAGCTTGGTCTCTGGAAGGCAGACAGTTCCCATTTGGGTTCCTTATGTACCTTGTGCTCATCAATTTGAAACAAGATTGTGTCCAAGATGAGACTTGGCCGAGAAGCCACGTTCAGAGTTTGCTCAGCCTGGGTGAGCCAGTTGATGAAGTCCTGGAGGGAGTTGTGGAAGTCCATCGCTAAGTGGAGGGCTTCTTCCAATTTAGTCTGTGAAGGAAAATGATTCAGTATTCGGTGCGCGCAGTGTGTTTGCTGTGTTTCAGTTTAATCAGTAGTTCTCAACCTTCCTGATGCTTCGACCTTTTAATACAGTTCCTCATGTTGTGTGAACCACCCAACCCCTATCCATAAAATGATTTTCATTGCTACTTCATAACTGTAATTTTGCTACTGTTATGGATTGCAATGTAAATATCTGATATGCAGATGCTCTTAAGCGACCCCTGTGAAAGGGTCCTTTGACCTTCAAAGGGGTCGTGGCCCACAGGTTGAGAACCTCTGAGTTTAATCAACTGACATTCCTGTTGAGGTCACTCACGGCTCCGTGAAAACACAGTGTTATAGTACATCAATGATGGCCTATAATCTAGTTCTAGCTTATTTTTGTTGTTGCATTATGCAAATTTATTGAGATTTCCTAGATCATTTTTCTACTGTCTGAAGAGGTGATAAAATGCATACTGTAACATAAATGGCAATTTTATATGAGAGGTTGTGAAACGGAATCATATCATTCTCTTTCATTTAATGTGGGATTAGAATACCATTATTTATACTCTAGAACTTGAGTGGTTCATGTTTTAAAAATTACCAGAATGAAAACTGAGCAACACATGACCTGTGATATATCTTTACCTGTACCGTACCGCTGTTCTCTTGGCTTACCATACTATTTTAACTTTACGAAACACCAATTTTGTACAACAGAGATGGAAACAAATCGTGAAAATTACACCGCTGATAGCTAGGAGAGCATCACAACCCAAGAACAAACAACACCCAAACACTGCTCTACTGTACAGATTAAAGCACATACTTTCTTCTCGTTGAGTTTGCTTTTCACAGATTCCCATTTCTCTTTCAAGTTGTTTATGTCTTGGTCAATATTTGTCTCTGCAGATCTGGGACATCTTGCAAGCATCTGCTGGCCTTTCTGCATTAGACTCTTGTATGTTTCTTCTTTGATGTCAAAGGCGATACAGACTTCCTAAAATGAGACACCCTCATGTTGTATGACTTGCCAAAGAACAAAGTGTAACAGTTGCATTTTTCATTAAAAAACAAAAAAAAGATTTACTACTGATGTGCATGAATGCTCTGCCTGCATGTATGCCCGGCACCATGTGCATGCCTGGTACCCGTGGAGGCCAGAGGAGGGTGAGGGAGTCCAGAGGAGGGTGAGGGAGTCGGGTCCCCGGGACCTGGAGTTACAGATGGTTATGAGCCGTCACATAGGCTTGCAATTAGACCTGGGTTCTCTATAAGACCAACGGAGTGCTCTTAACCACTGAGTCCTGTCTCTAGTCCCCAGAGTCATTTTCTTTTAAGGCCCATCCCTATGATACGTGCATCTTTCTGGCTTACAGAGCAACCCTCACAGACAGGTACGCTTTACTAAATACTGAAATAGTGCCTACGCTGATAGCTGCACCCTGACTACTGAGAAATCCATCACTGCACGCGGTGTGCTGAGATCTAAAGCAACAAGTAGGGTGCTGTCGAGAAGGGTCTCACTGCCCAGTGATGAGTCACCTCTGTGACGCTGTGTCAGCAGTTTGACTTCTCCAGTGTGTCGTCCTCTGTAAACTGAGAGGAACTTCTGTGTCCTTTTAACAGTGCTATAGCAACTTAAAAAAAATACTGGTACGATTTAATCCTGTACTCAGAAAACATGGATATAGAAAGATGCCCAAGCTGCTATAAAGATGACTAGATAACAGAACCACACTTGAGCCATCATTTTCATTTGTAAGAACTTAAAAATTGCAAGCAGAATATTGTGTGTATCTTCTATGCCGAATATAAGAAGATTATTGCAAAAATTCAAAGTAGAACACCGATGAAACAATGGTTATAATTCATTAAAAACTTAGACAATTCTTATCACATGGGTTGAATTACTGACATGGGTTGGATCACAGTTCTGATCGGAAGTTATATTATTGCTCGTCTTGCTGACATTTCCAACTTTATGATTTTAAGAAGAGAGACAAGCTTTATAAAATTAACCCTTTGAGGTATGGTATTCAGCGGTTTGAGTACAGTTAGAACACTGTTTTAACTACTACCCGTAACTACAGTTTCATTAACTTGAAACTTCCTTTATTCTTTACCTTCCCCCACCCCCCAGAAAAAGCACACTGAAGAACGAAGCACATTCACAATTCCATTTTCAAGAAGCCTTAAGTCCTAAAGCAGCCTCAGGAGGTGAATCCTTCAGATCTGGTTCCTATCTTCACTTCTAGCACAACCAGGTTGAAAGAAAACCACTACCAGCCGCCACAAACAGCAACGCTGCAGAGTTTGTCAGGAGAGACTTAACTTTCGGATTCATGTGTCGTGCGTGGGGTCAGGCGCACACGTGTGAGGTCCTGGGCACCACATGCAAGCCGCAGGCTGAGGCGGCCAGAAGGAGGTATGTGGTGCCTGGAACTAGGGTTACAGGTGGTTGTGAGCGGGCACACGGGTGCCGAGAAACAAACCCTGGTCCCCTGCAAGAGCAATAAATGCTCTGTGCTGCTGGGCTATCTCTCCAGGCCCTGTTCAGACTTTTTTTTTTTAAACATGGAATTTCTAGTCAAGGAAATCATATAGAGTCACAGAAAGTTCATTTTGCATATTCCACCCAGACTAAGTATTTTAGACACTGTAGTTTCCTAATTCTAAAGATGAGCTCTCTGCTTTTGAGTCCTTATATTCTTTTAAAGTATAACATTCTAAAGATAGAATTAATTACTAATTGGTTAATAAATAATGAGCTTTGTGAAAGCTACGTAGGCCTTTCTAGGGAAGTAATGAACTACCTGAAAGATCACTCAGGGTTTTCACAAAGACAGGGCTGTTAGGTTACAAATGACGAGGCAAGATGACTTTGTCATTTGAGCCAATGGGTCTTGCCCAGCCGGAAACAGCCAAACCAAGCCACGGGATTACAGGCACGTACCAAGTCCAGTCTGAATATTTTAGGTGTTTCTTCATACTTCAGGGGATAGTGGTTTGTAATTTATACAACATTATATTACTCTAAGCCTTGTAACTCGGTGTGGCAGGTGGGAAGAGGAAGAGAGAGAAGGCGATTATTACTTTAAACTATTAGGTCTTTCTTTAAAACCTGTTTTCATGTGCTGACATACTAACCTTTGAGAGAAACAGATTTCGACTTGAAAATTATAATCCCTAAGTGGTGCTGTTTCTAGCATTTACACAGTGGTTTCTGCCACATAAGCTAATCTTTCAACTGTATCTTCTTCCATTGTTATTTACGCTAACAGGGTGAGAGCTGTAGAAAATACTATACATACCGTATGTGCATTAAGCTGCTCCTTGGCTGTCTCTGGTAAACCTCCCAGAGGTCTGGATGCCAAGAGATGACGCTCTGTGTCAGTCAGCCACTGGTGCAAATCTTCAATCTCACCATGGAACCCTTTGGCCTGCAGGGACAGGTAGTTTTAAGTTTGTGTCACAAATGCTATAGCTCTCAAGCCATGTCAAAATGGCTCCAGCCTGCTAACTGTCTCCCTGCATCTCTTAAGAAAGCCAGGTACCAGGACCAGTGGCTACTACCTGAGCACTCCATCAGGAAAGCTCAGGACATAAGAGTATTATGCTAAGAACTGGAGCGCTGCCCTCTCATCTGCTCTGTTCTTTATCCCACTTATTTTTATTCAACATTAAATATCCATCTGTCAGTTAGTGAACCAAATTCACGTTACTCTGGCCTTGAATACCAGAGCAAGTCCAGGGCTAATTCTCTTTGTTCACCTGGCGCAAGGCACTGTCCAGCTGCTGCTTCCTTTGATCTGTTTTTTCCAGAATAGCCTCCCAGCGCTGATTTAAAATTTTGAGCTTGTATTGGAGGTTGCTTGCTTCTTCTCCCGCACTTGATGCAATTAGATCATTTCCTGCTTTGTTGACTGCTTCCACTGTGGACTGGTGGGCTAGTACGTCGTTTTGGAGCACCTGAAAATATCACTATGATCGTCAGTGGGAAACACAGCAAAAGGATCTGTAATACATTTTGTGTGGGGGCAACGAGAGGATCTCATGTTTCCCACGTAAGCCTTGAACTCAACACACAGCTAAAGATGACTTTGAGCTTTGATTCCTCCCTGCCCCAAGTGCTGGGATTACAGGTGTGGGATACCACACCCACTTCAGGCATCACAGGGGATCAAACCTAGGTCTTCATACATGCCAGGTAAGGACCCTACCAACTGGACCACACCTCTAGTCTGGTGTACTGGCTTTGTTTTCTGGTTTTGGAACATTCATCTAAGACATATATTTTATAATTACTATTTTCAAAAAAGAAATGTATTCTTTTTTTTTCTCATTGAAGGGATGCTAGAACAACTAATTTGAAAGGCTTCCTGTCCCTCACATTGGTCAAGAGTTCATTATAACCCTCACCCTACCGTTCACTGATGATGTATGTTTGGCAATAATGAAGAAAAGAACGTCATCTCTTATCCTATGTAAGACATCACACATCTGGAGGGGAGACCAGTCCCAGGAGGCTTTCCAGATCAGAGAGGCAGCCCCTGGAGTGCTTCCCCGACTCTTCAATCAGTTTCTGAGGCATCCGATTCGTCATTGTTTTCCAAAGGCACAAACCCAACTGACCCAGGACTGACCAGCCGTGCTCTGGAAAGTATGCACTCTGACATGATAATGGCAGGAAATGTTTCCCTCAAGGCCCGAGAGCTCAACACTGCCAGTGTCTATATTTCCAGGATGATTCTGTGAAATTCCTTCCTCTGAGGCTCAGAGGCAGGGAGAGACGGCAAGCGGAGGGTAGAAACTTTTCTGTTGGCATTGGTTTTGGCAACCCCAAGTCACTAAATACTGGTTTTTTTAAAAATGAAAAGAAAAAAAAGGCAAAAGAGCTATTTCTAACTAGTCAGATGAACAGAGGTAAAAGGTTCTCTCAGATCTCCAGCCTATGTAACCGGACCGGGAATCGTATTTCCCACATCTATTACGCACAGTTCTCATCGCTGAGAGAGGCTACTTCTAAGACAATTGCCAGAGGCGTTAAAAGCTGTGATAGAGCAACAGCATTTTCAGCCTGGAAGTTTTTAGGCTATTCCCTCCAACCTTCAATAAGTAAATACAGGAAGTTAACTCAGAGACAGGTGTAATGAGGGATTTACATCTTCGGTGTCTGCCATGCAGTCCTATTAAAACACAGCCTTGCTCCCTTTGAAAATTGTTATCGTGCCCAGTGAGAAAGTATTTCTATTGTACTTTCTTAGGCAGCACACCTCAAGCAACCGGATGCCAAATGGCTTCTCTTAAAATCATGAACTTGCAAAACTCAGACCTAACAGTTAAGAGGCAGTGACGGTACTTACGTGATGCTTAGCGAGCTCAATTTCAATGGCTTTCGGGTCTCCTCCAACAGGCTTCTGTTCACTCAGCAAGCCCTTTGTGTGTGTCAGCCATGCCAGGAGCTCATCCAGGGCATGCTGGAACTGACCCAGTGCCAACAGAGCACCCTCCAGCTTGTGCTGCCAGAAGCAGAGAGGAAGAGAATCCACTTAGAGTCTGACATCATGAATGATGTGCCCTCACAAGACAAGGGTAAAACACCAATCGTTTAATGCTGTTCAAGTCCATCCTCACAGCTAATAAATCTAATCTTATTGGCCAGCAGCTTTAGTTTTATATATCTATATAATATATATCTATACATCTATATAACATATACACACACATATATATATATAACACATCTATATATGTTAAATATGGCACAAATGAGAGAATTTTAATAAGAAAATTTAGGTGCTTCTAAAGTTTACTGAAACTAACTGCTAATTTTAATTTTTGTTTTGTTTTGTTTTTCAAGACAGGGTTTCTCTGTTGTAACTCTGGCTGTCCTGGAACTCACTCTGGAGACCAGGCTGGCCTCGAACTCACAGAGATCCGCCTGCCTCTGCCTCCTGAGTGCTGGGATCAAAGGCATGTATCGCAGCCGCCAACAGCAGCCACCGCCGCCGCCTGGCTATTCTAATTTGATTTTTAATGGTTGTTTTATATTACTGCCTGGGAGTGTCAACACACAATATCTGCATATAAGTCGTGGCATTTACCTGTCTGCTGACAATTCTCTCGTCCAGGCTGTCCCATATCAATTTCAGCTCCATCAGTGGGTCCTGAACAGTGTGCTTGTCACCCTCTTCTGTTACTTTCTTCAGCAAAAGTTCTGCCTGATGATTCAGTCTTTCCATTTCTATTTGTTGTTGGTAAGCCTCTGACTTAAATTGCTATAAGAAATACAAGGAGCATTAAAAAAGTCAGTAACTTTAAGCTGAAAATATTCATAAACTCCCTAAGGAAAGCAAGAGGTAGAAGGGTCCCTCCTTTATTCAATGTTATGCGAATAATTACAATTTTGGCGTATCATTTTTATTCTGTACAACAAAATTTAGTAAATCCCATGGAGAAACTTCTTATAATATCTGATTTATATTAATGTGTATGAAACCCTGGAAACAACGTGTTTAAGACATTTAGTAATTCTTGCTCTTGAAAAAGCACATGCATTCCCTCAGAATTCTCATCTTTCTGCAGCTATGCTGTATTCACTAGTAATCATTTTTACGTCTTATTGTTGATGCAAAATAGGTTATCATTATTATTAGTGCCACTAGCAAGAAAGGGTCTTGCCACGTCTGTGGTCTGTGGCTCTCTACCCCTATTTGCTTAGGCTTGCCTCAAACCCATGGCAATCTTCCTGCCTCAGTCTCACAAGTACGGGTACTACAGACCTGAGCCATCACATGTGGCTGTAAAATAACATCCTTTTTCCTGACCTATATGACTGACAAGTACTTAGTGACCTTGGTTCTTATTAACAAATGGCTGCATGTAATAGGAAACATTGATTTGAATCTTTGATAGTAACTAATGACTAGTATTATAGTAATATATCAATTACACTAATTACAAAACACTATGGAATAGTAAGGTACATTATAAAGGTCCTGATAGCATGGTCCAAATATGGCCCCTCCCCTCTACACACATACACCCCCCATTTAGATCTGAGGATATCTTCAGGGCTGTGCACCAAATCTTAGGCATAGTCGCTCTTGAATAAGTAGTTTTTCGAGTGATTTACTAAACTTGTTTCCCCCACTTTTGCTTATTTGTAATTCTGTAAAGCATAAGCATTAATTAGCTAAAAGAAAACTTTTTTTTTTTTTTTTTTTTTTTAAGACAGGGTTTCTCTGTTGTGACTCTGGCTGTCCTGAAACTCACTCTGTAGACCCCGCTGGCCTGGAACTCACAGAGCTCTGCCTGATTCTGCCTCCTGAGTGCTGAGTTGATCAAAGGTGTGCGCCACCACCACCCAGTAAATCTTTCATTTTTAAAAATAAGCACATATCTACATCTACTACATGAAGACTTTAAAACAATGAAGTACACCGGTGCTCTGCCTGCATATACATCTGTATGAAGGTGTTAGATTCCCTAGAACAGGAGTTATGGGCAGTTTTGAGCTGTCATGTGGGTGCTGGGAATTGAACTGGTCCTCTGGAATAGCAGCCAGTGCTCTTAACTGCTGATCCAACTCTCCAGCCCCTGTAGACATTATTCTAAAACAGTTTTAGGGCCTGTGAAAGGGCTCAGTGGGGGAAGTATTTGCTACCAGCTCTGACAACCTGAGTAGGAGCCTTGGGATCCAACCACATGGTGGAAGGAGAGAGCTGCCTACCACAGTTGTTATCTGACTTCCTTACGTGCATGGCACACTCAAGTGCAGACACAAACACACGCATAAATAGATACGTGCAACAGAAATAAATAACACAGTTTTTTAAGTCAATATATAATGTTTCGATTATGTAAACTGAATAAACTTAAGTGGGGAATCTGGTGAACCAGTAACTTAAAAATAGAGACAGTTCTTTACCAATCAGGAGCCACACACATACCTTCAGCTCCTCAATCTGCTGCTTGACAGTCTCAAGGTCCGTTCCAATCGGAGACATTGAGGCTAACTTGTTGCCTGCTATATCAACCCAGTCAAATATTGCCTGAAAGATACATTTTCCATGTGTTATAGCAGTAGCTCTGAAATGGCCATGGTTCTCGTGTTACAGGGAAAGGCAATAACTAGAAGAAATTATGAAAGGCACCGACTTTATAAAACTAAGATAGTGAATAGGAGCTGCAATATAAAACAGCTCCTCAAATGCCAAGTAAATGTCATCTCCAATTCAGCACCAAAGCTGGCAAAAGGAATCCTATCAAGCACTTTCAAAGAAAAGTTCATCAGGAAAAAAAAAAAAAAAAAAAAAAAAAAAAAAAAAAAAAAAAAAATATATATATATATATATATATATATACACACATATATATTCAGTCACAAAAGTAAAAATTCCCATTGGCTTATATTAAAAATATACTGAAAGGAAAATATCCAAATGTATCTATTTATTCAAGTAATCAAGAAGATCAGTATTCAGCGCTTCATCCAGCCGTCCTATACTACTTAGATGAACGTTAAAATCCTGTACACACACGGGTAGGATTGCCATTATTATGAACTGCAACAGACGTCAGAGTTGACTACTCTATTCATTCTTTCTAGGTTTCTACACATTCTACAGAGGCTTAATACATTTTTTTAAAGGTGATGAATGTGTAACAAAACTCTCTCACATTTTAGTGAAGCTGACAGAAGAAGGGAAACCTTATAAACCACCTAGTGTGTTTCAACAACCATTAACCAGCCTTACTGACTTGAGCAGCAACCTGGGAAGAACAAGTATCTCACTTTATACTAAAGCCTCAAGCCTTATCACATTATAGCCTAAGCAATTTAGTAAGCAGAGGTGCCATTCGTGACCAATGGGACTACGATGGAATTTACATTCTTACTGTTGGCGAGGTGTCTCTATGTCAAATCACAGAGACTTGCCCATGGCTCCCAAGTGACCTCATGTGGTAGCAGTACCATGAAAGACAATGCCAGTCAAAAGGCCTGCTGTTGACGCAGCCTCACACAGAGAGACTTGGGCCACTGGTTATTTAAGCAAGAAATCATTTCTTTGCTTGGGGTGGGAGTGGGGGTGCAAGTGGGCATGCATGTATGGGAGTTACGATGAGGTGTTATTTGTTATGAAAAATTCTATGCATTTCCAAAGTTCAAAGCTCTTTCAGCTGCCTGGTGATATTTATTTTTACAAATGTAGGATGAAGTGGCATAATGAAAAGGGAAAGAATGTTCTCATATGAGCTTTAAAAATAATGTTCACTTAGGTGTTATGGAAATACTTAGAGAGGGATTTTCCATGCAGTAAGAAGTATGGAAGATTAAACTCCTGCCAACCTGTGAGGAAAGGGGACAAAGCGGAGGGAGGTAGGGAAGGAGCATCCCTGAGCTGGCCTCAAGAGAACTCCAATATTAAAAAACGGGCAGTTTCTAACTGGCTGATGAGCTGAATGAGAACCTTGAGGATGCGAGAGAAACAACTACTGTTAACAACTGTTCACACAGAAAAGCAGCAGCGCCTCGATACACCCAGCCTGGGCCTATGAAACCGAAGTCTATTTTAGGACATGGAGAAAGCACTGGCTTTGCATCAGTTCCCCTTAATTCTGACTTCAGTTAGACTTGGTGATATTTTTAGCCTGTGTTTACTCCTTTCATCTTATTTCACTCAACTTTAGAACAGAACTCAGGCTCTGTCCGTGTCGCTTCACGGCCTGGCGCTCAACAATTTATGAAAAATGCTGTGTGGGAGTATTTGCTTTCACTTAGAGAAAAACGTCAGAATACTTTTCAGAGTAAATTTCACTAAAGTGTGTGTACAAAGCCATGTTTTGATGTACATATAAACCCGCATGTCTGAGAGGTAGGAAATATCTTCTAGAAAGTTTGAGCTGAAGTAGCTGCGGCAAGAATAAACTGGTCTGCGATCGCATGCACAGTCACCGGGCTGGGATGGCACCGAAGTGTAAACGCATGGACGTCAACAAGCGAGATTCCCGTTTCCAGCCGAGGCCAGCGGACGTGGCGACTACCTCACCTGCAGTCCATCCTGGTACTGGACGGCAGCTTGCATGGCCTCTTCCAGCTTGTCAACCCGATCTTTCCAAGCTTTATTCAGAGAATCCCACGCTGAATTTAACTACAACACAAAAGTGTGACAACCTCCTGAGTGTCAGATTTGTAATTCTGGGGACTTGTACAAACGGATGCTAGTGCGCTACGTCTTGAGGCAGGCGTTCTTTTACGTGTGGGAAAGCGAGTCGTTGGTACCTCGTCTATACTCTTCTTGACGATGGGCTTATCGGGCTCCCCGCATGCGGCGATGAGCTCAGAGCCCAGTGTGATGACCATGTCCAGCTCCTCTTGCAGTCCATCAATTTCCTCCCTGATTGCCTAGGACGCAAAAGAGAGGCTCAGAACGCCATGTGAAACCACACCGAAACCAAGAAGACCCACGGGTCACATGGGTGCTGCCCACAGGGATTCCTAGGTGACACGAGCATCCTTTTCTTTTCTTTCCTAAATTCACGCAGTCACTTTTCAACAAGAAAACAGAAGTACTTTAGAGAGAACAGTATCCTCTAATGTCAAATCTTTACTATAACATTGTGACAAAAATACCAGAGCAACATAAGAATCACCCCAAATACTGTAAAGCACGGGAAGGCATTTTGTTTTTCACAGCTATTTTTGCCTGTATGTGTTCAAAACAGATACCAGTAAAATATGAGCACAAAGATTTTATGCAAAGTAATAAATGAATCCGTTGGAAACTCAGGATGACTGGCTCTGGGGTTCCATGTTATGTCATGACCCTAGGTAGGACCTGTCAACTGCTGCTGTATCGCAGAAGAAATGAAGTCTCCTACCTTGCTTTTCCCTGTCATGGTCAAATACACCCACTCAGCAATGGATAGCTAATAAGCACGAACAAAGCCCTAAACCAAACACTGGGAATGGAAATATTTGCCTAGTCTTCTCTAGGGCCCCACCGCCTAGCGGGTAATTCCGCTAAAAACACAAGAAAGCAAGAACATGGCTGGGTAATAATCCAGCTGAAAGGAAAAAGACCGCGTAAGGCACGACGGTCACCAAGAAGAGCATGGAGGTGGAGGGAAGGCAGAGTGATGCCTGTGACAACACGGGCACCATCTGGTGTGAACAAAGCCACATGCCCTGCCCTGCAAAGCCAGGGCTGTACCCAATAGACGGTGGAAGCCTCGGAGGGGTTTTAAGCAGCAGGGCAGATGCAGCAACAAGGTGAGAGGCTGGCAAGGCCAGACACCTGTGCTTTATATCATGCGGGAGGCCCTGAGCAAGAAGCCACGTTGTTAAGGTGTGGAGAAACGATTTTGAGAATAGTCTCCCAGTGAAATTTGCGAGCCCATTATATGTCAGTACTCGCTGTGTGATTCACGGTCAGAACCGAATACCAGTTTTATCAGCGTAGTCTTCCTATTACATGCAGAATCGGTGTTATCATGCTGAACTTTGCCTTTCGTTCTAGTTGAAATGAATACGCTACTTACCTCTGCTGCCTCCTGCTGCTGTTTTACTACTGAGGGATCGATTCCAGGGTCTTCCAGGTCACGGATGAAATCTTGAGTGTCTTTAGTGGTAACGACCAATGACATGTGATCACACCAGAATTTTTCTGCTAGTTCCATAACGTCCAGTAATTTGGCTTCCCTTTCTTCTACCAGCAGGTGTATGTTTTCCCAAATGAAAACCATTTGGTCCAACTTATCCTGCACAGCTACACAGCAAAACAATGCCAGTTAAGAGGCTGGTTATCCTCATTTAAGCAAAACCCAAACTTCAGCTCTTACAGCAAGGAGTCATTCAATTTGCTAAGCAGAGAGAATGGGGCAGACAACACAGTCTATGTGTTGTCACTGGGCCCAAACCTATCCCACGATGCAAAATCTACCAGTCCACTGTGGCTGAACCAAGACTTTTCCTTACAGAAGTAGATGCTTAAAGCTACATGGGCTCAAAGTAGACCTAAGTCTACCAAGTTTTAAATTCATGAAGGCTGGCTGTAATCCCAAAGACGGTAGTAATCAACCCAAGGTGTGTTTTCTGATGCTCTCCAAGAATGAAATTGTTCAGTCCCAGGGACAGAACAAGGGTTTGTATGTATTTGTATTTCTGACTTGCTTCTGAAATACTCTTATTTCCACTATATTCTTTCATTTGACGCACAGACAGCAACTCTGATACGGGTGGCTATGGTTACTATTCTGGTGGTTATGGGGTGGAGTTGGCATGCTAAATAAGATGTTTAAATTGTATCCCCAGCTTTGGCCATATTGGCATTAACTTTAGTCTAAGTTAGGCCTCTTAGGCCTAAGAGGCTCAGAGAATACATGGTCTTCACATAAACACGTCTCATCTTCAACCAACTGATTTCACAAACTGAGGAATACATCAAGGGACTTTTGTACTATCCTTTAACCCTTTAACCTTTAACACATCACAGTGCAAACTTTTCAAAGACCTAACAGATTGCTGTGCAGTCAGCGTGTCAGCTAACAGCATACAAATCTAGAGCTGCTTTAAAAGTGAAGTTGAGGCTGGGTGTGGCTTATGCCTTCAATCCCAGCACTTGGGAGGTAGAGGGAGATGGCCCTCTAGGTCTTTGAGGCCAGCCTGGTCTACACAGATAGTTCCAGGCCAGCCTGGAGGGAGACACTATCTCAAGAAACAAAATAAAACAAACACACACACACACACAGGAAAGCTGAGTCTGCTCCATCATTACTACCTTTGGCAGATATGTCTTTCTCGGTGCCCTCAGACCTGGCAATCATCTCCTCTCCCCTCTGCCGCAGAGTCTCATACAGCGGCTGCAGCTTCTCCATGTCCACAGACACACTCTTGTTTTCGCCGATCTGCTCCTTGATCTTCTCAACCTCCGCAGAGATGGACGGCGGCTGCCTCAGACGTTCCACGATGCGCTCCAGGCTCTCGAGGATCTGGTTGATCTTGTCATGAAACTGCAAGTCAAACAACGGTGCCACTGTAATGTCGCCCGTGAGTGTCTCTTCAGTGAAAAAACAAAGACCCTTCGCCGACATGTCCATCCGAAAAGTTACATCCAGATGGTGGATGAAGCCAGGCCGGAGGTCATGACCTCTGAGTTTCCCATCACAGTCTACCCTCCTTGGCAGCAATGTGAATCTTAAATTGTTGCTTAATTTTTATCATAACTCAGCTTATTCCTTCTGTTTTTTTTGATAAGATGTGCATTTGGCTGTCAAAACTGATCATTCATTTTAAATGACCATGACCATTTTGAAATCCTGAAGCGTTACACAAGTGCATGCACAATCCATAGGTGGTTTTGATTAGATTCAAAGGGTTCCTTGAGTTATTTACTTCTTGAATTGAGAAAGATGTAAAAGTAAGCAGGATAAAAATATGTCCACAGCATTGTATACAAAGTTTATATTTCATTCATGGTCAAACATACAAGTGGATAAAGGAAATAACTTTAATTTTATATTTAAAAAGATGTCATGCACAATTTTACAATGTCATAAAACCTTGTCCATTCTTAAATTCTATACTGGCCCCGAAGTCGAGTGAAGCAACCCTGTCCTAGTTAGTCTTAGCTGTCAACTTGACACAGCCTATAGTCATCTGAGGAGGGCGTGTCACTGGAGGGATTTCCCAGATAGGACTGGCCTGGGGTTATGTCTACGGAGGAGGGGGTGGTATCCATTGGTAACTGATGGAGGAGGGCCCAGCCCACTTGAGTGGCACCCCCCACCCCTTGATGGGGCAGCGCTGTGGAAGAAGGCTAGCTAAGCATGGGCCTCTGAGTAGGCCACCAGGCAGTGTTCCTCCAGGGTTTCTGCTTCAGCTTCTGCCTGAGTTCCTGCCCTGGCATCCCACAATGATGGACTGTGACCTAAAACTGTAAGAGGAAGCAAACCTGCTCCTCCCCTAGGTATTTTCCTGCAGCAACAGAGGGAAACTAGAACACACTTCGGATTACAGAAAATGCCACTCCAGTGCCCGGTACCTAAGGATAAAACCTCATACCTTGAAAATGGAAAACCTGCAGGTATTCAGAAAGTCAACCTCTTGAAAAATAGTATTTATAAAAACTCTTGTTTCCAACTTAATATTCTTATCC
The DNA here is from genome assembly GCA_026225945.1 of Cricetomys ansorgei. Classification (NCBI taxonomy): domain Eukaryota; kingdom Metazoa; phylum Chordata; class Mammalia; order Rodentia; family Nesomyidae; genus Cricetomys; species Cricetomys ansorgei. Next base: position 11,192,084 of record JAMJFZ010001815.1, read on the forward strand.
TTTTTATTGGCTTATTGCTTAGGATTTCCTCTAAATGCCTCCTCAGGAGTATTTTCTGACTTCTAACAGTTTCTTCTCCCTCTCCAACGTCAAATACTGCGGTTCACTTACGATGGACAAGTATATGACCGTTGCTGGAAGTAGGTTTCCTATTCACTGAAAATTATCTTTATTGTACCCTGACGTGGGCAGCTAACCTAAGCGTTAGCTACAAGTAGATTTTACCTCTGAGAGAAAAGGCACTCTTACTCGAGTCAATAAAGTGACTTTAAAGAGGAAATTTAACCAGAGGGCCCAGGAAAATGCTTGTATGCTTGACTGTGGGGAAGAAATTTCTTTCCCTAGTGTAAAGAGTTACCTGGGTTGACTGAGAAATGGCTTCATCCAGTACCACGGCTCGCTTTTTGACATCTTCTTTAATTTGACTGTATAGGGTGTCGGCTGCCACGTATTTTTCTTGGATGTGAAGGCCTTCCTTTGGGCTCAGTTCCAGCAACTGTGGTCCAGTCTTGTTCATCTTATCTATGTGAGGCTTGTGCTCGGCTATTAGCTCCCGCAGTTGCTGTAACAGACCAGACAGCTTCTCAGTATCGCAGAGTCACACAACGCCATGTTATAGCTGACCACATCTCCAGTGTGTCCAGCTGGCAAGACGCGCTCACCAAATGCCCTTCCTGTTGCAAGGCTCTTATCCATGTCTTTGCTAGGAGGAGAAGCCTCAACACAAGATTAGACAAGTGTCCAGTCACAGTCCTTTCAGGATGCAGACAAAGACGGCACTAAAGGAAGCAGTCACTGTGCATTTCACAGCAAGAGCTGCCCATTTTGAAAAGAGCATCGTGACATCTGCAGAAAAGGAGTCTGGACTCCTTGGCTGAACCACAACTCTTGGATGCTCCATTCTGCACATTTGTAACATATACAGAGATGGCTGGGGGAGGGGACATCAAGTATAGGAAGAATCTCAGGGGAAAGAAAGGGTTTCTCTGTTGTAATTCTAGCTGTCCTGGACCTCTTCCTGTAGACCAGGCTGGTCTCGAACTCACAGAGATCCGCCTACCTCTGCCTCCTGAGTGCTGGGATTAAAGGCATGTGCCAGCACCACCACCCAGCTATACCAAGATTTAAAAAATCTCAAGATAGCGACGTTCGAGGGTGACATGAGCCCACAATATTTCCATCCACACGTGTGAATCAGTATTAGATAGATACTTATATATATCACATTATATTATATGTGTATATTAGAATCTATTCTACATATATGTGACATAGAGATGCTAAATATATCAATTCATTTCTATTAGTTATTTAATTACACTTATTTGTGTGTGTATGTGTAGCTACAGTTAAGGCAGTGAGCTACCATGTGGGTGTTGAGAACTTAAACTCTCTAAGAGTCTCTAAGAACAGCAAGTGTTCTTAACTGCCAAGTCATCTCTCCAGCCCCCTACGTATTTACTGTAAACTGCTAAAATGTCAGGGATAATGGATTTATCAAACACATAACTATATGTTGAGCATTATTGCAAGGTATATTTAAAGAAAATATGTATCATATGAAATGTGACTTAATTTTGTCCTCTTGAGAGACACAGGCGAGTGGAGGTGGAATTCAAGTGGAGTCACTCTGCTAGTGGGCTGAAGTTCTGGGAGCTGGAAAAAGCTGGGACTGCTGAGGAGTAGGACTTCATGAGCCACTCCAGAACCATCCCCTAGGGGAGCCTTTTCCCATAAGCAACTCTCAGGCCAGCCTCTAAGAAGTAAGTAGGGCTTCTATTTGCATTCCATGGTGCTTAGCAGGTGTATCCCTAATCTGTTTGCACTCTGGCCTCTAGTACAGTGCTTCTCAACCTGTGGGTTGTGACCCCTTTGGGGGCCAAATGACTCTTTCACAGGGGTTGCCTAAGGCCATATGCATATCAGATATTTGCATTACAATTCATAACAGTAGTAAAATTACAGTTATAAAGTAGAAACAGAAATAATTTTATGGTTGGGGGTCATCACAACATGAGGAGCTGTGTTAAAGGGTCACAGCAATAGGGAGGTTGAGAACCACTGCTTTAGTAAGGAGCTTCTGCGAGGGCTCACACTCAGGAAAGGCAGTCTAGAGATAATCTACAGTTGCTTTGCTGCTTTCAAGTTGTTCTGAAGGCTACTGAAAATATTTCTAAACATAAATTCAATTATAAGGGGGGGGGTGCTGTCTAAGCTGACATGCCGCACAGAAGAGCATGGCGAGCCACAGCGGCGATCTACCTCATGGTGATTTTGGTCCAGGTCTAATCTTCATTCCATATCATCTCCTTGTGCTGCTTTACAGAGCGGAGGTAATGACCGCCCCACCAGCCAGCATGGAATCACATGGAAACGAGGGCTGGAGACGTTATGCATGTTCTGCTTTTGTATCCCAGAAGGCATGCTTGAAAAGTAATGTTACATTCAGTGACCAAGAGGCCCTCAAGCAAAATGCAAGACCTCAGCTGAGGTTTCATGAACTGCCTGGCCATCTCATCTGTCCGGTGCTGCTCAACTGACTTAGCCTAGGAGCAGTGTGGCGATCCTGTTTTGTATAATGCTCCATGACAGGCCAGAGGACATTTGTTACATGCCTACTTGGAATGTGTGTGTATGAGCAAACAGTCTTTGGCTGGATGTGGTGTTGTACATCTGTAATTCCTGCACTCAGGAGGCTGATGCAGGAGGATGGTGAGTTTGAGGCAAGCCTGGATTACATAGAGCGAGAGCCTCTCCCAGGGATGGGGGTGGGGAGTGTATGTGTGTATGGGGGGATGGAGACCATATGTTTTCGTCTCACATGTGATCAAGTAAATTTTGAGGTCATAATGCTGGAGAAATTTCACATGACTTGAAGGCCTGTGACACATGATAACATAGCTTCTGGGGGCTATTCTCCTTCTAGATAAATCTCCCCTGAAACAGGAGATAAGGTGTCAGAAAGAAATGTCATTCTAGAGGGGTTCTAAAAGCCATTTAGTATGAATAATTTGGAGACATGGCTATATGCCTTTGTCTTTCCCTTTATATGTATAATCATTAGTTTGTTTTTCAAGTGCAGAGAGTATGCAAAGGAGGAAATCAGTTCAGTTTTGAAGATTTTAGCTAACGAACTCTCTCTCTCTATATATATATATATATCTTACCACTAGTGTTATTCTAAAATCAGTTATCTGAATCACCTGTGATAGAGATATTCATAATCCATTTTACACTAAGCGTCATTCAATGGGCAGTCACCAGGACTTCTGACACAACAAACATTTACATTGAAACTAAATGCAGTTCTACATCATTTTTAAGTCTTTTGCTGGCAGATGATTTAGATAGAACTCCATAAACAACTTAATTTTGTCTTAAGCTGTTTTTATAAACTCTCTTCTGAGTAAGAACTTCAGCTAGAGATAGGCTTTCATTCCAAGGTATTGAAAAAATAAACAAACAAGATTAACAGGCAGGAGCTAGAGAGATGACTCACTGGGTAACCGCATTTGCTTCTATTGCAGAGGACCTGGTTTTGATCTCAGCACCATTATGGTGGCTCACATCAGTCCGTAACTCCAGTCTCGGAGGATCCAACACCCTCCTTTGCCTCTGAGCATTGTACACAAGTGGTGCATACATATGTGCAGGCAAAAGACCCATACACACAGAATACAAATAAACCCTTAGAAAATCAGTAACTTTATCATACTGTCTGCAAGATTATATCATGTACCTTAGGTTAATTCTCAGATCGTCTCCGAAACACACTGTGTATAGATCAAGGAGAGGGTTTGGTTTCTTAAGTCCATAAAATGTAAGGACTCCAGATCTCCTGAGACTTGAACCCTCTTTCAACCAAATTCTTGTAAGTTTCAAGTGACACTAACAGTTAAGTGACGGCTAGAGTGGGGGCTTCATCATGCCAGAGTTCCCTGTGTGTTTCATATGTTCCACAGGGTGGGGGTGGGGATGGCTTGTAACAGCTAGCATGGAATCACATGTGGATATTACTCAGTATGTTGCTGATGTATGTATGAAGTATGTTAATACTTCAGTCTATTTCCTTTTCATAGCTTTCATGACATTGCTGTTTTGACAGATGCTTGTCGTTGTACCTTTTCTCCAAACTCAGTGGCTTTCTATGTTTGATGTTCCTTCTGTGTACTTCTACTCTACGCTTTAATATTCTAGCTCTGACCATTAGATACAAAGCATAGAATGCATTCAACATATGTACATGGAATGCAATTCAACACACATAATTGAAAGCACCTCAGGAGCTCACGTAGCTAACATTTTACGAAGGTATTCTTTTTCCGACCCAGATGGTTACGGTACAGACTACTCTATGGAAGTGGTGATGTGGCGATGCACTCAGTGTGTGACAGACAGGCAGCTGGGAGGGAGTACAGAATACACCACAGCGTTACTAGGATGCCCCATTTCTGTAAGGTGTCTAACAGCACTTTAAACACTCCATTAAAACCACTATCACAGTTAATGGGGAGTTCTCGTTCTCACCCGGTGCTCTTCCTGCTGCCGTTTCAGAGTTTCATATTCCAGGGCTGGGGCAGGTAACTGAGAGATGATTCTTTGTGTCTCTGTCAGCCATGGCCAAAGTTCCTCGTACGTCTCCCAGAACTGGCTAACGAGGGACTGTGCCCGCTCCAACTGCAGGTGCCTCTCTGAGTTTATCTGGCAGATGGCATCGTAGTTCTTCAGTACCTTATCCAGTTTCTTCTAGAAAATGAGATGAGGAAACATGTTTGTCAGGGTGGCAGTTGTCAGGGTGCTTTGACCAGTTCTGTGCATTTGGCACAGAGTGGACACACAGCAAATGTATGTGCAATTAATAAACAAAAGACGCCTGTTCAGATGAACTGTGTCTATGCACATGTTCCTGTTAAATTAAGGAAGGCACTCAAATTTTTATGCAAAAGGAACAGAGTTCTGAAAACATAATGAGCAGAGTTCCCCAGGACTCTTACTTTGTTCTCAGGGTTAGAAAGTAAGTTTCATACAAGTCTACCAACATTACATTGTTATTTGGAGAAAAAGGAAGATTATCTTTTACAAGTGAAATCATAAAAACAAAAACAATTAAAAATAAGATAAAATACATGCACGGGAATCAAAGTAGGCCCCTGAGCTATATGCTAATGTTGTGACGTACAGTGACTTGAGAGTATGATGTAAACTCATAATACAAACAAGGGAAGAAGAAAAAGTAATAGCTTGATAAAACTACAAGTCATTACAGAAGTTGTTACATAATGATTTTTTATTTTTTTGTTTCTGAGTCCTTGAAAAAATAGTTTCTAGCTATAGACAAATAGCTGCCCTTGTAAACATGAAAAAGAGAAAACACGATACACTGTACAATCTGTTATTTTATCTATGGCCTACCTGAAAACCAATGCATCTTATCTAGAGTGTAATGTGAGGAGCAGATACTTGTCTATCTTTATCTTGGGCCCTATCCTTTCCCAGAAAATAACATGCAGTCATTTCTTTCAGCTACTCAGATGTCTGTGTATTAAGTCCAGACGAACCACTTTTACCTGTGGATGATTTTCTACCAATCTTCAGAATTATTAAACTGTATGTATCCACTGCTTCCTTAGCTACTGGCTCATTGTTTCCCTGCTGGCTTAGAGTAACTATACAGAATGAAGATCGATAGATACTGGATTTTGTTTCAGCCTAAGAGTTGTGAATGTTCCAGAAGCATGTGACCCAAACCTCGCATACCTTAAAAACACTGCAGCAGTAACACACTCAATATGACTGTATTGACTGAATGTTCAATGTGTGCCAGTTAATCAAGGAAACTTTAGCAGTTCGGATGCATTAACACAGACTGTTCTCTGGGGGATATGTTTCCATGGTTATTCTTAACCTTAAAAGACACCTGATTTAAATTTAATGATTCTGTTGCTTAAACGGCAGCTGCAGATCCAGAGGAAAGTCCTTCTACGATCCAGTGCTCAGCGGATACCATTCATTTCAGGCTCACTGGCTAGCACACGGACAAGGTGGTACCTTCATTGACTGCTGTTCCTCTTCACTGGATGTGGTCACGATTTTATGCCCAGATTTAACAAGTTCATCAATAATATCCTTGTGCCTCAAAATATCCATGGTGAATGCCTGTGATTTACCAAACAGAAAATACAAAGAAAAGCATGTGACTCACTGAAGGCAAGTAAGCAAAGAAGCTGAAAACACCAAGCTACACTGGCAGGGTCTTGGGAAGCGAAACCAAGCGGTTGTATGTTCTAGACTCAGAGCTTGGCAACATGTAACTTAGACGGCAACTGAAAATGTACTTCTTCACCTTTTGAACCTGTAGTTGAGCAGAGGTCTGGTCTTGCTCAAGCCTGATGTCACCCAGAGACATTAATTTCTTCTTTGTTTCAATAAGCCAGGATAACTCAGCATCTGCCGCTTGGTCAAACTAAACAAAAGATAATAATTAGGTCAGCAAGTTCCTGTGGCTGGTGCCAGAAAAAGTACCTGTCTGCATTGCTTCTAAATGCCCTTATTCCTAACTGGGGATTCTTAGCCTCTTTTTTCCATAGCATCCTGCAGTAATCCACAAGTGACTGAGTAACAGAGAGAGAAGAACCCTGTCCACAAGCTCCGACACTCTGCTCAACAGCAACGGCACAGTGGGGATCTGAGGGTGGCGGGCTCCGTGGCCTTCGGCCCAGGTGTCTTAGCATCCAAGCGTAACTGCTGCAAAAGCTGACAAGTAGACAACATTGTAATTAATTGTTTCCTGTCACTTCAATTCTCAGATGGCCAAGCAGCACTTGCCATCAGAGCACATGGCTCCTTGACAAGAGGATGAAGCATTCCCGCTTCTTTATTTATGTGTTTATACATAAATGTATGCACAAGTATCCGTATCTGTGTATGAAGCTATACTCACACAGTTCATGCACAACTTGTAAATGTCTCACTTAATACTGGACTTTAAACGTGTACAAGATCATTCTTAAATGTTTGAATTTATTTTCCTCGTCTTAATACTATCGGTAGTTTAATGACACCCCCCTCCCCCGCCCAAAAAAAAAAAAAAAAAAAAAAACCCAGGAAAGGCAGACTTTTAAAATAGCATATAAACATTTGCATATCCCGCCTTTTCATTTACTATGAATACCCTCACATCTTGCTTTTGGCCCACTGTACAGTCAAAGAGCACAAACGTTTTCAGTGTCTTGCGTCAGACAAACTCTCAGTGCCACTCTGAATTGAGCAGGGATCAGAAGGTGGGTGAGTGATGCCATCACAGCCAAAGGTAAGTGTTAGGTGTGAGCGCCTTAGCTGGAAGAACTCACGGAAAATGGACACTGCAGCTTTTCAGACCCAGTACCGCTGAATGTCCCCCTTTCCAAGAGAAGCTGGACATGCAAGTGGGGGCAGAGGAGGGTGATCAAGTCAGAAATGAGAAGGGTGGGGCTGAAAACAATTTAGAAGGCAATTCTCCTTAGAGACGCCACATTAGCACAATATAAACACATGGGAAAGTGAACAGAACAACTTTCCTCAGTCCAAGTGAAGTACAACTGAAAACCAGGCAGGACAAACAGACATGCAGCTGCAGCACGAGGAGGAGGGCAGAGTGCCTTGGACCTTGCATCCTAAGGATCAACAACCCTGTCCTCTGGTATTTCTCTGCACCTGACCTATCCAAGATTAGGTACAGAACAAGGAACCCCTACACACCAATGTATGACAATGTGCAGACACAGCCCCAGGAGAATCCTGTCCTCTCTAGTCACCAGACGTGGGAAGGGGCAGCCTAGCAAGGCAGGAAACAGACAATACCCCTCTAAACCAATCAAATGCCACCGAGGAAAATGGCAGCCCCGCTCACTCATGACAAGAGAGGCGACGTGAGGAGCCTAGGCATTCACCCTTGAGTCCACGGCAACGCTTCTAATATCCCTGCAAGGATAATGCAAAGCAGGAGCCGAAGTTTTATTCCCAGTGGCTCAAAACTCAGTTCCTTCCGACAGTGTACGTGGAGGGCAGTGTGGAGTCTGGATTCACCCATTAGGTGGCGATGAGGCAGTCCTCCCTTGCTCCACTGAAGTGGCACCCTAACAGACCTAGTGAAGAGTCAGGGTTTTCCTCAACACTTGGTGTTAGAGCACCATGGCTTCCCTCAGTGTGCTATCAGGAGAGGCTGTTCAGAGAGGTGGAATGACCAGCCCCACCCAACAAAAATGAGGCATGTCCCCGAGAGCCTAAGGAAACCTGGCTACCTCCACAGGTGGCACTCTCAGTTGTTTCTGCCACATTGAAAATGGAAAAAGGCAGGAGAGATTGATGTTGAAATCCACATGAAAATCAAGAAGAGATCTGCCTGCCTCTGCCTCTGCCTCTGCCTCTGGAGTGCTGGGGTTATAGGTGCACACCACCATGCCCAGGCAGTGTTGTTTTCTTTAAGGACGGATATCTTAATATTTTAGGTTCAAGAACAACCACACTAACCAGATTACTTTTTTTTTATCTTTGGGAAATACTTGTAAACATTTTTGACTATACCTGATCTGTAGTTAGTGACTGAGCAAGCTTCAAGGCGTGCTAACCAATATGAATTCAGCCTGCAATTCAGCCCGTATCTATTGCGCATCACTAAACTAACTGAGCACAGTCAACTGCTCAAGAAAATCCTGCTCTCAGAGGATGGAATACCTGACTTGTTATCAGAGAAGGCTTGGGGGCCAGTCCTGGAATGTTCAACTAAATTTTAATGAACAAAGTCAGTATTTTAAAATATCCAAATAAACTTCACGAATAAATATACCCACTTCCCTACAACGACGAGGCAAACAAATTCCTGCAAACTGTGAATCAGGCAGGCAAACACATTCCACAGGCATGAACGCCCTTTGCAGAAATTTCCTAGGCAGGGCCTTGTTATGTGGTCTTCATTAGCCTTTGTGATCCTCGACCATTATGCTAAAGTAAAGGCAGAGTGGGAAGCTTTAGAACCTACAAACTACAGTTAAGGCAAGGCTAGAGAACCAACTCTGGAGATTCTCTCCCACAGTCAGCTTGTACTTCTTGCTTTTGCCTCGTGAGTCTTCGCACATATCCTGCTTGAGGTAGCCTACAAAACCGTATGACCCCATATGACCCCACACAAGGTTTGCAGCCCAAACCTGATGACTTAATGTAAATAGCCACAAATATTTCAATAGAAATTAAACTATGCATGATGAACTTCTATTCCCAGGACGGTCTTCACTGCCCACCATTTCCCACAGGGCTGTGGCTAACACCAGAATCCTCTAAAACTCTGTGGAGTAGAAACTGTGTGAGCCACAGACAGGTCAGAAACTATAATTTTTTCCCCCCTTTAGTCATGTTTGGAAAAAACTCTACATCACCAAGAGGACTCTTTCCTTTCAAAAACAAGGACTTTTTCTTGGCTATAGCAGTATGCTAAGGATCAGTTAATACTGACTATATACTAACTCAGACTATTAACCCCTAGATACATTAGGCTCCGGCTAGGCATAACACCAGTATGAGCAACATGCACATGATGCAGACATAAAGCGTTGTTTGGAGAGCAGGGCTTTCCTGCGTGTGGCAGGGTGCTGCCTGTGACTGCGTGGGGGCAGACGGCTGTTAACAATGTGCAGATCAGCAGTGCCTTAGTGCCCAGAGGTCGCCCAGCCAAACTCTATTAAATTCCCCAGGGTCACTTCTGAAGCACAGCAACCAGAACGGAGACACAGCAACAGGCTTGTTTGCTCAGGTGAAGCCCCCGGCTGGAGAGTATCTGCTGCCTGGACCACGGGCCCTGGTCCTACCTGCTGAGACCGCAGAATGGCGGCGTCGATCTCTTCCACTTTCTGAGTGATGGTGTCGCTCACCAGCCGGTAGCGCTCGTTGTCATCAGCGACCATCTTCTCGAGCCCTTCTCTTGCCCTCCAGGGTACCAGTTCCAGCAACGCGCCACTTGCTTCGTTAAGGGAATCCAGTAAGGCTTTGTTGCTCTTGACTTCTTTTTTCAGTTCCTTGAAAACACGCAAACGCACGGGGTAAACGTTGGGGCGGGATCTCCCTCTGTTCTCGGGGGTCCTCTGCTGGCTGACAAGGCTGACACTTGGCCTGGCTAGTTCCATCTGAGCTAAATAAACTTCTGCTATTTATAGCTATTTTGCAAAAATGAAAGTGTTCCCAGAGAAGTTTTAAGAACGGCTCGACTGTCAACATGGCAGGATCTTATCTTTGAGATGGAAAATAAATATTTACAGTGTGGAAAAACAAACCCAAACAAGTTAACAGGTAAGGGATCAGGTAACAAAAACAGAACAAGGAGGCTGTTCTGACCCAGAGGGAAAGGGCCTGCAGTGAGGACATGCCGGTCCTGCACCATTGCGACCTTGGCACCCCCTTCCACCCATATGGGATCAACGGTGACATTTCTGAAAGGCAGGGCACCGTGTGATCTTGCCAGAAAACCCACACATGCCACCCTCTGATAGAAATGCTTTTCCAACCAAATCACACATATCCCTGAATCAGTGATCATCTTCGTTTTCTGTTTTTCCTTCTTCATTATTCTGTCTCGGGCAGGAAACTCTACTCCCAGTCGCACAACTCTCAAAGAGCATTACGCACACCCTGGCTGAGCGGTCTGCTCCCATGGGGCCCTGCCCACCAGGACAACTGTGATTGGAATCCTCAGAGGTAACAAATGCAATGTGTTCAGATGCATACTTTCTGCCTCCCTTGGACTTGGCTTGCAGTCTCTCCTGTCATGGTCTGAGTCTCGTAGGAAAGCAACTCCACCTCCACCCCGTCCAGCCAGCTGCACAGCTCCTTGTGCACGGACTGCAGCTGTTGGGCGAGCTGCAGAGCGTGTTCCAGAGTCTTGGCTACGTCAGCACTCAACTTAGTGATGTCTTTGTACCTCGCTTTAATGGCTTCCAACTTATCTTGAATTATTAAGACTTCGTCACCTAAAGTTTCAAAAGACATATTATTTCTTATGGAAGGGTTAAAAAGTAAGGGGCAGAGATACTACTGTGCTCGGATGTTATGCTTTGGGAGAAAGAGAAGACATTTTTCTGAAGATGATCTCCTCCCCAGGACTGCTAGCCATCATACTGTCACTGAATACAGAAATGGAAACGGAAAGGGCCACAGAAACTCCAGTTCTGTGCGACATTCTACTTACCTTACAAAGCTGTCTGCCTTCAAAGAACCAGGCTGAAACTGGCTGCACTCGGGCACTGATGTCATGGCTTAGGAGGGTGGGGTGACATCAGGCAGGATGCTTAACTTTCTCGTGCTCGCTCGTCATCACTCACTTTTACGCTTCCAGGGATCTTTATCTGCCTCTACTTCCTCTGCAGACAGGCATAAATCATGCCCTACGCATCGGGCTTCTAATTCAGAGAACGGTAACTACTCCGTGTACACACACACTGCTGAAGTAGATAAGGCCTTTATACAGCCAAAAGAACTGCTAAAACAACTTAGCTTCTCTGGGTTGCTCAAAAGCCTCTCTTGTAGGTATTAAGCCATGCATCTGTTTGCTTAGTGACTCAACCTTAGAGAAATTAAACCCGTGGACTACCATAACAAGCATCACTGCAGAGCAATTACCTTAAAAATCAAAACAACTGTCTACACCCATGTATTCATCAATCTTCCGACAGGGAAGACTAATGTAGCTATAGCTCCATATGCAGGCTTCTCTGACCAGCTCCCATGCCAAGCGCTTTATGCTATGAGTAATGCACACTGTGTCCACCAAGAACTCAAGTGAGATCATGAGAAAGAAGTGAGATCACATCCAGAGCCCTCTTGACTGAGCTTCAAAGCGTTCTTCAGGATGAAGTCTTAGAGCTGTCTCAAAAACCAGTGAGTGTTTTGCCCACACCCCACCCAGTCCACCCTCGAAATTCCCTGCCAACCCTGCAAAATGCTGGCCGCAGGTTACCTGAGCTGGACGCATCTCACCTGTGGTTTGTTTGAGCAGTTCTAAGCCATTCAGCAGTGCCTGATCCACATTCTGTTTCCGGAAGAGGATGTCTTCCTGTAGAGCCTAAGAACACAGGTTCCATTTGTATGGAAGCAGGGGAAGACCAAATTTAATCAGCAACGGCACTCATTAACCCCAGAGAACTTTTATGAGGCACCCCGGGGGCAGATGTGCAGAAACTCGGGTTTTTCCATGTCTGTTACTGCCCCTCTTGTGACCCCTGTTCCACACTGTGCTCATCGCCTATGATTCACAGCACCCCCCCTTTTAGAAGATACCGAGGGCCTCTTAAAGACTGCTTTTGTGGGGGGTACAGAAGTACTTGTTCATTATGGCTCCTTGACTACAACAGTAATCACACTGAGCGGGCAGTGAAATAAGCCAGCCAAATGGATAAACTCGATCTCAGGTCATTAAAGCTATCCTGCACACACGAGAAAAGGGCTACTGCGGGTATAATGGGTCGCATGAATCGTAATGGACATGAAATAATACAAAACCAATAAAAACGAATAAATGAACAACAACCGAAATAAAAAACAAAACAAATTAACGAGGATACCCGGAGTTCAGCCTGCTGCTTCCATAGTGCCTCGGCGCTGTGATCCTGGACTAACAGCTTGCTCAGTTTGCCATGCACTTCGTTCAGCCAGTTCATCAGCTCAACTTCATCTTCCCCAAAAATCTTAGCATTACACAAGGCCTGCTGGAGGAGCTCAGACCTGCTGTGACTTTTCTCTTGAATTTCATAGTACCACACTTGAGAGAAGTCTAGTTTACTCTGCACCAGATCTTTATCCTCCCTGGAGCTCAAAATCTTTAAGGACTGGCCAATGCTAACGGCCTGGTGCAAATGTTTATTGTGATTGATGATGTCATCTTGTAAAGCCTAAACAAAGTTCCAGAAAGGAGGGAAAAACAGAAACGGAAAACAAAAAGGAATAGACAAATGAAAACATAAACAGAACTAAAGGCTGATTTAAAAATGGATTTCGTTTTGCAATCATGCATGATAAAACAAATGTATGTCACAAAAGCCATGAAATAAATAGAAAACCGAGCGTCACAGACACGTGACACATCTTACTTTGTGCTGAGCAATCTGTTCCTCTAGCTTCGGTTCCTGGGTCCCTATGGGTTCAGAATTTGCCAGCCTCTTTTCAATGGCCGTGAGCCACTCATTCAGTGGTTCCAAGGTCTCATGAAACTCCTGAGCTACCACCGAGATACCTTCCAGTTGACGGTTCCTGTACATTTGCCAAGATAAAGGTCAGTCAGGGATGGAGAATGTTTAAAATTTTCAACCTAAGTCTTCAGTCATGTTCCTTCCATTCTGGTCTAAAGGTGGTTTCAGAGAAATCATCTAAGGCCAAACTTTTAAATCATGGATATTTAAAAGGCATGTTAAAACAGCTCTTAATTAAATAAAACTAAAGAAGATATTCTCTAGTACCTGAACATCGTGAAGGGTGAAAGCTACATCCCTGAGATATACCTGTTAATTCTAAGAAGCTTTCAAGGCAGCAGCAACAGTAAACAACAACAGGAAGCACTGCTGAAAACGTATTTTATGCTTGCCCTCGCTGTGGGCACTTTAAATATGAGTTCCAGTGGAAGGGCCAGCCACTGAAGTTATTTAAAACAAGATGGTCAGGAGCGGATTACGTTACAAACATTTAAACACCTTCCCCCTTCGCTATAGTTCTGAAGGGGTAGGAATTTATGCAATAGTTATCTTACTGTCAACCCCTCCCTCTGGGTGACTGTTCTCTCATCTATTAGCTGTCCCAAGTTAGACCAAAGCAAAGCAGCATCGCTGCAGACAGGAGGTGCGGCATACAAGAGTTGTGAGCAAGAGCTGCACTCTCACCTCCCTGTCTTCATGGAGGGAGAGCAACGTCTACTGCTTCATTCCTACTAACCAACTTCTCTCCTGAAACACAGTCGTCACGTCCCTGTCTCCAAATGTCTTGCCATTAGGGGCTCCATCACGTCCTGCGATGTTACTTTAAGCATCACAGCTTGTCACCCTCTTTCAGTGGCTTTGAGCCTATAAGTCTGCACCTACCTGGGGACAGAGGTAATCTGTCCCATCCTTATAACCCCTCACCCAGCTCTGTGCCTGACGCACAGTACATAGACAATGACTGGGTAACACACAAACAGATGGATTACCCTCAAGGGGAATGCTTTCTTGGTGAGTAGGGATGTAGCTGCTGGCCACACAGCATCTGAAGAATGAGTGATGAACCACAACCCTTGTGTACATGGGGAATGTACAAACGTAGAGAACATGCATTTAGAGGAAAGTGTTAGCCCAACCCACAGCCCTGGGTGCACTGCTGCTGCCTCACAGGAAATGGCAGTGTCATGGTACCTTTCTTCAGCTCTGCTAAGCAGTGCTTCCCATCTGATGTCCAAGAGGCTCAGCTGCCGAGTAAGCTTCGCTCTGTCTGCAGGTTCTGCTGAAGCAGCGATTTTCTCTCCCTCCCGTTTGATGACCTCCACAGTGGACTTCCGGTCTTCCAGCAGTCTTTGCAGAAGCTTCAGATAAAGCATTCAATATTTTAAAGGGCAGAAGAACGTTCAAATAAACATAAAGCAACATGCATCTTATGCGCTTTTGCTAAGAAATATGCATTCTGTACGGATATACACAAGAGAGGTAGCAGAAGTCGGCTCTTAAAAGTAATCCGTTTGGGGCCAGTGAGATGGTTCAGTGGGTCAAGGTGGCGTGGCACTGGGTCTGATGACCTGAGCTTGACCCCTGAGATCCATGTGGTGGAAGAGGAGAACTGACTCCTGCAAGTTCCCCTCTGACCTCCACGTGCACGCTGCGGCACACACAGACCATATAAATAAATAAATGTTATGGAAAGAAAGAAAGAGAGAGAGAAAGGAAGAGGAAACAAGGTTGAATGATTAATTACTACAGTGCCAGACACTGAGGTGTGGCTTTCACAACAGACAGCTCCTCTTGGGAAGGTCACTGTAATCTCCACGACTGACTTAATACAAAATCATAGAGTAGAAGGCACACGTAAGATAAGCAGACTGAATTATGAGTGAAGTATAACATCCTCCTTACTTTAACAAAACAGGAATGCCCTAAGCATCTAACAATTATCAATTCTACCCAAATAAAAGAGTTCCATACATCATGAATGCTTTCAAAACCCCTTCACATATCAAATGATTCATCACAGGCAAGCAGGTTAAGGTCAGGTCAAGACCACAAGTCACAAGGCCATACAGGAGGCTCCTGGCCTTCCACAGGGCAGAAGCAGCATTTCAAACTCCACATGGGGATGAAAACTTAAGCAGAGCTCTCAGACACCCAAAGAGAACGGGGTGTGGGGTGTGCTGGGATCTCAAGAGCTTTGAAAAGACTTAAGATTTCAGGACTGCGCTGTTGAAACGAAATTCAGTTTAAATTGAGCTGAGTGCCAGGCTCACGGTCACCTTGCCCCAGCTAATCAGAACAAATCACTCCGGAGCAACCAGGAGCACAAGCACCGTGGCACAGCAGTGAGGCATAGGAACGCAACAGGCTCTGCTTCTTTCCTCTGATCCCGAGAGACAGCTAAGGGGTGAGGATCTGATGGTTACCCAGAAGTAGCGCGCTAGAGGAATGCTTTGAGGTTGAGGCCACCAAGAAGGGCAGTAAGGGGTACGCATACTTCCAAAGGGAAAAGGTTCACAGACATTCTTGACACGGTTCAGGGCATCGTGTAAACAATGTGAAGTGCGTGGTTTAGGTAGCAAGGAAAACTAACTGGATACTTTAAAAAATTATGTTTATTGTGTGTGTGTGTGTGCACACACACAGTGTGCACCTGTAGAGACAAGAGGACAGTTTGTAGGAGTCGGTTCTCTACTCCCTGCATGTGGGTTCTGAGGACTGAATTTAAGTTGTTAGGCTTGGTGGAAAGCCCTTTACCCACTGAGCCATCTTGACAACCCAAGGGGGTTATTTCTGGTGATCTGAAATAGTAAAACCTTTGGTAATTACAAAGTCAACAAATGAATTTTATTGACTAAGCATCATTAGTTCACCCAGCGAGAACAACTTAAACTAGCTAATGGTAGTGGTTACGTAATTAAAAACCCGCACAGATGCTGTGGATTTCCAGTGTGTTTCCTCCTTTTTTGTTGTCTGGTACTGGAGCCTGAACTAGAGCTCAAGCATCCCAGGAAGCTTCACCGTGACTGCATTGCATCCCCAGGCCTCTTGTTTGCTTTCCCAGGCAGGCTCTCACTGAGCTGCTCACGGGGCTGTATTCCTGCAGGTCCAGAACTTGTGACCTCCCCCGCCACCCCACGCGCACACACCTCCACCTGCAGGTTTTAGGTCTGCACCACAAGGCATGGTTTCATTTCTCATATAATATCCTAATGGGCTAAAGTCTTCAGAGAACTTTTAGAGAGCCAATATGGAACACTGGATCAGAGGGAGCAGTAAGCTGTTAAAAGTCCGAGGCCAATGTAGATGTTTTTTTTTTTTTAAACTATAAACTAGCAAATAGTGTATGTATTATGAGTTACAATGTGATGTTTTAATACATGTGTACACTGTAAAATGATTTAATCAAACTAATTAATATAGCTAGTACTTCCTCTGCTTACAGTATGTGGATCTGTTGAGAACATTTAAAACCTTTTAGCGATTTTGAAACATACGCTATCTCTCAGTGGGGGTAAGGCACTTTCCTAGCATGGCTGAAATCCTAGGTTCAATTCCAAGCAATTCACCCACAGAAACGTGCACCATGTTGCTGTTGTGATGATGATGATTTCCGCTAACTAAACTAAGCCAGTGCTAGAAAGATAAATTAAAACTCGATTAAGGGCTTGGGGAGATGGCTTAGTAGGCACACGTGCTTGCTCTGCAAACACGAGGAACCAAGTTTGAATCCTCAGGGCACACACAAAAAGCCGGACAGGACAGCATGTGCTTGCAATCCTAACTTTCCCCAGTGGGTGGGTGGAGACCCCTGCCAATCGGTTAGGCCGAAGCAGTGAGCCTCTGGTTCAGCGAGACCCTGTCTACAGGAAACCAGGTGAGGGGGAAGAGGTAGACACCCAAGGACCTGCTCTAGCCTTTGCATTCGTGCACTCACCTGCATGCATCACACAGTTACACACGTTTTTTATTATGATTTTTATATGTAACGATTAATTCAATCTCAAATAATTAATCTACTCCCCATATAGAAAGTTATAGAGGAGAAACTTTACTAATATGCTATGCCTTTTTCAGTGTGCCATTTCAAATCACAGCTGGTAAATCACTGGAAATGTCATTAAATGCTTCACGTCTGACATGAAGAACCCGGAACTGTACACGTTGCCTCAAGCAGTCCTCTTCCTAGCAGCATCAGAACATGCAGCATGTGTGAACTGAGTATGAGTGTCATCAGCACTCCGCTGAACTCTAGGAACCTGCCAGTATTTAACCTATAGGAGGACAGTTTGTACAGATAAATCTCACGTATGAGGGAACAGCAGTATCTCTGTCCAAATGCCACGGTGTCAGTGAAGCGTGCCTTGGCTTTTCTATTTAAAGCTGCTCACAGCATCCCTCTACTCCAGAGCTCCTGCCCTGACCCCTGACCTTGTCACTTCCAGATTCCCACCTCATCCCTGCTTTGAAGTCACTCTAGGTTACACAGTGACTTTGTTCACTGGCTTCTCACAGCCTTTCTTTCCCAGTAGACTTTATGTTCAATGAGGTACTCTTACTGTTTTCATTCAGGCTTTGTGTCCTGCAGCTAGAACAACACCTTGACCAGAGTAGATTATCGGTAAGTACTGGTTGAGTAACTGACAATATTGAACGCAGCAAGAAACTATCACATCCTGTTAGTATATAAATGAGGAGGCGCCCTTTTATTGTCATTTTTAAGATGTAATGTGAAAGCATCACTGATTTACCTTTTGCTCTTGGATCTGGGCCTTCACCACTTTGAACTCAGCTGATGGAGGCTTCTGATTGGCCACGAGCTCCTCAGTGTCTGCCATCCAGCTAAGCAGGGACTCCAGGGCATCCTGGAACCTCCCACAGTGCAGCAGGGCCTCCTGCAGCTGGGCTGCTCGCTGAGCCACCTGTGAAGTTCCAGTGGTTTCAACTTATTTACGTGTTTCATTTGACAAACAAAAAAAGAAAGAAAGCTCTGCCTACCAGAAGCTAGTCCTCATGATTGTTCCCGAACTTGGTCACACACTTTCCCCTCCCTTTGTGTGTGTGTATGTATGTGTGTGCGCCCCCACGAGTACATGCACACCCACGCATGCCATTCTTGGACTATGCCACTGTAGCTGTGGCAAGCAGAACAAAACAATACAGTGGCAGGGCAGCCAGGTCTATGGTGATGGAAATGGAGCTACTGATTCTCCCGAGAGAGGTCTGGAGATCCTTGTCTGGGATTCCTGCTGTTACTCCACGCCCCAGCTGCAAGTGATCTTGGCTGAAGCTAAACTGTCCAGAAGTCAAAGGTTAATGCCATCCATGATGGGGTGGGTCTCTGTGGTGATTTAGCTATTTAGGGGGTCACCATGCTCTCTAGTAACCCCTCATTTGTACCCTGTAAAAAAAATCCAGTAAATTCATTAGTCTCATCAAGGTAGACTTCAGTGAAATCCCACTGTTGTTAGGTCCATCAGAATGGATGTTCTCTCGCACCTGCCCAAGAAAAGTTAACAAACAGGGAGCCTGCATCCCTACAAGTCACAAAGGAGCTCCAACAGCATGTGAGGCTTGCTTTGTTCTTTGAACATCAGGCCAGCCACCATGACAGCCTACAGTCATACCTGCTGGGTTTGCACCCAAGTCTCTGACAAAGCTGAGATAACGGCAGGGAAAGTCCTGTCTCAACCCATGAACGTCATTCATCCGTGGTCCCCCACCTACCTCTAGTAGGACATTTCGTGTATAGTCCCATGAAAAGAGCAAGCATGCCTGGGCAAGTGTGGTTCCTATGAATGTGACTGTAAGTCATGTTAGTGAACAGTAAGAAGGAGTCGAAGGGACCAAGCGATTACCTTCTTATTGAGAGTCTTCCATCGTGTGCTGGCTTCGTCCAGGTCACGCTCCAAGCCCTGGGTGCAGGTGTTTGCAGCTGCACTCTGAATGAGGCCTTGACCTAACCAATTCACATCTTGCTGCTTCACCTGCAAGGGTTCGATTTCTTCCTTCTGGAACATCTGCAGGTTGGGAGAGCCATACTGTAAGGGTTCTATTATCTAATGGTCACCAAGCATATAAAGACTGTGTGCTTATTCATCACATAGTAGAAACTGGCGGCTGTCACTGAAGGGAAGGGAACCACTATTACCAAGTCACTGTTTACTACTACCTTGTGAGTATGAAATACAAATTTGTGGCATGTAACAATACATTCTACATACACTTAATAAGATCGCCTACAAAACCAGGGTAAGTATAATGTAATTTCCTATCATCGCAATTTAACTCTAGGGGAAAAATATACAAAACGTGTGATATGACTCCCCTTTTGAGTCAAGGAATTTTCCCAGGGGGGTAGGGCTCATAAGGATTGGTGCAGTATGGTTGGCTGGCAGCTCAAATTAGAAGTGGAGACTCACTGGCAAGACAACAAACTAGGTCAAGAGGTCAAGTACATGCCTACTTAAGGGGCCAAAAAACAAGAGCAGCAAATGCAAACGGCAGAAGTATGTGGTCACAGGACACACTTGGAGTTCCATAACCGCCACAGCATAAGGAGCAGACCCAGGGGAACACCCAAGGAGACACATGGTTAGACCCATGGGCACAGGGTGTTTCCTAACTGCCAGTGGCAGAAGCTGTGGACCCAGTGAGGAGGCTCCAGCTGACCCAGAACAGTACCTGACCCTAAGAGTAAGAGCAGGGTTGGAGCCTCTGGCCTTGAATGCCAGTTGCACAGAGGAAAATTACACCTCATGCCTACTATGACATACTCCTCTCCTGAACACTGTAAACATCTCCACCGAGAGAAGGGGGACTTGAATTTCAACCGTAAAACAAGAAAGAAAACTCAATCACCAACTAACTCCAGGTGCACAAGTTCTAGTGCAGAGACAAGAACAATACGAAAAAAACCAAGATAACATGTCTCTTCCTGGGACTACCTATCTCTAAGTAATGGCTCCCGATGGAAATAATCCGGAGAACTTGCAGTCAAAGAATTCAAAAGAATGACTAAACTTTGTTCGAACAACTCACAGTGGATATGGATGTACCCCAAAAGAGCAAAAACAAAGAGCTGAATGAAAAAAAGAGTATTTCCAAAGTACAAAAACAGAAATCCAATATCGACATAGAATTGTTGTAGAAAATTCAAACTGAAATGATGCTAGGAAAACAAACAAACAGAAACCAATGAGCTGAATTAAAAAAAATCTTAGTGGAAAGCCAACAGAATGGAACATATGTTAGACAGAGTAGGAGCGACTGATGACAAGGTAGAGGAATTCATCATTCAGTAAAAGTCAATGGTGAAAAAAAAATACAAACAGAACATGAGGAGGCTTTGGGACACCATGAAAAGACCTTACCTTCCAATTGCAGGTGTACACAGAGGAGAAGAATCCTACACTAAAGGCACAGGAAAGACTGTCCAGACAGGCCTGACTCAAGTGACGGAGCCCTGCACACAGGGCTTCACCCCTGGGGCTGGACCCACACATACATCAGCAGCGCATCTGCTCTGGTTTGTCTTTGTTCGCTACTATTCGTGAATCTGCTGCCAACGGTTTTCTAACTCTCTCCCTTACTGTTCATCCCAGCCAACGAATGGTCCCCCAGTTGTCTGTGACTTATACAGGATGTTCTACATTACATTAAAATGCAAATTCCACAGAAACGCGAGTTACTGTTTTGCATCTACCCTGGGCCTGCTACGGTACCTAGATAGTAATATGCACTCAACAGTTACTTGCTGGATTGGCATCAACAGAGAAAAGCCACATCTACCTTGGGTGCATGCTCTCAACCCGTTTCCAGGCAACCCTGAAGGTAACACATCAACTTTTTCACAGGTAATATAAATATTTCATGCTGGGGTTGGAGAATGCCATGAGAAAAATCAATCATTTTTAACTCAGTGATGAAAATTTTACACAGATATTAGGTAAAATAAGGTTTAGGACTCTTGAGTCATTATACTGAAGGGTACCATAAAAATAATCAACGGCTGGATAAACAGAACAAACGGAAACATAACAAAGGCAGATATTTTAAAAAGCGACTCAGGAGAAAATTATAGGTATAGTGTGAAAATTAACTGTGAAGAAGGATGTAGGGGCCAAGGAGACAACTCCCCAGACCCTGGCCCAGGGCTGAGTACGCAGGACACTCCTGGGCTAACTGTAAGAACGAATACATTGGGAGAAGCAAACAAACAAGTCATTGTTTCCTCTGAACATCCCCTGCTAACAGAAGTTCAAGCTGCTCTTTCTATTGAAAACCATATAGACATTTCCTTGCTGGCTAAGGATTTCTATGTCAGAACAGCAACTACAAGAAATTGGCTGTACAAGATGAAGACAGCAGAAGATCCCCAGTCACTGAGCAGAAAACTTTAGACACTCTTTGTAAGTCTTCGAAAAGGCGTAGCTTGGTAAGGGTGTCAGCAGAAAACTGCAGCAGGGTGGTGACGAAAGACTTTTGGCACCGAGATCTGTCTTTTTTCTATGGAACGTTCTAAGTTGCCGCTTCCAGGAGCTAAGTAAGGGTTTTGGGTATGTTTAACAATTTACAAAAACAAAAACAAAAAAACAAAAAAAACATGCAAAGGGTCAAGAAATTGCTGTTTTCTTACACCTCTTCTATGTTACATGTTTTGGGGTGGGGGGACCTTCTATTTGCCTCTCAGTTTTCAGGACAAAAACCTTACTAACACAGTGTTATAGTGAACTGTCTGCAATCCTGATTGTGGTTAAATTAAGGGTTTGTATCAGAGCAGGTCTATGTAAGTCTATGATTATTTTCCAAAATTCCTCAAAATGACTACACAAACAGCTGAGTTAGAAAAAAAAAAAAAAAACCAATTCTACACATGAGCTATACAATCTTTTGTAGGAAAAAGGCATTTTGCTAAACCTTTAAACCAGCAGAGCATTTGCTGCAGGCTCAAGGAGGGAGGGGTGCGGACAGCGGGACACAGGACAAGCAGTACTTCTGATATTGCTTCAATTCCTTATCTATGAGTGGTAACAAACACCTAAAAACCCCTACACACACACACACACACACACACACACACACACTCATAGCACACAAACACGGAGAACTTAAAATGACGTTAATGCTGAGGCGAAGTTTGCCAGAAGAGCTGAGGGAAAGCGCCACAATAGCTGAGCTTGAATCTGAGTGGGAAGAAAAACTTGACAGGCTCGATGGACGACCTCTACTTACTACGAGGCTGCACCCTTTGCTTTATCACCTCATCTGCAACTCTCAAGAGTTAGGGTCCACACTCCCTGCAAAAACGCAACAGCTTCTTTCCTCCACATGCGGGGATCCTTTAAGTTGGGTGGGTAAAGCGCAGATGTTGTAGACCACAACAATAAAATATATATTATATTGTTATTATACGTATATGTATATTATAACAATATAATACTGTGATTGTACCTTATCACTATGCCTGCAGATGCTTAATAAACTCAATACAACTGCCCTTAAAAGGCACTGTTTCAAACCACAGTTTGTGCAAAAACCTAACATTAACCTAAATGGGATGGGGGGATTCTGAATGAACTGCAACAGCCACTGTCTGCAACCACCACAGGACCCTGAACATCTGGGAATGAGCGGTCCCCAACAAACCCTAATTAATCTGTTACGCCAATGGACTTGTCAATTGCTGGCATCTGGCAGGGTGCTAATCAAAGCTCTGAGATGAATGGCTACATTTGATCATTAGTAAAATCATTCTTGACCGCTCTGAAACAGAGCCACAAGCAGCTGCCACTGTGGTTTTCCAACTCCATTAATTACCTGGACCGACTGGAAGCCGTTGCAGACTGTGTCCAATGTTCCTGCCTGGACCTCTGTTTTTCTGTGCCCTGTTTTCTTTTTTACTGGGATGAATTGGAGGGGACATTGCTTCTGGGTCATCTCCATCTCCTGGGCAGAAAGGGGGGCCTTCTCACTACCCTTAGACTCCATGTTGCATTCTTCTGAATCATATTGTGTCCACAGTATCACATTTTCTAGCAAACCTGTGCTATCAGGGTCTGTATGCCTCTCCCCTAGGAGGTTTGTGGGAGAGAAGCCTAAATCTCGGAGGGGTTCCGTCACACATTCCCTACTGTGTGCTGTGATTTGGGACTCCCCTTGTCTGGGAGTTTTCTCCTTCTCTTCAGAGTTGGGAATCCACTTGTTTTCTCTGTCTCTTGGCACAGCTAACGCACTGCACTTCGTACTCTCTCTCAACTGATTCTGTACACAACCATTTTCACCACGGAGCACCCTCTGACCAGTCACACGCCCGCTCCTTTTGAGTGAAGAAACATCCTGCAGAACCACTTGGGGGTTGTCATCGGGGTGGGCAGGTCTACACGAAAGCAGTGGGATTTTCTGTTCACTAATGGAATTAGCAGGGGAAAAAGGCCTATACTGCTCTGATGTATGAATGTCTTCAGCAGAAGACAGGCTTCTCATCTGTGGCTGGTCTCCACTCACAATGCCCTGCTTTTCTTCTTTCTCTGCTGGAGGGCTACATAAACCAGAGTCATCCTCTTCTGAAGTTTGAGAATTAGTAGCCCATCTGCACTTGCTGGCCTTGGTAACAGCATCTGACACATCGGTAGGTTCAACAGAAGAACTTTCACTTTTGTTTGCATAATCCATAAAATTGGCTGGGACAAACATCCGCCAGGAGCGCCTGTGTTCTTTCTTTTCTGCTTGAGACTTGGGTTTGGGTAAACCTGTATTTCGAATGACATCGCTGTTTAGTTTGAGGGCATCGAAGATCATCTTCTCATCCAGTTTGTTAGCGTCTCGACCTCTCAGCTCAAATACACTGGAAGAAGAAAGGGCTCCATTGGAACACAAAGAACTAACATCCAGTGTCCTGTGACTGTAGGGTAAAGTCCGATCTGTGAAATGCCTAGAAGACAGGCTACCTTTGGAACCTGAGTCTATCTGTTCATTTAGTCTAACCGTGTCATAGATGGACCGCTGTGGGACATAACAGTCTTCAATGTTCAGGTCCTCTTCTTCTTCACCCTTCCCTACACATGGAGGATTCTGGCGTAAACAGTCTGGCCTGCTGAGTGGCTTCCCCATTTTGTAGACAGTCAAAACAAATACTGAAGCTTTTGACACCAAATGGGAGAAATACGGCAAAGCATTTTCCAAGGAGGTCTACTTGTGAACAGAGCTATGATACACCCAGCATAAAGGCACAAATAAGAAGGCATATTGTGTGAGGTGTTCACGGTCATCACCAGTGCATCTGGGTAAATGAAGCAACCCTTCCACCTGGTTCCACAAATGCACCAGACAGAGCTTCTAGCCTCCTCCACCTCCAGCAAACTCAGTGAAAGTTCCTTTCACTCACTCCCAAGCAGATAAAAACAAGCACACAGCTAACAGAACATTCCACCGTGAGTCCATTCCTCATTTTAGTCTAATTTTGCGTGAGGCTTCCACATTAAAATTTCCAAGTGAGCAAGCGTTTTAACAGGCTGAATGATAATTTCGGCAGAATTCTGGTTAACTGTAATCCACTTAAAAGAAGGCTTGCAAAACTCCATGTCCCTTGATAAATAAACTGCTTCAGAAACTCAGACAAACACAAGAACCATGTATTGTTCCGATAGGAAGGCACAGAACTGATCCTCGGAGAAAAATAAGTTAAGTTTGATGTTGTAAAAAAGTTGGATTTTTCTTTTCACTGGGAGGGGGAGCCATGTATAAATAAACTCCATCCAAAAAGGCAGTTTTTCTTCCCATATTAAACTTCTTTGAGGCCATCCAGAATTACCCCAAAGAAAAAAGCCAGGACAGTAAAATCCAGCAACCATTAAAATAAACAGTCAAAAAACATGTTGTACTACTGTAACAAGCTTCTGTAAAAAAATCTTTTCCCCCCCAAGATTCTTATCTGATCCTCCTGAAGAAGGCTTGTTCCACAGCACAGGCTCCAGGCTTCTCCAGGCACAACAGGCAGTTCGCACGCAGCCGAAGCCCCGGCCGTAGCCCTCGGGCTGGGCAGGGGCGGCCGCTCCCGCCGGGGCTCGGGCTGCGTCCGGGCACCGGGGCCGCACAGCGCACCCAGCCCCGGCGGCATCGATCTGCCCCGACCCGGAGTCCCAGACGCCCGCTCCGCTCCGCTCCGCCCTCCCGTGACTTAACCCCATAGTCATCCTGCCCGCTCGGCCTCTCCCCCAGCCCGAGAGCGGTGGCAGGGGGAGGGACCTCTGGGCCCAGAGGCTGCAATGCATCGGTGACATCAGCACGGGCAGGCCCGGCTCTGCAGCCGGGAGAGGGCAGCCCGGGTCCAGGCGTCCCGGAGGGATGCGAAGGACAGAGGCAGAACCCAACGCCAGCCCGGACAGTCATGCCCACCGCGGGCTCACTGGGAGTGGACTGCGGGGCCCCGTCCTTCAACTGAGACCACAGCACCACTTTGAAGTGGAGGGTTTCATCATCCCTCCTTTAAAGCCCAAGTTCAAAACCAACTTTTCTCCTCAGTAAAGGGCCCCTACAGGCACCTCGCCCCAGTGCTGCTGACATGAGTATTTGTAGTTACCAATATCCACGAGGACCTCTTGAGATTAATGCAAGACCCAGGCCAAGAGCGAGCCTAGAAACTGACTGGTTATTTAATAAAGCCACATCTAAGGATTTTGATCTGTTCAACAAATGTTCTTATAAAAATACCATTTTAAAAATAAGTTCAGCAAGCCAAACCTAGGCCTTTTTGGCAGAGATGATAAGGATTATTTAATAAACTCTATCCATTCTTTTATGAAATAAGCAACACTGCCAGAAAAATAGGTAGTTACAAAGGCAGGCAGACTTTTCTTTTAAAAAAAATCTCATAAAATAATAATTTATGGACAAAATGGTCCTGAACCAAATGAAGAAAGCAGTTGTGGTATTTCTCTAGAAATTTAAAAGCAAACAAAACAACAACAACAAAACGTTGTGGGGAAACTTCTGTACCTTAAGCATCCCCAAATTATTTTATAAAGCTACAAGTTGAATAAAAACGTATTTACAACTAGAACTCAAACTCAACAATTATTAGAAGCAGTTCAGGACATGGTCACCATGAGACGAAAAGTACATTTATTCAGATATTCATAGAGGAACATTAGGTATAAAATACCTATCAACATCCCATCACTGATGTGCATTCTCATGGTCCGGAACTGAAATGTTTCAACAAGCATGTGACCTTGAGATGTCCAGGCACAGAGAAGAGGAGAACGTTGTACACAGCTCCTGTGTTGGAGCACTGGACTGACTCCACGGCTGGGAGTGAGGAGAGATCGGGTCTTGTCCTCAAACTCCCCCAACCTCAGAAGCACAGAATGCTACCCATTCCTAAAAGTGGTGACAGAGTCTTTCTCCAAACAGTGTGAGGGCCTCATACAACTTTTCAGAAAGAATGGCCCTAACTCAGCCCACCTTGAGCTGAGTCATCAGCACAATATTATTCCAGCCTTACGGAAGGCAGAAACATATAAACTTACATTTGAGATAGGCAGTGCATTGTAAGGGCTCCACAGATAACTATTACTAAATTCACGCGTTCACAGCAAGCGCCGGGGAAATGACGCCACGACATCACTGTCCTTCCCATCTTAAAGCGCAATGGGAAGTTCAGACAATGCAGTGGGCACGGGAGAGTCTGGGAGCAGGAAGCGCCACGGGAAAGTGTGCACTAGCTGATTATGTGTAAGCGTGAATTCTTATCATCGTAGCGAGTTCGACTTACTGTGTTCTGGTTCAAGTTAATTACTGTATTATTTGTAGGATATTGAGATGTCTAGCAATAACTCACATATATGTGTGACCTGAGGTCATATGGAAAGCTGTATCTAGATTAACATAAAGGTCAAATTTATGAACTGGCTCATCTTTCATCTTTTCTATGTGGCTACTTCAGATGTGATAATCAGCATGGCTAGTGAAATCAGGACATGTTACGATATGGATAAATATGATTCATGAATAATCATGAACACTCACATTTTCGTAAGAGAACACTATACTGGGTAAGAGGACTTTCCTAAAAACAGTCAACACTGTACCTCATACATAAAATCACAGTGCTGTTTTCAAGATGTAATTTACCCATGCTATGTCTAGAGATGATCTAGTTGAATTCCCTGTTGTCTGCTGAGATATGTCTCACACCAGTGCTCACTGAACTATAAACAAAATAGCACCCTGCTGTCTCTTCGTACGTCTCAAGTAAAATCCTTTTAAAGGAAAGTTCTTGCAAGTAATCTTATTACCAAGTGCAACAGATCGCTTCATGGACGTTGTTAAAAGCTAATTTTATAAACTTAAAACATGGAAATTTTAGACCCGAAGGGATTAGAGATATTAAGTTTACTATACCATTAAGTGGAAATTGTATAAATACATGCTGTAGTATCTAAAAAACAATCAAACAAACAAACAAAATTCTCTCTTGGCCCGGCAGCTCCTGAAATCTAGGTAAGAAACCTGACAAGACAGGAGTTTTGTGCTGGAGCTATGAAATAGGCATGAAGAGCAACCATTTTTTATTGTTCTATCAAGAGCAGAAAAGCTGTTAGCTGATGGAAACCAAGAGTACCCTACAGTTTCTAAACTAATAACCCTCACACAGATGACCGCAGTGCTGGAGCACAGCCGTCTGAGTGTGCAGTAGCTGTTTACTTCATTGGAAAGTAATTCATGGTCAAAAGGAAGAAATTTAAAGGCAATGAATAGGTTTGTTGTCTGGTTTTGACTTTGATACTTAGCCTCTTCAACAAGCACTGGCCATTCTTCCCATACTGACTGCAGCGCTGGCAGCATGCATCTGCCCCGCCTTCAGTGAAGTTTCTAGGTGGGTAAAAAATTCTGCATAAAGACAGTGATCTTGATATAAGTCTTATTAACTGAAACAGACGGGAAAACCGAGACACACATTAATAATCTCGTTCAACTTCCTTCAGAGAGAAGAGCCAAGCAAAATCTGAAAACACTTTCCTTATCAAAATAGGGATAAAAGAAACAATGTAATCTTGCCATTGAGACGATGACAGATGTGTAAGTGTGTGTGTGGGCGTGGGTGGGGGGGTGAGTCCAGACATTTTCACTGGTTCTTTTCAGTTCATATGCATATCACCCACTAATATTTGCTCAGTGATTAGAAGGCCGGGGACCTAGGTCAGTAGTAAAGGGCAAACCCAGCGTGAGCCACCGTACTCGGCCATATGATAAAAAAAAAATTTACCCATCAGAAATTTTAATTAAGAAGCAATATATAATAATTCCATGTTAAAAGTACAAACTCAAATTCTCTTGTCTCTTGCTCTCATACATGTATACAATTACACACGCGCACACACACACTAAACAACTTCCCGCTTTAATGAATTATGGAAATTATGGCGCTATCCTTTTAAGGGAGGACTATAGCGACTGCCCTGAGTAGTTTTATGATCACTTTAAAGTTGTAACATAGATTATTCAGTAAAAATAAAAACAACAACATTAAAACTGAATCCTGTTCCATGAAACCCTGGCTGAAACTGTCTTAAAAACAACCTGCTAGAATTCCTTCATCTTAAATGAAGCCACTGTACAGCCACAGCATTAGCCACAAAACCAGAAAAAGGGCCCTTCACTGCCAAGCTCATTAAACAAAATTACAGTTTTCATTGTGCATGCGTATGAGAGAGCATGTGTGCACGTGTGTGTGTGTGTGTGTGTGTGTGTGTGTGTGTGCTGGAGGGAGAATGTGTGTGCTATATATAGCACACATGTAGAGGTCAGAGGTCACTTTGTTGGGAGTTGGAACTCCTCTTTCAGACATGTGGAACTCAGTTCAGCAGGCTTGGTGGCAAATGCCTTCGCCAGTGTAGCCATCTTGCTAGCCCTCAAGTTCCGAGACAACCCTTGCAGATCTGTAGTGTATAATCCTTATGTGATAGGGGAAAGAGGGCAGCCATGTGTTAGGCCCAGTACGGGTGATCAGAACGCGAAGTAGCCTAGGTTCTCCTTCCTGTTCTTCTAGGTAGTTTCCGTTGTGACAATGTTTTCACCCCTAAAAATACCAAAGCAAGGCGCACGCACAGCCTGCTGGCTAATGGTTTAACAGAAACCAGTCCGCTAAGACACGCTCCGTATCAAAAACCTCTCCTAAAACGGAGTTATCTAATTCCCTTGTTCTCAACAGAAATGGATAAACTATTTGTCTTTGAGCTCTAACAGTGTGAATACTACTATTAAAACACTTTTTTGGACATTTTAATTTTACCTTTAAAAACACAGTGACATCGCAACGGTGGTTTAGGGTCATTTAATTAACATTCTAGGAAGTCTGTGCACAAACTTCCTGGTTTCTCTAGCACCATAATATTTTGCATTTTAGTTACCCAATATGCAAATAACGCCTGGGTTAGATAATGCCCACACCTGGACCAGACTAAAGTTACTATAGCATAATCATGTGTTCTGGCCTATGTCTCTGATTTCAACGTGACTTTAGAATTTTCTGTCCTATGAAATGCTATTTCCATTTTGAAAGTAGAATTGCCAGTTCATATCCATTTGTATCAGAGATGCTTGTGGGGGCAAAATGAATTAAAATGGAGGCAACAAGAGCAGCCAGAGAGTTAGGAAGCAGGGTACAGAAAGGTAAAGAGCTAAGATGTGATACTATATATTAGTATTGCTTAGATTCTTTGATCCTCACTGAAACTAAATCAATTCAACGTGGTGATAATGACTATTACGGTGAAAAGATCTGATTGGCTGTTAATGACATTACAGGCATCACTGGATATCTGTAGTCAGATAAGTGTTTGATAAATAAAAACATGAATGCTGGGCACGGTGGCGCACGCCTTAAATCCCAGCCTTGGGAGGTGAGTTGGAGGCCAGCCTGGTCTACATAGTGAATTCCAGGCCAGCCAGGTTGACACAGTGAGACCCTGTCTCAAATAAATAAGTAAATT
This sequence comes from Cricetomys ansorgei, assembly GCA_026225945.1. NCBI lineage: Eukaryota > Metazoa > Chordata > Mammalia > Rodentia > Nesomyidae > Cricetomys > Cricetomys ansorgei. Next base: position 11,222,283 of record JAMJFZ010001815.1, read on the forward strand.
ACAAAAAAAAAAAAAAAAAAAGTGAACATCAGAATTACTGAACGTATGTTTCATTTCAAAATAATCCTGAGTTTGAGCTCTGCAAGCAGGATTCAGAAGCGCCAAAGCAGCTTTTCTTTCCCCTTCTGAGAGACAGATATAATTGGCTGTGGTTTTCAACCCACGGTTATGACACTGTGCGACCGACTTGAATTGCAAGAGTGGAGAAGCACATAAGGCAAACAGTACGCTGAACCCAACAGGGGAAAAAGGAGCTCACTCTCTGGACCTTAGTCCAGTGACTAGGAAACCGTAAGGTCCAAGAAATCAAATATACAGTTTACAACTTGGCATTAGCTGAAGAGGTATCAGTCTTTTTTCAAAGTTTTGGGATCTTCTTTTGACTGCTAGCGAATCAAAATACCCGATTTAGAATAATAATGCTTCAGTCATTCTAGCTGAATCCATACTGCAGCCATAAATAAATTTTATCTTTTTAAGGAAACAAAGTAAAAATTAACAGCAAGTTTTTCAGTTCTATCTGGGAGAGGGGACACGGAGATCTGTCACTTAAATCTACTTCACATGGGGTGAATATTGGGCTCCCCGGTGGCAAGTCATGTGGTAATTAATGAGCACTAAGTTTCAGTCCTGCTCTCGAGCAGGAGAAAAACCATCACAGGATTTTATCCATAACACGAGTGCTACGGAAAGCTACTTGGTGGATTAATGTCAAACTGGATTATCTTTGAAAGCTTATAATGAAAACACGCCTGGCCCTTCGGTGCTCTTCTGTTTCGTTCTTAGAAATTATAATGTCTGGCTTTCCCCACGATGCGAATTATTCCACTTAATTTTTTTTTTAATTTCCAAAAAATATATTGAAAGTAATTTAACCAAAGACGAAGACTGAACAGAAATTAAGTTAAGATCTGCCTTACAAACGAGATCCTGTGGCGCTTTAATAGAGAAGGCCGTAAGCTGCTAATGTGACGCAGCGTCTGGTCCACCCCACTGCCACACACTCACGGCATGCTGGTTACGGCAGCCCTCGCAGCACCACACAGCCTCTGCAGCTTCACACACATCCAGCTCACGTCGCTCGCTGCTGGCAGCCAGTTTTACAAAATACCGTTCCTTGGGTGCTAAAATGAATAGCAACGGTGGCTCATTACTCCAGTCCAGAGACTAGGCTACAACAAAAGCCCATATGACAATCTCCCAGGGAAAACAACAGGTCTGAAACCTAGTGAATGCAACCGACACGAGGCGCTGGATGATTTTCATCAAAACACCCCGGCTGTGACACTCTCCTCTGTGTGACCCTGTGCACACCACCAACACCCGCTGGCCTGAACAGCGAGAGAGAAGGATGGACAGCATCTACTCTGCATGGCTGATGCTGCAAAGCACTTGACACAGAGTGAGCACAAGGCGCGCGCCCGTAACTTGCGGTCATCATTATTTTTTCAGGGTGCACGAACAAATGACGTCTACGGCTGCACGAGCTACCATCTTCCTTTACAAAATCACGTTCTTTGTTGAACTCCCGGCACTATAACCTACCATGTGCGGATGGTCTGTCCACGTGCGACGTCTTTCCTCTCTTTGTGGGTTTCCAGGGACTAAAACTAGGTCATGATATTTATTACTGAGATTTTGCTAAAAATCAATCATTTCTTCCCAAAATAACCAGAAAACAGATAGCACAGCACGCACAGTGGTTTGCTTTTGGAGAAATGGCCACTCTCTTTTCCTCACAGGCAAACAAGACAGTCTCTGCGGCCGATAACGGAAAGGACACCATTCCCTACACTGGAGCTTTTCTGTATTCCAGGTACCCGCACGGAGTGCCTTCCACTGTGCCCACGCTCGGGAGCACGGAGCGGAGGCGCCCACGAGGAACAGCGCCAGGACAATGACTTGGGCTCATTCTTTCTGACAGTTCATTCAAACTGCGAAGAAAAAAATGAGGCCTTACACACTTTCCTCCAACCAAATGAGCAGAAGCTACGGGAGAATCGAGATGTCTCACGACGGCACGGAATCGAGAGGACTTCAGTGAAACACTGGTGCATCGCAACCATCCATGCTCCAGAGTGCCACTGGAAAGCAGTCTCATGTCTCCACAGAAAGTCCCTAACTTTTCTGTTTGAGGGGGACCGACCCCTAAGACTCTATCTTTGAAGTATCAATTGGCACAGAAGTATGTTTCTCTAACAGAATTTTCTCTGTGAAATCAGAAAATAGGGGAATTTGACACATGAGGAACAAAAAAACAAATATAATATATATATATATATATATATATATATATATATATATATATAATAAGGTGGTTTCTTTCATTTGTAAGAGTCAAGATCCAAATACAGAACCACAGGTGTTTTTTAAATTAACCTTTACTTTTATTATATGTGTGTACTATGTGTGTGCCTGATGCCTGTGGAGGCCAGAAGAGGGTGTCAAATCCTCTGGGGCTGGAGTTACAGATGGTTGTGAACCACCATGTGAGTGCTGGGAATCTAACCTGGGTCCCCTGGAAGAACAGCCAGTGTTCCTAACCACTGAGACATCTCCAGTCTCTAGAATCACAGATTTTCAAGTCCCAAAGGGACTGTGCTCCCAAAGCATGTGACAAACAGCAAGTAGTGTTAATAGGTATTTGACGTTACCTTCCAGAGTTCTCTCACCTAAGCCCCACTACATAAGACAAGCACGGGAAACAGCGTATCAAATATAACAGCGAAGGGTTTGGGAGCCCATTTAACTTCTTTTCTCTCCATGCGAAACAATTCATAGTGTTTTGCTTGTGTGGAACTGAAAACTCAACCTGAGGTCTCGTAGGCTGTACGCTGAGAGCCCAGCCCGAGGTTTTTACATGTCCTGGTTCTGCTTGGTCTTCCTTAACCCTCTATGTGTTACTGGTGCGATATCCCTCTCCTCGTCTGCGACAGAAAGCAAACCATCTCGTACACAGAACAGGATCCACGACCATGTCAAAGGCTTGTGCCACACACACACTCAACAAATCCTTGACACTCAAGACCCTCTTTCCAGAAATGAGTTTCTCTCTGTGCCCTGCTATGATATGGCTTCTGCTTTCTCTGTCATAAATGGGGCCCAATCCAAAGACGCTGAAAGAGCCAGTGCTCTAATGTAATGCCCCGCTTATGCATCACTGAAGCTAGCAAGCAGCAGACACGACTTGGTCCCATCAAAAGCAGTTTACATCTAATTGTGTCAGGCATGAGCTGAAGATCTAGGATTAAAACGTGAAATATCATGCTGCCTTTAAAAAATAAGAACTCTTAGGAGAGAGAGTTTAGGGAAGAAATTATATTAAGCAGGATGAGAAGACTCACTTAAAAGAGAAAGACGAGGAAAAGACTACAATTCATCACTAAAGACTAATGCTGGGGACAGACACCTGAAACACAGTTCAAGACCCAGCTCTGGTCCCCACAGACGTCAGCTATAAATGGCATCAGAAATGACCCCACTGAGGTCCTGCGATACCTGAATATTATAACCATATATATTCATTCAGGCTGTATACTATAATCCAGTTGTTATATAAGGTAAAAACAAAACAAAACAAAAAACCCAGAACACTGTCTTTCTATGCTAATTAGAAACTTCTTTTAATAAAAAAAAAAAAATTCCACGAAAATGAAGAATTCCCTACCTTAAATACATCAAGCTGCTGGTTAATAGTCTCTGTCTCTGTCCCCACGGGACCCTGTGACTCTTCGTGTTCTTCTGCCTTCTGGAGCAGAGTCAAGAATGCTTCCAGCTTGCGGTAGAACTCTGCAAGCCGCTCAGTGGCACTTTCCACCTGCTCTTCTCTGGCTTTTGCTCGGTCCAGTAACTTTTTGCACTGTTTGCTCAAGGCTTCTAAGTCCCTTTTGATTCCAACAAGGTCGGGAGAGGTTTCTTCACTGGCTAACATCATCTTGCAGGTTTTATTTGCATTGTCATTGTTTACTATGAGGGCTTCCAGTTTCTTCAGAAAGGTCTGTATTGATGCCTTTTGCTTTTTCAGTGTTTCCATATCCCTCCCCACTGGAGCCATGCTGTCCAGCTCATCATCAAATACTGTAAACTGAGAGAACATCTCTCGGATGGTATTCTGGAAGTGCCCAATACCCTGAAGCTTGGTTTCTAAGAAAGAATACTTTTCGTCGACTTGTTGACTTAGTGTGCTATGCTCCTGAGCTAATGCTTCTGCTTGCGACAAAACATCAGAGGTTCCCTTTGAGTCTGTGGCTTCTAGCACGAGGTCCTGAGCAAGTCTTTTTGCCAACTCTACCTGTTGCTTCAGGGTCTGGAGTGACTTCTGCTGAGTCTGTAGCATGGTCAGGTGTTTGTTACTGTGTGCTTGGGGTCCTAGGGAGTGATGGGCATCCAGCTGTTCCTTGGTACTCAGAAGCTGCCTTTTGGCTTCTTTGGAAACCTCCTGGAATTCCTTAAACTTCTGGGCCATGTTCTCCAGGAAGACTTTCTTAGTTTGAACCTGTTCAGTGACCATGTCTACCTTCTGGATCAGTGACTTATTTTCGTCTGTAACCACCTCTTTATCTACCTCGCAGACACTGAGCAGGCTGTTGGCTGTGTTGTTCAGTAATTCCACCATGCCAAAGTGGTGGTCCATTTCCTTCTGCAGAGACTTTAATTCAGCGATGTAATTCTCTGTCTCAGCGGGATCCAAGCAGAACTTCATGTTGTCCAGACTGTGCTGACATTTGTCTATCCATGGCTGCAGAGTTTCTACCTGCTCTTTGTACTTGAGGGCTTTTTCCAACGAGTCTTTCAGCTTTTCTTCTCTTTCTCTCACCTGTTTCCTGAATCGGTCCCAGCTGGTTTTCATGGTGTTGAGCTGTGACTGTAAGGCTGCCTTCTCCTCACCCTGCGTTTTTAATAACAGGTTTTCACCTTCTGCAATGGTTTTCTCATAAATGTTAGACTGCTCGGTGAAAGTTTTGCTGAAGTCTTTCTGAGCTTTAAGTAATGATTCCAAGACATCGAGTTTGGCTGATACTGGGGGAGAGTGTCTTTGCTCTTCTTTCTTTTTGTCGAGCCATGCCTGAAAATCTTTAGACATTTGCTGAAATTGGTGAGAGCTTGCACAGGCTGACCGAAGGTGCTGAACATGATTCTCTGAAGGTGAAACCACAAATGTACATAAAGATGTTAACATCATCTATGAAAAGCCAATGAAAATCTCCAAGAGACATCATGCAATTATCGTAAAGTGGACTTCCGGCACTGACCAAAAGGACTGGAAGTGAACTTGAGCTACTTATGGAGGGGGAAAAGGAGAGACAAGTACAAAATAGGGCAGAAGGGGCAAGAAGGCAGCCACGAGGGGGACAAAGGCCATGGAAATAGGTTAAACTGAAGGGACAGGGTGTGAACAGGACACACCAGGCCTGTCCTCAGACTATCCTCTTCAGGTCAGCACGGCAAGTCGGCAGCGGCTCCGTTCGGGACTGTCGTCGTCACCCACTTTATTTTCTTATTTTACTTAATACACTTTCTAATAAATGCATATTTTCTCCTCCCTACCCCAACTCCTTCCAGATCCTCTCCACCTCTCCACCCTCACAGCTTCAAGTTCTTTTCTCTCTTTAAATAAGAAAGTAAATAAAAGACAAACAAACGCACATACAGAGAGAGACAAACCTGCTTTGTGTTCAATATCCTTAAATGATTTTAAGACGCCCTCCAGTTGCCTACTGAGCTCTGCTTTCAGGTAGTCCTCTTTGACCAGTGCTGACAGGTCCTCGCAGAGGGCCTGCGCTGCTTTCATCTGCGCTGTCTGCTGCTCGATTTCCTGCTTCAGCTTCTGGGCTGCTTCCAGTTGCTGGTTCACAGCACCGGGCTGTTTGCCCACAGCCAGGCTGCCGCTGAGCTTGTCATCCAGCTCACCCAGGGTATCCGAAAGACTTCTCAGCAGGCCCTGATACTGCGTGCTCTTGACAATAGCCAGGTCAATCCAGTCACATCTGTCCCTCAGCTGTCCTGTCAGGTTGTCCCATTTCTGCGTCACAGCTACCAGTTGCTCGTTCACAGTGCCATGTAAAGAAGGGTCTTCCCCAGGTCTGCTCAGGATGCCCTGGCCAGCTGCTGTGAGCTGTTCATATTGAGGTTTCCGAGTGTCGAATTCTTGTAGCAGAATCTAGGTTAACATTGGAAAATAAACGAAGTATTGTGTAATTAATTATAGAAAACATAACTTTAAGCATCCTAAACAGATAGAAATTGGACTTACTCTTAGCTTGTTTTGAATTTTGTTTTAATGTTTTTCTACTTTTCGAGGACACAGTGATTATCTGAAACTAATTTAAAGAGCCAGGGCGCTTCACAGTTAATAACTTGCTTAAAGTGATAACATCTTTCAAAGAGAAGAAGAATGATATGAACTGAGGCTTGGAAAAATGAACAAATGCTCACTCACTCTTTCCACATACACATGAGAGACTGCTGAGTTCACACCACCAACTCCATGCTTATCTTGCCCAAATCATGCTTTTCTCTTCTTAGCTTAATACTCCCTAGCCTTCCAGACTGAACAAAACCCAGTGTAACTGTTTATTATGCTCCAGTACGCTTGGCTTTTTTTTAAAATAGTGAATTTACTGACATTTAAAATCTTATTTATTTATTTAGTTTTTTCGAAACAGGGTTTCTCTGTTGTAACTCTGGCTGATCTGGAACTCACTCTGTAGACCAGGCTGGCCTCGAACTCACAGAGATCCGCCTGCCTCTGCCTCTTGAGTGCTGGGATTAAAGGCATGCGCCATCACCATGGCCTGGCTGACATTTATAATCTTTATTATGAAAGTTTTAGACAGAAAATCTTCCTGCTCAGAATGCAGACAGATGCTTATCGTGACTGTCATTAGAAATGACTGCCAAATGTCTTCCTTGTGGTATGCTTCATCTTTTAGTTTATATTTCTGTATTTATTTACCTAGCCATTTCAGACAGCTAAGACTACAAGCAAATATTTCTTCAGGTATTTCCTTTTTACATTTTTGTCTTTGTTCTCTTTATAGTGTGAACAGTTAGGAATTAGAACATATAACTCTAAACGTCAGAGACTGGTGACACCTTCAGAGCTCGTCCTCTCTGCTCCGAGGCCACTGTTCATACACAAAGAAGCACAGGTGAGACAACAACAGACCTGGTGTTACTCTGTCTGACTGAATGTTATGGATCTTCTTCCCCCTCTGGGCTTATCTGCTTGATGGCTAAGTCTCAGCTAGTACTAGGGTCCTAAGGTTCCCTCTGCTCCCTCATTGTCTGTCCACGTCCTCTCTTTATCTTCTGCTCAGGACTGTACTGAATGAGTTTTACAAGTTCCATCAACATGAATAAAGCCTCAAAGGATAATTCATGAGCAATACAGGGTATATACTGGCACCATCATTACTTAGGCAATCACATTCATGCTTGAGGGATGCCCACTGGTTAGTGGGTATGCAACAGCTACAGTATGATCAGATATGCGGAGGGTTTGCCCCACATGCTGGCTCAGGGAGAATACTCTGGATGCCTCACAGCTATAGCTCTCTAGAACTCCTGCTTTACATGCTGTCTCCTATAGCAGGAAGGTACACACTGGCCACACTAATGTATCTACCCTGAAAACATTTGTCGGGCTGAGTCAAGGGGCTGCATCCCCGCTGGTTCCGAGGGGACACTCACCTGGACCTGCTGCTTCTGTGTGTTCAACATATTTGGGTCAATGGACAAGGGTCCAAGAACACTGACCATCAATTCTTTCTCCACGAGCCACTGTTTTAACTGTGCCTCTGTGGTCTGGAACCGGGTGAGATTATTGGAGGACTCTTCCAGCTTTTGCTGCCGATCAACTGTTAACTGGTTGAGTTCTTGCCACTTAGTATCTGAAAGAAAAAGGATGCACTGGCGTTTGATTTTTATACATTTAATATCACTACTGGAAAACTGTAGTCATGTGATTCAAAATGATATATAATAGATGTCAGTCCTTTTCTTTCTTCAGTGTTAGGATTTAAACCTCATGCTCATGAATCAGGCAAGCACTTGACGAGCTGTCTCACTAGGCCAAAGAGATACTTTTTTTTTTTTGGGGGGGGGGGTCACTTGGCACAGTATACTAAAGGATAAACTTTAATAGAACATAATAGGTGACTTCTATTTAATGGCATCCCTCTATATGGTAAATTCTAATCCAATATAATCTGACTAAGAAGACTGTTAACCAAAGCAGTCAGGGTGGAAAAGAAGCAAAAACATCAGGAGACTTTTTAGGAAATGCACATTCCTCACTCCAACCTCTAATCTAAACTGACAACACTCTGCTCAAGTAATTCCATATCCCAAGAGAGCCACTGATTTAGAGAAAAATATGAAGCAAAGGGGGTCTTGAGAGTTGGATTCTGTCTACCTTGGAACATTAAGAACACCTGACTGTTTCTAAGCTTATGATGCCCAATAATAAAGAGGTTTCAAATGTAACAGAATGATTGAAAGTCAAGTCACTATGAGGACCAATGGGATGCACTTCACACGGCACACACCGTGGCTCCTAGCTAAACACATCTCCCAGCTAAGCACACTCAAAAACCTCTAAAGAACAGAATAAAGTAGGAAAACTGACTTAATCTTCTTAGCTCACAAACTGAAAGTCCTTTGAAGAAAATTCTACACCTGCGAGCTGTTTATACAAAGACAGGATGGGGAAGGAAGGATCACTCTGTGTTCTTTCAACACTGACTTGATAGAAAGAAGAGCTAAGAGGACAGGGGTGAGGAGTCCCAGAAGTGACCTCACGGAGGAGAAGGGAACCTGCCTTTTCCAAGTAAATGAATGAAAGCCAATATAAAAAGGCATAAAAATGATGAGCATAAAGCTAATAAAAGAAAAATAAACATCGATGAAAAGGTTACTCAACGCACAGCATTTTTTTTTTTTTTTTAAATTTGAGACAGGGTTTCTCTGTTGTAACTATAGTTGTGCTGGAACTCACTCTGTAGACCAGGCTGGCCTCGAACTCACAGAGACCCACCTGCCTCTGCCTCCCGAGTGTTGGGATTAAAGGCATGCACCACCACCACTCGGCTTAACACACAGCATTTTATTATCAACTATTCACCTTTTTCATAAAAACAGCTGAATGTCAATTCTCAGAACAGTGTACTTGAAAATCACAATTTTAAATATTCAAGAAACATGCTGAAACATTGAAAGAACATAAAAAAGCAGGTCAAACTACTGGAATGTTTTCTGAAAACCATTCTGATGATGATGAAAAACTACCTAGTGTTGTGGGCTGTGGCACAAGGGTAAACTCACCCATGTCTGTCAGCATCTGTGTCCAGCTGGGGGCCTCAGGAGCCTCAGGGTTCTCTGTCAATAGCTCAGTCAGTTTGTCTTTTAACTCTTGTACTTTGTTTACGTTCTGCTTCAGTTCTGCCTCAAACAACTAACAAGAAAAAAAGCTAATTATTTGCATGAAAAAAAATGATATCAAGAAACGAAAAGCACAATTATGCTACACTCCACCCCCCCCCCCCCCACTGGTATGATACAGAGAGGAGAAACCCCAGTTAAAGGCTGGGGTGGGTGAGGTCTGGATTATACATCTGATAAGTCTCTTTTTTTCTTTGCCACCTTCAACTGTGAGATACAGAGATGCCAAAGAGGAATACTCTAACTATGGAGGTCATGGCTGACTCTGTCACTGCAAAGAATTTCCTACTTTCAGACTATTCTCAATGAGGGCTGTAACTGATAAGCAAATCAGTCTTGTCAAAAGTCTCCAGAATTTGAGATTCTACTTGGAGATAAACACAGTAGAATTCAAATACAAGTTGACAATTTTCATAAATTTTTGCCATCACAGTGCCACCATGGAAAACTTGGAAATACTTTCCCAAGCTTGACAGCTACAGAGATATTGTCTCTTAAAGAAGAGGATGGTATTAGCTGCCCCATTTAGGAATAACAAGCCCTTAATATACTTAGCCTTTAACTAAATCTTTCCCAAAAGTTGACTAGTTGACATCCCAGATATAAGCGGACTTAAAGATGGCAATGTTACTTATGGCCAACAGTTGGCTCCTTTTTATAATGTTAGAGGGCAGGAAAAGTTATTTATTAATTTCCCCAATCTACAGAGAGACAGATTTTAACAAAACTCTCAGATTATGCATTGAAGGGTCTAGGCAGAAACAGAACAGAGCTCCTGACCAGGGCTGCTTCTGAGCTCCAGCCCAACTTTGTCACCCTTCCGTGGACCCAGTCTACCTTATTCTGTTCCACTTGCATCCTCACAGATTCCGTGTCTCTGGGTGTCAGTGTCTGGTGCCATTTGCTTGCAGTTTTGTTCATTTTCTGTAACCACTGCATCATCGCACTTGATTCTTCCTGAGCCTTTTGCAACTTGGAGAGTTTAGTATTCAGTTCAGTTATTTTATCTTTGAGTAAGAGGCCAAGGTCTTCATAACTGTTGCTTATGTCAGTCATGTCCTTTTTAATAGATGTTAAACCTATGAGTAAGAAGAAAACTATATTTATACATATATAAATGTTTGGGGCCTTTGGGGAAAAGTTACAGAATTAATTTAGTGTATATACTATTTCTTTTTATTTTGCCACTATTAAACCTGCTAATAAACCTAGACATTTTAGGATAGAGAGACTGGGTCATACTGCAAATAATGACAAATAATTCAGGGACATTGCATAAGAGTAAAATGTAAGAGGTTGAGCAATGGAATTATAAGCTCAAATATCATAATATATTTCTTGGGTACCAAATAATAAATTAGATTAAATGCTATCCCAAGTAGAAATGTGTCTCAAAGTAACAAGAAGGAATTAAAAAAAAAAACAAGTACCAAATTGATTAATTGTTAATTAATTATTAATCTCAGAAGGACAGTGTTCACGGAATGTTATAGCAATATATCCACGGAGGCTATGACCCTTTTACCTATAAACTTAAGATTTCAAAATAACTTCTGCCCCCTAAAAGGATTTTCTCAAAATTTCTCAAGCTTCATCAAATTCAATTAACCATGAACTGGATAAGATTATTATTCACCTTTATTTGCCAAGAAATCCTGAGTATTTGTGTCTGTTCCTTCACCATTTAGTATTACTCCACCTGCAAAAAAACCAGACAATGAAGTCACCTCAGATTGCCCTAGTATTTCTACCTACTGATGACAGATGGCATTAAGCAAACCATCATAAAGAGCGGTCATTTCGAAACGCCGCTGTCTATTCCCACAGCAGTGACACTGTCTTACCTTCTCCTGTGTACAAGTTCATCAAAATTTAATTCCCAAATGTTGTAGCTAAGCTGTTTTATGCTAATGTCATCTTAACGATCAAGCTACTGAAGTTTAGAAGGTCCGTGGCACGTATGCATGCAGAGTAAACTAAGATGTCTGTTTTACCAATGACTGAAAATTGACTGTGACGGTTTACACAACGTCAGCGTGAGGGCAGAATGAATTAAAAAGACAAGACGGGAACTTCTGAAAGTAAGGCTCACACAAAAACCTACTGTTAAATCCACATACGCCGTCACAGACAGAACGCAGGGTGGTAGTGCCTGGCCTGGGCAGGACTCTCAGGAATTTAAAAGCTTGAGAAAAGTTGATGTGTACCACGGTGCCTAACTTATGAGAGCACTGTGGGGACCGCAGATAGTTAGCCCCGCTACCTACCAAGCAGAAACTCCTTCGTGAGTCGAAAGAGCTATTGGTCTTTTATTATCATAACCACCTGGTATTGGCATGTTTCCATAACCACAATGCTAATAAAATCCAACTTTCTCATGCTAGTATACACTGGCGGTCAATCAAAGCAGAGATATGCCCATAAAAGCACAATCAACAGAAACATTTAAACATCTGAATATTACATCCCCCCCCCATGGCATTTTACACGGAAATGAAGGCATTCCAGGGTTTCAAGCTAATTCTTAAAAGTCAAGCAAAGAAAACCAAGCAAGACTACAGATTTTATTACAAATATAAAGGAGACAGGAAGAACTAAGATAAATTAAAGACAACACAACTCCTCTTCTTAAGAAAAATCAACTTGGCATCTCGGGAAATCGGATTAGGAGAGATCACTGCAGCACACACAGTATGGGCATTCCTGGAAAAGGGGTTAACAGTGTGGAAGCAACAGCTGGTTGAGAAGGGCAGCTGGAACATGAGTGTCACCACAATACGGACAGCTGGAGGCCTGGTCACATTAGGCAGACCAGAGGCACTTGGAGACACACAACGAGAGATCAGCCTCCTGTCTATCCAATTTAAAAAAAAATATCTCAAAGTATGCCTTACCTAAACACTATCCTCATATTACATTAGTTTGGGAATATACATTGATATGCAACTCCCTTTTGTGGCTGAGCAGAGTGGGGTCAGCAGTGACTCAGGCTGAGAAGTGAGTGTACTTGCGGACAGGCTGGGAACAAGGTACAGACAACGAGACGAAAAAGAGAGCGAGAGAGGCTGTCTCTCCAGAGAGAGCCCATCCCCCGCCTCACTTCTCTTGGAAACCAAGCCCATCTCTCTACTACATAGTATAGAGAGACAGGAAATAGCTCAGACAACCTTGGCATCACCATTTAGTTACAGTGAACAAGCAAGCAGACTGGAACCTGACTGGTCCCCTTCCTCAACATCACCTTCTCATCTGCCCATCTGGATACATTTTCTTCGTAGTGTTTAATAAAACCAAACATGGGAGGGACTTAGAACTGGATCAGTGCAGACCTTTTCCCCTGACAGATCACACACATGTTCCTACGTGTGCGGATGCACGTGTGCAGTGTGTGTGTGTGTCTGCTCCTGCATGTGGAGGCCCACACTGGATGCAGGCCATCTTCCATAGTTGCTTTCCACTTTATTTTCTGAGGCAGGGTCACCTGCCGAGCCAGGTCAAGGATTCAATGAATCTAGTCAGTCAGCCCTGCCCTGAGGACGCTGTCTCTGCCCTCCTGAGTGCCGTGATTATGGGGGGCTACCATGCCCACTCATGTATAAAGCATGTGGGTGAGTACTGGGAGGTCAAACTCCCATCCTCAGGCCTGCACACCAACAACGTATCCACTGAGCACCCCCCATCTCTCCATGACAGATTTCAATGTGCTTTAAAAGTCATTTGTCTCATCTCTTTTACTTTGTATGTCTGAGGTGATTTTTTTATTCGATTGATTAAAAATAGACAAAATTAACATGAGCGATCTCATTCAGACCGGTTACGGAAGCAGAGCACATACCTGATTTGACCGCTGCTATGGCCTTTGCGGGGGTAGTCACCGCACTGATCAGGTTACACAGGGAGACCCCACTGTTGTTTGCTTTATGGATTTCTGGTGCTTTCAAACTCCACTTTTCTTGTAGTTTCTTTAAGCACAAAAATACATTATTTTTCAGTCTTCCAAGTGTCTTCAAAGTTGTACATTATAACTGAACTTCTTAAGCATATCTTAAAGTAACAATGACTGTGGGCCCAGGTGACTGTTAACACTGCTGGCGGAGGAGAGCAGGGTGTAGCCCATTCCGTGTTCTGCCCCCAGCCACAGCGCCAGCCGGGCTGCGTCCTGGCGCTACGGGAGTGTTCTAGAGTAACTGTCAACTGTAAGTCTGCAGGGCTATGGCAGCTTCAGCCACATCGTAAGGCATTTAACAGGACAATAAAGAGAGACATGGGCATACAGAATTCCAGCTCACACTGAGTTTAACACCGAGGTTTCGAGGAAGCTTTAAGGGTGCGTGACCTCTCTAAGAAAAGCTGTCACATCGAGCCACGACTTTCATAATTTAAGTCACATGTCAAATACTTATACACTGTGCGAGAGATTCGCATAACTCGTCTTCCGATACTGGCTAAAGAAATATATCCAAGCTGGGCAGACCTCACACACGAAGACAAGGGTCTCTCGCTCTCTTACTACTTGGAGGGAAGGCATAAAAAAGAATGAAAACTAAGTTGACATTTGCTGAAAAAGAAACTTGGATATTAGGGAGGTTAATGACTCATTAACACATCTTCTTTTATTAAACAAATTAGCAAACAGGTTATGTCCTTCCTTGAAAGGATCAGCTAATCCCCTATACTGATTTTCTACAGATTCTATAGGGCATTTATGAGGCCAGCTTGCAAGATTTTAGACTAAAGGACCCCACACTTCTTTACAAACAGGGAAGCAGAAGTTAGGTCCAATGAGCCACCTTGGTTTCTTCCAGAGATTTTTCCAAGTCCTCTGCACCGAAAGAAGGCTTCACCACCGGAACCTGCTCCGTTGTTTCTCTTATCCAGGACTTCAGTGATTGAACAAGGCCTTGGAAAGCACTTAGCTGCTCCTGACAAGAACTTACAGCTTCTTTTCTAGTGAACAAAAGCAAGCCAGATGTTAAGCTGCAATCAGATGCTCCAAAAGGAGAATTATTAACCAATGGCCACAATCCTCAAATTGAGCTCAACTTTAACAATGACCTTTGATGCACAGAACAACTCTTCGACACCAGACTGAAGTTTTCCTATGTGGCAAATGAAATCAGCTATGTAAATAGTTGTCAATTCCTTAAGCAAAACTCATAGATACAGAGGAACAGTCAAGAAATCTGTAACCCACATATAACAGCACTCTGTAATGCTACACATACTCTAGCAACCAGAGCCAGGAAAAAACATGCAGATTCTGCTGACCTGAGGAGAACATACATCATGTTAACGGATAACTTAACCCAGCACTTTGGAGCTATGACATTTCTACCCCTCCAAAGAGATGGAACCCAGTGACTGGAGAGTTAACAGGTGCTTCCCAACCACAACACACAGGAAGCTCCTTCATAAACCCCATGGACCTTTCTATATGGCAAGCACATGACCTATCAGGACCGTTACACTTGACATGTGGCACATGTGGCTTCAGATGCTGGAGATGAGGGTGTGCTACAGCTGAATTAACTACCAATGACTACATGACTCTAATGTTTTAAAAGCCTACATGTTACCTAAATTTAAAATTGGAATAGATAACCAAGATTATGTAAGAGAGCCAAGAACATTTCTTCTGTAAGAGGTTCAGAAATGGAGCCTAGAAGTTTTAGGTAGAGAATTCTACAGGAATAAAACTAGATGAAAGAGAAACGACCATTCTAAAACATCTCTTGTATGCTCTCCTATATAAACTTCACAAAAATTAAATGTGTGTTCTAAATATGAGATGGGCAATGTGAAGGAGCAGCCACAGGGCTCATCCCACTTAGAATCCCAGGTCGAACTGGGTCCACTGCCTTGTTTTTCATGGATGCCTGGTTAATTCACTCATCAGAGAAGTAAGATGTTTAATTAAAAAGCTATTAAAAACTATACTGAAATTATGCATAGCTTCTGAACTGAGACCCCAAAGAACCACTGTTCTTCAAGGTTATTTCTATGAATAGAAAGGCATCATTTGCCAAAGAATCCACAGAACCCCAGTGAGCTGAATCATTCCAGTAATACCCAGGAGCACCACCATGCTTATGTGATGCTTCCCACTTTTACACAAGCAATGTTCGGTCTCCCAACACAGTATTTTAGCAAATAGTAACTTGATGTTTTTGTTGTTCCATTTTGGTGTTTTGTTTTAAGACAGGGTCTCACTACAGTCCAGGTTAGGGCCTCAAACTCTTCTTAACCCCCGTTCAGCCACCTCAGTGTATTAATACACAGATACAGCAATAGTGTGAGATCCCACATTTTGGAAATCACTTCTATCATATACGCACGTAAATAAAAGCAAGTTATCCACTGAGCATCACCAAGTGGACTAAAACACATTTTTAAAGAGGTGCTTACTTTTCTTGGACAGTGTCCTCCATTTCCTTGAATTTCTTTGACAGATTGTTTGTTTTCTCAAACACCAGAGCTTTGTCCCCTGGTAAACCATGACTGGATATCTCTTTCAGCAGACTGTGCAGAGCTTCAAGGTCTTTCTTGTGTTCTAAGAATTTAGTGGTTGATTCCTACAAAAGCATTTACATCAGTCAATACGGATGTTTTGGTGGATCTTAGAATCACACCCCAGCAGAAATGTATGCAGAGCGGAACAGCTCTGGACAGGGTTTCGTGAAGTGCATCCACTGCCTAGCTCCACAGACTATGAATGTGCAGGTAGGATTCAGTGAACTCTACACTTCAAACTGCGCTCTGTATTTCTGCTTCCCTATTGTTTTGGCATGTACAGCGATACTTGTAACACCTACAGTATGTGCGGTAAGTGGTTTATTTCTACTCTACAGGCAAATCCTTCAAGGAGAGCCAAGTACTTATGAATCAGTTAGAATAACAACTGGTAGTCAGACTGTCGGCAAATGCGTGAGCTCGTATTGGCCCCGTCTCCACGTTCGGCACTGTGACTGCTGAGGGACACACACCTGCATGTACTGAGACAGCTCCGTAACATCCTTCCCTGGCACGTCCACCTCAGTGAGCGCCCGGCTCTGTGTCTCTAGGAACACCTGGAGCTTTTCTGAGATCTTCTCAAACTGTTCTACTTTGGCCTTTAGCTCCACCATCTTGGCAAGCTTTTCCTTATGTTTCTGACTCGCTTCGGAAAATCGAGCAGACAGGTCCTTCATTTTCGCTTGTAGTGAGGAGGCAGTGGACGGGTCTGCCGTCTCCATAAATGTCCTTACTTTTTCATTCATGGCATTGATGCTGCTCTGACGCCCTGTGATGTCCTGTTCCAACATCTGAAACACAGCAATTATGGTGTTTATCTTCTAATCACAGCTACAGATGACGCCACAGAGTTTTGAAAATGATTCTTCACAGCAACGTAAGCTTGAACAACCTGTGACTAAAAAGGTTAGCAGCTGGAAGTGACTGACATGTTTGATTTTTCCCCTGAGGAAGCCAATCCCGAAGCTCTTCAAGGGCGTACAGAGACCAGCTGGCTGGCTGCTTGAAAAGAGCAGGAGGTTGCGGCTACTCAGCAACCCCTGGGATCTAACGCAGCCTGGGGATTAGCCATGCTCTTAATTTTTAAAAGGCTTGGCGACGGCAACATTGATCTGATGAACGCCATGAGCAGCTGGCTGGCAGTGATAAACAAGATAAGATACAATGCAGGTTTAAACCCTCCTTGATGAATAATGAGAAGTATACCAATCTCCTCAGCTCCACCACGGAAATCATTTACAGAGTACAAGCACTGCTTTCTACTTGGTTATGTTCAGAAGCACCTTTTCCCTATCTTTGATCCTACACATTCTTAAAGATAAATAACTTGTTTCCAACTGCAAGTGGAATTCCTTCCTTTCAGAAAGGTCACTCACAATGTTTTTACTGATGAGATCCTGAAGAGCTGCGGAGTTCAAAGGCACTTGACCTTGCGTGACCAGTGAACTTTCCACACTTCCCATCCAGTCGAGCATCTCATCCAAGCCGTCCTGCACGCTCAGCGAGCGGGTCAGGGTTATCTGCAGCTTTTCATTCCGTTCATTCACGGACTTGGACAGGTCATCGTATCTCCCAACAATGTCATCTACTCCGAACAGAGAGGGGGGAAAGGGAAGCACAGAGTTCCGCTGACTTTTTTCCTTTTTAAGTGCACTCCAAGAGTAACAATTAAGTTTCCACACAAAAAAGTTTAAATGTATTTCTAACAGATAACCAGATCATGTATAACTTTCATAAAGACACGAACTGAAAAGATTTTTAGATCCATAAATATCTGAAGCGCCCTAGAGAGATGGAAACAAGTCTAAACGGTGAGCCACTGCAATCACTATTATGACTCAGACTTCTGTGTCAATACTTAGTGATAACTATTTGCGGGTGGGGAGTGACAGTCCCAGACAACTACCCGGGCTCCTAGAGCAATGGTCTCCCACGTGGGCTTGTAAGATAATATATTAGAATAGAAAAGCAAAACTTAGAAACCCCACTTACGCCTTCTTCGTATGTCTTAAAATCTTGTAGTTTTGTGTTTCACAATTAGATATGATAATATAACAAGATGTGCATGTTATTTATAAACACATGTGCCTTGAGATCATTTATTGACCAAGGTACACGATCAAGAACACTTGCGCATCTTTCAGAATCTGAAGAAGAGCTTATTTGTACAGAATGGCTGTCTCTTCGCAGAACACTTCTACTCAGACCTTAATTCACCTCTATTTGGGGGAAATACGAATAGTCATCAGGAAGATTTTTTTCTTTAAATTTCATACACACATGCAGAGATCACAAAGCATACAACTTACACCTGCGAACACTTTCTCCTTATCTAGGAAACACCTCTATTTCAAATTTACGCTCGAGCCAGGAAACAAGGAGCTGCGCCTTACCGAGCGTCTTCTGGATGTGGTTCTTGGCGGGAGGCAGGGTCCCCCTGGCATCTAAGAGCACTTCTGCAGCTCTTTTCAGCTTTTCCACGGCAACCTGTTGACTTGATATCTGTCCTTGCAAAGCCTGTGGGGTTAAGTGGTTTCCAATTAGATTCAGAAGGACTAACAGATTCCCAATAAGGAAAAAAGGACAAATTAAATAGGATAGAATGCTCTATACAACATACAAACTCTTATTGTCAAGCTTATTCTGGACTTCAGAGAATGAAGCAGTCAGAGATCAAAGCAATCCAGACAGAGAGCCTTGACACACAATGAGAAGGTGTTCTTAACAATCTTCCCCATTCCTCTGTTTCCCTCTAATTTCTACTTTGATGTTCTGTGAAACACCCTATCCCCAACAACAGCAAAATGGTGGTCATGGTGACCTGCAATCTTAGCACTGTAAAGCCAAGATGGGGACGCTCAGGGCAAACTGGCTATGCAGTCTAACTGAATATGTCAGCCAGTGACCAGACCTCAGGAAGGCAGACAGCAATCGAGGAAGACACCTGACACCCACTGCAGGCATCTGCATGCACACATATGAATGGACACCTGCACGTGCACGCACACGCGCACGCGCACACACACACACACACACCCAACTGCACTCACACACACACACACCCAACTGCACTCACACACACACACCCCCAACTGCTGATGAACACATTGGCCACAGCCCATGGTTTCTAAACGCTCCTTGAGTGTTTCATCTGAGTGGAAATAGTGACTGTAAAATTCAAAACAGCGAAATCTGAAATCTCATTCTCATTTCTGCTTCCTCTCAGGTTGACATCTGATTATCTAAGTCCCAAGCCCGAGGCTCCTAATAGATTCTATATGCTCCCAATTCTTCTCCACACGTAAAAATAATCAACGACCCTGCCACTTTTCCCACTTGAAGCTTTTATTTTTTAAAATCAAACTCTGCTCTGTATTTGAGAGCACATGAACCTCTGAAATGAGACTCCTACCTGAGAGCCTGGCTTCTAACAGCTTCCCCAACAGACCCACTCACATGGTTCACCTAAGACACACACATAACTATATGTTCTTGCTTCTGTTTAAACCATTTAATAGCTTCCTTTTGTAACAAGGGCTGAGACTGGAGCATGCCTTAAGGGGTCCAATAAAATTTGACCTTCAGTCTTATTTTGCTCTACTTCCTATCGCAGCAACGCCCAGTGGTACAGCTGCTCCTTGCTATCTGCTGAACACGTGCTTGAACATCGACACGCCGTCCTCTACAAGTCACCTTCAGGCTAGCTCTTACTTAGCCTTTAAACCTCCCCAGGAAGTCTCTGTAACATTCTCCTCATCTAGGTGTTAAGCACTGCCCTTGAGTCCACAAACACCCTGTGAATATTGTTCATCCATCTGTCTCCTTTGCCAAATTATCCTTCTTGCCAACTGGGGCCCACCCTAAAAAATCAGCTTTCTGTTTTCATGGCTTGCTCTGTCTTTGAGCACACAGTTGGCCATGGTGAGAGTTTCTGTAATGAATAAACAAGTGAATAACACGTGAGGTTATCAGGAGAAACAGCAACATTAGGGCACTTTCTGTTTCAACTCTGTTACTGAAAACAAACGTGCAGAGTTCATGGCAAGCTTCCCTTTACTGCAATAAGCAACTGAGGCTGCACAGACAGCACACAGAGACGGGAAGGCCCGGTGGAAGCACGAGATCCTTCAGCTGTTCCCGAGCATGACTGCATCAGAGTGGATCGGTCAGTTACGGAGACCCGAAGAAATCCTTCAGGCTGTAGCTCTGCCCACAGACGGGAGTGCAGGACAAGGGGACAGCTTATTTACAACACAAGAGATGAAAAAAAGTTATGGGCACCCCACACCCATTTTTCCTCCCTTAAAACATGAGTTTCCTGAGGATGGAGTCACAAAACTAACAACAGGCCCTGACTGAATGAATATATGTAAAAGTTAGAATGAGCCTGTAAAACCTCTTGAATCACGTACATCTCTGACTGTCAAGACCTAGGAATGTATTATAAAATAACTATTCTCTCCTTCTCTGTAAAGAATTCTATGCTTCGTTCCCCAAAATTATACCCAAGAGAGTTAACAGTTGTAATGACATCAGGTTATAACTAAATGGTAGCAATAACTTATTTAACTTTGAGGCAAATATGTAAGTTGTTCACAAGTAGCTTTATACTGTTGAGTAGATTTCAGTGAAGTAGGAAATGGGAAGGAAGTGTGGTTCCAGGAATAGCCCAAGATTGTGACCTTGGTCTCTTTGGCTGCACCAGGAAAGGGTAGAGCCTCTACAGCAATGGGTTCTTATTGAGGTACAAGTTTCCTGACTTTGCATCACCAGGGCAAGGCTCAAAGGTTCACATGGTCAGACAAGTGTGACTTAGAGCTGCTTCCTAACCCAGGTCTCTCCACTGGGCTCAGACGCCCATCTTTCGAGTCTCTTATGAGGCTAAAATCTTGTTTTACCTGTGAGTCCCTTCAGAGTCATTATAGCCCATTGACACCAGCTGGTCAGCAGCGCAGCTGATGAATTTTTGAACAGTTCATGCTAACAATATGCCACCCGACATAAATATCCAACATGAACTAATTTGGCAGACAGAAATTCATTTATGACTTAAAAAAATACAACTGCAAGGTAAAAACTTAATGTAGAAAATACTGACTTCTATGTTTACATTACTAAAATAAAAAAATTATTGACACAGGATCTCATCCTATAGCTTATAGCTCAAGCTTGTCTAGAACTCACTATATAGCAGTAACTAAAGTTTGTATCTCTATACGTCATGAGGGTACGTAACAGTACAGATACTGATTCTGAGACACTGAATATGACAGTAACATTCTTCTACACGTCCAGATATTCACTGTACTCCTTGGATCAGGTAATCTTCTAGATACTGGGAATGCAGCACTGAACACGACAGACACTAACACCCACCTTCACGGAGCTTCATTCGAATGGAAAAGGGAGAAAATTAGGAAATATAATAGTAAAGAGGTGGGCTGGGCTTTGTCAGGGGTAGGAGGCGGGTGCAATGGAATGCAAGCAATTACAGCAACGTCAAACCAGTCAGGTAACAATGGGACAAAAGTGGGATCGGACCTCTCTGTGGGACAGAAAGAATATTCTCCACATGTTTCCTTGGCCCAAAGTAAAACTCTCTCACAAGTGTGGAGAACGAAGTCTTTGACAGGACTGCTGAGGGGTTGTTTCTCCTTCCCTCCCTCCTTCTCTCTTTACCTTGGTCTCTTCTAATTGCCTCTGCAGATTTTTGGGGTCCACAGCAATTGGCTCAAGTAAATGTTTGCTTGCTTTGGCCTCGCAGGCCTGAAGCCCAGAAAGAAGTCCACACGAAGCATCTTCGTAGTGTTGGTATTTATCCACCAGGTCTTTGAGGTTATTTCCAAGAACACTGCACTAAAAACCAAAGAAGAGAAGGGAAGGGAGATTGAAGCCCACTATTTTCTAATGTGTCAAATAATCTCAAGATGTATGAGCTGTGTAACAGACTTCTGTGTAGCAGAAAAAACAGACTTCAACCAAAGCTGAGTTTTTATCCTTCATGTGGAGAGGATTAAATGTAGCCATAAAAATGAGGAGATACTTCTAGACTTAAAATAATTAAAGAACATATTGGTGGCTGGTCTTAAACAAGAAAGAATTACTGGACTAGGCAGATTGGCCAGGTACATTCTCAGGTTCTCAGACAATGGATATAGAAATTTGATGAAAATACCTTTAAGGTGCTTTATAAATCATTTCTACTCATTGCGCAAGATTAACACAATGACTTTAATGAAGCAAAATCCAAGCCTCAAAGGTACTCTTCAAATCATTTATGCAGGTAGGTTAAAACTGAATAGTTTATGTTGAAAGCAAGGAAATATATTCTTGGGTCCTCTCCCTCTCCATTTTGAGACAGGATCTTGCTACATAGCCCAGGTTGACCCAAATTTACAATCCTTCTCCCTCAGCTTCTGGAACATGCAGCACCACACCTGGCTTACCGTTTTTGTTTTTAATAAGACTCTTAACTTTCCAGTCGTAAAAGAAGCAACACAGAACATTAGTCAATGGTAACGTAAATATACCGACCAAATACATCAACAGGACAAACAGTCCTGTAATACATGTGAAGGAAATTATCCTGCGTGAAACCAATCAGCAACGACCAGAGGCTGAGCCTCTCACTCTGCTTAGTTCACGTCCTCCATCTGGTGGTCAAATTTGGTACTGCATAATTTGAGAACTTGAAGTTGCGAATCATTAAGACACATTTTCCAGAAGTAAAGGAGGATGAATAAACTACTATTTCCCAGTGTCAGTGTGTATGAATATAAACGTATGTGTATGTATGTGTGTGTGTGTATATATATATATATATATATATATACACACACACACACACGTATATATATATACACACACATACACACTTTTTTTTTTTTACTTCTAAATCCCAAGTAAAAAGTGAAGAGGACAGATTGAAAAATACATCACAGACTAACCTCTACTCAAAATAAAAGGAAATAAAATTACCTTAGAGTAGAGAGACCGGAAGCGGTCTGTAGCCTGATCCAGTTTAGTCTGAACCTCTCTGTGGGTGGCGGAAGTATCGATGCTGTCCTTCTCAACCCTGTCACCGTGTCTCTTGCTGCAAGATCTGGCAGCTTCTAATACCCTGTTTCCAGAAATGGTGATGTACCTCAAGTCGCCTTTATGTGAAATGACGTCTTCTGAGAAGCTCTTCTGCCTCTTCATCTTCTCCATCAACCCACTGAGGTCGTCAGCACCCGCCTCCAGGTTCTCCAGCTCTTGTTCGGACTGTTGTAGCCAATGCTCAAACTCAGTGCAGTCAGCGTCGAACTTCTCCAGCCCCTCCTGTAGGGAGTGAGTCAGCTTCATCTTCTTCTCAGACTCGGCCAGCACGGTCTCATAATGCGTTTTCAGCTCCTGCATGTTCGTCTGCAGCTTCTCCTTCTCCTCAGGCGAGAGATAGTGGCCTTGTTTCTCAAGCAGTACCTGTGCAGACTGTGTGGCTATGATGACGGCTTGGTGCTGAGCCATGATCTTTTCGTGCTGGGCCTGTGTGGAAACAAGCCCATCACAACTTTAAAGCTGTTGGGAACACTGTGGCCTCAGGGTGACCGGGCTTTCAGGGCCCAATTTGCTTCTCAACACACACACACATACATACACACACACACACACACACACACACGCACACACACACACACACACCTCTTGTTGGCTAATTTAAAGACAGTGAAACAAGAACAATGTCATTGGAGAAGTCCAACAGAGTTAAAGGAGCAGGCATGAGGGAGACCACTGGAGACAACTGGTTGCACTGGAACTCAGTTTTCTATAGTGAACATGGAGGTGGTGACCGCAGCGAGTGGCAGGTTTGCTTCAAGGATCAGCTCCGTGCACATACAGAGAATTCCTGGGAGCCTGGCACATCCTTGTCCACTCTGAGGCAGGAAGGCAGAGAGCTCTCTCAGGCAGTGCTGCTGCCAACAGGTTAAAGGTATGCAGAGCCACTGAAGGCCTCAATTTCCAGACAGCAGGTTGGCCTTAGGTATCTCAAGCTCCGTCCCCTCCATCTATAAGAATTTTTGTCAAGTATACTACTCAAATATGGCAAAAAAAAAAAGGTTAATAATCCTTTTAAATGATTCCCTCCATTTCTTACGGTGGCTTCCACGGGCCTGATCTTGTTGACATGACAGGGCTCTTTCTGCTACACCTGGTCTCTGCCCCCCTCTACTCTACCTGCCTGGGCAAGCACATGGGTACATTGCTCCCCCATGTGTTTTTGCCTGGTGGCAGCTCTTTCCTTTCAACAGATACCTCTCCATCCCCTTTAAATATTTGCACAAATCTCATCAATACAGTCTTACCTTAACTACTTGATTTAAATACTAAAAACGGAACATGTTACACTAAATTGCTCTTGGCCAACTCATTAAGATCTCTCTACCCTCAACCCTATCATGTGACTTAGCTATGAAGTGCTGTGTTGCCCTCTCTCCCTTGGTAGGCAGGCACCAGAATGGAATCCCAAGCACCCAGAACAGCGCCGACCCTCGGGGGCAGACGGGGAATAAGTGATAAGGACTTAGGATTGCAGCGCAATCAGGATTGCATATGGCTTGCTCTCAGCCGGGGGAGCGCAGGCCGGTCCACACGTGCATTATTGCTATCTGCTATCTACAGCGGTGCCCAACACCTGGCTGATGATAACTACTTTATCAAACAACTCTCCTTCCAGAAATTGGGTCTTTGGCATTTGATTCATATCGGTATGCGCCTCTCCTGGGGAGCTTTGCACCTGACAGGATGGGCATACAGAATTCCTCATCCTCAGAGGAAACACTACCCTATAGACTAAAACAAGGGCTGGTCTAGGCGACCTCTTCGTATTAAAGTACACACACTGATAATTTTTATTACTTTGGCTAAGTTACTAGCTTTACATTTCTGCAATAATTCATAAATTTCCTTCAGTTCACTAGGTTTTTTTTTTTTCCGTTTTAAAAATGATAACATTTAACAATGATAGTGTAGTCCAACTGCTAAGCCTCTTAAAGTGATCAGCAAGCACTCCCTCTCTTCTGGAGTAACGGCCTGTCCTAGAAAAATCTCCCTGAGAATATACTACTGGATTCTAAGAGTCAACAGACCTTCAAAAGTGTCTTAAGCACAGATATCAAGCACCAAATTCTAGGCACCGAGACAAAAACCCTCAGCTCTGGGACATGTTAGAAACGGTCACTTCAAAACTGCCTTTGCTGCTGCACAGGCGAGAACGACAGCTCACACTGATACCATGCACTGGGCTTTCATTCTCCACAACAGCCTGCGCTATCCTGCGGGCTGAAGGCTGAGCTCAGAGTAGACATGGGCTCCAGGCTGCACGGCGGGCCAGTCTGCAAACGCGCAGCAGAGATCCAGAGAGTGACCGAAACTTTGGCTGAGGTCAAAGTCAAATCCTAGCTATACTACTTGTGCAAGCTACTTTAGGTATGCAAGTTGTAACTGTCTTGTAAAATGGAAATTAACAATTTCAAAGAGGATCTAGAAAGACTAGATGAAGGGACTCAGGAAGTGTCCGGAGGAGTGCTGGGCCACTGTCTCTACTCTGAGAGGTCAGTTGTCAGCCTCATTTCTTTCATTTCTTCGACAGGGCTTCCCCTACGCAGAAAAGCTGCATCGAATGATTTACTCCTTACCGGTTTTGTTTACTAAGAACTTTCACAGTAATTCATATGTGACATAACAATGAACCCAAGGCAGGGAGGCATCTTTATTCTCTGTGGTCATTCCGGCTCGGTTATGTCAAGCTGATGGACTCTTTCTTGACCTGCACATAGAATCTGACAATATCACTGTTTACACAGCACACCTTGACTTTCTGGTACTGCTGGTTCAGGTTCTCCTCAGTGGGCCCGCCGTGCCCATCAGCATCTGTCTCCAGCAGGTTACCATTGACTTCGTCCTCTTCTCCAGCTTCCGACTTGCCGTTGCTTTCATGCAGATGTGTCCCGTTCTGCTCCATCAGCTGCGTGCGCCTCGACTCTGCCCTTTCTGAGTCTTTCTCAACGTTCGACAACCAGTCCAAAAGGTTTTCGATTTTGGTTTTGCTCTCTTCCAGCTGCTTCACAGCTGCAACCTGGGTAGGGGAGGTTTTTGAGTATTATAGATACGGCCTAGGCTTAACACATTATAAAATAAATACTTAGGTAATCCTAAATTATAAAAACTAGCACATATTAGAAACATATGGGAACTAAACCCTGAAGCAACAAGCCGTTACTCGGTATACTGCCTTCAAACACGCATTGTGAAATTTTAACTATAGGTGACAGCACTTCTCACATCCAAAGTTGCTCAGCCTGCTTCTACTCAAGGAAAGATTAAGCAAAGACAGTGCCTCCAACTTTCATTTGTATTTGGCAATTATGCAACCAGAATCCCAGCCTTTTAGTTCTTGGTGTTAACCACTGCTCACTACCGGTAGTCTGACACCATCCGATACACTAAATAAAACCAAGCAGCTACTGTGTTTGTCTCTGGCAAAACAACAGTGTGCCACGCACGCGGACAGGCACCTTTTCTGTCTCTTCCTTGATGGCGGTCGTCACCGCTTTATCTAGCTCCTTTTTCGACTGCTCTGCCTTCAAATTCAGCTGCTCACACTTTATCTTCGCCTCCTTTAGCTTCTGCTCGATCAGAGCTTTATCTTCTTGGGACAGCTCTTCACTGCTTTCTTTCAAGAAGATTTCTGCGTTTCTCACTATTTCTGCCAATGCCTGTGTATTTCCTTGCATATCTCTCTGTAATTCCTTAAAACGCACATGAAGAAAAGTATTCTGTTACACCAGTTCAATTTTTGCAGAACTATAATTCTAAAAGAGAACTGTTAGCGGGCGGAGAAACTAGCAAACGCAGACGGAAAAGCATATAGAATATGGTAGTGTGAGTTGGTTTAACTGCACTTTAATTTTAATACAATTTGAAATCTCAGTATTAAAAACGTGAGTTTTTCATGCTTAAAGGATATTTGTGAAACACTGAAAACATCGAGGTACTTAGCATATGAATCATACAAGTTTGTATGAGATTTATATAAGCACATTTACACAATAAACTTGTGGCGATATTTACTGTACTTCTAAACACTGACACATACGTTTTGAGACAGGATCTCACTGTGTGGCCCAGGCTGAGAGAGAACAGTCGTCCTCCTTAGCTTCCCAAGTGCTGTGCTCTCAGGCGTATACTACCCCACACCCAACTGAACCCGGATTTTTAATACAATATCTATTACTCAGGAGGGAAAATAGTTCCACCAGTAAACCGAGATGTTTTCTTTTTCTAACTCCAGGTTATATATTATGTAGTGTTTGCATCTTAGCTCTGGCTCTGAGGACGCTTGACACTAAGATCTCCTCTCAGGAGTTAAAGATCTTTCCTCTTAAAAAACAAGGGAACCCTGTTTTTATGCATTTTTGATCTTTGTAATATACCACTGCACCTTAATAACACCTTTCTCCATACTCTACCTTGAGCTTCGCTTCCTCAAGGTTTTGAGTGTTTGGATTGCATGAGAGCCTGTTTTTAACACCACTACTAAGTGGCATTAGCTGTGGTAGTGCCTTGATTCATATTTACTCACTGTTAATAACACTATAGCAACAGCACACTTAGTACTTACTGAAGGGACCTGAGAGGCAGAGGCATGACTCATACTGAACTGGAATCAAAAGCTACATATAATTAGGTTCTCTTTCTCCTGGCACCAAAATACTGATTCTCTTATCTGGCATTTTTGTTATTTTACCTTTTTCCTTAGATAAATAACAATGAATTACAGGAAAAGACCCAAAGAACAGGAAGAGAGGTAGTATTGAGAAAGAACTCAAATAAAGGCTGTTTCTCCTGATTTTTCAAGTGAGTCAGCTGGCCATAAAGGGGTTCACATTGTAAAATGTTTTACCTCCTTGATACACTATGTCATTAAAAAATGCGAGAAAATTGCTTAGCCTGCTTTAAGTTGTAAATCTAGCCTTTAGTGTAAAGTTTAAAGCTCTTTCCCAGAGCCTCTGGGCATGCTTTGCTTCTGATACACCTAAAGTTTTCAACAATCCCAATGGCCCTCCAGAGACTGTAACCAAACCTAACAGGGATATATGGCTGCTGATACCAAAGGTCTACCTCTTGCTTCGACTGGTACTTCTTTAACTCCATCGTGCCATCACCAATCACAAAGGCTTCTTGGTGGCTAATGAGGCGGTTTTCAGTTTGGGTAAGAAGCTCGCACAGCCCTTGCAGTTTCTCTTTGTACTCCTGTTGACGTTCTGCCACAACCTAAGAAAACCCAAAACACTGTCAATGGGTGACCTTCAAATCACTTCTGATCAAGCCTCTTATTCAGAACACCCTTTCCAAACATCCTCATTTAAGCTTTCTAAGTATGCTGTAAACATGATAGCATTGGAGTGCAAAGCATGCCCCATAGAGAGTACAGTGTGAGCACGCCCCATAGAGAGTACAGTGTGAGCACGCCCCATATACATGAGGAGAGACTGTTTGGGTGAAGCTGCTCAATAGAGTACTGGCCATGCATATGTGTAAGAGGTAGAACTTCTGATCGACAGGAAGAAGCATCCCATTTTCTTAAGCTCTTGCAACCTGTAACACATATAATTAATTCTGCAAAAGGACATCAAAAGAGAAGTTAGTTGTGATTTGTCAGTAAACATATGGACATGTATATACAGGTTATCATGCTACACGAAATGCCTGGATGCTTTAAGAATACGAGGAACACTGCATGCATTACTTTTATTTCATCATTACGTTCTTTGCTCCGTACTGCCATTAGACAGTACTGTAACAGAATTCATTAAATCCAAGAGATTAATAAGTCAAAATTTGTATTTTTATTTTCTTATTCCATACATTTATTATCTAGCTCACAGCAACAGTAAACACAGTTCATGTTTACTAAAAGCTCAGCGTAAGTCAGGCACAGGGCTAAGTGTTTCACATGAACCCTTCTGTCAATGCTTATGACACTATCAGATAAACGTGTCTCTAATTTACCCATGAGCAAAGTGAGGGGAGGTGACTTCCCTAAGTCACAACAAGTAGATCAAGTGGAGCATTTAGGATGCAATGTGGGTAATTCAGCTCTAGAATGAGTGCATTAGAGCACAAGCTCTGAGCTCTATGGCCCCTTCCTTCTTCTAGGGGGAAGGGTAGGTACTCCGAACTTTCGGAGCTAAACTTTCATCAGTTACTCCTGGACATTTCTAAGCGCTTTCTAGTTCCCATTTTCAGGAAGAGAATTAGGACTCTCACCTAAAAAAATGCAGTTAGAGAATAGTGAAAAAATCAACTAGATGGCATCATCGACATAGAAAACCACGCTACGATCCATGCTGAGAACTGCACTCCGCACCCACTCAGGCCTGCACAGTGTGCCACCCTAGCAGGTCATTACTTCTGGTTATCTATGTTATGGGTTCACACTGAACAAGAAAAATAGTGAGCACAACCCCACAGGAAAGGCAAACCTTCCGACGACCGGGCTCCTGCTTCAGCTGTAAGTGAGTCTCTAAGCGACCCGCCTCGGTGGTTACCAGCTCCTGTACGTCAACAAAACACTTCTGGGTTGTGTTCAAGAGTCTCAGCAGCTGTCTGCTTTGCTTGGGAGACAGATCTTGTGCACGGTCAGAGATGAAGGACTGTATGTCAAAGGCCGTCATTTCCAGCTGCATTTTGGTATGTGTGAGGTCTCTTAGCACATCCTGTGAGAAAAGCAGTTCGAGATGCCAGGAGTAGGTCGCAATGAAATTCAACTTGTGAAGCTCAA
The DNA here is from genome assembly GCA_026225945.1 of Cricetomys ansorgei. NCBI lineage: Eukaryota > Metazoa > Chordata > Mammalia > Rodentia > Nesomyidae > Cricetomys > Cricetomys ansorgei. The sequence continues at coordinate 11,252,056 of JAMJFZ010001815.1, forward strand.
CAGCATTAGTAGTACGTATTGTTTATATATGCTCCTTCTATCAGTATTTAAAGGTTTAGCGATACTTTTCCAACAGTCATCAAAAAAAAAAATCTACCTGTTAATCATCTGGTAATAGGTAATAAAGGTGTTTTTTTCCCAAATTCTGTGTGTGTGTGATGCAATGCACATATGTGTGTGAGTATGGGTGTGCTTGTGCCAGGGCACCAGTGTGGAGCTCAGAGGACAAGCTCGGGTGTTGGTTCTTACTCTGTCTTATTTGAGACTGGGCCTTCTTCCACTGTCCATTGCTTTTCCTCTAAGGCCACACACTCCAGGGTTTCTCCTGTCTCTGCCTCCCATTTCCACACAGAAGCATGAGTATTACAGGTGTGCATTACCCCACCCAACTTTACACGGATACTAGGGATTTGAACTCAGATCTCCACACTTGTGCAGAAAATGTGGCAAGCACTTTATACACTGAGGCATCTCTCCACCCCAATAATGAAGTATTTAAATACGATGGTAGTTAACATATAGAGATAAGCAGCTCAAGAGCATGCGATCTTTGCCTAGTACAGAAAACAAAGATCCAAAATAGGTTCATTCATCACAGTGAAAGGGACATTAACGTCACAAAATGACTGCCAATATTGACATTACCCTTTCAACTGTGGGAACACATAACAAGACCACAGGAACACACGATGTGAATTAAACAGGCTATAATTTTAGATTTCTGATTCTGTGGCAAGGAGCCCAACTGTGTTCATGGGAATGTTCAAATTAAGAGCTTGTAAAAAAAAAAAAATCAGGCCAAATTCATTACCATATAAATACAACCTGGGTTACTATACTTTGACTAATTTATAGTTATCTTGTGTTCATATAATTCATTTATAAAAAAACATAAACCCAAATGTCAATATGTCAGTAGTAGTGAGAGTGGCATGGTGTATGGGATAACTTCCAGAGAGTTAGGTCAACTATGAAAAGACATCTCTTTAAGCCAAAGACAGGAAACAATCCCTTCCAGTCTCAGGAAATGGGTTATCTGTCCCGAACACTTTGCGCACTAAATACATAGGTTTTGTACTTTGTTATATGTACTTAGATACTTGCCTTAAGAAACTTCACACTTTTCTTTACAAGTTCAGTATCCTGCACGCTCACAGTCTGAATATCCTTCACAGATTTGCTTTTCTCTGATACCCAATCCGAATATGATGTAAGTTTATGTAGGAAGTCTTCATGACAAACTGCAAGTTTAGACTAGAAAAAAAAATTACATGTTCATTTCTATTTGCTCCTCAAATTTCACAGTCCTACAGTGATTCCGTTTGAAGAGGTGAGAGTATTAAGTATTGTGCATAAACATAAGACTTAAACATCTCACAGCATATTTAAATTCTCAATCACGTTTTATTCATAATCTTATGCCCACCATTTCAGAGTCGATGGCAAGCATGATCTCTTTCATCCTTTTTGAGGATACACTGCTGAGGGATGAAAAGGCATTCTGTAAACCTTCATGGCTTTTGCTCAGTTCCTCATGATATCTTCTGGGAAGGTCACTAGGAAAAGACTTTAAGAACTCTTCTGCCAACTTCAGATCTTTCCTTAAGAACACAGTAATCGGAGCCAGTCCCAACTCAAATGTCTGCAAAGAAATATATTCCACATCTATTTACTGCCCAGGAAAAAGCACAAACCCAGACACAAAACATAAGAGCAAAGCATTCTGCTTTTTGCACATTGTACAACATTGTACAATGTTGTACAACCCAAGACCTATCAGCTACTACTGCAGCTGGGATCTGGTTGTCTCCAAGGCCCGTGCTTTGGACCTCGGCTAGACACTACAGGGGAGGAATGGAAACTTTAAGAAGTGGATTAAGTAGGAGGACTTCAGATGTCTGGGATTTGGGGACTACCAAAGGGGACAGGGACACTCTAAGTCTCTTCTTCTTCTGCCTTTCAGTTTGAAGTGATGAACTGCCTTGCCAGAAAACTGTCCAACAGGTCTAGGGATCATAGGTCACAGCCTCTAAAACCATGAGCCCAAATGAACCTTTTGCTTACCTTGGTAAAGGTAACAAGCTGATGGAAAGCTGACAAGCGGAGAAGTAGACAGCTCTTACCTCTAACTGCTTAAGTTGATTCTTCAAGGATTCCAGATTGTTGTCCACAGATGCCTGATTGTCTAAGGGGGGTTTCATATCTTGAAGCAATGCCAAATATTCATGCATTTTCTCAGTATGCTGTAAACACTGTTGCAACTCATTGGAACACTAAGAACAAATTTGGATACAGCAATTAGTAGCCTTTATGAAAAAAATTTAAAGGAAACAAAACGTATGGGATCACTCCCATGTGTTTCCTGCTGGAATTGTCATGGAGAAAACGGACACAACTCACCGTTTCCGCTGAGCTTTCGTCAGAAGCCACCTCTTCTGATCCAGAAACACGTTCCGAGTGGTCTGCAGGCTCACTGCATAGCTCTCCAAGCTTCTCATCTCTTGGCAATGCTGCTATGTGCACACTAGGGTGTTCTCCCCCTATTTCTCTTACGGTTTGTGGGTTCGGGGGTCTGTGATTTCCTTCTTCGCTTTTAAGATCACGGCAGATGTGTGGCTTTTCTCCCACTGTCTCAGAAGCAGTACGTGGTTTTTGATTCGAGGTTTCAGCTCCTTTTCTTTCAGTTGAATACTCATCAGAAAGCAGCTTGTAAAAAGTACCTTCAAGCTGTGGTGGCAATAATTCAGAGGCAATGCCTCTTTTCTCTGGATCACATTCCATCTGAGTTAACGCTTTCATCAACTCCGGTGTGCCTGGGGTTTCTTCGGTATGCTGCTTTTGCTTCAGTGTATCAAGAAGGTCCAACGGACGACTTGCAATACAGAGAGGATCACCTCCACTCTCTGCCTTTAGTTCTGATGAGCTATTCACGGAAACGCCAGGGCTGGGCACGCTAGACACTTCTTGCGGTAACTGAGACAAGGTAACTCTTTGAATTAAGCTCTGAACTGAAGTGTTAGTGCCTGTGCAAGCTGAAGGGTCTCCCACCTCTTGGAGACTCATAAGACCTCCTTCCCTGCTTTTCAAGATACCCTTTCCATCTTTCAGAAACGCCAGAGATAAGTCAGGAGTATGAACCTCTCTCTTTTGGAGTCTTGGAGATAAGGTTTGCTCTCTGCATGGTTGTTTCTCAGTCTCCCTCCTGCTTTCTAACAGTGAGCAGCCCACATCTAAAGTGTTAGTGGACGTATTTTTCACTTCATTCAGACAGAGCGTGGACTGCACAAAATCAGAATTTTCCCCAAGGACCTCTACACTTTTAAGAGGTAAGAGTGGCAGGGTGGTGTCTCTATTTTCTAGAGCGAACTGAAGAGTTCCTGTTTTTCCTTCTGAGATACTTTCTTTGGTACAAGTTTCACTCTGCTGGATCTTGGCACCCAGAGGCCAGTCTTTTGGGGAAACAATTGACTTTCCCTCTGCATCATTTACTGACCATAAATCATCCTTTGCAGGAGGGGAAGCTATTGAAACACAGCTCGGGATACTTTTGTTTGGTTCCCGGGCATCTACTTTTATATGTTTGTCACAGTGTTCTAAAGAAGCAAACGGATCTCTCTCTTGCTCCGGTCCTTCAGTGAAGGACTCTTCATCCTCACGGCTCTTCACTTCAGAGGATGTAAACTCTGAAGTGAAGTCAGCACCTGTCACTTTAGAAGCTGAGGTGTCGAATATCTCTGCCAGAGTCTCAAATGGAACAGGACTTTCACTAACCCCTCTTTTCAAACTCTTTGGTTCACCTCTAAGAGTCGAAGCTGCTGTTTCCAGACCCTCTCTGTGACAAACTTCCTCGGGGCTCATCAGTGGAAGGGGAAACTGACTCTTGTCTGTGTTGAGGTTCTCTGTTGCACTTTTATTTGGAAAGGTGCTGAGATACCTTTCTTCTTCTTCTGGGCCTTCTAGCAACCCCCTTTCTTTACCCAAGCTCATTTTCCGAATGGATGTTTCATCTACTAGCTGACCGTTTTTGCCGTCTCTACCTTTAACCAGACATCGTCCGTTTCCCTGTTGATTCCTGTCACTCACTACGGATGACAACTGGCTCTGCTCAGGTCTTCCTATTATCTCGGTTTCAGAACAGACCGTTCTACCGAAAGATGAACTGACTCTCAGTGACACATTCTCAAGATACTCATCTTCAGCTTTTGGAATGTTTGTAGATTCTGGCCCTTGAACCAACTTGACTTTTGTGCTCATGAAATCACTTTCTAATTCAGAAGCCACATCGGTATTGTTAGATAAAATACTTTCAAAGCCAAAGTTGTTTTCCTGAGGCTGTGTCTTTAGCAGGAGACAAGGACACATCTTTAGCTGCCACATCACTAGATGGACTTACTTTGTTTTCTCCGTCAGCTTCAGTCCTAAGCTCTGCATGGCTGCTTCTCCCAGTACCTCCTGTTCTCTTCCCAGTTGATTCTGGCTGTAGAACACCTGCATGGTGCTGCTCAACCAAAGTACTGTAGTTGTGCATCTTATCTAGGAGAATCGTGCTGCTGGTACTTTGGTTTCCATCCCTGTGTTCCTTTACAGTGGCGGCATACAACTGGGCGTCTTCACCTCGGCACATGGGCTCTCTATTCCCACCTTCTACTCCTTGTCCTCCTCCTCCTTGGCCACCATCACCCCTGCAGTAGTCCCCGCTTTGAGTGCTAGCGTCGTCTTCATCTATGTCACTACCATCGCATGTAAAACTCGTGCAACTTTCTCTACTTTGCATGGAACCTGCATGATCAGTATCGGACTGACTTTCCTGACTAGCGTCACGTTCTTCTCGTCTCCAACCATCATCAGGTATTGATGAAGCTCTTGAGTTCTCCTTCCTTCCTGTAATTTCACCATCAGTCAACGAGTCAGACCCATTATTCTTGAGATCACGTGTGTTTTCCTTTTTGGACACAGGTTCCATTAACTGTTCATTCACCTCGTCTGGGCCAGCTGCATTTAACTGTTTCTCAGCTAAGTGTAATTCAGGTTTCTCGATACCTCCAAGAAGTTCCTGAGGACAATGTGCTTCACTCTTCACACCTGAGCTATCGTCTATTCCTCCGTGGGGAAACACAGGGTTTTTCTTCTCTTTTGAATCATCACAGAAAATACCAATAGGAGGGGTCCCATCATTTTCCTCCTGCAATATGTCATAGTCCTCAGGTTCTAAACAATCATGGTCATCGCCTTGAAGAATTAGAGAGTCATGGTCATCATCTTCAAACAAGGGGGTATCATAAAAATAATCATCACTCTCGGTGTCTGTTCCCGTGTCGCTCTGCTGGTCAGCCAGCAGCGATGTCTCGTAGTCTCCAGCATCGATGGCTCCTGTATGTGACAGGGTACCACAAAGAGATGTGCTGGCGTCACAGGAACCATCCCCAGGGATCACGGTACAGGAGTGTTCCTCCGCCTCAGACCCACTTTTCTCGTTTCCATCTGTCTGCTGAGCACTTTCACTCTCACTCGAAGTGTCTGACAAGTATTCATCGCTGTCATATTGTACTTGAGGACCGCTACGCCCAGTGTCTACAGATTTCTGTCCATAGTGATCCCCCTGCAAGCTGACATTAATGGCTGCAATTCCCAGGAATTGGTCTTGGAATTTCTCTCCTTTACTTTGATCAGCTGTACTCTGGTCACTTAATGACAATGTAGAAGCTTCGCCTATATATCCCATGTCCTGTTGGGTCTGTGTATCCCTAAAACTTCCATTACGGTGCCTCAACTCATCGTGACTTAACAGGGCACTAAGCTGCGGGGAATAATCAAAGACAGATGGCTCCTTCTGCATGCTGTCTCCATTCTCTCTTTCATTTGAATCGCAAAGTCCATCGGGTTTTGATGTCAAGAAATTACCTGCAAAATCTGGGGTGCTCTTAGAATGATTACACGCATCTGGATGTGCCTTTGTCTCAAGCTCATTTTGATTTTTGCAGTCCTTCAGTACATTACCAGAACCACATCTGAGCATGCTCCCTTCTGCACCTTCAGGCTGTGCTGAACACGAAGTAGGTTTGGGGATGCGTCCACTAGAGGGACTACCGGCTTTATGAACAACTGCTGCTGTACTTGATGGGTTTTCTGGCCAAGACAACTCACTACTGTGACCCTTGTCTTCCATGTCACAGAGCTCTTCATTTAAGGCACGCGTTCTATTTTGAAGAGTCCCTTTAGGTTCGGGTTGTCTGGAAGGTGGATTATCAGAAAGAGCTGCTAAAGCTGAACACTCACCCTTCTCTTTACATGAAGCACACCTGGGAACGCCACTGGGCATGCTTAAGACAGAAAGACTTTCTTTCGTGGACGCGTCGGCTCCTGGTTCTTCGCTGCAGCTTTCCAGGAGCATGCCCACAGCCTCCTCCAAGTCTCCGTCATAGAGCAAGAGCCTTTGGCCCGTGTTCGCATCCATGTAGCTGTTTACCATCAAATAAGACAGGAATAGCTTTTTAGTTTGTTCTGAGCTCTGGGCTGCAACTGGCTCCTCACCGTCAGAACCATCCTCTTCTTGCCTGTAATCATGAACTGTAGATGGCTGGAATTTACAAAAGGAGAGCCATCTTTTGGCATTTTTGCAAGCTTCTAAGTCTCCCAAATCTGGCATTTTGTCTGGCAGTGTTATGTTTTTTAAAATGGATGCTGTATTATTATCTATAATTCCCAGCTGCTTAGCAACATCCAAATCAATGACCTGAGAACTTTCTGGGATGTAGAGAGCAGCGATTTTCTGTCGCCCATTCAGAATCTTGTAGGCTAATTCATTTGTAATCAACTCTTGCTGTAAGGACGATGATGTGGGAAATATTTCCCCAGAGTGGGGCCAAATAAGTCCAACGTAGCCCCGCTGAGCCTCCAGAACCAGAAGGGCACTGCTGGACGTTATCAAGTCACACTGAACTGCTTCATCTACTGTTAACCGCTTAGGGGGGCTCGAGTGCATGATCCCACCTGTCTGAGCCTGGAAGGTGAGGATACTACTTGCAGTGTCTCTGTCAATCATTCCTTCTGCCAGGGCTTCTTCGACAGTCATTTTCTGACTGGAGTTGCAACTGATCAGACCTCCGGACAGAAGCTGTGCGCCTAACAACCTAAACATAGTTTCACGGTCTATGAGCCCTTCGTGAGCAGCTCTGAGGATGCTGATGCTTCTTCCACATTTCAATGTGATTCTGCCCGCTTCTTGTGGTCTCACAGGTAAAAGCCACATCCTGCTGTTTTCCTGCAAAATACTCCTCTGTACCATATCAGTTAGGGACACCTTCTCAGAAGTGCAAGGGTCAATAAGATCTCTGCAAGTGTTTTGCCTTTCTAGGACTTTAGAAAACAATGCTGAGGAAATCAAATTCTGTTGCAAAGTCTTCTGTAAGGTCAGGCGTTCACCCGTGGCTGGAACAACCAGAAAGCCTGCGGAAAGCAGTATCTCAAGAACTCGGAGGGCCGTGGGTTCTGATATCATGCCGCGAGCCAGAGCATCTAGCACAGGGACAGTGGTGGGTGACGCGGCAGACAGAAGCTGTTTTGCTCTATTCAGTTCTTCCAGTTGGCACATAATCTGTTCATCAATGAGGCCATGACTTTCAGCATCTTTGAGGTCAAAACACTTTTTTAATTCTGGTGAAACCAAACCAGAAATAACTAGCTGTGCCTCAAGCAACCTGATTCCTGTTTCGTAGTCAATAAGGCCTCTTAACACTGCCTGGTAGACGGACAGGACCTCTCCAGTTGTCTGATTGATCGTGCCTGCGATCACCTTATCCAGCTGAAAGGGAAATGCAGAAAGCTCATGTCAGTCTGGCATCCACAGCAGTGTTTCTTGCAATGTAGGTGGTTTTGTTTTTATAATAATATACTTAATCATAAAAAAAAAAAAATCCTCTACTTACCAAGGCAGCTTGTGAATGTTAGGCAGCTCAAATGCACAAGTGATCTATGTCAGTGATCTATTCAACAGCACAGGATGTGATAAAGCTTTGAAAACAACATGCATCTGTGAATCAACACTTAATACCTGTGTATACTAACACGGTTAGTGAGGACACAACAGTAGTAAGAGCGCAGAGCGCACGTCTAGAAGGCAAATCATGCTTGCTGCATGTCGGTGAGATTAGAATCTAGTGACATGAGAGAGAGAGGCAAACCCCATGCTACTGATGTTTACAGCATACAGACTTTTCAAATGAGAGCAAAACACTAAGGAGCCAGAAAACTTGTTACGTACCCCCAAAACATGATAAATTATGGGAAAGGATTCCTGGGAATCATGGAGTTAAATATAACAAATACCTTTTAAATACTGAACATTATGTTGGACACATTACTATGAGCCAGACATTTTTAAAGTGATTTATGTTATTTTTTTAAAGAAGATGTGAGAGTATTTTCGCTTTAAGACATAGCCTCCCATCCCTCAAATAGTTCTCATGGGTCTCTCTGACAAAACACCAGACAGACAAAAAACCCACTTCATAGCATATCAACCACAGAAACGACCTACAGGCTCTCCTCTAACCATATTTTATAACAAAGTACTGACCTAACAGTACAAGAATGGCTTTGAAAAAGAAGAGTTAGAGAATGAATGGGTCCTCTTTCACCATGCAAGGCGGAGATTAAGAAGGCGCAGGAAGATGATCATCAGCACAGGTAAGATTGTGCACAGAAGCCTCCAACGCCTCAAATAAATTCTACCCGTGTATTTTCCGGTACAGACCTCGAGCTGCGTTACCATGTGTTTTCGGTCATGCGACAGACTAGACCTCACATCTACTGAGTAATGGTTACCTTCTCCTCTCCCTTGACATCTCCTGAGGGCTGTGGTTCTTGCTGTTGTTTCAGAGATTCACTGAATAATAAATTGTAACCTTCTTGGAGAGTTTTCACTTGTTTCTCCAACTCATTTCTTTCTTCATCTGTCAGTCTACAAGATCCACAAAGAATCACGGGCTAATGTTAGCCTTCACATGTAAAAGTATGGAACTTGCTTCAATGTCACTGCTGCATGGTCTTAAAACAGAGCTTGACCTACATACTCCCCAGATCTTGAAATGATTACGCATGAAACTAAGGAGCCTATATAAAATATCCAAGATTCTTTCCTTTGCCTGAGAAAGAGACTAAAGACTTAAACTAATAGGTCAGCACCTCTCCAAGATAAAAACAACAAATAATCAAACAAAACTCAGGATAACTACTGCAAGTTGATTAGGGAAAGAGTCTTCAAGGAATAACACAAAATTGTTTTTGTGGTAACCATGAAGAAGACATTCCAAAAGGATTTAAGACGAGAAAATGACTTCTTTATCTGAATAATGGGTTGAAATATACGAAGTAAAATATATTCAGTTGTGAAAAATAGGAATAGAAAACAGATAGATACACACCACACACCCTATGTATGCATGTACACATACACACACATACACCCCACGTATGCATGTACATGTACACACACACACTCAAACCCCATGTATGTATGTGTGTACACACATACATACACAGACACACACACACACAGACACACACACACACACACACCCCACACCCCATGTATGCATGGGTGTACACACACACACACACACACACACACACACACACACACACATTAGCAAAGAATACCTTTACAAAGTTTCCCAAAAGGTAGTTTCAGAGTACTATGTAGAATTAAGACCTGACTTCCAGCTTACACTGCCAATCATTGGTTATTGATCTTCAACTTGTCTGAGCCCATTTACTTATCAGTAATATATGAGAATTAGTAGAGTGGTGAAGACCAGAAGCGACCAATTGCCAAGTTCACATTCTTCAGGTTCTATTAAGTAAACTGCTTAAAATGTTAGTGGTAATACACTGCCTTCTTTCTGCTGGATGGTTTTCAGAACATTACCCTACACTGAATGAAGGGGCTCACGAAAGACAACATACTTGTCTCCATGTTTAGCCAAAAAGAGCTGTGTGGTTTGAAGAGCTTCAGAGAACTGCTCCTTCTTAGTTGATATTTCTTTACTGGAAATCTGTAAGGTAAGAAGGCACATTCAAACTCTCCCCACAAATAGAGTGTGAAACAGTAATTAAAAAATACATCATTTTCATCAAGACAAAACTGACAGGTGTATTTTCTGTGTGACACAAATAAATAATCTATCAGCAGTGAGAAGTGGAAAGGTGAGCTTAGGAAAGACCTAAGAGGTCAACTCCCCTCACAATACACAATAGGAAGTGCAGCGGCCTCTAGTCATAATCTTCATAAGGGAATCATAACGCAACACCATACGTGGTTCTTGCATCTGTCCCTGTCCAACCAGGAATCTACGGAAGGCCAGGGGCTCAGCGCTGGCCCCATATCATCATCCTTGTATGTCACCGTTCTCGAAAAGCCAATGTGACTGTGGGACACAATTTCCAAAGAGGATCTTCCTTCCATAAGCTCCTAAATGGAATGCTCCTCCACTGTACTGACAGCACTACTCAGAAGGCCTGTAGATCAAGAGATACTTGCTAACGCTAGCACCCTCCATCCTCAGTGTCCTGTTGCAATCAGAGAAGTTAATTTTGGCAAAAGGAGTATGTCGAGACTTCTTCCTAAAGCCCTTTCATTTGATCAAAGTTTCCATTCTTGTAAAGAACAGGAATGAGAGGAAAGACTGGGCCAATGAAAAGATGCCAAGTATAATATTTAGTCAACTAACATCTATTTTGCATGGCTACAGGCAATCACGAAGTCAAAAGGAATCTTTGAGGACTCACTCATTATGTACATCAAACCACTTGCTTCTTTAAAAAAGAAAGAGCAAGTGTTCTGGTAGAATTACAGCTCGGGCCATGACCCTATTTAAAAGTGTCTGTGTGTACGAGGTCTAAATCGTACTAAGGTTTTGGAGAATGTGTAACTACAACGTGAAGACACCCGGGGTTTGTAATTCATGCTTCTGAGTAAACGCATTCTCTCAAGACATCTTGGCTAAGGCTTCTGTGCCTGTTTTTACACTTTCCTGCTCAACGGCAAGGAAAAGTTTGGGAAGGAGGTATTTTAAATCAAACATTTGAGGCAAATTACCTCGAAGGGCTTTGGGTTAAAACACACCAAATATAAATAAATGCTTTCTGAATCCTCGGCCCTTCCACTTGTGTGGTACACACCATGAAAGACTATGAGCTAACCAGCTCCATTTTCAAATAGCATTTGAAGTATATACTCAGAATAAACTTTTTCAAGAGGATCTCCAAAGCAGATATATTTGGCTTTATATGAAAGGCAAGATCAGCCCAGAGACAGGTTGTCTTTCCTGATGTGCTCACGCCACTGGTGTCAGCTTCGACTGAGTACAAGTTCAGTACTTAGTGACTGAACACTAAGATTGAATGACAGCTCTAGAAACTTCGAAACTCCTGCAAAGGCAGGAGCTAGCCTCCCGCAGGAAAGTGCTCCTTAAGCCAAAGCTTCTCTTGGTGTTAATGTGCAGGCATGATGACACATGCCTGAAATCCTAGCACTTGGGAAACCAAGGTCAAAGATAAGGAGTTCAAGGCCAGCCTTGGCTGCATAGCAAGTGTGAGACTAGCCTAGACCTTGTTTCCCCAAAATACAAACTAGAGGAAACTCCTACCATTAATAACAGCATTCTAGACTTTATACCTTAATGCGAATGTCCTGAGTGTCCTAATGGTGGACAGTGGAGCAAGAACAACCCCCTGCTGCATTCTCCCAACTAATACAAAGCAATGGGGACACAGGAGAAAGTACAAAATGGAAGGAATGTAGACTGTGCAGTGCATAGACAACAAAGCCCTCCTTGTGAAACAGGAAAGATCCAGGAAAGAACTACTCAACACTCAACAACGTTCACAGCCTAGTAGGTAGTCTCTACTTCTTTCCAATGCAGGGATATGGAGACATGACTTTACTGGTCAACAACCCTAGTCATTCTGATCTGGGAGCTGATCTATGTAACATAAGGTTCTCTAACTATTGACTTGCTGATAGTAAGGTCAATGCAACTGGTTCCGGCTTTGGAGTAGGACAGGATTTTCCAACACATTCCAACTCTGGGCAAACTGTCCAAGGACCCAACCTCTTAGATCTTCATTGTAAAAGCCTGTAACCCTGGGGGGAAGTTAAAGGAAAGTTGTCTGAATTGTGCTTTGCAACTGTGTGATTCAGTAAATTCTACCCAGTTAGCATCAGGACCTCTGTGAATACCTGGTGCTTAGAGAAGAGAGGTTTGCCAGCTTTCTCCTCATCTCTCAGTGTCTTGCTGATATTCGAGACCCATTTCTGCAATTCTTTAGCTTTTTCAACATGCTGTTTCGTCTCTTCTTCCAGTGACTTCTGACAGGTACAAGTGGTTAAAAAAGAAATACATTCTAGTAAATGACTGATGACGAAGCTTCTCAACTAACTTCTGCTCTCAGCAGAAAGTAAGAATATGTTTCCATCATGCACACGGGTTACTGAGATATTTTATTCATTCACTTGACCATGGACACCATGTTACATAGCAGATGTCTATGGTAGCTGAGAAAGCTTTGACGATCAATCTTTAATCGCTGGTCTGACCACCCAGCTGCCTGAGTATGACAAATAAGCAAACCCAACTTTATTCGCAAGACCCCCGGAGACCTGGGAATTGCTGCCTTTGCATTAGCATTACAATGGTGAATGCTTGACAGAAAGCTATCAGACAAGAGGAAGCAGAGGAGAGTACACACAGAAGATCCCCTCCTCTGAATCACAATGGATTTGTTAAGATTTAATTAATTCGCAGTCTCAACTAAAATAAGAGATCGCAACGAACACTTTAATATGTAAAGAACATCAAAGCCCACAGGAAGCAGTCTCCAGCCTCATGGGTCTGGAGCACATTTGAATGTTCTCTCCGATCCCTTGGTGCTCTTTCAGGATGCTTAATGTGCGACGTCATAAAGGGGAAGCCACACGGGCTGGATCTTCTCAGTGAAAGGACTCTGAAGGAGGTCTGAAGAAAAGAGCCTGTGAATGTGCCGATGGTCACCACGCTTACCCCATTTTCTAGGTAAACCCACTTAATAAGATTTTTTATTTTTAAGTAACTATTTTAGGGGCAGCCAATCTTCTGTTATTGTCCATTTAAGAATGACTGTGTCTTCTGAGCAGGGATCTATTTGTAGCCTGAAAGAAGTTAACAGTGCTTTGAGCTGGTGTCACAGCTCCTAGACTGCACATTTAGCAGACACCATCTGCTCTGGACAGATGGCAGAAAGCAGCCTGCACTGCCTGTGCATGGAGGCACTTACATGGCCTATTGAGAATAGTAGAGGCTGGAAATCCCTGTCATCAAGGGCTCAGACACTTCTAACAGCTTAAGTCCTGTGTGGAAATCAAAATCAGCTTTGGCTAAGGCTTCTTTATATGTCAGTTTTCTTTTAGTCTGGGGACATATGATGTTCCTGACGTATGATTTTTGATCTTTGAGCCGGGTGGCGATGAGGACATCGATGATGCCTACCTGAAGAGCCTCTTCTATTGTCAGCCTTGAGCGAACCTGTGGCTCTATCAGGCCCCCAGTCAGGTACTGAAATTCCAGACATCGGATTCCCATCTCTTTACTTATGATATTTGCATTCACGGCTTCCACCACTGACATGGTTTTATTAGTGACAGGATGGTCAATTCCTGTGATTACTAATTCACACTGGCGCAGCTGCTGGGCAAAGCCCTCATCAACGAGGCCTCTATGCAAAGCCTCAGCCACCCTGTACGTTTTGCCAGTTAGGGGATCAATTATCCCCCCTGTACTGACTTGGGCTTCAAGGCATCTGAGGGCAGTAATCCTATCAACTAAATTTCTACGGGAGGCTTTTAGTAAGGAGATCCGTTCCCCAGTAGTAGTCAGCCAATAGCCTGCAATGGGACTATGCAAATCCTTCTTGGGAACTATCTTGCTCAGCAAAGAGTCGGCCAGTTCTGTTAGTGTGGTAAGGCCTTCCTGATGCTTTTTGACCAATGCTTTGTCTAGTGCTCCCTGCTCTACAGCCTCACTAATATTGAACTGCAAACCAGTTTTAGTATCAGTCAGCATGTGAGAAGGATGCCCACAGGAGTCAAAAAATGTGGCTTCCTTCCACTGATACTGCTGCCCTGAAAGTTCAAGGTAAATACTTTTGTCAATCAAGTGTCTCTGGAAAGCCTCATATGCAGTCAGTTCCACTCCTGTCTTAGTATCTACCACAGAAATTTTATGAGTTTTCTCTATGTTGAGGTTGGATATGTCCCTCTCCCCAAATGGCAAGAGAAAGCACTGGCAATCTACATCGAACACACACATCTTCAGTAACTCTGTATAGTAAAGAGCCTGCTTGTTGTTGGGATTAGGAAAGACTCTTGTGTTGCTGGATGGCTCATGCAGAAACTGTAGGATGGCGTTGTTCAGCAAGCCCTGCTGCACAGCGGTTTCTGGAGGAACACGGATGCCTCTCACGGGGTCAATGACGCCCCCAGTGGCAATCTGTGCCTCCAAGATATGTTTACCTTTCTTCCTATCAAGAATCCTAGTTTCCATTGCCTGGAACACTGACAGCGTCTTAGAACAGTGTGGGTATCCCAAAACTGCCCTCTCTGCCTCCAGGAGCCTATTCCTGAATTCAGGATCAACGATTCCTTTGAGAACTGCGTCTTCAACACAGCAAGTGTGACCAGAAACGGGATCGATTATGAAGCCTGTTGCAGCCTGAGCTTCTAAAAAGGCTAGAGCCATCATTTTGTCAATTATGATTTTCTGGGCTGCAGAAGCAAATGATATTTTTTCTTTGGAAGACTCTAGATAAAGTCCTGCAATTGAGGTGGCTTTGGTCAAAAACTTGCTAAGGCTTTTCTGAACTTCTTCAACAGTTTTCAGACCGAGTCGCAGCTGCTCAACTGTTCTCGTGTCCAGAAGTTTGGCTTCAACCAGCTGCCTGCCAGTCACAGTGTGCCTGAGCCCTTGGAATTGAAACTCATCATCCCTAACAGAGCATGTGTGGCTAAGGTCAAAGCTCTGGGAAGTTTCTGGCTCTATGGTTTTCTTAAGGAAATCTCCCTTGAGTCCACCGGATGCTCTGGACCCTTCCAGCATCCATCCGCCAGCACTGGAACCCAGCTTCTTCTCTTGTTGTAAGGTCGTGACTTCTGTATGCATACCACACTGTTTGTTCTTAGCTATCTGTAATAGGAATGTTTAAGATGTTGAAAGTTGTCTAAAGAACATTATGACATGTCCAATATTCTCGACCCAAACACAATTCCTTGAATTTATAAATAAGTGAAGAATTCCAAGGCAAGGGGATAATATTATTTTGAGAGACTCAAGTCTTTTCAATTAAATACATTAATTGAATGTGTATGTGGAAAGGGACTTAAATGAAACCTGGCCACAGAATATGCTAGAAGTTGAAGGTAATATTTAGTTCTTCTAGCTTTCCCCTCTGTTGCTGGGACTCTAACCCAGGGCCTCGCACATGCTAGGGAAGTCTTCTACCTCTGAACTGCATACACAGCCATTTTACAGATTTTTTTAATAGTCACATTAAAATATATGCTCCTATAGATATAAAAGTTTACCCTTCACACTTATGTCCAATCTTAAGTATTCATAAATCAGTGGTAATTTATAGTAAATTGCAGCCAAATCTCTGGAAAATTCCAATATTATTTTCTTCTCAGGACTATACACAGCTAAGCATTCAAAACTGTTAAAAATGTAGATTTGGAGAACAAAGAAGCCTGACATGATATAGCCAGTCAGGTACCAATGCGTCCATGATATAGCCAGTCAGGTACCAATGCGTACATGATATAGCCAGTCAGGTACCAATGTGTCCATGATATAGCCAGTCAGGTACCAATGTGAACATGATATAGCCAGTCAGGTACCAATGCGTACATGATATAGCCAGTCAGGTACCAATGTGAACATGATATAGCCAGTCAGGTACCAATGTGTACATGATATAGCCAGTCAGGTACAAATGTGTCCATGATATAGCCAGTCAGGTACCAATGTGAACATGATATAGCCAGTCAGGTACCAATGCGTCCATGATATAGCCAGTCAGGTACCAATGCGTCCATGATATAGCCAGTCAGGTACCAATGTGTCCATGATATAGCCAGTCAGGTACCAATGTGAACATGATATAGCCAGTCAGGTACCAATGCGTCCATGATATAGCCAGTCAGGTACCAATGCGTCCATGATATAGCCAGTCAGGTACCAATGTGTCCATGATATAGCCAGTCAGGTACCAATGCGTCCATGATATAGCCAGTCAGGTACCAATGTGAACATGATATAGCCAGTCAGGTACCAATGCGTCCATGATATAGCCAGTCAGGTACCAATGCGTACATGATATAGCCAGTCAGGTACCAATGCGTACATGATATAGCCAGTCAGGTACCAATACGTCCATGATATAGCCAGTCAGGTACCATGAATGTGAACATGATATAGCCAGTCAGGTACCAATGTGAACATGATATAGCCAGTCAGGTACCAATGCATACATGATATAGCCAGTCAGGTACCAATGTGAACATGATATAGCCAGTCAGGTACCAATGCGTACATGATATAGCCAGTCAGGTACCAATGTGTCCATGATATAGCCAGTCAGGTAACAATGTGTACATGATTTAGCTAGTCAGGTAACAATGCGTACATGATTTAGCTAGTCAGGTAGTCAGGTAACAATGCGTACATGATATAGCTAGTACATGATATAGGTCAGGTACAATGCGTACATGATTTAGCTAGTAAGGTAACAATGATACCTCTAAGGGTGTCAACAGCTTCACCAATTCCATTTCAAGTTTGTCATCCTGATACCTAACAGGTGTTCTGGTCGTTCGCAGCGCTTGGTCTCTCATCTTCTCTAGTTCGGATAACCTTGTAATTGGGTTTTTCTCATCAAAAGTTATCTGTAACTCTGTGCTTGTCTGAGAGAAATACTCTGAGTAGCACGGTTGGCCGCTTTCCTTGTCCAGCAGAGCCCCTGGCTGTCGGAACTGAACTTCCTTTGGAATTTGTTCAGCAACCCTACGCTGCCATTTTTCTTCTACCTGCTGTGGTTCCTGAGTCCACGCCGACAGTGGAGATCTGGCCTTTAGGTTAAGGAGTCCAGAGTTTCCAGAGGAGATCTCTGCAGGGTTGTGGCACTCTCTCCCTGACAAATCGAAACCTGGTGCGAGGGTATGATCTTTGGTTGTGTTCTTTTCTTGGATTTCGCACTGCAGCAAGCCCAACTGGTGCTCATGCTCCTTTATCTGCTGATCCATTTTTTGCTTGAGGTTTTCAACCTCACGTCTCTGGGCCATCAGCTCCTCCTCCAGTTTCCGACATTTCTGATAATGATTAGCTTCTACGTGCTGCCCCTGTTGCATCTTCTCACGGTAGCACTGAAGCTGCCGTTCGAGTTCTCTGATGGTCATCTCCCACTGCTTCGCGTTCTCTTGTGCGCGGCAGTTTTCTCTCTGAAGAGACACGAAGTCGTGCTTAATGCCCGATATATCATTTTCGGTGATGACCTTGGACTCCATTAATTTTTCCATCTTTTTCCGAAATTCATCTGCCGAACGCTTGAATTTATCCGACTCTTCCTGGAGCAGGACCATCTTCCTGTGGGTCATCTGTTCTTCGATGGTCTTCAAGTGCAGTTCATCCTGCACCCTTTTCAGCCTGTCACTTAACTCCTGTACCTGAGCCCGTTGCAGCTGAGCTTTCTGCTCCTCCCTTCGCATCTCCTCCTGGGAAGCGCTCAGCTCGGCGCTCAGACTCCTCACCTCCTTCTCCGTGTTCTGGATGATGATGTTCTGTTGCTCACATTTTTGCTTAAATTCACTCACTAAATTTTGACTTTGGGCTAGATCATCTTCGAGGCTTTTGATTTTCCTGTGGAAATCCTGTTCTGTTTTTGTCTGTTTGTGCAAGTGTTCGTTGGTGTTGCGCAACTGATCTTTAAAGCCATCTGCCTGAATCCGCAGCACTTCGCATCTCTGCTGTATGGCTTGTTTCTCTCGAACTATGTTTTTGGACTCAGCCTGAACTTTCTGCATCATTAATTTGGTTTCATTATTTTGCCTAGTGAGCTCGTCGACCCTTTGCTTGAGCATCTCTGCACACTCATTGCTTTTCTCCAATTCTTCATTGAGCTTCCGGATTTTCTCATCATTCTCTTTCTCGGCTCTCATGTTCTGAAGCAACTGTGCGTGGCTCTTCTCAAACTCTTCTTTTAGATGATCCGATTTCTTCTGACAGAGTTGTCTCCTCTCATTCGAGAGGGCCTTCTCGTCCTGTGAAGAAAGGACTTGGGAATTTAAATGCTGGATGTTCTTCTCAGCTAGTGCGTGTGCCCTAGTGATGCTGTCGACTTCTCTCTGGAGTTTTCCTTTCTCGTGATGGAGAGATTCTAATTCTAACTGATAACTGTGCTTTATTTTCTTGAGATCGTTTGCTTCCTGCCTGGCCTCTTCAGCTTGGTCTGTCGTTTGGTTGAGCTGCCTGCCAAGCTCTCTGAGCTGCAGGGAATAGCGCTCCTGGGCCTGATCCTTCCTTCCCAGATCCTCCTTAAGGCCCTTGAGTGTGTTATTTGTCTCTTCCAGCTTGTCTTTCAGCAGGCGGGCCTTTTCCTCAGATGAAGCTTTCTCGAGCTGGACGGCACGGAGTTCATACTTCAGCTCTCTCATCTCCTTCTCAGCCTTTCTGTTGGCAAGAGTCAGCTCATCCACCTGCTGCTTAAGCTCCTCCTCCTTCTGTGGACCCGCCAGGGCCCTACATGACGTAGCTTGTGTGACTGCACAAGCTGGCAGCCCATTTTCTCTACATGAATACTGAATTTCCGTTATTTTTCTTCTTGCTTCCAATTCAATCCTTTGCTTTTCCTTCAGCTGCTTCTCGGCCACCTGTTTCTGAAACGCCAGGTCCCTCTCCATCTGCTTCACCAGCTTCAAGAGTTCCTCCTCGTGGTCTCGCTTTCGTCTGAGTTCTTCCACTAACGCCTGTTTCTGCTGTTCCAGATCGCTGAGGCTCGAGTCCTTCCTCCTGAGATGATCTTCCAGTGTTCTTCTCGTGAAGCTGTTTTCTTCCAGCTGACCCCGAAAGTTCCGGAGGTTCTCCTCCACCGCAGCTCTCCTGGCCTCGGCCTCCGAGGTGAGCTGCCTCACACGCTCCAGCTCCCGCTCCGCAGCCTCCTTCTCCCTCACGATGGTCTCCAGCTCTAGGCGGTACTGCCTGGCCTCACCCTCGGCCCTCAGCTTCTGCAGAGCGATGTCTTCCACATTCCTCTGCTGCTTCCTCAGTTCGTTTTCCGCAGCCTCCTTAACTCTTGGAAGCTCTTCCTCTACGCGAGATTTTTGTTTCTTTAGCTCGGCTACCATTGTTTCCAATTCACTGATCTTTCCGGTGAGTTTGCTATTCTCAACCATGGTTGCTTTCTGACGCTGCAGCAGATCTGAATACGCCCCATGTTCAGAGCTCTCCTTAGACCTTTTCATCTATGAGAAACATTTAAAGTGTCAAAGCCATTTTATTGAAATACATCCTGCGGCCCCTGAAGCAGCGCTCTTGTCCTTAGGAGACCAAGGGAATGCAAGCGACACCACCATCGCCACCAGAACCAACACCAGTACCAGCACCAGCATGCCACCAGAACCAGCACTGGCATCAGCACCACCTTCCTCAGGAGCGGAAGCTTCAGAAAGCCAATAGGGAAGAGACAGAAAACCTGCAGGATCCAGTCCCCAAAGAATCCCATTTGCCCCTCAGGAGTAATTCCATAGTTTTCAGTGAGTCCAATGGAAATTAAGAGTGATACTTACATTTCCATGTTTATGGTTAAAGAAACAGAACGTCAGAACAGAGAGTCAAATTCAGAAAGAATACTTAACAGGGAAAGGAGAATTACATAAAATCTTGACATTTCTAAGTCACTGTTTATGATGGCGGTGATGACAATTACGAGGAGAATTGCTAATGTAAAGGCAGCTCCTGTCCCTGGCGGCTTTAGAGAAGACGGATTCAAGCACTCACAGATTTGGTTGTTTCTGTCATTGGCATGACTCATCTAAAATCCATTTTGTCATGTGTCTTTAGATGCCCCACAAAGACAAAGATATCTGTGAAATGTCAATGTTTTAAAAATACACATAGGGATTTGTATTCATTTTATCAAATAACTATAGCAGCTGGGAGGACTGAGAAACTAAACAAAACGCTACATGTTTGGACTAGTAGTTTACAGACACATTAGAGCTCTCTTAGTTAATATCATTATGTTGGTGGCTTTGTATACACTCAGAATAGCTGTAATAAGAAAGCAGATTATGTTTTTAAGTAGGAATACAGAAATCATTCTATATATCTCATGTGTTTTCATTGGGACATATGTAAATTCTAAAAGTTTAATTGATAACAAATCTTCCTCCACTTTCCTGATCTCTGATAATCTGGAGTTTAAAATTTTAGTTTCCTTCATTAACCTGGCCACGGTTGCTAGTGTGACTCCACAGAGAAGCAGATCTCTGCTCAGTGGTGGATTTTCAGTTTTGTAACAAAGCCAACCCTTAGTAACACTACAGTACTCTGTGTATCTAAAGCATGAAGTTTGCTCAGGGCACAGACACACACACCTGCAGTCTCGGTATTCAGGCTGAGGCAGGGGGATAGAGTTCTAGGTTATTCTGGGCCATTTTGAGCTACTCAGAGAGCCAGCAAAAATTTATTTTTAATAATTCTTTAATAATTCTTCCTAAGAACCAGTCCTTTACTAAATCATACTTTGAAACATAGCTGTTGCCAAGTTATTTGGAACATTTTTCTCTTGGTTAGAGTCTACGGTTTTAGAAGTCTGACTCTGAGGTGTAAGACCTGAGTTACAATTTTCTATAGGTCATTCCATTAATATGATCCTTAAGCAGGGGTTTTAACCTGATTTTAAACTATAGTCTTTGCTTTCAAAACTGTGTGTGTGTGTGTGTGTATATATATATATATATATATATATATATATATATATGTGTATGTATTTCTAGTTTCAATTTACTATAAATCTTTAGTGTTTCAGTAGCGATCAGTATTTAAGTCTTTGGAAATATCTTTGCTTCTACCGACTTTTATCTGAATGCAGGAATTGAGCTGAGTGGCCTGCATATCTACAATAATACTGTGAGAATGGAAAGGAGGTAAATTATTTCATGTTTACAACTGCATACATGATTTAAAATATATGCATACCATTAACAATGGATAACAGCTCTCAAAATAGAGTAATAATAAGGAATTCTTTTCCACCAAAAGAAGCACATTATGCTTATTAAGACAGCTACAAGTAGGCATAAGGAAGGCTCTTTGTAGGCATAAAGGAAGCTGGTTATAAAGCCTTGTGTGTATATACATTAGAGGGTTAGTGCAGAAAACTGTTGACTCTGAACAGACTAAAACAGTTTCTAAAAGAGTCACATTTTCAGAGGCTACGAAAGCAAGCACCATCCAACAGGCAGTGGCTATCCTTGGTTCTTTCAGTCCAAAAGTAGCTCAGCATCTGGTAGAGACACTGGTAGAATTCGACAGTCCGATGGTGACAGCAGGCCCCAAATTTTACCGTTTACACGTTTTAGCACCCTTCTTACTATTTTTGTCTGTTCTGGGCTCATGAAGAAGAGAAAGGCCATCAAAAGAGGAGAGCACAAAATAATCCTTTCAAGATCAGAATCAACAGGCTTTCATGCAATATGTTTTTAGAAGTCATTTCTTACTCTTCCTATTTCTCAACACAATTTTAAATTCAGGATCAAAGCTGCAGGAGTCCTTCAAATCAGAATGATACTCTTCTTATCATGTATAACATTTTTGGCAAAAACACAAAGCTTAAAACGCGACAATTCTTAAAATATCCGTTCTTTTTTACAGATTATCTACTACTAAGTTTGTCTTTTTAATCTAATTAATTTATAGTATTTTAATTCTTCAAAGATATAAATTAACTCAAGGTGCATAACACACACGTGTTCACGTGGTGCATCTCCATGGACTCCACATGAGCAGCACCTGCACTGGACAGACATCATTTCTCAGCTGTGAGGAAGCTGGACAGAATTCTGCCCGAACGCCCAAGTCTTCCAGCGGCAGCAGAACCATTTATGACACTAGCTCTATCATGTTACCGTTCGGAAGTAACTACTTTTGAGGCTTTAGGGATCAAACCCGAAACTAAAGTACGCTAAGCAAATAATCTAGTTCACCTGAAGGAAAAAATTTTTAAATCTCTTACGTTTTAGAGAATCTAAAAAACAAACAAGCAAACGTCCAAGGCTTTCACTCTTTGCAGTGCATGCTTCTAATTAACTACTTACAAATTAGCTATCAGCCATGTAAATTGTCATGGAACTTATTAATATTATTATGATTATTATTGGCCTTCCCAAAATATTACAGTTACTACTCAAATCTAGTTCCTATTTGCTTGGATGATCATTGGTTACCTCCTCCTCTTCCAGCCTTTTCAATGAATCACCAGCAAATTTAATATACTGTGTCATAAGCGTGACCAGGGCAGTGTAGCGAGTCCGCAGGTCCATGAACTGCAAGGAAGAGGTGATAAGAGTGTCATCTCTGTTACTAACGGATAGAGTGAACCCTGAATGACACCCACGCTACCAACTGCGCTTTGCAGACTGAAACACAGTTATCCAGCAGCAAGTGGCCCTTCAGTAGTAACAGGCTCGCTACTCTCCTGTACACCACACGAAGCCACAGCTCCCACCTGAGTTTAATTATGAAGAACATTATCTTCTGTATTAATCAATGATCTTGATTTTAAAAGGGTTTTTAAAGAGACCTAATAAGGTATAGTGT
The DNA here is from genome assembly GCA_026225945.1 of Cricetomys ansorgei. Classification (NCBI taxonomy): domain Eukaryota; kingdom Metazoa; phylum Chordata; class Mammalia; order Rodentia; family Nesomyidae; genus Cricetomys; species Cricetomys ansorgei. The sequence goes on from JAMJFZ010001815.1 coordinate 11,274,957, forward strand.
GATGGTTACAAACTTTCTGTTTGAGACGATTTCAAAAAGTACTAGACGCGAATGGTGTTGAACGCAGAAAATTGTTTTGTGCTAAAATTCCATTAAGTCATTCAAAAATAATTAAAATGGCCAACTTTATAAGGCATGTTTTTAACCACAATAAAAGCAAGATTGCTTTTAAATGTCGTTTCTCTCTCTTCAGCCCGCCCTCTGCTCTTCTCTATTTGTTACCTCTTGAAGAATGAGGTCTGCTGAGCTCTGTAACCGCCGGCGTTTCACTGGAGACTTCTGCTGTGAATCGACCATGGCCCTGTAGGTCATTGTTTGCAATTCATAGTCCTGCATAGAAGAGTCCACACAATAAAATTAATTAAACCAAAGCCTGGACGCTTCACTCTACAGTGAGTGACTCCCAGAGAACTGGAGTTTAGTTCACTGAATTAAGTTTAAATAAAGAAATACATGATGAAAACTGAGTATTTAGGAACCCATTTGATCCTGGAGACAGCAGTGACATAAGCAGAGGCGTGTACAGTGGTCGGCAAAGGTCACGCTCGTCTTTGGAAGCCACAAAAATATTCAGTGCACAGCGCTCTTTGTATAATCAGCCTCCACTTCTTCCACAGAGACAACAGAGCTGTGCTGCTGAGAAGCTCAGAAACTGTCAATGATAGCTGATAAAAACATGATACTGTCTCTTTAGTAGAAGTTGAACGTTCTCTCAATTTTAAAGACAAAAAGGGGATGCAATAAGCAAGTCTCAGAGCCATGTGTTTGAGGTGTGTGTACATTTTCATGCATTCATGGAGACAGAGAAAGCAAAGCAGTCGCAGGGCACCAGCTGACTCGCTTCACAAAGCATTATTAGGTAAGTATAAAGAGGTTCGCATGAGGATTTTTTCTTTTTAGACAGAGTGAAATGGACTGAATTGCTTTCAAAATATGCTACAGCATTATATACCTGAATACTAAATTTGCCTAAAACGAGTTACTTTTCTTACCTTTACCGCAGCTGAGTACTGTTCTGAATATTTCTGACATTCATCCATTTTGCTCTGTTTCACCTCTATCTCAGACACCAGCATCTGTAAACACACAGTTTAGAGGGAAAAAGACAAGAATTCTACACCATTCCACCTCATGCTAGGGAATAAAGAGATAGCCACACTACTCAATGCTGTATGTCTTCATGTTCCATATCTTACATGTGCCTTGATGGTGGATAAATCAAACTTCCAGAATAAGACTCGTAAGTGATCTACCCTTGTAAGGCTTTCCAAGCAGAAACAAGAATTATGCAGAGCAGACTGGGTGCTCTTTACACCCACTCCAGATGAAAACAGAGTTAGACATTACTGGCGCCTAATGATGGGACACAAATCTTAAAGCATTCCATTTCCCATCAGCTGTGACTGCTTGAGATCCAACTACCACCTCTGGGCACGGTAATTAACTCAACAAATATAAAACTATGTGGCCAGCAGGAAACCAGACCCGGCCTATGACACAAGGAAGATGAGGTAACTGAAGACTACCCCAACACACTGTTCACCATCTATGCTTTCAAAAGTGACTCCCAAAAGATAAAAATAAATGTCGGCAGGTGTGGAGTGTACAATTCTTACATACATTAATATTCCTGTGGTCGACCAAGTAACTGCCTTTTCCTTCCAACACAGGAGAGAAAGATAAGGCTCCTGGCCTTATTTGGACAGAATCTTAGTACACAGATTTCCTCGTTGTATACCTTCTGTTGGTTCAGCTGTACGGCTAGGGTTTTGCTGTTTTCAGGCTGATTTTCCTGAATCTTTCTCTGGGTAGTTTCAATCTGCTGGATCCAGTCATCTAGAGGGTGATAGGTATCTCTGTAGTATTTCAGTGACTTCCCAATTCCTTCTAAGTCTCGCAGCCTGCAAAAACAGCGGGAACAGTCGGGTTCCAGCAGGAGGGGTAAAGGGATAGTGAAGAGAAAGATAAGACCCAAGACCTACTAAGCACAACACAGCAGACACCAGGCAGCAGCAGCCTAAGGCGTGACTCCTGGGGTGACCATACAGCATCAAGGTGAACAGAGATATTCTGCTCCTGGAGTTGAGAGGTTTATTGGTGCTGGTTTACTACAGTACTAAGGCTAAAACTGAAAGAGCAAGTAAATTAACCATGATTATCATCAATCAACCCATCCTGAATAGCTAAGGCTTGCCTCAAATCATAGTTAAGCTTTAAAGGAAGAAGATAATTCAATGGATGGTTCAATATGATCTCAGAGAGTGTCTTCCAGAAACCGAAATTAGATTCTCATTTCTATGATTTTTAAAATCAACACATTATACAAATCCATCATGTATTTTTTTCAGGAAAAAGTGCATATAAGTATAACTTCATTTTTTTAGTGAAACTATATAAAAAAGCATTTAATTTATATTAATATAAAGATGGGTAAGAAGGGCCACTATTTCTTTCAGGACGAAGCCTAAATCGATTACGTTTCCTTTTGTGTTTTTAATTCTCATTGGACGAATGATTCCAATTGTCTAACAACGTGAATGAAAATGAGTATCAGGTCGCTCTGATCTCTTAATTTAGGTCTAACAGAGATTGCTATGTAGAGCCAAGGAAATGAGCTTATGATTTATTTTGCAAATCCATAGTTCTTTGAACACTGTAAGTTGGTAATAGCTTGTAGAGAATTACATTATTTTTCTTTTAAAAAGACAGATTACACAAATGTCAGGATACATCAGCATCTTTAATTACACACAGTTGTAAATGTTATTTTTCTGGAGCTGGAGAGATGGCTCAGCAGCTAAGAGCACTGGCCACTCCTCAACAGGACTTAGGTTCAATTCTCAGCACCCACATGAAGACTCACAACCATCTGTAACTTCAGTTCTAGGGGGTCCAATGCCTTGTTCCTGTCTCTTCAGGCACCAGGTACATATCCATGTGGAACAGACACACAAGCAGACAAAATGTCCATACGCATAAAATAAAAACAAACCTTAAATAAAACGAAAACATGTTATTTTAAGTTACATGTCTTGCTAAAGTGCATATGTAAGAAATAAACGTAATTAGGAAATAATCCTGCAGTTATCACAAGGGATATCATTTAAAGTGTGGTTAAGTTCAGACTTGGCCCTCTGTACACAGAGGGAATCCAATCTACACGCCCGTCGAACAGAAAGGGGACCCACCTGTTGTCGATCTGCACATGAACATTCTGCCACCTTTCAACCAGCTGGTCTGCCTTTTCCTTATGCCAGTCAAAGTCAAGGTCCCGTTCCTTGTGTGTCTTAAACATCTCGTCACTGATGGCTTTTGCTTTCTGCAACTCGTCCTCCAATGCATGGAACACCTCTCTCTTTTCATCTACTTCTGATCGCCATTGCTAAAACACGTAAATCAATGCACATTATGAAATGTATCAACAGGTCATACAGTAAACACATTATTTACCTAAGGTTATAATTTATTCATAACTGTGTGTATACAGACAGATAAAGAAGAGCCTATCTAAATGAAAATGTATCAGGTGTAACTTTATAAAATGACTATTATCTAATTGTGATTGGCTCTCTGAAAAATAACATTTTACTGTGAGAGACACTTATGGTACTTATTGGAGAAAAAAAAATTTGCAAGAGGGAGGGAATGACAATTCAGAGAGATGTGTCAGCACATGCAAAAAGAAGCATGCCAAGTTCATAGTTTCAATTAAAAATTATAAAATCTAAAAAAAAAAAACTCTAAAATCCAGCTTTGCAGAATTTACATGTCAATAAAATTAAGTGTATCCTTTAATCAATGCAGTGGCCCCAATAAGAAAAATCTTTTTTTCATTGCTTTTAAATGCTTCTAATTCCATTGTTTAAAAATTAACATAGGCATTAAAATGGCTGATATAACTTCAATGTTTTTGCAACAGCTTGCTAAGTGCTTTTCATATAGAACTATAGATATAGGGGCCAGCAAGGTGGCTCAGTGTCTCAGGGTGTTTGCCCTATGAGCTGAGTTCTATCCCCAGAATCCACATGGTGGAAGGACAGAACGGACTCCTGAAATTTTTTTCTTTTAACTTGCACAATCATGCACCAAGACATGTAAGTCTCACACACACATACAATAAATGTTTATATTTTTAAATTAAAAAAATTTGAGTACAGTGATAAATCTTTTTTCTTTCATAAAATAACTTCTATGGCTGGAAAGATGGGTGAGTGGTTAAGACTACTGGCTGCTCTTCCGGAAGACCAAGAATCCACACCCAGTGCCCACATGGGGTTCACAACCATCTACAACTTCAGTTCCATGAGATCCCTCTTCTGGCCTTAACAAACATTGCTCAGACTTGGTGCACAGACATATGTGCAAGCAAAACACTCATATACATAATTTTTTTTTTAAAAACCTAATAAAATTCCCCTCTACTTCTTTGATATTTTAAAATAATTGCCCCTTTTAAGCAAGTGAATCTAACTATAAGTAATTTAACTTTTAGTATCAATTCATTTTGCTGCCAATATGAATTTACTCGAAAAAGTTTCTGTCAAGAGGTTCAATGTAAGCTCTCAGCTACTGCTCCAGTGCCATGCCTGCCTACCTGTCTGCCACGTCATGTTCCCTACCATGAAGATCACGTACTCACCCTGTGAAGCTGTAAGCACGCCCCCAATTAAATGCAATTTAAAAAATAAAATGGCCGAACATACTTATTTTACAAGATGTTACAGAATCAGAACTATGAAATGGAGACAGCACCTTCAGAATCACATTCTACATCAGCTACTTAGTGCTGAATGCTCGAAGCTGAGCTTTGTGCTAGAGAAAGAATCAGAACCACGACCTTGAAAACATGGCCAGAAGTCAGACTCTTACCTTTAAAGTACTCATTAAATTCTCAATATTATTCTTGTCAGCAATAACTGTTTCTTCTTCACACAGTTTGGTTTCGTAGAGTTTGACAAGGGCTTCTGCAGCTTGAGTGTTTTTTAATACCAAATTAATGGTTTTCAGCCTTTAAAAAGAGAAATAAATACTAGACCACGCTGTTTAGCACGTTTTTGTTTGCTGTTGCTTTGTTTTTCATAATGTAGTCCTAATGCGTCATTAACTCATGACATGGGGACCCTGAGTGGTTCCCTGCAAGTCTGGCGTTCAGCTGACTCTCTTCCTAACAGACACCACCTTATGCCCCCCTCACCAGGTGATATTTGCAGAGACTGCAACAGAGGACACTTCCCAGGTTACAGCAAGCCCGAGGGGGAAACCCTGCAGACTGCAGAAAGTGAGTGAGCTACAGAGCGAAAAGTGGGGGGACAGTAATGTCTAAGGCAGAAGGAGCACCACCAATCCAGATTCCTAAGATAAAACACTGTTCGCAAGAACCAACCAGAGTGACGACGGAATGAAGGTGGCATGCTAACATACTTCTCTATGTACGTGGACGACATAGAGTAGACCTGACTCATGTTCTGAATGACCACACTGAGCTCTGATCGCAGAGGGGGAACAGACGGGGAGTCTGCCGCTTCACTGAAAAATTCTTCACACTTATTTGTGATTGCTCCCAAATCGTCTTTAAGCCGTTCCAGCTCTTTCTTTAGTTTCTAGTAAAGAAAACAAATGGAGGTTACAGGTTACCGCCCTAAGTGAGTATGTTTCTTAGAACAGCTGGAGAACACATTTTACATTTTTATGACTGACATAAGCACCCATATAATCTTTTTCTGTACCAAATAAACAGAAGCATGGCATTCCAGCTCTTGATTCAGTAAGGTCGCCACTGTTCATCCCCTTGACCTAAAACCTCTAGCGCTGTGTACGACTCTATGTGAAGTCACCAGGATGGGTGAAAGGGCACATGCTGTTTCCCTAACCCAGAGGCAGACCTGAATTACAGGATCTTAGTTTACATCCAGCAAGAAATACAGAATTGGATCTCAGTAAGAAATTGAAGTCACGGTTGAACATGCATCAAATCAGAAGGTGACATTCGTGGTCACTAAGAGGAAATGACCCTGTTTTTTTCTAACACCTTTGTAACTCTTACCTCTTGCTCTGTGATTCTGAACATACTTTCATGTAAATCATCTCTTTCAAGGGGCGTCCGAATCTGTCGGATTAACCGGTCTTCACAGCTCTCTAACCGAAGCCTGATGTTTCGTACTTCTGAGATGTAAAGATTATACACTGACTCCTCCTGCTCCTCTGTGAAAGGAAACATCATGCTCAGTGTGCAACTTCTCCCCAGGAAGCTTGCGCGAGTTTCAATATAGCAGCTTTAATCTCCCTGAGGCACAGCTAAGCAAACCAGAAGCTCCTATTAGCACAAACTCCAAGGTCATAACCTTAAAACAGAAATTTTAAATTTTGAATTTTAGGGACTGGAGAGATGGCTTAGTGGTTAAGAGCACTTCCTGAGGACCAGGGTTCAATTCCCAGCACCCACATGGCAGCTCTATAACTGTCTATAACTCCTGTTCCATGGGATTTGACACCCTCAAACATTCTGACAAAACATCAATGTACATAAAGTAAAAGTACATAAAATGTTTACAATGTGAAGTTTAAAACTTAAAAAGTAGTAATCACACTTCTCTAAGGCCACTTAAAGTACCAAATTATTACTGAAATAGCCAAAGGAAGTAATATATTATTCTGTTTCATATTCACAAAAATACGAATTATTCGCTAAACAACAATCTAAAAGGAAAAAGCAGGTAAAAGCCTGTGTGAATGTTTTAAGATTTTAAAACAGAATATTATTAAGAAAATCATTTGTTTCTAAATAGTATGAAGAGTTAAGACTAAGACTTATTTCGAATAAAAGTTAACTAAGCAAAGCATTTTGCTTTAACCCCTGTGTAAACTGAACACGAGAAGATAATCAAATGTTCCAGGAGCCTTAGGGACCGTCATTCTGAGTGCTGCCCTGTAAAACAGGGGCCGTGTCAAGGTGACACAGGTAGCGTAAGAATTTGTCATCTGTCCTCCTACTTGGCTGCCATCTCTGGTTACTTCGTCACTTAGGAATTAATGATCTCTTTTAGCCATCTTCTTACCTCAGAACTTTTGCTTGTTATTGGTGGTTGAGGGGACTGAGCTCAGGGCTTTACACATGCTTGCTCCTGAGTTATTAACGCCCCACCCCACACACACTTTCCCTCCGCAATCTTGCAGGTGTATCGCAGTTGACTGCCGCAGCACACCTAAAGCTAGGAGCAGAACAGGCCTGAGCAGAAGTGCCACGGGGAAAATAAACAGGCACCCCATTCTTTACCTCTTTCCGCAGACTTGAGAAGCTCTTGATAATACTTCCTACACACATTCACTTCTTTCTCTAGTTGAGTTACATCTGAGCCTGAAAATATTTGAGATTCCTGGCTATCCTCCAGAAAATCTTCCAAACGAGACTGGAGATTACTCAGAACCTGCTGGTGTTCACCAGGCAACATTGTCTTTATCTGAAGAACAAAGATGCTTTGATTAATGACACAGTGTCAAGAGTTACATGTGAGTGGGGCGGGTCAAAATGATGTCACAAACGATGTCGTGTTACACTGCAGCTTACTCATAGAACAAACATTTGAAATTAATAGTCTATTTATTTTCAGGTTTGTTTCATTTATTTATTTCAGGTTTGTTTCATTTCCCTACACCAAGGGAAATGGAGCCAACATAGTTTACATCAGATGAACGGATAATGAAATTTGGTAAGTGAATAAAAATACGTTTGATGGTGAAAGTGTAAAATCGGAGATTAAGCTCCACAGCTTGAGAATGGCTGTTCTAACCTACAGGTTCCTTGGGGTGTACAGACTGTTAACTTGTGTAAAATCAAATGTGAAGCTCCACAGCTTCAGAACGGGTATTCGAACATAACATTAGTTCCTTAAGATGTATAGACATTTAGGTCAGTTAATTTGGGGGATATGGTTTTCTTCATCTGCAAGTTTTTTGCAATGAAGTTTTAATTTAAAAAAAAAAAAAAAACAAGAAAGAGGCTGGAGAGATGGCTCAGTGGTTAAGAGTGCTGGTTGCTCTTCCAGAGGACCTGGGTTCAGTTCCCAGCACCCACATGTTAAGCTCACAACAGTCTGTAAATTCAATTCCAGGGGATCTAACACCCTCACACAAATGCGCATAAAATAAAATTAAGTAAATTGTTTACAAAAAAAAGACAAAAACATTGATAAAATTCAATAAATGAAATTAAAATAAACCCCCTATCTGTCCAAACACCTAATTCTAATTTTTTCCCTTCTGTAAGCACTGAGCAAATCATGACCTCCAGATTTCCCTCACCTGGAGAACATGCTCCATCTAAGACGGGCCTGAACATTGAATGCTTGAGTACCAGCATCTGCTGGGCTCCATCCTCTTCCAGAGCAACTGCAAACCTGACCCTACGTACAATACGACACCTCACAGTTTTGGACACACTGGGTTAATATGCACATTTATACTCACCGACGCGACGTTACTAGCTCGAATTCTGTCAATTTCTTTGACGAGATAATGCCAGGAGACGACACTCTTCATGTTTATGTGAGACTCATGCCAAAGAGTGAGGACATTCTGATACTGTTGCTCAATTCTGAAATATATACAGGAAAACGCAGATTTTAAGCCTGTCTACTCCTTCTGAAAACATGCTGCAATTTTTGTTGCTAAAATGCCTCCCATGTACTAGCTCTAAAACCTTCTGGTCCTCTGGGCCGCCTGAAAAGGTATTGATTGCTTCTGTAACCTGCCGAGAGGCCCAAAAGCATACAAACCTGTTTGCAAAGTCAACTGCTTCTTTGTTTGGTGGAGGAACAGTAAAACACACAGATGGGACCATAGCCTCGTTCCCAGTGGGACTAATGACCTTCCATTTGGCGCGATGAGAGTTGTTTGCCAAAACACATTCATCGTCTTTGTAAATGGTTATCTGGTTTTCAATGAAAGAGAGAAAAATGGAGGTCACCATTAACTCATCTTCTTCCATATATAATCTCGGGGATTATAATTTGCATAAAACAGAGAAAAGCCTTATGACTAGAAGCATTACAACCGCATTTTAAAACGCATTGGATAATCACAGGATCTGGTCTGCTTTAAGAGCTGCAGGTACCTCAATCTGTCTGTAGTCACAGATAGCTTTGATCGGGATGGATGTTTTGAGTGGATTGTCAGGGTTCCTCGGCTTCAGCTGCACTATGGTCTTCGCTCTTCCCATCAGGCCTGCCACTGAGCTTCGGTACTGCAGCAGCTCTTCCTTTTCCTCCTAGTCCGGAAACGGGGGATTTTTAAAATTAATGATTCAATGATTTGGAGATGAAACTTCATCACCAAAGTATCCCCTGACTACTGAGCTATAGTAGTCTGGCTATTTTTATTTCCTCTTTGGCATCATTAATACCTAAGATCCTACGTACATTTTGTTGATTTAATGTGCTATTGTGAAGGTACCCTTTTGTGTCTAGGCTCTAGAAGGCAGAGCGACTCCTGCTTGTTTTGTTCATCGTTACATCTCCAGAACTGAAAACAGTGCGTGGGTAGACATGGAAGGTTTCTACCAAGGATCTCCTTGGAGAATTACTGACCACAGACATCACTGCTAAAATAGTTTAAACAACAATATCTGTAATGTAAAACTGCCCAAAAATAAAGGCTTAGTTGAATGAGACAAGAGCATTCGTGAAATACAAATCTGTACATATAAACATATAATAAAACACTACTCTGCCCCGACATATGTACGACAAAACCCACAGTTGCCTCATCAGTACCATTGACTCCTGAACGAGGTCCTCCAGTTTGTGAATGCTGCTGGACCTGTCGCAGCTGTACTTGCGCTGAATGGCATCTTTCAGATTCCTTAGGTAATCAGTAGCTTCTTTGGCATCGTTGAAAAACTAAGAAAAGATAAAAACTCGGCAGCTGAAGTACACGACATGCCAGGGAAGCACAGATTTGCTCAATCTGGGTGCCCAGGCCCTGTGTGCTCCTGATGAGTGGGAACAGTCCAAGCCCTGCTAACTTAAAAGCAACAACCTCTTTGGAACGGAAAACAACCTTTGAACTTGGATGGCTACCGACAAGTATTAATCATCCAACATGTACATGTAGAGTATGTTTCGGCTCTATATTGTTTTGACTGGACGTCTGTTTTACTTCAGAGTGCAACCAATCTTTTTAGTAGGGGTGGAATCTTAAAGAATACATCAAAATTTCTAAAGAATAATTAGTTTTTATTTAGTTGACTCTACAATTACTTTTTCTTAATGAGACAAATTTGTAGGATTATTTTTTACAGTATTTAGAGGTCTTTTTGAAGATTTATTCTGTGTGTGTGTGTGTGTGTGTGTGTGTGTTCATGCGTGTAAATCAGAGGTTAATAACTGGATGCTTTCTTCAACTCTCTCCACTTTATATTTTGAGGTAGGGTCTCTCACCGAACCTGGAGTTCTCTCATTTGGCTGGACAGGCCAGCAAGCCCCAGGGGTCCTCCTGTTTCTCTACCTGCCTACAGAGCACTGGGCGGCTCACTTTTCTTTTTTTTTCTTTCTTTCTTTCTTTTTTTTTTTTTTTTTTTTTTTAAGTATTTTTAAAAGTGTGGTTTCTGGGGTTTGAACTCAGGGGAAACAATTTGCCAACTAAGCCATCTTCCAGTCACAGGATTTCTTCTTTAAGAGCTGAACTTTTCCCTATAAGACACAAAACTAGCACTTATATCCTATAAAGAAAGTATCAGTTTACCCCCTCATGTGTGACACACATGTTTCTTCGTGATATTTCTGCACCTCAGCCCAAATGACAGTGCTGTCTATTCAAGCGGGAGATTCAGTCACGTACCTCAAAATATGCAGTGTTCTCCTTTATGTGCTGCTCCACACACTGGCAGAGCTGTAAGATCCAGCTCCACTGTGTCTGCATTGCTGCTCTGTACGCCTTAAAGAGAAAACACACACTCCAGCCCGGGTCCGAGAATAAGGTACAGAGGGTGGTCTGCCTTCGGGTACCTTGCATGCATGACATCTGTGGTATGATCACCTGCATGGCGAATGCTGATGTATTTGTTCATTTATTTTTATTTCTTTTTCTTTTCTTTCTTTTTTTATTGAGAGAGGATTTCACTTAGTACATAGCCCAGGCTATCCTCCAGCTCGTGGCAATCCCCCTGCTCAGACTCTCATTACAGGCTGCAATTACAGGTGTGAGCCCAGCTCAGAGCTGATGGTTTCAAGTGACAAAATACTCTACTATGCAAAAAGATGGAGAAATTTTTTAATAGACTGAACCATGAAAACTGGGGTAGTGAATTTTCTTATACAAGAGTTCCCCCTTATACAACTAGTCTTAAAGTTTATGTATATAATTTTAAAATTAGTCCAGATGAGTTTTCTCAGACTTACAATTTCTTGAAATCTTTTCTTAGCACCATGAGGGAAAATTACGGATATTTTATATAAAAAATTAACATTTGAAATAAATGTAAGCTATTCCCTCTATTTAGAAAATTCAACCTTTTCTTCACTCTTTGGCTACTAACCCTGAGGTTTAAATTTTGTTAAATCCTTAAGTATGCTTTTCTTATGCATCTCATTCTTCCCAATTTCTGGATTTTTGTGTTACTGCACTATAATTGTATATTTAATTGTATATTTTCTAACACGAATGCACAGATCTGTGTTTCCTCTTTGTTTTGCTGAGGGAAATCTGGGGAGGCAGCATATACTTTTACATCAACGCAATTATTAGGTTTAATAATAAGCATAATAATAAAATGTTAAACATTTATCTATTTGAGTGTTTATTATTTAATACAAAGTATATCTTTCATGAAGGAAAAAATACTATAGAAAGCACACCTAGTTCATTATGAATTATCAAACCCATTTTTATAGATGGTGCAATTCCCTGCCTTCCAGCAGAGGGAGCTCTGTAGGCGTTAAGGATGTGTCAAGCTGTCCTTGCTTCCTCTTAGAATGACCCACCCACTGTCCCAGGCTGTGTACAGGCAGGTTTTCCTGCAGACTTACAGCTGCCCCTGGAAATCTAACAACATTTGATATTATTTACTCCCTCAAGCTAAGCTACATTTCTGTCTGTTACACACAGTAAGTACATGCTCCACCACGGGAAACCCTTCCATTCCCATCAGATGAATTTACTCAAAAGGAGCTTCATGGGGCCTAAAAGTTTGGCCTAAAAAAGAGGCCAAAAGGCCTCTTCGTTCTAAGAGTGGTGAAGAGAAGCATTGGCATGGTTTGTTGGAAAAGTTATTTTTGAACCAGGCTGTAGCAAACACTTAGTAATCTGATCTTTTAAAATTAGCCAAAGTTTCAAGGTTGCAGACATACCAGCCCAGAGCTCTAACTTTCTTACCTCTATAGTCAACCGGGCCGGGTGGTTTTCTAGAAGTAGCTGCTCTGCAATCTCCTGAACTGCTTTAATACTTTCCTCCTTCTGATCGAGCTCGCTCATCAGTTCCTAGTGAGGAAGCATCAAGAAGTGCGTCAGAAGAAGCTGCAAGCTCAGGGTCCAGCTTTGGCGCAGAGGTGCAAGGCTGACTCACTGTGTGGTAACTCTTCTTCCGAGCGACGCCGGTGTTTCTCTCACTCCAGTCGTAAGCAACTTCTTCCTCTTCTTTCTCATTCAGCCAGATAAGTTCATTAGTTGCTCGAGTTACAAAATTATGGAGTGTGTCCAGGTGCCTCTCCTGATTTCTGGATGTATTCTTTTTGAGATAAGAATCAGATCGTCAGCAAACAGACGTAATGGAAATAAAACGTTTAAAGCAAACAAAATAAAGAAAACTTACCAAGAGTTTTGCATATTGACTCTCTAATCTGTGCAACTTATCTGTATAAGTTAGCTTAAGAGGCGCTGTCATCTGAATCTAAAATACGGAGGGAAAGTCATGAAGGTTAGGGATTTTCAAATCTATACTGAATAGATCAACTATTGAGTTGTAAGGTCTTTGTGTAAAAAGAAAATAAAAGTCAACTACAATAAAATGCTTTTAAAAAAATCAAAATTCACATACCTCGCTAATTTTAGCTTCCTTAAGGCTAGATTCAAATTCTTCAATGGCCCGGTGGACATTTTTGTGGTTTTCTAAATGGCTTTCCACACTTGGCAAATCTGAGCCCCATTCAGTGCGGTCCAGCTGCACCTTAAATGGCAAAACACTTGTTTAAAAAAAAAAAAAAAGAATCAAAAGTAAGACTATCAAAGTGAGGAAAACTTATTACCTGCATCTCATCCACCCAGTTCAAGAGATCTTGGACAAATTTCATATTGACTTCCTCTTCTGTCAGATTCTGATCCAGCAAAGACGACTTTAGAAGCGGCTTTCGGATCTGCATTAGTTTCAGAGTCTGTAATGAATTTGGCTCTGCTCCTAAACTGAAATTTGGAGCTACTACTACTGACGGGAAGCCGGGCGTATAAGCCGGAGTGACAGATGGGGTAAGACGGGAAGTCATCCCTGATGACAAGCCAGAAGTCACACTAGAAGACGTCAAGGATGGTGTTAAACTCTGGGTGAGCCCTGAGTTTAGACTGGGGTGTAAGGTCTGTGCAAATCCTGAGTTTAAACTTTGAGTGATTCCTGATATCATAAGCTTTGTCTGTTCCGTGGTCAGCATGCGTCCCTTGCTGTACACTGAGGAACATTCGTTCCTCAAGGCCATGATTTCATCACGCAGCTTTGCAACCCTGCAAAGAACATGGAGAGGGATAAGGTGAGATAGAAAAGGCTAGTGTAAACCGCTGGCTTTTGCTGCTGAACCGATACTGCCTTTGCAATGCCATGTACTGCTGCTGCAAGATGCTAACGGTAGGGGGAGCCCAAGAAGGCAATCGGGAGCTCTGCTTCCAACTGCTCTACAAACCTACACTGTTCCATAATTACCTATTTTGTTTTTTAAAAAGTCAAATGCAATTATCTTGGTAAAACTGCATCATGTTTTGTTTTCACTAAATATCTTATTGTGAGAACACTCCACATTATTAGTCTTTATAACCATCATTTATAAGGGACATAATTATATACTGTAAGGGATCGTTCTATTATTTGATATTTATTTGATAATAAAATTTCTTATAAAATATTTCTGGCATGAACATTAAGTTTTCTAATATTATCTACTTATTCTCTATGTAACTATTGATTCATAGAAGTGAAATTATTGGCTCAAATGTGATTTAAAGTTTACTTTTATGTGTACATAGAGACAGAGACTACAACTTGCAAAGTTCTATTCTCTCTGCCTCCCATAAATTTCTCAGAGAGGTTTTTGTCTTTGTTTTTTTTTTACTTTTTTGATGCTACTTTTCCTTCTTGGAACAGGGTGTTTTTATGTTAGCTCTTGCACAGTCTTGCATTTATGATTCGTTTACCTTCACCTTCCAAAAGCTGAGAATCCATGTGGGTGTCCCATACACAGTTTTACCATTTTATATACATATATTTTTCTAATATTTTGTCATGAACATTTTCATAATCTACAGAAAACTGAGGATGAGGAACTTTTCTTACACTTTTCCCTTGTCTTGTATTGCAAATTATTATTATTATTATTATTATTACTACTACTACTACTACTACTTGGTGGTGCTGAGAATCAAACCCAGGGCCTTAACTATGCTTAGTTAAATATTCACTCTGCCTCTGGGTCAGAGCCAAAGTCCCCCAAAAATACCCTAAATACTTGGAAATAAATGTAGACATTTAAAATATTAATTTTAATGACTCTAATAGTTATTGTGACAGTGAATATTCTATTTACTATAAATGTTGATTCTACTTATTTTTACCAAAACATTACAATTCACATATAAAAATTAACTTCATGTTCTATATTCCCATCATGTTCTCATGAAACAGTTATTGAAAAGTAGTAAGGTTCACTCCTACCTCTGCACCAGCTGATCTGCCTGGTAGTATTTTCCATCGATCAGAATCTGTACATCAATCACATGCTGGCGTAAAAGGTTTTCACACTCAAGTATGTACCCGGCAATTTCTGCTTCATTCTGAAACTGCACTCCCGATTCTAATCTTTTGGAATCCTATATTTAAAAGAACATTAATTCTGTAAAACAAAGGTCAAAACTAGCTTTAAACTTCAAACTCCAAAATATTAGAAGAGAAGTCTATCTGGGCCTCATTTTTTTTTGGTTTTAAATACATGTTTTCCTTTTTCTCACTGTCTCCCAAGAGAGAAAATATGAATCATAATCTTTCAGAGCTTCTGCAGAGAACAAGTACCAGGAATTGATCAAAAGTTATGAAAGGGTCTAGTTTACCCAGGCACATACCACCCCTCTACAGCAACCTGGATCCTAAATCAACTTACAGACTGGAGAGCATTTCGGGCAAGGATCAGTTTGTCTTCGCAGATGACACTGTCCCTCTGAACTCGGGTGGCAATCTGTTGCAGCATATCCAACCTAAAAGGGACAAAAGACAAAACAACGTCCTTCTCTTTGAAGTCAAAGAGCTCACCAGTCCTGAAGAACGACCCCACCGAGGAAGAAAACAGTCTCAGACCGATGACTCCATACCTGTGTCCGTCAAAGGACTCATTGCCGAAGCTAATGCAGGAGTTGATCAACGTGGGGCCACAATGAACGGACAGAAGATTCTCATTTGAATCTAGACTAGTCCGAGTGCTGGTCGTGTTACTAAATACAGAGTCACTGCTACGATAACTGTAGCTACTGCTCTGCATTTTCAGTCCTGGAATGATAGCCTAGGACCATGAGAACAGGACTGGAGAAAGCCACCGTCTACCTGGTGAAAGTGGCTTTGGTGGAGTGACGCAGCTTTAGTGGACCTTTAAATATGCTTCAACATGCATATGCAACACGCAGCAAATACTGTGCTGATAACTATTCAAAAGAATCATGCCTCGAGCCATTCATTTGCTTGCTGAGGTCTGCCTTTTGTAGCTGCATTAAAGCCCTGCAAGTACAGACAGAGCAGGCTGATTGGGCGTCACTGGGAAAGATATGCCAAATATTTGTACTAAGAGTCATCCAGCTGCAATCACCTAAAAACAACTCAGGCACCCAGGAACCCAGGTATCACTGATTCTACCAGTATTAACCACCAACTAAGAGAATACAAAGATTAGATGACAGCTGAATTTGCACACACAGATGCTATGCACTCAACAAAGCAAAATGCTGGAAGAATCAAGCACCCACAAGCAAGCGAGTCTCATGAGAAACAAAACATATTTCCATTTGACCATCATGCCATTTGTTCACAGCATTATATTAACTGGAAAAGCTTTAATTCCTTTTCTTTGTAGGATGGACTCAGTAATATCAGTAACGCTACGTCTAAGCTACTACAGTTACTTTTCATTTTAAAAGCCAAAGAATCCAAGCAGAACATCGGCTCAAAAACTGCGAATGTGTCTGGGCTTGCTTCTCCTCCACACACAGACTGGTAGAGGGCTCAAGAACATTGATTCTTTCCTGTTTGTCTTCTACACACTCCAAGCCACATAGTTATTAATTGCAACGCATAGTCGGTGCCAAAAACTTGTGTCAAGTGAAATGAAGGCTTTTATCTAGCCAGCTTCCCAAATACGTCCCTACCTCCCAACACTAAAGCCAAACTAATGTTTTCTGCTCTGATTAAACATTTTAATTTTCAAAAGGCAATTACCATGAGAAAATAGAACAACTAAAACCAGGAACATCTGCATCTTACGCTTATACAGTTGTTATAAACCAGGAAATTAAACATTCTACATACATACTCTCATCTCATTTTTATAACTGCCGAATGTGGTAGGTGTTGTTACATCCTGTTGTGGGTGAGGAAACCGAAGCCTAGGGATTTAAGAACTTGTCTAGGATCACATGACATCCAAGGTGAAGTCATAAACCTAACCCAAAATACACTGGCTCCAGAATACTGACCCTTCCCAACAGCCTGCCTTCATTAGCATATTGTTGTTTGAGTGCATCTCAAAGGTACCGCGTGTTACAAACATGATCCCCATTGCAGCATGCTGAGATGTGAAGCGCCTAAGAGCCATTAAATCATAAAAGCTCAACCCCCATGAATAAATTAATGTCATTATCCCTTTGCTGCACCAGTGGGTAGAAAGGAGTTTGGCCATTTGGCTATCCTGCTTCAGTGAGCACCTGCTCTCTCCTGTGCCTGCCTGACCCTCCACCCTGCTTGCTACCCTGCTTTATCCCCTTTCTGACATCTACCAGGGGAAGATGCAGGCAGCACTAAGACCCTCACCGGTTGCCAACACAAACCTGCATTTCTCAAATTCTACAACTTTGAGTCACAATTCCTTCTTCTCTTTCTCCGTTTTTAAGCACCTGGTCTGTGTCTTTTCCACAGACCAGGCTGTCCTGCAACTCTCCATGCTCCTGTTTTAGCGTCCCAAGTGCTGGCCTTATAGCAGAGTTGGACCATAACACAACCCTAGGTAGTAAACTTTTATGTTATGCAGTGTGTAGCATTTTGTTGGAGCAATGCAAAGTGGATTAAAATACCCATGAAAATTCAGCGACTGCTACAGTGACTAAGAATCTCTATCCTTCCTCTGTATCTTTAATCCAATTCGTTCAATTTAATTAGTTTAACGTCTCATTTTAATCATCTGTAAGAGCCACAGCCCACACTTGTGAAGCTCATTTTGATTCTTACGTTCTGTTTATATAGACGTGGTAACCTTCTGCATCACAGGAGTGTAGCTAGGAATAGAGGGCTGATAAGCTGTACTTGCCTTTGTATCTTTAACACATTATTCCTCGTCAACATTGAAGTCAGTGTGTGTGCTGGCAAGAACAGTGCACTGAGCGCTTCTGTCATGTGCCTGGACACAAATGACAGCTTGTCTCCATAGTTTTGGAGCTAGTTAATATCTAAGAAACAAGTGGCTTGAATAAAACATGAATAAATATGAAATAACAACCAAGGTATGCACTCTGGAAAGTACACATGGATTATTAGTCCTAAGAAAGGCACGTGACACAGCCTGGGATGCTACTGGAAGGAACATGGAGGCTGAAGTCTGAGAAGGATTAGGAGTCAGGAGAAACAGAGGGCTGGAATAGGTTCCCTGCCAGAAGAATAAACCACACAAACGCCTTATGAATAGAGGAGGGTGGAACCCCAACGCAGGTGAGCTTGTAGGAGACAGCCAGTGTGCCTGCCCTGTAGCCAGAGAGCTGCCTGACCACACATGCCTTCTGCTGTAAGGAGGGACACAGAGCAGAAGTCCTGCATACTACAGAAGGGCTGTAGGATAACAACCGTAAGGAAAGAAATTCATGTAACATGGCTGGGCATGCAGCTCAATGGGAGTGTACTCGCCTCGTAAGTTCCAAGCCCTGCCTGAGAACCCCAGCACTTGTGAAGGGAGGTCCTGAAGATTAAGGTGTACCTTCCTGAGCAGTGGGGTACAGGTAGAGCAACATTTACGATAAGCAGCCAGTGATAATTTCATGGAATAAATACACGGTAGACATGGAACCCAGACTGAAACTCACTGTCTGCCTCTGTTGTTGGAGACAGGGTCCCAGGTAGCCCTGCCTGGCCTATGAACTGCACAGCTAAGGGAGATTAACCTTGAACTTCTATCCCTTCTGCCTCCACTTCCCAAACGCTAGCATTACAGGCATGTGCCCACACCGGCTTCATGAGGTGCTAGGGACGCATCCCGTGGCTTTGCGAATGCTAGGCCAGGACTCCACTCACTGAACTGTACCCCTAGCCTGCAGTGCCTTTTAGATGGAAATGTTTCCATGGCCCAAGAGAAGGAGACTATATTAAAAATTTTAACAAGAAACAAAATAGCTAATCCTTAACTTAATGAGATTTCAAATTTAGGCCCTGGTAACTTAAGGTCATTTGGAGAAAGACGGCTAGGAATTTTTGCTGCTGTTTCGTTGCTTTAATAACACCGTATTTAGATCAGACCCCACACAGCAATCCAACCTACCAAGCCCTTTATGTAGTTACTGGTTTACTCTTTAAGAGTTCTTATTACCATTTCTAGATAAGGAAAAGGGGAGAGAGAGAGAAAACCTAAGAGACTTGTCCAAGGTCACGCAAAGAAGTAAATGGAAGAGGTTACTGTGTGAGCGAGCCTTGCGGCTCAGCGAGAGACAATTCCTCAAAAAATCAAGGTGGACAGCTCCTAAGAAAAGAGCAAGGCTGAGCTCCGATCTCCGCATCCGAGTACACACGAGCGCCCAGGCAGACATAAAAACACACGGAGAACAAGCAAAGCAGCGAACAAAGCAAAACCAACCAACAGGATGGAAAACAAGCTCCAAGAGCACGAGAATGGAGATCCCCTTGCAGTGGGCGCAGCTCCCTACCTCTCCACCTCAGGACGGAGCGCCTTCTCCCTCTCCAGCATGGCGACGATGAGTTTGCCCCACTCCTTCTCTATGTCATTCGGATGGTAACCCTGAAGGAGTTTGATGCGTCCAAACTCTATCCAAATCTTAAGAAAACGAAACAACTGACGTCAAGCAAAGAAGTGAAAACCATACGCAGATTACGCTCGAAAGGACCGAAGCATTATCTGGCTCACCTCTAATAATTTATACAGTCGCTTAATTTTTGATTTCTCTGTCTCCTTTGGTGGTATTTCTTTTTCTTTAAACTGTAAATACTGATTATAAAGTGCCTAAAACGAAAAGGAAAATAAATGAGAATCCAATGTCAAAGTCTGTTTTCATCGTGTCACTAACGCAGAGCTATTTCCTGTGTCACAGGCACTCAGGAGAATCCTGTCTGGAACCAGCGCTCCAGCTGCCAGGCAGTTGTGTGCCGGGCTGCAGAGGGCGAGACGAGGGCTGAACTGTAGGTATGACCCGTGATCCAACACGTGCCACTCAGGAGTCAGGAGCATAATGCGATGGCTCCATTAAAGCTCCCAGCACCCAAACACGAAAGCGCATCCTTGAGAGGCTGAGCTTCCTAGACACCACACACTGGCTTGTAGTTTCTAGAAAACAGTTTGGTCAACTTGCATAAAGGATGGAAAAGACCTGGTTCCTTCCATTCCTGGAATCTGTAGCAGACAGGAAGGGCCAACAGGGGGCTTCCCCATACCACTGTCTATTTCAACAGGTTTTTGTTTTGTTTTTCTACTAACAAAGGAAAGTGGATTTTATTAGTTGATGTTAATACTCCAGTTATGTATTATTATCTTATTTGTGAACTGCTTAAAGAGTAACTGTATTCATTTAAGAAGACCTTTCTAAAAACTGCATAGATAAAACACTCTCACATTCAATACATGCATACTAGCCAATTCAGCTTGGTTTTTGCTACATTGAAATATACCACACATTTCCGTAGATTCTATAAGGTTTGTGAACTTATAGAAATATCTGGCAGTCCCTCCGGATATGTTTTCGCTTCTGTATTACCCACCAGCAAGTAACCTGTATGAACACTCAGACTCCCACAACTTTTAAAGATCTGCGTAAGTCAGAGACCAACACAAATCTGCCCAATGGTCAAAACAAACAAACCAAAAACAAACAAAGCACGACCCCCAGGAATCCATTTGGAAATAAGTGTATTTGTACATGACATCCAAAACTGTATTAGACAAAAACAAAAATTTTATTAGTTGCTGCCAATCATTAGTCATCAAATGTCACTATGCGCAAAGCACTTGTTTGGGACACCATTCTGCAGTAGCAGGGGAAGGTTTTCATGCCCTAACTATGTAGATAGTTCATATCTCCATAGGGAGGCATCTTACAGTGAGAAGACCCTATAAAAATGTCTTTTTTTGTTTGTTTTAGTCAACGAATCCCAAGTAACTTTGTGCCAAGGACAAGCTTCTTGTGGCAATTGGAAGAATAGCCATGCCACAGATGTTCTGAGCAGATGTGTGAGCACAACAAAGAACTTTCATGAGGCCTCTTCTGTATTATTACAGCTCTGTGATTCCAGTCTGAGAGTTAAAACAAAGCTTATTAAGGCAAAGAATTAAGGCCCCTCTATAGCCAATATTCATATTAGCAGTCTGTTGAAAATAAATTGCTTTTGCTATTTCAAATACAAATGTACAAAAATGTGGAAGCTTTGATAAGCTGTGTATTTATAACTCCTATATATTGCTGTGATATCTCTTTCTCAAAGACCTCATCTGAGATTACAGTATTAGTAAACATTTGCTAAACCCTGGCCACTAACCTGAGCCTATGAGCATAAATTCTATCTGGATTTTAAAAGTTGTAACATGCAGGATGTGCCTTGTACTCTACTAAGAAGCCCTTGGGGCAGTTTCTAACTAGATGGAGCAGAGGCATGCTCCTGATCATCACTCTGTGTGAGCTTCCCAGGGATCCTCCTGTTCCAGTATCTGGTGCTCCTAGCACTTCCCACCATCATGTAAGATCTGACAACACTAGTTTCAGAAGCTGTCAAATTATACTTTTAATTCTCAATGAATTAAAGCTTGGGGAATTTAACTTCCTTAAGATGTTGCTATAATGTTTTAATTATTAAAATTTACCTCTACTTTCTTTATATATAAGGAAATGGATGGTAAAAAAAAATTGCCTGCTAAAATGTATGGCTTTCCAATGGCAACTTACCTTGAACGCTAAGATTACGGGATTAACCTAGCATTAGTTAAAAGTTTTCAATGAAATCGATCCTGCTGAACTTCTATACCATACCAACCTTTAGTTCTACAGGATTGTTAGGAAATGTTCTCTCAGACATCGTGACCACGTGGTGTCTAATCCACTGGATGAGGTAGTTCACCATATTCTGGTATTCTATCCATTTGACTTCAACATCCTAGATAATAAAACAGCGGGTAAAGTTCATGTCTATGGGTAATAACACTTATCTGCAACACAATTTATCAGATACGTTCATGCGAGTCCAGACGTCTTGAAGCTTGACAAAGAGAACCAGGTAAATGTTTCCTTAGTTTCCACTCAGCTGCAAGTTTTTTCCACACAAAACAAAATTTAAAATATGCTATCCACATTTGACCACCAATCCTGGCCCAGTGAGTGCCAATTCTCGTCCAAAGATAGTGGCTGTCGGGGTCACTGCATTGAAGAGGCTTCTGAGGCTTAAAAAAAAAAAAAAAAAAGAAGAAGAAAAAAAAAATCCAAAAAGCAAAAAACAAAAAACTGCTGTGAAAAGATCTGGGAGGCTTTCCAGGGCTCAACTTAAGGGGAATAACAGGTTGCGCAAGCCAGGCTAGCCATCTCGGCCAACCACTGTACAGCTAAGTTCCCTAATCTGACACTTGACAAAGTTACAGGAGATGTAGGGACCAGACAGGAAATGGCTGGATATGATGGAATTTTCAAGTACTCATTAAACAAACTCTTCTAAAATGGAAGAGACTGGAAGATTGTCAACTGCTGTGCAATGACAATCCTGATGAATTGGTTTATTAAGTGACACAGTTGTGCTCACTGTTACGCTACAAAGCAAACCTTTTAAGGCTCAGTATCCGTAGTCAGGAGGTACTGTCTAACTAGGAAGAAGAGAGAATCATAAGAGCAGTTAAGTGGTATGAGGTGCAGTGTCTGATTGAGTGCAGATGACTGAAACAGGTAGCATATGCTAAAAACGGAGGAAAGAATCAGATACACGTGTGCCTTGCAATGGCCACCAAAGGCTTCTAGGGAAAAACGGGCCCTGAGTAATGAGCAGTGAGTACTGAGTAGGGTGTAGAGAGAGAGGATAACAGTCTTAAGAGTCCCAAAGGAAGCAGGACACTGATACAGAAATGGTCCACCTATAAGCAATTGGTTAATACTACAAAGCCACAGACAGGACTGTCAATAATGATAATTAAAATGCAGTGTTAACTACTGAAACGTCTGAATGGATTTAGCCATTTAACCAGTAAACTGGAATACTAAGGACACCATGATAAATGAAGATTAATTTGGCATGGGCAGAGTTGACACAAAGAGATGGAGAGGCATAAGCTATTAGCCAGTTCTGCAGGAAGAAGAGGTGGGACCAGGGTGTATGCGACGAGGAGATGAACGAGAGCCTACAACAACCACTCTGCAATAGCTCAGAGAAGTGAAATGATGGAAACACGCTGCTTGGAGACCCAACGGTTACGATGCATGGAAGACAGGGGATGAGAACGAGGGTAGAATTAACGCCACGGAGCAGTGACATAAGCAATCAAAAGTGAGCCCAAGGCTTCCAAGTAAAACATCTATACCTATGTATCTGTGAGAAAGAAGAGAGCAGCCTGCGGAAACAGGTACCGCCCTCAAATGAACACAGCCTCCCGCTCTCTTCTTGCTGTAGCGTTTGTGCGGCACAGCCATGTCAAAGTGCGCAGCTGCCTTTGAAAAGCGCTGATCTAGTTAAGGTCACAACAGCCAAAGCTGGGTGCCAGGGACCTGGCTCTGGTCACCAGGCCAGATGGAGAGCTTCAGCTACAGGTCAGAAAAACTCCCTAGTCAACTTTATATTGCGCTCTAGAGTGAGATAGCCTAGCTCCAAAGGACAGCAAAGCCAGCAAAGCCAGCAAAGCCAGCAGCTGTAAAAGCACAGCAAGTTCAAAAGGAAAATCTTTAGGTCTCTGTAACCCAGAACTTTCACTCACAGATGCGCTGTGACTCTCAAGTCATTTCTTTTATTTGTAACACAGAACATTTTTTTTTTTTTAGTTACACAACAATTTCAACGGTAGAACGATGCTGTGAGATGTACATACAATCAGAAAAATAACACGTTACCTCAAATATTTAAATGGCACTTAAGATCTAGTTTTTAAAATCCTGCACTAATTAGCAAGGTACTCAATTAAGTGGTCATCAATGAACCAACAACTTTTAAGAGCAGAAAAGCCAGTACTCACATTTGCACTGATGCCTTCGCCACCTTCAGGGACTTTAGGGAAGGCATCATAGAGAGATGACACATAGGTTATTACTGACTTTTCGTCGGGTGAAGAGACATCCACATCTACAACCAGCAACAGAAATGAATTATTTCACGATGCTAACAGGTAACTTCTGAAAAGACTTTCATGCCAGCGCAGATAAAGAGTCAAGAAAACAACTCACCTTCAGGGTCCAGAAGTCTGATAACACCGATTTTTTCGGCTACATAAAAAGCATGCTCTAAATTTGCAAGGTTGCTTTGAACAGCAACAGTATTCATGTCTATTAGGTCCGGCCTAGGAAAAAGTGCACTGTGTTAAGTTTTTCTTGGGTGTCAATTCAACCTGATAGCTGCAAGTATTAGCCACCTAAATAACAGTCTGCAAATACCAGTACTATACCCATATTAAAACCGAGTCTTCTTTCAAACACTTGGCACTGCTTGCTTACCTCAGCAGCTTGTATGGGCCAAAAGAAACACAACAAGGAAAATGTAAAGATGTGAGCATATATATCTTCCCAGAGTCTATACATGCCTCATGATCAGATCTTATGATTGCATATGTCCTACTCAACTGACTTAAGCTCTTCTCTCCCTGTGACATCCTTCCAAAACACCAAGTACCCTCTCAGATTCTCCCTGAACTCAAAAGTTTTACATTTAGTTTAATGCCGTGCCCCTGGCACTCTCTGCTCAGGATGTCCTATTTACTTACTGTTGTTTACAATCCTTTTTCCTTCCAAGCAGAGCTGGCCCCACTGCCTCTACAGGACCTTTGCTGACCCTTCCAACTCATCATTTCTGGTTCCTGAGCTCCTTATACTCTTAGGATGCACTCCGAGGAGCAACAAGGGTAATTTCATACTTCTTCGCCCTAGTAATCTATGGTTATGGTCATATGTGTGTGTGTCTGTGTGTGTGTGTCTGTGTGTGTGTATGCAAGGACCAAGTCCTAATAAACTTCTACATTTTATCCTCCTACTGAAATATACATCCACCAATAAATATCTACAGGTATGTTAATGAGCAGATTGATTAGTTAGTAATTTTACTCCTAAAATTTCATTCACCTGTGTACTTATAACATCCCTCATAATCTCTCTCTGTCTCTCTCTCACACACATGACTGTATTCCTTTCTAATTTTTAAGACATGCTACTCAACACCAGAGGGGTACCCTGAAGCTTGCTCTATCTACAAGAGGAGAAGACTTCTCAAATACTCTTTATACAAAGAGTGATGGAACGTGATGGTTAGAAACGGCACTCAGTCTTGAATTTTGAACTCAGTTTTAAAAAGCATTAAAACAATATAGGCAAATGTGGAAACAGCAAGGAGCAGAAATGCAACACTTTATCCTCTCCGGCCTCTGCAACACCCACCCCCTCAAATCTCCTTAGAACTTCTCTAATCCCCACAGGCTCTTGGGTTTGCTCAAAATAATTCCTGGGGAGCCCCACAAACAGTGGGCCCTCTGTGTGCTCTAGGAGGTGTGCGAGGGGTGGGTAGTACCTTCCTCGGAACTGTGTAGCAGTCATTTGCACACGAAACTCTTTTAAAAGTACATCGTCCTTCTTGAGAAGAAAGGTAAATACAAATGTGAACCTTTTTTTGTTTGCTTGCTTTTCTAATGTAAAGAAAAGGTGGGGTTCTATATAAAATCTACATGTATTTTTATCAGGATTTAGAAGGAAGCATTCATGGGCTGGAAATGTAGCTTCACTTCCTATTTGTTCATACCCCAGAAAATCATCACAAACTCCTCGCTGACCACACCCGCCACATCACAAGTCCTCACCGACGGCAGTAGAGGGAAGGGGCAGCCCTTTACAAATAATCCTTTATGTTTTTAAATTTACAGACCCATGACATCTATTGATGTCAAGAATTCTTAACAGGTATGTACGGAAGTCTAGACCAAGTGCCTAAAGTTCTTCCAATAAAAAATTGTTCTGCTTCCACAAAATTCAAGTTTCCTGGAGAAATGAAAACCAGACTTTCTGAGCCTGCCAATCTCTGAACAAGAAACAGCATGCTATTATGAGAACCCTGCCATTAGCAAAAAGAGTAAACACTGAGTAATCCCCAAGAGAATGAATAAAGTCATTGAAGAATGAAGGGTTTTGACCAAGAGAATAAAACACAAAACTTCATTTAGAATGATGTCATTTCAGAACAGAAACAGCTGCACAGTACAGTGGTTTGAATAAGCCCCTCTTCTCTCTATTTAACACTTTACGACAACAATGACTGGAGTGCTTGTCCTCTGCTAAAAGTTTGCAGTAGATAAAGCAAATCAGTCAGGCAGGAACAGAAAAGGGGGAAATAAAAAACCACTGGGAAAAACAAAGACCTGACAAAATTGTATTAAAACTCTACTTCGCTGGCCTTTTCTAGTCTTTCAGTGGCCTTCCTCTTCTGCCTGGAGCATCCAGAGGCCTGTCCTGTGCCCCGTCTACCTTTCCCTCTCTTGGTCATCTCAGTAGGATAACACAGTCTTAAAATTTTTTCACTTGTTTAGGGCTAAGAAGCTGACTCAGTGGGAAAAACGCTTGCTTTGGAAGCACGAGTGTTTGCGTTCAAATCCCCAGCGCCCATATAAAAAGCTGGACATGGCTTTGTGTGTCTGCCGTCTCAGCATTGGGTGGCAGAGAGAGGTGGATCCCAAGAGCTTGCTGCCTGGCCGGCCAGCCTGTCAGAAATGAACTGAAGTTCAGGAGAGACTCTGTCTCAAGGCAATAAGGCAGATATTCAAGATCCTGCTCTAGCTTTCTACACGTGGCTCAAGGGCACACACATGTATACCACATACATCATGCATGCCACACATACAAAGAAATTCAGATGCTTTCCACTTACTGGAGATACTTATTCCCACTTGCAAGGCTAACGCCTCGGTTTTGTGGACTGATAGCAGGAATTTCATTTCAATCTGGTTCAAGTACGAAAAGAGCATCAGAGCACATGCAGGCACATGGAGGCTGTGAGTGTGTTCCTTCACTCCACTCTAAGACACTGGGCAGTAACTGCTACAGTTTCCCTATTTTATAGATGCCTTTCCTAATCACATAATGCAATTCTGAAAAAAGATATATGCGAGTCTTTTTATAGAAGAGTGTTTTTCTATTGGCAAGCTCTCAATTGTTTTTGTTACCTTAGGATCATTTAATTCGGCCAAATGACTTAGTCATCATGGATTATAATTTTTAATAACATAACCCTTCTTTTCTTTCAGGAATGATTTACAATCGAAGTGAAGATAAAAGAAAATTACATAAATTTTAAGTTGAAAATATGAGATCAAAAGGACATAAAGTCAAATTGGAAGCGTGATCAGAAAGCGCACCCTTGTCAGATGTGCTGGTACACAATGTAAATTCCAGCACTCAGGAGGCAGAGATGGGAAGATCTCCTGGATAAGGCCAGACTGTTCTATGGTGAGACTCTGTCTAAAAACAGGGGTTAATTACTCTATACATGCCTGATAGTCATAATTTATATGTTGATTAGTTTTTGTTTCTTGAACAAGCCAGAGTCATGAGAGAACAGGTAATATTAATTGAGAAAATGCCTTCATCAGATTGGCCTACAATTAAGAGTGTGGAGGTATTTTCTTGATCAATGATTAATATGGAAGGACCCAGCCTACAATGGGCAATGCCATCCCTGGCAGGTGATCCTGGGTGGTATAAGAAGAAGTTAAGCTGAGTGAGCCATAGAAAATAAGCCAGTAAGCCATGTTCTTCCACAGCCTCTGCTTGAGTTCCTTCCTTGATTTCTCTCAATGCTGATCTGTAAACTCTAAGATGAAATAAACCCTTTCCTCCCTAAGTTGCTTTTGGTCATGGTATTAATCACAAAAGTAGGAACCAAAAAAAGGAGAAATTGGCTCTTGCTATAAGTTTAAGTTTTGAATAAAATTAATATTTAATAATCTGTATGGTATCCATTTTAAAAAGCATACACTTTAGAAAAAAATGTTTACAATGACATACATGTATATGTACACATATACACAAATGAGACTTATGTACACATAAGCACATACATGCATAGATACTTACATAATTTCAAAATATCTCTATAATAACAACCAAAGCTATCTGAACACTAAATTTCCGTAAGAGATTTTACTTGGGAAGGATAACCTCAATATTACCTTCCTGACTTCAGAAATTTTGTTAGTACATTAAGTCAGATGAGAATTAGGCAGGATGCTGTGGAGAAATACTAAAATAGAGATACCCAGGCCTTTCTACATGTATAACAATTTCCTCTGAAGCTCATTAAGACCCAGGAAGCTCTAAGGAGGCTTCTGATGGCACAGTAAGGAAACAACACAGAAGTCTCAGGGAGTCCTGAAATTGACCAAATGCACTACTCTCCTCCCTCCCCAAGGATCCATAAACAGAAACAGCAACTGAAGGGACAGAGCAGTTGAGGAGCCTGGAAAGGATGTCGGCCAACCAAGCTGCCTAATGGCACTCTAGAAGCTGCTGAGCTGTTTGTATGCCCCACAGTGTACTCTAAGTTCCCAGCTTTTGTGAGCTGTCACCCATGCTGAGCTGGGCCTTCTGTGATACAGCTGTCTTTGAGTCATTCCTGCCTCTGTAAGTAACCCCTAACCCATATTCCTGTGTGTGTGTGTGTGTGTGTGTGTGTGTGTGTGTGTGTGTCTGTCTGTCTGTCCATCGTCTCTCTAGGGGAAAAAATTCTCACAGAACACTACTCAATCTGGATTAGGGTTCTAATTACTCTATCAGTGAGAAACTGTGATAAGGTTTTAACCTAAGTTGGCTTGTTATTCTATTCTCTATGCAGTCAGAGATGACTATGAACTTCTGTTCCTTCTTGCTGTTACCTCCTGATTAAAAGGCAAGAATCATCATGCCCAACTTTATATAGTGCTGAGATGCTAACTAAGCACTTCCCGAACTGAGCCTCTTCCAGCACATATTCTCACTATGTGATTTTTATCAGACAAAGAGGTCTGGGAACTAAACCATGTTAGCATCGTGCATCTCTAATAAATTTAATTTTCCTTTGATTTTTTTTCTTATTTTGGTTTTTTGAGACAGGGTTTCTCTGTTGTAACTCTGGCTGTCCTGGAACTCATTCTGCACACCAGGTTGGCCTCAAACTCACAGCAATCCGCCTGCCTCTGCCTCCCAAGTGCTGGGATTAATGGTGTGTGCCACCACCGCCCGGCCTTTATTTTCCTTTGAAATTACAATCTTTCTTAAACCTTGCATTTATTCTTCTAAAATAAAATTAATTCGTTCTTGTAAACTCAGAAGTGAAAACATCAGATAACTAGCTTAAAGAAGCCAATCAAACTTTTTTTATTAGCATAAACCCCACAGTAGAAATGTGAAGCACACATAAATGCTAACATAGCCTTTTGTTTTCTACCCTTGGTAGAAGATGAGACAGTTTTTAACTCTTTTCCAGTAGGTATTTTTATTGTTTAAATCCAGAAGCGAAGGTATTGGAGAGGGGTATGGATTGGTCTAACTCTGGAGCACGTGGTAAAATTATTAAGTCTGTAGAACAGGACAGATTTTTTAAAAAAATATAATTTGTAGACATTGATTCAGGTTCAAAAGACGGTTTATTCTTTGGCTAATTTAACCTCCAGTCCTTAGAGGGTTTTAGCCTCTGTATAATCTAATCCTCAAGATACAGACCTAGAATGCTTCAGCTTCAGCCTCCAAGGCTGACTCACTCTGGCTAGCTCCTTCTGAACTCAGAGCTGTACTGAACTCAACTGACTCTTCTAATTGGCTGATTCAACTCACTCTCTGTTCTGGCTCAAACTCTTCTCCAAGCTGTTGTTTCAAACTGACCTTCTGAGTCAGCTGACTGTTTCTAACTGAACTCTTTTAACTCTGGCTGACTCTTGCAACTTCTCTGATTGAACTGCTTCAAACTGACTCATTTTCCTTCTGTCAAACTGCTTCGGTGTCTCTCTGCCTCAGACTGCCTCAGTCTGCCTCTGTGTCTCTCAGAACTCCTGGTGTCTATCTGAACTCAGAGCCTGCTGTTATATCCTGAGAATTGCGTGTGTCCTCACTGTGATTCAATCTCAGACTTTGCTCTGCTGCCTCTTCAGTATGATTCAGGGTTGATATTAAAGATGTGTGCTCATTCTGTAACCATGAACTGAGAGTGTGACCTACTTCTGAACTGACTGCTTCCCTTTAGATCCTTAGTGTTGGGATTAAAGGCATGTACTATGTTGCCATAACCACAGAAATCCCTTTCACCTAGCATTAGCAAAAACTGAGGATAGGATTAGTATGACTAACATTGTTTCTGCATTCCATCCAGATCACACAGGCCTCTGAATGTCACAAAGGCCTCTCAATGTGATCCTTTGCTAGAGCAGCCGTGCTGCTGAATTACATAATTAAGTGTTTCTACATAATTAAAAAAAAAAAAAACCCAACATTTAAAATATAATGATTTGAGATGTGATCATCTGAAAAGACCCTGGGGAACAATTTCCTATCAGCTGGGGGAAGATCCTTTACTGGGTGCCCATGCATTACGATGATGGCTACTTCTAATTGTCAGTTTGACACAACCTAGAACCACCTGGGTGGAGTATCAATGCAGGACTGTCCAGATCAGGCAAGGGGCCCAAATGAGTCAATTCATAGGAACTTCTTACATGGTTGTAAACTTTCTTCCTAAGAACTAAGAGAAGGCCATTAAAGTGCATTGATTGTAAGATTATGAGAGGTAAAAGGATTAGATCTGGGACCGGACAAGGAAACTTAAAGCGGTTCAAATATTCTCACAGAATTCAGGTTGGAGACCATGGCAGCTTGCCGAGGAAAAGCAGGAGAGGAAGAGGGACTGGGAGGTGAAACCTAGCAGGTTCTGTAACAAAGGTTGCAGTGGCTAAAGCAGTAAATGGGGCTGAGCCAAGAGGAAGAGAGACGGCAGGACATGATGGTGCAGCAGCCGAGAGGGAAGAAATGAATGCTCATGAGGCCCAACATCGACAAGTAAAGACAGGCCTGCAAATGTAGATTTAGCCGTAAGGAAGTCACCCAAGATCCTACAGGTGTTTGAACCAGAACCAGAATACGGATGGTTGAGAAAGAAGTATGGAGTGGGAGAAAAAAATGAAGACAACTCTCCTGAGAAATTTAGCCTAGAATGAAAAAAGTAGCCCCACCCCACACATGCAGACACACATACTGACACCATACTCCCACACATGCACACTCACACAAGTCGCTGGGTTGTGGAAGAATAGCTCTACTGATTCTTTAGTTAGCACCGTACCAACATGCTTAAAATGCAACGAGAAAGACCTACTGAAGGGAAAAGTCATATGCACAGGAGATAGGAGGTGAGAGGGAGAGGCAGAGAGGAAAGGCGCAGCAGAGAAGCTTTGGACAGAGGAAGGGGATGGCTGTGCTGCATAGGAGCCGAAGAGATGAACATGGACAGTCTATACCCGGGAGAGAGAAGAAAATCGTTACACTTGCCGGCGTCCACTTTCCCTGAGAGCAGACACCAGCTCATCTGTTAAGGGTAAGGAGAGGTGAAGGTCAGAGGCAAAAGTACACACAAGGGGAAGTTGACAGTCAGACACCTCAGCCTCTGCTCAGGCTCTACCCGGGTGTGTGAGATTCTACGGTGTGCATCACGGCTTCCGGACAAGCACAGGCAAGGCAGATGGCTGGGCTCATGCGGGAGCAGGCTTTGCTAAGGAAAATGACACATTCTCAGCAGTATGCAGAAAACTATGAAGGGATTCATTCTGTGGAAGTTTTAACATAAGGACAAAGAAAAACCCCACTGCAATTTCCCAGGGGCCAGTCTTAACACAAACTCCATGTTGGAGAACACAGCCCCTCCAGACACGAGCAGATGTTATATAACAGCCTCTCTTCGTCGGATCACACAACAGGAGCATGTGTTCACTGTGACAGCACAGCAGTTACCGTAACACATTCCTGAAGATGACTGTTTGGATCAAATCATGCCCAGACTTCACATGTTCTTACTGTTCTAATTGGTACAGCAAGTATCTCTCCTTCCCTCCCCACCCCTATCCCCCAAAAGTCTGTAAAGCTGTCTCCTCTCCTGTCCCCCAGCAAATAAATATGGGCTTGCAGAAGAACTGCACACGGTTATGTAACAGGGTGTAGGCATCCCTTTATGCTCATATTTGGGCACACGCATCATTGAGAGAATCAAAGCCAAGAACTCCTAGGTAGCAACTGGATATGAAGGTAATTTTCTCTTGTTCTTAAAACTAGGTGCCTGATGATATTTCAAATGCTCTTTCTTTTTATTCTCCTACAAAGTATGACTCCATTAACAAGGCAGAGAGCAAAGATTAGAAGCACTATAATTTAGCACAAGCTTTGTTAGTACTTCAAGATTAAAATCTAACAATTGTAATAGTTAAAAGATAATTAAAGAATTATGACTTTCAATGTACAAACAGCAACTCACTTCCAAACTGTCTCCTAACCTGAGTAAGTCCAGAGGGAACTCCTGGCATTAGCCAGGAGGAACCTCTTTCTGGTACCTGCTAGTGAACCACTAAGAGTAAAGTTTATGAAGTCTTACTCTGTAAGAGACTAAAAAGCCCAAAACCTCCCCCAAACAAGGAGGTGGGAATCAACTTATTTTCACTCTGCTAAAATTAACACCTTGAACTATTTCATACCACACAATAAGATGAGAATATGAGCCTATAAACAAGTCAAGACCAAAGAAGTTCTGAAACAAACGGGCATAGGGAAGAATACACATGCCCACCCTGGCTTCTCTGGGTTAAGAATGCCCTGGGGAGAAAGCAGGATGAAGAAAGGCGTTCAGAGCAGAAAGAGGTTTGCGTCAGCATCCGTCTGTGGCTGTCCAGTCAGCGTTCTTAACTGTCTCAGACTCAACAGCAGCTTACAAGGAGAAAGGAAACCAGTGCTTGTCAAGGACTGCCTAACTCTCGGACACAGCAGTCAGCATGCTTGTGTTCTACCAGAAATTCCTCTCTGCTGGCATTCTAATGTGCGTGTGTGCATGTGCACGCGTGTGTGCGTGTGCGTTGGATCAAATCTCACCCACACACGTGCCCGCCCGTGGCCTCCCTTGTCCGGTGAAGCAGCCATAGCTAACCGGTGGCTGCTGCAGCTCCCAGGTGGGAAAGCCACCAGGATTTCGGGGTTGCGAGGTGTGGGCGGCATGGTTCTTCACTGTGTAACCATCTTGCACAGAAACTCGGGAGGTTGCTGTCAGGAATGTTCTCTCTAGTTTATGGGGCGAGTTTGGTTGGGGGTGAGGGAGGGTCATTTTGGTATTCAGGGGTAATACATTGGTTAAAACAGGTAAGCAATTGTGCCAATCATAGCCCATACCCCTTAAGGGGGTGGAGCTTTGCTGTGGCTTGTGGTCTGTCAGAGCAGAGGGGAGGGGCCAAACTACTGCCAACTCTTTAGGATTAGAGCTGGCTCAAGCAAGTGCCTTCTGGACCCAACTGTGTGACCTTTCTACAAGGGCACCACACACACACACACACACACACACACACACACACACACACACTTGTAAGTATGTGTATGTGCATGAATGCATATGTGAAAGCTAAGAGGATACAGGGAGTCTTCCTCTGTCCCTTCCTACCTTATTTTCTAAGACATAGACTCTCACTAAGCTAGAAGGTTCAGCTGGGCTAGATGCAGCGTTCTCTCAGACTCGCCTGTCTCCGTCACCTACTGTGGGTGTTACTGGCATGTGACATTTATGTGGGTGCTGGGGATTTGAACTCAGGCCATCTTGTTTCATACAAGCACTTTTACCCACCACACCACCTTTAGTCACAGCATTCCAGCTTTTAAAGTGATTCTGTCACTCTGAAATCTGCCCGCCTATTCACATTCTCTCAACTCATAATATACCTGTGCTTTGAGGAACACCTTGCACATCAAACAGAAAAATGTGCCTATGATTTCAGCTTTGTTGTGCCTTTAAGAAATGAATGTAGATAATTTGGTGAGTAAGAGCGTAAAGGGTAAAGTGGAGAAAAGAAGAAAAGGTAATCAGACCTAGCAGAATGCAATTAAGAAGTTGGGAAATGGTTCCTTCTCAAAAGCCTCATGGCAGGGAAATGATGCAAACCTAGGACCTTATTCTACACAGATTCACACATCTGCACAAAATGCCAAGTTAAATTCAAGATTTTTATGGCAAAAAACAACAAAGTTTCAAAAACTATGCATTTTTAAATTATCTTTGTGTACATTGGTGTTTGCCTGCATGTATATCTGTCTGAAGGTGTCAGTTCCCCTGAAACAGAAGTTACAGACAGTCGTGAGCTGCCCTTTGGGTGCTGGGAATTGAACCTGGGTCCTCTGGAAGAGTAGTCTAGTGCTGTTAACCGCTGAGTTGCCTCTCCAGCCCAAACAACTATGCATGTTATGTAAATTACGTTCCATTCACAGAACAGAATACTATGCAGCATCTTAAAAGAAATCAGATGGAAGTAAAAGGGAGACTAAGGCAGGGAGTGACTACTGTAGCCAAGGCTCAGCAGGCATCTGTGAAGACAGCTGCATAAGCCACCCTCTGGTGGGGGCAATGAAACATCTCAGTGCTCCTACTCAAGAGAAGCAGGAGAACAAAGGCCATGGCTCCCGTCCGATCCCTAGGATCTACTTTCTTTCCCAAGGCAAGGCTCAGCACTGGGCATTCCTGTGAATCAGTCTGCACAAGACGGCCAGGAACAAAGAAACCAAGTGAAACAGGCTGGTATTTCCTCTGATACTATTTGCCAAACTGTACCCCCCAAAAATTGGTGTAAAAATAGATGCAATAAAAACGGCAACCAGATGTATGCCACGAAGTCATAGTCCTTATTAGGACACGATGAATTCTCTTCCGTGAGGTGCACACTGGCTCTTCAAGGGCTTTAAATGTGCTACTAATAGTTAGCAGAGACCGATTTCTTCCCTGAATGCAATCATTCTGAGATCATTTTGTAAACACAATCTGATTGGCTTGCCAGAATGAAACACTGTCTTTTTGTTATTTTGTTTTTAGTGCTAGCTACCACAGGTTGTTTATGGCCACAGGAACCAGAGCCCACACCCGGTGTATGCACGTGTGTCTGCACACCCTTGTGTGTCAGGACTCTGCAGCCTGAGGACTGAGGGAAAGGAACTACCCAGTCAACACTAACACACCTTCATCCAAGAACATTTCAGCCCCTGGAGGGCCTCCTCCTTGTATTAAACCAGTCCAATCCAATTTAGCATCTAAGGAGTGACTGAATCCAAGACTGAGAATGATTCACCAGCCTGCAGGTCATACCACAGACCAAAGCCTTTTTGCTGAAACTTCCCCAATTAAAACACTGTTAAACTTTTAATATGACAAAACATGGTGGTCCCAATAAACTTTAATTCAAAATGCAAAATATGAACAAAATAACTAATACCAAATTATGTCCTCCTTAATTAGAAAATCATTTAAAGAGCATGCTGTTGCA
Source organism: Cricetomys ansorgei (assembly GCA_026225945.1). Classification (NCBI taxonomy): domain Eukaryota; kingdom Metazoa; phylum Chordata; class Mammalia; order Rodentia; family Nesomyidae; genus Cricetomys; species Cricetomys ansorgei. The sequence goes on from JAMJFZ010001815.1 coordinate 11,310,344, forward strand.
AACTAATGCCTAAAATTTCCGATCTTAATTGGCTAATATATTTAAAACATGCCCATGGAAAGAATGCAGAGACTTAACAGGAGATTGAAATAAATGAATGGGCAAATTAAAAACAAGAGCAGGACAGGCAGAAACTGGTGAGCAGAAATAACCTCTCCTGGAAATGCACCCCACGCTCAGCTTCCTACCCTGAGTTTTCCCATATTGCCCCGTGCCTTCTCAGAGCCATGCTGCACTTCTCCAGCCTGAACAAACAAAACAAGCAGGCATGTTGGTATTCTTATTATCTGAACTCTTTCCATTGAAAACTGAATGCAACAAAGAGAAGTTCCCAGAAGGAACTGGGAAGAGCAAACACAATCTCCTAACAAGATTTAATTGGGAGAAATTAGTTTATCCATGACCTATTTAAACAAAACCCAAGACCTATTCTTCATGTTCTCCCTACTCTCTCTCTGTTATTACCTGGAGCAGAAGCTAGGCTCCTCAACCCTCAGGATAATGTGACATATCAGCACTACAGAATTTGTCATTCGGCTCTTACTTAAGCTAAGCATTTTAACAGACTTTAAATTTCAATTTAATTTTTCTATGATATTACATGATTTTCCTTGTTAGCTAGCCCTAAGTTAAACAAGTAACCTTGTCCCTCACTAATTTATAAGAAGAATCAAAGGCCTGGGTTGGCAGTTACATATTACAGTCTCAGTTCTCAAATTCACCAGCAGTTTCCGTGGATCTTTGTTAACTGTCCTGAGTCTTGAAGGATCATGGCCACACTGTTGGTTAACATCGCTGTCTCTTGAAATCCTTAGCATACAGAATTATGTCAATAATGACAAAATCCAGAACAGTCACATTCATTATTTCTTAAAAGGCCTATGATGTTGAACATATTAATTACCATTTGAATATTTTTTTTTATTGATAAGAATGAAGGGACAGTCTATTTCATGAGATTTTGTTTGATTGTTTTTTCAGACAGGGTTTCTCTGTGCAGCCCTGGCTGTCCTGGGACTCACTTTGTAGACCAGGCTGGTCTCTGCTTGTCTCTGCCTCCCAAGTGCTGGGATTAAAGGTGTGCACCACTATGGCCAAGCTTGATAAATTTTAAAACTAGCATATTTATGTTTATTATAATACAGATTCCTGCTGGCCCAGAAACATCTATCTACACGGTTAACATTGTATGTATGTTTTGTGACTGCTAATCTTCTAATACTGCATTCTTTTTACTCTGTAGACAATTTTAATTTATAAAATCTGTTATCCTTAAAAGCCCTCTTCATTTAGCTTCATATAATAGTTCCTTGGACATTTAAGGGCTAGAAAACTAAACTATGTAAAAGTTTTAGTATATTTAATTGTTAATAAAATACTGTTTATTTAGGTTAGCACGCCTGTTGGTTTTCAAAGTATTCTAGATGGTAATACTAATAAAAATTATGGTAGGCTGTCCAAAACAATTTACTTGACCAATAGCTTTTCATGATGTAGTTTATATTAATCCCAAATATTGAACACATGTGTTTGCGGGAACAACAAAACCACTGGTATGTTTGAAAATACCATAAGGAATCCTATTGTTTAGTGTGCTAATCTTAAAACTTAGAAATCTGTCATGATTCTACTTTTATGTCAGATCAGTATTTCTAAATCCTTAGAAGATATTATATATGAAAGTCCCTACTAACTTATTTGTGTCAAGTAATACTTGCTTACTTTGGAATGACAGCATATTTTCACTTTTATCCCCTAATCCTAGGTTGTGATCTATACTACGCAAACCTTTCTGGCTGCTGCAGCCATCCCCCCAGTCACTGCAGACATCCCCCAGACACTGCAGCCATCCCCCAGACACTGTAGCCATCCCCCAGACACTGCAGCCATCCCCAACCACTGCAGCCATCCCCCCAGTCACTGCAGACATCTACTCCACTCTCTGCAGCCATCCCCCAGACACTGCAGCCATCCCCCAGACACTGCAGCCATTCCCCAGACACTGCAGACATCCCCCAGACAATGCAGCCATCCCCCAGACACTGCAGCTATCCCCCAGACACTGCAGCCATTCCCCCAGTCACTGCAGCTATCCCCCCAGTCACTGGAGCTATCCCCCAGACACTGCAGACATCCCCCCAGACACTGTAGCCATCCCCCAGACACTGCAGACATCCACCCAGACACTGCAGACATCCCCCCAGACACTGTAGCCATCCCCCAGACACTGCAGACATCCCCCCAGACACTGTAGCTATCCCCCAAACACTGCAGACATCCCCCAGACACTGCAGACATCCCCCCAGACACTGTAGCCATCCCCCAGACACTGCAGACATCCCCCCAGACACTGTAGCTATCCCCCAGACACTGCAGGCATCCCCCAGACACTGCAACTATTCCCCAGACACTGCAGCCATCCCCCAGACACTGCAGGCATCCCCCAGACACTGTAGCTATTCCCCAGACACTGCAGGCATCCCCCAGACACTGCAGCCACCCCCCAACCACTGCAGCCATCTATCCCAGACACTGCAGCCATCACTGTCTCTAAAGTGCTCTAAAAGGTATCCATTTGCATAGAAACTAGGTCCATGTGCTAGCTCAGATAAGTTTTATTATTGATGCCAAATGAAATCCAGTAAGTAGTAAAGCTTAATATCTAAATAAATACAAAAGATATAACCTTACTAAGTAGATGTTGTCACAGCAAATTTAAGCACATTAAAATGGTATGGGAATAGTTAAGTAAAGCCAACTATAAAATGAGACACTGCTCCTAAAGTATTATGAATGAATACACACACACACACACACACACACACACACACACACACCTCATTTACGGTGATATTGCCTTGTTTATGACTTTGTCTCTTTTGTCTTTGGAGTAAATTAAGGTATTAAGAAATAAGAAATGTGTGCAAGTCAAGCCTGCTTGTTTAATGCTTACATACACTGGAGGAAAAGCACTCAATTGTTTTCTTAAGAAAGACCCAAAGGCTTTAAGATGCGACTTACAGATAAAAGGCTTCTTTTAGGGAAGGAAACCAATTATGGGACACAGAATACTGTAACAGAACTTGAGGAACAGAGAGTGGATACACTCTAGCAAGAATTCTAGTGACAGAAAACACTACAACTCCAGCTTCTGGGCTGGAGAGAGATGGCTCAGTGGTGATGAGTAGGCTGCTGCTCTTCCGGAGAACCCACTACCCACACAGCGGTTGGCAACCCTGCTCTCCTGTCCTCCGAGGGCACCAGGCATGCTAGTGATGCACACAAACACACTCAGACAAAACACCCATACACCTAAGATAAATTTTTTAAAGGTCCCATTTCTCAACAAAAGCAGTCACAGTAAATTTATTTCTCTTGAAAAATCTTAGGATCTCTGCTGCACGGTGGCTTAAGTATTTAGGAAAAAATATATACATGTATGCCAATTTGCTCATATAATCCTTAACGAGTGCTGAAGAGGTAGTTGAGAGAGAGGGAACTTTTGATTCACCACCTGTCCATCTATCTTCTTACTGGTTTATAGACAGGCTCTTGCTATGGAACCCCAGGCTGGTTTCTAATTTGTGACCCTCCTGTCTCAGATTCCTGAGTGCTGACATAACAAACATGGGCCACCACGCCCAATACAGACATCAATCATTTTAAAAGCAGACGATTTTAGAGTAGCTAGCCTCTAAAACCCTTTCTCCACTACCTAAAATGTTCCCGGGAGACAGCTCCAGTCTTCCCGTCAGGCCCCTGCAGCAGGCACGTCCACAGTGGACATGGCTGCACCGCTGTGCTACTTGGTGCCTGCACTCCACTCTGAACAAGGACAGGCAAGCTGACCCGGGTTTTCTTCTCAGTTCAGCAATCTCCACCCACCTCTATTTAAAAGTTGCTCCATAAAGGAAGGAGGTGATCAGATTGTTTAAAAATGGGGGCTGTTGAGTGTGGATACGAGAAGGCTTCGCTTCTGGTTTTGTATGACTGTTATTCGAGTGTGTAGCTTTTTCAGTTTAGTAAGTTCATAGCTATTCCATTTTCTGTGGATTTGATTTCCGATGAGTACAGACCCAGGGCCTGTACGGCCTGCCTAGGTTTGAATCCCGAGTCTTGTGACTAGGCACATATTTACCCAGTGTCTCAGCTTCATCTATAACTAGAGATATCTAGAGGGATGTTGTGAGAATTAAATTAATCAATGGTTAGAACAATGCCAGACACTCAGTAAGACTGCTAGCAATTTTCACAGGAACTGTCCACAAACACCGAATCTAAGGGGTAGCTTTGCGGCCACCCCTCAAACTGACAAAATGGTATGGCTTGGAAACACGTGTGCTTTTAAGCCTGTGAGCTATAAATCTTGCGATTCTATATCAGGTCCCTATAGACACAATCAAGATCACTGACCTGCAGATTGTTGGCATTGGTGCTTAATCTGCTGAACTGCAAAAAAAAATCCAGACATAATACAGCTCTGTTGGTCTCTGTCTCTGTTTCTCTCTCTCTGTCTCTGTCTCTCTGTCTGTGTGTGTGTGTATTGCAGTTTCGAGTGCTAATACCTCTGAGCAGTGGGTCAGTGCTGTCTTCCATTTTATCTGGACTTTCTCTCTGCTATGCACACGTGTTGCTTCAATAATAACATAATATTTAAAATGTTAGAAATGAAAGAATGACTTTTATTTACGTCAGGGAAAAGCACACATACTCCATACCTGTATTTATGAATGATGGCATTGAACAGCTTCCCGTCTCTCCAGCAGGTAGTGAAATTTTCACACCGTACTCCAGCATAACCTTCTGTTGCCTGCTGCGTCCAGAGTAGCAACCTTTCTTTTGCAGACATGTCTTCCGACTCTCCGGTGACATGGATGTCAGATATCTAAATATAACAGAAGCATTAAACCATTAGGAAGGAAGGAAGCTGAGAGAGTGAAAATCTACTATGTGCCAGGTACTTACACCCTATTTTACTTGACCCTTGTAACTCTTGTTTTTATACTAAATATATTTCCCCCGTTTTAAGAAGGAAAACTGAATTTCAAGAAGACTATCAGGTTTGTTTTATCTATGTTCAAGTCAAGAGCATCTAATGTATTTTTTTAATGTAGACACACTAATTTTCCTATCTTAAAAAGAGAAACAAACAAACAAAAAACCCTGAAAGGCAGAGGGACCCAGGCACTCCAAATTGAGGCCGCTCTCCACAAACACAGGCAGTTCAATGAATTGGTACTTAAAAGAAACAAGGAAAACAAAATTCACAGAAGTCTTCATGTATGAAACAGCATGCTAACACACAAAGTGTAAAAACTAGAGTTTCTGTTTTATCCTTATTTTTGTAATAAGTTATTGAACTCCTGCTTAATGCATTTATTTAATAAGCCTTCTCCGTTTAGTAGCAGGTGCTAGACAACAATATACAAGCTGTTATTTTACCTGAAAATTATAGTTCTCATCTCAGATCAGCAACTTGCTTTTTATCCAATCTTTTATATATTTGTTGTCCAAAACAGTACCTTTCTACTGGTTCATTTTAGTTAACATAGTATATTTTAAAAGCCTGATTTAAAAATAAATACACAGAATTTAGGGTAACTGTATTGTCCTGTTTATATTTATTTAGTGGGCACACCAGAAGCCAGGTGGCACCAGTGAGCCTTGTGTTAACCCAATAGAAGCTGCCCTGCAGGTGTGGCTGCCCCTGGGAGCAGCGGTGCTAACCTGCTTTTGTATTATACCAAAACTTAACAGCACTGGAAAATTCTACATTCTTTGCTAATGAGGTCCCTTAAAACAACTTAAGTGATTTTTTTTTTCCTAGATGTAAATAGATCAGAAATAAAAGCCATAAATTACTCTATGCAGAATTTGATCCAACAGGTACTCCATGTGAAGAATGACAAACAGCGCCCTCTCGTTTTCCACTATATTCTGTAACGCTTTTGGCTAACCGCCTATAAATTTTATTGTGACTCCTTGCTCAGTTTTAGGAAAATTTTCATCTGCATTTTATTTGTTTGTCTACCTCTCCGAGAACCCCTTCCACTGAGTGATAAAACAGGACATGGTTCTGCTCTACTCTCTGAGAGCCCCTTTCACCAAGTGACAGAAAAGAACACAGGTCTCCATGGTGTGCACTGTCTCAAGAACAACTCTTTGATCTGAGTCCTCCTGGACCTGCTGCTAACTATGGGCATGGAATGACTTCACCAGGGGTTTCCCAGTAGTTCCACAGCTGGGATAACATCAACAGGTAACTGTTCCCTCCATAGGGGCAATGTGTGAAAGCAAGAGATGGAGAACTAGAAGCAAGACAGGACCTGGAAGAGATTTAGATTTCAAACAAGGAGGTGTGTGTGTGTGAGGGGAGGGGGGGAGGAGAGAGAAGGGGTCACAAACCCCTCTGCAACAGAAACAAAGGCTCAGCCTGGAGCCATGAGACCTGCCCCTGGTCTGTGAGGCAACCTCTTCAACTATAAAATGGGGAGGCAGGAGGCTGTGGCCAAGGTCTAAGGCCCCTTTCCATCGAAAATCTTACTAAGGGACTAAAAACACAACAAAGAACTCAGAGGTCAAACTCAGAGTCAAGCAACTGAAAGCGGAAAATGGGGCAGTGCCAAACTCAGACAGGAAGCCCTTTATTCTTCCTGGCTACTATGGGAGCAGGGGCACTGCCAATCCAGGGACACAGGCAGAAAGGCTGTAATATAAAAGCTCTTCCCGCTGGCAGACTAGCACGTCGCTGCTGCAAGTGAAGGTGGGACCTCACTCCTCCTTCACCTAGGGTCCTACAGACAGCCAATGCCTGTGGAGCTCCACACTGAGCAAAGTTGGAGACACTGGCTTGAAAGCGTCTAGGATTTGAAACAAGCACTGGCTCCATTTTAATCATTCCCCTTAGGAATGTGTGCTAATCTCCATGGCATCGGAAAGAATTATGTGCACAGACATACCACATAAAATACGGAAGAATTTGGGTTTCCATGTGGAAAATAATTATCACAGTTTTCTACTTAACTTCCAAGGATGTTAAGACATAAACATAATAGATGATTTAGTGACACAGCCCACGTAAATTTTCTTCTCCAGGATTACATACTCCTATCATGTAGCTGTTTAAGAATGTTCCCTCCCTTGTAACATAATTAGAGTTACTACATTGCGTATAAGAATTCCAAATTAGCATGATGTGATCACATTTCACACACAGGAAATACGTGCTCAGTGGAGGCTGGATATTTTATTTAACATTAGCATGATCTATCAACACCTGGCACACAGGAAAATACAAGTTGAATGTATTTTATTGCGCTGTTATTCCTTTTTATAAAGGGAGAAGCCAAACCTGCACTTTATATTTTTCCCAAATCTCACTGTATGGGACATTGTTTCTGCAGTTTCTAGGTGATTCGAGAACATGCTGGGCCAGTCCAGTTTAAAAAAAACTATCTGTTAACTAGGAAAGTCAGTAAATTTAAACAATAAAGTGGCAGTGTAAAAAGTCTGAGTGTTATTCTACCTGAGAGATGTCAAAGATGGGTTTACAGGTCTGGACAGTCACAGAGAAAACAAGCTCATGTTATTAAATAATTTCCAAAGGATGAATTCTAGACTGCCACTCAAACACACACTAGTTCAGACTACTAACACACATGTACACTATCTTTAAAACTCTGGTTTAAAAATATATGTTTAGTTATGTCATGAACCATGGTTTACACTGAAGACTATTTTCCACTTCTCAGGCTATTCTCAATCAACTGCTCGGCCAGTTACTGAGCCTTTCTGTCTGTGCTGTGACTTTGCTTTATTTCTCCTAATCTATCTCTCACAACCCCACGCTTGCCCCAAACCAGGCTCCCATGATAAACACCGTCTCGTGGACCTCGTGTTGCTCCTCACTTTTGACCGTTTCTTCTCTCCACCACTATCATAATTCAACTTTAGCCAAGTCCCTTAGGGCCAATCAATGCCTATGTGTACAAAGACCTCAACTTTTCACATTGCAGGACATTCTTGTTCTACTCCTCAAAAACAAACAAGCATTTGCGTGTGTCTACAAGTCCAAACCTCATAACCACTTAATATCGAAAACTCACAGTCCTTTCTTTTCACTCAAATTCAGCATCCCTGTTTTCAGCTTGAAAGGAGTCATGCCTCTCACAGATAACTTAGCATACACTCTACCACTGAGCCCCATCCTTAAAAGATGCACCCTTCGCCACTGTGGTTCACATCACAACCTTTACAGTTCAATGTGCTTGGAACCGAATTTCTTTTTCTACTCCATGCACTCCCTTCTGCATTCCTAGCTTAGAGAATGGTCCCATCATTTGCCCGGTTGCCCCACATCAAATACTCTGTCACCCCTGATGCATCTTCGACCTCTATATCCACTTTTGTTTGGACATACTGACTCACTGATTCTCCTTCACCTCTAATTCCCACCCTAAGAAGCTCTCATACAACTGCAATGGTGTTTCAATCAAGTATCACAGTGCTCACTCAGATACTCTTGCTCACTTCGTATCACGTATGTCAAATTCTCACATGGCGAAACGTGGCGGGTAAGAAGGTCCTTGCACTCACAGATGAGCACCAGGGGAACAGAGAATGCTAAACACGCAGGTTTGTCCTTTCACAGAGAGGAATGTATATAACCTTTATTCTGCCCAGAAGGCTGGGATCCGACATGGCTAATAGCCTGGTAATCTTCATCTGCGTGGCCAGGACCACACCAGTCCTGCCTGATTGTGATGGTATCAATCTACAGAGCCTGCCTTTCTGAAAGGGGTCACAGATAGTCAATCTGTGGAAGTCATCTTTATGGAAGATGTCATATGTACTTTACAAAGTTCCCACACAGTCATGTCTGAAGTTTTGTTGTGCACATGGGATTGAGTTAATTGTCACCAGAAGATTTTTCAGCAAACTGTGCTGTGCTCAAATATGCCTAAAATAAACTTGGGGTCACGCTCTCAAAGTCTGAACTAACACCAGCTACTGAGCCATGCTGGACCGAACTACCTTCCTGCCTCCGGTGGATCTTTACTCTAACGGCTGTGGGCGCCGCTGAGACCCTTCACAGGGAAAGGGCTCTGCTCCCTCAGTGGATATGCAAACCCCCCACTAACAAAACTGCTCTACCTATAAAATGCCACTCAAACAAATGAGTTTTGTCTGCTATTAGGGAAATATTTTCTTGTTTGCGTTTCACTTATGCACATAATGTGTTTTAAATGAAATCCACCCCCTTTCCCTCCTGTCCAGTTTCTTCCCAAACCCCACTACAACTTTTACCACCCAACATCAAGTCTCAAAACAAACACATAAACAAACAAAAAACCCTCCAAAAACACCGAGGTCCCTTAGTGCTGTCTGTGTGTGCAGGGACACAGCACCATCTACTGAGCATGGGCAACCTCTCAGGGCCTCCCCGGAGAAAAAGGACTTCTCTTGCCCCAGCAGCCATCATTTGCCAGCAGGACCTCAGCTAAAGGTGTGGCTTACTGTGATCCCCCAACACACACCCCCACCGGCCATGCTGGGACTTTGGCTGGTTTGCTCTTGATCTGGGTTTGTATCAGCAATCACAGCTGCTATGAGTTCACGTGTGTGATGGTGCTGTTATGTCGAGCAAATGCTGGTTGCTGCAGACTTCACTCCTTGTGGCTCTTCCAATCTTTCTGCCCCTTCTGTGATGGTCCCTGAACCCATGGGGAGAGGCTGTGATATGGCTAGGCTATCCCAATTAGAGCCAGCACTCCGCAGTCTCCTGTTCTCTTCATGCTGACCAGTACCATTTACAGTAAAAAGAAGCTTCTGTAGTGAGGGTTGGGAGATGCACTAATCTACAGGTAAGAACGTAGGGATCGGTTATTACTATGCCAATGTAGAAGAATTAGTTTCTCCTTAGGGCATATGATATAGCCTGTCACAGAATTTTTGGCTCATGGTACCAGGCATGAGTTCTATATTGTAGATCAGAAACTGGCTACTCCCATAACATTGGTACCACTATCTGCACCACAGAGGGTGAATCTTATCAAGCTAATCCTTATTATTTATACAATACTACAACATTTTTTTCTTTTGTGTAGGTGTATGGCTATGTGGTAGAATAGTTTGCCTAGCATGCTCAATTAGATCCTTGGCCCAACAAGTAAACAAAACAAAATCTTGCTGTTATAAAAACAACCCAAATATAGGATCTGTTCTCCAGGTTTGGGGAGAATATAAGGGTGGGCAGAGTTAGAGAATTGGCTCTTCAGCCTGAACACTTTTAATGCCTAAAGTCCAGGTAAGATGCAAGGTCACTTTCAATGCAAAACACTTTCAGGTGGGCTTCTAATGATCCTGGACTTCGCAAAACTTCTACCATCTTCCAGGATGGAATTTCCCTATTGATGGAAACCTGATTATATGAACTGTAACATCTTGGTAGGCTGCTTAAAACTTCTTATTCGCTAATAATACCACTAATAAGTGAGCTTCTGTCACTTATCTGTTTCAACTATGAAACTTCAGAAGTTAATCACAGCTTCTACTTAAATTCATTACCACTAAAAGATAGTTAGTTCCATTCACACATTAAATGTACTAACAGAGACACATCCCAACCACATGGGATGTGTCTTCACAGAATAAATGAGGAAAAGCTATTTGTTCCTCTCAGAGTGAACCTATCACAGGGCGGCATGGCAGAGTGTGCCAAGCAGCTGCCTTCACCACCCCCTGTGTACATGCATTCCTTCTCCACCACACACAATTCCACACTTAACCTGGAAAGAAGAGGCTTTAAGATGTCTACATCAAATTCAAACACTTTACAGAGCCCCAACAAAAGCCGTTTCACAAAGAACACTACTCAGTTACTAAAATGCCATAGACCAGTTAACAGCAATCCATCTGTACCAAGGTTTGTCCTGTCTGCATCAGCGTGAAGTTTCTTCTTTGTGTTTGCTTGTCTCACTATGCAGACCAAGGTTAGTCTTGAAATCACAGATATCTTCCTGCCTCGGCCTCCACGGTGCTGGTTTTAAAGGCATGTGCCACCATGCCTGGCTTAACACGTTCTTTATTCTGAGTCACGGTTAGCCTCTGCTTATCTTTCTAGAGTCAAGTAATTCTCCCAATTCTGTCCTGATGAAATCACGTGAACACATCTGGCTATATGCACCACATGCTCCTTCTCTGTAAGACTTCTAACCTTAGAGCACTGTCTTCATATTCTGCCTACCACAGACCCTTCGGGTATTCAGTGGATGTCTACTAAATGAGAGAGTATGGGGGGAGGGAAAGGAGAGAAGACCAGGTATAAACCAGAAACATTTCATGCTGTCATTTGAATCTCTGCAAACCTTGCCATTGTAGGATATGAAGTGATTATGATCAACACCACTTTCCAGGAAAGGCTGATAAACTGACCACTGTAGGTAAGTGCCCCACAGGGAGCAGACGCTGACACCACTCAATGATAACCAGTGTCAAGTAGAGAAGCTGAGCTTCCCTTCCTTTGGCTTTCTTAAAAAAAAAAAAAAAGTCCAGGCTTCACAGGACATAACCTAGAAACGAAAGAAAAACCCACTGACCCGCCCCCGCTCTCAGGTTTCATTCACATGACCCGTTTGCTGGGAAATGAGTAACAACAGTATCGTTGTGCAGTCGGTGGGATCTGGAAACGAGAAAGGCCTCTGAACAAAGTCAACGCCACGAGACAACTGGGAAAACAGGGACAGCCTATTTTTACCAACGCTGTCACGGTCACGGCATGCACTCAGCACAGCCAACTCCAAAGCTGACTCCAACACTCCCTGAAAATTTATTCACATTTTATTAAAGTTGGTTGTGGTATGAGAGACTAAGCTCAGGGCCATGCATGGCATGACACAGAGTTATATCCTAGCCCCACGTGCACATTGAAAATATGTGTGCATTAAATCATTCCCATAAAAAAAAATCCCATTTTTATTTTAATATTTTAAAATAATAATATAATCTTTAGTTTATCAAATTGATTAATTAATTGATATGTATAAAAAGCAGAAAAGCCGACATAAGCTACTTCTTATAGGCAAGGCTAGAAGATCAAGGAATCACAGAATTCAAACTGAAAGAAAGCAAAGCCATTTGGGGAAATGCCTTCACTTTAGCGGCCAAAAAACTAAAAGCAAGTAAGACACTGTTCCCACAGTTTAACACCTTGCTTGCATCCAGGCTCCCTAAATTCTTTTTCTTAACATTTCAGTAATAACTTTATTAAATACTTATGTATTTATCTTCTCCTATATAATACACATCAACACCCCTCCTACCCTATCTCCATCCCTCCCAGCTTCCCCCATCTTCCCTCTCCTTGTATTATATACCCTCCCCACCCCCACGCACTCATCCCCACAGAAGAGAGCAGTCCTCCCAGGGTTACTGCTCGAACAGGGCACAAGAAGATGGGACAAGGCCAGGCAGTAGTTCCTACATCCAGGGTGGACTAGGCAACCCAGCTGGAGGAAATGGGCCCCAAGGGCAGGCAAAAGTGTCAGAGAACGCCCACAAACACTCTAGCCTGTAGGTTCTAAGTTCTCTAAATTCTAGCTCAGGGCTCCTGAAATTTCTCTCTCATATTTAGAAAAGTAGATTATCCTTATAACAGATGAGTTTGTTTTTCCCAGCAGACACTGTGCATGTCACTAACTCAACTGTCTTAATAACCTTCACTTCCAGTATGAACAGATACTCTGGCCACTGCTGGGAAAATGACTGCTCTCCAGACGTCATCGTGCAAGAGCAACCCTTTGCTCTCCTTGACGTTTGCAGCCCAGCTCTCCTTCATGGGAGTGTGCGTTTCAACAGGACAGTGTGTGGCTAATACACGGGACATCACACGGTTAGTGAGGCATCACACTCCTGCCTCTCTCACATAAGACAACAGACTCATTTGGAAAACAGCATCTTCCCAGGAAACCAGATGTGGCGGTACGTGGTTCCTCAGGAGGCTGAGGCAGGAAGATCACACGAGGCCAGAAAGCCAAGGCCAACTTGGGCAACATATTAAGACATCCCATCTCGAATAAACTGTTACTCCTCCTTCACCGACAGCCTTCCTCGCCCAGGCCTGCAACCGCCTCTGGGATGGTTTTCTTTCCCTCACATTAATGACTCAAGGCCTCTGAAGTGAATCCTACTTAGGTGTAAATAACCAAAAATAACTTCAAGAATTGCTTCTCCCAGGAGAATTTCTGTTTGAGTAAGTTCAAGTTTTGAGCTAACTGTGGAATCCGAAGAGGGGAACACTCTCATATATGATGGCTGAAGACAGACATGAGGGCAAGGTACAGCGTGGCACGTGCAGCACTTCATGGCGACGGGACAGAAGGAGATGTCTTGATACAACTTCTGAAGACTTACAGAGCTCTTTGCTTCGGAGGATGGTTAGAAGTGTTTCCTAGTATCCACAGGGAAAGACGATGGCAGGATGAAGTCATGGTACACTGTGCTCCAGTCTACTTCTCCTACATTACCTCGTTAAAGGCCACAAGAAGCCACACCCATTTTGGAGATGTGGATAATCAGCCCTCCCTGGAAGTCTTCTGACTGAAGATCTCGTGTGTTCTTTCTTCTGCCACATCTGCAATGATTCTACAATATTCTAGGGGTTTTAGCTATTGATGAACCAGCTCATTCTACTAATACAGGAACTGACATCTGAGGCCCATTGTGGGCGTGGAAATGACAGCTAGTCTACGCAGCTACTACAGCTAGTCTACGCAGTTCTACGCAGTTCTACGCAGAACGCAAAGTCCTTAATCCCTTAGATGGCTCTTGCTGGCTAGTCTTTCGTCACCTTGCACAAGCTAGAGCTACCTGGGAAAAAAAGACCAGTCAATTGAGAAAATGCTCCCAATGGGCCTGTGGGCACCTGCTGTGTGGCCCTTTCTCATTGATGATAGATGTGGGAAGGCCCAGCTCACTACAGGTGGGGCAATCCTTGGGCTAGTGGTAATGGGTTCTCTAAGAAATCAGTGCAAGCAAGCCAGGAGGGCCAAGGCAGCAAGCAGTGTTCCTCCATGACTTCTGCTTTGTTCCCTGCCCCCGGGTTCTTGCCCTGACTTCCCTACGTGATGAACTGTGATGGAGAAGTGTAAGCCGAATAAACCCTTTCTCCTCCAAGTTCCTTACTGTCGTCATGTCCTATCCCAGCAACTAGGTAACTGACGAAACCCTAACTAATGCAGCGTTAGACAGAAGAATAGCAAACAAAAATTACATTCCCTAGCATGCTGTAGTACATACAGGTTTAGAAAGTACTAAGAATGGAGGCCATAGCTGGAGAGGAACGAGGACACCGTTGTTCTTCTAACCCAAGACGTTTTTCACCCGGGTACGTTCAGAGAGGAAGGCTGGGCCGCAGCCATGGAATGTGGCGGCCTGCACCCAGTCCCGCCCTTGCTAGCCCTGTAGCTTCTCTGGACACCCGTTCCCTTTGGTATAAAACGAGGACACAGTAACAGCTCGCAGAGGTCTCAGGAGAGTAGCTGCTCCAGGGAAACTGAGGTTGGTGTACGAGGGCGTGCTGCTGAAACCCTGATTCCCACCACTCGCCACCACAGTCATGCAAAGCGGATCCTACGCTGGACTCTCAGCACGGCATGTATTTTCAAACTAAGACGTTGCTTCTAAAGACAATTCTCTCAGAGACGATCTATTTTGGCAGAAATAAGTGTAATCAACACATTTTTAGTGGCTGCTTCCAAGTTTACAAAAAAAAAAAAAAAATGTGTTAGAATGCTCCACATAATATTTTAAGTGGAAATGTTCAAACATTTTGAAACTGTAATGATTACAGATCGCCTACATGAAAGGAAGGGCTAAATGAAAGACAAGTGATTTAAGCATTGGCAAAAATCAGGCTGGGTTCGTAGGTCGAAAAAAGTTACTAAAAATAAAGTGCTAAAGCTAAACTGAAGACTACTTCAGGGAGTTCCCTCATCTTTATTCAAACATAAAAAACACCCGTTTCTTTGGTAGAAGAAAGAGGGAATTTCAGGCTTTTAGAGGTCTACCATCAAGTTTAAAAGACAGAACACTGTAAAGCTGACAGGGGTTCATTTTATCTGGTTATACTTTCATTAACTAAATAACTATGGTCAGTCAAAAATCAACAAACACATTCTCGTTAAAAAGAAACAAAATTGTTCAGAAAGAAACAAATTACTCAACCACGTAACAGACGATCTTTAACTTCAGGATGTACAGAATTCACACTACCACAGGACAGAGACGCACATTCTGAGTTTCTAACAGTCCTTAAATATCAGTATGACTTCTGTAGCTGAAGCACAGGGAAAAAATAACGAATAAATATATTTCGGTGTGACTG
The DNA here is from genome assembly GCA_026225945.1 of Cricetomys ansorgei. Classification (NCBI taxonomy): domain Eukaryota; kingdom Metazoa; phylum Chordata; class Mammalia; order Rodentia; family Nesomyidae; genus Cricetomys; species Cricetomys ansorgei. Next base: position 11,325,726 of record JAMJFZ010001815.1, read on the forward strand.
CATGTTACTGTGCCTCTCTCACATTTTGAGATAGCTTCAAACTTTCTAAAGCTTCAGATATAAAGCTAATGTAATAAAAAAGACACGTCTCTTCATTTATCCAGAGACTGCTAATAAAACCTACAACAGCCACACTCCTAATTTCTCATCCTACTTTTCTTGACTCACTGGTAATTGGCCATTACCATTACCACTGACTGGTAATGGGCCAAAGGATGGAAAGGCACGCCGAAGTGTTATTTTCACTAGGTAATATATAGGGCTCGTGCGAAGGAAGTTCAACCCCATCGCCATCTAAAAGCCTGAGTTTCAAGGATCTCAGTTTTTAGCATGGTTCCTGCCATTTGCTGCAAACAACGGGCTATAACATGTAGAAAAGGCTGTTCTCCCTAGCTTGGTGTCTTGTTTTAATTCAACGTATGATATACAGTAAATGTCGGACAAAGGAAGAAGGAAAGAGATCACTGAAAATCAAGAACTGTACATTCACATACAAGAATTCAAAGAAATGTTAAACTGGGAAAGGTGTGTGCAGGAAAAGGAGGCGTGTATCAGGTAAATAGCTCAGCTTGGACAACTCTGAGTCGAAGTGCAATTCTCACATGTGCTAATCAAATAAGTTGAGCAGCCTGTTTGACATTCCTGAGCCTCACCTAGAACCACCTCACAGGCACCCTCTGAAAATGAATGTTGTAGGTGAAGTACCTAGCACGTAGTAGGACCCAAAGAAAAACATGACTAATAGAAGAACCATACTCTGCTCCAATAGCCTTGAAAGAACATGAGAACAGCCAAGTCAGACTGCTTTCTTTATAATTACCGTAACTCAGACATTCTCTCCCCCCACCTCTCTCTGTGTCTCTCTGCGTCTCTCTCTCTCTGTCTCTCTCTCTCACACACACACACACACACACACAAACACAGACACACACAGCTGCATTTGCTGTCTGACCACTAGAATTTCCTGTGAATTTCATCTTCATTTCTTATATTGGGCTCACTGAGCATGACATCCAGTCAATGTATCTTTAAAACTCTTCCCAGATTATTCTCATGAATGATCACGTTAGAGAATCCATGGTCTATAAATAGAGAAATCAACTGTCTTGCTGGCATCCACCTAACAAGACTGGGATGAATTGTGAAACTGAGGGAGGAAGGAGGGTTGTGGGAGGGGCTAAGGGGTGAAGATAGAGACCATGCCACAGGGTACGGGAAGCATGAGTGTGCACAGCAGGGAGGCTCTTAAAAAGCAGGCACAGGACGGCCTGTCCACAAGGACAACCTATGCTATGTGGCTTATGCTCATCACCCCCACCCTTCCCAGATGGTCCCGTGAGCATCAGCCCTTGCTCTAACCCCTCATAGCGGTTTTCTTCAGTGATTTTGTTTTAAACTGGGAACTGTAGTTTCATTAAGTTGCCCAGAATAAAGGACTGTGGCTACTCACAGACACAACCCCCTACTTATAAGCACAAGAGATCTGATCAGGTCCGTCTCTGTACTGGGCTGGCTTACTCTTCCATTTGTCAAGTAGTCCACATCCCTAAATGGGCAGAGTACATCATTTCTTGGAATTTCTGAGCTCAAACAAAGCTTCTGTCTCAGCTGAATAAATAGCTAGGGCTGTAGGTCAGCAGCCATGCCCAGACAGAACTTCTTTGACAGTGAGATGCAACCGGTACCACACCGTGTTTAAACCAGCTAATCATAATGGTATTATCTTAGAACACAAAGAACTACTGTTTTCTTCATTCTGTATGAGAACCCCTATTTTGCCTATTTCATAGAGTTTTCCAATTTCAAAGCATCATACAAATCTGATACCCACCCACCTCCTTTCAAAATTCATTTACTTTTCCTAATACATGTATGTGTGTTTGCTTATGAGACATACCCATCAAGCACGTATGGAGAGGGAGCTGTTCATGTGGAGTGCCTCTCAGAATATTATCGTGAAGATTTAAAGGAGAAGCGGGCTGGCCATCTGTACTGAGAATGTCTAGCATCACAAGATCAGGGGAGTTCAAATCAGGCCAAGAGGAGCTCAAAGAACTGTACCCTATTCCATTTCAAAGTTAACTCAAACGTCCTCAAGACCAACCCTGCACACAAGTAAGAATGAATCAAATGAGACAAATATGAGGAATAACTTGAGGCAGGCAAACAATGGCTGTGTGGCTAACAGACTATTTCTAAGGGAAAAAATATTCTAATGAAGAGCTGGGACCTGTCACCTACATCTAACTACCCATGAGAAGTGAAGAGTGCACTGTCACACAGAGTTCTATAGACAGTTTTAATCAAACACATTTAAGCAAACTGAGGCAATAAAACACCTGTAAGGAAACAGGAAGAATACTCAGACAAACAGCCAGGCTGCTGGCTCTGACTCTTTCTGTATCACAAAATAAATAGTCTTTATCTGGACTGAGGGAGACTGCTCAGATAAAAGCAGAACTGCTTCATTCCGCTCTAACCTAGAAGACACTATATGCTCAGCTTCATACCACAGTCGCTTAACAAATCTGACTGGCAGGATTATGACTTAAGTTCACATATATTTTGCAAGGAAACTTAAAAACAAAACAAACACTGGCTTCAACAAATCACAAAGTCCCTGGCACGAGGACAGTAGCAGAAAAGGTTTGCATGCGCTTAAAGAAACACGGTTTAATGATTCCCGATGACAAAAACCGACAACAAAAACACATAACCGTTACTGAGAGCCAAATTATGGGGGTACATCTAAGACACCAAACCAAACTATACTAACAAGCATGTAAACATGTGGACGTTCAGGCAGCTGACTTGCTTTCTTTTGTACTGGCCTTATGCCAGAACTATACAGATAATGCCACAACCAGATGTTTGTCTTCCTAAACGCAGCCACTGTAAAATATAAACAGCACTTCATGGAGCAGAATATTGGCAAGGTCTGTGGTGCACGTCAACAGGACCTCCACCAAGGTCGGTCATGACTGTGCACACTAACCCGAGCATAATCTCTTTCTGCCACAGTGCAATGATCCACACCAAATGACACAATGTCCGGCCCATGAAGTTAGACATCATGAATACCACTCACTTCCAGAAAAGCTTGAATAAGGAAAAGGTTAAATTAAAAAAAAAAAATCAACTCTGAATTAGTAACATGGAGAAGTCATTTAGGCAATCACTTCCCAGGGAACTAAACTACACTGATTCAAATACATTTGAAAGACAAGTAATTTGTCCAAAGCTACATATGTTAGGGGACAAGACCTCAGCTTCCCTGTAGCTTGGGACACGTCCCAGTCCCAATGACATGCCGCCCCAACAATTTCTGATGTCAGACCAGGGCCATGGAATTTGGGATGCTTAATCCGTGCCTCCACCCTCAACACGCATAGAACAACGGAAAGCAATTATGTGAACGCTCTGACCATGAAAGCTGATGGAGAACTGGAATTTGGCCTCTTGGACTATGGAACAGCCTTCAGAATGACGGAGAACTGTACTGTGACCTACACTGTCCGGTCACTTCCTATTCCTTTTTAATTGTCACACAGTCCTCGGGTGTTACATGGAGACTACGGTGCGTCTCTGTGTGTAACTGTCAATGATCAATGGTTGTATTGGGGCAATCTATCATCTCAAACATTTATCATTTTTTGTGTGTTAGGAACATCAAAATCCTCTATGCCATCTACACTAAATACTCAACTGTCCTGTTTCCTAATTTAACTTCTGCCACAGAGCTAAGTTTCTGTGGGCTATCCCAAAAGAAAAATCAAGAACCATGAATTAAAGAAAGTAAAGCTAAGCATTCTGTTAAACCAATGCTTTCCCAAGTCATGCAACAATGAAACATAAGATCCTGCTGAAATTAATCTGAGTGTAAAAGACATGGCTAGTGCGAGAGACAAGGTTATAGTCATCACATAGGGGAGCTCTAACGTTCACGAAAGCGAATACGAAGATAGATGGCAGTCCATATGGTAAAGTACGATACCTGAGTCTGGCGAGAAGATAAGAGTATTCATTTACACTCGTTTCACTCACCTGCCGTCCATCATTTCCAGGTGTGTCCTTGGACACAGAAGACACACCGGCACGGAGGGAATGGGACCTCCTTTTGGTAAACTGAAGACAGTGTGCCGCATGAGGGCGAACTCTCTCGGTGCTGTGCTGTTCTTGGAAACTGCTATAACTTTTTGATTGGTTTTCCAGAAACACACTGTTTTGAAATGATTTCTCTGCGACACAGTGAATGGAACTTAAGCTGGCTGCCTTTTGGAGAAGAGAAACATCATTTTTTCTCTGCGACGTTAGCCGTTTTGTGTTGGCGTCATCTGAATGTCTCTCCCTCTCTGTGAGACATGGAGAGCTATCTGTTTCTGAAATCGTCTCGTCCTGGACACTAACTTGTACTTCTGAGTCGCTGCTCCGAGCAGAGGAAACTATCACTCGGTAGGAGCAACTGTCCACGGAGCTGGGCAGAGGTTTCTGTCGGCTGTGGTCTGCTGTAGCCGCCTCCCCCCGCTGCACACCATCTCCCCCTGTGGGACCTGCGGGGTCTCTGGATGACACAGCTGGCTGGTCCCTGGCAGGCTGGCCGCCACCCTTTTTGCCTTCTCTTTCACTCCCTCGTCCCACTGGCTTGGTGTCACCTACAGCTTTCTGGAACGGTTTTCTTCTGAAATATCTTCTTCCGGGAGAGTATTTTTCAGGGCTCAAGGGAGTTTTGGCAGGATCAAAATATTGCTCTTCTTTCTCAGCTCGCACACAGCCACAGACATTCCCCATCTGATCCACAGGCAATCACAGCTCCACAAACTCAGTCATTTCAAAATCCAGGGCTTCCAGGAGCATCTCCCCCAAGTCCTGAGGTTCCCACTCTGACCAGTAATTCCTAGCAGACTTTGTGACCATCCTCTTCAGCCTGAAGCCATGTTGCTTATGAGAAAACCACTCACAAGAAATGTCGTGGCACGCTGCCAGCCGGTCTCTGTGTCTTATTAGGCACTGTGGCTTATTCCTGGCCACCAGTCCTCTCAGACAAACATGACTGCTCGCGGTCAAATCAGACACCAATGAGCTTCCAAAGCAAACCCTGAGATTCACTACAGAGACCAGGACCCACACATTAACACGCTGCCTTCTGAAAGGCAGACGCACTAGCTGTTTGCATTAACCTCTGAAGCTAAGCAAACAGAAAGTAAACACAGTCAAGAGACTTATTAGCAAAGTGCCCTTCAAGTTCAGCCTCAAAGTGCCTTTCAAACTCAAGTCAGGAGAGCCTATACCGTATGGCTTTTTTCCCCCTTAAAAAACACCAACTAATTTTAGGACTTATATACAAATAAATGAAAAGCTTAAGAGTCTCTATGTTAAGATTAACTCAGAAAAAAATGGCATAAAAATATAATTCAACAATAGGATAAAAGGAAGGTAAACACTGAATGCCAAAAGATACTTTAATCATCTCAAAAGCCAGTCTTTAAATATTGTTTAAATAATAAACGTCTAAGTTATCTGCTCATTAGGATTGTCACATGAGCAAATGAATAAACGGAGTGATTTAAAGGTACACCACTTAGCCGAAGGAAGTGCCTGCACATTCTGACACATACATGGGGGCAGTTAAACTTTATGCTCTGTAATTGCACTTGGGTTAAATATTAAACAGCGTTCGCAGGGTCACGGTGGAAAATTAAGAAATCGGTATAGAGACTGATTCCCTGAGGTGCGCATATTTCTGATACTGAGTCACAGACACGGCGCAGAGGAAATCAGAGTGACGGGAAAGAGACTGACACACAAGCCAAAGTCATCTGGAAAGTTGATAACTGCTTTTCCAAAAGTAGTCACCCACCCATCCGAAATGGAACCCACTGTATTTTACTGAGGAGGAACATCCAATTAAACGGTCAAGTTAGCACTGATGCTACAGATCTCTGTCAGTAACCAATCAGTATTGTAAGTGCTTTCTTAATTGTTTTAAAAGAAAATTAAAACATTATCCAGTGGCATATCCTAGATGAAGTCAAGAAAAAAATAGTCTTGGGTTTGTTTCTTCTTGTTTTTGAATGTCTTCGAAGGCAAAGGAACATCATTTAAATGCAGAATGGCTATTTGTACTGACAGGGTGAAGAAGCAAGCTGTGATTGGCACCCCTTCCACCCTTCCCGCCAGCCCTGCCAAACTGAGCAACTGTCTGTGGTTCGGTCACATGCGCCACTCCCTTCCAGAAATGGCTCAGCTTTTACATCTGCCTGGTAACTGGTCCCTTTACAGCCTTCTCCTCTAACGCCCTGCCAGGCCTGGCACAGCCCCTAAACTTGTCTTCATGAACTTTGATCTGTATTTCTCTTGCCAACGGAAGCATCACCCCTGAGCACAGTTAACTTATAAATGGTACTTCAACAGATAGTACAACACCTCATATGATCTAGCATAGGTCTACAATATGAGACTATCAGGAATAGAATTCCTACTTTCCAGTTGCCAGACTGAAAAACAGACTCAATCTGTGGTGCTCAAAAGCAGTATTTTAAAAACAGACCACTTGTTCTTCTGAAAATTTTGCCTTCTTTATGCAATGAATAGAGGAAATATGAGGCCATGGCACTCTGGATGAGGGTGACCTCCACCCTTCTCTCTGGGCACAGCCGGAAAGAATTCTCATCTTCGATGATCACAGCACTAGGAAAGCTTTATTTCATTTGTATTTTACCCAAACAACTACATTCAAACTCAATCCTTCTACCTCTAATCTGCAGTGGCTAGCTTAACATGTAAATTCTTCTTAAATGATCTTCTGCTTTAAATTCCCTCAAATGTAGACTTTATACACACTGCTTCTAACTTCTGTGTACCCACATTCCCATCTGCCATTTTCCTGTTTCTGCTGTAAGTCGCCGGGTAATGTTTTCTCCAGTCTCGGCATTTCAGACCGTTTACTATCCTTTCCTACTTGGGCTTTTCTTCCGTGGTTCCGTCAGTTCCTTTTCCTGTTGCTTAACTCGTCCCCGCGAGTGCTCTTCTTCTGTTTTCTCAGCAAGACCTGCCCCTGTGCCATTGTGATCCCTCCCCAGACCCCCAAACTCTCCATTCCCTTTCCATCTGTGTTCTCTTGAGTCCTCTGAGGACCCTGTCTCCCTGACAGACTCAGTAACCACTTTTTTTTTTTTTGAAGGATTTATTTTTATTTTATGTGCATTGGTTTGCCTGCATGCCAGACCCTCTGGAACTGGAGTTTCAGACAGTTGTAAACTCCATGTAGGTGCTGGGAATTGAACCCAAATCCTTTGGAAGACAGTCAGTGCTCTTAACCACTGAGCTGTGTCTCCAGCCCTCAGCAGCCACTCAGCCTTCAGACACAATCTGCCTCATCAGCTGTGTGGTAATTACCTGGCTCCCTCCAGTGAGGGGACCTTGGGCTTTCCCACCTGGGGTCCTTGTAGTTTCAGGATACTTCTACTGCCACCTAGTGTCCACCAAGGGAAATTTAATTTATTTAGAATACGAATACAATGATATTAAATAAGGATTTGAGTCATGAAACCTTTAAATAGCTAAATCAAGCAATACTGTCCAAAGAACAAAAGAAATGTCTGCGTTTAGGAAGAAGAGATCTCCATCTCTCAACTCTAAGATTACAATAGAAGGCCTTTAAAGTCAAATACAGAAGGTCACAGAGACTACCAAACAAGACGCCAGGCTCACAGTGTTCTTAGAAGGAGTAACTGGAGTTATAGAATTAGCCTAAAATTTGTTTTTCATCCAGAGGACACAAAATACCCTTCACACAAACCATATGAAAAGTAGCCACAAGAATGTAAAAACGGCAAAGAAGAAAAACCAGGCTTACCTGAAAGTGCAAAATTATTGTCCATATTAACCCCAAAGTCAGCTTCGGATTTCCATCTGTTATGTCATCATTTCTAATATTCACTAACTTCACCTGTTTTATATACAGAAAAAGAAACATTTATTATAAACTAGGCACAGGTTCTCTTTACTTATAAAAGAAATGATAAATCACACAAAGCACAGAGATCACCAAATACTGCTTCCCCTTTCCTTCAATGGCCTAGATAACAAGACTGTCTGAACACAAAGTAAAACTGGGTAATGTTGTGGTTCTGCTTTCTAGAACAAGTTCTGAAATGTCCGCTTGTCAAAAATACAATTAAAATGATGGAGGGACCAGAGAGATGGCTCGGCAGTTAAGAGCATGGCTGCTCTTCCAGAGGCCATGAGATCAATTCCCAGCAATCACATGGTGGCTCACAACCATCTACAATGGGGTCTGATGCCCTCTTCTGGCATGCAGGTGTACATGCAGACAGAGCACTCGTATACATAAAGTATATACATAAATAGGTTATTTAAAAAATGATGGGGCCTAGATAACTATTTGTGATCTTAAAATTAGGGGACAATTTTATGTTTTGAAATGAGCTTTTTTTACCCTTACAATCAAGCCGAAAACGGTCTGAGGCATAAACCAACTTTTACAACTTGTACAAATAAATGTTTTAAACTAGTATTTTCTAGGTAAGTATTTAAGTCATTGAGCATCTAGAAGCTGAGCAGACATCGAAGAGTAGTACAATACTTAGAACTGAAGCTTATCAGCTGCTCAACTCTGACACTCAGGTAAATAACTGTAATGGTGTCCAATAGTCTCACACAAAAGAATTAAGAGGTCTGAATTAAATACCAAGACTTATATGCCACTATGTTGAGCACTTTGTCTCCTTATTTAAGGGAGCATGGTGGAGCAAGGGGGACACATTCTCACCCTTCTGTCCCTCGTCCCTTCGGTCATGTGAGAATACAGGCCACCCTTGGCAGACACCAAGTGTTACTGTCTTGATCTTCAATTTCCAACCTCTAGAACCACAAGGGATGGATGCTGCTTTTTATGGATTACAGAGCATCGGCTATTCTATGACAGCAGCACAAAGCAGACCGAGCCAGTTATCCACTTAACCGGAAACAGAAGACTCCTGTACCACTAGTAAGGAAAACACTGCTAGCACTGTTTCTAGAAGTAGGGTGTGACCTGTGAAAATATTCTAATATATGTGGTGTAAAAGCAAGGTGTCACCTCACGCCTGCCAGGAACAGTGGCATTCACAGACATTCCTGAACGTCTCTAACTGCCTAAGCAGAAGCAGTCCTTCGTATTCGAGGGGAAATACAACACTCGCCATTCTTCTGAGCTACACCTAATATTAACTTCCTTTCTAGAAACAGATGATGGAAAGGGTTGTTAAATATTTGCATCATTAACATGCGCAATAATTACCTTCACATTCAGATTTAATTAAACCTTTACACCCCCTGACATATTCCTGTGTTTTTATTTAATCCCTTAAGTTTATAAAGTTAGATCTGAAAAATACCATACCTGGCGTCTTTTCAAATAGTCAAGTGCAATCTGTACATTCTGTAGTCTGTGAAAGCGCATCCGACCCTTCTCTCTGGGCTAAGGATAAAAAATTGAAGGCGTAAAAATACTACAGTTTATAATACCACTGACCATGCTGTTTAAATACATTTTCTGTTCATCTGAATATTTTAGACTTTTTTTTTTAAGGTAGGCCCATACATTTTTTAAAAAGAGGTTTTTAATTCTTCTCTATTATCTGGGACTGAATATCAAGTATGAGGGACTTTTTCTAAAGTTTAAACATATGCTTTATTCCAAATTTAAACAAAAGGAAAAGCACAGACCACGGAGACATTTTGTGTTCACTGAGAGAACAATCCTGGCCAATTGGTACTTAGCTACGAACCCACAAAAATAATCTAATTCTCCGTTTCATCTTCTTAATATACACTACCAGCAAGAGAGTTGTTCTAATTGTATTTGTGGATTTATGAAAATGAGGTAAAATAGCATGCAATTAGTATTTAAAAAAAAAAACAAGGAGAAAGACAGAGGTTTGTTTAGTCATGACAGAGGAGAGGAAGAGTAACGTATACTATGCTACATTTCCTCTGTATCTTATTTCTGCCTTTACACAAAGTTCAGGAAGAAAGGACTTCGGATTTCTATGTTGCACTGGATGTGGTGGATGTATTTTTCTAATCTCAGGAAAAGCATCAAATCATAGTGATTTTCTTTAATGCCATTTTCCTTAAGAAATGGTACACATGAGCAGAAGGAAAAAAGGAACAGAGCTGAGAAATACTTAAAAATACAAAGAATGGGGCTGACATTCATCACGAGATAGTCCAAGAGCAAAAAAGGCCCAAGAAACTGATGCCTTCACTTCTTAAATACAAGTTGTTGACATCAAAGTTGCCATGGTAAAGGACAGCAGACCATAAGAGGGAAAAATATTTTTGGTAACAGGAAGAAATGATATTAAAAGTTCACCAATTAGATCCCATAAAAGCATAATTTCCAAGGAAATCGGGGTTGTAGGATAAAGAAGGCCAGAGGGGTTCATCTGTCTCTGCAAAGGTGGCTGACCTGTGTCAGGTAAGTGTCAGTTGGACCACCCTGTGGATTCTATGGGAAATAAGACTTAAAGTCTTACCACTTCTACATCCCACAGATGAAGAATATCCATCTATGCCGATGGTATGATTTTGTTGCTGTTGTTGTTTTCAAGACAGGGTTTCTCTGTTGTAACTCTGGCTGTCCTGGAACTCACTCTGTAGACCAGGTTGGCCTTGAACGCACAGAGATCTGCTCGCCTCTGCCTCCCAAGTGCTGAGATTAAAGGCATGCGCCACCAACGCCTGGCTTAATGGTATCATTTAAAGGAAACACTAAACAAAAATCTCTCTATGCCCCTCAAAAAGAGCAATAAGTTGTCATGTCTGAAATATCGATTCCAGAATGAAATGAGCGTGCATAAAAATTAGTATACTAGTTTTCAGGATTCTAAATTTACATACAGTGTAAAAATCTCTAACACAGCAGGGCACGGTAATGTATAAACATTATCGATCATTTCAGCTCTGAAGATAAATTTAGAGAGAAAATATTTCCTTTGTCCAGTTTCTTAACAACCCCCTGCTCGGGGGTTGGGTTCCTGTCTCTGCTCTCGAGGGGGCTTGAGCTCGTGAGTTAATGGCCTATCAGGTTAGCAGTGCACACACCACCACTAGGTTAGTGAGTTACGGGGGCGACACCTACCCCCTTGTCCTCATCCTCCACATCCTCATGCTGCTCACACTCGCATGCTGCTGGTGCACTCACCAACCGTAAGGTCTTCAGAAAGTCTCGCTCCCTTGGCTAATGAACATAACAGACAGAAGACAGGACAGCAAGGGTACAGACAGACCGGGAGTGAAAACAAGAGCATGAGCGGAACGCGGTGAGGGAGGACAGATAACCAAGAAAGGGAGCAATGGTCACACGGATGGAGACAGCACCTGGGTTAGCCCAGGCCTCAGACGTGAAGTTTATCTCCTTGCTATGTGCGAGTCTTCCCATGTGTGGTTATACTGTGTATCTGACTTCTTTTAAGCAAAACGAAGCAAAACAAAACAAAATACCCAAAGTTTTTAATTAAAAAAAAAGCAGCACGAAGGAAAATCGTATGTTATGGATAGAACCTATCACAAAAGCAAAGACATTTTCAGGTCCTCGTTCACATCACAGAAGAGGGGTGCTGGAGCAGCCACCAGAACTCTGTTCTTCTGGTGGAACGCAAAGGTTGGAGGGTAAGTGCTGCAAAACCCTAAAATCTATCCTGAAGAACACCCCGTCCCATGTGTACAGCATTGTATGCTCGGCAAAATAAATTAGGAAGCCTCAGACTTACCAAGGTGTCTCCAGAAAGAACCTCCAGGAGGGAGATCAGATTGTGCCCGTCCCTCAAGTCTTCATAGAGATCATTCACGTGTTTCCGAACCTATGCAGAAAAACGAAAACAGAAAACAGCAATCTTCAGTCCTGAAACTCGGAATCCACCTTAACCGCTCCTAACCATGACAGGGCTATCAACAGAAACACGCGTCACGTGGGGTGCATCCGCTTGCCCGTTTTTCATTTTTATTCTCTCACTACTTGAAAACTTATTTTAATTTAAAACCAAAAAGAAAAAAGAAAAACTGATTTTCAGGGTAACAATTCATAAAGATGTCAAGAATTACTAACTTTTTAATACCTCAGGTTAAATATTGGCATGGACTATGATACGGACTTACAATTTTTAAATAAAAGTAAAATCCTGACTTTATTCGTGATCCCCGATACAACCAGTCCACCTTATTGGCGAGCTGTATTTACCTCCAATTGGTCTTCATACCATCCAACACATAACAGATCAAGAGGCACTTTGTAAAAACCGTAAGTGAAAGCTGCAATAACTGTACACGGAATCCTATGAATTATTTCTACAATAGTATTTCTATTGTTTTCAATAATAATAAAAAAACATAAAGCACAGGTTAGGAGGTCTCTACCCAAATATTTCCACAGCATCAGCCTTGTGGTGGATAATCTAAATAACACTAGCGTGAAAACCAGCTTCCAGCCTACAACAGCTTCCTCCACCCCCAGCCTGACCAGAGCCTGTGATTTTAGAGCATGAAGTAGATTCCCAGAATGCCCTGCCCACTCTGTCTCTCCGAGTCAGTTCAGTAATGACTTATCCACTACAAGACCTGTGTTCCAGAGACAAAGGCCAAAGCAGGCCAACAACACGGCTGCTTCACAGGGACTAACACGTTCCCAGATTTTTCACTTTCTTGCAATTCTGAACTGCATTTCTTTGGACTGCTCACATGAAAGGAACCGAAGTAAAGAGCTAGAAGGTTCAAGAACCAGAAAGAACCTCCTTTACCCATGGCACAATGCCTGCACCTGCCCATCTCTGCAGTAAATTCTCCAAGTTTTTTAGTGTGAATCAAATGCCATTGTTCTGATAAATGTCAGGAAAACAAGCAGTGCCAAGTAATAAATGAAATAAGGGTATGGTTGAAGAGCCCGATGACAAAGCGAAGCAAACCTTTAACTTGGCAAGTCTTTACTCCAAAAACAGGGACTAAATGCCATTAACCATATTATCTTAGTTGACACACACACACACACACACACACACACACACACAAATTTATGTGAGTGCACATCTGTGTGTGTGTGTGTGTGTGTGTGTGTGTGTGTGTGTGTGTGTTCTGTAACCTCCCTGTTTTGTTTGTTGTACAGGAATCAAACAAACACAGGGCCTTAAATACCTGGCAACAAATCTATCACCAAGCCACACTTTTACCCCCTGCAATTTATTTTATTAGCATTAAAAAATATTTTTGATTAAAGAAAAAATTCCCTTAGGAGTATCATATTAAATTTACTTGCTTCCATGCCCAGTGCTTGGGCCTTTTTGTCAAAATCACAGGATCCTTCAACATTCACATATACATTTGGCACCATCTTGACAGATACAGATAACACTTAAGCTCACCAGCTTCAGCTCTAAACTACTTTTAACCCACTCTCCATCTTTACAAACTGGAGCTTTAGTTTGATTTTCCAATTCCCACGGACTAGCACTAGTGTCACAGATTATACAATAGTAAAAGAAAGTTTTAAAATGTTTTTCTCTTCAGCAGAAAAATGTGATTTGAAGACAATTTTAGGAAATATTCATTTATGAAATCCATAATTACCCAAAGCAGTTACAGAAGTGTTATCATTCTGTTAGGGTATTTACCTCAAGATATTTTTAATCAACAATCTCCCCCAAGGGTCTTAATAATAATTCAGGGATGAACTGCTTTTCAAGGGCCTTTTCAGGAACATGCACGCTACATACATGACACATTCATGATGTTCGTACTTCACCATACGTGACACACATACACACACACACCAATGACTTTTTCAGGAACGTGACACATACATGACACACACAGCCACAGTCCTTAATTAAATGAAAGGTGTACTGTAATTTTCTATCTGCATATTAGAGCACTATAAAGGTTCTCAATCTCCTTCCAAGGCACAGACTTGAATTTGTCAGGCCTGCTTGGTGTTAGCTATGCCCATCGTGCATCAAAACCTGTGCGTTCTCCCTACAGCTTCTGTGTGGCCAAGAATCAGCCTAACCTTAAAGGAGCCTGACCAGGACCATGCAGAGAGCACAGTTATGCAGTAACGTCATGTAACTACTGACGCTCAGCCAGTTGCTTCATCTCTCAAAACAAATGAATTCACTGTGCAGATCTGACATCCTCCACCCATGAGACAGTGGTAAACAATCATACACTCAGAACTGGGCTTCCCAACACAGTAACTAAAGCAGTGCAGAGGGTCCTGCTGAATCCTGCCAGACACAGTGTCCTACATTCCAGGACAATTTAAGGCAGGGTGTGATTCTGAACACTTATCTCATAGAAAAGTGATTTCACAACTTGCCTTGCTGGTAGATTACACCAGGCGCTCCTCACCAGAAAACTCAGAATTAAATGCCAGTTCTCACCAGTATATTAATGTTACAATTAAAAATGAGCATGCTTCGAAAGGAAAATATTGCATCACATAAAACCAAATTAGGGAAAGAATAAACTAATTTTGAAGGAAAACAAGAATTTGGAACCAGCATTTTAATTTTGCTTCTCATCCTAACTCCGTGACCTTGAACTCACTGCCAATGCTATCAAGGCCTCATTTTTTTCCATTGGCAAAACTAAGGTGTTGGAAGAGAAGCCTGGAGTTCAAACTAGAGAACAAAAACTCTATGGTCTCAAACCAGAACTACCATTTTTTTTAAATTAATGACTTGCTAATTTAAAGGAAAGTGTGTAAAACAGTAAGTTACTCTTAATCCCGGGAGCATAATTTTCTAAAATATGTTAGGAGAGAAAAATCATAGTAACTTCTGTAACACTGCAAACAGAGGTTACTACGAGTTACTTTTATCTTCCTTGTGTAATGGTCCAAAGAAACATGGTATAATCTATGCTCCTTGACTCCGAGACAGCAGGATGGAGCTCAGCAGTAGAACCTCGTATGTGTGGATACAGGTTCAGTATGTGTGAATATGGGGTCAGTATGTGTGGATACAGGTTCAGTATGTGTGAATACAGGGTCAGTATGTGTGGATACAGGTTCAGTATGTGTGAATATGGGGTCAGTATGTGTGAATACAGGTTCAGTATGTGTGAATACAGGGTCAGTATGTGTGGATACAGGTTCAGTATGTGTGAATACAGGGTCAGTATGTGTGGATACAGGTTCAGTATGTGTGAATACGGGGTCAGTATGTGTGGATACAGGTTCAGTATGTGTGAATACAGGGTCAGTATGTGTGGATACAGGTTCAGTATGTGTGAATACAGGGTCAGTATGTGTGGATACAGGTTCAGTATGTGTGAATATGGGGTCAGTATGTGTGGATACAGGGTCAGTATGTGTGGATACAGGTTCAGTATGTGTGGATACAGGTGCAGTATGTGTGAATATGGGGTCAGTATGTGTGGATACAGGTTCAGTATGTGTGAATATGGGGTCAGTATGTGTGGATACAGGTTCAGTATGTGTGAATATGGGGTCAGTATGTGTGGGATCAGTATGTGTGAATACAGGGTCAGAGCCTCAGTTCACAAACCAAGGCAGCTTATCTCCAATCTCCCTAATCTAAGAAAAGCACATTTCATTATTATTATCAAAGTGGTGGAAGGGGAGAGTGGATTACTGAAAGCTGTCCTCTGAATCCACAGGTACATTGTCACACAAAGGCAAGCGTGCAACCATGCATGCATGTGCATGTGCACACATACACACAAATATTAGACCCTTCAAAATGCTTAGAAGTTCTTAAAATCCACACCATGAGCAAAGTGTGGTAACAGATGAGATACGGAATCAAACTCAGGGCTCTGATCAACTGGCCAGCTTGATAAGAAGGGGAACTAAATAGTTAAGCCTAAAGAGAAAAGGCATAACTGTTTGCTTTCGTCCAAAATCTGAGTCACAGACATTTGGCCTGGTAAGTTCACTTCACAGACAACTACTGTAACTGCCAATACTCTTCTTCTGCTTTCTGTTTAAAATTAAGTGTAGTTTCTCCTTTCTTTGGATACTTATTCCCTGTGAGGCCCCCTGGGGGGGCGCTCATGACAGGGTCTCAGTATGTAGCTCTGGCTGTCCCGGAACTCACTATGTAGTCTAGGCTGATCTTGAACTCACAAAGATCCTCCTACCTCTGCCTCCCAAGAGCTGGGATTAAAGGAGTATGCCACCATGCCCACCAGGCTTCCAGTGCTTTCTAAAATGTGTGTACTGTTTGGCACCTTGGCACCTGTCGCATACCCATGGGGGGCGCGGATCTTGTTTGCAAAAGAATAGCCTAAGGAAGGAAATAACTGTAAATGGGAGGAAAATCTAAAGGAGGTACTAGAGGTTCCCTAGGAATGAACAGAGGTAGGCATGCTAGTCCTGCTTACCCACCCAGGCATTAGCTAGTCAAAGGTGCAAATGGAAAAACAGCAAAGCTGGTTCTAAGAGTTCTATTTTGTTAAAATTTTACATGAGCCAAAACTGAATTTCAACTTTGGATAGAAGAATATATCTTCATGGATCTGCTTATTCAGACAATTCAAAATTGTCTTTCTCAGAAGTTTGACACTGTATTAGTTCTTGTTAATTTAGAACAGTGGTTCTCAACCTTCCTCACGTTGTAGCCCTTTAATACAGTTCCTCATGTTATGGTTACCCCAACCATAAAATTATTTTCACTGTTACCTCATAACTATAATGCTGCTACAGTTATGAATCACAATGTAAATATCTGATATGCAGATTCTCTTAGGTGACCCTAGTGAAAGAGCTATTTGACCCCAAAGGAGTCACAATCCACAGGTTGAGACCACTGATCTAGGAAAAGCTCCACAAGAATTTTGAATCTCACACATGTCAACACTTTTGTGACTAAGACAAATGCCCAAGACAGGCAGTTTAAATTTGAGGTGTGGCAGTTTGCCTACTGTGGTAGTTCAGTAAACAGGACAAAGAGGCATATTCTTTGGTGCAAACCCTGTCAGGTCTCAGCAGAGGGAACCACTGTCCTGGCCAGTGCCATACTGGACAGTGGAATCCTGAGCATCTCAGCTCAGGTGTTTTTATTGATTCAGAACTCCTCAGGTATTCTACTGATAGCATATGCAGATCATTAGCAATCAAACATCCGCCCCATAAATCCAACGCCTGCAGACAATACAAAACACCAAGTCTAGGGAGCCCCTCATTAAACAGTGCACAAAACAATTATTTTATATATAACTAAAAATAAACTTCTACAACACTGACGTTTACTGTTGCTTATGGTCTCAGAGGCTGCAGTCCATCACAGCATGGAGGGTGTGGCACAGCTGAGTAGGTCCCATCATGGAAGCCATGCAGCAGAGGGAGAGCATCTCCCTCCCATGCATGACCTCAGATAGGGAGGTCACAAAAGGGCTCCAGTCCATGGAATGGGTTGCCCACAGTCAGAGCAGGTTTTCTCTTTTGCCTCTGGAATTGCCCTCCACCCCCTCACCCCAGATACACCCAGAAGTGCTTAGGTACATCTCAATCCAATCACCTAACCATCGTGATTAATCACCAGAGGGCATGTGTGGCTGCAGTTTGGTTCACTAAATATGCATTTGACCTTTATCACCAGCTGTGAGGTCCTAACAATAGAGAGGTCCATATGAGAGAGCACCGCCTCCTGAAGTCTACCGTCTGAGACCGCAGTGGAAACATTTCAGCAGCAAACGGACAGACTCATGTGCTGAAGTGCAACAGGGAGCTCTCTCCCGTGGTGGCTCTAAGAACTCCTCTTAGCACAGAAGGCAGGATATGACAGGTCTAGAAGAGCAGGAAGGGAGGGAAAGGGCAAAGATTTTCAAAACTGTGTAGAGGGTACCTAGGAAAGGAAGCAGCTGCACAGTCAAAGAAGTGTGTCAAGGTGGGAAGGGGACCGGGAGACCGGGCAGCTTCAAACAGCAAACATTAAGAAGCTGTGAAGGCCATTAAGCAAAATTAGGGAGCCAGAAAATGCTGGTCCACATATGTGGGGGCACTGGGCTGAGGACAATTAGTGGGAAGCAGAATCACAAACAATCTCGGCCTCCTTTATCTACAGCCTAAAAGCAGGACCCCGAGTTGCAAGCCATCCTTCCTAACCCAACCAGAGCCAAGAGCATCTATCTCTGAAGACTCTTTTGTTCCTTACTGCAGGTGGGAACCCGAGGACGCTACATGAACAAGCTTTAATAACCAGCCTCTGTCCGCCACTTATTTGCTTTCCCAACGTGCCACCCCTTGAGACTTGGTGATTTATGTGTGTCTTTGGTTCTTTAAAATTTTACTCTTCTCTGCTGAATATGCTAGACAAGATGGAATCAAAGCTCTCGTCCAGAATTGCTCACTCCCGAGATCCTTCTCTAGTGCGGCTGTTCTCAACCTGTGGGTCTTGACCCTTTTAAAAACATCTACATATCAGATATTTACATTACAATTCGAACAAAATTACAGTTATGAAGGAGCAACAGCAATTAATTTTATGGTTGGGGTCACCACAAAAGGAGGAACTGTATTAAAGGGTTGCAGCATCAGGAAGGTTGAGAACCACTGTTCCAGCGCACGCATCAAACATGTTAATACACTTATTTTATTTCTTTTTAATCTTTTGTTACAATGGTTGGTTCCAGCTAAGAACCACTGAAGGTTATTCTTCCCTATAGCATGGCTCATAAGTTTCCTGTAAACTATGATCTTTAGAGAAGCTGAATCACAAAAGCCAAAGGCCCAATCTGTCCGCAGAGAAAAGGGCCCTCAGGAAAAAGCAAACCAGAAAGGACATTCAGTCAGTGAGCCTGGATAAAACACACACGTCACAGAAGCACCAATCAGCCAGATAAAGGATTCACAGTCTTCTCTTAAAGGACACAGAATTCTCAGACACAATCGGCCATCTTTTAAAAGGCATAGATGATAAAAGAGGATTTGTCCCAAGGACTCTTCACTGCCTTGTACAAACTACTGAATAGGACGGTCAGTCTGATTTAGTGAGAACTATCAATTAAAATGCTTTGATTCCTTTTGTAGCTCAGAAATACATGAAAAGTGGGCCATCAAGTTCTCTTACTGCCTTTAAAGCCTTTTTTTTCCAAAAAAGATTTTAAATGCTAATATTGCTATATAAATTACTGATAAGTAACCTGATCCTTTTAAAAACACACGGAAAGGCTTAAAAACGTTCCCAGAAAGATATGTGAGTCACTTTGTGAATTATAAATTTTAGTATTATTTCTCCAAGAACTTTAAGAATAAAATCAATGCCCCCATTTTTCCGGCTGTTATGAATTCTGAGTCAGTATGTTTAGGTATGAGGAAATACCCCTGTTTGATGCTGTGTAAATCAACACTGGCAACCAGAAAGTGGAAGCAGCACAGTCGCATCATCCTGGACTCAATTAGTCCTTTGAGGGAAAGGTTTCTTTTTCAGACTTTCAAGTGCAGTATCAACTGGACAACACAAATCTCTCTCACCACAAGGTGGAACTGTAGTGGTTGTGACAGCAATGACAAATGCTAAGATTCAAGGGGCTTTTAGTCATGGTTTTATAGGGATCAAACACGTATCAAGAAAATTTCTCAATTTTTGTTGTAGTTTTAGAAAACTTTAAAAAAGGTATTTCTTTCTTTTTACTCAAGTAACTCTTCTGACCCAGGTTGGGAATTTTTTCTGAAATTATGTGAAGTTTCATTTGACTCTGGTTCTGGTTTGGACTGGGTCAGAGTAGTTTTTCTCTTTTCTCTAGCCTTTTCTTCTCATATAGAGGAAAACTGACAAAAATCTGTATTTCATGAGTTTTTCCCTCGGCCTGTGCATCTTTCATATCTTACAAAGCTATGTGGATCTTGGTGTTGAGAAGCTATAACTGAAAGGGAAAAATGAATTCAGAAAACAACACGCTGTGCAGACTAGCATCCTTCCTGGTCTCTGTCCACTTTCCCGTATGTCAGTTGACAGGTGGTGGCGGCATATGTCTCTAATCTCAGAGATGGGCAGGCAGAGACAGGAGATCTCTGTGAGTTCGAGGCCAGCCTGGTATACCGTATATTACGGGTATGTTCTGGATACGCCATATACTCCAGTGCTAAACATATGAGCACTGCTTCAGAGAGATGGAAGCGGGGAGCAGAAGGGGGGACTAGGCAATTGCTAATAAATATTATCATGCTATCTTCACAAGAAAGAAGTGGAAGACATTTTAGGGAGGACCATCCAGTATTCTGTCACTGAGGATTGACATCCAGCCATGTTTGGCAGGGGCATAAAGGTCTCACCTTGTAAATGTCACGCCTTTAATCCCAGCACTGGGCACACAGAGGCAGGCGGATCTCTGTGAGTTTGAGGCCAGCCTGGTCTACAGAGTGAGTTCCAGGACAGCCAGAGTTACAACAGAGAGACTCTGTTTTGAAAATAGAATAGAATAAAATGCCTATGTCAAATAACCATGGTGAGTGCTACTGTGCCAAGATCAGTTTTGGTTAACCACGTAAGGGACAGATGGGGAATCAGTTCCTGGCATGTTTTGTTACTTCTTTTGCATTCCTTCCAATTTCTTATAATACAGACCCTAAAAAGAAAAGGCTGAAAAAGAGGAGTCATAATCACTTAACGCTCCTAATAAAAAAATGGTAAGCTAGCTCAATGAAACAAAATTTTGATACAGAAGAAATCATGTGAGCACAGAAACACAAAACAAATGACAACTGAGTAGAAAGGGTTAAGACAGTCAACATGTGCTCCATTCGTGTCTGAGAAAGCACTAGAAGGCCCGCGTGGTGGCACGTGCCTGTAATCCCAGCACTGAGGAGGCTACAGCACCAGGCTCTCAGCAGCAGGAGCAGACAGAGCTACACTGTAAGAAATTTCCCAGAAGAGGAAGATGAGGAGGGGAGGGGAAGGGTAGCATTGCTACAGTATTATGATCCTATCATTTAACACAAACTTTTTAAACAGATCCTTCTGCAGTTTCAAATATTAGCTCTTACTGAGTTTTTTTTGAAACAGAATCATGAAGTTTTATTACCTTTACTTAAAATATACTCATGACCAAAATTACAAACTAGTCTGTAGATTATGGATCTATTCAATACATTCCTACTACATGACTCTGTAGTAATAATAAATCACGTTCTCCAATTGGGCCCAAATCACTTATTACACATTAGAGGTGAGCTTAGGGAAGTGCACGCAGTTCCTCTATGACGAAATATGCAGCTGGGGACAGGGCGCCTTCTCAGTTGTCCACCCCTCAATGCGAGGTCGCTTTACCAGCCTGCCTTTGCTCTTTATAACTACTTATCATAGCTTCAAAGAAATCCAGTTGGCACCAAGGAGGGATGATGCAGAGAAGACACGGCAGTACAGGGCACGATGGGATTCCGGAAGAAAGGAATCCAGTCCAAAGAGTCCAGGCAGCTGCTGAGCAGGCACCAGAAAGAAAAAGCTTGAAAAATGGGTCATCATCACTTTGCACCCCTAATAAGCTATTCCATATTTATATCAGTTTTGTGACCATGGCACAGGAGAAGAACACACAGAAGCAACAATAAGGACTCTAGGCAATGCAGTGCCCACCACAGAGCTGAGTTTGGCAACTGCCTAAACACAGCTCAGCTGAGTCACCTCTGGGAGCTTTGTCAAGTAAGACACAAGGACTCAACTTTTCCTGAGCCCTTAGAGGTGAGCTTCATGCACGGCCTGAGTGATGTGGAATGTGGCTGCTCCGGTCAGTCTTCAGGCAAACAGGGAGTCTCCAGCTGGGCTGCTGTAAAATGACTTGGGCTCCAGGCTCAAAAGGAAGCTTGCTCCTCACAGAAAAGGCAGATGCTACAAACTCCTGCTCAGTAGAAAAGGCTGAGCAGTTCAGGCCTCTCTGGCTGAGAGGAGGGACACTTCCTGGTCCCTTTCGCTCCTGGTCATGGCACAAGAGGTGACTTCACCCCTCCTCTGGCTCTTACAATCTTTGTGCCCTGGGGGAGAGCAACACTTAATCTGTGAGTATTAGGATAAATATTTAGAATGTTATGGGTCTGGCGTCATTTAGAGATTCACCAGTCTGACCATGAATAAATTTTAGTAACTAAGAGGCTCTATTAATTACTGGCCAGACAATGGACACTGGTCAGATCCACACCTGGGCTTCCCAACCATGTACACAGACTGTCAGTTGGTACGCCTTTACTACCGGACATGTTCGTGGTATAATCTATAGAGAAAGGGGGCTTCTCACTGCTGGGGAGAAAACGACGTTTAAAAAGCCCCTCCTAGAGGCTATTTGGCTTCCCCTACAGACTGCTGTACTTTACCGCCAGGCTGCTGACCTGGCGGCCGGACCAACCACCCTAAGACGAATGGGACCTACTGATATTCTGATGGCATACCATGACCTGGTGCTGCCTCAGACACCGAGGTAAATTAAAAATGGGCAGACCAAACCCACAGGTTGATGAAGAACACTAGAGGAAAAGATTTTTCTCCCAGAAACAACTGGCAGGACTCTGGTAAATAAACATTACCAAGCTATACTGATATCCTCAACACCCAGTACTGTCGAAGTCCAGCTAATAAAGACTATCTATTGGCTTAAACCCATGTGGGAAACAGTCTTCTCTGGCAAATACCCCACAACAAGAATGCAGTTGGGAATTACAATGATGTGTAACAATTTCTTCCCAGATTGAAACAGTCCATCTTGCATGGAAGCCTTCTAAACAGAAAGGTAAACAGTATCTTCAGGAATTCCATAAGTCTGGCCAGATTCACTGCCCCCCGACCCCAAGTAAGTCTTAAAAGCAGAGTACCCTCAGATGAAAGGATGAAAGCTGAGCTTTAAAAAAAAAAAAGAAAGAAAAACTGCAAAGAAGACTATCTATGAGACCAGCTGCCGGGAAGAGGTTTAACAACTGAGGCACCTGGAAAGGACACTCTCCAACCTGTTGATCTGCCTGCAGGCTGTGTAGTGAGCTCCAGGTTGCCAGCTTTTGTGAGCTGTCACCCACGCTAGGGTGGGCTCCGGTGATGCATGTGTCTTTGGATCATTAAGTAACCCCATAAAACTCACTGGTTCATCAAATTAGACTTTGGTAGGATCCATATTACATTTGATCTGTCGTGGATGCCCTGAGGTGAGTAGAGATGTGTGCTCTATCTCCCCAGAAAGAGTTTTGTCACACAACAAATAGTAATAATGGTAAATGGTAAATAAATAATGGTAAATAATGGTAAATAGCTAGCTACCCATGGGCAAGGTCATAAATGAACATCCTCCTATTGAACAGGCCTTAAATGCAATTAGATGGCAGTTGGTTACCCAAAGATGTAAGTGTCACTATTGAACCTTTGAGGACATCTTGTCCTTGTTATGGTTCATGGGCATCACAGCTGGGAAGGACCAGTGATTGCTTTTCTCCATCGGCGGATTGCATGGTACCTTCCAGTAACTATGAGAGCTAGTCCTCAGGAGGAAGCTTCCAGCTTAGTTCCTCCAAATTTCCTGTCTGAAGTATGAGGTGCCTTCAACAATGGGGTTTTAACTTCAAATTCTGGGTGTCAACCAAGGATAACAGCACTAGCCTACATTGCTTAGAGAATCTCTTGAACTCCCATGACCAACTCTCAAAGGATGAGGGATTTCCTGTGGGGTTGTTAGATGGTTCTTAGTGAGAAAATTATCACCCGACATAGCATAATGTTATTTAAACTATAAACAGATGTATATGTATATGCATATGTATATATGTATATACATTCACATATATAACATGTATTTTAAGTAAACATAAAATAGTACGTTCTCAAAAATCTTTAGTGTTGTTTACCCCCCCCAGTTAAAGCCCCCCTCCCTGTGTTTCTCATTTCACTTTCATAGCCCATGTTCTACCACTCCCCTTCTAAACTCCCATATACACGATCCCCATCACCACCAACTGTCCATTTCTACTTTCCTAGCCTGCTTTCTTACACAACCCAAGACCACCTGCCCAGGAGTGGCACCACCCACCATGGACTGGGTCCTCCATTGTCAATCATTAATCAAGAAAATAACCTGAAGACCTGCCTACAGGAAAATCTTACGGAGGCAATGCCTCAAATGGAGCGCCCCGCCCCCTACCTGGGGGCAAGTTTGTGTCGAGTTGATGAAATAGTTTGTGTTGAGTTGACAAAAACTAACCAGCGTGCCATATTCTGATTCATAGATGATTCTCACAAAAATAAAATTGTGCCATGGGAGCAACCAATGCACTGAACCGGCACCTGCAAAGACCACTCTGTGAAGTAAACCAAAGAGGAAAGTCTGTTCAGGAAGGCAGCCACAGGAGAACCTCACATTCTCACAGGAAGGAAAAGCCTCCTTCACAAATGAAGTACGGGAAACGCAGAACGTGATCCCTTCCTCACGGCAAATGTACATAAAACTCTGCCCCAAATCCCATGCAAAACCTTATCTTGAGACAGAGGTAAGAGCTAGATGCGTAGTCGACCCAGACACAGAGCTTCCCTGGCATGCTCAAGGTCCTAGTTCAATACCTAAGACCATAAAAAAGAGAAAAAGGAACAGACAAATCGAAAAACTTATTTCCAAATAGGAACTGTTTGAGGGAGGCTGGGTGGGTAATAGATCATGACAGTACATAATGAGTATGCTGGTGTTTCATCTTATTTATGGACACTGTGCTTTAGATTTTATAAATTTTTCATGTATCACAAAATACTCCTAAATTTGTTTTCAATTGTTTGAAAATCTAAAAAATATTCATCATCCCAAAACCATACCAGAAAAAAGGCTGTGGTTGGCTTTGGCCCACAGCCCACAGCATGCAGACCCCTATTTTCAAAGCCCTAGCCTGAAACAATAAATGGAACACTCATCATTATCAGCTAACTCCATTAAAGCAGATGAGTCCTCCCATCGTGTTCACAAATAGTGAAAAAGACCAAGTTTCCATAAAATAACAAAAAGAACAAAAGCTTGTTCTATTTATACGTGTGTGCACATAGACACACAAACCTGTATGTATGTAAATGTACACAATCGTTGTAGAAAGACTCAAGAATAGTTGAGTCTTAAGCACTGTCTACCAGTATAGGGAAACATCGTACAGAGGGAACAAGCCAACAGCTCCACACTCATGGAGTTAGAAAGGCTGAAGGACAGCTGATCACTTTCCCCCATGCTCTGACTGCATGAAAATCAATAGAGAAAAATCTCAGGAAAATATATGACACAAAAATCTTTATTACATACGGAGACTATGTCTCAAAATAAATAAAATAATTACTATTAGAAGAGTAACAAAATAAACAACTGTAAGTGTGTCAGGAAACATGAGAAAACAGACGCCAAGGCTAAACTGCAGGGCAGAAGGGGGGATATTCCCAACAGAGAAATGACAGTGGCTGAGGTGATGCACCAACCATCACTTAGATCACCGTGTGCTGTGGGCCTGTCTTGAAGTGCGCCACCACTGAGCCCACCTGAGAATTTATTTTTAAGATAAAAAATATATATCCCATGTAAATGAAATAAAGGAGACAGATCTGCCTGATTGACAAGAAAAGGAGTGGGAGGATAGCTTCTTCAAATACGGAAGAGCTGGCACCCAGGTCTACCATTACAGGCCTGGCCCAAGAGACGGGGGGAAGGTAGAAAAGTCAAACTGTATACAGTCAAAGAAATGATTACTATTCAAGTAAGCAGAGCAGTAGTGAGCCATAAAAAGGCCGTGACAAAGCACAGCAGCAACGACTGTCGGAATCACTAACCATGTGTAATCCAAAACCATACACGCCTAAAGGTAATCACCTTAGAACTCTCCCAACGTCTTTCCCAGAAGGATGCTAACTTTTTGACAAACTATTTGAAGCTACTATTTGACAAACACAAAGGAGGTACTGGGTTCAAGAGTCTTACTAAACACTTTTTCAGTCTTTCATATGCTAATATGTAACATAAATCTTTCAGCTGGGAAGTGTTTCTTTCCAAATCCTTCTGGATACGGAAACCTGTTTATCTCCTCCAGGATTCCCCCAGTCGGCTGTCTCAGTGCTGGTTTCACTGGAAACATGATTTGGGAAGTGCTGCTCATGTGTGGGTGCACTTGCACTGAGTGCGCCAGCTGGCGGTAAGGGGGAGGGAGAATCAACACTAATGTATTCATCAGAAATTAACTTGAGACAGAGAAGTTTGAAGTTCAATGCAATTACCTAGAAGAAATATTAAATTATTATATATAGTACTCAGTAAAATCAAAATGTGGGCAAAGGCTTAAGTTTATATAAGGTACAGATGTTTGAGAAACAAATCCAAACTGTGATAAACCAATGCAGATTATTAATACTCATTAACTCTATCAGTGGGAATCATTTCTTTAAATGATTCCTTTAAAGTACACAGTGGCACCTATTCATTCTTCTGGTATACATGCATTTAAGTCTAAAAAATAAAATGTGTTCACTATTCAAGAATTCAGAAGGCTGCATATTTTCAGGGTTCTAACACACCAAATTGGAGGTGGGAGGTGAGGGAGACAGAATTTTTCTCTTTACACTGGATGGTGAAAACCCTAACTCGTGTAGGAAAGCCTAACTACACCACATGCCATTCTCCGCCTAGGCAGGAGGCCAACAGGGTCTGTGTGTGGGCTCTTGTGGGCCGTTACTCTGCTAAGTCTCCTTTGAGGCTAAGCTCAGCCATGATATCATGGCTCACAAATGGTCGCTCACAGCATCCCAGTGCCAACTGTCACCCTGACACGATGGGAAAGTAGTGTGACCAAAGACCTTTTCCAGACTATGCAAAACACTTTGCTAACTTAGAATCCACCATTTAACTGGTATGTGTTCACGTAATATCATTACAAAACCACCATAGCTGTACATTATGAGCCATCTCCTAGTTCAATATTTAAGCAATATTACATTAAAAAATGGTAAGATCACAGCGGCCATTGTGATGAAAAATAGACAAGTCTAAAGCTTTTGGATGAGTTTTAAGGTCTTCAGTTAAGGGAATAAAACAGCTTATTTTATGTGTGTATACATAAAACATTATTAGGTACCAGACACTGAGTTCAAAACTTTGTGTTATTTTATTTGATATCTTGTATAACTCTAATAAGATTAACATTTTTTTTAGTCTCTGTTTTACAGATGAGAAAATGAAAGTCTACAAAAGGCCCACAGCCATACCATAAGAGAACAGCCTAGAGCAGTGGTTCTCAACCTATGGGTTGAGAGCCTTTGGGAGTCAAATGACTCTTCCACATATACACATGTATGTACACACACACACACACACACACACACACACACACACACACACACACACACACACACTGAATCTTTTCATCTTAAAGGAAGAAATTCATCTTGAGTTGTTCTCCCAGTCCAGTCTGCTCACTCCCAGCAAACCAACCCTCATAGTTTCCTGTTGTTTCTACATCAAAACCTGGACATAAGGTGGATTAATTCATTCATTACATTCGAGAAGTTCTGGAGTATGGTGGAAGGAAAAAGGCAGTACCTTTTTCCATGCTAAGTGTTGGGATGGATTGTTTAATGAGACAACAGTTCTCATGCAGCTTAGAGGCTAGCATTAATAACACACCAAGTCTGCTCCCATTTACCAACTGCAGAACGCACATAGTTCTGACAGAGAGGTCTGAAGAACAAGCTTAGGGATGTTATCGCCATGGATCAAAGTGTAAATGTTTCTCCTCTTTGAAAATGTCTTAGTCATTACTTGTCTCTAGCTAAAACACTGACCTTCAGGAATGCCGCCCGGCTTCTTTGCATGGTTTTATCCGTATCTCTAACTCCTTGTGAAGTATATAGGTTAAAGAAGAATGCAAACAGAAGCATAACCTCACAGAAAAAGTTCTTTAGAGTCAGAAGAACCAACTATATCTGAGCTATGACACATTCCAGTTATGTCATGTCAAGAAGATTAATTTGTCTTCTCTCATGACTGGTAAAATGAAGACCGCGTTACCTGTCTGCTGCATACTAACCAGTTCAGCACCGGCACTCAGCAACTAGAAAGAGTGCTGGTAATGATGATGATAATTGAACACAAAGTCAAAAAAAAGAAAATTATTCTACAGAAATGAACTAAAATTATCTGACTAAATTATACAATGTTAATGCTCCTAATTTAAAACAGTAGTTCACAAATGTTATATTCATTTAAAAGTGCTTAAAGCACCCTAATAGACAAAAAGGAAAATGTAATTTCCATGTTGTACAATAATTTTAAGTTCAAAATATATCTTGCAATAAACTAATTTTCCAGACTGATGAACCTGTAATAGGATTCAGAGCAGAGAAACGGGGCCCAGAGGCTTTCTGGCAGGAGGTAGCTTTTATTTGCTCAGGCACTGGCTCAGCAGATTCATATCCAAAGGCTGAGGCTGAACCCAGCAAGGTGCACCCCTACATATACTTTCAGCCCACTTTGTTCCCCTTACATGGATGGCTCAGGTCTGTGACACTGAGGCCACAGGAGTACATAAGACTGAGCATGCATACACAGATATTGAGTAAGCCATCTGTCTTCTCTTTGTCCTAGGAGACCCTTACCACCAACTTACATTCTATACATTTAGAAGTGTTCGATGGCATACGTCTATACAAAGGCTGTTGAGCTGTTTTTGATTAAAGCATGTTAAAGGAAAGTAACTAAGCACGGTATCAATGCTGGACTGGATCCTGACCTATGAGAAAATGCTATAAAGGATAGGCCAGTGAAACCGGAATATAATCATTAAATAGGATACCAAAGTAAATTTACATAGTTGATAAATTCCCCTACTCCTAAGAAATGTATTTTCAAGTACTTAGAGGTGAATAGCCATGACATCTATAGTGTTTCCTCCAATGGTTCAAATTATTGTTTTAAAGGATACACACCGGGGCTAAGGAGGTAACTGAGTGGTTAAGAGTACTGCCTGTTCTTGCAGAGGACCAGGTTCAATTCCCAGCTCCCAAACAGAGGCTCACAACCATTTGTAACTACAGTTCCATGAGATGTGGCATCTGGTAGCACTGCATGCAAGTGGTACACATGCATACATGCATTCATACACAGAAAACAAAAATAAATAAATATTTTAAAAAATATACTCGAAATACAAGGGTCAATGACAGACAAAATTAAGGTAACATTAACAAAAGTTCGGCTTGGGTGGAATATGTCAGTGTTACTTGCATGGATGCATGAATGTGTACATCTGTATGTGTGCAGTGTATATGAGTGCGGAAAATGCATGTGAGTATGTATGCTTGCTCCCATGTATGTAAAGGCCAGACTGGGGCAATGGGTGTTTTCATCTATTGCTCTACAAGATGTTCATCAAACCAAGCCTCCCCCCAGCCCCATTCTCTTTCTCTGTAATGCTGCTGTATTCTCAGCTTGGGGTTTAGGTGTCCTTCCAGCCATCATTCATAAAACAAAAGAGTAAAGAGTAGACTGGTTGCTTTGGAGCCTCAAATTCACTGACTTCTGTGTGGCAGAGGACATTCTTGCTTGAGTGAATTCAGCTCCCCAGAGATATGAGGGAAAAAAAGATAGAAATGTGTATAGTCACTTGGCTTCCTCTGATGTAGTAGCCCAGCACATAACAACAAACAGGGAGTGGTCCAACACTGGAATTGAGGGCCTCTTCTCCAAACGAACCAATAAATAATGTATTGATAATATTAAAATTTAGGAAAAAGTCATTACAACAAGTATCTTTCACATGATATTACAGAATAAAACCAGTTTGACTGATGGATCCTGAAGAACAGATTCCCTCTGTAAACTGGCAGTAAGAAGGATGGACTGCTGCAGGTTCCTGTTTTCTGAAAAACGGTTACCCCTTAAACCAGTCCTCTGAGACACATCTGCTATGTCCTGGCTCAGGTTCTACTTCTGGGTTCAGGTCCACAGGCAAAGCGAGCCGTGTGATCTCGGATACAGTGCTTTCTTTCCTGTGTCCAACCCTCCACATACTATAGGCAGAGTTAAAACGTAAAAGGACTTGAATCTTTGGTGCCATTTCCCAGATTATCGTCCTATGAGCTAGTAGACAGCAACACAAAGCGGAAGTACATGTGACCAGTGATAACAAGTTGTTACATAAGACCTCCAGTTTATAAAGCACACTGAGTGCCCTAGACAGAATGGGCAAAGACAAATGCTGTGAATGGTTTTTTAAAAGAATGCCATCAATTTTGCATTTTAAGTAATTTTCCAGGTAATGGAGCTAAATAAAGCCACGGTGTTTTCAGTAACAACCATTTACATTATGCTGAAACACGAACACATGGTCAAGCCACATGATTCGCGAGATAAACAATACAACAGACAGGAATGTGCTGACCAGATTTTACTCCTTAGAGTATTTGAAAGGATGATGAATCAGAAGGACGCACTCGTGTCAGGACAGTCAGCACAAGTGCAGCAGCAGTGGTCTAAAATTCAAGTGAATTTGGGAGAAAATAAAACAACAAACCAGAGGCAGTGCTACCCAGCAAGTCTGCTTCTCCTTACCTTCCTAGTCACTTTAAACAAGAATGCTTTTAGTTTTGATAAATGTAAAAAAGATAAAGCTAAGAAAAACGATTATGGAGGTTTGGATGAGAATGGCCCCTACAGGCTCATATATTTAAGTGTTTAGTCACCAAGGAGTGGCACTCTGAAAGGATTAGGGCTAGGAGGTGCGGCCCTTCTGGAGGAAGTGTGTGTGTCACTGGGAGCAGGCTTAGAGATGCCAAAAGCCCATGCTAGACCTATTCTCATTATCTCTTTGTGTGCCTCTCTCTCTCTCTCTCTCTCTAGCACACGCTTGCATGTCGCCATGCTCTTTGCCACTCTAACAATGGATTTTACCCTCTGAAATTATAAGCTAGCCCCTAAGGAAGCACTTTCTTTTCTAAGAGATGCCTTGGCCGTGGCGTCTCTACACAGCAATAGCACAGTGACTGTGAAAATTACTTTCTCCGGAAAACGTTGTTTTGAAATCTTCATCAAATTTCTTAAGGTCAAGATGCTTCCCATACGGATGCGACAATAACAGACATCACGCGAAGCTCCATGCTTCACTCCCTCAGTTCACAAGCTTTCGAAGACTGGCCATGCCAGACCGTTTCTATTGTCTCATTTTTAATGTTTACCCTTTTCCCCTTAACACTTAAATAACGTGATCCTGTTTTTATGAAATCTCTTCAAACAATACACTTTTCATTAATTTAAAGAAACTGTAGAAAGGAAGAAAGACACGGGCCCTCCTAGGCCCCACGCCAGTCTCACCCCGAGTGTATCCAACATTTCCAATGAAGAGAGGAGAAAGTCAACAGAGGACTGTTTTCCCAGTGTTCCCATGCTTTTCTAACCACAATGCATCTACTTATTCTACAGTTCCCACTAACTAGATTATGACCACGCGGCCTAAAACCGCATCCACTCCAGTGACAGAAACAGGCTCACCACCCAGTACAGCGTTCCTCTATCAGACCTCAGGCAAAACACAGACAAGGTGTTAGAGGCAAACGCCCCCTACTTAAAGGCACAAAATGTTTGTGGCTATTTATTTTTCTTCACTTCAGGATAATGTTGTGACTTTTAGTGGAAAGAAGGGAGGGAGGGAGGGAAAGGCAGGTAAATAAAGGAAAGGAGGAAAGAAAGAAAGAAAAGAGAGAGAGAAAGGAAGGCAGGAGGAAAGGAAGGCAGGCAGGCAGGCAGACAGACAGACAGGCAGACAGCAGGAGTTTGACCTCCGCAGCTTCAGTCAGTGCTCAGGACTCTAGAAACAACCCAGCATGAGCGGATTCAAAATCAGTACACAAGAACACAAGCAGCTGGCGGCGGAGTCATCCCAGGCCACATTCCAGCTTCCCACTTCCTGTTGTGACTCTACATTAAACAGGAGATCATTTTAATTTAATTTTGTTTTGTTTATGTGCTTGAGATTAAGTCTTGTGCATGCTCAACAAGCACCCAACCATTGAACTTTATCCCTAGCCAAGGGTTACTTTCAAATTCTGACCTCTGATGGATTCCACAAAATAAACTAGCCTGCTCTTACAGCATGAAGCAGCTAGACAGGCATGGATTTACTGGCTGTTGTCTATAAAATATTTATTTCCCCAAGTGTTACTATATATAATTAAGTCCTAAATCTTTGATTTTCATTTTATATACATATATATATACACACACACACATATACATATATGTATATACATATACATATATATATATGTGCAGAGAGTTGGATATTCCAGGAAAAAAGGAATCTGAACCCTGGTGATCTTTTAACCCTAAAGGTTATATATATGAAATCAGTAGACTAAGCATATCAGAGGGCTGTTAGCAGGAGTGAATGATTTAATGTATTCAATGTTATCACACAGAGAACACTTAGTCTAGCCAGACACAATGATAGGTTTAAGAATAAGTTCACAAAATACGTAATTAATATTTGGATACATTTAGAAAATGTTCTTAAATGTAGGCATCTAGCTTACTAACTACCTGTAAGATAAGCAGCCCAGTGTGACAGGTCTAGTACACAGGCTCCCAAAAATGATTTTCCGGTGCCAGGCTTGTAGTCCCCTTAATAGTTGTCTTTGTTTGTGCTTTGATCTGGTCTTGGTGTGACTCAATTACCAACATGGACCACTTCCCTTAGCTATCTGTATTCCATAAGATTTGGGGAAACCTTCTATACCCTACTTGCTTGCCCATCTGAGATCACCACACCTATGGAGACTGTTAGGTCAGCAGTAGTCATGGGGTCCCCTCTTCATCAAAAAGCTGCTTCCAAAGATTCTGAGATGAGATGAGAATGGCACCATTGGCTCATATTACTTGGTTCCCAGATGGGGTAACTATCTGGGAAGGATTGGAGGTGTGGTCTTATTGGAGGAGGTGTGTCACTGGGGGTAAGACTTAAGGTTTCAGAAGACTCCCAGTGTTGCTCTCTATCTGCCCCATGGTCGTGTCTCAAGATGTAGGCTCTTAGTTACTGCTGCAGTATCATGCCTGCCTGCCTGCTGCTGTGCCCCCGGCTATGACAGCCATGGACTCTAACCCCATGAAACCGTAAGCCTCAAATTAAATGCTCTCCTTTATAAGTTGCCTTGGTCATAGTGTCTTATAATAGCAACAGAAAAGTAACTAAGACAGAAACCCTCTTGAGGCTGCAGCTCAGAGGTATTGCAGCCCATCCCTACCCTGTCTTGTGGAAAAGGTCCCGTACAAACTTAGTGTATGGTACACAGGATGCACCAAGGGCTTGGGAGACGGCAGGTAAGATTCCTGGCCTCCTTCAGCTATCCATAGTGCATTTCCTCACAAAAGTATCACAAAGCAGGTCTCAACTTCTACTTCTCGTCAACACTCAACAGGTTCCCTACCAAAATGACTCTCAACTAGAGAGTGAGTGACATGCTCTCTCTGAAAATGAGCATCAGAGTTTAACACAGGATGCTGCTGGTTAATGAGGGAAGAACCAGTGCCTGGTACATCTCTCAGATAATTCAGATATGTCCCTGAAATTAAAATCACTTCTTTAAAAAAAAAAAAAATAGGGGCTCACTATGTAGCCCTAGCTGGCCTGGAACTCACAGTGAAGATGAAGGTAGCCTGGAATTTACAGAGATCTGCCTGGCTCCACTTCATGCGATTAAAGATGAATACTATCACACTGGGCTTTGCCTCATGTGATTAAAGGTGAGTACTACCATGCTGGGCTAAAGTCACCTTTACCACTGCTGTTGCCACTCTTAGATAGTGTGGTAGTTTAAACGAAAAAGGTCTTTCTACCCAGGAGGGTTTCCTCTAAGGTCCTTACAAAAACTAGGGGAAGAAAGGTGAAGAAATCATATGGTCTTCAGTGGAATTCAACAACTCTGTAAATGACAAGGAAAAAATCTGTGTGCTTTTCTGGAGAGTGTCTATCAAATTCTCAAGGTGACACACAGCACACAAATAATATTAATCTAAGAACCACAGATATTTCTCAGAGCAATACAGACACAATCCCTAGGCATAAATAAAACCATGTCCAACTTCACTCTACAATCTAATTTCATTCACATCCCAACCCTCTGCTATCTAAATAAATCTGAGTCTAGAGCTGGAACCTTGACAGGGAAGCAATTCATACCAGAATGCAGTTTTCCCAAGCTTATACAAGCGTGTAAGTATTAAAGATTCCTTGAACTGCTGAGATTTCGTTTTTGGGTCCAATAATAAGAGGTCTGACTAACGTCAGGGAACACACTGCAGTCGTGGGTTCTTACCTTACTGCCTCCATCATCATTACCCAGTCACAGGCCAGGTAACACAAGTGCCTCAGATGCCTGTGCGGGTGACATTCAGGAGCAGCGTGTGCCACCCACAGCTCTGCCCAGCGCACTGAAGTATGCAGACAGTTGCAGGCTCTGAGCGAGTAACTCACCTTCATGAGATGCTGGTTTATCCATTTTGTAAATGTTTTCTTTTGAACTTTGTCCCGCTCATCTGGAAAAAGAAAACATAAAACAAGGTTGGTATGACCCGTGCACAGGAAGCTCCATGTCCTGTAGTTAAACAAAACAGGGCATTCAGAGGATGTCCTCCTATACGTCCAACTTTATTAAAAACTAGCAACTTGATTAAAAATTAGCCGTCTGTAAGGAAGCATTACGGGTGTTTTATCAGAGGCGTATTCCCAGTGTTCATGCCTTGAGGCTGCATCAGCCTCCACAGTGCCACCTCCTTGCAGGCTGCCATTTACACCCTAGCTTCAGACAGGTCCTTGACTGTCCTTCCCCACACATCTGAACCATTCACATTCCATTTTCCCTGTGCATGTATGTGTATATACATACATATATATACACATATATACATACACACACACACACACACACACATACACACACACACACATCATATCATATATAGATGTGATATACATATATTTTTATCCAAGGCTCCGAGAGGTGACAGGACTTGTCCACAGTTATTCAGTAAGTGCTTTAAAGTCTTGATAAAAGGCAGAACCTGAACTCAGAGCAGACGGGATTATCCATTCCCCCTGCTGCTTCTCTCCTAGACACCCTGGGTTCAGTCATCTAGCAACAAAGAAACCACGACAGGATGCATGGCCTGGTAGAGGGTGACCTTGCCGTGGTTAGAACAGACAGCAGGGAGCAGGATAAGGGTACAGATGTGCCAAGGGAGGGCTGCAAGAAGCTACTGCTGTGCACGATAAGTCAGCATTTCAGAAGAGAAGTCAAGTGAGACTTCCTAGCCCCTTGTGCCAGTATCCAGGTGACAGGACTTTCCTCCTTCCCACCTGCAGACAGCAATTCCCTAACTCCCGTTTCCCCCTTTCCTGCCTCTACTCTCTCCCAGTTCCAGGTGCCCTCTACTCTTTCCATAAACACAAGGCAAGTCTTGATACACCTTCTCTTTATTGTTCATCGCTGAACCTCCTGAACCCCTTGTCATAAAATTGTTTCTTTAAAAATGCTTGTCCTAAAATTGTTTCTTTAAAAATGCTTGTCCTAGTCATTCATGTGGTCATGCTTTCTGCAATAATTTAAATACAAACAAAAGTACAGAAAACAACTGGGAAAATACCTGCAACACAAGCTAGTGATGATAATATTAATATTCAGAGATTCAGAAATACAGAAGATGAATGCTTTAACACGTGTGCAACAGGAGAAATCTGTTTAAAAAACAACCTATACCTACAGATACTCAACTCACAAATAGTAGAATAAAGTAACACAGAAATTTAATTCCAGCATTCGGGAGGCAGAGGCAGACGGATCTCTGTGAGTTGGAGGCCAGCCTGGTCTACAGAATGAGTTCCAGGGCAGCCAGAGTTGCAACACAGATACCCTGTCTCAGAAAAAAACAAAAAAGTAACACAGAAAGGCTTTTAAACCAATACACTTGCCAAGATCAACGATCACTCTGAAAATGACGTACCAGATGCTCATACACTGCCGGAGGCCGCGCAATGGACTGACCACCTAAACCTGCAGTTGTACTGCAGCCGCCAGCAGTGCAGGTGTTTAAGTTTTAATAAAAATAGCCACAGGGAGTGTTGATGCTTGTGGTGTGGGGTAGCAACAGTTTGTGCTTCGGATAAGGGTATTCACCTAGCTTAGATGTGGGTCCCTGGAGATCTCTGAGTCAGCAGCCAGGTGCCCCCCTCAATCATGCTCATCTTTCCCCACTTCTGGCTCCCTCAGTCCCTTCCTGGTTCCTCATCTTCAGCATGTGTTTCTATGTCTGGGTGGTTCTGTCTATGGGACAATTCTGATCCTTGGCTGTAGTAGACACAAACCACGAGCAAGCGGTGACCACTGTAAGGCTGCAATACTGAGCATTTCCACAGCTGTACTAACTCTCCTCACTCAGGCCTTCCTCAGAGCAAAGCTCTAGGGGATGGCACTGCCCTTGCACACTGCAGCGTTTGACCAAAACTAAAACTATTGTTTGTCCTTTCTCCCAGAAAGGCCATTTCTAGAGTTCACGCTAAAGTTATGACAGTTACATACAAAACACATCTCTGAGGTGCTAAATATAAACTGTCATTTGGTTCTGCCTGGAACATGCATTTTTCCCATGTCTACACTTCCAGATTGCTGCTTGACTTCATCCACACCCAATATTCTCAGAGAAGCAGTTGCAGAAAGTAGAGTATGCACAGGCTTGAATATAGACGTGCCAAATTTACACTAAAATGGTTTCATTTGTCTAATTGCAAATGTAATATTCAAAGGCACTTGTCTTGGCAAAGATTTCTATTCCTGTGATAAAACACCATCACCAAAAGCAACTTGGGAAGATAGAGTCTATTTCAGATTACAGATGCACATCAGAGTCTACCACTGAAGGAGTCAGGGCAGGAACTCAATAGGGCAGACACCTGGAGGCAGGAGCTGATGCAGAGGCCATGGAGGAGTGCTGCTTTCTGGCTTACTCACCCCACATTCCTATACCTACCCAGGGACGGCCCCACCATAGTGGGCTAGGTCTTCCTACACTGATCATCAATCAATAAAATGCCCTACAGATTTGCGTATGGACCAATTATATGGAGGTATATTCTCAATTAAGATTATTTCTTCCCACTTGACCCTCATTTGTGTCCAGTTGACAGAAAATTCCCAATACAGTACTTTAATATAAACTAAACTAACTTCTCTGTCAAGAGCACTGAAACTAATGATTGTACTCAGACGTCACCACAGGAGACTTCTATATCTCTGTCTACTCCAGACCAAGTGGCACAATGCTTTTACTGCACATTTACCAAAGACATGCCCATGGTGGGAACTATGTCTCAGAAAGGCCCACCCAACAATGGATAACAACACATTTTATACACAGTAGTATATAAAATGTGAGCTCCTAAAGGTGACTTCACATTTCAACATACCGGACTTGTAAAGTTCAGAGTTAACTTAAATTATTACAATTACATAAAGTGAGGACGAAGAAGAACAATCTAGAGTCCTTCTTACAGATAAAACGCAGGTTCTAAACTTCCCTCATTTGTTCCAGCACCTATCAGGTGAGCCTGGGCTGGAGCTGGGGCTTCAAGGCTAAGGAGAAAGAGGGAGAGTCTGGGTTTTTCCTAATCAGCTAGAGAGGGCATTTGATTGGGAAGGAGGTATGACAGTAACATTAACAAACAAAAAGATACAGAACTCATAACATGTAAAAGCTGGGGAGGGAGACACAGAGAGGGATGGGAGAGGGAGAGACTAAGACAAGGAGGGCAGTGAGGAGAACTGAGACTTGAAGAAGAAAAGCAGAGTAGCAAACAGACACGTGCAGGTTTCTCCACCCAAAGAAGCTGAGTAAATACAGTAATACAGAAAAGACCAAGATCAGAACCGAAGCCTTATGACTCCACTCCTGCTGAGCTGCTTGCACAACCCCAAGGTGCTGTTTTCTTTCTAATGGAAACCAGGGGACTCACTCAACACAGACAATGAGGGGGGAAGGACGGGTTGGCCCTGCAGGGTAAGGTGAGTGGTGGAAAAATTCCCAACCATGGAGGTCCTGCACCAAGTGCAGCCCTCACATCACATCATGGCTGTGCTCTCTAAGCCTCCAGCAGCAGGAAAGCAACGCACAGGAGAGCTGCTCCAGTGACGGAGTTAGACTATCCCATCTAATCAGCAGCCTGGGACTCCAAGAGCAAGACCTTGAGAAAACTGTTTTGAAATGCTTTATAAAGATCATGGGGCTGGGAGTGTGCTTCAGTGGAGCAAGGCCCAGCTTTAAACCTGAGCACTGCAAAAAGAAAGCTTCCGTACTGAATTACAGAATGAAGAACTGGGACATTCCTGCAGCTGTCCTCAAATGTGTACGGGGTTTACTTAATCCTCACATAGCAATACGAGCTCCTACAGTATCATTAAATCCAATGTACTACATATTTCGTGTAAAGTCTTGTTCTCTTGGGTAGGGAATGATGGCCAAAATGGGAGGTTTTGTCCTCTAAAATAAACAAACACCAAGCCTATGGGTTAAGGATCACGGCAAGGGAGAGCCCAGGTCCTAAAGATGGACAGGCTGACTTCTGACACAAATGTCCCGTTAGAAGAGTACTTAATGAAGTACCTTACTTAGAGATCATAACCCTCACCAGGTACTGAGCACTGGGGTGCTGGCATGGTTGATGGAGAGGCTCTGAAGCACTGAAGACTGAGATGACGCTAACCCCCAGGGAACTAGGATCCACAAGGAAAGCTCATGAGTAAGCGAGAGACTGAAGCTCACTTGGTGGTGTGTAGGGCATGAATTCTCTGCCATCTTCTAATGATAACCCAAACCTTCTCCGAAGTCCGCAGTTTGGTTGCAACCCTTTTGGGGGTCAAATGACCTTTTCACAGGGGTCACCTAAGGCCGCCTGCATATCAGATATTTACACTAGGATTCATTAACAGTAGCAAAGTTACAGTTATAAAGTACTGACGAAATAACTTCATGGTTGGAGTCACCACAGCACTAGGCACTGTTTTAAAGGGTCACAGCATCAGGAAGGCTGCGAACCATGAGGCACCTAGGTGAGAACCCATGTTGTACCAAGGACAGCCCTCCACTGGGAAGTCCTCACAGCAGGGCACTGATGACAGCTCCAAGATCCTTAGCTTCCTTCAAGAAAGTAACTACCCTGCAGTCAGGAAAGAATTTAAGCCTGGACAACCTGGTGATTTTACCACCTTCTGTCTATGTTCTTTCAAAAGGGAGTTATTTTAAAAGGGAGTATGCCAGATTTCACCATCTAATTTTCCAATTACAAGTCTCATGGTGATTTTTCCCCATTTTAGTGAGGGATGCTTAACACTGAGATTTGTATTTAGGGCACTGTTGCTATGACATTAAGGGGCCAACCATCACTCCTGTGTATTAGCCAGTTCTGTTGGTTTTATACACGTCCCAGTTACTACTCTGACTCGTTTTATAGCATGCCTCTAGTCAAAATTATCTTATTTACAATCAGTTTTAAGTGAAGACATACATTTATGTTCACTTTATAAAGTACAGTAGTAGCTGAAAATATACAAAAACACTAAGTGCAAATAACAATAGAATTTAAGAAAAAAAATCACATAAAGAGCAGTTAATTACAGCTCACACTGTTTACAGATTCCTGTAACGCTCAACCAAAGTTAAATGTACTTAGTGCCACATACAGCAATGTCAGCACTACACAAAGACCTATCCCAGCCCAGCCACAGACAGCACAGTCCTCTCGGGTAAGCCCAAAGCTGGTCCGGAGTCTACCCAGATTCCTCCAGGTGTCCCACGGTCTGTCAGCTCTCGCCTTGCCACCAAAGCAGGTAGTACAACTTTCCTTTCCAGGTTCCGAAATATGTAAGAGTTGTTGCGGGGTGACCGTACTAACCCATACAGCACATCAGGCCCACCAGCTGTGCCCTCCGGTCTTGGCTACTTTTCACAAGCTGCCCCATCATTCTGCGGGAATCGTGCGGAGGGTCCTGTGCTCTCTCCTGCAAAATGTGATGTGTCAGTGTGCGGCTAACTTTCTACACAGAAGGAAAGCACTGACTAGACACTCCTACTCGCAGTGGAAACTAGTCAACACCCCCTTTTAAACGAACAGTAGCAAGCCAGAGTGTTGCACAACTTCTACTGGAAACAAGCTGAACTGTCTGTCGGCTTCTCTTGCAAAGGGAGCTATCAGAAGTCTCCATAAAGGCAGAGTCCTCAATCTCCCCGCTCCCCGTCTCTTCTCTGTGTCTAATTTTTCAGAGAGGCAATGAGGCAACTGGGAGAATATTAGATCTTACAGCTGGAGCGACTGAATACTGTCTGCTAACACTGCAGGCAGGATTCCCTTATAGTAAAAAGCAACACCCAGGCTGACTCAGCTCGTTCTTGCTACGTACACATGATTTGGAATGTTCACTTTTAGACATATTCTTCAGGGAGAAATACCACCATCAAATCAACATCAAACATTTCTATATGTATACTCCATAAATAAAAGTTCACTTGAATTTCAAAGCAAGTCTGCATTGGGCAGTACCGTAAACCAGAAACTGTGTACACCCAGTGCACACCTATGATTACCAGTCCGAGGCCAACCTGTGTGATATACCAGAGGGGAAAAGAGGGCAGGGGAAAAGGGAAGGGAGGGGAAAGTAAAGAGGGAGGGAGGAGAGCAGAAGAGAAGAAAGGAGAGGGAAAAGGAGGGGGGAGGCAAAATTTCCATAGTCCACAGCCCGAGGGAGATCTTAAGTTGGATTCTAAAGTCTACTTTTGCCTTTGTCAAATAACAGAAGCCCTTAACCTTACAATTCAGAAAACAGGGAAATCCCAATTTATCAGAACTTCACTTCTAATCATGAACAGATAGTGTCAAGAAATCAGAAACCTTGTTCTTAACAAGCAGAAGTTCTTCAGCAATGCCCCATGGGTATTTAAGACTTGAGATTTTCCTAAGCAGAAGCTACAGAAACAGTAACTCCAAAGTAAACACAAGTGATCACACATACCCATTTTCAACACTAGGGAGCAGTGAGTTTGGTCATGAGAGACTAAAACACTGCCAGACCACAGCGCCAAAATGTTCCGAACATCCTTAGATGCTGTCTAACTCGGTCCTGAGCAGACTGTGAGTGGGTGAATGGTGACGGCTGCTCCCGGGAGGCCGAAGCACCTGCCTGGTCCATAGCACCTTTCTGTTTATTGCTTCCCTTTCCCAAAAGGAAAAGGGGCCGTCACCCTCGACATACGGCTTGTGGATGCGGTTCAGAGAAGGGGTGCAAACCACCCTTCTGCTCAAGAATGAGTGAATAAATAAAATGATCATTTATTCTTTCTCAAAATTTGGGTACTTTTGAAATGGAGGTCTCAAGTAGCCAAGGCTTGCCTTGAACTATTAATGATCCTCCTGCCTCCACCTCTGAACTGCTT
Organism: Cricetomys ansorgei; assembly: GCA_026225945.1. Taxonomy (NCBI): domain Eukaryota; kingdom Metazoa; phylum Chordata; class Mammalia; order Rodentia; family Nesomyidae; genus Cricetomys; species Cricetomys ansorgei. The sequence continues at coordinate 11,367,189 of JAMJFZ010001815.1, forward strand.
GGATTACAGATGTGTGCCAACACACCAGGCCAAAATAAATAAATAAATAAATAAGTAAATAAATAAACGAGCAATTTCTGCTGGCATATTCAGGAGAATAGTAAGAGCAAATGCAGGGAAATGGGTAGTTCTTACCTACTGTGATGTAGATAGGTAAATTACAGCATTTAACAGGATAATTTGGTAGTGTAGCACATATTTAAATGAATATACTTTCTGAATCAATAATTCTACTCGCAGGAACTGGTAAAGAAATACTCGAGTTCTGTGTGGTTAGCTCACAAGGATGCTTACTGCGGCCAAATATCTTAAACAGTCTAAATGTTAATCAATAAGAGACTAGATAAATGAGTTATAGTTCCCTCATGCTGTGAAATTCTAATTTCAAAAATCCGCACATACTGACATGAGAAAAGATTTCCAAGATAGTGATACAATGAGAATAGTATGTTAACATATATGTGTCTATAAAATGCATGTAATCGGTTCTGTCAGGAGAACGTGGAAGGTGCAAGAAGAGGATGTTGGTACGGTGTCAATCATATTCCATTCCGTGTCACTCACATCTCTAGACTCAGAGAATCTTTCGTGATTTATGTATCATCACTGGTAACTGGGAGGAAAGTATGCCAAGTTCATTTGTTCACGTATGTGCTGAACAGTCTAGTAGACTACACAGAAGACAAAGGGAAAAGACCATGACCAGGCCACAGTGCCCTACCCCGGCTTAAAGACAGAGCACAGGACACACATGCCGGCTTGTGCCCTGCTGACGGCTGAGGACAGGAATGGAAAGGGAGGAGACGAAGGACTGCACAGAGTGGTAAACAGACCAGTACTGGTGGCAAGGTCCCCAGAGAAGAGCTGACCAGGCAGGGATACAAGGCTGCAGAAGGCCTCCACAAAGAGCATCTGTAACTGAGAACACTGCTCTGCTCGGAGGGTCCCCTTGTTTGAAGTCTCGTTACCGCCCACCCAAGTACAGTATGGTTTCACGGGCCTTTGTGAAGATGCAGAAACAGAACGTGCTGGGTAAGCACTCAGTGGACAGAGGCATGAATCTCTCTCTACTGATGCCATTGTGTCTGTCCTCTCCCTAACTGATGATCAGAAGCGTGTGCTCCTATCAGCACTGGAGGCTGGTCTGAAGAGGAATTTACTGGTTGATACCATTAACCAAGAATTTGATATGGCCCTCCTAGAATCTGCTCCAACCTGAGCAGACTGTAAACATAGCACAACAAATAGACTTCTGATGATTGTTCCATTTAACTATCACACAAGATCTCTCTGCCATCGGAGTCCCTGTTAAGGACAGAACACATTTACACTTCTGTGTTAAGAGTGTTACACCAGCATTAGTAATTACAACAGTTCGCTCTAAAATTCAAATTAATATAGGAGACTACAGAGCAGAAGCCAGGGGCTCATATACAAGAAGCCCAGGACTCTGGGATACCTCAGTGGCAGAGCAGGTGTGTATGTGCATGTGTGTGAATGGAGTCAGGTGTGTGTGTGTGTGTGTGTGTGTGTGTGTGTGTGTGTGTGAAGAAGCCCAGGACTCTGGGATACCTCAGTGGCAGAGCAGGTTGTGTATGTGCATGTATGTGAATGGAGTCAGGTGTGTGTGTGTGTGTGTGTGTGTGTGTGTGTGTGTGTGTGTGTGTGTGTGTGTGTGTGTGAGAGAGAGAGAGAGAGAGAGAGAGAGAGAATGGAGTCAGACAGGAACCGAGAGCCCTTGGCTCTGGTGCAGCACAAGCTCTGCACAGCAGAACGGGAAAAGCTCCCTGTTCAGCTTTCCCTGAACGTGATTCGTCTTTCCTGGTACTGACTGGTGTCATGAATTTGTCAAAAGAGCCAAAAGAATATGTCCTAAGAGACCTCAGTTAGTGGCCTACCATTCATCCAACAAATTTTCATTTTTCATGAAGCATACTGACACAGAATTCCTAATAAATCCTTTCAAACTGTTGCGGCCTCTTGACACCAGGTTGTGACAAACTTCTCAAGGCAATGCGGATCCGAGCCATGAGTCACATGTACAGCATCCTTCACTCCAACAAAAACAAAGGCAGCCACACCGTGAGTCAGCAGCAAGGATACAGGGTGGGAACACCAAAGCCAACTATTTGCACCACTGGAAAAAGTGATGGGCCTGGGCTTGCTTCCTAACGATGGCCTCGACCCAACACTTCTCACTTAAGTCAGTCCGCAGCTGGTATAGACACTGCCTTACTTACAGAATCACGAGGTGCTCCCCTGTGCCACAGACGCCACGGAAGCCACACCCCGGCTCACCCGACCCTATCCCAGAAAAGCTCGGCCCTACTGCTACCCAGTAGGTGTTAGTGCACCCCACCCATGAGCGCTGATGGAAAATGCGGGGTGCACAGACTAGTTAGACAGACGCCAGGTGCCGGGGGACCTCTCCCAGGGGGCTCACTTCCTCTTGGGAAGAAAGACCTTCTCACTTGTTCAGCCAGGGATTCATTCTCCCAACCAGAGCTGACTCAAAGTATGAGATAATGCAAACAGGGCTCTGATCAGGGGACTTCCCTCCACATTCCCCCTCCAGACAGTTTGAGCTTCAGTCAGCTGTCTACACTGCTAATGTTCTAGAGAACTCTCTCCTTGTCCATTTACGCTTCCTGAAAACCCGAGGCAAATTATAAACTGGATGCTCTGCTCAGCTATCTTTCCAGGCATTTCAGAACGCCTCAGGTACCTCTACGATGACGACTGCATTAGTGGTCTCAAACCCAAACTCTGTGCCCACCCTGCTCACCTCTGTGAGTACGGACATGTCACCATCTAGTCCCTAGAGATTACCGATGAGTAAATAAGTTATCTGATAAAAATAAGATCTGAGAGAGTGAAGAAGACAGACTGGTGATGTGTACAGGGAAAGATGTGTTTGAGAAAGCTTTGCTAGTAGCTCAGTGTCTGCAAATATGGGCGCCCTGAGATGGTACTGAGGCAGAGCAGGACCAACACTGGTACGACTTTTGAAACTTTGCCATTCACAATATCCACGGGCCCTCTATTCACAATACTTAACATTCATTCAGCACTTAGACACACAAGGCCCTGGCATAACCACTGCACACTTTCAAAACAGATTTTACAGATAAGCAAACTGGTAACTCAAGCAGCAGGATTCAATACCAGGAAGTAGCCCAAGATCCGACTCTCTTAACCCTTAGATGAGCAACTCTGGGGCAGAAGCTGAAGACAATTAAAAATTCTGGGTAGCCTAGCAGTAGTGGTCCCAGCACTCAGGGACAGAGGCGGGCGGATCTCTGTGAGTCTGAGGCCAGCCTGTTCTACAGAGTGAGTTCCAGGACAGCCAGAGTTACAACAGAGAAAATTATCTCGGGGGGAAAAAAAAAAAAAAAAACAGAACAAAATATCTGAATAATTCCACAAGAAAATGCTCATATGACCATTAAATACAATTCTCAATAATGACACTCAGCATTTATTTGCTAATGTTAGATACTAGTTGAAGATGTAAAGCTGTCTATTATCGAGCCATTTATAGTATAGTAACAAAAACAAAATACAATGGGAAGTGTGAAGTTGCACAAGTGTTGGTTTTATTTTGTTGCTTCTGAACTTCTCAACTGTACAAATGTTCTTTTAAGGTATCTTTTCCTTCTTTGGTTTCTGCTGTTGTTACCTTGAAAATCTGGGGTTCCGGGCAGTCATTTACCTCCAAGGAGTCACACATAGTCGCTCATGTGCTTAATCTCAGCACGTGGTAAGCAGGGGTTGTTAATTCTATCTTAGGCCAGCCAGAGACATAAGTCTCAAAAAGGCCAGTGTTTCCCGAGAGGCACTCTGCTGGGCTACTTCAGAGACGAGAGCACCACCAAGTGGCCCATTAGCCCTAGGTGAACCAAGCATTCAACAACTTCTACTGAAATGAACTTGTAAAGTAAATAAACTTATTTTAGTAATGTAGTGCTTGACAGGTCCCCTCAGGTGGGAGGTGGGGCTTGGGGATCTGATCTAGTGCAAATCTCCGCCAGAGAAAAGAGGAGAAAGAAGAGAGGAGTATAAAATTATCCAAGTTTAAACTTCAGTCAACATCTGACACCAAGTGATTTAAAAACTCAGTGCAAATCTTCAAAAATCATATAAGCCGAGCCTGTATTTTCCTATAAAAATTTCTGTAAGTTAATAATGGCTCAGACTGTAAACCTAAATCTAAAACTTAGATTTATATACACACACAAGGATTAAACATTTGTATGAGGGCTGGAGAGGTGGCTCTGCAGTTAAGAACGCTGGCTTGCTCTCCCAGAGGACCTGGGTTCGATTTCCAGCCTCTGCGTGATAGCTCACAACTGTCTGTAATTCCAGTTCCAGAGGACCTGACACCCTCACACCCATGCATATAAAATAAAATAAAATAATTTATTTTTAAAAACCATTTGTATGATTGTGAATGTCTGTGTGGGTGTGGGCGTATGCATATGCACATGAGTGTGTGCGTGCACGTGGCGACCAGACATCAATATTAGTTATTTTATTCGGCCATGTTCCACCATATTTTTCTGATACAGGGTCTCTCACTGAACCAGGACTTCATCAATTATGCTAGACTAGCTAACCAGCAAACTGCAGGGTCTTCCTCTCTCGGCCTCCCAGGCACTGGAGACACACACATGCTACCTTATTTTTGTTTGAAACGGGCTCACCTTTTTAAGAGGGCAGCATTCTACTGATTCAACAGACATAATGTTCTAAGAACTAACTAAACTAAGTGCTAAGCACGGCTATGTAGACAATAAATCACACGTCTTTTTCAGTCCAATAGGAGCGAGATCCAAAAGCCATAATCTACATGACTGTGTGGCATGTGTTCAGGGGATTTGAAAAGAAATAATGAATGCTACATGCCTAAGAGATTGCTTAGCATATGGTGGTCTTCTCTCCTAATGCAATCTGATGGGCTTGAAGGAGCTCATCTAATCTAGGTAATGGCACCACGAGAAGCGTCTTTGAAGGCTTCCGGTAATCTCAAAGTACTCTGCCAATCACATGAAGACAAATCAACGGGACTCCTGGTAACACATTTTTCATCAAGTTTACCAAGAGTTCCCCTGGAGAAAATTTTTCAGAAGACAAGGAAGAATGAGCACAATTATGCAAACGGGGAAGCAGGAACACACAGGCACCAGGTACGCACATTCATAAGCCAGACACTCGGTCACAACTGCGGCCAATGGAGGAAAACAAGTCTATTTCCCAGTTCCAGAACAGCCTGGCGAGGAGATCACCAGCGCAGTCCCAACAAACGTATCCACACTGCTTGCACCGGCTGCTCTGTTCACAGGAACCGTGTCCTAAGTCACCGATACCACTGCTGAGCAAGCACTCAATTCCAACAGAAAGAAGATCTCTATTTACCTCAGCGCCAGGAATGAGGCAGAGACTAAACATTAAATAGTGACTGGCACCACGCTGCGGTCTCTGCTGGAAACACTGTGATTTATGAGATGAAGCTTTTAAACAGTAGAGGTGGCCAATGGGAGAAACATGCGACTTATCTGTAAATACTGACCTTTTAAAAACTGTAGTCAAAACGAACTGACCTCAGTGATAGGTTTCTACCCAACCCGGTAGAATTTCCTACACAATCCCTTCTCTGTAGAGGGGATCCATAAAACTGACTCTTCGGAAATTCTCCCTAACTTGCTTTTTGTGTCACCTACCGAAATAAACTGAGCTGAACAAGGACTGCGTCCGTTATGACTGTTTCTTCCCACGTGATAATCTGTGAATAATCATTAGCAATATGTATGAAATCTGACGTGGCTTATTTATAACGCCAAAAGACAGTCCCCAAAGGTCCAAAAGCTAGGACCACCTAAACAAAAAGAAACATTCACTAGATTTTAATTTAAACAAATTCAAATGTGAATTTAAAAGATCCACCAAGACATGAATATTTGAGTGTGATCAAAGAAGTGATTTCATAGTTCTAAGATAAATTTCCTAATATAAAGAGTCTGTCTAAACTAGCTATGGATAAAGTATTTAAATTAAAACCTATGTTCTTTATTTCATAAACCTTGAGCAATTACAGCTACTCGCAAGTTACTCAGAGGAGAAGTACTTTTCAGAACCAGTAAATGGTAAGATGGAAAGTAAGACTGGAGAGAAAACAGTTGGACTATCTTTCCTGCGTTAGTAGGTTAGAGTAGTTCCACACGATGCCTATTTCTTCCTATTCTTAAATACGCTGCAGAGCTACAGAGAATACCAGAGAAGCGCTAAGCTTAGAAGAGCACTATAGTCCCGCCTCGTGGCAACTCACCTCAAACAGAAATAAAGCGAAGCGTAAGACAGATGCCAAGTAGGGATCTTTTGAAGCGTGTGCAAGGGAACTGAGAGAAGGTTGCCAAGGCAAGCCTGAGAACCACGGCAGACAGTGGGCACGTGGGAGGAGCCGTACGCTCGAGGGCGAGGGAATAGAAGCATCACACACAGGTGGAACGAGCGTGACAAGAGCGGGAAAGCTAGCATCAGCAGAGTAGGTGATGTCCATAATCACCCAGCTTTCTGATCATCCTTCTGACCTTTAAGGATGAGGAAAATGAGGTACCTGTAACTGAGAGCTATTCATTCATCACTGAGTGGGCAACGAGCCTGAACACAGGTCTATGGATCATCCATCCTTTTCTGGCTAAATAATATTTGCAGAGAAACTGACTGCAAAGATACAAAGCTCGAAAGGGTAAATATTTTGGCTGACTTTACAGTACATGTAATGATATTCTGAACTGGATTCACATGTTACCTTTTGCTTTTAGTATAACTATTTATCCACCTGAAAAGGAAATTATAGAAATGTCACAAGAGATGGCAGTAATTATTTATGGTTTTCAAATCCAGAATTACTTAGCAATACTGCACAGCTTTGCAATGGGAGAATTTCCCAAAGTGCTTTGCTCCTGCCTTCCCTCACTGGCCCTAAGAATGAAGGCCCTGAAAAACCTCTCCTCGGGTCCAAAGGGACACCCTTTCCTGCTTTGACAGAAGAGACTTCAGGCTTTCAGAAAAGCAAATGACCTGGAGAAAGAAGATGAAGTCAAAGGCGTTGGCCCCTAAAGGAGCCAGCACACTGAGTGAACGACAGAAGAGAGCACTTAACTCATTTCCTATTTGGAACCCTGGGAAAGTGGCCAGGTACTTGGTTCTGCCTTGTACAGACTAAACACCAAGTTCCCTATGAGTCTGCATCTGCCAGACGGGCCATCACAGCAGGAAAGGGCTTTGGAGCAAACAACAGGCCCCTGAGCAGGTGCCATGCAGAGCAAAGGTAAAGTGGCTCCCAGGATGGGCCTGGGTCGTTTAATTTCCTTATTGCTGCGACAACACACTGGACAGGAAGCAACTCAAGAGAAGGGTTCGTTTTGGCTTACCTATTTAAAGCGCCGTTCATCACGACGGGTAAGGCGTGTTGGCAGGAGTGGTTCTCCCCTGTGCAATCGGGAACTTGAGGTAGCTGCCTACTCTCGCATGGATGGACCAGGAAGCAAGGCTGGACTTGAAGGCCAGCCCCAGCAACCCACTTTCTCCCAGTAGGCCCGATCTCCAAAGGTTCCGCTATCTCACGTAACAGCACTACCAGCTAAGACAGGGCATTCCAACACTTATGGGGGCAAAACCTAAAACCCAATCCATACCTGCTCCAAGATCACTGGGCGCTTGCTGTCTCGAAAATCAGCGAACTACATGATAGCAGGCATCCAGGCAGAAAGGAGGTAAAAGTCACCCAAAAGTACGGAAAGGCAGGATGGAATGAAGACCCCAGGAGGCAGCCTTGCCTTATTCAGAAAGGCACAACCACAGAAGCCACCATCCTCCCCTAGATACCAGAGTAAGAGGGAGAGGAGGCCAACAAGAGGAGCCAAGCGTTTCCAGTCAAGAGACGTAGAACAACACTAAAGACGCCAATTCCCATCACACTCTTCTGTAAAGCAAACTCAATTTTAGAACATCTTTCTCTACTAATCAGCAGCTGGAACTCACCTAGAAAAATCAAAGGAAACATTCTTGTACATTTCTAAAATTTCACCGATTAAATCTTTAAGTGAGAGACAGAAAAGCTGACTGTACACAAAGAATAGAGTCACAGACTTTTCTCAAGAGGCCGGAGTTCGATGACAATCGAGTGCAGTATGGCACAAATCATGCTTACGGCGACGCCAGCTCTCCCAGGAAGGCAACATCCACAAAGACTGTCTCAACTCCAACGCCAGGAACAAGAATACTTCTGGGATCAAACATCTATGAACACTCTTAGAGAAGCAGATCCTCCACCAGAGCAACTGGGACTTCCATGAAACAGTAACAGAGGCCCTACCATGCAGGTGCCAGAAATGGAACCACTATTGTCCTGGGAAGGCTTTGAGTACTGAGGCCGAGACACTGAGTCTGTACACAGCAGTGGATCTCTACCAGCGAATAGCAAATGTATTTTAAAAAAAACCAAAAAACCCTATAATAATTATGAAAGTAAGGCTCTTGCGAACGTAAGTAGAAATCACTTTCTTAAATCTACATATAAATTCTGTTTTGTTTGTTTTTGCTTAAAGTACAAGATGTAATGTGGCAGAGATTGGCAAAAAATAATAATAAAGTTAACTCTTTTCAAAGCAACAGTGCGCACAGCCAGCTGCTCACTCACGCCACAGACCTCAGGACAGATGCTGACTCTCATGGGACATGGACTGGAATAAAAGCCCATGTCTGCCATGCTTTCAGTGAGGTGTGGCCAAATGACAGCCCTCTAGTGGAGGAAATACAAGTAGAAGCATTGTGTGGCAGCTTCTAAAACCCCTCCTTGCCCTACTTTCCTCCTTCCTCTTTTCTACTGGCTAGGAGGCAGGCCAGAGAGAAGGAGCCATCCTGGCCACAGGCAGCAGCTGAGAGCAAGATGTAAGAAGCCTGGGTCACATGGCCGTGCTTCTATCCACGCTGCCTCTTCTGCTGGCATTTTCTGCTTTTCAATATTTATTTCATTTCTCTCTCTCTCTCTCTCTCTCTCTTTCTCTCTCTCTAAGTGTTGCTAGTATATGTGTGTGTTTACGTGTTCCTAGGAACCAAATTCTGTTCCCTTGCAAGAGCAGCAAGCACTCTTAACCTCTGAGCCCTCTCTCCAACCCCTGAACTTCTTTATGTAGCAAAACATAGGTAAACATTCTCTTCAAGCCACTATAATTTTGTTTGAAACTAGTATTTCAAACTAATATTCTAATTAGAAAACTGAAATCCTATCCCAAATATCACGATTCCAGCAAAGGACTCTACACATATCTCTCAGCCCTCCTCAGCTAGTCTCAGACATGCTCTGCCTGGGTTCTGAACGTGGCAGTGCTACTTCTGAGAAGAGTTTTTACAGGGTAAAACTTTCCACACTTCCTCACCTAGGGGGGCTGACACGCAGTACCTCTAAGAACCATGTGGGGGCAAAGCAACCTGAGGGGAGCCTGGGTCCCTCTAGATACTACCGCTGTATAACGAAACACCCCAGAACTTAAGAGTATAAAGCAACCATTTTATTATGCGTTTAAACTCTGTATGTCAGAAACTCAAAATAAGGCACAGTGGGGACAGCTTGTCCTGTGGTCAGAGCCTCAACTGGTAAGGTTCAACAGCTGAGAGCTAAAATCATCTGGAGGCATCCTGACCCACAGATGTAGTGGGTGGCACTCACTATCAATAGGGACAGTAGGGACAGTCAACAGAACATTTGCAGGTTTCTCTTTGTGGTCTGACTTCCCTATACAATAAATGGCAACTCAGGGACCTCAGCCACAGGTCCCAACTACAGGGGGCTACAGCCTTTCCTGACCTAAGCATGGAAAATATTTAATTCCACTAATCCCCTACTCACTGGTTATAATGGTCTAAGTATTCACGTAGATTCAAGGAGCAAGAGACAGTAAAGACACTACACACACATTTAAAAGCGCCCAGTCTCTGAGTGCGGGCATCATGCCAGCCCCAGGATCACAGGGAGGGCTGCATGCCAGCCTGCACTCCTCATATCCTACTCCTCCATGGGTGGGGCATGCCACCCATACTGTGGGTCTGTGTAGAAAAAAAATTAAACATCTATTTAACTCTAATATTTAAAAACAGATCATCAAACACAAGTAGCAAAAATATTTATATTTTTTATAATATATAGTAGGAATGACCCTGTGGTCACAGTTTGTTTTATATTGTCAGCTGTTGGCATATTTCCTCCATTCAAATTTATTACTGAATATCAGAAATGCCCATTGCAATACAATCTCTTTGCATGCTGCGGATCCGCCCTCCTGGCTCAGGACACCTCGGGGATTTCTGAGTGGAAACAATAAATATGCCGACATGGCTAAAAAAATTGTAGTGTGAAAATCAACATTCCAGATGTGCTGCGTGAATCCAAGTAAACATGCCTAGAGCCACCCATCACAGCAACCCCTCCCCCAGACAGACAAAGCGCTGAAATCCTTTGACTCAGCAAAGTGAAATCGAACAGTTGCACAGCAGTGTTTCAGTCTCGTCGCTCACTGGACAATGGGCACACCACTTTTCTTTTTTAAACTAATGCTCAGTAGGGTTTCTACCTCCTCACGTCCTCTCACAACAAAATCTGATGGATCCTTAGTTTCTCCATGCCTCCCCCAGAACATAGTAGAAATCTAAGTTTGAGAGCATAAAAAAAATATATTAAACGTCTTAAAGTACATTCAAAACCCGAAATCTATTTAGTAGCATGTACAATTCAGGAAAGTCAAGGCTTTGTTAACAGAAGAAGCCAAAATTCAAGGTCTCGCTCTAACCAGCTTCTAAGCCAAGAAAAATTATCCTTCTTCAACCTGAGTTCACAGTGGAACCAAGAGTCAAGAAACATCACAAAGCTTATATACAACACCTGGCCCAAAGCAAATGTGGTGCACGCTGGTTCCTCTCTGACTCAAGAACCACCCAACACTCAGTGGGCCCCTGTGCTGCCTAATGTCTCTGCAGATCTCTCCAAACATCATAAAATCCCCAGTCTCACTTCCTAACCGCTGTATGAGATTAGGCTGGGATTTTAACAAAGAGATTACAGGGGCCTGGCAGTGGTGGCACATGCCTCTAATCCCAGCACCCGGGAGGCAGAGGCAAGGGGATCTCTGTGAGTTGGAGGCCAGCCAGGTCTACAGACTAAGTTCCAGGACAGCCAGGGTTACAACAGAGAAACCCTGTCTCGAAAGAAGAGAGAAAGGGGGTGGGGGGAGACAGACAAAGAGAGAGACAGAGAGAGATTACAGGGAGTATTTACTTAATCAGAAAAAGCACAGGTTCCCTGTTATTAGACCATCTCAGGAGCACCTGCTGGGCTGGAAAGCATCATAAAGAGAAAGGGCTTTCTCTTTCCTGTCTTCCACATCAAAGTCAGGGCCTGAATCACCTGATGCAGTTTGATCTGCAGGTCCCGTGTTTTCTAGTGGAGCAGAGTGACAGTTGTCGTAACTGGAATGAGAAAGGTCCTCCTTACACTCTAGGATCTGAACTCTCAGCCCTCAGCTGGTGGCACTGTTCAGGAAGCTTATGGAATCCTTAAGAAGCAGAGCCACTGGAGGAAGAAAGTAACAGGGAACAAGCTCTTGAAGGTCTACAACCACGCTCTATCTCCTGTTCCCTCTCTCTGCTTCCTGTGGGCATGAAAAGGAAGTGCACACAGTGCACCTGGCTCCTCCTTCCCTGCCACTGGGGACTTTACCCCTCTGGAACTGGAGGCGAAGTGAACTCCTTCCTTGAGCTGCTTTTGGTTATGGAATTTTACCACAGCAACGGGGAAACTAGGACAGATACAGACAGCACTGTTCTCCTAACAGCGCTGTGGGTTTCACTGATGATTTCCACTCCACAGCGGGGGACCACAGGCTGTGACTGTGGTCTAACATAATCCCACCCTCTAAGGAGGGGCTCACCTGCAGGATAGACCTCTGGATATTTAGCAGCTTAGAAAAAGTTTTAATTGTTTTAAAAGTTTATTTTTAGTTGTGTTTAAAATAATTGCTATTGTGCACTGTTGGAAAAAGGGATGCATAGGCCTTGGTGTTTTGTATTGTCTGCAGGTGTTGGATTTCTGTGGGTGATGTCTGATGGCTAATAATCTGGACCTGAGGAGTTCTGAGTCAATAAAAACACCTGAGCTCAGATGCTTGGGGTTCCACTGTTCAGTATGGCCCTGGCTATGACTGTGGTTCCCTCTGCTGAGGTCTGGCAGAGTTTGCACATATGATTATGCTCCTGTGTCATCCTTGATAAGCCGCCACATCAGCCTAACTACTACATATGGCGTACCAACACGGGGCACTGACAGCACGCCAATTCATCCATCTTGGAGACAAGGAAGAAGAGAAAGAAACTCCAGATGTCACAGAGTCTGGTAAAGTAAAGTCAGGGAAGCTACCAGAGAATAGAGATCAAGGTATTAATTGAAGGTTCTTGAAGGAAGAGGAGAAAGAGAAAGGAAATAAGCCTCCGTGAGGTAGAAAAGGCTACGAAATTAATAAATAAATGAGGAAAAAAGCTCAGAGGTGAGAGCCACAGAATGGAGGCCCTTACAGATAAAGAATTCAGCTGGGAGCAGGGAAAAAGCAAGGTTTCCACTGCTTTTCCATGGAGCTGACACTCTCTCCTGCCAGGCAGCAGCCAGGGCATGGGAAATGGAAACCAAAGCATACTGTTATATAAACTGAATTTGTTGATGGCTTTTTGTGTGTGTGAGGCCCAAGAGGGTGATGTGTTTGAAGTTTATGAAGAAAAGTATATGTTTCCCTATATCTGTAGTGAGAAAGAATGCCAAACTGCCAGAATGTTTCAACTGGAGATTCTTCCCATAGGCCCAGGACCTCCTGTTGTGGAAACCATGGCTTAGAGCCAAAAAGCCACTTAGATAAACTGAACAGTTTTGTTTTTTTTTTCCAGCAAACCTGTCTAGTTGGGTAACTCCACACCATGAGGGAAATCCGGAAGACAGGGTTACAAGTTGTTTTTCCTGCAGACAAAGTGACCAGTTATTTTTCCAGCAAACCAGACTCTATCTTAAAATCTGGAAAGTGTTTCTTAAGGTTCAGCATATAGAAACTGTTTTCCAGAATTGGCTGAGGGTGTATCTTGTGCTGGTAGCTGAACTCGGTACTGTAAGAGTCATCCAGGTGGTGCTGGTTTTGAAAGCATGAAGGGGTGATGGAAAGAAACAGGCTTGGCGCTGTGAGAGGCCAGGAGAGGCTAGTGGTGAAAATGCAGCCCAGTTGCAGCAGAAGACCCTAACCTTCTGAAGATGCCATTACCATGGGTCGACCACTAAGAACAGCAGCAGCAATGGAGTGATGCCAGCTGGAGCCTGGAGGACAAGCTGTGTGTGCTGCAGAGGGCAGAGCCAGAGAAGTGATCCAAGCCCTTTGGGGGAGCCCAGAAGATCTCGAGTGAATTCCAGATTAGACATTGATAATGTTTTTCACTGTCCAAAGACATTGTGGAAAGCTCGATAGATGGATGCTTGCTTTCATTTGGTTATTCCTTTTATAAATGGTTTTGCTGATGTAGGGTCAAACTGTGTTGTAAAGGTAATACAATTTTTCTTATACAGAAAAGGGGAATTGTTGTAGAAGTTTATTTTTAGCTGTGTTAAAAATACTTGTTTTTGTGCACTGTTGAAAAGAGAGATGCATAGGCCTTGGCATTTTGTATTGTCTACAGGTGTTAGATTTCTATGGGTGATGTTTGATGGCTAATACTCTGCACCTGAGAAGTTCTGAATCAATAAAATCACCTGAGCTCAGATGCTTGGGGTTCCACTGTTCAGTATGGCCCTGGCCATGGCTGTGGTTCTCTCTGTTGAGGTCTGGCAGGGTTTGAGTTTATGTTAATGCCTCCATCTCTTCCTTGCTTACCCCACACAGTAGGTAACAACTACACTTAACATTACTTTTGTAGGGAACTTCTTATTCTCGAAGAGCTCTACTAAAAATAAAGGTGAAATGTGTTATATCTATCAGCCTTCAATCTCTAGCTCTCTCCATTCTCCTCACTATAAATTGTCTGGAAGCCAATCACAAATAGCTTAATGCATCACAGCAAAAAAAAAAAAAAAAACCAACCCACAATAAAGAACAACAACAAAAAGTGCTTGCTAATATGGAGGAATGTTTCCAATTTCCCTAAATAAGCTATTTCTACTTGTAGTTTTTGTTTCTGAATTCCAATGCAGTCAAGTGCCTTGAAGCTAATGGATTATCTCCTCGTCTCCTTCAAACTACAGACCACCTTCCCTCCTCATCTAAACCCTTGTCATCTATTTGTTGAGGTTATTGGATCATTTGTCCAGTGGTCCACAGTCTGAATTCTGGCAAATGCGTCGTGATATTTGTATTTACTATATAATAGAATTTAGATGAACACTATGATTCAGGCACATAAAATACGGTTTTCTTTTTTTTTCTTTTGTAAGTCTTAGACTTTAACATTCACATATTACTGCTAAGACTAAATATCTGTATATTTTTGAGATAGGGTTATGCTATACATCTGAAGCTGGCCTTGAACTCATGATCTTCCTGCCTCAGGCTCCTGAGGGCTGGGATTACAGAGGTGTGCCATCCATGCCCAACTCAGTCACATTCAGTCTCACGCTCTTTCCCTCCACCCCCATTAGCAGTGGCTAGTGACCACTGCCTAGATAACATTAAATGTTATAAAAACAGGTCTTTTATTCATCATTCCTTCTCTGTTTAACACTAGATTATCCTGTACAGAGAACATTACTTCATTCAATGTTTCCTTCTGCAGTGCAGGTTCAGTTCACATAGTTTATAGAATGAGTTGCTTCCTGAAATCCTCCAGGCCTAGAGAACGAGAGACAGTGGGAAGAGAAAATGACAGTAACAGGGACACTTTAGATTCCCAGGTTTCTAGATTAATGGACTACATTTTGAGTTGAAGAAAATAAAGAGTATGCTTAATTTTTAATATATTAAAATTAAATAGGCTATAGTAATCTATTTTCTCTTTTATATTTTTGCTTCTTGATTCTGGTATAATTTCTTTGAGTTATAACTTAAAATTTTGATAAAAACATATTGTTAAAAGTGAGGAGACTAGAGCAAAGACATTTT
This sequence comes from Cricetomys ansorgei, assembly GCA_026225945.1. Classification (NCBI taxonomy): domain Eukaryota; kingdom Metazoa; phylum Chordata; class Mammalia; order Rodentia; family Nesomyidae; genus Cricetomys; species Cricetomys ansorgei. The sequence continues at coordinate 11,382,365 of JAMJFZ010001815.1, forward strand.
TCTTTCATTTTTAAGAAAGAATGTGTCCCGCCTACTTTAGAAAGAATGGCGTCCACACCATCAACATGAATTACCCAGAGTGATTCATGTGCGTATGTGCGCTGTGGTACTCACTTGCTAAAAGTAGCCGACAGGTTGGAAGCCATCTCATACAACAAGCATTCACCATAAACACTGAAAACAACATGTGGATATAGCTTGGTGAGGTATGTTCACCGTGCTGTTTGCTTTTCTGCAGGCTTCAGGGTCAGCTGCGGTATCTCTCCTTGTGAAACTCCGTTAAAGATCCCTCATCCCTTCCCAGGTCATGCTTTCTGTGCTGCTCAGTAAGTACAGAGCAAACCCTTTTGTCGGAGCCACACACGGACAGACAGCAGACAGCATTCAGGCAGCCACAGGCACACGCAACAGACAGACACGAGCTACAGCCAGGTAAAGATCCAGAGAGGGAAGTGGAGGAGGCGTGAATCGATGCAAGATAGTGAAAGCAGTTTACTGTAGACAAAAAAGAAGCCATGCCGTGTGACACGCCTGTCCCCCCACCTTCGTGAGAAGCTGAGGGTGAGACACTAGAGTAGGATGCTGTCAGTCCTGATGAATATTAAAATCAAAGGTACAACTTCTGAAAACCCAGGTGCCTGGAGTTCCCTCTGACAAGTAAGACTGACGATTAATCAGTCTTCACTCGGTGACCACGCAAATCAAAATCTTACGTCACATTGACTTCTTAATGTTCACACACGGAAACTGACTTGTCAGTTCAGATCCTCTGATGTGTGCTTGCCTTCCCCAGACCCAGAGAAGAACAACACGGAAAAGGTGAGCATCATGGGTAGCTTACCCAGATCCTAAGATCCCAGCAAGCGTTGCTACCTGGCTCCTGAACACAGCTGCTCCAGCTGGTGGGTCCTGCAGCCCTAACTACCGCATGCATTTCTGCCACCCTCTTCCTTAGCAGCTTCTGTAAAACTAAAAATCCTTTCTTCATCTCTTCTACCCCTCTTACTATTTTGCCTCGTTCCCAGTAGCTGTCCGATTACACAAGTCTGCTCCCCTCATCGGTTTCTCATTACACACTTTCCCTCCGAGGCCTTCGGTTCTTAAATCTGAGACCTTTTTGTCCTGTGAGTTCTACAGAATTCATTCAATAAAGTAACAAGCACATAATTTAACAGCTATTACATAGGGACCATGGACAACACACTAATAAACACAGACATAGGCGGTTTCTAGTGTTTACCTTGGGATTTGCTGTTCATAGCCCTGTATCCCTGTTGCATATTCTAGAATATTCACATACATAAATAAATGTGGGCTCCAGATCTTTCCATATAATAATTAACATGTCAAAGTGTTTCTGTCTGCTTTGAGCCATCCCAACATACCCTAGTTGTTTTCTATCATCAATTAATCGAGGGGAGTAGGAAGAGGAAATGGGGAAAGGGAAGGGAAGAACAGGTAACTAATGAATGAGGAGAGGGAAAAGGTTTTCTGAAAAGGTCTCCATTTACCTCAAGGGGTGATGGTCCAGCTTCACAACTCGAGTGTTTCATCACCTACATTTTCCACTGCTGAGCTATGTGCTTAAGATGCAGTACATAATTACTGAATGCTTAGACATTATCGTTACCTAGCTTGCAAGAAGATTCCCTCTAATAAAACCGAACACTATAAGTAGATTAATATGTGACAACCCAGCATAGCAATAATTATAGTCAAGTAATTACTACAGAATAAGAAGAGTACAGAAAAAAAAAAAACTTAAATGTTCCTGAACACCCCCTTCTATAGGCAAAACCTTCTGTTAACAGACACACACACACACACACACACACACACACACACACACACACACACGTGCACGCACGCGCGCCAAGGAAGAGGATGTTCCCTGTTGGGAGCTGTCTTCCACCTCAGGAGCCTCTGTGAACTTCACTTGCCAGTGTAACTATGCCCCCAAGTGGCTGAAGGGAAAACTGCAATCATCAACAAGCCCTGCAAGAACACCTCCTCCAAGAGGTCCTCTGGACAAACCCCTTTAACACAAATACCATTTGTTTGTTTGTCTGACAGGTGGCCTTTGTTTCTGCCTCCTTTAACTACTGTCAATAACCTAGCAATTCTGACCCATTCACACACTTCTAACGTATATTATATTGGCAAATTGTCATGGGCTATTTAAGCTTGTTAAAACTGAACCTGGGAGTGAGGAAGCCTTCCCGTCTCCTCCAAATCCTGTCATGGGGCAGACTGGTCCCCTAACTCTGTAACTAGAAAGAATAACCACTAAAGGTATTAAAAAAGAAAACAAAGATCCTTAAAAACAGCTAAAAGCAAACTATTCCCAACAGAGGTTACTATAGTTCATCCCACAATATAAAAAATACCTACAGCAGGAACAGGAAGAGGAAAGTCCAGCCATGGGGGTCTCCGCAGTCAGGAACTCCAGCTGACTGCAACTTCCCCAGTGAGTCTGACAGATGACTGGGCCCCACTCCCATCCCCACACCCCCACATCCCCACACTTGGGGATTTCTTGCTGGATGTTCGGAGTGTCTGACTTGACAGTGTTTTGCTGTCTGCTATTCCCTGACCTATACTTTTACTTACTTAATAAACTCTCTCACTCAAAACTAAAACCATAGCTATTGTAGATCATTCTCCAGACTATATAAAAACAACTTTCTATGTTTCCATAGCAACAGCCACCTGAAATCCCTGGCTGCAGGGTCAGTTCTCTGCTGAAGAGTTCAGCAAACAGAGTACCCTCAGAATGATTCAACAGTAATGGCCCTGCTTTATATTTTATCTCTGCATTCCCAGCAATGAGCATGCTACCTAGCGGAGAGATGATATACAGAAGTTGATGGAAAGAGAGAGGAGTAGAAAAGGAAAGACATTAGGGAAAAGGGTACTAAACGGATATTGGGCGAGAGTAAAAAAGGACAAAAATAAATGAGACCTAGAAAGAAGCAAAAGATACTAAAGTCATAATCGGAACCATGGCATCTAATCGCCTGCAGAGGACTTGAGCAGGCACACTCTCCACCTATAATACAAAGGCTTCTGACTTGCAAATGTTTCACCGTTCATATGATCATCTGTCATGCTTGTAGAAGGACCGATAGGAAATGCTGTTTTCTTTCTTCCTTTCCCACCTTCCCCTCCCCCAGGACAGGGTCTCTCTGTTGTCACTCTCGCTGTCCTGGAACTCACTTTGTAGATCAGACTGGCCTTGATCCCAAAGAGATCCATGTGCGCCACCACAGCCCAGCGGAAATACTGTTTTCAGTGGGATTTTCAAACGTAAAACTTCAGCTTCCTTTCCTAGTCAGCAGTTTAATTCACCTTTCCTTTTACTGCCTAGAATTCCTGGACTCAAAAAGTCCTGCCTCAGCCTCTTGAGTGACCGACTGCAGACCTGTGCCACCACACCCAGCTCCCGCTAATCCTAGGCTTCACAGTACATTTAGAGATCCATGACATACGGACTTTCAAGGGTAGTGACTACAACTTGCCAGTGATTTCTTCAAATTGCACTTGAGGAGAAGGAAAAGCCACTGCAGGGGGAAGTTATGTCTCAGCTCTACCATCAACAGAAAGAATGAGTTTTAAGCATTTGGCACACACAACTCAGGAAACCACAGACCAAAGGTGCAAGCATGGGCAAACTGTGAGCCATAAGCCACGTACATTCCTGGACAGCTAGAACACCTGTAGATGACATATCGAAGGCTGGACACCCTTGTTAGAGGAGAAGCACAACACACAGGTTAGGTGTGCAGACACTTTCAGTCTGAATCCTGAGGCAGACGGAATGAGCAACATGCATAAGCCAGGCTCCAACTGCTGCCTAGCATGTACCCCAAACCTTCTGAAGTTCATCTTTCATCATGTGAGGACTTTCTCTGTGACTGTTGCAGTACCTTCAACGGCCCAGATAACGTGGGAAAACTCCAATTCCCATAACCCACACGCACGAATATGCATTTTAAACCCCTGGTAAAGGATGGTGCTGGGGTGTGGCTTGGTGACAGGGTACTTTAGCAGGCGCAAGACAGAGTTCACCTGCCGTCCCTACAGAAGTCCAGCGAGTCAGTGGAGTTTTTTTGGTCTGGTTTTTCTCATATTTTTACTTGGTTGATGCCCTTAAGCTATTCTCAGTAACAAAGTAAGGAAATCTATTAATATCACACATGAAGCTTTAGCTTCCCAATAAATCAATATATTTTCCAAAGCATTACCTTGGCTTGGTTTAAACATTGACTCCATGTTCTTAGTCTGAAAGATTATATCAGATGCAATAAATTAAGACGCATCCTTTCAACAACTAACCCTCTAGCAGTTGCCAACATTTTCATTCAGCTATTTTTTCTTTTAATTTGAGACTAGGGCTGGGGGCTGAGACAAGGTCTCATTATATAGCCCAAGGCTGGCTCCAAAGTCACAGAAAACCCCCTGCCTTAGCCTCCCAAGTGCAAGTATAAAAGATTGCGCACTGCAAGACTCTAGCTACAGGGCCCTCTGGAAAAGAGAAAACCACAAAGGAAGGAGCAAAGACCAGTCAGTGCTTGCCAAGAGGAAGACAGAAGAATAAGTCAGTTCCTCTGTCTACAGCACTGGTTCTCAACCTTCCCAACGCTGTGACCCTCTAACACAGTTCCTCCTGTTGTGGGGACCCCCAAACATAAAATCATGTTACTACTTCATAATTCTAATTTTGCTGTTATGAATCGAAATGTAAATATCTGATATGCAGATGGTCTTAGGAGACCCTGTAAAACTGTTGTTTGACCTCCAAGGGGGTCGTGACCACAGGTTGAGAACTGCTGGCCTAGAAAAGCCTTGGGGTATTAGTGACATTCTTTTAATTTATTCTGTGATAGGGGGAGGGGGAATAGAGAAGTACATTTGCCAAAATCTGTTAAAAACATTGCAACACACTAAATATAAACTTTGGATTCCCATAATAACAATGTTATGAGTATCAGTCCTTAGTTATAAACAATGTTCTGCACCAATTAAAGATGTTAATGAAAGAAACCACAGGAACTTTTATTTTACTTTCTGCCCCATTTTTCTATAAGCTTAAAACTGCACAGAAAGCATGGTAATTATTTTTAAAAAATTCCCTGCCCTAACAAAGCTTATACTCCCATTACTGTGTACAGTGAATGTATGACTTTTTAATTAAAAACATTATTTAGCAGAAAGGCTTTCATCCAATAATTTATATCCACAACATAACTACTTCCAAAATGAAGTTAAGATAACCCAAAGGATACTAATAAGAGACATAATGTAAAAAGCCACCTGTAAGGACACCAAAAAACCGCCTAAGAAGTTTCACACCCATGTTCCTGCTAACCTCCCACAGTCAGGCCCTGTTACATGCTCTCACTGCATGTGACTCCGCCCTTACAGCACCTCTAGAGTGATGACTTCAGGAGCATCTGCTCTGCACAGTACACTCCTTAAAAGTACATTGGAAGCTTACTGGTACAATGATTGCCAGTAGGCCATCAACTTGACAAGGAAATTGAAGTACAAAGGAGTTAAACCATGAAGTCTCACCCTAACAATGGCATAGCTAGGACTCCAACACTTGATTTGTTGGTATTCTAAGGCCATGACATATGATGTCATTTTGGGTTTTGTTTTTTTTTTTTAGTTTATTTTTATTATTTTTACTTACATGTTGTGGTGTGTGTGTGTGTGTAAGAGAGAGAGACACACACACACGGGGGTGGGGGGATACTGCCACATGTGTGCATGTCTGCAGAGGCCAGAGAGGGTGTTAGACTTACCTTAAGGCGGACTCAGAGGCAGTTGTTAACCTCCTGATATATAGGTGCTAGGAAACAAACTCCAGTCTAGAAGAGCAGCAAGTGTTCTTAACCACTGAGCCACCTCACTAGCTCTGATGTACTTTTTGGACAGTATTTTGTCTTCAGGGTGTCACAGGCAGGAAGTCAACAAATACAACATGGAGTTGTCCTAATCAGCTATAACTGTCCACCTGATACAGGGTAGTCATCGGAGAAGGAAGTCTCAGTTGAGGGGTCGCTCAGATGCGACAGGCATGTGGACATGTCTATGGAAAATTGTCTTGATTGTTAATTGATATCAGGCGGCCAGTCTAGTATGGGTAACACACAGCCCTTAGGCAGCTGGTCCTGCGCTGTGTAAGAAAGCTAGTCAAGCAAGAGTGAGCAGTGAGCAGCATTCTTGCCATGGGTTGTGTTGAGCTCCTGCCCTATCTTCCCTCTATGCTGAAATTAACCCATTCCTCCCCAAACGTCTTTGGCCAGTGTGTTTTATCACAGCAGCAAAAGGAAACTAGAACAGCAAACAGTTAAGCTGGAGAGCAGCTTAGCTTAGCCAAAAAGGAAGATCTTAGCTCTGCTTATTTCAAGTCACGTAATGAAGTCAGGAGTAAAAGACTTCCTATTTCACTCAATGCAAACAGATAGTTATAAACGTACTTCTTCTGGTCAATCTAGACACAGCCTTAGGGCTAACCATATCCCAAAGTAATACAGCTTCTAAAGAGCAAAACGTTCAATTAGTAGGAGGCATCTCAATCTCTCTCTCTCCCTCTCCCATTCCCTTCCCCCTCTGTGAGTGTGTGTTTATGTCCCTCCATTTTATTTTGTTTTTCAAGACAGGGTTTCTCTGTCTGTCCTGGACCTTACTCTGTAGACCAGGTGGGCCTCAAACTCAAAAGATCCGCCTGCCTCTGCCTCCTGAGTGCTGGGAGAAGGAGGAAGTCAACCATAATTCCCATCTGATAAGTCTCTTTGAAAAGAAAATCAATCTGAATACTATCTAAAGAAACCAGGAATCTCTTTAAATGTCACAAGCTCTTCAATGTGGGGAGCAGGGAGGCTGACCAGGGCAAAGGCCAACCCTCACCTCATGCTACAACTGTCTGCGAGAGGCAGACGCTCCACAGGCATCTGGAGCTAAGTGAAGTGGCATCATCTGAGGGGACATTACAATTCCTGTGTTGAATGCAGAGTATTAAAACCGTACTGTAAAGTTATTGCTTCTCACATAAATCATTGCCAAGGAAGTATAAAGTCCTGGGTCAAAATACACAGGCCTATATAAGTCCATTACATGGCTGCATCAAAGACGCTGGTGGCACGGCCTGTAATGAACATCAAGTAGTAATACTCCAGAAAGAGAAACAGATGCACACCAGTGTTATTAATAAAAGTACCCCAAAAGAGCCACCGAGAAGCACCCTTGCATAAGGACACAGGCTATTCCAGGCATTAGGGCTGAGAGTTACAACAACTTTGGCATCGTCAAAAACTCAACTTTGAAAAATGTGTATATTTTTAGCCTATTTTTGGCAGACTTTGTTATGTAAGTGCTTCATCATCTGGTAAATCCAATGTCAAGTTTATATGTAAAAATACATAATAGGGGCTGGAAAGTTGGCTCAGCAGTTAAGAGCGCATAGTGTTCTTGCAGAGAGCTAAGAGTTCAGTTCTGAGCACCCATGTCACTCAGCCCGCAACTGCCTTTAACACCAGGGCAGGTGAACACCTCTGACCTCTGAGGGCACTTGAACTCAGATGCACACACACATACACACAGTTAAAAATAATAAAATATTTCTTGAAGATAGAAAGCAAAAATTTCACTGGGTTATTTTATGTTAGCAACAAATATGAAAGTTGTAGTAGTATATCTACTGCGGCAGCTCACCAAGGAAGACAAGGAGGCATATTCATTTGTGCAAACCCTTCCAGACCTCTGCAGAGGGAACCACCATCCTGGCCGGCAGCATACTGGACAGTGGTTCGAACCCCAAGCTTCTGAGCTCAGGAGTCTTTATTGATTCAGAACTCCTCAGGTGTGCTACTGATAGCATGTGCAGATCATGAGCAATCAAACATCCCCCAGATAAATCCAACACCTGCAGACAATACAAAACACCAAGACCTCGGCAGTCCCTCACCCAACAGTGCGCAAAACAATTATTTTATACATAACTGAAAATAAACTTCTACAACAGCAAGTCATTTCCTAGACTAGTCATGAAATAAGTTTCTGAAAATAACATTTTAGCGAATTGATTTTCTGTGCTAAAAATGCACAGCACAAAAAGGCTGTGTATCAGGGCGGGGACTGCACTGATCCACAAGTCAGTCTGCTTCAGCTGACTCGCATATAACTAGCCTATGAAACGAGATGAACCGAGTCATTTTTTCAGGATCTCAAGTTTCTAAAATAGTAAAAAAATTAGAGAATGAACTATATGATTTGTAAAATTACTAATTATCTCATACTAAATTAATCTTGGAGTATATCAAAAGTAAATAAAATTCTGGGTCAACTAGTGGACTGGAATAATTACAACCAAGAGTAATTTTATTATAGAAGACCTTAAAATGACATATACATGAGCTAAGCCTGCTCCTAAGAGTGGTTTCCACAAATACTGTGTTTCCTGGGGTCACTATGGGCGTCAGCCCATGGAATGCACACCTCACTTACAAGTCTCCCTGCAGTATACCAGGTTTCTGCTTGGGTGCCCACTGCCTAGCTTTTGGATCTTTCACTCTGGAGAAAGTAAGCTGTATGTGGTGAGCAGGCTTTTAGCCTCCAGCCAACAGCAAACAAGGAGCAGGAACCTGACAACAGCATATGAAAGTGTAGAAAGACTCGTTAGTCCAGCTGAGCCTCACAAGATCTCTGAAGCTAGCTGGGCCACTCAAGACTCTCGGCCCTCAGATCTAGAGGGAACAAATATTCACTACTCCGAGGAATTGAGTTTTAGGATAGTCTGTTGTGTATAACAGCAGATAACCAATACAAGTCATCTTTCGATAGTTTATATTTGAACCTTGACTCTCAAGATTCATTTAATTCCATAAAAACAGCTCTCACACCTATACCCTCTTCCTCTCTCATCCAACCATTCAGATCAGGGCCCTCTTCCCTCTACTGTAACAGATACTGTAAAGTCAACACGCTGTGCCAATGACACTGGTAAGTGGACAGGAAAGCTGTCTGTTTCACCTCAGGACGGTGGTGAAAATTAAGATGTGTGGGCCTTCAAGGGGGGCTATCTTGCTTGCCCCAAGGACCTGCCATGAGTATGTGGGCCCCGGTGTTGCTAGATAACCTACTGTTTTTTTTTTTAAGTAAAATGTAAATTCTGCATTCTTATATGACCTTCCTCAATTTCTAAAATTTAGCTCGGTGTTTTTACAGTGAATATACAAAGCATGGCTAGAGTCTATGTTCAGCCCATGTGCTTTCCAAATATGATACTCTGCTTAAATAAACCAGGCGTCTCAAGAAAACTAACAGACTACAGAATTAGGAGAGCTAGAGATAACTCTTGGGTCCAGGGAGCAGGGAGAGGCTTAGACACTCATGGTAGCATGTAACAGCATGACAGGGCTCCCATGAGACAATCAGGATAGTTTAAGAACCAAAATAAAAAAGGTTTTTAGATTCACTGACAATGATGCTTGGAGAAAGGGAAAATGGGGACAGAGGAGGCTCTTCCTTACATAAAATTACCAATAAATAGAGAAATCATTTTATAATTAGTAACTGACTTAAGCAAGTATCAAAAACACTAACAGTTGGATTAAAAGGCTATGCACTAATCAATTATATTTTTCCTACTAATTACAAGGCAGAACAATTAACAAACGATTATTTTACAATGGAAAAGTTCTAGCAGATCTCTTCATGTTAATTAAGTGACCAAATTTAATGCCATCATTTATAGGAAAGACTGCCACGTGTGTCCCGATGTGTCACAATAGAGGGAAGAAATACACACCATCATCTCAGGAATATATTTCTGCCAAATTGCTTAGTCTGAATTCAGTCATGAGGACATAATAGGTAAGCCCAGACTGTGGGACACTGTAACAGATGGGGAAGAAACCTATTATAGAATAAAGGAAATAAACATGCCACTAAGAGGCAATGCGTGGTCCTTATTTAGACATCGGTGTCCGGGAGGGTGATGCAGAGCAGGGATTTAGAGACTGGAGAAAATCACAGAGAATGCGTATCACGTATCAGGTAGTATCATACAACTGTTTGTGATGGCTGAAAATGGCATTGTTACCATTTAGGACAATGTCCCTATTCTGATGCCATGCATACTTATTTATCTAGGGTGAAATAGCCTGAGGAATGTCGTGAACCAGCACAAAAAGCAAGAACACTGCTTTCAAGGAGAAAGCAAAGTTGATTCTTCGGGGGCATTTCCAGCAATGTAACTATGTAGAGTCTAGTCGTCTACCCAGCAGTGAATGCAGACTGGCTCTCTAGTAGACCTGAGGATGGGGTGGAGAGTGCACAGGGCCTCGAATACCCAGAAACAATTACTTTCACTTTTATTCATAGCTCATTAAAGTAACTATCAGCTAAATGCTATCATTTCCTGTCTTAGTTAGGTTTCCATTGCTGTGTTAAACACATGACCAAAAGCAACTTGGGGAGGAAAGAGTTTATTTCCTTTTACAGCTTATGGTCCAGCATGAAGGGAAGTCAGGGCAGGAACTCAAGACAGGAACCTGGAGGCAGGAGCTGATGCAGAGGCCAAGGAGAGGTGCTCTTACTGGCTTGCTCCTCATGGCTTGCTGAGCCTGCTGAGCAGGACCACCTGCTCAGGGATGACACCACTCGCAGCGGGCGGAGCCCTCTCATATCAGTCATTGTTTAAGAAAATCCTGCCCAGACTGGCTACAGGCAGTCTGACAAAAGCATTTTCCTCAGCTGAAGCTCTCTCATCTCCACTGATTCCAGTTTGTGTTGAGGTGACAAAAAAAAAAAAAAAAAAAACCCAACTATAATAACAACAAACTAACGAACACAATTCTCTGAGAGAAAAGTTCCTTAAAATGAAATATTGCATTCTAGTCATTTTAAATGCATGAAGGGATAGATGTGAGTAACAATTTCTAATTGTCATTCTGACACCTGGTTGATATATAAACCGTACTAATAAAACAATGTTTTAAGTGCTTGTACAGTCTAGTTTAAAAAGAAATGTCAAGTGTTTTTGTTTTGTTTTTAGTTGGGAAAAAAAGCAATGTTTTTAGGGGTCTAAAACCAAATATTTTATTTTACTTTATTAGCAACTATCAGCCTGTAGTAAGGAAGTGGTGCTTAATGACTTTATTGATCAGACCTGCTACAGACCACACAATCCGACATACCAGGCAGGGCCAGGATGTCAGCATGGGGACTTGTACCCCATGTGGTTAACTTGCCACAGTCGCATCACTCAGTCTGGCCACAGAAGAACCCACAACTTATTTCCATTCAGAAGTGGTGTCGCACTGTCAGTGATGGCTTTATTTGGGGATGTACCCTACAAACATGGAGAAAGGAAAATAGTTCCTGGAGGGACCACTGGGGACTGGGGTGCAAGGATGGGTGCTCCCAGACCTCAGGGCACTGACGCTTAGGCCAGCAGCAAGCAAAGGTGAGAGGAGCACTCTGACTCCAACTCCACCAGAAACAGGAGGCTTCAGGCAGCTGTGGAGCTGGGGTGGACCTCTAGAGGGAAGGAAGTTGTCTAGAAAGTAAATTCCCTTCCTTAAATATGTGTCCAACCCCCAAAAGGTTTAAAATGCAGACAAGCAACAAGAAAGGAGGAGAAAAGTAGAAGTTTTCTGAAGGTAAGGTCATGAGTCCCTAGGCTAATGGACCAAGTGCTTACATCACTGTACAAAAGGACCCGCACAGCACAGCATCCTGAGATGTCGGCCCACTTTGGACGAAGACCCTCTGTGGATCTCAACTCTAGATAATGTTGGGATTACCAAAGGAGCTTTGCAGACATTTCTCTACCTGAGCTCCATTTCAAACCAATTACCTCAAAAATCTCTCAAACCAGAATCTGGTGAAAGTTAGATGATGTTAAAGTGAAGCCTGTGTTGAAACATCACAAGACTAAAAGACACAAAGAAATGAGGGAGGGACGGAAGGAGGGAGGGTGACCTGGAGGCTTCTTAATGGCAACACTGAAAATCCAGGAGAGAATAGACTCAAAATTCTGAAAAATAATTACTTCTAAACAAATTGTTTGTGAATTAATTATAAGGGAATCAAAGATATTATTTTCCAGAACTCTGATATCTCATGTGATTTCTTTCCCATGAATCTTTTCTTCGGGGAACCACATTAGAAGGCAGTTTATCTAAATAAGGCTACAAACTAAGAAACAGGAGGACATGACATCCTATGAATAGAGGTCTGGCATACAGGAGATGGTATCCCCAGAAAGAGATACCTGTCCTAGGAACAGAGAACAGCCACTCAGAATGGACCGCCCAGCTCCCAAAGACAGGAAGCTCCCAATGGAGCACTGGATGCATCTGTGTGTTCCTAGTCGATGTTCACGACTGAGGCTACAGTTGTGGTAAGTACACAGGAGACTCAGCAAGGCAGCAAGCAAATACTGACTCCAGAGAGCACGCAGAGTTGCAGGAGGAGACACCACGCTAGAATCATGTCTCAGTTGTGAAGCACATTTGACAAATCACAACAGTGTGACACAGACACAGCTGTGGACACATTAATGATGTAATTACACTGAGAAGACAGAAGGTAGGGAGACACAACAAGGGCTGAACGAGAGCTAAGGTGCATCTTCTAAAGGAGGTGGCAGACAGACCATAAAACAGCAGAGGATCAGAAATGGGCCTAAGAATGCACATTGTGATTGACAGGCAGAGTCTGGGGTGCCGATCTGTGGTGAGGTCAGGGGCTGGAGTCCCAGTGGGGACTACTAACCTCTGTGACTGGCTTTGTAAAAACTTTCACTTTGTAACTACTTATGAGAACAACTTGACAAAACGTTCTTCACAACAAAAAACAGTGTTACACTCTGTAGTAATGTAACAGTAATATTTAGGATGGTAAGAAAGAAGGGTAGGGTAAGTGGAGTAAACCCTCCTCTTTTTGAAATCACAGTACAGATCCTTAGATGAAAGTGACCGCCATTCACGTGGCCCTCAGGAATAGACGAAGAGAAGGGGAAAGGGAAAAGTCGCTCATTTTCACTGTATACCTTCACTGTTAAATAAGAACTGTATGCAAACAGTATGATGTTGAAAATATTCAAATTTGAAATTTTTTGAAATCTGGAAGAATTTTGAAGATTGAAAGAAGATTTGCGTTTAACTTGATATTTACTAATATTTTTACTTAATTCTATAGATATAATTCTAGTTTTTTTTCTTTTAAATGACATGTTGTGTTGACTACCTAAGTATATAATAATTAATTTATCCACTAAGATGCTGATTAGACATTAATTTCTAAAGTGTCTCCAATTAAAGTACTTGAGAAGGGGGACAGTAGTATGGCTCAGTCAGAGTGCTTGCCACCAGACCTGCAGACCTGAGTTTGATTCCCAGAACATGTGGTAAGAGGAAAGAATCAACACCCTGAATCTATCCGCTGACCTCCTCAAGTGTACCCCACTATGCATGTCCCCTCCCACCTCCACAAACACACAAAATACATACATTAATGTAAAAAAAGAAGTTGTTAAAGTACTCTTGAAACTGGAGGATGGCTCAGTAGCTAAGAGTGCTTGCTGCACAATCATGTGGACTGGAATCAGAACCCAACACTCACTTAACAAGCACGGTTATGGCACAGATGCTTCAACAGCAGCTCCAAAGGATCCAGAGCCCTCCTCTGCCCCCCAACACACGCGCGCGCGCACACACACACACACACACACACACAGTGTTTACACTCACAGGCACACACACAAAGGAATAAATATAAATATATTTTAAATACTTTTATCTACTTCCACATGGGGCGAGTTTTCTTCTGTCTTAGAACTTTTCGCCTTATATTCCACTAAAGATTTTGTATTGCATGTGTAAAATTAAACTCCAAGCTTACTCTGGATTTGAGCAGTTCTCCATTAACATCCTTGTTTTGAATGGAGCGCATTACGTTGTCATAACCCTGCAGTCTCAGAGACTCACCCATACACAGGAGGCGCTTATTTAAAGCACCCTCAGCTGGAGGAACTTTAGCGGAGCATTTTATTGTAATCATGACCGCATATTAATTTAGCAGATCGCTTCCCTGTGCCGTTCCCACACGTGCAGACACTGCGCTCCCACCGCATCCCTTCCAGCCTCTCTTGCTTTCCCCTCAGGCCTGTTTCCCATCATTAATAAACATTCTTCTACTTTCAGGTTGTGTCTTTTTTTTTTTTCCTCCTGTTGTTTCCACAGGGAAGAAAGCCAAGTCAAGCACTTTGCCTTCAGGGCCCCAGTGGTCACAGCAGCAGGGGTCCTTGTCTGAGAATAAACCAGGATGCTGATGAGCAGGGGCTGTCACTTTGCCTTCTTTGCCGGGAGTGTGTATTTCATTTGCATAATGAGCTAATCAATGATCAAAAATACCTTCTCTTACAAAACACAGCGAAAGAATTAAAACTCTCAACTCACTTACTCACCCTAGGAATATGTAAACTTCTCTGTAAATACACAGAGACCCTGGTTCTTCATCTGGCCACAAGGACCCGTATATAATAAAAAGTTTGAAAAACCCTTGGAGAAAATTCTAAGTTCACAGCTGCAAAGACATAAAGTTCCCCATGTGCTCTGATCTTGTTGATGAGTGAGGCGGAACTAAGCCTGGTTTCTAATTACATACTATCTACCTCACTTACTTACTTTCCATTAATCTATTTAATTTCTGTGTTTAAGAAATGATTTGAAAGCAGCACTGTAAGCACACTGATGTTCATTCAAAGCACAATGTTATTATGTATTTAAAGTTTGTGAGTATACACATAGCTTTCTGACCTCTATGGGCAATGAGCAAACATTTTCTTATCTTTACAGATTTATGGACTACTTCCCTCCACACACCTGAGGAAAAGATTCCAGTCAATCTTTTAAACTTGGAGGCAATAGGAACCTCTTAGCAAATACTACTTTAACAAAACGCAGGTGGGAGATTTTAATAAATAATTTTTGTCTGGATTTCTCTACTACTACATTTTTTAAAACAAATTCCTAACATCTAATAGACGGGATTCAACTACTGAGAATTCTACCACATACCCATCCTACTGCTGGCTACTCTCTTTAAGAGGACCTCACAACAAAGACACCTTTGAGGACAAGACAAGCTCATGGGAACATACCATTTTATCTCATAGAGCACAGTGCCCTACTTTTTAATAGTAAGACCTCTCCCTTGCTCTACACACATAACACCCATTGATGTCCATGGGAGCCTGGTGTCCATGTGGCCTCTTGTAAAGGGAAAAATTTACGTCTGCTGCTGAATGCTGCTCGCACCTGGCTGCCAGCCAATCCAATATAAACATTGGCATTCATCAAGTGTTGGATAACTCCTTGTCTTCCGTGAATTCCAGACTTTTGAAAAGGTCAAAATTCAATTTGAGAAAAGAGAAATCGTTATACTTAAGAAGGCACAAAAAGCACAAGGAATTTCACACAGTGACGCACACAGTGCAATACTGACAAACGACCTAAGAGAATAATATCCCACTGTAGCTGATGTGAAAATCTATGGGGTAGCAGCTGCCATGAGGGGTGCTTCTATACAGTCAGTGATGAGCTGCACGTCATCCCGCTGAGGTCTCAAAAGTCCTCCAAAGAGCCGATTTATTTTTTACAGGTGGGGAGGGTAATCTACACCGTAAAACACTTCCACTCTCAAGCTGGAGGGAAGCCTCCTATTGACCCGAGACCGGGGGCAGCAGCAGTGACTGGAAACAGACTCCCTGAAAAATCGCCTTCTAAACTCAACGGCAGTGACACTATCATTACCCTACCCTTCAGTCTTCCTACGTGGTCAGGAGGATGTGAACGTATAGTAAAGCAAAGCCTTTGAATAATCGAAATGCACACGCCTTCTATATCTAAGATAAAGGCTGACACTGTCTTTTGATATAACTAGCAAACTTTCACAGAACCCTTTTCTTCGCTCCCAGAAGCTGTGAGGGTACTGTGAGGTGCAGCTGTCTCCGTCCCTGCCTGCCCCTCTGCCCAGGGCTGTGACCTCATTTCTCCAATTCCCCTAAAGTCCTCAATACCAAACAGATGACCAACTCGAGCCTTCTGAATCACTACACGTTAACTGGGTTATTTCCGCTAGAATCCAAGTGGGCATCTTTCGGAGTTAACAGTTTTCACTGGCAAAATGGAGACAGACACACGTTCCCTGTGTCGGCCGTGTACCTACACACCGGAGCACTCCACGCCTCCACCCGTCATGCTGCACACCTGGATTCTGAGCGAAGGGCTGAATGCTCGGTGGTCAGGTCATCAGTTAGAAGGACACAGGCAACTGACGAATTCTGAAAACCAGATCATAGCCTTGACTTTGAAACACAGTTCTAGGGGATGGGGGAAGGTATAACTAAACAAGATTTTTTTTTTTTTTTTTAGTGCTTAAATGATGTAGTTAAGGCCACAGTTAATTAAATGAGGATAAATGATCTGGTACAATTAAAATTTCTCATTGATACACTAAGAAAAGAAATGTATTTCTCTTAAAACCTCTCCACTTCCCGACTTTTAAGTTGTCTCCCTGCCCCTCTTTTTGGTCTTTTGAGTCAAATTCTTATTCTGTAGTCTGGATAACTAGAAACTCTCTAAGTAACCCAGGGTGTCCTTAAACTCATGGCAACCCTCCTGCCTCAGCCACTAGAGGGCTGGAATTATAGGCTTGAGCCACCACACCTAGCCTTTTAGTCTCTTTAGACAATTAAAATTTGATAAAGTAAAATAAAGATTCACCTAAATTCCCATCTTAATGATACATTTCTTTAGGACTGTGTGACAGAATAGAAAATGCTCTCCATTGGCCACCCAAACCTAACTCCATTAAACACACTTTCACAGTGAACAGGAACAAAACAGTAAAAATCAAACTCAGCCCTGCCCAGACCCTATCAGGGTAAGCCTTTCTTTCTAGTGATAGCCATTGCCAGTAATTCTTTACAAACGAAAAGATTTATCATTCCCCACAAACGCTTCAGGAAAACAGCTCACACTTGGGTACTCCAGAAGCGGAGGAAGATGATTTCAAGTTAAATCTGTCTGAGCTACAGAGTGAGTTTCAGGCCAGCAAGGGTAGGCTACAGAGTGAGAGATACCCTGTCTCAGAAATGAGAAAATAAATTAAGAACTAAAGTTAAAACGTTTTTACTGCTGTACATTTGCATGTAAAAACTGAATTTTGTTCCTACCCTACTGCCCCACATTGCCTTCCAACTTTTCTTTGTTATACGTTTTACCTAACAGTATTATATTTTATATTGATACTTTTTTTTCAAATTCTTTGGTCCCAAATGTCTCCCATCAGTTTGTCTGACAGTCTTTAGTAAATGTCAAGACTTCAGGCCACGCGATTCACTGAAAGCGGACACTGATTGACTGACTTAATTCACTGTACAGGAATGTAGAGGCTCTATGAATCATTTTGAATTCTTATATTTTTTCAGCAAACTTCCTTTGTGGTGCAATTCACATTTTTGATTTTATAATTTTAAACATTTAAACTTACTTGAACATTTAAGTAAGTACTTAATAAATACATATTTAGTCTTGAGAATTTGAGCCACTGACATTGCCCAATTACTTTTCCAGACTCTAAGTCCCAAGCAAGTGACAGAGTTCCTGAGCTAACTTGCCCTAATTCACAAATAATGTACATTATGTAGTTTCTAAGGAAACTGAATCACCTGGGACTGAAGAAATAAACCAGAAGGCCAAGAGTTTTGATTTCCTATGTAACTTTGCAAATCAAATACTTTCCTTCTGACTCAGATCACTTATATAGAAATTCAGTAAACACAGAAGTCTCTGAAAAAATCAGATTCATTATTTCAAAATTAGATTTCCATGTTTAGGGGTGAGTTTCTGTGTTTGAAATAGTCTCACTATGTGCTTATGGGATGTGGAGGCCAGCCTCCAACTTTCAATGATCCTCCTGCCTTTCTCTGGCTTCTAAGTGCTAGGTCTACAGGCATGGGCCCTTCTACCTGGCTTACACTGGGCTGAGGATGGGTACTAAGCCCTCTTGCACACTAGATAAACATACACTGAGCTACATCTCCAGACTCTCCATGTATCTTTTGTTTTGTTTAAGCTTGTTTGGATTTGGGTTTGGTTTTAGTTTGGGTTTTTTGAGAAAGGATTTCTCTATGTAGTCCTAACTAGAATTCACTCTAGCTCAGGCCTGCCCCTGCCTCCCAAGTGCTTATTAGAGGTGTGCACCGCTGATGTAGATGTAGATTCCAGATGTAAATGTTGATTGGGGCAAAGGCTTTTTATTCTTTGTCTAATTAAATCACTGGTTCTAGCCTGGAGCCCCAGAGCATTTCTACCTCTGTACAATCTAGAACACTTAAGCATCCTTACAATCTACTGTATCTCTGAGACTTACAGCTGACTGAATCACTCTTATCTAGCTCATTCAGAACTCTACTCTCCTGGTTCAACTTACTCACTGCTCTGGCTCAAACTCTTCTCTAAGCTGCTGGTTCAAACTTCTGAGCCAGCTGACTGTTTCTTATTGAATTCTTCTGACTCTGGCTGATTCTCTGACTGCCTCAGACTGAACTGCTCTGCTTGGCTTCAAACTGACTCACTCTTCCTGTCTGATACTGACTTCTTCTGCCAAGCTGTTTCTGTGCCTCTTCTTGAGCTCTCATTGATCCAAACTGCCTCAGCCAGCCTCTCTGCTCTTCAGTCACACTGTTTCATTGTCTCTATGTCTTCTCCCTGGTCTGTCGGCTTCCTACTGCCTGCTGTTTCTGTAACTGACCTGCTCCGAGCTGAGAGCCTGCTTTTTCTATTGTGAGAGTTGGGTGTGTCCTTACACTGACTCATCTCAGACATCACCTCCAATCTGACACTGACTTCTTCTGAGTTCTGCCTCCTGTGTCTGCTTCCATATTGTTTCTGTCTTAGGAATTAAAGGAGTGGACCACCACTGCCTTCTGAATACTAGGATTAAAGATGTTGCTACCACTGCTTTTCTGAATACTGGGATTAAAGATGTGTAACAACATTCTTGCTACCCTAGAACAGCCATGCTGATGTACTAAAGGATTAAATATTCTTCTACACACCACACCTGACATGGTCTAAAATTCTTAATTTCATTATCATTCTTTACCTAAATATTCTTCTATTTATCACCAAGCCCAACTTTTCTGTGTTATTTTTAAAAACAAAATTCAGTAGATATGACTGATACTTTTAAAATATTATTTCCATAGAGTCAAAAGATTCTCTAGAGCTACAACAGTTTTACCACTTCTTAAGGCAAAGCATTTTTATTTTAAACATACAAACACACACACACACACACACACACACACACACACACACACTAGTTATCTGAAATGATTAAAGGATGAAACAACTGTTTAAACTACCCATTTGGCTAAATGATTTATATTAAAGAAGGTAAGCATAGTGTGGCACTCTTCAAAGAACCAGAATAAAGTAAGCTGCTAACATTCACACAGCACCTTCTCCATGCCTGCAGGCACTATTCTAGGATATCATTCCCATGCAAATATAAGAAAATTGATACACAGATGGGACACATGCTGTGCCCAGAGCTAATTAGGTAGGAAGCAGCATATTTGTTCTAAACCTAAAGCTGAATAAAATGTAATCACTGGGAATTCAGAAAAGAGAAGACTATTTAGTGCCAAATGCAAAATACTCCTTCGGAAGCCAAATCAAATATATAAAAATACAGCCACCATGAAGACAGAGAGGACCCAAATCCTTCCACAGAGACCCCCTGGTATTTCCTTGCAGATCCTGAGAGGGATGGTGCTGACCAGCAAAACAGGGCCAACAGGGAGGGTAAAGGCTGTGACTCCAAAACTCAAGACTTCCAGAATTCCTAAGATTAGGAGTAATAACAGAAGCATAAGCAGATTTAGGCAATGCCAAATTCTTTTCACATCTCATCTTTTCGGAGTTTTAAAACTCAGTTTCATCCTGCTCTCCACAAGTGAAGCAAAGTTTCTAAACCATATCCTGTATAAGCATCTAAAAAGTACACTGTCCTATTCGGCTTCCAATGTCCAATCCACAAATTCCTAAAACTGCATGATCATGGGGCAGCCTCAAATCTCAACAGTTACACTCACAGAACAAATAGAAAAGACATCAGACTTGCAGAACAACACTCAGAACATCCTGCAGGCAGGCAGAAGCAAGACTGGACACCCAAAGAGTGGACTGAACAGGAAGGAGAACTGTGGCTCCCCTAAACAATGCTATTAGTACAGTCCGAAGGGAGACTGCATCAACAGGACAGCCAGAAGTGGATCCTGGGGAGGAAAGCAAAGGGCACAGAAATCAAGGGCTGAGTGGTACTCACATGGGCTGACCAGAAAGGGAGTCCTGTGCAGCTGTTGCAACCAGACAGGAATTCGTATTTAGCAGAAGTGGAAGCAAACTATCATTACTCAGGGCTGAAGACAGTAAGATGATGAGAGCCACAGCAAGGTCAGTGACACTGAATGTGCACTAGATTTTTTCAGACACGGTACGGGGTCTTTACATTCATTATTTCATAGCCCTTACAACTAATGAGGTACAATCCCCGTTTGATGGATGAGGACAGCACAACGCATTGACTAGAAGTTAACACGCCCATGTTCATTCAGAAAAGTAAGAGGCAAAGCCATAATATGAACCCAGGTCAGAGTCCAAGTCTCTGTCCTATTGACTGTTACGATAACATACCTACAAAGGTTTCTATAAAAAATGAAAGGAGACATAAATAAATATCAGAAGACTCAGTATGATAAACTTGTGACTTCTCCTCAAATGATGTATGGCTTGAATATCGTCACCACCGAAAACCAAAAGCAATTTGAAACCAAAGGAGGTCTCACAGAGACCAAAGGGTCTCTGTGAGTTGAAGGCCAGCCTGGTCTACAGAGTAAGTTCCAGGACAGCCAGAGTTACAACAGAGAAACCTTGTCTTGAAAAAACTAAAAAATAATAATAATAATAATAATAATAATAATAATAATAACAACAACAAACAAACAAAAAACCCACCAAACATATCTCTAACTCCTACTACCATGCATAAAATGGCTTCTTTAACAGGTTTCCTTGCAAGGAAAAAACAGCCATCTTCTTCATGGCAGGACCTTCCAGGCTGCTCAGCTGCGCAGTCTTTTCACTGTGTGTGAAACATTATAAGTAACACATCGGTCACCTCAGGTCTGTCTGCTTAGAAAAGGTCAGCCCCTTAAGGAGGCATGCTAAAAAGGTTCAGCTTCTTGACTGAAGCAGCAGACCCTGGGCTACCACAACTTCGTCTGAATGATGGTCCAGCAGCTCCTGGGCCACCCACACAGACTCCAGCAAAATCTCAGAACTAATCAGAGCTGTTTGGGAACCAGTAATACACTTTAAAAAAAAAAAAAAAAGGTCAACTGTGCCTTCACAGTGATTTATTTTTCAAAGATACAAATTTGTTTATGGGAGGTTCTGTTGGAATAGTATTTGCTTTACCACATGCTTTAGACCAAAGCTTGAAAACAAAACTGAACCATTCAGAAACATGGTTTGGAATGAGCTAAGGATAGAAAAAAACTTAAGTCTCATGAATAAAAAAAATTCAGGGAAAAGGAAAATAATGTTATGCGCTGAACTGATTTTTTATCATTTTGTGTGTGTGTGTGTGTGTGTGTGTGTGTGTTTCACCAACTTTCAATAAATAAATGAATTTGGCTACTGATAACCAATATGAAATGTACTAACTAATATTCAAATTAAATTTGTTTGCCCACAACTAGTGATAACTATGCTATAATTTCTCTTCCCTCAAAAAGCTTCAATTGAGAGTTTCAACCAAACCAGCCACTGGTATTTTTATTTTCACAATTAGCAGATGGAGCAGGATCTAAGAATAGCACTGGACAGCATTTCCCACCACCTGCTGGCGGCCTGTGTACATTAGTCATTGATGAAGATTTCCACAATTTCTGAACACTAGTTAGCCAGCAGCTCGTCACAGGAGGCTTTACATGATGATGGATGCAGGCTGTCTGATGTGGGTCCCGTGGTACTGCACAGCTGTCCCAACCACGCACAGCCCTGTTCCTCCAGGGCTGCCTGTGGTGTGCACTCACTCAGCATCTGATGCTGAAGGATAGCTGAGAGGCAGGCTGTGTGAGGCCGACCCACCCTAACCCAGGCCCCGCTGGGAAGCTCCCCACCCACTTTTGACAGATAATCCTTTGCCCTATGATTTTCTTCTCTGTGTTCTCCCTCAAGGCTCCACATACTGACCCACCCTAAACTCCTTCTTTCTCCAACTCCAAATCAGCCTCCTTGGTCACAAGAATTTAAGGAACCAATTTAGCACCAGGGAGCAAATCTCAGCTGCCCCTCCCAGCATGGAGCTTCTGGAACCGGGGCTCTTAACATCTTTTTCTGTCAGAGTGTGGGTGCTGCCCAGAGTCTGAAAAAGAATATTCAATGGCATCAGAGATCCCAGCCCACAAGTCAGCTATGTGGGTGGTGGCATACATTAAATGTTTTAAATGAATACTGCAATATCAGAAGTGTTATATTTAGTATGCAGTAAGACATGACAAACGTCAAGTATTGGAGCCTTCAATCTTGAATCCCTCATAACCTAGTTCAAAGAAAGAAGTGCAATTAAAATATTTAAAGTTGATTGTTGGATGTCACCAAAAATTTAAAAGCCCATCTTCCACGTAAATATGTGACAATCGTTAATTTATAGTAAATGCTTCCACTAATGAACTGCAGTCAGTCACTTAAGAAAGCTAACTGTCTCCATTTAGGAGACTAAATGAACTAAGGCGGGAGAGACTAGTGTGTTTTAGATTTTCAATCATATGTACAACTTTAAAAAATCTTTCTGCTTCATTTTACATACAAAACACTCAAATTTTGACGTGCAATGGTTAGAATTTTTAAATAGGGCACTTTAATTTACTAATAATTATTCACTTTCTTGTACTTCTGCTGTGCAGTAGCACTTGTGTTAGGATATAGCAAATATAAAAACAACATGTACTTTCAGTAAATAGCCAAACAGCACATTTTAGGTGCGATATTATATTTAGGCACAACATGACACCACCCCGCCAGATACTGTGGCACTTTGTTAATAATACACCGAGATTCTAATGTCCGTTATTCATAACTCATCTAGCCAGAAAACACCCTGGTTCTGAGGCGTTTCTTATCCAACTACAAGAGTTTTGCTTTATGGAAAAAGGTTAATTCTGTTTCAACAGTCACTTTCTTGCTACAGCTTTGCTACTTTAAGCTGCAACTTGATAATTTTCATCAAGTGTGATGGTTTCAATTAACAGTGTCTGCCATGGCTCAAGCATGTGAATATTTTGGTCCCTAGTTGGTGGTCCTGTTTTGTCAGGTTATGGGGAGGTACAGTCTTGCTGACGAAGTAGGTCACCAGGGGCTTCAGGGTTTATAGTTTCACCCCACCTCCTATCCCTCTGCCCTGCTTCCTGCTTGCTGTTGAAGATGTGATCTGTCAGCTTCCTGCTCCAGTCACCGGCTGCCCTCCCTCCCCATTATGAACTCATCCTCTGTAACTGGGAGCCAAAATAAATACTTCTACAGATGCCTTGCCCATGGTGTCTGCCAGAGTGGCAGAAAGGCCACTAATACATCAGATAGCAATTTGCTTCAGTTTGCTTCAGAAGTACTCACCAAACCCAGTCTGAACTCAGAGTCAGGATCAGAAACACCTGACTGACCAAGAGATGCTAATTTACCCACTGAACCTGGAACATCTTAGGGATGGTACACTGTATTTTCAACAGACCACTCTGCAGGGTGATTTTGTCACAGAGACTTGTTTCCATTTAGTTAAGTAATTCTGGCTGTATCAACTGAGATAGATAGGTTTACTTTCCCAGCCACACTCGAGCCTTCTTTGGGAGCAGCCTAGGTCAGTAGGTTGCTGGACAATGGTCTCCATTTCCCACTGTGCAGAATGCTACGTGCTCGATGCTTCTCCACCCAGCTTACGATGTGCTCTCCCTCCTTCTGAAGCGACGTATCCTGAACAGATATATGATACTCCAGGCAACTCACTGCCTTCTTATATATTCTATGTAGCCACTCTAATAAGTGACCTCCAAAGCCACAGCAATGCTGTTCTTCTGAACGAGAAGGTGGTAGTGCTCTGACCCAGCACCTGCTCCGCTCCACCTCCGATCCAATCCCATCTTGGGTTTGTTTGGTGGGTCCTTGCTTTACTTAAGTTGAGTATCTTTTTTTGCTTACTGAGGTCGTCAACAAATTCACCAACAGAGGCACCATGCTTTTTAGTTACTTTGACCACTGACCCTACTACGAATATGGTAATCATGTTTTTGTTTAGGTAGACAATAAAGAATAATCCCAGTTCCAAGGACACAGGGTCCTGTTACATCAGTTTTAGCATGAGGGGACTAAAGAATTCCTCAGGAATCAGCCCAAGACGTACTTTCCCTCCTGTTTAGAAAGAACTGGTAGAGGAGTAAGACCCGGCTGCCCTGTGTATAAAATCCCTGTTGTCTGTAATCCCGCTGGTTCCAGACGGCTGCGGCTGCTCTCTTTAGACCTGGGCCACTGTGGCAACCACTGGAAGTACTATCCAAGAGAGCATGATCAGTGAAGATACAGGTTCTGGTCTGGGCAACCTTGTGGCCCAAGACATTGTCCATATATCTTTATTTTTTGATGAGCTAAACACAGGGGTGGAGAGGTGGCTCAGCAGTAAAGAGCACTTACCGCTCTTCCAGAACCCGCAAGGACTGACTCATAACAACCGTAACTCCAGTTCTCCAGGATCCAGTGCCCTCTTCTGGCCTCTGTGGGCACTGCACTCACGTGTGCATACAAAGACGCGCACATGCACACACTAGTCAAAAATAAAATCGTTTTCTAAAAAGGAAGCTGGCAATTTTTACTCCTCCCTTGTAAAATATGTGATCATTTTATTTATAATGTTAAGGCAATAATGAACAACAGAGGTAGGTAACCTTATGCAATTTGCCAGATTCATTAGTAGTTCACCGCCCTTTCACAAAAATGAATGATAAATTAAAAAACAATGTCCGGTATGTCAGAGAAAGAAAACTGCAGCATCAGGTTAATCCCAGATACTCTGACCACATGTGCTTGATGCCTGCTAGGTATATCATGGCTTCACTGAAAAAGAAGCTAGTGTGTGTGGGATGTGTGTGCCCACACTCAATGACAGGGCTGCAAATCACTCACTAATAGAGCACTGGCCTAGCATGTTCAAGGCCCTAGGA
The DNA here is from genome assembly GCA_026225945.1 of Cricetomys ansorgei. Lineage (NCBI taxonomy): Eukaryota > Metazoa > Chordata > Mammalia > Rodentia > Nesomyidae > Cricetomys > Cricetomys ansorgei. The sequence goes on from JAMJFZ010001815.1 coordinate 11,407,722, forward strand.
CTGCAAAATTAATTAACTAGTTAACTCATCATCTTCAGCCAATAAACTTACACTGAGATTCCACCTCATATGTCAGAATGGCCATCGTCAAGAAACAAAGGGCTAGAGAGATGGCTCAGGGGTTAAGAGCATTATTTCTCTCATGGAGGACCCAAGTTCAGTTCCTAGCACACACACACACTGAGAGGCTCACAAATGCCTTTAACTCCAGTTCCAGGGGATCCAACATGCTCTTCTGGACTCCACATGCATGAACAAGCTTGTGGTGCACATACACACATGCAGGCATTCACACATACACATAAAATAAAAACAAGAAATGTTTTTGTTTTATAAAAAGAAACAGTATCACATGACAAGGATGTACAGAGGGGGATCTTTCTATATATATTATTGGTGGGAATGTAAATTAGCCCGCCTTGGAAATCAATGTTTAAAAATAGAACTTGCAGATGACCCAACTCTAGCACTTCTGGTACATAATTGAAGGAGTCCCAGTCTAATTACTCTATGGATATTTGCATACACATGTTTAATGCAGCACTATTCACAATAGCCAAAATGTAGAACCAGCCTATCAACAGATGAATGGGTAAGAAAGCAGGGTAAATACACTGGCACTTTGTTCAGCCAAATAAATAAATAGATAGATAAAATTATATTTGTGATAATGGATGGAATGGGACGACCACTGTGTTAAGTAAAATCAGCCAGTCTCACAGTGAAAAGAAAACATGCTTTCTCTAAGACTCTAGAGGACAGCGGCTTGGCATGGAGTAAACAAAAGGTGCATAAAGTAAAAAAAGGACTGTTAGGGATGTGATCCCAAAGTTTCGATTGCTTACAGGCATGTATATGGAGTGTTGTCTTAATAGCTGATGTGGGAGGGCCTCGCTGACTGTGGGTGGTGCCACTCATGGGCAGGGGCTCTGGGTGGGATAAGGAAGCCGGCTGCGCAAGCCAATAAGCAGTACACCTCTATGGTCTCCGCTTCATTTCCTGCCTCCAGGTTCCTTCCTTGAGCTCCTGTCCCTATTCTGTCAATAAAGATCAGTGACCCTGTGAGCAAAATAACCCCTTCCCTTCAGGAAGCGGCTTTCGGTCAAAATGAACTGATTAGAATTTCAACGTATATAGAGAGGGTGGAATGCTGTAGGTCCAGCACCTAATTTACCAACCTACCTTAGACTATCTTTTGCCTTTTAACAGCCTTTCCTTGCCCCCGCTGTGCCTGACCTAACATCCTTGTGACTAACTTTGCAGAACACACCAACAGACCACTAGCTGCCACCAACCAGGGCCTAAGAAAGCTGTCAGATGGCATCTAAGGCCTCTGACAGCAGCTCCTCCACTTGGCTGTAACCTGATCACCTGATGTCTTTATCGCTGAATTTGAAATTTGCTTCGATTTATGAATTTCTTTGTTCTGTTACTATAGAAACATCAACAAGCTAACATCTCCGAAGCTGGAACGTGGAATTAGGGTAACCTGAATCTTTGTTCCTTGGTCATGGTGACTCATACGTGGTTCTAGAATAAACTCTTAACACATTTGAGATAAAATTTCTGTTTCTGGGCCAAAGGGATGTGGAAGGGGGAGGGGAGAGGAGGAGTAAAAAAAGAGTAACAGGAGTCGAATATGACTGAAGTATGCATATCCACAGATGGAAGGAACTATTAGAAGGAAACTTCCTATCTGTATAGTTAAAAACAAATACTTTGTAGAAGGGAACAAGAGGCAGGCCCTTTAAGGCTGGAAGACCTCTCACCAGGAGCCTGTACCAGCAGGAAGCCCAATCTCCATTGGTGAAGTCAGGCACAGTTGCCCAGCAGGGAAAGCAAGGTGGTGGGAAGTGTTTCCCAGTCCCTGGTGGATGGCAAGATCTCATCTCAACACAACGGAGAGTCCCAGAGGAAAATCAGCCCTTTCCCCTGGGCATCCAGAAGTGCACGCTGCGTTTAGCCAGGCCTCTGAATTTCCTGAAGGAAAATGAAGGGCATATCATTCCCACAGAAACAAAATAACACACCAGTCAACAGGACACCCCTGCTTCCTAACAGCACAAGCTCATGCTGTTATAAGGTCCGGAAAGTTAATTTTAAAACTATGAAACAAATCCATCTATACACAGAATTTTATTCATCATTTACAATTAAGAACACCAAGAAAGGAGAAAACAAAATAATGAAAAAGACAAGAAAAAGAAAGGTTTTTTTTTTAAGAAAAAAACGTAGAGATGACCAAAACTATTTGATTGCAAATGATGTTATTTTATATATATAAAAAAAACCCAAAAACTTCACCAGAATACTTCTACAGTTCTTAAAACACTTTCAGCAAAGTAGCAGATACAAAATTAACACACAAAAATCAGTAGCCTTCCTATGTACAAATGACAACCAGTTTGAGAAAGATGAGATAAATGGTGCCTCAAAACCAAGCAAGTGAAAGACTGGTATAATAAAAACATTAAGAAATTGAAGAAGACATCTGAGGGAAAGACCTCCCATGACCTTTGATCAGTAAAATTAATATAGTGAAAAGGGCCACCCTACCAAAAGCAATCTGCAGATTCAATACAACCACCACCAAAATTCCGACACGATTCTTCACAGAAATTTAAAAAAAAAAAAGCAACTTCATATTGAAGTACAAAAACAAACAAGCAAACAAAAACAGGATAGCTAAAACAATCTTAAATAATAAAAGAACTGCTGGAGGTATCTCCATCCTGGATTTTAAGGTTTATTACAGACATAATAAAACAACACGTAATTGCATAAAGACAAACACATTGATCTTTGGAACTGAGTTGAAGACCCAGATATAAGTCCAGAAGTCTATGAACCTCTGATTTTTGACAAAGTAGTCAAAATTACACACTGGAGAAAGACCACATCTTCAAGAGCCGCCAGTCACAGTGGATGGATATATGTGAATGCAAATAGATCCATACTTATCACCCATACAAAACTCAACTCCAAATGGATCAAGGGCCTCAACTTAGGACCAGATACCCTGAATCCAATAAAAGAAAGAGTAAGGAATAGATCTGAGCTCACTGGCACAGTAAAGGACTTTCTGAACAGGACACTGATAGCACAGGCACTAAGATCAACAGTTAATGAATGAGACCTAATGAAGCTGAAAAGCTGCTTTATGTCCAAGGAAACAAAAATTCATGCAAAGCAGCAGCCTACAGAATGGGAAAAGATCTTTACCAGTTATTCATCTGATAAACTATTAGTATCTAAAATATATAAAGATCTTAAAAACCGGACATCAAGAAAACCGCACAATTTAAAGAGTGAGGTACAGAACTAAACAGAGTTTAGCACATACACACACACACACAAATGGCTGAGAGACACTTAAAGAAATGTTCAATATCCTTAGTCATTAGGGAAATCCAAACTGAAACTAATTTGAAAACCCACTTACACAAGTCAGAATGGCCAAGATCAGTAAAACTAAAAAATAAAATAATAAAAATAAAAATCTGAGAGCTCATGTCGGCAAGGACGTAGGTAAGAACATTCATCGATTGCTCCTGGGAATGCAAACGTGTCTAGCCACTGTACAAATGAGTGTGGTGGACCCCTAGGAAGATGAGAATAGATCTACCTCAAGATCCAGCTATAATGCTCTGGGACACATACACAAACACCCTACCATAGGGACACTTGCCCGTCCATGATCATTGCTGCTCTATTCACAACAGCCAGAAATTGGGAGCAGTCTAGATGTAAATCCTCTGGTGAACAGATAATGAAAATGTGCTACATTTACACAATGGAATATTGTTCAACAGTTAAGAAAAATGAAATTTTCAGGTAAATGAATGGATCTAGTAAAAAATAAATCATCCCACGTGGACTCCAAAAGATAAATATTGTATGTATTCTTTTATATGTGCATATTAGCTTTCAAGCCTTAGATATGTGTACTACAATGTGAATTAACCACAGAGGTTGTCTACCTTGTAACAGACTGGGGAGAGCACAAAGAAGAGAAAACAATATAATTGCTATGGAGAGACAAAGGGAAAACTAGAACGGGAAGATTAAGTAAGAAAGAATGAGCTAGAAGGGTAAAGGAGGGGATATGAGGAGGGACAGCTAACATTAAAGTCATCTGGAAAACAATGCAGAACCTACTACTGTAAACACTTCCTAAAGTATATACAATATAAAAGGAACGTAAATGGAGTCACCAAATAATAGGGAAGACAAAGCCCCAACTAGACACCTTAGGCTCCAAGTAAAACTCCAATGTGAGAAATGGGTTACATCTTGTTTCAATTCTGGCCAAAGAAACCTCCAAACAATAGAGGCTTTTACCTGGGCTACTGGTTACTCTCCACAACCTGAGAGTAAAACCCTGCTGATGAAGACAACACTTAGATTTGTCATCAAACAAGGAGAAGTTAAGCCGGTACCTAACTGGAAGGTTACAGTACACCCTACTGACTAGTGTTCATAGGACTAGAAGGTATTCTGCTTGCTACCAGAGAAGAAAGATAGTTATCTCCCAGCTGCAATCCCTGTGACCTTCAACAATACCCTGCCTGCAAAAATACACTAGTGCAATAGTGGCACAAATGTTATTGAAGTAACAAACCACTTTTTTAAAATTGGATTAAGACCTACTCCATGGGATGGAATCCATTCCTGACACTGCTAAAGTGACCAATAATTAAATAGGTCATGGGCCTAGGGAAAAAACTAACACTATTATTCTGCTAATGGAACATAGTGACAGAATGACTCCTCCTGACCTAAGGCTATATTCATATGTCAGTACATCCCTCAGTCCTCATCAGTGGATGGGAATTAACACAGAGACCCACAACTAGGCAATGTACAGAGTGGGCGCACTCAGTCCTACGTAGGATGTATTCCTCAGAACCCTCCCCTCAAGGTTCAGGGAGGAAGAAAAGGTCAAATGATTTTAAGAGCCAGAGATGGTGGATGACAAGTAAACAGTACTTCCAGACACAGCAGAACCGACGCACGCATGAACTCACAGAAACTATGGCGTCACACACTGATAAAGGCCGTTCAGATCCCCACACTGAGAAGAAATTGGACATGGGCTCTCTCACACCTAACCAAGAAACTACCTGCAACTGATACACACTGGCAAAGGAAAAATCAGTTTTCTCCAATGGAGTCTCACTGGGTATATTAACCACACCTCAAACCCGGCCCCGCACAGGAATAGCTGGCCAACACAAAACAAATTCAATGGTATTTTTGTAGACCTTTTGTCTTATTTTGCTTTCGGCATTTTTTGCCGTATTGGTCTTTTAATTGTTTATTTTGATTTTTGTTTTGTGTTTGTTTGTTTGTTTGAAGAGAAAGGGAGAAAAGAACGTAAAGGTGGGTGGGGAGGGAGATGGGAAGGGTCTGGGAGGAACTGAAGGAGAAAAAGCATGATGAAAATATTGTATTAAAAAAAAACTTTCATTAAAAAAAAAGTTTCGAAAAATAAAACCCCATAGCCTTTTAAAAAATGCAATAATGAGGGTCCCAACATACAGAAAAAAATAGTGTATCAATTGTGAATTATTATTGACTCTACTATACAAACCACCATAAGTTCACACGAGGAAGGAGAGCTTCTCTGTGGCTCTATTTTAAAGTGCAAAGCTCATGTGTCTGAAAACTTAGCAAAGAAAAACCATTTCACTCTGCTCCATGTTATTTTTATCATTACAGAGTATTTTTGTATGAAACATGATGCTATGTCTCACTAAATGAATACCAAGCAAAACAAACCTGATCAAAGTCCTTCCACAGACGGAAAGAGTCAGAGAATGACAGACTGTTTCTATTTGGAGAGGTCACTACACTGAAAATTAGCAGTGACCACCCTGCTGACAGAAACAGCACCTGCACCACCAGTCCTTCCCGGCAGTGTGGTCCGCAAAGCCAGGCAGGACAGACCCAAGAAAACACCTAACTCACGCCTATCTCTGCCCCTGCTCACCAAGCGGCAGTTTCCTCCGGCACATTTGCCCAGGTGATCTATACACACGACAGAGTCCTCAAAAGAAAATCCCGAAAACTGGAAAACCAGTTCTCTTCGCTCAAGACTTCCCTGGGGACTTCAAAGGGTTGCCAAGGTAACTGGGACAGCAGAGGGGGAAAGTGATTTGAAGAGATGGTGCAAGACCTACGACAAGTCATTCGTCCTCCCTGCCCCCATTTCCTCACCAGTAAGTTGAGAACTGTGATGGCTACCATGAGGTTGTTATGTAGTATGTACAAAGCATTTAAAGCAATACTTATAGGTAGTCACTTTTTTAGAACATTAGGCAAAAAGGGATAGTAGAGTAAGGAACTGGGAGCAGGTCTGTGCTCAGGGCCTGGGATGCACTATCCAGAGGTCTGAGTCATTCATGGCTCCCTACTACACATGCAAATGTGAAAGTAAATTATGTATGTTTGCCCATTCTGTTTTTACAAAAAAAAAAAAAAAAAAAGACAACTTTAATTTACCATGCCTGCCTTTGGCAAATTCATTAAGCACTGTGTTTAATTAGCTATTGTCTCTTTCCAAGGACTATGACCAGTTCAGGCAATTCTGAAGCCACCATAGAAGTGCTCCGGTTTTAGAAGTGGGTGAAAGGTCTGTGTGCGTGCCCTTTAAAGATGATCCCCACAAAAAGAATGAAAGACACCTCTGAGGCCAAAATCCCAGCACTCCTCCTGAACCCCCACACCCCACCCCTCCACAATTCAGAGCCTGATACCAAGAGGGCAAATGAGGTGCTGACTCTGAGAGTAAGATTATAAAATACTGTGAAAATCTGATCATTCAAAAATGATTCAAACAGTAACAAGTATACAGAATGAAAAGCCCTATAAGACTTATATAAAATTTGTATCAATCTATTAACAAGTGCTTGCTGGCATCTATAAACAAACTTTCAGGACACAATCATTATTACATATAAGTATATTAATGGAATTTATGGTTTCGTGTCCTGACTGAAAAAAAACTATGAAAAAATAATTTATTTCATTGTTCCTTCTTCCTCAGGTTTCCATGAAGATTCTCACAACACTGTCAGCTGATTAGTTCCACGTTTATGTTCCCACTTAATGGATTCAAAAATATGAGGTGAACACAGAGTGATAGGAAGTGAGTTGTTAAGGAACTGGGGAAGGTCTAAGAACTTACAGTAAATGCTCAGAAAACACACACACACACACACACACACACCTACACATGCGCAATGGTCCTTCAGAGAAGAGAGATACCTGTGTTTCCACAGCTCCCTGACATGCCCCACTGTACACTGAGGAGGCTGTGGCCACTTCACATGGATTCAGCAAAGTCACCAGAGCACCTGTACAGAGCCACACATCTACATCGCCGATGTGTTTACAAGCCTGTGGCTAAAGGGCATAGCAACAAAACTTCCTAATCACTCTGACAGCTCATTATAATCATCTGAGAAGTTCATTAAAAAGCCTTATCTATCGACAAGGCAATGGAAGGAATCCCTTCCGTGTGCGTGTCTGAGATACTGGCAGTTAGCAGGCAAGACTCAATAGGCCTCACGTTCCCAGCTGGAATAGTCTATGTCTCCTTTGATTTAAAATTTTAGATGTCCATACATTTATTTTAAGTAGGAGAAAGCTCCTTTAACAATAAACCTTTGTTTTGTTTTTGCTTTTATGTGCTTTTTGGGGTCTTTTGACCATGTGTAAGTGCCGCTTGTTAGCAAGGATGTTCATATTTAATTTTTAAAATTCTCTCATAGCAAAAATCTTGTCCTGACACTATTCTGAAAACCAAGTACTGGCACCATTTGAGAAACCCTGTGCAGAGATAGGCCTACTGCGCAGTGTCGGGCCCCTAACCTGCAGAAAATGTGAGTCGGGAAGTGTTGTTGCATCCCTCTCACCAACTAGCACAAGGAACCAAAGAGATGCATTCCTAAACAAACAGCACAGAGAAAAGCCTAAAACGACTTGCCAACCCCAACAAAGACTATCAGGTTTTCACTGAAGGTAACTTCCCTTCCAGTAACTTTTCCAATCTGATCACCTTGAATGAGCGAGATCTTAAATGGTCCTCAGACAACTCCACTACTTAAATCACTAAAGAAAACAGCACAGACTATTCCAGAAAAATCTATGAACCACCCCCAGCAAAATCTTGTTTTCTTACCTGAAGAGGACAAAAAAGTGTTCTTTATATGTGTGTAAGACAGCTGTCTACAACGAAGCAATCCTGGAATACCGAGGGGGACAGTATCTGTTCTTTTCCATAGCCTTAGTGTTTTCTTAAAAAAACCCACTGAAAAGCTCAAATCATTATTCCTTTGAATATTTTTCTCTATTTCTTTATTCATAATAGCAAAATACAGAGCTCTCAAACTTATCCTATTTTGTTAAATCAATGTTGACAGACTAAAGGAAACCATGGTGATTCTCATAAAGGGTTCAGATAACACCTGTCTCCATCAGAGAAACTGTGCAAAGTGGTACTTTACTAGAAATCTCTACGATGTTTTGTAGCAGGTAAAAAGAACAGTTTTCCTAAGATCCTCCCCCTCTGTTTTTTGTAGACAGGGTTTCTCTGTTGTAGCTTTGGCTGTCCTGGAACTCACTCTGGAGATCCGCCCGCCTTTGCCTCCCGAGTACTGGGTGGGCATGCACCACCATCGCCCAGCAAGATCCCCAAATCTTACAAATACACTACCTTGAGATGTGTTATTGTACGTGGCAAAAAAGTCTTTGCAAGTGCAATTAAGTTAAAGATCTTGCAACGAGGAGGCTCCTGGAGGATCCTAGTGGGCCGATGTAAACTCAAGGGTCCGCATTAGAGGACAAGAAAAAGGTACCATGTGCAAAGATATGACAACAGGGAAGAGATAAAAGATGCGGCCATGAGCCAAGGACTGAAAGTCATTTCTAGAAACCAGAAAAGCCAACCCTTAACAGGCAGAAGGAGCAGTCTGCTGACAGCCTAAACGCATACGGCCTATTTTGGACTCTTACCTCTCAACCATAAGATAATGAGTCTGTAATGCCCCAGTCACTAAACTGATGGTAATCAGTAGCCACAGCAGTAGGAAACCAATACCATTTCCTTCTAGGGAAAACTGCTGGATTTTAAAAATAAGGACTACTGCTATTATGAAAACAAAATAGAAGAAATTAAAAATTCAGTATGGTGCTGTTAACTTGGGTAAAACACAGCATTTTTGTGTTTTAGGAGACAGGTGTGGAAGAACAGAGGTCCTGAGACTGACCAACTACAGCAACACACACTCATTTTCTAGAAATAAACACTCCTTGTAATTCCACCTTCATGGACCCCATAATCTCTCAAGAAAAATGCATTTAGTAAGTGACAACTAATTCTCCTTCTTTATTAGTCTAAGACATACTGTACTGAGGATCAGACATGCTGGTCCTCCCAACTCCAACTGAGAATACATCAATGCATCTTGAGCCCCAAACAGAAAAACTTGACATTCTGGCTAACTTCATTGGGGATGCCTTTACACAGAAAGGGGTACTTACTCTAAAGGTTTAAAACACTCTTATACGTAACTACTGAAAGCAATGTGACTATGTTTTAATGAACTGCTAATTTTGTAGGTTCACTACCTCCTCCTCCAGCCTCTTCTCAAATTGCTCAACAAGAACACATGTCCACATAGCACTGGACCTGGACTTCGTCAGCATCTAACCAATGGTTGTTACTTTCCCTCCATTTTCCCTCTTATTGCCCTTTTCTTCCTCTTCAGGAGGAAATACTGCAGTGGGGTCTTAACTATTCTATCGAGATGAGAAGTCTATTAACATGACAGACACACCACTGTCAGAACAAAGAGAACAACTCAGCTCCTCACTTCAGCTGTCAGAACTAAAAACAGTGTTCTGCTAGGTTAATTTGTTTCTCCAGGTGTGGAAGGCATGGAGGTCCTTGTGCTCACAGATAAGCAGTAGGGGAGCCACTTTTGTTAAACACACAGGATTGTCTCTTCAAAGGGAGAGATGTATAACCTATTCCCCAGAAGGCTAGAAGCAAATGTGGTTAACAGCCTGGTGACCTTTGCACTATCTGTATGGTCAAGACCACACCAGATCCTTCCACAGACACTGGTTCATGAGCTTGTCAATCAATAAAACCTATCTTTATGGAAGATGTTACATGTAGTCAGTCTATAGAACTCGTATGTACTTTACAAAAGAGTTTTGATGTAGTCATATCTTAAGCTTTGTTGTGCACATGGGATTGAGTTATTTATCACCAGGAAAGTTTTCACCAGATTGTGCTGTGGTTAAATAGTCCTAAAATAAATGACTCTGAGTCAGACTCCAGAAATTTGAACCAACACCAGTTACCGAGTCGTGCTGAACCAAACTGGCTCCCTGCCTCGGATCGCTACGCTGCTGGCGGTGGTTGTTGCAGAGACCCCTGCATCCAGGTAATTCCCAAGTTCCATCAAAAGCTCTAAAGGGCTAAACACCACCAACAGGGAAGAGAAGGAGATAGCAAACTGGGCTTAGCCACAGAGAAGTGCCGAACTCTAAGGATTCCAGGGGACACTGCCACTCAAAAAGGGTTGTAAGGAAAGGCTGGGGCAATAAACGGCCTCTACTTGTGACTTAAAAGCTCTAGATCACACAGGAAAGTTCTCATAGTTCTCAGTTTCCTGTTTACAAATACCAGTTTTACTTAATGAATTGTATACACAGCATATCCTGACACTTGACTGTTAGTGAGAGAAAAGGCAGTTAGACCCCTTCATTCTTCCTTGAACTTAGGACTGTTTTAATAAAATATATCTAATAACACAAATTAGAAACACTTTTTAATTTTTAAAAAAATCCATTCTCTTAAAGCTACAACAGAGAATGGTCTAAGAAAGAGGACAAGAAATCTACATGCAATTCTCGCTAAAATGGGCGCTACTCAGTCGGCACGAAAGTCGTGTTCACAGATCCCTGCTGTGTGCCGGGCACTCTTCGGGGGTTGGGGTAATGTCTGAATGAACAAAATGATCACTGTCCTTGCCTTCTGTGGGCACAGGCTATTGTTAGTTCTTCTCTTATGAACTGCCTATTGAACTCTCTGGTCTGTGTCCCAGTGAAGACAGAATCACTCTTCCTGCAGATGTATGTAAACATTTCCTATACTGAGCATGCTAACAAACATTTTAGTAAGTTGAAACTGAAACAAGTCACAAAATAATTCTAAAGAATGAGTAATTTGCCTCAGTTTACCATAGCTACTACTGTCTCACACTCCAAACACTTGAGAGGCAGGGTGGCAAGGTGACCACAGGGTCAAACCAATACCACAGGGTCAACTGGTATTAAATACTAAAACTCCACCACCTAGGAAATTGAAACAGGAGAATGGCAAGTTTGAGACTGAGCTAAACAGTGAGTTCCAGCCAGCCTACCCTATACAGTAAAACCACATGTCAAAAATAAACAATTTAATTAAAGCTCACAGGCCCTAGAGAGCTTGTTTTGGAGCCCAGCTCTCAACTCTCAACTACAACCTTAGGCAAATATTCAAATGTTGATGTAACTTAACTTATCAAATGCAAAATGGGGATAAGGATGCTTTAAGCACTGTTTCAAACAGCACTTGGAGGGAGATAAGGTCCACAACAGCACTTACACTATGTTCTAGCAGGTAGTGCGTGCTCAATAAGCATGTGTGTATGTGCAGTATTTTCGAGAGCCAGCTCCTAACAACTTCAGAGGCGTGCCAAACTTCCAGAACCGTGTCAGGTTCTTATTAAACACAAACACTGTTCAAAACCAAACAACACAGGCCTGCGATTAATGAGCTGCATCAGAGACAACGATACATGTGCAAAACCCACCTGCTAACTGCATGACTGCCTGCCACCTCTGAGGAGCTGGGGTCGCTCTGTCCTATCCATATGCTAAGACACTCGATGGCGGCACACGGTCAGTGGCTTAACTAAACAGACTGAAGCTGGTCACAGTAAAAATATGTACATGATGGAAGTGAGCAAATGACACACATTGAGATGATTTTTCCACCAAGAGGTGGTTACCAAATATTTACTGGCACAACACTGCCTATCAGAGTGAATGTTACAATAAATAGTCTTTAATTTCTTTTTTTTTTTTTCTCTTTTTCACAAAGGAAAAGTTGGTGGAGATGGGGGAGGGGCAAGCCTGGATGTTAGTTATACTGACTAACAACTAAAAGTTGCCTTTTCTCCTATCTTTGATTTGTTCTGTTTTGAGACAGTCACTGTGGGCCAGCCAGACTGCCTTGAACTCTGGCTCCTCCTACGTTGGACTTCCGAGTACTAAGATTACAGGCCTACACCCCCATGCCCAGCTAATCTCAGATTTCATTTCAAAGCCATGTCCCTAAGGGACCACAGAACTTTGGTAATAACTGCACCAGAAAATGGCTTCGCCGAGTCTTTACTGGCAAACCCTGACACATTCCGTATTCCTTATGAATAACAAGAGATCAATATGAAGGTCACCTTCAAAACTAAAGATCAGTGCCAAATTGTCATTAGATACAGTCCACATATCTCTCCAAATTGTTTTGACCTTCTGACATTACTTAACCCGTATCAGTATCAAACAGGCCCATAGTTACTCCAGCTGAAGATTAACTTTCCATATAATGGTCAAATAGCCTTCCGTTTGCTTGCTGCAATGCCCAGTCGGGACCTAATACGATACATGCATGAGGACTGTGTTCGAAGTGACCAGTTAAATGAATGCTTCGGTTCATGTCACAAGTGTGGCAGCATTTACATACTAAGAATGAAGATTGAAAGGAACAGGCTGGCTGGGCCTTCAAGACTTACTGTACTCGTTCAGAACCAGGGAGATGAGACAGTATCACACTTGTGTCTGGGTGCTTCAGGGGTTCAAGGACTGAGCGCAGCATAATCAAGTATTAAAGGAATCACCGCAGATGAAAACACCTGGGCTACAATTAGAACTCTGGTACCAACACATTCTATGGGTTTAACCTTCAGACATAAAAATGCAGGTGCTACAATGCATGATCCCAGCATTGGCTCTGCTGTTGTTCAGAACAAATGTACTGCCACCACAAGAAGAATCATTGCTCTGTCTGCCCTACTGTGATAACAGAGTTTTATTAAAATGACCCAAGTTTAACAATCATATAAATGGAAATACTAAAATCAGTGGGAACATACACAACGATTTTCATATTTTCTAACCTAATGCCAAGGTAAATGTATGCACCCTGACCACATCTTTGCCAAGACTAATTCAGAGCTTCCGCTGAGCAGAAAGAGCAGATAGATAAATTATGTATTACATTTCAAGGACTTTGAGATCAAGTCAACATTTCTATAAGTCATTTATTAATAAAAGAAAATCTGCCAGCTGTAATGGTGCACACATTTAATCCCAGCACTAGGGAGACAGAAGCAGGCAAATCTCTGAGATCAAGGCCAGCTTGGTTGTCTACATAATAAGTTCCAGGACAGAACTACACACAAAGACTCTGTCTCAAAAAAACAAAAGAAAGAAAGAGAGAGAGAGAGAGAGGGAGAGAGAGAGAAATCTATGCAGACTTTAAGCCTGTGAGAGCCTTTTTTTAAAAAGAGAAGGTGCTTCTATAATGGGCAACACAAGGGAGAGATACTAAATTTATTGTTCTTTAAGTAACTATGACTACAGACAATATGTATGTAATCACAAATTTTGGACACTGGACAATAGGAAGCACAGATGACCTCTTAGAAAAGGGAAACAGGCCAGTTTAGCCCTACTATTGCCCCCAGCTGACTACTGGGGAGTTTCCAGGCTCCAGCTCATAGGAAAGGTTGGGTAGGGCACAGTGGAGAATGGTAGTCTCCTTCAGCTAAGGAAGGCAGTTCTTCCTCTGAGTGGTTAAGACAACAGGAATGTGCCAGACAGAAAACTAAATTAAAGTACCCAAGAGCAAATGGCAAAGACCCGATGGCAGCTTCGTCTTGTCCAGAGTGCATTGCACACACGTGTAAGGTAAGTACTTGCAGGCAATGAGAGAACTGCCAGACTCACACATACAAGACCCCTGAAGAGAAAGGGGAAAGCTCATAGCAGCTGCAAGGCCTGAGACCCTGCTATCGCTAACATGGAAAGAAGAGGGCATGAAACTTCCAGGTACCTGGCGAGGCTGTCTCTGTGCAGCCCAAGCAACACAGCACCAGACCTATGTTTAAAGGAGCTAGAAGTATTGGAAACTGCTTTAAAATGTTAGCAGACCTCCGCATAACACTGCCACTAACAGGATCCTCTGCATCACCAGCAAATGTGTAACGTGTAAGCCAGCTTGTCTGTGAACTCAGCTGCTTTCTAAGGGTACACTCCCACTCAGAGCTGCTACTCAGAAAGTCTTCTGTGGTTTGCTATTTCTATTTACATCTAATCTATCTTCTCCTAATTTCTCTTGTCATCCACTGTGGCAACAGTCCATTTTGTTTATCTTCCTGTGTGATAAAGTGATGCACCACAAAGTATCACGAAACTTACGTACAAAACTTATGCACAGTGAAACAATCTGTATACTTCTTACAAATTACAAAAGCCACTTCATAACCGGAATTGGCAGCTTTACAATTATTGACCCTTGGATCACTTACTGCATTTCAATGAAGCCAGTACTCAAGAGTAAACTGAGTTACAAAAACTCCTCAGAAGAAATTCACTCACTCAGTTTTTAAAAAAATACATACTGATCATTTAGAGTATGCCGGGGATTACAATAGTAGTGGACATATTTAGATGATCTGCATACTTTCCATGGTTTCCCAAACTTTAAAAGTAAGCCATCTTCTAGTTGATAACATAATTTTTAAATGTAGAGTGTGTTTTTCCTTCTCCCTTTTGAATTTCTACATTATCTCTTAACTCAGGTACCTTCCATATAATTCGGAGGTTCGCTTTTGCTCCAAAGAAACACAGGTCTTCTAAAATTCTTTCACTCCTCTGACGAGGGAGTAAAGCTGTACAGACTGAAACACGGGCGCATGCACGCTGGCCTCGCCAGGCAGTCGGTCACAGAAAGTTCCTCTTGGTTCTTTGTCTGTCTGTCACTGTCCCTCGATTCGCCTTGCAGGCTTTCCCCACAAACCTCAGGAGAGCTCCTAAGGAAAAGCAACCTCGGCTTTGCCAATCTTCATGGTGGACTTCATGGTGCTCCAAAAATGTCTTATATATAATTTTGGATGTATAAGTGAAACAGTAAAGCTAAATAAGCAAAATGACCAGGTGCCGTAAGGATGGGATATCTTAGAAACCATATGACATTTGTCTGTCCCGCTTCTCAGCATGTTAGACTACCTCAAAAGGAGCCAGGGGCTGTGTCACCGAATCAGGCCACCGACAGCAGCCTCAGCTGTGAACCACCGCATAGGCCACAAGGTCTGGTAAACTGCTGAGGAGGGCCCGGGTGTTAGTAAGTCAGTGTCACTGAGCATCAGCGCCCTGCTTACAAACTGCGTGCGTCAGGATCACATGGGAAGGAGCAGGACGTGTCTCAGGTGCTCAAGGGCTTGCACGGCAAGCCTGAGATCCTGAGTTCAGATCCTCAGCACCCACTTCAAAGGTGGGGACAACAGCGCATGCCTGCAATTCTAGGGCTAAGGAAGTGGTATCAGGCAGATTCCAGAGCTCCCTGGCCATGAGCTCTGGCTCCAGCGGGAAGCCCTGCCTCAAAAAATAAGGTAGAGTGATCTAGGAAGACCCCGACACCTACCACATCCATGGGCGCACTAACCACACACAGAGAACACGGAATCTTCTGATATCTAGCAATGTGTCACGTGTATAAACAGTAATCTCCTTCCTTTAAACTTCCTACTTGATTGGCAATGCTATTTATATTTATTCCATAAAGTAGTGGATATTTGTTTCAAAATGTCAAATACAGAGATTGAAAAAAAAAAAAACCTCTCATTCCAGAGCTAACCACTGTTAATAGTCTGTTTCTATCTTTTCCAGAGACATATACCTGCAAAGATCTTTTCCTGTTTTTAATAAAAGTGCCACATTTTAGACCTTTGCCTCTCACTTGTCTTTATAATGCATGGGGAGAGATCACAAGTCTAGACTCAGATTTAACTTGTACTCCTTTTCAGTTGTTTGCCATTTGATTATTAAAGTTTATTATTAAAATGTATTATCTCCAACTCATATCCTGATTGCCTCTGATATTTGGCCATTTTAAGCAATTCACAATAAATATTCATGTACTTAAATCTACATGCAGGCTGGGTCCTGCAAGATCGACGGTTGCACAGTACCTGTGTCTCAGCAGCCACCTCCTTGCCCCGCAGATGGTAGAAAGCCACTCTCCCAAATATGAGGGGATCATCTCCTCCCATGATTGCCAGAGCCAGATAGAATAAATGTCTTGGAAAGATAAAAGCAATCTTGGCTAGTAATACTGAAAAAATACTATTTCCAGCTGGATGGTGGTGGTGGTGGTGGTGGGAGGCAGAGGCAGGAGGATCTTCATGAGTTCAAGGCTGGTCTGGTCTACAGAATGAGTTCCAGGACAGCCAGAGTTACAACACAGAAACCCTGTCTTGAAGTGGGGGGTGGGGGGAACAGTAAAAATAAAGTGGAGCTGTCATGAACCTTTAAAGGACTTTCTTCCAACTACCCCAGAAGACACAGATCCCCCTCCTCCTGTTCTTGCTCGTCTTCTCCATGTGCCATCCTACCTACACACACAACACGGGCACAAACCCAAACCATCTACCCTCCACTGACATTTCTGCTCTCTGAAGTGTTAAGGAGTTCAGGCCAGAGATTATCATATTCCTCTTTAATTATTATTATCATTTTCCTCTATCCAGTTCTGATCCAGAGCAGATGGGAAGCATCCAGATCCCTGCAGGTCCTCAGAAGTCAAGCTAGGGGAGGAACAACATACTGGGAGTAGCCACTGGCCTGGACAGGCCTCCTGAAGCCTGTCTGTTATGGCTCGGTAGGAACGGGAACAGCCACCCCAGAGAGCTGCAGACAAATTGTCATGTAGTCCTGCAAGGGGGGTGTATTTTTAATTGCATGTCACAGTTTCTACTTATACTGAATATAATTAATGGTTTAAAGCTCCAAGCTTTATTAGCGACAACATTTTTTCTAAAATTCAGAATGGTTAGAACTTCCAAATTGAACTCAGGACTCAACATAACGGCCAGAAAGATGAGTCAGTGGTTGAGAGAACCCAGGTTCGGTTCTTGACACCCACACTGGGCAGCTCACAACTGGCTGCAGCTCCAGTCCCTAGGGATCTGATGCCCTCCTTGGGCTTCTGCAGGCACCAGGCCCAAAAATGGTACAGATATACATGTAGGTACACACACATACACATAAAATTAAAAAATCTATTTTGAATCGACTCAGTCATCGAGGCTGGAGAAATAGCTCCGTGGTTGAGAGCACTGATTGCTTTTCTGGAGAACCGGAGTTCAATTCCCAGGGCCCACATGGTGGCTCACGATTGCCTGGAACTCCAGTTCCAGAGGGCCCGACACCCTCTTTGGACCTCAGAGGGGACCAGGCACACATACGGTGCACAGACATGCATGCAGTCAAAACACCCATATACATTAAATAAATAAATATTTTAAAAATTAATCAGCCCTAAATTAGGCAACATTTTGTAAAAATCAATGGTTAAGTGGCTTCCTCTCCTGGAAAAGGTTTTGCTTCTGACGGTGTAATTAGAAACAGTGTGACACACAGTACCCTAACCTTACTCAAAACCGTAAGGTCGGAAACTTACTGCTTAAACACTCATAGCACTGTTTCTTGTTACTACGCACTGAAATGTCTGTACCAGTTATTAAAAATGTTTTGAAGTATTGTTTTACAACAATATGGAACATCGAGGTGAACCAAGGGGACACAAAGGTCAAAGAACTTCACGTACAGTGACCCAAACTGTTAAATGCTGCAAATAGAAAAGTGTAAAAGGAAATACGGGGATTCGCGTATCCAGACAACAGAGCTTCAGACTCCCTTTTACTCCTACTTCCTGTACTCCCTTGTTTTCTAAAATGTTACAAGTACGGGCTACGGGTTTTCTTCCCACATTCTCCAAGTTCTCCAGCGGTTCCTCCTTTACCACCGGGTACTCAGAAATCACACCTTTAGTCTATAGGACCCGTTTGTGACTCAATGTGAAACTACAACTTGAAGAGCTGCCTGGAGGAACGATAGGAAGAAGACATAATGAAGCTTTTCCTTGAGCAACCAAATCCTCTACAGTCAGCCAATGTTTTCGCTTGAGTGTACAGGTTTCGATAGCCACAATCACATTAAACAAAAAGTAAGCCATGTTTCTCTTTCTTAAACATGGGCCTCTATCAACAACCCCAGAGCATATTCAAATGCCATTTGTTTAAAATGCTATTCACCCTACACGTTCTTTAGAATCTGTATTAGTAACAGAACAACAGCTTCCAGTGCAGATAAGGATGGAACTTATGGGAACAAACTGACTATATGGCCAGAATCCTAGTCCCCAGCTAGCCACCCATCAATACAAATGAGAGGAGCCCCAGTCCCTTACTATAAAACTTGGGCACTTGCAGCAAAGAGCTACTGCCATGATTAGGTTGCACATATGCACAGTGGCACGGTAAGTGCTATGGTTACTATGGTTACTATGATCGCTAATTCAGACTGACAGCACCATGTTAAAAATGCCTCATGCCGTCTTTACTTTCATGCTGTACCGTGACTAACAGCTACTCCTCGTCACTAAACCCTCAGATTTACTCATGTATTCTTTAAAAAGGAGCATAACATTTTCAGTTCAATACTGACTGACAAGCAAAATGGTCCTGCTTTTATGAAAATATTGACAAAGTGCTAGGACATTATTTTCCTGTAATGGAGGAGTGAAGTGCAGCATCATTCTGTCCAAACTAAGTACAAAACGCCTGTGCCTACAACAACCCCCGCGCACCAGGTCACACAGAACCTCTCCTGCCCACCATGGAAACTCAGGGCTCTCGGATCCCTCCCTGTGCGACCCGGCCCCTTTGCCACCTAGCTCAGCTCAGGTACAAGGCCCCTGACCCGTGATCCCCTTTTGGGCTCTGTTTGCTTTGCACAGCTTTTAAGCTTAGGAGCGTTCAGTATCTAGAATCATCCGCAGGCTCCGACTTGGTGAGCAGCTCTTGTCCCTGCTCCAAGTGCTCTGTCTCTTCCCAGGTTTTCGATGGAAAGATCAAGTATGAAACAAAACGCACTAGAGGAGGGGTTCTGCTACACGCTAGTGTGTTCGCTTGAAGCATATAATCAATGAGCTCCTGGCTAGAATTAGGAGGAAAGCTGGAAGCAATGTTTGCTGAATGTTTTCAAAGGGAGGCTAATTATACAGTCGCTACATTTATCACATCGTTTTAATTCTACTGAAGCACAAATTTAAACTTCTGTGCAGTTCTCTAAGTTGAAAGAGACTGGTATTGAGGTACACGTGTTTTTTTTTTTTTTTTTTTTTTTTTTGTATGAAACAGATTCATTATCCTTGTAACTGGTTCTTTGGTTCTTGTGAATTTTTTTTCTTTTGAGACAGGGTCTCACCACCATGGTTTGTTCTCTACCAGTTCCAACACTGATACGTACTTAAAGGCTGAGTTTCTACTCAACATGTTACAGGGAAAATATCATAATTCTTCTCTATCTCAATTCAAAACTTATAGATACGTATTCAGGCTAGAATGTAATCACAGCAGCAAAAACATTCCAAAAAATTAAAGCAAGCTCTCTTCTAGCTAACTCTACTTCTGATTACGTCTTAAAAGCAGTAATCCAGTATCCCGAGAGGTGAGCATTCACATGTTTCACAGGACATGGACTACTGATTTCAGTCTACCCTTAAAATAGAACAGTTCAACTAATTTTAGACTCAAGTGTTATACAGCATCATAGCTGCCAACTCAGTGGATATCTGAACTGCTGCAGCCCCGTATGTAGATACCAGCAAACTGTCGGACTGCTGAGCTCTGAGCCCACACACGCTCTCAGAAACAGGCACAATGCATAGCGTCCTTAGCTGAAACATAATACACAGTACCCAAGACACTGCGACCACGTGAAGGAAACAATCAGGCCCTTCTCTACTTAAAAAACACCAATAAAATAGTCATTCAAAACCACCAAAGGGGGACTGGGGAGGTAGCTCAGAGGGTAGGAGTGCTTGCTAGGAAGGCACAAGGACCTGAATTCAAATCCAAAGCACCGGCATAAAAAGCTGTGTGTGGCCTAAAATCCCATTGTTGTGAGGAGGTAGCAGAAATAGGAGGGTCACTGAAGTTCACCGGCTGCCAGTCTATTTCCAGGTTCAGTAAGACTGTCTCAAGGGAATAAAGCAGAAAGTGATACAGCAGGACACTTAACACTCGCTTCTAACCCTCACATGAAGGCACACCCACCTGCACACACGCACATACACGCACACACACATGCATGCGTGCACAGTTACATGCCACATATATAACCTCACATACACACAGAGAGATGGGGAAGAGGGAAACGCTTCAAAGAAAGAAAGAAAAAAGATATCAAAAGGAAATGAGGATATAAAAGGGCCACTGATCACTGCAAAGCACTGATGTCCAGAACAGGTATGAAGATCTCTTAAAACACAACAACAAGGAAAAAACAAAACAAAACAACAAGTGTGAAAGCGAAATAGTGAAGGCTGGGTGGAGGTGCAGCTAGGTGGGAGAGACTTCGTCTGGCATAGCAAGGCTCTGGGTCTGGCCTGATTTCTTGTGCCAAGGTCCCACCCAAGAGCAGTGGGAAAAGATCTAAACAGACACATCTCCAAAGGAGGTGCACAAGCAGCCAGCAGCCATATGAACAGATGCTGAGGAGATCTTAATGGAACTGCAAATTAAAGCCAGCAATGAATAGGGCTCACCGAATATGAAAGGGTGATGGTGCCGCACGGTTTGACTGTGATCTTGTTGAAGTGCCAGGGAGTGCAGACCTTGCAGGTGAGTAGGCCCTGGGCCACTGTCCTCATTAGTGTAAGGAAACTGGGCCCTCCCCTGGCCCTTCCTGCACAAGTTCTCAGACAGACACTCACCATTCCTACTGCTCTGCCACGATCTGAGACAGCAAGGGGCCCTCATTCGAAATAGACCAGACGTGGTGCCTCACCTGGGGTCAGAACAATGAACCAAAACAGAGCTTTTTCTTATAACTTATCCAGTCTTTTGCTGTAGCTACAAAAAACGGATTAAGAGAGATGCAGATATTAAACATGGAACGACAGAAACTATCGTTCGTTGCCAGTGGAAACAGAAAATGGCAGAGCCACTTTAGAAAGAAGCTTGCTGTTTCTTACGGACCTAAACGGATACTTTAAGGTCCACCAAGTTCATTCCTCTACCTAAGTGACTTGAAAATTTAAGTCCACATGTAGAGCATGCACACAAATGTTTGTAGAAGCTTTTTTTAAAGTTTAGAAAAATAAAAATGGAAAGCAAGCAAGCTGCTCTTCATGAGCAGATTTAAATAATGTGGCATTAGACAATGGACCGCTGCTCAGCAACAAAAAGAGATAGGACATTAGGCCATGGAAAGACATGGTGTACCAGGTCTGGCCACCCACACCACACTGTCCCGATGCCCAGGAGAAGACTGAATCTGAGGGCCAGTTTGGGTTTTGTAACAAGTTCTGAGTCAGCCTGGGCTATCTGCTGAGATCCGTCTCCAAAATCAAAACCAAATGAAAAAACCGGAAGACACGGAAAGCACCACAACACGAAAGGTGCTGGTGCGAACAGGATATACACCGCATGAATTCTAACTATACCAAATTCTAAAAAAGGCAAAAGCAGAGAAGGCAAAAGATCAGGGTTGCCAGGGCCTCGTAAGATTCTCTTAAGTAATAAACATATTCTGTATTGTTCTATAATGGTAGACACATCACATATTTGTCAGAACCTGCAAACTGCAGCATAACAGAAACTACTGTACCTATGGATCACAATTAATAATAAGGTGTTGGTATTGGTTCATCAGTTACTAACACATGGAATCATACATGTCAATAGAGCAAACTTAGAAGATGCAATATAGGCAAAGGTACATTTTCTGCTCATTTTTTCCTTAAACCAAAATCTGCTCTAAAAACCAGTCTAGTGATATATGTTTTTTTTAAGTCATTGGCCCAGGACTAGCCAGAGACTTGAGCTCTTGGGAATATTTGACTTACCACTCTGCTGTGGGAATATTTCACCCTTTTATCTTCCCTGCTGAGTTAATAAAGTGGGATAAATAAACTACAAAGGACTATTTAGGTCAAAAAATCAAGAATACATACGGTCACATTGTCATGACCAGCACGGAAAACTGAAACGCTCAATACATAAGAACATGTTTTTAATCCCTGACACAATAGTAGCTTTGTACAAGATACTTAATACCAGGAACCACTGGGAATATTTTCTCCCACTAGGAAAAAGAAAATCAAGACTTTGTTAACTCTCTTGGACAATTCTGTCTGAGAAACATTTCAGGCTTGTATCAAAACAGCCACATGTACTGTTGTCATTTACCAAAGCTTAACACTTTCCAATGTTCCTTCAACCTAAATACACAGTAGACACACATTAACGGTTTTATTAAAATTTTAATCTCGTTTTCATAAATATCTAATAATTAGGATTTATAATTCAGCTAAAGTAAAATAGTTCAAACTCTAAAATCTATCTACCATTTTAACTAAAGTAACTTCTGTACTTTAAACTATTGTTATTTTGTGCCATTTAACATACCTTAGAAGTTCTAGATTTCCTCAAAATCAGATTCTCAATTAAAATATTTCCATAAAAGCAGTTCTGCAACATTTACTTGTCAATGCAATGACATTCAAAACACATAGTCTATGTCAAATGCACACTTGATATTCCAATTCAGATGCTATGATCGATACTACCATTTCAGGGAACTGACTACATTAAGCCTCTGCTTTTGGTGGTTTTTTGTTTTGTTTTGTTTTGTTCCCTTCTGTTTTGGTTTTTGGTTTTTCAAGACAGAGTTTCCCTGTTGTAATTCTGGCTGTCCTGGAACTCACAGAGATCCGCCTACCTCTGCCTCTTGAGTGCTGGGATTAAAGGAGTGCGCCACCACCACCTGGCCTTAGCTACGTTTCTCATCCAACCCAGAACCACATTCTCAGGGTTGGCACCTCCAACAGTGGGCTGTGCCCTCCTTCATCAAGAAGCAATCAAGAAGATATCTCCCCCCCCAGACAAGTCCACAGGCCCATCTAATGGAGGCAATTCCTCAAATGGGGTTCCCTCTCCTTGGGTGTATTGATTTTGTGTCAAGTTGACAGAAACTGACTAGCACACCACTAAAGGACCAAGCACCACATGAAAAGCCAAGCCCAGCAGCATGCTTCTGCAATCCCTGCTCTGGGGAGGACAGAAACAGGTGAATTCCTGGAGCTTACTAGCCATCCAGTAGCCCGGCTGATTATAAGGGCTCTGTATTGGAGTGAGAGACCAGTCTCACAAAAACGAGGGGGCAGCACAGCCCCTGACTTTCTCAGCTATGGAACTAAAATCAAGCGAACAGACAGCCTAGACATTCCTTCTGTGTGCGGCCTCCTCCATGACTTCAGATGTTTTCATAATCTCCAATTTCATGATGAGGCTTTGGTCCAAGACTCCAGCTCCTCACACAGCCCAGAGCCTGGGACCCACCAGATCCAAAGGCAGGAGCACAAAAGCTTCACTGCCTCACTGTAAAACAACGAGGCACCAACTTGTCCTCATCAGGCCTCTTTGCTGTCACTGCCCACATAAAATTGTTGGGCCAGAAATTAAACATTGCCAAAATGCCTAAACGGTCTTAAAAGCGCGAAGCTTTCTTTTTGAAGTCTCTAGCTATAAATGTTGAAATCACCGTTAAGTCAGTACAAAAGAAACTGAGACAGCATCAGTGTGATCGCAGAAGTTCAGAGTTAAACGTGTCAGCAATATCTAATAGGTCCTTACGTTCCTGAACCGATGTGCACTCCTGATGTCGTAAGGCAGAGTTCAATTACGCTCTCACACGTCTCCACAAACTTTGCTGGAGTCTAATGTGTTACAGCCAAACTTCAAGTTTCCAATTCAGCACAGACATTTTATCCTGTGTGCCAGACACTGCCTACTGTAAAAGCCACTAGCCATTCTTTTCTTCTTTTGTACAATTACAACTTCAGTTTTGTCCATGGCATTAGATGGATTCTATCTTAAAAGGGGGGGAGGGGTGTAAAACAAACAACAACAAAAAGTACCTACATTTTTTTACTTGCAGATAGGAGTTGCTGACAGATGAAACTGAGGCACAAGGACTGGAAGAGTAGCAACCATATTGTAACTATTAAATGATCACATAATATATCACAAGTGGCCAAGTGGCAATATACAAGTCTGTGTCCCTTCTGGCAAATGGAAGTACTTTATATCCCTGACATGCCTGCCTTAAAGCTCTTGGTACCCAAAGGAAGGGGAAAGTCTATTTAGTTAAGCACTATCATCCACTGTTTGTCAGGAACAGCTAATCTCAAGGAACACTCAACAAATTAAATCCATTTTTAACAGAAACAGACTAACACCAACTAAGTCACATTATCATGGTGTAGCATGAAGTGCACCTATCATATAACTTTGTGCCATGCACATAGCATGATCACTGGAAATCTGAAATCAAGGTTTGCCAAATTCTGAAGCCATCTGAAACCCACGAAGCAAGATCATCACAGAACACGCTGCACATAGTGGAGAACATCCCAACGCATTCACCCTAACATTCACCTTGCTGGAGGAAGTACCACAACTGGTCTCCAGGAAGGAGAGAAGATATTTACCAATCACACGTCTCCATAAGATGGTGAAACTAAATTGAAAACGAAAAGTACTGTACTCCCACTTTCCTTCTGTTACCGTGAACACAGTAACTACACAAACACCTGTGGAAGACAGAAACCCTCACCTGTTGTCCAAATAATAAAAGCTTCTTAGCAATGCTGTAACCAAACTGTCCAACAACTTTCACAGGGAATAATTTCCCACTAAAGTTGTGTGGGGACAACAAAATAGTTTCAGATCATTGGAAGAACCATCATTGTGTTAGACCAAAAATTTTAACACTTTTCAAATTAAGTCTGAACTATAAAGAGTGGGAACTGGCTAGGTGGCTCAGCCAATCACAACGTTGTCTGCACAGCCCTGACAACCCCAGTTTGATACCAAGAACCCTCATAAAAAAACCAGATCTGGGGTGAATTTGGGGATAGGAAGGGGGTATGATAAAAATAAATTGTATAAATTCTCAAAGAATAAAAATGTAAATAAATAAAAAGCCAGATGCCACACCACACTTCTGTGATTCAGGACTCCTATGGTGAGATGGTAGGCAGAGACAAGACACGCCCAGAAACCCAACTGGCCAGCTAGCTAGCCTGGAGCAGGCTGCACAGCACACAGAAAGAGCCAGCCTCAACAGAATGGAAGAAAGAACTGACTCCTCTCCAGAGTTGATCTCTGACCCTCACACCCACACACATCACACACACACACACACACACACACACACACACACACACACACCCCACAATTAAACAATTAAGTAAAAAATATACAGGATAAAATGTCATGATTCACATTAATTATTTTCACACATAACACCATATGAAAGTATCTGTGTTGGGAAAAACACGATCAATGAATGACAGCTCGAGCAGCAGCACCTCACACGTTAACATGACAGCTAAGTACCCATTTATTACAGCATACAACTGAATTTCACTATACTTGAGAAGATGAGATCACTCTGTCTTTTATACTAAGCTGCTAAAAATGTTTTGTACCATACAGGGAACACTTTAGATAGTTTACTATAGATAGGAAAGTACTGCATGGGCAATTTGTAACATAAACAATATTAAAGAATTATGCTTTATTTTTCTAAATGCCTTTATTCACTCCCATTTGTGACCAAATGAAATATTAAAATCAGGAATATTTTAACCTGGAATTTTTTGACTATGAGTCTACTTTACAATTAACCAGATGAGAATATGATCCACGACACTGCACCCTTCTCTGTAGCAAATAAACCCTTGTGTTATTCTAGTTCAGTAAACAGTTGCCTATTTTTACTCTGACTTAAAGGACCAAAGCCACACACAAGAATAGATCACATCCTGAACATCAGATCTTGCTCACCACTACCTTTTGTCTCCAGAGGGCCTAGTGTGAAGTCCTCCCAAGGCTGCCTGAGGACCATGCTGAACAAAGGTCTCAACCTCCAAACCTAATACTCCTAATTCCTAACATTATAGATTACTGTCGTTCTCTATTTTGACAACAGGCTCATTTGAATTTGCTCCAGTTGACTCTACCACTTACACTACTCAACAGCTGGGCATACACTTGGCAACCCAGTCACACTGCGGATGAGAGCAAATGCACTCTGTAGCCAAGGACTTTGACAGAAATAAAAATCAGAGTAACCTCTCTTGAAACTGGAACATAAAATGTGTTGAACAATGCATTATTTCAGAACCCTGAACTTGGGAAGTTTTGCAAACTGGCACTCCCTATTCAAAGCAGACAATTCTTTTCTGATTAGATCAGCCCCTATAGCAAGCCATTGGGATAATAAGCACTGTAGTGAAGTCATCGTATTGGTCACTGATGGGAAATCAAAACTGGCTTCCAAACATATCAGGAAACAATGGCTTCTCCAGGTCTCCAGCTTTTCATAGAATACACTGGCCAACAAGCTTCTTTTCCTCTCCAAGACTAAGTGAAATTCAGAACATCTGTACAGCCAAATGCAATTTGATGACCTAAGCATTTCAAAACCACAAAGAATGAGGGAAATACCCCCTTGATTTTCCTTTCTGTGAAATCTTGGGCAAAATGTCTTAAGACATTTACGCTTGAGTGCAATACTGGCAGTAAGATTAGCCTCAAAATGAAGTAATGTGAGATGTACAGGGTCACACATATTTATTTTTCTCTTACTTATTAGGACAAATAAGACGAGTTTATAAACAAGGTCTGTTTTCCCCAAGACTGGCCAAAATCAGCATTCCAGTTATTTCTTTTTCAATCACCTGAAACAACCTACTTATGTTGAACTTCATCGGACAAAAAAAAAAAAAAAAAAAAAAAAAAAAAACCACAAAAATTAAGAGCTATTACTTGTTTCTAAGTATAAGAGGTGCACATTGTAGACATTGTCTATTTTTTTTCTGACATTATGGAGCTTACAGGCCCTATATTGCAGTATTTCTCATGTTTAACTTTCTATAGACAACTGGGTAACAACACTATTTTTAAGTGGAAAAACAGAAGCAAACCTCAATACATTACATACACAAGCAAATGCCCAAACATGAGTTAGCTTAAAATATCACTGCACTTGCTCCGAGAGGTATTATCCACAATAGAGCTTTGGCACAAAGGAATTCCAGTTGTTTACAAAATGATATGCGAAGTCTAAGAATCCCAGTTACAGAACACATTCTAGAAAGGGATAAAACATAATTCTGAGCTTTTGGGGGGTTTTGCAATTTTTGTTATTCAGTTTTGGATTTGTTTAATGACAGAAAAACTACATGCATTTTATTTCATTTGAAGAAATTGAGTTACTAAACCCAAAACAAATGTTCAAATGATGCTTTGGGGCCCATCATATGAAACACCACTACTCACTGTTGGTATTTTACATACATCTGTGAGCCATCTCCGCAAATATGTGAATGTGAAGCATCTCCTCAGTCGCAATAACATCGATCTAATGCACTTAAAAATACATTTCAAGAAACATCGGAAAATGGCACAATTTCTATTTTAGCCATCGTATTTAACTTTAAAGTCAAAGTAATCATAATACTTAGATATCCATGATAATCAAGTTGACACGAAATTTCTTGGACCTAAGTGATCAGCAGAAAATCATCTAAGAATAGACTTCCTTACATTTAAATGTACAACCAAATCTCTGAACAAAGTCTTCCTCCTATCATGATTTGAAATGATTTTTGGACTGCATCAGAGTTAGAATACAATCACAAGCGATAAACTTTTTTCAAATGAGTACAGTTTTTCGAGAAAAATGATGTGGTGATGATGGTTGTCCAAGCCTATGCCGGGGAGAATCAGCCAGGCTTGGAAACCTCATAGAGGAGTAATGGCATCCACCCTCCCGGGAAGAATTATGGCTATGCTTGGTGCTTAAGAGCTTCTACAAAGGGAAAGAAAACGCAAAGTGCTTCTTGGAAACAGACCTCCCCCGCCCTCCATTCCACCGCCTACCCTAGGGCGTCTCCGAACCCTCGCCCAGCCAACCCTGCTCTTGGGTAAGGGATTCCATCCCGAACACCTGCCGGTCCCCGGGGCTGGCTCAGGCTGCTGTTTACTTGTGCCCTCGCGGGGGTGGCTCTGATTTGGGGAAGGTAACGGTCCCCTGGGCCCTGCCCCGCCGCGCAGCCCGGGCAGGGACTTCGTACCTTTGTACCTCTCCAGGACGTCCTCGTAGGCCTGGAGGTACTCCTGCTCCTCCTCGTACAGGTAGGCGGCGGGGGACAGGTACCCCGCCATGCCGGGGTCCTGGAGGCTGGCCGCGCCCGCGGGCCCGCGACCCGGGAGGAGGCTTCAGCAATCCCCGGCTGGGGGCACCGCGCGGCGGCAGGCCCGGGGCGGCGTCCCCACGGAAGGCTCTGGGGGCCGGCGGGAGGCGGCGCGGGGCCGGCAGCCTCCTGATCCTGCGCCCCGGGCCGCGGCGCTGCGGAGGACGGCGCTACCCCGCCGGGATGCGCCGCGCTTCTGCGGCATCTCGGGGCTGCGCCGCAGACGCCCGCCCGGGAGGAGGAGCGGCTGCGTGGGGCTCGGGCACCGCCCTCCGGCCCGCCCACCGCCGCCGCGGGTCCCAGCGCGGTTTCTATTTGAGACCCACAACAGGTGCCGGGGAAACAAAGCCCCGGGTCCCGTCCCTGCGGAGGGGGCTGGAGGCTCTCTGGAGCAGGGGCATCGTGGACCGTTTCGCCTGTACGTTCCCCGGCCCGTATCGGGCATCGGAGGATCAGGTCACCGTAACAGGTCACGGAGGGGACCCGCCCGCGTGCAGGGGACGCCCGGACCTGGCGGGCTCTGGAGAGGGCAGGGCGCTCCGGGACCGGACAGCGTCGCCAGGGTCCAGGCTGCTGAGACCAGCCGGCGGCCCCTCCCTTCTGCCCCCCAGAGCCTGCCGGCGCATCTGCTGCTGCTCTAGGAGGGACGGTCCATTCACCACAGCCCAGACGACTGTCGCCTCCCTCCTTCCTCCTCTCATTAGTCACTGCACACAGTGCCAGTATCCACTGAGCAAAATGGATATGGTGCTCTTAAATCTGAAACGTCCTATGCTAAAATAAGGTAAGTTTAAAGGACCCCGAGATGAGCCAACCGTTACCCAGGCACCTAAATAGATGTTTTTCAAAACACTGACTGGAGTCAGGTGGCTGTGGATGGAATCCTGGATCCTCACTGTGGGTCACCAGCAAGTAACTGACTCTCTTCGTGGGTAAAGGGGAGAGGTAACAGAACCTAAAGGAAGTTCTGAGTGTCAATAGTTTTTTTTAAGTGTTAGCTATCACTGTGTGCACATCTCTCTACATCTTCCGTCCCCTATCTCCTCCCTTTGTATGCATATACTGGCCTCTCCCCCTTGACTCTTTCTTTGTTGACGTTTACTTAGAACCATTTTCTATTAACTCTATATGAGAATAAAATATGCTTGAAAAGTGGCTTCTGTTAGAACCAGGGCTGGTAAGGACTCCTCAGCAATTCACTTGCTTTTATTTCCCAAATAAAGTGAGACTTCATCTCTCTTCTCTAGCCTGATCACTGGTCTATGATCTGAGTTTTATCCCTGCATATAAATAAAACTCAATATGCCATTCATATACACAAGAGTTTTCTTGAAAAGAATTAGCAGCGAGTTCCCATTTACCCGCCATGTTCATACAGGCTCAGGTCTCTCTGAATACACAGTAAGGTCACTGAAGGGAAAGTCGAGTCGTCATTAGAAAATGGCACCCAGTAGCATCAGTTTTATGAATATAGTCAATACGTCTTTAGTGTTTTTAAACTGTCCTTTTAAAGAGCAAGTCAGAATGAACAGAAGTAGTATCTGAGGTCCAGACTTTGCCCCAAGCTTTCTGAAACTGTAAGAGTGGGTGGCTATGCTAGTACGAACAGTAGTGGGTGGGTGATCCACAGAGAAGCAGCAAAAGCAACACAGAACTTGGCTTTGGAGCCTGGACTGCCTGAATCCAGATCCTAGCTGATGGCTGTGTGGTGCTTCTACTCAGTGAGGGGATTTATGAACTGAGAAAACCACCATTCTTATATGGAATTCTTGCAGGCCTCATGAGATGTATTTGTAACTGCCTAGAAAACACCTCCTTATACACAGAGCTATCACTTATTTACAGAGTATTTTCCATGTGGCAAAGAATTTGCAAAATGTCTTACATTCTCTCTTTCTCTATCCTATTTATCACCACAGTCATGACCCTTCAATTAAGAAACTGGGCCTAGCTGGGCAGTGATGGCACATGACTTTAATCCCAGCACTCAGGAGACAGAGGTGGGTGGATCTCTGTGAGTTCGAGGCCAGCCTGGTTACAGAGTGAGTTCCAGGACAGCCAGAGTGACAACAGAGAAACCCTGTCTCAAAAAAAAAAAAAAAAAAAAAAATTGGACCCTAAGGAAGGTTCAATAATTGTCCAACTAAGACACAGCTAGAAATGGGCATGGCGGTGCACATCTATAATCCTGGCATTGGAGAAACCGAGGCAAGAAGATCCGGATTCATGGTCAACCTCAGCACTGACAAAAAACTTGTGCTGAATGAGAACCTGTCTCATAAAACAGCAACAACAAGCTCAGTGATAGCTGCAGAGGAGAAGTTAAATCCAAACTTACCTATGTTTAGAATATGATCCTTCAACCAGCCAATCCTAGCTTTAAAAATTTTCCCATTAAAACAACAATATCACAAAAAAAAAAAAAAAACCCACATACGTTTACAGGTTAACTTCAAGATGGAAAACCCAACTGACAATACCCTATTGTATTGGGACAGCAGGTCTGTGATATTCACATATAAAGTCCATCTATACAGGAGTGTTACAAAGCCCCTCTCCTTACCTATTACGCGATATCACAGTGACCCTGAGAAAGAGAAAGTGAGTATCTTGTAACTGCAGGTTTTAATATGTGAAGCTGCAGTAAATATTAAAGTGTCTTTTTTTTTTTTTAATTTTCAGTGCTGGGCATCAAACCAAAGCCTTGGGCAACCCAGACAAGTACTCCACCACTAAGCTACATCCCCTGCCTGCAAAAGCACTTTTAAAAATGCACAGTGGGCTTGGGATAACGGTAGATACGGAACTTGCCCAAAATGTGGGAGGCACAGGGTTTAATCCCCAGCATCACACAAGAAACTACACGGCATAGCTATCTATGCCTATCTGGAGATAGAGATACAGGAAGTACCAGAAACATGTCACCATCACTGGTGATGTACTTAAAACACAAGCCTGATTACATTGCTGCACTGCTTTAAAACCTTTCTATGTACAATGAGAGTAGCCCCCAGGGGCTCAATATGGCAGGCTAGCGCCAACACAATTTCTACCATTCCTGTCTAATCCCTACGTGGATCTACACACGCTGCTGGCAGCTCACATTTAAACAAGTCCCCTACCTTTGTTCATGAAGTCCCTCCCTTTGAAGTGGCCTTCCCTGTCACCCTAATTCTATGAAGCTCTCTTAATGTCGGCTCAAGTGGTACTTCCTCTCAAAAGCCTTTCAGGAGCCTCCCACATCCCCCTTCTCCCCAGCTTAATTAGACCCCTCTGGGTTCTTTTACTATGAGATGCTTCCAGCCATTACAACTAATCTCTCAAAGCATGTTGAACTATCTGGCAACACATCTATTTGTCATATTAACTCTGACTTTTTTAAAGGCAGAACTATGTTGTATTCTGTGTTTTACTGCAGAAGCTCAGTAAGCGTGTGTTAACTACAGATGAATTAAGTTATCCTACGGTCCACGTGGCTTTTTGACTCGGGAGACATTTCACAAATAACTCTACCTTAATGGCCTTAAAAAATATATTAAGCTTTTACCACTTTTACTACTACAAATGAGCTCCACAAACTTCTCCCTATTCCTGAACAGCACTCCATCTTTCACAAGAGATTAATTACAAAGAAGAGCTGAGTTTCAGGAAGAGTATAAAATATGTTGTAAAATTAGAAGTGGAAGTTATAGTGACATGCTTTCAAGCTGTCCCCACTACCAGGTACCCTTAGACTGCACCCACACTGCACTGGGTAAACAGTAGCTAAGCTGATACATAATATACCTGAATCTCCTAATGCAGATATGGAAGACTTTCAATAGACATTGGCAGACAGCCCTCCAACTCTGACCTCCATGTGGGATTATCACTTAGGATTTGTATAGTAAATGTGTAATTTACTGATATTTTCGAAAGCAGTAGTAATATGCCCCTATACTTCCAAACTGTTTGTTGTTCATTTTGTTTTATTCTTTTGAAGAATTTGTGTGATTTTAAAAGAGACTTTGAGGTCTGGAGAGATGGCTCAGTGGTTAAGAGCACTGGCTGCTGCTCTTCCAGAGGTCCTGAGTTCAATTCCCAGCAACCACGTGGTGGCTCACAAACATCTATAATGGGATCCAAATGCCCTCTTTTGGTATGCAATATACATGCAGACAGAACACTTACACATTAAATAAATAAATAAAACATTAAAGAAACAAGCAAAAAACTTTCCAGCCAGGAGGGCGTGGCACACACCTTTAATCCCAGCACTCGAGAGGCAGAGGAGTCTACAGAGTGAGTTCCTGGACAGCCAGAGTTACAACAGAGAAACCCTATCTTGAAGAAGAAAAAAAATAGATACTTTTGAGATCTCAGTCACCCTCCTCAAACTGTGGACATTGCATAATGAACAGCCTATGGCCTCTGCCCTTAGGTCTGCAGTCCCCTCTGTACCAAACTATCCCCAGTCCTTCCATGCCTTCCCCACCTACAGTGCACACTGATGGGTATTCCGTGACATATGCCTGGTAACATGCCCTGCAGTTTATGTAATCGCACTACCACTGACAACCACCCACTCTGCTTCTTTCCCATTTGCTCTTTCTTCACTACCCAAACAAAATACCCACCTCCCACAAAAACTACACAGTGCAGGGTGTGGTGGTGCATGGCTTGATTCCAGCATGCAAAAACAGAAGCCTGCGGATCTCTCTGTAAGTTTGAGACCAGCCTGATCAACATAAAGAGTTCCAGACCAGCCAGGGCTATAGAGCAAGCTCCTATCTCAAAAAACACAGAAACCAAAACAAGGCAGAACTACACAGAATAGGCACCAGTTTTTTGATGTCCTAGGCTTGCTACAGTTTGCACATACTGTCCTTTCACGGACTAGTGTCCCTGCTCTCCTTTGAGTGTTAGAGCTGCAGGGGGCTTTCAGCAAGACCAGAGGCAGGCCTGAGGGACTGCACTCTCACTGACAGAAGGGTAGAGAGAGCCAAGGCCCAAACACCTCACTCTCACTTGGCTCCCAGTGAACTCCCATCCTCTCTCCTCTTCCTGCTCCACCCCGCCTCCTCAAAGGCTGGGTGAGACCAACCAGCATCTCACAACAGAAGCCAAAAGAAGCTCAAGGCTGTTGCCCCAGAAGCCTTAACTACAGAGTGACTGGGCCAGGCTCTGTTTGTTTCTTATTTAAAAAAAAAAAAAAAAAAAAAGCCACATGGTGGCTGTCTCTAGGCTGCCTTAATGGATGTAATCTGGGATGGTCCCAGCACCCAGGATGACAAAGTCTCAATTTTGCATTACCACAGGAAGCAGAAGAAACCAGGAAAGCATAGCTCCCATCTCCTACCCCCCCCCTCCAGTTACAAATGGGGGCAGCGGCAGGGGAGAGGGAAGGAGGCCTGAATCTCTGGCCTTTGGCCTTAGTAAGTGAATCTCCAGAGACATACCCGGTCCATCCTGCCCTATTAGCATGTCCAAGAAGAAGAAGAAAAAAAAAAAAAACCTGTTAAGTGAATGCAGAACTACCCATCACAGAAGCTCCTCTCCTGCATATGCTACATCACTGCATTTGCACAAGCCCCACTGGAACTGCAGAGCCTGAGAGCTGCTTCCCTGGGTGTTCTCAGTTTTCAGCGAGGTGAAACAAGCGATCCCTTCTGGTTCAGCTTGTATGACCAATGCAAGGGAACACCCCAGAATACAGGACAGACACGCTGGCATCTCCCCATGTATTAATTAATCAAGAGTGCATGACAACCCCGCACAAACACTATGGGCACAAAGCACCTATGGCCACATGCTGCTCACAGAAAAGCTTCATTTTAAAAAAAGATAAATTTAAAAAAAAAGACCCAAATCGCTGGGTTATGTTCTGCATCCTAGGTACTCAAAACCGTGGGACTTCAGTTAGAGCTGCGTAGCTCAATGCCCTTGAGCAAAGAAAAAAAAAAATAGAAAATGAAAACGAAGGCTGCTCTCCCACAGCTTCCAGCAAAATATTCCAGGAAGTCATTGGTATTAGTACTCTCGGGGTACCTTGATGGTTACTGTGCATCAACGGGAAAGTTTAACACAGATATCTGTAAATATTTGCTTGCTTTTCAAATCTATCGATTCACCCAACCAGAAAGCAGAGCCAAACAGCTTAGTCACCAGAGCAGGGAGGCAAAGCGCTCCATGAAGTAAACATGGTCATTTCCTCCCCCACCTGAGACAAATTTCTGCCCAATGCATCAGCTTGCAGATACAGGGCCAGGGAACAGATGGGCGAATTTCTGCCACCCGTCTCCACTCCATCCCCTCCCCCACTTACCTGCTATCCGAAGCACAGCCCTCTCAGCTGGGTCCAACACCGAGCCTCCTTGAATCTTTCTTTTGGACCTCTCATGCTTAGGCAAATTCCAGGGTAAGGTGTCTCCAGGAGCTGGAGATGCTGAGCCAGATTTCTGGCTGAAATCATCCTCATCAGAAAAATCCGCAGAGGAGGACATGGAGCAGCGGTAGGATGCGTTCCCGGAGCTCTGAGGAGGATGACACAGGAAAAGCTTTAGCGACAGAACGCTCACAAATGATCAACGCTCACAAATGACCATCGATAACGATTACTCTACCCCCTCCTCGCTTCCAAACTGCTCTGTCCCGAGAGAGCACACACACGAATAAAAATAAAAAGAACCCCAAGGCTCACCATATTTTCTTAGCCAAGTCGGCTGCAATAGGAACAACAAGCAAAGCAGTTCCAATACATGAAGACCAGGAGGAAGAAGTGTGTGGCCTGCGCTCTGGCCACCAGCTCAACAAATGACTGGCCCAACAATGAAGCCAGAATCAACAGCCTTCCTGTGGCAAATCTGTAGTATCTGGCTCCCCCACCAGGACAGGAGACACATTTTCCATTACTAGCCTTCTGGTTAATTCATTAATGCAACTAACTTTAAGTTTCAAAAACAAAGCACAAATGCAGGATGTCGGGTCCCACCTCCTTTCCGTTTCAAGCCGCCGGGCCACTGGAGCCTCCTTTTGACTGGTTTGGAGCCCTGAGTCCTCTTTATTTAATTTTCTGCATGAGGCTGAGGCAGGTTCCCAGAAAAGGGCCAGGAGGGGGGAAGGCTGATTCTGAGAAGAGCCTTTTCTTAAGACTCGGAGAACACAAAAGCCAGTTTTCAAAAGCCGATGGCAACGCCAATAAACAAACATCTGAGCTCAGTTTAGAGTTCTCGAGATAATTTAAACTTCTAGCAGGGAACAACAGCCAACAATGTAAATGAGAAGGACGCCGCGCAGTGACAGGAAGCAGAGTTCTTGCAGTTCTCAGCTGCAGCCGTCACACAGTAAGATGAGAAACGCAGACTTTTACCAAAAACACTTTCCCTGAAGGTTATTCTCCCTGGATGCAGCGGGAGCTGGATATCCACATGCTTATATTTTTCATAAAGGACACATGATGGTCTTTCTTCTTTTTTACTGGGTTGTGTCTATTTAGACAGCCTGCAGCTCACGGAGGAAAAGATGCTGAATATCTGAGTAGTGGATTAAAAACTCTCAGAAGTTTCCAAGGGAAGTCTTCCCTTGCCTCTTTGCCGAGGCTTAGGGTGAAGATGCATGACTTGAATTCCTTGGGATGAAAGTTGCAGCCATGGATGCCCAAGCATCAAGCTTCAGGCAGAGATCAGCTCAGTGAGGCAAGCTCCAATCTGAAGCCAAAACAGTGGGCTACTCACACTGGTAACTGCAGCACCAACTGGCTGTGTGAGTAATGTCCAAAGCACTCACACAGGGCTGGTGAAGCAGACTCTAACCGAATCAGGACCACTGACCTTACCACCGCCCCTTCAAGCTGCAGCTGTTCATGGTCAAAGCTATTATTGTGAAAGTTCAAACCTCCGTACGAAATGAGGCGTGTTAAGATTTATTTAAGTTATGTTCGCTTTCCTAGTAATAAGACATTGAGCAAGCTTGAGGAAAATAAGTGGATAAGCCTGATTTGCTATATTTTAACTACAATTCACAGAGAGCCGTGTGTGGCACTTAGTTGTTATCAACCTGACTTATTTCCCCCAAGCTTCTCTGAAATACAACTTGAGTTACCTGAGGTTGGCTATTGACGGAATCTGAAGGGAAGGGTGACATCCTTGAGGACTTTTGGGTTTCCTTGGTTACCTTGTGTTCCTTGAAATGGCTTCCTCTCGTCCTTATTTAAGGTCATCCTTTATCTTTGAGATTGTATTTCTGCACTTCTTAGTGGGACCAGTAACGTGTTAATCTGTACCGAAGTCGGGGGTGGGGAATAACTGTTCCTTTCCAAAAAACACTGGTTATTGATTTTCGTAGAGTAAATTTTTTTAATGGCCAGAGTCTCAGCTGACTGAACAACAAAACGTGATTTATGCCATCGCACCAACGCTATTAATCACCTCCAGCCAGATGGGAACAGTTACTGCCCTGGACCCAAGGGTGTTGACTGGCACAGCCTCTAATCTGGTCATGTCAGTGATAACCAGATAAGAGAAAACAGTAAGAAAAAATAATAGGACCATGTCTTTCAACAATTTAGTACAGGAACAAATAGACCACACACACTTACATCAGACGTGTTTATAAGCAGTAACACCTCTTGTCTACAGGGTTCAAGCCTTTTAACAAGTGCAGTATTATACTTTTTTCCAAACACACAAAACATCACTTTTAGAACTGGAGGTACACTCTACAAAATTAAAGCCCATTTGAAAGCTGAAGATTGAGACTATATTTAAATGAAGCTGCTTCAAAGTAGAGAGCTCAATATAAATTATCGTATTTCTTATTGATTGGTAATAACTTGCCAAATCATGTCACTATCTTGGGGCTGGGGAGAATAGAATGAGAACACTCCTTTGTTTTATGTGTTTGGAGAAAAGTAAACAGCTCTCTGACCTTTGATGAGGGACTTATAGAGGACAAAGGAAGAGGCTCCTATATGCAGCAAAAGCCCCAGATTCCTATTTTTTATTCTACTAATTGGCTAATGGTTGATTCCTATCAAAATACAAATACCCATCCATAGGGGATTAGTTAAATATACTCTGTCTATACCAGGGACTACTTTGCAGCAATTAAACAAAAATGCTGATCTACATTTAACAGAGATGAAATAATTCATATACAATGATGCCTTCAAAATTCATACCCATATTTGTACCCACTTGTGTGTATAAATGGATATATTATTATTAAGTGGTTATCTCTGGGCAATGACAAAGATGAACATATTTCATTTGTTTCTTACAATTTTTAAATTCAAACAAATAAACAAAAGATATCACCAAAAGGAAATATCTAGAGAAAATACCAGATTTGGAAGCTAGTGTTTTATGTTTGGGGCTCATGAGAATCGCTGAAAAGCGAATGGAGCCCACTGGAGCCTCCTTGCAGAGCAAAACAAACAAACAATTACACTGAAACTACATTCCCAAACTATGGGATTCTCTGGCCTCCTGACCCCGGGGTTAAGACTCCAATTCACACCACCCTCCGTCATCACCGCTTGCCTATAACAAGGGAATAGGAAGGAACTAGGTCACCAGAAAGGGAAAGGGTAATTTGGTTTGTGAAGACAAAGCTGACTTTTTTTTTCTCATAAACGGGTATGTACTACCTCTGTACTCACGTTGAGTCTCCATAACCAAAATAAATAAAAACGGTAGGCTGTGATTAAACCAACAAACCCTGCACCGTGTCTTCCACAACCTCGGCTATTAAACCTATTTTAACAATAAAGTTATACCACTAAAAGATTCACTCTAACTTTCCAGGTAGCCAGTTCGCTTACATGCTATAAAAAGAACCCAAAATCTCTTAATGCCAGGATAATTACATAATGTAACATTTTTAGATGAACAATAACTTTGTTTATTTTTCAAGACAAAGTTTCTCTGTGGTAACTCTGTCCTAGAACTCACTCCAGGCTGGCCTGGAACTCACAGAGACCCACCTGCTTCTGCCTCCCATGTGCTGGGATTAAAGGCGTGCGCCACTACCACCTGGCTGAACAAGAACTTTTTTAAAAATTGAAGTCCCAGAACAGAATCTTCGATGTGGACAGCGGGACTGCCTAACTGGATGGGGTTCCGCCTGCACAGCCCGGTCTGTGAGAAACTGCCAGGGAATTGTCTTGGCACTGGGTACTCACTAAAGGCAGCGAGAACCAAGTCCAAAGGTAAATATTTTGCTAAGAAGCCAGACATCTAGAGACTCACAGGTTGAAGAATACACTCTCACCCGCCCATAAACTCATCATCCACCCACATGTCTACATATGCATGTTTCAAATAAGTTTGTTAAAAATAGAAGATTTATACAAACCATGACTATGGGTCATTTTACAAGATGGCTGTCCTAGATTCTGCCAAGCAATCCATAGTATGAAACATACTTCCCACAAAGAAGGGGCTCTTCGGGATGCAAACAGACAAGAGGGCCACCAAAAATGTGCATGTGTGTGCAGACATGCATGTGTGTGTGTGTTTGTGTGTAGAAGATAGACCTTGACCGAACTATACATTCTGAAAGAAAGAAAGAAAGAAAGAAAGAAAGAAAGAAAGAAAGAAAGAAAGAAAGAAAGAAAGAAAGAAAGAAAGAAAGAAAAGGAGAGAAAGAGAGAAAGGGAAAACTAAAATCACATCCTGGGGAGAACTGGGAACATCTAAAGTCATGGTGGCCTATCAACTATATCAGGACTGTTAATTTTCTAAGGTGTGACAATGACATGGTGGTTGTAGAAAAGGGTACCTTATCCTTAGGAGACACAGACCAAAGAAGCTTGGTGTCTGTGACTATTTTTAATTGAATTAAACAGAACTAGTCAGTGTGATGATAGGGTAACAGAAGTATTATTGGACTACTCTTGTTGTTCAGGGGAGGGTTCCAAACAAAGAATTGAGGGGGACTATGTAGCAAGGCCTTTTGGTTTTATTGTGGGGAGGGAGGTTGGGGATCGAACCCAGAATCTAACCTGTGCGAGACAAGTGCTCCGCCCCTGAGCTACATTCCCAGCCCGGTTCTTGTTTTTGACTTTCGTTGTTGCTGCTGTTGGTTTCTCAGTTAGCTCAGTCTCTGGCTTTGACTTATCCTTGCATTCCACAGTACCCTCCAAACTCATAATCATCCTGCCTCAGACTCTCAAATGCTGGGATTACAGGCATGTGATGATGCTACATCCTCCTGCTCTTTTTCACAAGTGAGAATCAAAGATTAGCTGTCTCTTGTTTTAACACTTAAAAGTAACACCCTGTTCATAAAGGCCACGTTTTGAGTATCTATGAATCCACTGGGGAATACTTCAGTTGATTCTATATCTTGGCTAGTATGGTATAATGAGCAGGGGATTGCAAAATTAACTCCAGTTCCCATTAGAAGCAGGGCTTCAAATTCAAGACAGTCTGATATAGAATTAAGACTTGTTTCTTCCAGTTTTAACCAGTATATTCCACTCAAAGGCATCTTATTGGGTGACACTATCAGGGACCAGTCAAGCATCTGAGACAATCCAAAACAGAAAGAGATGTTTAGGGAACTTGAACTACTCATCCACATCCACTCTATCAGTACAAGGTGGAGCCAAGGCTTCTACCTGGGTCCTTTTGACTGCAATGCCTGTGTTCTTGACCGTACTGTACTCATGCTCTAAAATGCACTGGATAAAGCAACGTGCTCAAAGCCTTCAATGATTTTTACCATGTATTTGCAGTGCATTTAAGAATTAGGTTTGTTTTAGGTTTAATACTGGACAAAAATCATGGACATATCTAAGACAAGTAATATGAATTCACACATCCGAAAACATATCCAAGTTGACCCCTGCAAAACAACATGGGCTTAAATTCAGCAAGTATAATTTTACACACATTTGTTTTGGAGATTATGAAAATTTGGAAATGCTTAAAGATTAAAAACCTAGAACTACCGAAGAAAATTAAGCTGTGGGCTTGGTAAAGCTCACGTGAAGCCCTTGTTTCCATCCTCAGTACCTCAAAGAAAACATGAAGAAACAGATAACACATAAAAGACAGATCATGGTCTGTTCTTATCGCTCACCAGCATAGAATACAATATACAAAGCTCTATTACAGAAGGTTTTAGTCCTTCAAAAGTTATATAAAAATAGACAATACATGCACCATTTTGAGAGAAAGGTAAATAAGCATAAAGACAAAGTATAAATTGCAACTGCAAGAACGAACTGCAGTACAAACTACACTAACACCTTCACAGCCGCTGCCTGTGGCTACTGCAATGAGCGGAGCATTCTGCTTAGGTACCTGCTTAAAAGGAGGGGGAATGCTAATACTTCTCTGTGATCCCCATGTGAGCTGCTGGTCCCTCCAACTGATTGCTTATCACAGTAACAAATGAGCTCCCCCCGTTTTTGCAAAATTTTAGTATATACAATACAAACGTCGTACTTGTTAATCAACTGTTCATGCTCTCCATGTGGCTGCTAGTCAACAGCGGTCTACTGAGTTCTGGAGAAGTCCAAAGACATGTATGAAATTGTTTACTATGTAATGGTACAAGAAAAAAGTATATTATCAAAGTAACAAGTTTTCAAAATTCACAAAGCACCCTCTGCCATTCCACTTTAGTTCAATCATTCCAAAAATAGAAATAAATTAGCATTGTGGCACAGACCTGTGATCTCAGCACTTGAGGGACTGACGCAGGACGACAGCTGCAAGTTCAAAGCATGTATTTCACCCTAGCACTACAAAAGAAAAGTCTTAAGAAAAAGTTGCATCGTAAGTCTATCTAGTGAACCCTGTATATGGAGTACCAAGGGAAGACTACTGGATACTCTGTCTCAGGACCTGTGGAGTACCAAGGGAGGACTACTGGATACTCTGTCTCAAGACCTGTCTCAAAACACAAACAAACAAAAATACAGGAACAGCTAAATGGAGGTGCATGTGCCTATAATCTCAGCGCAGTGAAGGATGAAGAAGAAAGATCTCCAGTTTGAAGCCATCCAAAGCTACATAGCAAGAATTATCTCAAAAGACAAATGTATGGGATTACAGGCATCAAGGACTGGTTTGTATTTAAGCATCTACAAATGGACTTTTCACGGGAAGAACAGTTTAAATAACTTACCAAAGAGAAAAGCAAAACACATCTCTGAAAATAGCCCCACAAGACAGAAACATATTAGGACAACAGACTGAAATACCAAGACACTTCTATAACTAGACAATACTTAATCTTACATTTTATGGTGATGTTTATTTATGTCAGCCAGTTAAAAATATGTCTTAACTATCTATAGGCTCCTTCCTTGAAAGAATCTGAAATCTGCTAGAAGTACAGAGAAATAAAACAGCAGACTTACAAGCTAGTATCTATCCTTACAAATTCAGCTTAAAATATATCTTTGGGGAATACTATAAACAGTCATAGAAATAGATTAATTACAGAAAATGATGGAGTCTGACTGGACCACCAAACTTTAATGTGGCATACCTCTGGGAGAATGACACCCAGTATTGCCAAGGGCTGGCAGAGGTTGGTGTAAGTAGGTACACTGTGCTTGACCTGGCAGTTTTCAAAGGCAAATCAATGGCAAATATTTAACACTATGGAGATTTCGTAGGAAAATCAGGTGTGGAACACATGCACTTTTCATCCTGACTCCATCTTCACCTGGCCCTTTTCTTTTTTATGACACATGAGTATGGAGCCCCTGTCACTAATTCAGGAATAGTGATACCATCATATGCAGAGAGGGAAAGAAAGATAAAGGGAAGGAGGAGGGAAGGACAATGCTCATCAATAGAATAAGAGCAAAAGTCTTTTCAATAAGAAGAGAATATGGAAGACAGGCAAAAAGGAGGCAGCTGTTGAATATTTTAGGTAACTGGATACCCAACAAACCCTGGTGACATCAAGTTTCTCAAGTGCTGAGACAATCCCCTGAATGATGGTAAATATCGCTAACTCCCAGGAAATGTTACAGAACTGTACGACACTGAGGATGGCGACTCATGGTTTCCCAGAATCTCACTGGACACCACTGGCTTCCTGCTGGCTTGGACTCTATCTGCATTTACCCACCTACTCAACATCATGAGAGAGACTTTGATTCTAAGTACTTTATAGCCAGGATGTGGCTACGGTTCCTGTTAGAAAGAAGATACGGGCTATGGTAGCATCTTGTGTAGACCCTGAGTCATAGAAACAGACCCTTTGACCCCACCCTACCTGCCATCTATGCTTGCTTATAGAAAATTGAAGTTGCAGACATTATGACAGTGAATATTGGATAACAGCCATGTGACCTTGAGAAAACTGCCTGGCTCCTGTGGGTTTTCGCTGCTTCATCTAAGAAACAGGGAACATAGCAGAGCTAACGTGTGCAGCTGCACGGTCAGAAGAAACCATTTTTAAAATGGTAGATGTTAAGTGATGCCATGTACTCATGCTTGTTTGGTCCAAGGCAGTGGCTGACTGCAGGTGATGGGATGGCTTTATGACTGTCCCACCAGTGACAGCTCTGGAGAGACCAAATCCATCCAGTCCCTTACCTGTCATTTCTGAACTTAGTGGTGTTTTGTTGTTTGGGGTGTCTTTCCAATATATTCTTTTTTTTTTTTTTAAATTCACTGTTTCTACTACTAGAGACAACAGTAAAAGATCAATGTTCCTGGATTTTTTTTAAAACTGTAGATGCTGAATTGTTCCCTGCTGATTCGTAAGGAAGGTTGTGCCCTTATGGGTCTTTATGCTTCCATTTCATTACCTGTTTTCCTTAATGAAATTGCAAAAAATTGCAATTCACAAACGTATGCTCTTGCTTCAAGCAATTATTAAGTCAAGAATTACTTTTTCATTAAACATACACACACACACACATACACACACAACCATCTTTTGTTATTGAACTGAAATAAAGCCTGAAACTTTAGGTCCTAGGAATCCCACTTCCCATTCAGAAGGAAGGGCTGCCACACTGAGAGAAGACAGTTCTGCCACGTTAAACTGCACTTGCCTAGGACCTAGTAACCATGGCTAGACACAAGGAGATGCACTACCTCTGAGCTGGTGTGACAGAAACGCAACCTCGTTGGGATGCTGAGCAATCCAACCACACACCCCACTCCCACCCCCACCCTACCTGGGCATTCATGTTAAATGCATTCCAAAAACCTTCACTGACATTTAGGTTCTCCCTGAGGACTGCCAGTCAGAGATCAATTCAGAGATCCAGCCAGAACAACTATGGCTGTCTCAAAGCCCCTACATCTAGAAGGGCTGCTTCAAGTTTCTCCATGTCTTTGCAATAGATCTTTCATAGATTAATCTGGACTCCTCACTTCCTGGTTCTTCCTATAGAAAGTATATGACAGGGCAGGAAGAAAGGGAACACCTGTTATTTCTTTGCACTGACCTTGATCTGTTAAAATTAAACTGTACAAAGAGGCACCGGTCTCTCCAGCCCCCACAAAAGCATAAAGGCACCCTTGGATTGGTGAAAGCCTTGTGGGGCCTCAACTGGGAACTTCTTAAATCCTAGAAAAGGACTGACAGAAAAAAGGTATCAAGTGGCACAGATCACAGAGTCACGTTTTCAAAGAATGTAGGTGTCAGTTCATAACCCAGACTGAAGGCTCTATGGGGTCAGTCATGGGGTGTGGGGAAGGGGAGTCAGGCACAACCTGAAGCCACAAATGTTCCCTCCAAATCCTTGACACATAGCATACATCTGATAGGACGTGAGAACCCTCTGCTGGGAGGTGGAGGAAATGGGGCCATTTGGAATGGCATAGAGTTCTAGAAGTGAGAACTTGAGCTGAAACAGAA
Organism: Cricetomys ansorgei; assembly: GCA_026225945.1. Classification (NCBI taxonomy): domain Eukaryota; kingdom Metazoa; phylum Chordata; class Mammalia; order Rodentia; family Nesomyidae; genus Cricetomys; species Cricetomys ansorgei. Next base: position 11,452,210 of record JAMJFZ010001815.1, read on the forward strand.
ACAAAAATTAATATATCTCACACAACAGTTTCTCACTGTCTAGGCTGTAGCTGCTTCCCATGCACATAAGAATCCCAGTTCTTGCAGCCTGGCTTTAGCAGCTGGGATCCATGCGCACTGAGATTCAAGGAGGAACATTTTCCAACTGAGACTACAGAATGCCAAGTATCCCTCCTCTTTTTCTCTTCTCCTTCCCTGGCATTATTTTTGCTTCTTTTTTAATTCCCTTCTTTCTTTCTTTTTTCAGTTTTTTCAGTTTTTTTTTTTTGCTTGTTTTCATTTTTTGGTTTTTGGAGACAGGGTCTCTCTGTTGTGACTCTGGCTGTCCCAAACTCACTCTGTAGACCAGGCTGGTCTCGAACTCAGATATCCGCCTGTCTCTGCCTCCTGAGTGCTGGCATTAAAAGTGTGTGCCATCACCACCCGGATTATTTTTCATTTTTTAAGGTTAGTTTGGGGCCTACAAGATGTCTCAGCAGGTAAAGCACTTGCTGTGCAAGCCTGCTGACTTGAGTTCGCTCCTCAGAACCTTCAGTGGAAGGAGAAAGCCAACTCCCAGAAGTTGTTCTCCGATCTCCACATGTGCACCACGGCAGGAGCGCAGACGTGCTAATGGTGGTAGTAGTAATAGTAGTAATAATATTTAAAGCTATTTTGAATTATTATAAAACCAGGGAAGAAGAGAATGTTCTGGTGCATTGCCCACTGCCTCCTTCTTACAACGTAGTAAGGTAATTACAGAAGGATAACGAAGAGACCAGTAGCTAAGGGAGTTCACTGCTAAGTGAGAAGGTTGGAAACTGAGCAAAAATGGGTTAGTATGGGAGTCAGAGAAGAGAGGAGAGCCAGTGGGTCCCAAGCAATCCACACAAGGAGCCATCCAAATGCTGCAACTCTCAAGCCACATGGTGATTCTGACCAGGTTAGGTAGACACCAACACCTGTTGTAGAAGTTTATTTTTAGCTGCACTGAAAATAATTGTTTCGTGTACTGTTGGGGGAAGGGCTACCTAGGTCTTGGTGTTTTGTATTGTCTGCAGGTGTTGGATTTCTGTTGGGGATGTTCAATTGCTCATGATCTGCATGTGCTATCAGTAGAACATCTGAGGAGTTCTGGATCAATAAATCACATGAACTCAGAGGCTCAGGGTTCCACTGTCCAGTGTGGCGTTTGCCAGGATGGTGGTTCCCTCTGCAGAGGTCTGGCAGAGTTGATTTGTACATATAAATATGCCTCCATGTCTTCCTTGGTGAGCTGCCACACCACAGTAAGCATACAACAACAAACCCCCAAGGGGCCTGCAGCACTGCATTGAATAGGCCCCACAGCAAGCTGTTGCTTACAGAAGCCAGAGCAGGCAGCAGCCTGCCAGGTTTGACTGGATCGCTGCGTGCTGGTGACAGTCTCATTGAGCCACTCAGTCTTTGCTCTGTCCTTTGCTCATATACACAGAGAACCAAGTGCATAAACGATCTGTGCATTGTCATCTTTCTCACGAGAACTGTGTTGCAGACCATAATAGATGTGTTATGTTATTATTAGTCTTGGAGCAACTTGTGAGCCATGACATTACTATGCTTGAAGCCTCAAAAATAATAATACCCGTGTTTCTTCTGATCTCTTGCTGTCTAGGCGCAGTAGATGAACCGATCCCGTTGTACTTATAAAGCGTATTCACTCGTTCATTCACACAGCGCGGAGCCCAGCCCTGCTCACTTATGGTTCCCTTGCTCTAGCAGCCCAAGGGCTGCCGCTTACTTATAATGTGCATAGATGAGCTGTGTGAATTCCAACCCCCTGGCCTTCCCCCACTCCCCAGCTGCCCTCCTGACCCTGGAATATTAACTGCTTTGTTTTGTTTGTATCCTCCTTTTCTGGGCAAGGGCTTTCCAGCTGGTGTGATGCTTCCTCTAACAATAACATAAGCGAAGAATGTGTCAAAACACATCAGTACTGATGCGCATATGAAGGAACTCACGGAGACTGTAAGGACATGCTCGGGGCCTGCACAGGTCCAAGCAAGACCGGGTCCCAGTGTTGAGGGAAGTGGAAGGGACTCCATCCCTAGCCTTCTGCAACTGTCACCCACTTGAAAAGGAAAAAAATAGTCTTCTCCAATGGAGTCTGACTAGATCTACAAATCACACTTCAGGGCAGGCGCATGTCCGGCAGTAGATCGACTCAACACAAATTAACTCAATGGTACTTCTGTAGACATTTTTGTCTCGTATCACTTTGCTTGGGCATTTTTTTGTCTTACTGGTCTTTTGTATATTACGGTTTCCAATCTTGTGTTTTTAATGGGGTTTGTGTATGTGTGTTTCTTGTGCTTTTGTTGTTGTTATTATTGTTTTGTTTTGACTCTGGTTTGTTTACTTTGTCTTCTAAAGAGAGAGAAGAGAAGAAGGCATGAGAGTTGGGTGGGTAGACAGGTAAGGAGGACCTGGGAGAAGTTGGGGAGGGGACACTGTGATCAGAATGTATTCTTTAAAAAAAAAAAAAATTTATTTTCAATAAAAAAAGAATGTGTCGCCAGGCTGTGATGGCACACGCCTTTAATCCCGGCACTGAGGAGGCAGAAGCAGGTGGATCTCTGTGAGTTCGAGGCCAGCCTGGTCTATAGAGTGAGTTCCAGGACAGCCAGAGTTACAACAAAGAAACCGTGTCTCAAAAAACCAAAACAAAGTGTCAAAATGTTTAGCAGCCTCCAAAAAATGATGGATTTTATCAGAAAAACAGACACTGCACAGAATAAATGAAAAGCTGCTCACTTGTGTCCCACACCATTCTCTCTACGGAACTAGCCTGGTGTCCGTAACAAAAACCATCTATGAGGAATCCAGGTTCTCTGAAGAGTTCATATAATGGAAATGGCTGTTGAGATGAATGATGGTTAATGTTATGTGTGGCATGGCTAGGCGCAGTGCCCAGTTTTTGGTAAAACAGTGTAGATATTGCTCTGAAAGAATTTTTTTAGACATGTTAATCATTTAAGCCAGCAGACATTAGGTGAAGTAAATGGCTCTTCATAGCACTATGGCCTCCTTCCTCTCAGAAGGCCTTATGAGCACAGACTCAGGTTTCCAGAAGTTTCCTGAGGCTGCAACACAGATGCTCTTACCTGAGTGTCAAGCGTGATGTGAACAGAAGTTGGACCAGTTGTCACCTAATTTTTCAGGCTGCCAGCCAGCCCTACATATTTCAGAGTACACCCGTGTGCGTATGCATGCGCATGTGCACATGCCTGTGTGTTCCATACAACTGGCTACCCCATGACATCATCAGGTGTTTGCACCTGACCCCAACCACGTTTTAGGGAAGCACAGACACTTGCTCCAGTTCCCATTTCTCAATTTTAGACAGTCTGCAGGGGCCTGAGTTAGGAAGCCCCAGTGCCTCCTGTCCTTAACTCCCACAAGGGAGGAGTTTAACCTCTTCTGACTTGCTCACATTCTAGAAGAGGACAATCACAATCTTCACGAGATATTAGACAAATCCAAGTGATATGAAGAGACTCTAATAAGCTACAACTCCAAGTATGTTTCACAGCATTTCATTTGAAGATTAAAAAGATTATATGAAAACCCAGACATAAAGAACATGGAATATCAATGATTATCAGAAATACACCAACAGGGCAACATCTACCTTGATGTTTTATCAAAAACAAAATGCTATAGCCTAGACAAAGACACACACATTAACCTTCAGTCCACAAAAGTAATGATTTTCTTATTTTTCTCTTCTTCCCTTTCTTTCTTTTCTTTTTTCTTTTGTTTTTGGGGGGTAATCTTTGAGACAGTGTTTCTTTGTGTAGCCCTGGCTGTCCTGAACTCCCTTTGTAGACCAGGCTGTCCTTGACCTCACAGAGATCTGCTTGCCTCTGTCTCCTCAGTGCTGGAATTAAAGGCAAGTGCTACCATGACCACCACCCAGCCAAAATGATTTTCAATGTAGAGTTTTAACTAAGAAATTTAAAATAAAAATCTATCTCCCTTCATATAAAATTGCATAGTGTGACCTTTATTCCAGCAATAAAGATTCATTCTTTAGATGTAAAGCCTTTATTTCTAATCAAGCAATAAATATGAGTCAATCACACCTGAGTGTGAGGTCATCAGACTATATCCTGGAGAAATATCTTGATAAAAAGAAAGGGGACCTAGGCTCATCGGCGTAAAGGAAAAAAATATTGCCTGTTTCCCAATTTTTCCTAGAGACATTTTTCACCAACACAAAGGCAGAGTTTAAAAGGACCAAGTAAGCCCTTTCCTAACAGAAACCCAGGCTCAAGTGAGAAGCTACAGAAGACAAAGCACTTCAGCGGTCTGGAGCACCAACTTTGACTCTGTGAGTGAACATCCAGGCTCCTGCCTCTCCGGTTCAAAGCTCTTATCACTGCTGCTCCCCAGACCCAGAAGCGCAGCCTGGTCTTCTCACCTGCCTCTCCAGATCTCCAGGGAGAGAAAATGATCTCTGATGCGGTCTGATGGAGCCAGAGACCTGCTACCACACACTGGTGCCGCCATGTCTGAACTGCTCCATTAGAGCTACTCCCCTGCCTGTGAACGGGCTTGTAAAATGCACAAGCTGCTAAGAGGGATAAATAAACTGTAGATTGGCATCTTAAGTAATTAGTGACTTGTCAGCAATTTCCTCCAAAGAGGAGGTGTGAACCATCTGAAAGCAATTAAAGGGATAAAGAGCAAGAAAAGCATAATTTCTCGCCATTTTATAAATTCTTTGTCTTCTCCTTAAGTAAGGAGGCCGTAGTTAAAATTCTTCCTGACCAGAATGAAAACCACAGGAAGAATCTGGGTTAGTGTTAAGGTGTGACAGGGAGGACAACGGCTTTAATATGGGAGTGTCCACAGGGTTTCCGTTCTCAATTCTGTCTCATGCTCGCTGTGTGACCTTGGTGCACATCAGAACTCGCAAGATGTTTGTGAACCTTCGATTACTCATCTAAAAATGAGAATAGTGTCTCCTTTCAAGAGTAGTGATGTAGAGCAGAGTAATATATTAAAGTGTTCAAGACCAAATCTAGCATACAATGGGACACCTTAAATGACACCTGTCATCCTTAAAAGCTGCACCAAAGCTGTCGGTTTCATCGAGAGCACCTACAGTCTCAGCCACTGGAGCTGTTAGTCCCGTTATGTACCGCACACGGACAATCCGCCCACTGAAGCCCATAGAAGGGGCGTGCATAAAGCGCACAGCAGACAGTCAGCAAATAAGAGCCACGTTCTTCTTACTCTGAGTCATGTCTAGATTCCAACTGGCCTCCTCCTCACTTCTCTGCCAGTCCCCAGCAGTCATTCCCAGTCCAGTAGCTAGATTAAACATAATCCAGAAGATATCGTTCCTGTGCTAAAAGCCCTCTGAGGACTTCCGACTTCTCTGGGTAAAATCCAAAACCTGTACCTCCACTCTCAAGGCCTTGGGATCAATCCTGAAAGATCTGCTGGAGTGTTAATTTTAAGGAAAGTTTTACCCTAAAGATGTGACAGTTTACCCTCCCCCTACCTTACCACATCCGTTAATTTGCTTTAGTACCTATTGACACTTTACATATTTACTTTTTTTTTTCTTTTTCTATTGTTTGTTTTTCGAAACAGGGTTTCTCTGTTGTAACTCTGGCTGTCCTGGACCTCTGCAGACCAGGCTGGTCTCAAACTCTCAGAGATCTGCCTACCTCTGTCTCCCGAGTGCTTGGGAGTAGAGGCATGCGCCACCACCGCCCTGCACATATTTACTTCTGAATCTGTGTTATCTGTGTCCCTCACTCGAGATAAGCTCCACAGCTACAGCAGCAAGTTCCCACCACTCAGATAATACTTGTGAAACAGGAAAACAGCAGTGAATTAATTCTCCGAAAGCACCTACACTGTCCCAAACGTGATGAATGCTTATAAATGCCCACTTCACCTATAAAGGTCAGTTTCCTCCAGATTGTCTTCTCATCCTATCTTACAATCTTTGCTGCTGCATCTGTCCCAAGCTTGTCCTGAACAGGAGGATTAAAGCATAACCTCCCATTCACAGCTAAAGGCTCCTAGTCATCAGCTTCCAGCAAGCTTCCATGGACAGGGGAGAAAGAAGGTTAAACACTGCCTGAGTCTGGCAGAACTATGTGCTGTTCAAGTCCAAATGACTTTAATGGGCTACTTGGGCCTTTTGAATTTTGGTTTTCTAATGTAGAAAGCAATCTACCTGTTAAGATCAGACAAGCCAATCCTGTGACTGCCTGAGCCAGCGCCCAACACACGGGAAGCATTTACTTAACTAAAGTCCAGCCTCTGTTATTATTGCAATCATCAAATGGGAATGCTGTTGACAGGATGTGCTGTGTCTGACAACTCCATCGCTTTCACGGTCTCATTTCTGGTTACTGCTGGAGCCACAGGGAACTAATAAAGTTTCCAAAAACTCTTGAAACTAAAGTACAGGAAACGATGGTGGTCACTTGCTTATAAAAAGCAGTGCTCTCACTTAAGAAAAGGCTGTTTTTTACTTCCTCAGTGTCCAGAGCCACCTCTACCTCAGACTTCCTCTTTCCTTCACTCTAGTCAACGGGAAAGTTTGCCTGGAGTCACAGTGATTGCCGGTTACCTGTATATTAGAAATCCATTCAAGATCCTTGTGCTGCTGCCTGTTTGATACTCCTATAAATTCCAAAGATTCTTAGGTAATTGTCTAGTATAAAATGTCTGAGTTCTACAAATTAATTTTGAATGTGGCAAGGTCATTTCTTTTTAGAAAGCAAATAAATAGAACATACATTTTAATTTATAGATATAAGGAAACCAGGTATGTTTAACTTAGTGTTTTAGCAGGAAAACAATGTGTGCAGAAGAGAGTGTGTTCAGCCAGTCTTGTCATACTATGTGTGGCATTACTGCTCATATTCCTTTTGTCCTACTATGTGTGGCCTTACTGCCCATGTTCCTTCACCTTGTTCCCTCACAGTGACAACCAAGAAACAGTGTTGTTTTAAGGTTCTTTTGGATAATACAACTTTTTACAAAGTTGTTCACTGACAAAAGCAAATAAAAATCAGTGAATAAAATAAAGATAAAATAGTTTGATGACAACAATAACTATTTCTTAATTACCTCATTTCTATCATAAAATACTATATGAAAAATTTCTCTACTTGAGTGTGGTTTTATGTTCAACTCAAATGACAAAACACTGTGATTGAAAAGTTGATCTGGCTTAACTTGTGGATGGTATATTCTGGAAGCTGGGACTTGAGAATCAGCAGCTACAGGCCTTCCCGGTCCCCTGGGCAGGCACGCACTCTATCTGCATGGGCAATGGAGGTTCTGTGCCATCTGTTTTAAGATGAGGGGATGAGGAACAGCTGGCCAAATGGACTGGCTGCAGCCCACACGGAAATGAAACCACGCTGGGACCCAAAGCAGCATCTTGGCAGACAGGAGCCAGCATACTTTGACATGATGGGCTTTTTATTATTATTTTAAGCTAGAGTAGTTCAAGGAATGGAAGCCAGAATTTGGGGGAATACACGTGGCTTGACCTCAGCTATAAGGACATTGGGGAATGTCCTTAGCCATATAAACACAAGGTAAGGATTTTTCAGATATTTTAGACTTGGTAACCTAAGTGGCCCTCCTATTGCACAATATCTAAAAGTGATAGATAAAATATCAATAATGTCTATAAATGCATCCTCTAAGTGATGAGAAGGTGCAAAGAATCTATAGGCTAAAAAGAGAAACACAAAAGCACAGTAACATCACAGTGATCCCTGATTTCCTCTGAGCCTAAAGCTCCACTTATCATCCAAGCACCTGCTTGGTGATCAAACGACAAAACCAAAATTGTCTAATTTTAAACTCCCAGACAAAGCCAGGGAAAACATGAGTCAAAAGAACACAGGAAGAGCATCCTGATGTACTGAGGACACTTGCCTGTCTCCACTTTGAAGCCAATAAAGCAGAAAACAAAAACTTTACAAACTCAAGCTGGCCCTCACATGCACTCCAATGCCCTGAATTTATACCTCCACCACATGAAAAGCTCTAAAGTTACGAGCTTATTTTTAGACTCCTATCGACTAATTGCAGTCTGGCAAAAGCAGACCCACTTTGGAGAAATGCACCTTCAGTCTGAATCTCAGAAAATTACCACAGATGAAACACAATCAAACATAAGCTCCTAACAGAGACACAAAGGTACAATGGCACAAGCCCCCTGGTGTTTGAAACCAGAGTCACAGGCACAAACACCCAGAAAAGACTTAGGTAAGTAAATCAAAAGTCAGTGAGGGGAGAATAAAGAACTCATACAAATCAGAAAGGAAACAGGAGCAGCCGTATAAAGAGAAAAGGAGAGGCATTCATGGAGGAAACACCCAGGGCTAATGACAATACAGAATCTAAGCAGGAAATGTTGCACACAAATATATAAAGTATGAGAACTCTGTGGGTAGATGTGGCTTATTGTCAAGATCTTGGCTTTTGTTTTAAATGGTGGGATGGGGTTGGGGGTGGAGAGATGGCTCAGTGGTTAAGAGCACTGACTGCTCTTCAGAGGACCCAGGTTCAATTCCCAGCACCCAATTCCCAGCACCCACAAATAGCAGCTCAAAACTAGCTGTAACTGCAATCCTAGGGTGATCCTACACCCTCTTCTAGCCTCTGTGCACATAGCATACACACGGGGCACAGACATGCATGCAGGGAAAATACCCATAAACATAAAAATAAGTAACAAACTAAGGAATAGTAAAAACAAAGGAGACATAAGACATGACATTTAAAAATAAATTAGCAAATGGGGGATTGGGGCTGGAAAGATGGCTCAGTGGTTAAGGGTGCTTGCTGCTCTTGCCTGAGACCACAGTTTCAATCCCCAGCACCCATATCAGGTGGCTCACAAGTACTTCTAACTACAGCTCCATGGGATCTGACAGGCTCTCCTGGACCTCATGGGCATCCTCACACATGTGCACATACCCACATGGGCGCATACACATAAACAAATAAAATCAATAAACAGAGGCTTAAGGGTGTTTATCACCTAGACAATCAGATGGTAAATGAAGAAGTTGATTAATAAAAGCAGGTGATGCAAGAACCAGAGAGCCTATCATAATCTCTTTCCTCAACCCTCTTACCCTTCACCCTGCCTCCTGAACACTGCCAACCATCACTACATTTCATAGCTCATAAATCCTTGTCAGGGACATTATCCCAACTAGGTACCTGTTCCCAGACACCAAGAGGCTGAGGCAGGAAGATCACTTGTGCCTATGAGCAAGAGGTGGCATAAGGGGAAAAACAAACACACACACACAAAAAAAAACTGGGCATGGTGTTACGTGTCTATAATCCCAGCACTCAGGAGGCAGAGGCAGGAGGATTCTGAGTTCAAAGAAAGCTGGGTTACATAGCAAGTCCATGGCAAACTAAGCTACATATAAGACCCTATTCTTCAGGCTCCTATAATAAAAAATACAGCATGGAATTTTAAGACCTACATTTCCGCTGCAACAATTACATCATTTGTTTGAGCCATGGTTTTCTCCTATGCAAGAGAGTGAAAGGCACAAATACCGTATAAGATGTCGCAAGAATTGAATGAGATACTTTTTATAAGAGCTGGGTTTTTAAGATGTTGCCCAGGCTGGCCTCAAACTTCTGAGCTCAACAGTGCTCCTGTTTTAACCCCCCAGTAGCCAGGATTCTACGCACACATAACAACACCCAGAATATCTACCCTAATCCCCACATACCTCAATATGTGATATTCAAAGGATCCCAAAGATACAATAAAATCAGGTCTCATATCACCAAAGGTGGACACCAAAATTAATATCCTATAGAGGAAGATTCCCTGAGGATAGGTGACCTCTTTCCAACCACCTAACAGGCTTTATATTAATCTTTACTAGGACCACCTTCAACTGTACAGGAGCACGCTCCTCCGAACAACTTCCTGACTGATCTGGAGCCCAAGCCTCAGGTGCTTTAAGCTGCTCACGGGGTCCTGAGTGCTCTGACAGGCTCCTTCATGTCACAGCAGTGCGTGAGGAGACAGGCTCAGGACCCTTTTTCCATTAAGTTTTCTAGGAGGACTTTTATTACCTTCGTTTTCAATGTTAAAATTATTTTTGCATAACCTTACCTTTCACTCATATACAATTACATAAAAATTAAACCGCAGCGTCTCACTTAGAGAGATATCCTTTGTAGTCATTTGATTATAGATCACGTTTGAAGTTTACATTCCAAACTTCTTTTGAAACAATACTTGTCTAGGCCCCTTTCTAGAGGCCATTTGGGAGCTCATGGCCTCCAGGACAAGCCAGGCTGTCTAATGGCACGGCGCCTGGCTAGACTCGTAACTATGGCTGCGAATGATCCAGGGCTGCCCCAGTTCTCTGGGTCCATCCCTGTACTCGCTGGGAAGTTCACGGAGGTACAGCCTTCACCACACCACATATCCCGCTACACTTGAACTCTCTCCACACCACTACCAACCTGCCACTGTGTTCCTCCCCTGCTATGCTCTCTGCCTCTCTCTCTCACTGTCTACAAGCCTGACTTCCTTGCAGGAACCACCATCTTGACCACTTGTCTTAATCATTCCACACAGACTTAGGGATGCCTGCTGTCCAAAGCTCTGTATCCCTCCCACAAAGACTCCCCCCACCACTGTGCATCCCAGGAAAGGGCTGCTCACTGCTGCTCTGTGTTCCCCTGCTTGGTTGCTGTCTGAACTCTGACCGTATAGCAACTGGCTGGGATGTTAGCCTTGGCTCATTGCTTTTTCTCCGGTCGCTGTCACAGCCCACTTGTCTTCATCTTTCGCCAGCCACTCCGGGTCTCATGCCCGATGATGACATCACCTGGATCTGAAAAGTCTCCAAACACTCTACCAGTCCAACAGTGTGACTGCCAGTCTCTGGCTCTCAGGTTCTCTCCTCTTTGAGCTAATCCTGGCCTCCAATCCTTTGCGCCTCACCAGACCCCCTGCTACGTTAAGATTTCCTGTCCTTATCCTCATCCACCCGCATGCTGCTTATTTCGAGCATTCTCTTGACATCAACACCCAGCAGAAGCTATCAAGTCCTCCCTCCCTCTGGTGCCAGCTGAGACATTCACCTCAATTCTTAATCCTAAACTGCTGGCGTCTGTGTTGAAAGTATCATCAGTCAGTCAGCTTGGCCCTCAACAAATACACACATGCCTGCCATCAACAAGCCCTCAGGACGGCTCCTACCCCTAGCACACCTATTAAAAATGTGTTTTCTACCTACTCCGACATCACCTTCTTTTTGTCAGGTTCAGGAAAGGCCCCTTTATCCCATCTAAAATGTCTCAAATGTCTCTCTGAATCCTGTGTCTTCTTTAGCTTTGATAGCAAAGTGCCTCAGAACCTTCCTGAACAAACTTGTAAAAATGTGAGTGAGTGTGTGTGTCAGTGTGTGTAGGAGTGCATGTGTGGTATGTGGTGTGTACTAATGTGTATGTGGTGTGTGTGTGGTGTGTGTGTGTGTGTGTGTGTACACCTTGTGGGTGCATGCCACAGTACGGACGTGACTGTCAGAAGACAGCTTTGCGGGAGTGAGTTCTCTATCCTTAGAATTGAACTCAGGTCATCGTGAGCAAACGTTTTTAAAAGAGTAATTCACAAATGTTTCCTCCACATCGTCTCCCATTGATTCTTCCCCATACATTTTATTTTCTATCAAAGTAGACCACGCCCATAAATTAAGAAACAAAAACATTGGTTTTGTGAGATGGCTCAGGGGTTAAGAGCACTGGTTGCTGTTCCAGAGGACCCAGAGGGTGAGTCATAACTGTCTGTAACTCTAGTCCCGAGGGACCCAAGGCCCTCTTCTGGCCTCCCTGAGTACCAGACACACCTACAGTGCATAGACATACATGCAGACAAAACTCCCATACATATAAAAATAAAATAAAGTAAGAAAGTATTTGATCTAAAAGCCTCTTGTACAAATTCATGGTTCCATCCGGTCTCTAATCAAATGTTACGTGACGGGATAAAGTCCTCTGGCCATACAAAGTCCAACCATGCCGCCATGGCACCTCCACACATCTGCCCCATTACCTACTGCGCTTTACTTCATATCAATCACTACCTAACACAATGTAGTTATTGGTCTATCTCTATCTCTTCCTAGAGAAGAACAATCTTCATAGGATCTATGCACACAGTACAGACACACCATACATAGAAGGAACATACATATGAAATTAGCAGAAATATATTCTAATTACAATACTATTTTTAAAACCGTGTGGTCTATTTCAATGGATACTCAAATGATCAGAAACAATGTAATAAATGTCCTTATCCTCTAACCCTACAGGAAAGTTCTAGAACATACTTAAAATGTGTGCATGGACCGATGCCAATCCAAGAACTGTTTTTTTAGAAATTGGTAGCGTTTTGAAATTTTAGAATAACTGGACATTGTCCTAGAAAACGCAACTTGTTGGTTTGCTTGCCTTGCTGGGCAGAGCAGTGCGGGTGGCTAATGAGTCCATATGAGGCCAGTCACACAAGAAAGGACTGTGCATGGGCTTGTGGGAGGAGGAAATGCCTGCAGCCGCAGCTGTCCCCAGAGCAGTGACTTCTCTGGCTTCTGGCTTTGCTCTTCCTCCCTTGTAGTGGGTCATGTGCCTGCTCCCATTGGTGTCACACTCATTTAACCTAAAGACCAGGCATTTCCTCGTGGAAGATGGGGTGTGCTTACCCTGTCCCTTGAACCAATGGAGACTTCATGGAGGGTAAAGCCTATCTCCTCCGGAGTTTTGAAGCTATAGGACTGGACTGTGATTCTCATTAGAGGAACCTAAAGGTAAAGACTGGAGATAAAGCAAGCCTGAAACTGGCATGTCCTTCCATGGTGGGCAAAGGACATGCTACCTGGTAGGGCGGACGGGACAATGTGAGTCCTAAGAAAGAGAAATCCAGCGTTAGCACCTTTATAAGTGGCTACTCTTCGAGAAGACTTGAATAAAAGAAGGGACTGAAGAAAGGAGGTGAGCCATCAGGAAAACACAAGCCAAGATACCTTCCCACAGGAAGGAGACAACATACTGGCAGGACTGTCAATGCCAGGGTCCCACCGTCACCATTGTAGGAGCTGTGTGAAACTAGGCCCTTGTCACCCCTCTCTCCTTGAGCCTGACAAAGACTAGCTAGTCCTGGAGTGCATAGGAGAAACAAGAATGTCCTCTGTGCTTCAGCCTGAGTCCGGCTCAAGGGAAGGGAAGTGTTGTTCCTGAATATGGACCTACAGCAACACAGACCACCAGGCTGGGAGTACATAATAATGTACTCCAGGCTAAAGTCTCGATACTTCAAAGTAATCATAAGAGTTTCTACATCCAAGAGCAACAGTAAGGAACCTGCCTTGAGATCAAAATGGCAACTAATGAGAAAGAGTAAAACTGACTTCTTCCCCAAATCAAAACAACCGATTATACAAAAAGGCACGGTCCCACGACACTTCTCATCACATACTCAGATTCAGTCAGGTTCAGCCCTATTTCTGAAGGAATCTGTCTGTATAATCCTAAGTAAAATGCACTCTAGATAATCTATAGAGTTCACAGTATAGTACGATTATATTTCTCTACATGCTTTTTTGCTTAAACCCATATTCTGTGATTTCATAATGTCATATTAAAGTGATTCACTGATAAATTTTCTAGCTTATGCAAATCTACAAATACATTAGTTCACCCTGTAACATTAGAAATTGTGACCACATTCCTATAGCAGAGGAAGTTAAGCCATGGATAGGTCAACTCACACTCCTTAAAGCACTGGGCTTTAGAGATCTGAGATCAGAGTCGAGATCGCTTAAGGCATTGCTGCTCTGGGATGCACGCTCAGCCACTGCCAAGGTAACCACCATAGTGCTCATTCTTACGAAAAGGTTTGGCTTAGCTCACTGGGCCTAAGCCTAGAATAAAAAGTCATCGTATCGTTTGTGAATAAATTTAATTTCGAATGCAATGATAACTGCATAACATTAGGAAGAATACCAAGAAAGGCGTGATAGCCTATAAAATACAAGTGACCTTGGCAATCTGCCCCAGAGTTGAGCCTCGAATTTTCCTTTCCATTCACCCTTGCTCTGATGTCTCACCTTACATCTTTCCCTTACTCCATGAAATCTGGGCAGCAACTACTCAGAAAACGAGGTAAGAGTGCCATGATTAAATATTTATTAAAACCCCAAAGTCCTTGGGGCTAAAGTTTAGAAAACAAAGCAATCTCTCTCCTATAAGGTGATACAAGTTTTCTCGATGTTAAAGTAGGAACAAAAGACGGAACTATGATGAAAAAATTACTTTGAAAAAACACCTTCAGTGTGTTTCTAAGAAGTTTCCCACTCACCTGACTCTTTAATTGGCACAAAAGATACTGGAAAACATCCATTAACTGGGCACTTACTCAATGTCTAGCAATGCAAAATACTAGCCCACTCAAAGTTTCATACGGCTAAGGAAATGAAAGAGCAAGTAAAAACCCAAGACTGTAGACCGGTGGTTCTCAACCTGAGGGTCTCAACCCCTTTGTGGGTCAAATGACCCTTCCACAGGGGTCGCCTAAGACCATCCTGATATCAGATATTTACATCATGATTCACAACGGTAGCAAAATTACAGTTATGAAGCAGCAATGGAAATAATTTTATGGTTGGGGGTCGCCACAGCATGAGGAGCTGTATTAAAGGGCAGCATTAGGAGGGCTGAGAACCACAGTAAATAACTGTAAGATACTGCCGTAGAGCAACGGTAAATTACTTCCAGAGCTTTCAGAGGATGTCTGGCATCCAACCGTCTCGTCTTACGCTCCATCCACTTCCCACCCGCAGACCCAGCAGTTCATTTTAAAAAGCAATCCAGGCGGGTTGTTTTTATTTGCTTGCTTGTTTTGATTATTTTGAGACAGGACCACTATGTCGCCCAGGCTGGCCTCAAACTCACAATCCTCCTCCCTCACTCAGCCTCTAAAGTGCTAGGATTACAGATTTGCACCTCCCAGACCCAGGCCCACACGTTTGTTCGTTTGGTTTTTGGATTTTGGCTTTAAACCACCGGGTTCAAAATTCTACTGTTCAGCCATACTCAAGATTTAACTCCTATGAAAGAGCAACATGCTGCACTAACAATTCAGTACATAACCCAAGCGGCCTCTCTATGGTAGGACCACTGCTTCTGTAGCTTGTCACCCGTGGAAGAAGTCAAGTCTGACTCTGACCAGACTGCGTGGTTGACTTTCGCGCCACAGAGGAAGAGGAAGGTCCCAAGAGAAGGGAGGTGAGCGGGAAAAGTTGCCGCATCTCAGCTGATTTTTCCCACAGAGCTGAAATGAGCGGAGAACTCCACTTTGAGGTGTGTATTCAGGTGGAATTTCTAATTTTGGAGCTTCTGGGACAAAAGATCTTGCTGAATAACTTTAACTCTTTGGAATACGGAATGAGGACAAAAAGCTGAAAATGACATGTCACAACAACTATAACCACCACAAGAGAAATGGCTACAAAACAATGGACTCACTTTCAACTCAGACTGCTCATTTAAAAATGATCATTATTTGGCTGGGCAGTGGTGGCGCACGCCTTTAATCCCAGCACTCGGGAGGCAGAGGCAGGCAGATCTCTGAGTTTGAAGCTAGCCTGGTCTACAGAACAAGTTCCAGGACTACACAGAGAAACCCCGTCTCAAAAAAACAAACAAACGAATGAACGAACAGCATGTTTTAGGACAGCATGGTGGAGCATACCTTTAGTCCCAGTACTAGGAAGGCAGAGGTGAGCAAATCTCTGCGAGTTTGAGGCAAGCCTGATCTACAAAGAGAGTTCTGGGTCAGCCAGGGATACACATACTGAGACTCTATAAGTCATGAAAATCATAAAAGCCCATGTCCTGAAAGCAGCTCATGTTTCTTAAACCAACACACAACTGTTTTGTTTTAGAGAGTAAACACATCTTCAAAACAGCTAAAAAAAAAAAAAATACGCTCAACTATCCATGCCATCTCTAATAAAGAAAAATAATACAAATAAAATTTTCAGATAAGCACTAGAACTTTAATTAAGCTTTAAATAGAGCTTAAAAAAAAAATGTGTGACTCATTCTCTGGCCAAGCAAATAGCAAAGGATATGGAGAAATACGAGCAGTGAAATGGAAGGAAATAATCCACACTCTGAAATGGTCTCCTGAATAGAGCCGCGTAATGGATGCAATACCAATATTCAAGATGGACTCAGATTGATCAGGTAATTCGATAGCTTGTATTTTAGGCGTCATTAAATTTTCATGAGTTCTATGGGAAGAGAGAAGTATAATCTGTGAAGATAAAGCAGTATGCGAATAGAGAAATTCTACTTACTAGGGAAAAATTTGTTGAAACAGGTACTACCTGCTTTTCAGTAAATTACATCAAGCTATGTGCCAAGCACTTTCTTCCAAGTTTGTTGGTTCTAATAATACTTTCATTTTTGTAGTAGTAAATATGCCAAGGATAAAAATTCTTCTTAGGGAAGAATTCATTTTTAGATATTAAAATACTTGCACAACTTATTTATTTACATTATTTAAGTTTTAAATAACACACACACACACACACATTCTATATTCCATTTGCTAACATGTTGTTCAGCTTTTTCCTGAGAAAAAGTCAAATAAGCAAAGAGTTCTTTGTTAGAAGAAAATAAAACTTCTCAGTGTCAAAAGACAGCGTTGGGAATAGTATCCCCTCTGCCTTTCTAAAAAGCTCCTAATGAGAATCTGAAATCTAGAAGGGTCTTCAGAGACTACGGCTTACTTTAAGAAAGAAAAAGGAACTTGGTGGAGCAAAGAACACATGCTATAAACTTCAAAGTGTTAGTGTTTGTTGTACTTTTATTTCATTTCACTTATGTTCTGAGACAACCTGGCCTGGAACTCACTTTGTAACCTGGGTCAGCCTTCATCTCTCAGAAATCCCCCTGCTTCAGCTCCTCAAGTGATAGATTACAGGTGTGAGCCATCACATACAGCTTGAAATTTTCCATATTGAAAGGTTTAAGACACTAGACACCAGGAAATTTTTGTTTGAAGCCAGATACAGATTGTTTTAAAGTCAATCACAGGGGTGTTGTTTCATTAGTAAACATCGGAAACATGGGAGCCACCATTTTTATACTATGGTTAGCAAAACACATTAGTTCACATGTGTACATGCCTTGCACTTCCCTAGTCCTCTCCGGAAGCCCTTTATGACACTGGCGTGTTCGTCCACACATTGCATGAATGCCACATTTCGTTGGTAGGTCTTGGGATCTCTTTCTCTACTTTATTGCTTGACGGAACTAGAGGTTTTATCTTAGAACTTTCTGCAGTGTGGTTTTCTCAACTGTATTTTTAGCTGTAACAAATAACAAATGCTTCTGTGCCTGGATTTTCAGGAGTGCTGAAATCTCCCCACGGTGTGCTTTTTTTCTTCAGGATTGTTTCAGATATTCTTGGTCTTTTGTGTTTCCACATAAGTTTTAAGATTTTTTTTTTCTATGTCTGTGAGGGAGCCTTAGAATTTTTATTAGGATTGCATTAAATTTTAGATTGATTGGTAAGGTGATAATTTTCACATTTTTCTATGAAAAAAACTTTTCTATCTACTAGCATCTTCCTCTGTTTCTTCAGTGCCTCAAGATTTTACTATCAAGGCCTTTCATACCCTTTTTTTCAAAGATCTATTTATTTCTTTTTATGTGTATGAGTGTTTTGCCTGCATGTTTACATGTGTGCCACGTACATGCAGTGCCCAAAGAGGCTCGAAGAGGGAATGTAGGTGCTGGGAATCAAACATGGGTCCTCAGGAAAAGCAACCACAAGGCTATCTCTCCAGCCCCTCTCATGTCTTTGATTAGGTATTGGTCACTGAGGCCCTAGAGCCCCAAAACAATATTGGCTCTTGCCATTTCTCTTGGTGCCATTTCTCTTGGTTTTCCACCTTAATTAGATTGTGAGACTGTATTACAAGACACCATGGTTGCATGAAATAGAGAAGCTGAGTTGGAAGCTTCCTCCCTGCTAGCTAGCTTTCATAGTACTAGGAGGTGCCATACAGGCTGCTAGACAAGAAAAAGCATCAACAGCTACTCAGAGCCTTAATCAGAGACGCTCCTCTTCACGGTGAATGGCAGTGAATGCAGAAAAGAGAGGGTTGCTCAAGATGCTGAGAATAAGTGATGGTCAAGGACCTTAGCAACTCAGAAAACATGGCAGAAGAAGGGGCAGACAGAACATAAGAGCTGGAAGATACAGAGAAGGGTGTGAATGTAAAAATGATGACATCTGGGCATGGCCAAAGCCATCACAATCTCACAGCAGCTGCAGCTTCCTGTATTGGACATGCACAAGACTGGGCCTGTCAACAGTCAATCACTGATGAGGAAGGGGACCACAGGGACCTTCCATTCCCAATTGAACCATTGGCTACTGGTGGACTCTAGGAGAGGGGCAGTCATTGATTTCAGCTGCCTATTGTTGAGCCTAGCAGGCCACAATGGATAATGTCTAGCATTTCAATTGAAAACAAAAGCAAAATACAAGACAGCTACTTGCTCAACTAACTCTAAATCTCATGCAAAGCAGAACAGAAGTGAGTTTCTCCAGGTATGGCTGCTTTGATTCATAAGAAGCAGCAGCCAGCTTAATTTCAGGAGTCTTTGAAAGTGACTCATACAGAAATAAAAACTGTAATACATTTGCTCCCTTTCCAAAAGAGTAAAGAAAGGGCTGTGGAGATGGCTCAATTCATAACGCGCCTACTGTGCAAGTATGAGGACCTACATTTGGGTCCCCAGCACGCACATAAAAGCTGGGTAGAGTCATGGAAGTCCACAACCTCAGTGCTGAGACGGGTGGAGACAGTAAGATCTCTGGCATTCATTGGCTAGCTAGTTTAATTGAATCAGTGATCGCCAGGGTCAGTGGGAAAGCTGAAAGCAAACAAACAAAAACAGGTAAAGCATCAAGGAAGATACTCTACACTGACTGTGGCCTCCACTCGCATTCTCACACACGCACACATGTTTGGGCACAGACAGATTTTATAGGATATCACAATGTGGGCATGTTAGTGAGTAGTCACTGTTTCCAAATTTTCAATGTATGTTTTTAAAGCAAACTCATTCTGTGTTCAAGTTGTTTCCAATTAAATCTTAGAATTACAGAGATTTCTTTTTTAAATTACCTGATTTTGTATCTACATCTCCTCTCCCCTGAAAAATCTAACTCCTAATATCTCCTTACGCATTTGCTAAATAAAATCTCTCAGCAGGTTTTTTGTTTGTTTGTTTGTTTTGCTTCAAGACAGGGTTTCTCTGTTGTAACCCTGGCTGTCCTGGAACTCACTCTGTAGACCAGGCTGGCCTCAAACTCATAGAGATCCTCCTGCCTCCACCTCCAGGGAGCTGGGATTAAAGGTGTGTGCCATCACTGCCTAGCTTCAACAGTTTTTGTTTTGTTTTGGTTTGGTTTTTTTTATTTGTTTGCTTGTTTGTTTGTTTTGCTATTAGAATACATGATCATGAAATAATATAATCTTTTGAATTAATATTCAAATTTAATTGTGTTATCAATAGTTTATGCTATAATGTTTTAACTCATTAGTAAATGACACCATATCCCTTAAAACGTCAACTAAAAGTTTACTGTAAGTCGGTTCTCTTTTTTTGTCAGTAATGTCATACCAACCATCATTTCATTCATGTCAGGTATGGTTATTTGAATGAGAATGGTCCCCATAGGCTCATATATTTGAATACTTAGATCCAGTTGGTGGAACTGTTTGGGAAGAATGTGAAGGCATGATCTTGTTATGGGTGTATCACTTGTGGGGGCAGGGATTTGAGGTTTCAAAAGCCCATTCCATTCCCAGTTAGCTCTCTCTGCCTTGTACATGTGGACCAAGATGTGGACTCTCAGCTACTACTCCACTGACATGCCTGCCTACAGTCAGATTCTCCCTCTCCTTCATGATGGTCACGGACTCGCCCTCTGAAACTGTAAAGTCATAAACTTTTCCTTCTAAAAGTAGCCCTGGTCATGGTGTCCTATTACAGCAATAGAAAAGTAACTAAGACGCCACCTGATAGTCAGCCAGACATGCCCACACTGGACGCGTAGGAAAGTATCCTCCAGTTGCACTGAGCCTATGACTTAGTATTTGCTACTGGGAACTAACTTCTTGTTCAGTCTATGTCTTTTGTGCTTCATCACAGTTTCATTTCAAAGTAAGCCAACTGTGTACCATCATGTTCTTACTATTTGAGATCTTTATTCAACAGATGTTCTACCCCCTCTGCTCTAATTACTCTACTTAAACGTAATTTTTAAATTATGGTAAAATACACATAATGTAGAATTTAGCTTTAAGAATACAGTTCAGAAGTGCTCAGGATACTCATATTGCTGTGCAAACAATATCTAGAACTCTTTCCACCATTCAAAACTAAAATCTTACCTATTAAATGACTCCCAGTACCCATCTACACACCTTCTATCTTTTATAACTTAGCATTATAGCCTCAAAGGCTGACCATATTGCAGTAAATCTCAAAGTCCTATACTTTTAAAGATGGTATAATATTCCATTACATATATGTATATATATTACATTGTATATTACAATGTATATATACATTCACATATATATCAATATCAATGTATGTATATGTATGTATGTGTGTGTATATATATATGAATCTAATATGGTATGGTGTATATATATGTGTGTGTGTGTGTGTGTGTATATACACACACATACCACATATATACATACATATATATATACACACACACACCATATATATATACATACATATATATACACACACACACACGCACACACACATACACACACACACACACACACACAAACTATACCATATTAGATTCATCCATGAATCTATCAATGGACACATAAGTTGTATTAATTTTTGGTTACTATAAATGACACAGCCACAGACATGAACATATACTATCTCTTTATGTCCTTTCAATTCATTGGGGTTTAATCCAGAAATTAATTTTAATTTATTTTCTCTTTTTTTAAGAACTGTCATGGTTTTCCATAGCTGCTGTACCATTTTACTTTCCCAACAACAGAACCCAGGAGTTTAAGCTTAATTTTAACATCAGATTAATTTAGGTACCTGATCTTCATCCACCTTACTGAAGCAGAGCTGCACAAAGTAAATGGCTCAGTGCTGATACCCCGAGTCTCCAGTGCCAGCCCAACATCTGGGAGGGTTGTACACTTTACCATTCGATGTTTGAGTGTGATGGTGTGTAGAAGCTGAAACACGGACGTCACATCATTCATCAGAGCAGACTTGCTAATTCAAGAGTATCAGCCAATAGTAGCTCGAGTGGCCAGTACAGATTATACAGGCTGTGCTCAGGCTCTCAAAAATATAGGTAGGTAATTCCTAAGAATGAGTCAAATTAGAAGATGACTAATTCCTCTACTCTTATCCATTTATTCTTCTCCCCCAAGTCTCTCAGCTCCAACTTCCTAAGTGCTACCTGAGAGAGAATTCTTGAAAACAGAAGGATGGCCTTATGGTCTTTGGTCATTTCCTTATTCAATGAGAGTTGGTTTTATGAAGTTAGTAAATAATGTTCAGTCTACCCAATCCACAGGGCGACTTCAGGTTAAATAAGATAATGAATATGTTTTGGAAATAGCAATTGCTACTTAACTACCAAGAGCTACTGCAAAGAAATAATTTTCCTGAAACACTAATGCCATTTCCATAACTGACCTCTGCTCTCCCGGGGCTCATACTAAACTCTGTTTGGGTATGTTCAGTTTCCGTACTTTGATTTCCCTGAGACATATATCACCGCAGAGCTGGAAATGGGTAATATGTAAAGAAGTCAGCCCTTTGGAATGGTTTAGAGAAGCTGAAGAAGGTAATATTTAAAAAGTTAAGAATTAGACATTAGATAAAACCATGAATGCAAAAAAGAAGACGAAGAGGAGGAGGAGGAGGAGGAGGAGGAGGAGGAGGAAGGGGAGGGGAGGGGAGGGAAGGGGAGGGGAGGGGAGGGAGGGAGAAGAGAAAGAAAGAAAGAAGAAAGAAAGAAAGAAAGAAAGAAAGAAAGAAAGAAAGAAAGAAAGAAAGAAAGAAAGAAAGAGAGAGAGAAAAAGAAAGAAAGAAGGTAACTAGTCATTATGAAGCAAGCACAGGTACCTTACACTATCTATAGCTCTAACAGCAGGGGCTTCCGAGTCTCCAAGTACTGGGGAGGAGAATCTGGCCGTAGGAACCAATGAGGACTTCTAACACCCCTCAAGCTCTACAGCCTCTGATTCATGAGAACCGAGAACAATATAGGTGAGCAAATTTCATCCACTTGACTGTAACACAAGAAATGACCCTAATCATCAAAAGAGCCCGAATAGTCAAATCCCGGGTAAAGATGTCTACTAAACCTCCAACGGCAGAAAAAAAGAGAAACTACGGTCATAGTTATTAAAATAACGGGCTTGAGACCTATCTTCCCAGAGCAATTTGTGGATTATTCTATTTGGAGGTAAGATAAAAAACCAGATCAGCTTTGAAGGGGCTTTCTTTTAAGTCTTTGATCCACAGTTATCCACAAAAATGGAAGTGTAAACAACTGGATGTTTAAAGTTTATTTTGCTTAGCTCTTAAGGAATATTTGCTTGCTTTTTTAAGGTAATAGGCAGTCCTGAACACAAGGAAAACCAATCAACAACAAATGGCAAGAAACCTTCCCATGGTCAAAAAGTTTCAAGAGAAATAGAACTTACAAGCTATGTCTCCTGTCTCTAAGCAGAGCACATGACTCCCTTCATCAAGTTCATTTTGACTTCACGAACAGTTCTGGGAGACTAAAGAATGCATCATTTATTCTCACTGTTCACGGAGTAGAGCTCACTTGTCTTGCATGCTGTACACGGTACAGCAATTATTTGTGGACCTTTTATAGCATCAGATGAGTGAAATCTTTTAGAAACAACTATGTAGAATCTAAAAAGACCAGTAAACAGAACGGGCATCATTTAATGAAATTCTTCTTAGGCTAGGCGGCCAAGAGCACTTGCTGTTCTTACACAGGATCTGGGTTCAGTTCCCAGCACTTACGTGGTAGCTAACAACTCCAGTTCCCGATGATCTACTGCCATTTTTCTGGCCTCTGCAGGCACTGTGCTCACACAGAACACAGGCATACATAACCATACACATAAAGTAGTAAAATCTTAAAAAATAAATTCCTTGCAAGGCAGTTTCACCAAAAGAAACTGACTTCACTCAATAAATTAATAAAGAGGAAAAGGAAGCTTTCTTAGATCTCTGTATTTGCTGATTAATTAGCCCAAGTATGGGCTGAACAGCCAAGCCCTCCGCTGAAGGGGAAATGTCCTGAGGTTATGCAAATAAAGCTGCCTAGTCCTGTGTACTTAAGAAGGAAAGGAAAGGGAAGTCCACTTAACATAAGCAGGAAAAGAACACAGAGGCAGCCAGCCACATTTATAATAGAGATCAAAGACCTGTGGTTAGCCGGCAAGCCCAACAAAAGATATGCTAAAGTCTTACTAATATAAACTTATAAAAATTAAAATAATGCAATGTTCCAAAATATCCTGTAGCCTTATAACCACCTGAGGCACAGTGCACTCAAAGAGCGGAAAACATACCCAAGACGCCAAATAGAAAACAACATTCAGAAAAGAAGGGCGGGGCTGGAACCGGTCTCTAGGAGGACGCCAAAAGGCAAGGAGTAAGGGTTGAGTCTGGAAAATCCTCTTCCCGATGCTTTTTCTCATCTCTACCTGAACAGCCTTTCTTGGAATTAAAGTCAGGAGCCCTGGACCCATCTCTGCTTAAGCCATTTCTATTTCCAGGAGGAAGAGTTAGAGGTTATATGGGGACCACACTCCTGTTACAAGAGCAAAGTAAACCAATCCCCCCTTCCCTGGGGTGGGGTGGGGACTGAGGGGTAGGGACTGAGACAAGGTCTCACTTTGGTAGTCCTTGCTGTCCTGGAACTCACTACACAATCCAGGCTGGCCTCAAACTTAAATGGTACTCTTTGCAATTCTAGAATCAAGGTGCCAGACAGACCAACAATGGTTCATTTTGTTTCCCTCTGTCTATGTCCAGGTTCTACACATGGCAGAAGAAAGGGAAGCAGATACAGAAAGCGGAGTGAGGAACAGAAATCAGCCGTTACCTTGCTTGCCGTCACCTTGTCTGATCTGGAAGGCTGGCTGCCTGTCACTTCCTGGAGCGCATCTGCTGTGACTGGCTGAACTCTACCACTTCTTACAAGGATCTCTTTACACGTAAGCTAAGGGAAAGTTCAGTGCGTACAGAGTAACCTTTAGGACAAACTGAAAATGTAATAGCAACAACTTTAGGCCAAGCTTAGTGCAGTTAAACAACCTCTCCCCAAACTCCCACATCAGAGACCCAAGGCTCAGCCTCAGCTTTCTCCTTTATCAACGTTCACTTCTGAGTCACCTAATCCAGGTCATGAATTTGATACCATCTTTGTATAAATGGCTCCCAAATCCAGATTCACATCCTCCATGACAGACATTCATTAGGATATCTTGTAGACATTTCAAACTTAACATTCACAGTCTTAACCCTCTGAATCAAAATTTCCACACTCAATAAACCAGGTCCTCGCTTACCTGGTTTATTTACCTGGTAGGAGCTCAGAGGTAAGAAAACAGGAGTTCCTAGCTGATGTGCGTGCCAGTGGAGGAAGCGAGCTACAGCTTAGACAACGATGCAGGAGCATTAGCAGCTGAGAACAGAGGTCTAATTCTAAGCCACAGAGAAATGGAGGCAGTTCTGTTGAAATACTGAAAAAACTAGAATCTGTGAAATAAAACAGAAGTGTGTGTGAGTGTGTGT
This sequence comes from Cricetomys ansorgei, assembly GCA_026225945.1. Classification (NCBI taxonomy): domain Eukaryota; kingdom Metazoa; phylum Chordata; class Mammalia; order Rodentia; family Nesomyidae; genus Cricetomys; species Cricetomys ansorgei. The sequence goes on from JAMJFZ010001815.1 coordinate 11,477,179, forward strand.
GTGTGTGTGTGTGTGTGTGTGTGTGTGTGTGTGTATTCCTAGAACCTTTATGCCCCTGAGCCTGGGAGTTGTCATGCATTATCAGATCCCTGTGAATAGACATTAGGGCAAACGTTCCTATCTCCTAGGTTCCCTGACACAGGAAGAACAAGCCAGTAAGATGCACAGCAAAATGGAGTTTAGGACTTATCTATTGCTTTCACTATCATTTAAAAATAGGTTTTGGCTGATGCAATTGTTTTTTGTTTTTCAAGACAAGGTTTCTCTGTATAGCCTTGGCTGTCCTAGAACTCACTCTGTAGACCACGATGGCCTCACAGAGATCCACCTGACTCTGCCTCCTGAGTGCTGGGATTAAAGGCATCTGACTGATGTAAGTGTTTAAAACTCAAAGATTTCCTGCATATGTATCTGTCATCCGCGCAGGTAGAGACATGGAGACTCGGTGTGGGAATTCCAGGGGTTGATTAGAAATGTGGGCATGTAGAATTTCTCATTTTTTCCTCAACACTCTCAGGACCTGGCTTTAAATGTCAGCCCTGCTTTCTACCAGGTAAATGAGCTAGGCAATTCCCTTCTCTGGAAACTGAACATTTATCCTTCCAAAGACTACTACTAAAATCAGATGAGAAGGAAACAGAGAAGAGCATAGGGAACACAGCCCAGGAACCGGGGAGCCAAACATGGAGGTATACAAGTCTCCTGATTACAACAGTAAGAGCTGCTGAGGTTTGAATCTGCAAAGTCCTCCGCAGTCTCCTGTGCTGAATGCTCAGTGCTTGGCTTGCAACATTATTTGAAGGCTGTGAAGTATAGGAGGTAGGGCCTGGAAGGAGGAGGTAGCTCGGTGGGGATTGGCTTTAGAAGGTGCCCTGGTCCAGCCTGTACTCTCTCCCTCCAGCCTTACCAGTGTGGACAATGTCTGCTGGGCTGCTCTGCTGTGCCTCTCACAGTACTAGAGTGTAACCTTCTGAAACCAGGAAACTAAATGCAGCCTTCCCCTTCTCCTCCTGTTTCTGTCTGATATGTGGTTCACAGCGATGAACAGGTGATTAACGCAGTATTTATGGACTCTAGGATTCAGAAATCAAAACTGCTTTGTACTGTCAAAAACATTAATGCATAAGAGGGTAGTTAGATCTAGTTGTCTTTCCTGCTCTAATATGGTTAAAGGTCTCTAAGCACACCAATGACAGACCCTAATATAGACAACAAATCTCAAGACACACATACTGAGAGAAAATAGGGATAAACCAACTATCTGCTCAGCCTTAGAGACATCGAATTCCCCACAGGAGTGACATAAGAAGTACATGTATTATTAATTAAGTCTCTATTAGTGATCCCCATTACACATCTCATAGGCACACTTAAGTATAAATTATGAATTCAGAATAAGTGAGTGTGTTACAGCAGGCAGAGCCCCTGAAGGCAATGCATTCCACACGGCACGTCATCATGAAGGCAGTCCTACTGCCAGCTGCCTGAAACGGCGCAGTCACGTTTTTCCACAGCCTCGTGCAAGGTAGACAAGCACTCTACACTGAGCTACAGCCTTGGCCACTGCCGTATTTTCTGTTTCTTCTCTGCAGTCACTTTGCCAGTCTTTCTTATCCACGGGTCTTATTAAAACTGCTACTAGAAATGCCTAGGGTGCTTCACATAAAGCCACTGAAATAACTCTGAGTCACTCAGCAGATACAATCTCATCCCATCTCTGAGCCACAACTAGAGTTGTTTTTGCAGCAATAGGTGGCAGCACTGACTTTAGCCAAATGCAGGAGTTAGAAAAAGAGCAGGCTTGGGCCCACATTGAATAGGGAGGGCTGCAGCAGGTACAAGTAACAGCAGCTAACTAAATCCATTAGAGAACATAAACCATTCGGTCTACAGATGACATAAAGACAGGGAAATGCTAGCAGTGGCCAGACTATTTCAAAAGATTGCACAGAAATCACATGAAACAAGGAGCCATTGGTCTCCTCACGGCTGGCAATTTCTGGTGCCCCAGACAACTTATTAGAGACATAATCAGACGGGGGGAGTGTACATCACCTGCACATCACCTGCTGTGGGTAGCCTCTACTAGTACACACCCCTCCTCTAATCTTTCTCCCTTCCAGCTGCTCCTTCAGAAGGTAGCTGAGTAAAGGCCATCCCCTGCCATTAATAACAGATGTCAGAGTTGAGACCTGACACCTAGATACTGCAGTAGTCCCTGATCTGGGCCAGCCTGCACTGCTACCCATGCTGTTTAATTGTTCTAAAATTATTACACTTACCTGGCTTTGCTTCTCTGTGTAGCACAGTGAGCAAAGTCTGAACCAGTGATTGTCTGGAATTGTTTTGGCCCCAGTCAGTTCTCCAGGTTTCTTTTGTATGTGTTTCTCTTATGTAAAGCCCCACACATCCAGACAGTTCTCTATATGCCTCTGTCTCTTCTCCCTCAATATATCATCCCCTGCCTGGCAATTCCTGTCTATGCTATAAACACCAACAATATATCCCTGTCATAAAGCAGTGCACGCCAATGCTTCTGTTGCAAATGATTCATATAAACAGGACCTTCTGCTGGCCTAGTCACTCAGCCTATTTCCACATATGCCTGCCACCCAGTGACCCCTACGGAATGGCATCTATGTTTCTATGGTTTGCAGAGGCATTATCAAGTCAAATCTCGACAGTTCCCTTAGACTGCCAGCGCAGGAAATGGTAACAACAGGCTCAACAAAGCATGAGAAGGAACCATGTGAACATATCTTTTAATCCTCAAGCAATATAAAAGTATTGCAGTTAAGAAGAATTATTTTTAAGGTTTTCAAATGCATTTCCCAAGGCCCAAATCCTTAACTGTCACAGTGTTCGTTAGAAAGTCCATGTATCTGAACCCACCAAGACAGAACCATCAGAGCACCTAGAATAATGTGCTCAGAAAATGAGACCAGCCCCCAGCGGAGCCCCGCGCCCCAGGCACAGCAATACTCCTGTCGACAGATACACTGGGCATTTGGTTAGTGTCTTAGTTACTTTTACGTTGCTGTGGCAAAACATCATGACCAAGGCAACTAGAAAACATCTAGTTTGGGGCTCATAGCTCCAGAGGGTTAGTCTACGATCACTGCAGGGAACATGGCGGCAGGCAGGCAGGCATGGCACTGAAACAGCAACTAAAAGCTTACATCTTGAAATATACCAGACAGAGTAGAAAGCTAAGTGGGAATGGCTTAGGCTTTTGAAAACTCAAAGCCTATATACCCAGTGACACACCTCTTCCAACAAAGCCACATCCCCCAGTCCTTCCAAAACAGCTATTAGCTGGGGACCAAGCACTCAAATGTAAGAGCCTATGGAGGCCGTTCTCATTCAAACCACCACAGTTAGGGAGACAGTGCTCCTGCCTTCCTAGAGTTAAAAGGCCACAGTTAAGGTCTTCCAGAGTTACCCTGAGCTGACTTCATAGGAAAGCTGAGCCTTCCCAGCCCTAGAGATTCCTGGAAGGGGATCAGCCACCACCACAGCACCCCTTTGGTGTTTTCCTGTCCTGATATTGGCTCTACTAGAGCTTTGATGTCATCAAAGCACATCAGCCTGCTAACTCGAGAGCCCTCACTCTGGACCAGGGCTTCAAGGACACCAGGAATTCACTTGGTTCAGTCTGCGTGACAATGACCTGCCCACATCTCTGTCTGGCAAGGATCTACCTAACACCTTCTCAGAAACCATAACCCTTCCTTCATGTGACCACACAGGCCTGGGGGTAACAACAGGATGGCCTATTTATTTGATCCAAAACTTATTTTAAGAGGATGATTTCACCATTTGACTGTGTATTCAATACTCTTAAGGAAGACAGCTCTCCACTTACAGGCCTTCTGGTTGAAGCACCTTGAACAGAGTGATAAAATTCTGGCTGCACTCGGCTATTTTTCTTGATTCTTCGCTTCCTCGCTGATGATTCTTGCTCACTCTGATGGTGAGCTTCCACCACAGGCTTCACCTCCTCCAGCCGGGCAGCTGCAGCTGCTGCAACTCGCCTCCTGATGTGCCGGGGGCTTGCTCGGAATCCCTGTTGCAGAAAACACATACAATGAAGAACTGTCTAGATCAGGTTGGCCTATGGGCATGTACATGAGGAACTGTCTTGATTCATTAAGTACAGGAAGATCTACCCCTGTGGGCAGCACCATTCCCTATGTCTGGATCCTGGACTACATAGTATAGAAAAGAGACTGAGCATAAGTAATCATGTACATATCCATTGTCTCTCTGCTTCTGACTGTCGATGTAACTAGATGCTTCAAGCTCGTGCCTTGACAGTCTCATACCAATGGACTGTAACCCAAATAAACCCCTCCTCCCTTAAACTTACTTTTGTTGGGGTACTTACTTTACAACATCAGCAGAAATGATGGGTAAAGAGCCCCTTTGCAACCCGAAAGCAGAATCTCTTTGGAGGGTGAGTAGGGATGCAAAGCATCATTACAAACATATACAAAGGGGAGATCCGGAGCTAAAGTAGAGGATGAGTGGTAAAAGGAAGTGGGCTTGGGACTGCAGGGCCGGGTCCAAATGCTGACTTGTTAACTAAAGCCACGCAGTTTACTAAACGCTTCTGACTTCAACTGTCTAATCCATGAAACATTTACATGCTATCCACAGGACTTGTAGGTTCTAAATAAAGGGTATATGTAAAATTCCAAGTAGAGTATCTATAAAAAATCAGGTGCTAGATAAAAGTCATCTGTGTTCTTTCTCTTTTTAAGTAAGGTAAGCATAACTCTTCAGACAAGGAAACATGCTTAAATAAGCCATGGTGTGCAAACAATTTGGAAAGTATCAAAGATGGTCTCAGTCCTCTTGTAACAGAAAACAAAAGAAGTAATTGACCCTGAGTTCACAAACACGGAGGCAAAAGGGGGCAGGCAGTTCAGCACTCTCAGTGGTAGCAGATCTCAGAAAACAAATTGAATGGAGCTGAGAATACTCTGTGTTTGGCTTAGATTAGTGGGTGGCAGGCACTTGAAGACTGAATAGTACTTGTGTTCCAGGCAAGGGAAAGAACTTAGGAATGAATGAATGAATAAGTAAAATGGCAGGTACATGCATGAAATATTTACAAGCCATGGAGATACCTTTTGATGCTGTGCCAGCAGGAGAGTGTAAGTCAAGGGTGGATGGAAATTAAAGGGGCAAGCAACAGATGTTCCAAGGAGGAGCCTCTGTGTTTGTGGTTTGTCTGAATTTCAGAAGAGACACAAAAGACTGAAAGACTGCAGTGGGGGAATAAGGAATGGAGATTAACAACACCAGAAAAAGCAGCATGTTTTTAAGAGGGTCTGGTGGTGTGTGTACAGGGTTCAGCAAGGCTAGTGTGTGTAGGGGACTTCTCACTGAACAGCCTGGGGATGGGCTGGCATTTGAGCGTGGAGACCTTGTACACAAACTGGAGGATATGAAGAAGAGGAGGGTAAGTAGAGGAGGGCTCACAAAGTAGCACTGAGGGCCACAGAAATGAGCAAGGAGGAAATGCAAACAGGTTTTCAGAACTGACATCATCGCTGTCTGGGTGTGCTCTTCTCACATCAGCCGGCTCCCATCCCGCCCCTGTGTGAGAGCTCAGCTGGTCCTCTTCAACTCAAAATAGTCCCGGAAGATCTCTGCAGCCCCCATACAACCCCGGAGGTATTACAACAGCTGCTGAGGAACAGGATTAGGGACATGGAGCTGAGGTCAACTGCAAACCACGTTTAAAGCAGAACTTGGGTCACTGAAAAGAACTGGCAACCACGCACGTGCCTGGACTCCAGGCGTACACCCCCTCTTCTCTCCCTCTGAACTAGACTCACTGAGGATAACTTCTCTAGCTTGAAGACTGAGAATCTCAAGGAACCACGGTTTATTCCAACCACTAGGTGGCACTAACTATCTCTGCTAATTTCTGTAGTTGTGGAGTGAATCGAATGTTTTGATAAAAATGGAGATTCTCTTCTTATGAGTAACAAGCAGCCGCCTTTTGCTTGGTTCCCATTATTACTAACACTCTCCAGTAGTCGACAAATTCTAGAAACCCTCAGGAGGTGAACATTCCCTAAAACTCTCTTAAAGTCTTAGTCTCTGTCTCTCTCTCTGTCTCTCTCTTTCTCATCCACACATTCTCTCTCTCTCTCTCTCTCTCTCTCTCTCTCTCTCTTTCTCTCTCTCTCTCTCTCTTTCTCTCTCTCTCTCTTTCTTTCTCTCTCTCTCTCTCTTTCTCTCTCTCTCTCTCTCTCTCTCTCTCTCTCTCACACACACACACACACACACACACACACACACACACACACTAGATCAGAGCATAATTCTGTATCCATTCTGGAGAACAAGACTCCATCCACTCTACCTCCCTAGAGCAACCAAGACTGCCCAAAAAGGTACTCAATGAAGAATTCAGACATTTGCTTTTTTTGTTGTTGTTTAAATTATATTTGTGTGTGGGGGGGGTATGTTTGTGTCGTGCATGCCATGGTGCACATGTAGAGGCCAGAGGACAACTGCAGAAGCTGGTTCTCCTTCCAGCATGCAGGTCCCAGGATTGAACTCCAGTCGTCAGGCTTGGTGGCAAACACCTTTATCTCCTGGGCCATCCTGCCAGCTCACAGAATTGTTTATGATACCAAAAGTAGAAATCAAGCAACATCATCTTTTCCTAAGCTTTCATCTAACTTGCACAGTTGGTTTTTTCCTGACCTTAGCACTGCTATGCAGATCTCTTTAAACTCTAAACATAATTGTATTATTTTAGAATCGAATTTTCTAAGCATCAGAGCACAGCATGCAGATTTTACAACCGGACTCTCTGGGTCTAGTACATGGCCTGTCATTTCTTTGTGTGTGCTCTTGGCTAGTCACCTAACTATTTCCTAACCTGTAACATGAGAGCATTAAAATTAATTAATCCATAGGTTTGCAGAGGAGAATAATGATTTCACTTAAAAAAAAAAAAAGCAAAGCATTTCAAAGAGGGTTTGGCACACACAGGATTAAAGTGTTGTCTATGATTACAACATATTACTTATACAAATAAAGTATAATCTTGAATACAGCCGGGTGTGAAAGTCACACTGCTGGTGTATCTTGCTGAAGACAGGAGAGGCACTGATCACTGGTGAGAGTTCTTGGCTCTAGAGACTCCTAGGCTCTATTGTGAGTGTAACCACTGTGCTCATCTGCTAGGCCTATAGCTCAGTGTGATACTGGCTGTGGTTTTTCTGTGCCACAGTATTTATATAAATACTGAGAGAAGAAAATACAACCCATAGAAAATCATGGTTGTGTTTTAGAAGGAAGTCCACATAAGGCACTTAGAGGAGTACATAGCACATAAATAGTAACTACTTAGCATCATTATTACTGTACCATTTGCTTTCTGGCTCTTGCACCAGCAAATTTCATACAATTCAGAGCAGGAATGGCCCACACTATAAAGATGGAACCATCACTGGGCAGTCAGCTTTGTTTCCCTGAATCACTGTAGGTTCACAGTCCTTACTTTATGACACTCGTTTGTCCAAACACTATAAACATATGCTGTGACCCAACAGAAGGACATCTTATTTTAAGACAGCAGGTGGTGCTGTAAGCTCTTTCTGGTGTCAGGAATTAAAAGGACACGGTCCTTTCCTCTTTATTCATTTGGCCTTCCTTCCCTAGATAACACAGAGTTAGGGGAATTGGGAGTGGTGGCAGATCCCCAAGAGGCAGCTTAGTACGTTCACACACTAACATTTCATCAAGGAATCTTTAAATCACCTCTCACTGCTGTATAAAATGAACCAAAAGAGTAGCCGGGACCCTAAACTGGACACAAAGCTAACGGACGAACTGACGATAATTATCCACCCCTCCATGGCCCTAAACTAAAACAAGGCACGCAGCTAAAGGATGGCAGTGAGTACAGTGGGCTGTGCAGCCCCACCACTAGGCTGGCAAACTCCGAAAAGTAAACGCCCCATCGGAAGTGTGAATGGCCAAACCAGCCTCCAAAGGTTTGTGTGTGCACATCTGCACTTCATGTTTTACTTTAAGAGGGAGAAAGGACATGAAGTTGAGTGAGTAGGGAGGTGAGAAAGGAACTGGAAGAGTTGGGGGAGGGAAAGGAGTATGATCAAAATGTATTGTATGAAACATTAAAAAAAAGAAGAAGAAAAAAAAAGCTATGATTGGCTCTCCCCTACCTCAAACACCCATCCTGAGTTGGGGGTCACAGACACCTTTCACTGGACAGTATAGAAAGGACAGTAAGATAATACAGTTAGTTATTCCTTCCTCAGTCGGCCTGAGGAAGCAGACTGTAGTTTACCCCCGTTGCTCATGTGTCCTTGGCAGATTCATGACCACCTCAATAAAGACTACATAAACAAAGCCACCGGAGGCTGGGTCTTTGTTTTTCTGGTTCACCCACCTTGCCTCCTGGCGCTACATCCTATTCTTTCCTCAAACTCCAGTTTTTTTCTTTCTTTCTATACTTTCTATACTGTCCAGTGAAAGGGTATTCTGTGACCCCAAACTCAGGACGGGTGTTTGAGGTAGGAGGGAGCCAATCACAGTTAACATTTTGTTAAATGTTTCCTTTACCTTTCCATTCATGTTGGTTTTCTAGGAAGGAGTTTTGGGGGAGGCTCCCTACCCAAGCCCCTCACTCAAGCACAGAGCCATTTCCTACTCTCTGGTGACATTACCTGTGCTGGTATTTCTGTCAACTTTGACACAATCCTAGACTATGTGGAAAAAGGGAATCTCAACTGAGGAACTGCTGATCACACTGATCGGTGGGTTGTCTGAGGAGGAATTTTATTGATTGCCGATTGATGTAGTAGGGCCCATTCCTGGGTAGGTGGTCCTGGGCTGTATAAGAAAGCAAGCTGAGCAAGCTGGGGAGAGCAAGCCAGAAAGCAGCGTTCCTCTGTCCTTCTGCTTCAGCTCTTGCCCAGAGCTCCTGTCCTGGCTTCTTTTGGTGATGGACTGTATCCTGTAAGCCAAATAAACTCTTTCTTTCCCCAACTTACGTTTGGTCACTGCTTTGACAAAGCAAATTAGAACGAAACTATACCCTGTAAATAGGTGGTGAACATCTAGCAGTCTCTCTGTAGGGGACTCCTGCCACCTTTAAGGCTTTTCCAATCTATTGGCCCCTTCTGGGTAACAACGTCTCAAGACACAGTCTTCAGTGTGTGGTGAGGAGTTGTGTTCTGGGAAGAAGACTGAACAAGGGATAAACTCAGACTTTAATTAAGTGCACAATAGTTTCTTGTTTGTTTGTTTAGTTGGTTTGGTTTTTTTCAAGACAGGGTTTCTCTGTTGTAACTCTGGCTGTCTTGGAACTCACTGTAGACCAGGCTAGCCTCGAACTCACAGAGATCCGCCTGCCTCTGCCTCCCAAGCACTGGGATGAAAGGCGTGCACCACCACAGCCTAGCAGAGGTCTCTACAGAAGGTCTATAGAAGGTCTCTCTACTCTCTGTGTCCAGCTTCTATGGGCTGTTAGCCATTATTTTATTCTTTGAATCTATGGATTTTAGTGTTTCAGGTACTTCATGAATAAATGGAACTATGAGGTACTGATCTTTCTGTGACTACATTATTATAGTTAGTATAGTGTCCCCAACATATCACTTCAAGATCTTGATTCAATTCTTTTGGATCAAGAAATAGGATCATGGGGTCATATGACTCTGTTCTCATTGTTTGATAATCCTCTATCCAATACTGTTTGCCATAGTTACTATACTATTTTATACACCACAAGACAATACAGAACAGTTCCAATTCCCCCAAAGTCTTGACAAGACCTTTTTAAGTGATGACGATAATGGTAGTGCTGCTTGTTGTGGTTAATAGACTTTAAAGCTAGGTAGGACTATTATCAATTGCTTTTCTCCTTGGCAGCTAGCAAAGTACTTTAAAGCACTATAAGAGCTAGTCCTCAAGGAGGATGCTTTCAGGTCACTTCCAACTTAATTCCTTCACGTTCTGTGTCCAAAGTGTGTCCTCAACAATAGTCTTGCCTTCAAGTTCTAGAAGGCAACAAAGAGCGTGGAAAGTAGACTATACTATTTTGGGAGTCTTTTGGACTCTCATGATCAGTCAATCAAGTCAGAGAGTCAGCCAGAATCTGCTAAAGTCAGAATAGTTTGGTCAGAAACAGTAAGCTGGCTCAGAAGGTCAGTTTGAACCAGCAGCTTGGAGAAGAGTTTGGACCAGAATAGCGAGTGAGTTGAATTGAACCAGAAGAAGAGTCAGAGTTTAGAAGGAGCTAGTCAGAGTGGTTCAGTTAGCAGTTGGTCTCAAAGGTTGATTAGAATGTACAGAGATTTAAATGTTTTAGATTGTATGGAGGCTGAGGCTGAAGCTTTCCAGTTCTAGGCTTAAGACTAGATTGCATGGAGGCCAAAACGCTCCAGGGCTCCAGGACTAGGACTGGTGATTTAATTAGGCAAAGAACAAAAGTCTCTCCCCTGAATCAATGCCTACATCTGTGAATCTATGGCTACAGTCCACAAATAAGAGAGAATCCTCTGGGGATATGCCAAGGATAGGTATAGCTAGGTAGCCTGGTAGACCTCTTTTAGCTTTTTGAGACTTATCCACCCTGATTTTCATGATGACTACACCAGTTTGCAATCCCAATAACAGTGAATGAGGACTCCCCTTTTGATTCATCCTCACTAGTATCTGTTGGCAGTTGTTTTCCTGATCTTAACCACTCTGACTGGGGTAAGATGAAATCTCATGATAGTTTTCATTTGTATTTCTGTGATTGCTAAGGATGCTGAACACTCAAAGATATTTCTTGGCCATTTCTTTTATTTAGGGAACTCTCTGTTCAAATCAATAGCCTATTTTTTCCCATTGGGTCATTTGTTTTATTGATTTTTGTTTTAGTTCTTTGTATAGTCTAGATATTAACTCTCTGTTAGATGCATAGCTAGCAAAGGTTCTTGCCCACTCTGTGGGCTTCCTCTTCACTCAACTGACTGTTTCCTTTGTTGCATAGAAGTTTTTTAGTTTTATAAGGTTCCATTTGTTAATTTTTGGCTTAATTCTGAGCCAATAGAGTCCTATTCAGAACAATCCTTCCTACACCTATGTCTTATAGGGGACTATGTTTGTTGTTTTTGTAGTTTCAGTGTTCCAGACTTCACATTGAGGCCTTTGATTCATTTGGGGTTGATTGTGCACAGTGACAAACATGGGTCTAATTTAATCTTCTAAATGTGGATATCCAGTTTTCCCAGCACCACTTGTTGAAGATCTTGCCTTTGCTCCAATGCATAATTTTGGCATCTTTGTCATTTACCGGATGACTGTAATTATATACAGTCCTGCTGAGGTCTTCTAGGTTGTTCTACCGAACTATCAATCTGTTTTTGTGCCAGTGCCATGCTGTTTTTATTACTAAGGTTTTGTAGTCTAGCTTGAAATCTGGTACGGTAATCCTTCCAGCACTGTTCTTTTTGCCCAGGATTGCTTTGGCTATCCAGGGTCTTTGGTGGCATCATATGAATTTTGGGATTTTTTTTCTATTTCCATGAGAAAATGTCCTGGAAATTTTGACTGGGATTGTATTGACTCTATAAATAGCTCTCAGTAGCGTGGTCATTTTCACGATACCAATTCTACCAACCCGGGAGCCTGAGATGTCTCTCCATCTTCCAGTGCCCTCCTCAATCTCTCCCTACAAAAACTTGGAGTTCTCATTGTAGAAGTCCTCCTTCTCCTTGATTAGGCTTAATCCCAAATAGGTTTTCTATGTTTGTTTCAGATGCTAGTGGGGACAGGAGAGTTTCACTGATCTCTTTTTCTGTACATGATTTTTTAAATTTTTATTCTGTATCTTGCCATGTTACTGAAAGTGTTGAACATTTCTAGCCAATTTCTGGTGGAATTTTTAGAATCTCTTATGTGTAACATTGAATCATCTGTAAATGGTGATAATTTGACGTTTTCCTTCTTATCCATATGTATCCCTCTAATTTCACTCTCTTTCCTTATAGCTCTAACTAGTGCTTGGAGTGCTGTATTGAAAAAGACTGGGGAGAGTGGACATCCTTGTCTCATTTCTGATTTTATTTTTATGTATTCATTAATTTATCTTTTTGTTTTGTTTGTCAAGATAGGGTTTCTCTGTGTAGCCCTGGCTGTCCTTGTTTTCATTCTGTAGACCAGGTTGGTCCTGAACTACAGAGATTTGCCTCTGGCTCCTGAATGCTGGGATTAAATGTGGTGCCGCCATTGTGAGACTTCATTTCTGATTTTAATGGATTGCTCTGAGATTGTTCTCCATTTAGGAGGATGTTGACTATGGGTTTGGCATGTACAGCCTTTATATGCTGAGATATGCTCCCTCCAGTCCTAATGTCACAAGGACTTTCATCATGAAGGCACGCTGGATTTTGTTAAAAGTCGTCTCTGAATCTACTGAGATGAATAATCGCCATTACGCATTTTTTTTCTTTTTTAAGTCCATTTGTATAATGCATTACATTAAAGACTTATGGATTATGAATCATCCCTACATATCCAAGATAAAGACAATTGGTCACGGTGGATAATCTTTTTAATGTATGTCTATATTCAGTTTGCAAGTATTTTATAGAGGATTTTTGGTTCTATGCTCATCAGGGATCTTAGCCTACGGGTCTCTTTTTGGTTTTTGTTGTGTCTTTATCTGATTTGGTTATTAGAGTAATACTAGATTTTCAGAAAGAGTTTGGAAGAGTTCATTATGTTTCTAATTTTATGAGTAATTTAAGAAGTATTGCTTGTGGACCTTTTTTAAATGTCTGATATAATTCTGCTGCAAATGCATTTGAGCCTTGGCTTTTTTTCAATCAGAAAGCTTTTTATTGCTGTTTCAATTTCATTAGTTATGGGTCTATTTAGGATGTTGATCTCTTCTTTGAGGTTTGGATAAATCTAGAAACTTGTCATTTTCTTTTAGATTTCTCAACTTAATGAAGTACAGGTTTTCAAAGTACTCATTATAATATTCTGAATTCCTTTGTTATCTGTTGTAATGTTTATCTGTTTCTTTGACTCTATTAATTTGGGAAATCACTTTCTTTGTTTTGATTAGCTAGGTCAAAGGTCTGTCAATCTTGTTTATTGTAGGAGAATACTGGACCTGTCACTGGACAGAACAAGGCCTGAGACCCATGTGGACATACACAGAGACGGACCTTCCCGGGCATGCCAAGAGACAGAACTACCTGGACATGCCCAGGGAGCAGCAGATGCAGTCTGGCAGCCAATGGGACGCTGGGCCAGGTGGAGGGTATAATAGGCTTCTCCCCCTGTAATAAACTGAATCTGCCTTTTGCCATTCACCTGACTCCCAGAGCCTGTGTGTCTTGGCTCCGCGCCAACTCAACCCCCTCACCCTAAAGGGTCCTGTGGATGGGCACAAGCAACAGTTTATCTTGTGAAAGAATCAGTTTTTAGTTTCATTGAATCTTTAAATTTTTCTTTGTTTCTATTTCAATAATTCCTGCTCTGATTCTTATTATTTCTTGACATCTACTGGATTTCGGGTTTAATTTGTTCTTGTTTTTCTAAATTCTTGAGTTGAATCATTATATCATTTATTTGTGCTCTTTTAACATAGGCACTTAAGCACTATAAGTTTTCCTCTTTGGACTGCTTTTAATGTGTCCCAGAGGTTTTATCGTGTTGTGTTTTCATGTTTATTTAATTCCAGGAATTTAAATTTTTTCTTGGTTTCTTCTTTGACCAATTTATCATTCAATAATGTATTATTTAATATTCATGAGTTCATCTAGTTACTAAAGAGTCTTTTGCTGTTGATTTTTAAGGTTTATTGCAGTGTGGCCAGATAGGATACACAGTTATTTCAATTGTTCTGAATTTGTTAAGATTTACTTTGTGTGTTTCAGTAAGTAGTCTATTTTGGAGAAACATTCATGGGCTGCTAAGAATGTACATTCTTTGGTGTTTGGGCGGGATACTCTATAGGTATCTATTAAGTTCATTTAATGTGATATAATTTAATTCTAATGTTTCTCTGTTTAGATTTTGTTCAGATGACCTGTCTTGGAGGAACTTGGCATTAAAATCATTCACTATTATTAGTTGAAGTTAATAAGTTTCTTTAAGTCAAATGCTATGCTTTGGGGTGAACCAGAGTTTGATGCATATATGTTTATGATTATAGCAGCTTCTTAGTTAATTATTCCCTTGATTAAAATGATGTGTCCTTCTGTTGGGACCCAATAATGCAAGCAATGGATGTGCCAGTTTGACAAGGACCCTTGCTAGTACTGGAATTCCTTAACTGCTTTATCCCTTTCTTATTTTTACTATACAGTGTCAAAAGCCTCTCATCAATAATGTTGTCTATTTGGCCTAATAGTTAAAACTCAAATCAATTCCTGGGCTGGCTGGGAGAGGGACACTGCCATCTCAGCTCTAAGTAATTGTAAACTAACCTTCAAGTTTTGGCATGTGTGGAACTATTCATGCTTTCTGTAGACATATCATAAAAACTATTCTTGATTAAACTGACCTTCCCATGGAAACAGAGCCATAGTTAAGATCAGAAATGAAGAGTCTAGACAGTAGGTCAGCAAGCTTGTTAAAACAAATAGATAATTCACCCCTGAAAGCCTGCCTCTTTTAACAGTAAGTGTGCAGACCAAATACCAGCTATTCATTAGTAGACTATTGTATTAAGACTATTCACTAAAATTAAATTGAAGATCAGAGGCCTGCAGCTGGGAGGGGATGAATACTCTTGCATTGGTTCCTTTTTTGATGTATGCTTGACACCTGCATTCCATCAGATAAATACATGTGCAGTTTTGCTATTTTAGCTAGAGTAAGGTCTTTGTCTAGAGGGGAGCCTTGTAATTTTTCCCCAATGTGTACATTGTTACTTTTGTTTTTTCTAATTCTTAATTTTTCTAAGTTCTAATTTATTTTTTATTATTAAAAGAAGCGCATTGTGTTCACGCATGTCATTAAAGCACAAAAAGCATGTCATATTGGGTCCCACAGAAGAATGAACTACTGTGCTCATTTGACATAACTTTTCCTTCAACGGTCCGTTTTCTTCTGTGGGAAGTTCGTGGAATTATTGTGGGTGAAGGCCGGTCAGTAACCCACATGCTTCTTTACCTCTTCTGATTAATTTCAATTTGAAATCTATTTTGTCAGATATTAGGTAATGAGACTTGCTTGCTCCCTGGTTCCATTTTAATGAACACTTTTTCCATCCTCTCAATTTAAGGTGATCACTTTGAAGATGGTAAGATGAGGTTTTTGGGTTTTTTTTGTTTTTGTTTTTGTTTTTACACAGCAGAAAGGTAGATTTTGTTTCTTAATCCATTAGACTAACTTGCACCTTTTGATCAGGGAGTTGAGGCCATTGATATTTAAAGTTATTAATGAAAAGTACATGTTTATTGGTGTCACTTTACTGTTTTCTCTGTTGGGAGGGTTGTTTGGGTTTTGTTGAGCTGTCTTTTGCTGTTTGTGATCTTAGTCCTATTTTGTGTTTCAGTAAGTGTAGCTTTGTTTGCTTTCTAACTGCTTGGCTATGCTAATTCGCCTCTGCAGTCAACAGCATTGATTCTTTGTATGGCTGGTTTGGTAGACGTGGGTTCTTTTTATCTGTTTATGTATCATGGAAAGTTTTTGCTTTCTCCTTCAACTATGGAAGATAGTCATCTGGGCACAGTAGTCTACATTGGCATCTATGCTCCAGGCTCTTCTGGTTTTTAAAGTTCCCATTGTTAAATCAGCTGTTTATTTTAACAGATTTTCTCTTATACGTGACTTGTGGTTTTTCTCTTGCAGCTTTCAATACCTTCTCTTTGTTCTGTATAGTTAATATTTTTACTTTATATACCATGGAGAGTTTCTTTTCTGATCCTGTGTATTGGTATTCTGTATGTTTCTTATATATTCATGGGCATATATTTCCTCCATTTTGGGACGTTTTCTTCTATGATTTTCTTGAAGATAAAGTCTAATTCACTGGCCTGGGATTCTGCTTCTTCATCTATGCTTATAGTTTGAAGACTTGGCCTTTCTATGGTGTCCCATAATCCTATGAGTTTTGTGTGTGTGTGTGTGTGTGTGTGTGTGTGTGTGTGTGTGTGTGCTTTTGCATGAGAGAGAGAGACAGACAGATACAGACACAGAGACACAGAGACAGATATTTCCATATTCTTTGGTCCAATTCCTCTACTTTATCTTCAAGTCCTGATATCTAGCTTCTTCTTGATCTACTCTAGATATACAGCTTTTGTATTAGCTACTTTTCTGACCATGGCAATTTATAGAAGAAAAAGTTTATTTGGGCTTATGATTCTAGAGGGATAAAGAGTCCATGATGTTGGAAAGAGAGTATGGCAACAAGAAGCAGGCATGCTGGCAGGAACAGGAAGCTGACACCTCACATCTTGAATCATAAGCATGAGAGAACCAACTCGAAGTGGTGTGAACTCTTTTAATTCTCCAAGCCTAACTCTATTGCCATGCTTCCTCCAACAAATCCATACCTCTTAAACATCCTCAGACAGAGCCACCATCTGGGGACCAAGTGTTACAACATCTGAGCCTATGGAGAACATCCTCATTTAAATCACTACAGCTTCCCCTGAGTTTTCTAACCAGCTTAATTAAGTTTTTCAATTCCATCTTCATTTCAGCTTGAGTTATCTTCAATAATTCTATCTCTTTATTTAATCTATTTTTCAAATCCCAACTTGCCTTCATCATTTCATTTCATTCAGGTGTCATCTGTTTTGGACATCACTGAGACATTTTTGCTATCCCCTTAAGTTCATTGAGCTGTTTTCGTGTGCCTTCCTTAAATTCCTTTGATGACATTTACGACTGTTCTTTTTCAATTCTGTGTCCTGGGGTTTGTAGGTAATTCTTATCAGAGAACCTTTTAATAAGATTAGTGAGTTGTGTGGCATACTGCCTTGGCCTTTCATACTGTTTGTGCTTTTATTGTATGATCTGGACATGTTAGCTTCTTTCCTTGGTTGTATGTCGATGTGGAATTCTAGACTGCCTTAGGTTGGGTCAGTGCAGGAGCTGTGTGACTAGAGGTAGGTAGGTTTCCAGAGTATAGAAATAGTACCAGTGGACTTAGTTCTGGAGAGATTCACCAGGGAATGCTGGTGCTTAAGCAAAGCCAGTGCTTGGATAGCTAGGGAATGCAAGGATGGGGCGAAGGGCTTGGCTATGGGAAGACTCACCCAGGAGCTAGGCCTGGGAATCTCATTTACATTTTAATTAGTTTATATTTAGCTTTATATTCATCAGGCTTCTCCCATCTGTGAGTCTTTAGGTCTTCAATGTCCCTCTATCCTCCACGCTGCTGACTTATGACAAAGAGCTCAGATAATGCATGGATAGTTTGGGGGGCACAAGACTATAAATGCTATACATCATTTCTTACATTTACTTAGTAGAGCTCAGTTACATAGCCATCACCTAAACTTGTAAGAAAAGGAAAAGAAAAAAATTGAGGCCATATATGAAAAAGGACGTAACATAGGTGTTGTACAAAGGCAACTGAACTACTATACTACTGAACTCTGGGACAAGTCCCATGCAGGAGCCCAGCTCTCCTCCCAAGCAATGTGAGCCTTCTGACTACAACTCTTCGGCCTCAAACAAAATTAAGACAGAACAAACTGCACTTGCACAACTCATTACATAGCCAAGTATAATCTAGCCCTGGTCAGCTTCCTTTCTTCCTTCCTTCCTTCCTTCCTTCCTTCCTTCCTTCCTTCCTTCCTTCCTTTTCTTTATTCTTTTTTGTTTTTTTGTTTTTGTTTCTTTCTTTTTTTTTTTTTTTTGATATTTGAAACAGGGTTTCAAGACAGGGTTTCTCACTCTGTAGACCAAGCTGGCCTCAAACTTACAGAGATCTGCCCCTTCCCCTGCCCCTGCCCCTGCCCCTGCCCCTGCCTCACTAGTGCTGTTCAACTTTTTAACTACACCCAACTCTGTCTCCACTTCCAAGAACGACACAAAATCTAGTTCTCAAGCATCTCCAAGGGGCCAAACGCTGTGCGCAAAATATCTCACTATCTACTGCAGTTATCATTACCTAAGCGGAGAATGCTACTTTGATGCCCATTTGACATGTAGGGAAACAGACACTCAGAATTTGGCCCAACATTTAATGAGTATGCGATTTAGTACTGAAGCTCAGGGGACCTGACCTAGGCTCTCCAGCAGAGGTCAACAGGCTGTGGTTCTCTAGCTACGTCTGTCTTAAAACATGCTGCTGCGAAGTTTCATGGGAAGGCAGCCGTGTCTACTCATTTGCACATCTCCTATGGCTCAAAGGCACAGCTGAGGAAATGCAATGGAGACGATATGGCCTGGAAGTCGGAAATTGTACGATCTTTCCAGGGGCATGTTGCTGATCCCTACTTTCCAGCACCCTGCAGGGCCTTGGACACTCTCCTTCTACCATAAACCGAAAAGGAATTCTGTCTTGGTGTTTTGGTTTGCCAATCTGTACTCTCGTCGACAGCCTAGTCTGTGAAATCTAAGGTCACTGAAATTTCCCTCTGGCAGCCATGTCTGCCCCATCTGTTTGTAGTTTCATAGGCAGATTAAACAGCATCTGCTGAGATGTTTTTCCAAACACATAGATGATACTACCAAAAACGCATTTGCATTATTTTTCTAAAAATGATTACACCTATTCCCTGGTGGAATTTTATATTTAGCCTATAATGCTGACGGGGGAAAAGCTTGCTCAAATTAATCAACACCACTTCATTTAATAGATTTTGATCACTGACCTTTCCTACCCTGGCTTTTTGGTTAGGTCAGAAATCATCAGCCACTGAAAGACAGAGAATCACTCTGGGTGAAATTTCTCCCATACAGTTTACTGTGCTGACCTATACTGTTATTAACTTAAATTCATTAATTCCATGTTTTGTTTTGTTTTTCATTAAAATTAGCCAAAAGGAGAAAACAAATGCACTTGGCCTTTAAAAGACTCCTCCGTGTGTCCCTAGTATTACATTGCTACTAAAGTTAAAGGCAGAGTAGAAACTGTACAGCACAAAACTAGACAGGAGTAGCTTTCTGGATGCTGTCAGACTCCACCCAGATCCTCATTCCTCACACACTTGCTAGAACTCTGCCTGGAAAATTCCTTCAGCCTAGTAGCTGTCTGCTGGGCTGACAGCACACCGTTTGCCCCACCCAGGCTGGACCAATGCCAGTCAATGGGGAGGAGGAGCATTTGCTTCCATCAGGTCAACGCTGATATTTTCCACGAGATCAGTGGGTGCTCTTGCAAATGGACCAGAACTCTACTTCTCTCTCACTCTCATACGGGTACTGCGCCTCAGGGGCGTGCCCCAGTCAGTCTTCTGCACACATCCCCCACCTCAAATCACAGTCTGGGTCCTCTGACATGTGAAGTTGGGGTTCCTAAACGGTGACGACAATAACACATTGGAACCTTATTTTATAGTCATCAACACGAAAGAACCAGCAACAAGAAGTTTCTGCAAAGACAGCAAACCCATTAAGACAAAGAATAAGAAGCTGCAGGTGGTGGTGGAACACGCCTTTAATCTTAGGACTCCAGAGGCAGAGGCAGGCAGATCCCTGACTTCAAGGCTATCCTGGTCTACAGAGCCAGTTCCAAAACGACCAAGGCTACACAGAGAAACCTCGTCTCGAAAAACCAAGAGAAAAGAACAAGTTGAGCATGGTGGTGCACACCTGTGATTGTGGTACCCAGGAATCTGGAACAGGGGGATTGTGAATTCAAGACCATCCAGTGCTACATTTAGGAAGACCCTATCTCAAAAAAGAAGAGAAAAGAAAGAAAGGTGACAGAGAGAGAATAGCTGTACAACATTGGCCAAAATATACATCTCAAGCAGGTCCCAATATGCTACAGAAACGGTAGCCATATGGAACAGCAAAGTGGGTCACAGATGAGAATTCTAGAAGCACGCTAAGATGCCACGGAGTTAAGGACAGCGAGGAGGGAAGGCTGCCTGCAGAGCAAGAGCAGAGTCGGAACAATCTGCTCTGGCAGAAGCTAGGTCTCACAGCCTCAGGCCCAGACAGTCATGCGCAATGGCAGGCTCCATAAATAGCCCTGCCACAGCAAATCATAACCCAGCCTTCATAATTACAGATGAATGTGAGCACAATCTGTCTGCATGAGGCCCTCTTCAGATTTAAACACTCACAGACAACCAGTCTACAAATAAAAAGTCACAGTCGTAAAAATATGTACATAAAAATCCTTTCTAAGACAAGAAACCAGGAAACATGAATGAAATAAGCATATTTTATGCAGTGCTTATGACTTCCCAACTGTAAACTCTGAGGAGCCAAAAGCAAGATGTCTAAGGTGAGATGTGACTATAGATGGTGGATGACACTTGGAAAGGGGCACAAAGACTAGCAGGTGAGAGAAGATAATGCAGATAGGTATTAGGAGAGACAAAAAGGACCACAGGAGAAGAGACGGAGGAAAGGAAGCAGAGAGCTGGGGCAGGGCACATGTTGGGAGACAAAGACAGAAGAGAGGGAAGGGGCTTCAAAAATTCAAGTCATAGCCAAGTCCTAGGTGGCTCTTGAGAATCTCCGTGGCAATCCTTCCAGCTTTCCCAGTATCCACTATAAATTCAGAGGTTTTAAGACACAGAAATACGTTTATAAGGCAGTGCATAAGAAACAACTGAAATATGGGAGAATTCAAAGGGTTAAGAGATGGAGATCAAAGAAAAGACCTAAACAGATATACAAACTGAACTGCTAACATGTATGGGGAGTGGGAGGGGGAGAAATATGTGGATAAACAATCTTAGAACTACAGCTATAATCAATAGCATCCTCCAAAATCTACTATCAAGTAACAGCTTCACCTTGAGGTCCACCTACTTCTGTTCTGAAGTACTATATCCGTATGAAATTCCTGAAGAGAGGCCAGCCCTATCATAAGGCAGGTGAAGCCACAAGCTAGCTAGTTGGTACACCACCAGCCCAAGAGATGAGCATGAGAGGAAGCAGCCAGCCAGGTCTGCTGCATGTGGGGGTCCCTGGGTCTGCATAGCCACCAAGAACATCTCCACATCAAATACACACCAGGACCTGGGCGGAAAAATTAGGTAAAGATCCCATGACCTCTGCATGCCCTCCTGCTTTACCCTGTTCCTCAAAGGCTCTGCAACCTACCCCAGATCTAGCAAATAAAAATAATTGCTCCATATGTCAACAACTACAGGCCATTAAACATTTTAAACATCAATATCTCTGCCAGTGAACGAACTTAATCAATGCTACTGAAGCTTGGTGCTAGAGCTCCAAGCAGGACTTCAAAACCTGAACATAACCAACTGTAGTAACATAGGAAACCAAGGTAAGAGGTAGATGTTTGCCAAGAGTTCCTATCAAGCCCCAGGCTTGGAAGACAAAGAAAGAACCAAACAGCAGAGGTCCTGCATACACCGTGGTGATCAGAAGCGCCTCCAAACAGCCCCAGCCTCCGAGCAGGGAAGGACTGATGCTCCTGACCACGTGACAGGAGTGAGCTTTGGCCCCTGAAGAGATGAAGTGTATATTTGGTCTGTGTTCAACACTTAAGTGCTTTTCTGGCAGTGCATTCTCTTTCAAAATCTGCTTACTTAGGAGGTGTGCTTACCAGAAAGCATCAGGAATAAAAGAAGTTTCATGACCTAAAAAAAGCTTCTGATAATTTATGCTTAGTAAAGAGAGGAAAAGGGGAACAAGACTCAGGTTCCCAAGGATCAGACGTCAATCAGAGGTTAGTGAGAAATGCTGTAAGGTCAGTTTGTGGTCACAGCCCCTTGCCGCGTCCAGTTCCCCAGTTCTCCCTCCATTCCTCATGCCCCCCTCTCCACCCTGCAGAGCTGATGTCATCGGGAGTCACCTTGCACTGACTCCTTTCCTGGGAGGATGCAACTGAATCTGGAGCAGCTAAAAGCTTTGGTGAGCTGTGTCACCTTCCCTTTCCTCTCCCTGCTATTTGGGCAAGAACTATGAACTTTCCAGTCTCCATCCCCTGACTCTGGCTGGCTTCCCCAGTAGGTGAACTTGAGTGGAGTTGATTTCAATGTGACTCTTTGTAGCATTTGTCAGCCTGACTTGTACAAAAGCACTCTTGGCCATCAGGACTTTCCGCACCTCCTCGCCATCCCCCAACTGTTGGGTCCTGTTTCTCCTACTTATGTTTTCCAGATTCTCCACAGGTTTTGATTTTGGTTGTTTTCTAATTTAGCATTTACCTGTCTGAAATGTTCCAAAAATACTGATCAGAAACATATGTACTCCTATAAATATAACGCTTGTGTTTGAACTAAAAATGTGTCTGAATGCCCCTGATTTGCCCTACTAGAGACATCCTTCCAGATTAATCACTAGAGATAATACGTATCACACTCATCTTCCTGTATTTACAGAGATTTAGCAAGAATTCAGATAGCATTTCAAATGCACAGTCTTTCTGAGTAATTTCCTAACATATAGTTGTTCTATACTTTATTCTATCACTAACAAAAACTGATGTATTTTAATTTTTTATTGTATGAAGTACAAGAAGATATATATATATATATACATATATATATATATATATGAACTCATATATATATATATGAATATGTTTACCTATGCTAGCTAGTTGCTCCTTTCTCTTCCTTCTTTCCTTTCTGTTTCTTTCCTTCCTTCTTTTTTTTCTTTCTTTCCTTTTCTTTCTTTGTCAACCTGGCACAGGCTAGAGTCAATGGGGAGAGGAAACCTCAGTTGAGAAAATGCCTCCATCAGAGAGCCTATAGGCAAGTCCGTGGGGCATTTTCTTGGTTAACAACTGATGTAGGAGGGCCCAGCCCACTGTGGGCAGCACATCCTTGGGCAGGTAGTCCCGGGAGGTGTAAGAAACGTAGCTGACCATGAATCTGATGAACAAATCAATAGGCAGCATTCCTCCATGGTCTGTGCTTCAGTTCCTGCCTCCCAGTTTCCAGCTCACAACTGTCTGTAACTCCAGTTTCAGGAGATCTGATAACCTCACACAGACATACATGTAAGCAAAATACCAATGTACATAAAATTTAAAAAAAATTTAAAGAAGATATAATCATTTATCTTTCTTAGTTCTCTTATATCTCACTTACTTAGCTTACTTAGAAATTATGGGTCACCATCACACTGGGAGAGAGGTCCCTCATTCCGCCCTATGTTATCTACTCTAATATGCTTAACCCTAATAGCTTCTCATTCAAAGCCAACACTCAGTAAGTCCCTAAATGGAAGTCTACTTTCTTGAACTAGGAAAATGAATTTGCCTTACCTTTTATGGTTCAAACACGCCCCCCCAAAAGGAATGAAAATTATATTTCCATTATAGCATTGTAGGAAATGGATACAAAGAAGGTCGCCAAATTCTACATGTAGCCCTTTGAGTTTAAAGAAAATTCTACATTACAGATGCTTGATTTTTAAAATGTATCTCATTAATTTAATAAGGCAGGTCAAGAAGTAAAAAAAAATTCCACTTCATGACAAACTTACTGAATTGATTAACATTACATTAGTGTTTGCTTTAAAAAAAAATATGGCTTAAGGATAATTGATGTAGGCATCTTCATGGTTGACCAATTTTAAAAGCTTCTTTAGAATAATTATTCTAGGCCAGTCAGCCAGCCGCACTCAAAAAAGTTGTTAAAATAACATTAATAGGAAGACTATTAAATATTCATCCAGATTCCATGGCAACAGATAACACCTAAGAGTCATGGGTCAGAGTTCATCCAACTCTGGCCAAGATGACAGAAACAGGGAAAAGAAGAAACAGTAACCTCCACAGAAGTACTTGATGTTGTGGTGGGATAGGTTCTGGAACAGAAAGATAAGAAAAAGAATCTCCCTACTTAGGACACAGAAAGATCAGGGGACAACAGTCCATCTAAAGAAGAGATGAGACATTCGGCAGCGTGGGCAGGAGACCTAGCTTAACCCTTTACCCTCTGTCCCTGAGCTCAGCCATACTGAGCTCCACTGTACAATCACTCCAGAGAATGGAAGCACTGTGTGCACGAGGGGTGTGCCCTTCGGAGACAAGGGGCATCTCCCTGGGAAGAACATAACAGCTGGGGAAAGCCTAACAAAGACCCACGTCTTCATTTCCACATTCTAGTCTGCACAGGCTCCAAGTGACAGAGATGAAGGCATTCACACTGCTGAGCACAGGTACAAAAGAATGGCCTTCTCATCTTGCACTTGATAAAACCAAGTCACCTTACTGAAAGGAATAAACATCCCTGGGGTAAGGTTATACAATCAGCAAACTTAAAACGTTGTCATCATTAACTCTCTTCAAGTTGTGAGTGACGCTAAATTCTTAAAAATAATTTTAAATATAATGAATCTCAATAATAATCATAAACATGTGTACGGATCTTTAAAATGACAAAACACAGTAATTTATCAAGAAGATAAAGAAAACAAATATAAAATATCTATCTAGAGCCAGGTGTAGTGGTACACCCCTTTAATGCCAGCACTTGGTAGGCAGAGGCTGTGTTCAAGGCCAGCCTTATCTACGTAGGGAGTTCCAAAACCTTCCAGGGCTACATAGAGACCCTGTCTCAAAACAAAACAAAACAAAATAAAAATACCTATCTAGAGACAATAAATAAAATAAAATATACCTATAAATAAAATAAGTATCTATCTAGAGACAAGACAAAGAATACACACATGAATTAGGATGTATTACAGGTGGGTAACTTAGTGGAGCAGTGAGAAGAGACAGTTAAGGATGACAAGGATTCAGATGATGCAGGTACCAGGGATGGTTTAGGGGTTCTTAGTTCCACATTTGCCATCCAAACACAGACTGCCAGTTAAAGTTTTTACAGTGCTCAAGACAGGGAAACATTCAAGCTTAATCATAGATGCTGCTGACATTCATAATTTGCAGATAGGAGCCTGGGAAACCGCCTTTCTTCTCCGAAACCTCTCATTTAATCCTCTGGTTTCAGGCCATCTGACCTCAAGCCAGTGGATCTAATTTTAGCCTCCTTTATGAATTCCTTTGATTCCCTCACTTCTGCTCTCATCATTTCCTGAAGCAGGAAGGATAAGCACAAACTCCCCGATACAAAAGCTGCATTATCACGAATCTGCTGGAGTATTTCAGACGTTCATAGCTTTGGAGACGGTGTGTCTGAGTTATTCTGAGAGGCGTCTTTGATGAAGCACACTTAGAAACTGTGCTGTCAGAAAAGAATCTACAACATGAACATAATCAAATGTAAATTCAATTACTCTGAACGAAACCATCACACTTATTTTTCACACAGTGCACGGTTTCCAAACCCGTTGTTAGTGTGTGGGATGTGATGGGTCTACTGAGACCCTTTGAGAGTCTACTTATCCATTCTGTATTCTTCTTTGTTAGTCTCCAATCTTTGTTTGCTTTTGTTGGTTAGGGGAGAGGTGCTGGCTGGGAATTCGTGACGATCCTCCTGCCTCAGCCTCTCAGGTACTAAAACTACAGGTGTGAGCTGCCACGCCCAGTTTCCATTGCTCCATGTTCCTGTGGGCTTCATTTATTCAGTACTTCAGGTGTTCTCAAAATCATGTAGCGCTGTGCGAAGCACCACAGACAAGACAGAATAGAAGGGAATTCATACTCTGGAGTAAACAGACCAGTGAGGGACGGAGACCTGTAGCAAATGACGCAATAATGATCACATAAAGAAAGCAAGCTCAGCACCTCACAGAGGTACCAAGGAGGTGACAGGCTTATTGGAAGAAAGGGAAACCAATGTGCGAGGGACATCAAGGCCGTCTCTTAAAGAACCAATGAGGAGTCGACTAGGTCAAAGACGAAAGAGCTGTTCGGGCCAAGTGAAGAGGTCGCTCCATGGCAGGCACTGAAAATCCATCACGGGTTAAAAGGGCCCCAGAGGCACGCTGCCTGCTGCAGTTCGGTTCAGACAGCACCTACAGCCACCAAGGCCACTTTCAGTCAGCCTTGTTCTCCGGATTAGAGGAGTATTTCATGTGTGAGTCACTTCTGATCCATTTGATGAAACAGATCCCCCACCACCCGAAAACAAACACACTAGCCAGAGTCTCACAGAGGAACGCTATCAAACCCTAAAAACAACCGATCAAAACAGGAAGCACCCACGCCAGAGAGCTTCAACAGTAAACAAGTGAGACAGATTTTCATAAAGAAAATATAATGTTACAAAAAAAAAATTCAATGATTTTCCCAAAAGACAAAACTTCATATAATGTCACACACAGATAATGATGCAAAGATCTACTTTAAATTTCAGCAGATGTAGTTAGTGTGGTGGCTGAAACCTGTAATTCCGCCACCGAGGAGACAAAGGCAGGAGGACTGCTGTAAGTCTGAGGCTAGCCTAGGATACAAAGCAATCACTAGGTCAGCCAAGGGTACAGAACAAAACCCTGTCTCAGAAAAACAAAAATCAAACAAGTTGTGTGTGTGTGTATGTGCGTGTGTGTGTAGGTGTGTGTGGGTGTGCAAGTATAATCAGCAGCCTACCAAACTGTACCATATAAGAAGAAAGATTTGTTATAAGAATTAAAAAAAAAATCTATTAGAAAGAAGCAGCAGAGACATGCCAATAAAATCAGGAATGACAGCAAAAGGGAGCCCGCACCTGGTTTTTCATGTGTGCTGGAAGACCAGGAGACCACAATAAAAACTACCACAAACAGTATGGAACACAAAATGGAAGATCAGAGGACTAAGGAAACGAGACTGACATCCACACACAGAAATTCCACACAGCGGGTGCAACACGCTCACTTTTACTCATAATGAAGAAGGTACTAGAAATAATCATTACAGGATATGGAAGAACCCCATGAAAAGGTTCTCATGAAAGATAAGCCAGGAATAGGAAAACAGTTCCATAATCTGACAGGAAAACTAAACTAACAAACGTTCAGTTCTTCTTTAACAACGTTCACATTTCATACAGTCAGTAAAGACACTGATTGTTTTCCTTTGCGTTAGAAACACACTTGAAATATTGAAAAGGCGGGGGGTGGGCAGCCAAGCTAAAGAAGAACCTAACAGTGGAGAACTATGGTCTTAATAATGAAAACATCACATTATAAAGGGTCACACGACAACATTTACTCAAGTGAAAAAAAAGCCCTGGATCTTATGATTCTCTTTCTGGGACATTTGCACACATGTGAAATGACTACGATTTCACATCGCTGCACTGTTTATGATGATAAAAACTAGGAAATCTTAAGTGCATTACTAGGCAGTATTGAGCTCATGAGATTAGTTTAGTTCATGGGATTTAGTTCATGCACCCCTGGGATACTATGAAGTTAGACAAAAAAAATAATGCTCTATAGAGAGTTTCCCAAGTGAAATAAGACAAGATGCAAGGGTATACACACTGTTCTGCTACCATGTAAAAAAGGGGAAAAGTCAGATATTTTCATTTCCTCACACATAGGGATATCTATGACAGGATTTGTAAGAAACTAAGAATAGTTATTACTTAGATGATTGATTGGTTCAAAATGGAGAATAAAAATGGAATTAAGAGTTCTTTCTGGTGTACTTTCATGTTTAATTTTTTTTAACCAAGAGAATTTTTTTGCCTTTTCAAAAAAAATTAATGTAACCAATAATAGAAAATGCTACCAACTACAGCTTTAATTTCCTCAAGGGAAGAGACACTGGCACACAGTAAAGTGTTTCCATTCTCACCACCCCACAATTCCACTACTAAAACCTCATGTACAAATAGTATTAAAATTAAGTTGGAAGAGTAAGCGGTTGAGGTCATAAAACTGACATTAGAGCCAAGAGAAAACAAAATAAAACACCAGCAAACTAAATTTACCCTTTAATTCATCCAAAAACAAGTATAGAAACCTCTCAGGAAAAGTACAAGCTTATAAATATCAATATAGTGTCATAACTTACAAACTTATCATAGATGCTGTAAGCAAGGGCAGGGGAGTGACCCAAAGATTATTTAATTTGGCTGAACTCCATCCGCACATCTGACAGACAGGCTTTGTGTCAATCGGGTTTGCAAGGCAAGCTTTCAGAAAAATGGCCCAGAGTGAGCTGCACTGCCATTTCTAGTCAGAACTGGCCACTGGGGATCAAGGAAAGCAGCTGCCCAAGCTGGAGCGCACAGGCCTTGGCACTTACGACTCTCTAATAATCCTACAGGTGAGGAAGGCTTGTAGAGCAGCCGGCCTCAGCTCACAGGCTTCAGAGTTCCTCCCAGTGCCCACACCCTTGACTGGGAACCAAAGTTGCACCAGAGCTATCAGCTCCCTGCCAATTGCTGGAAGGCTCCAAAGAAAGACGCAGTAACATCAGAGGAGCACCTTGATGAAAATCCAGGCATATTTTCTCTAAACAAAGTGTTCCCTTAAAGACACTAACATGAAATGTGCAGAAACCTCACAAGAACCTGGTTTCAGGGCCCAGAAACTGAAGTGTAGGATGTCTTCCCCTTGTGTATACAGTCTTAGGAGTAAGAGTTTCAGAGTGTGATGCATGTCCCTTGCTTCTGCCTCTTCCCTTACTTAATAAAATGGATTCCAGATGAGCTTGACTTCAGTGAGCATCCACTTGAGTCTATGAATTTCTCCTTTTGGCTCACCTGATTTTTTAAATGCATTTATCTCAGTGAACTACTGTATCACACTTACTTTTCTCATCACCAGCATTAGCAATCATTCCTCCAATATTCATTCAACAATGTAAGATACAATGAAGCAATAAACTATTCAAGTAATTGTAAAAACACTGCCGAACATGAAGCAATGTTGCTAAAAGCTGATTAGAAACACTTAACTATCTAAATACTCCTTTGTCAAGACTGACTGACATAACCCAAAATCATGGCATAAAAGCTGATTTAAGAGGGGAGGAACATACTACATGGAAGACAAATTTCAGGATCAAAAAATTGAAAACCAAAACAGCTCTTTCTATTGTGTAATTCGAATTTCAAGCACTTTCTGCTGTTTCCCTGTTATGGATTTGCAACCTGCCCCACATTGGTTTGGAGTGTTCATTCCTTAGTAACAGTCAACTCTTGAGAAACTGATTTCTCGAAGCGACTACCACCCCTTGGGTAACAAAAGTTGTATGCCCAAGTACCTTCTACACACACCCACCCATAATATACTCTTGAATCATCCTTCTCTCACATACAACACATAAATAGCATACGATGTGAACACTGTACGCACAGCTGTGCTGTGCTGTGTAGGGATCAATGACAAGGGGAAAAGTCCATAGATGTGCATATAGACTAAGTGTTTTGGTGGACTTTGAAGAATCGGAACCACTGATGCCAAATGGTAACCATAGACAGGACAGCACTGCTCTGTTTCAAATGGCCTTTTGAATCTGATGTTGAGGGTAGAATTTGGGAGAAGAAAGGCAGAGCATTTTAGGAACTCAGGAGCACTTAGGGATAAGCAAGCCTCCATAAGGGCAGAAGTAGAGGAGCAGGTGTGGGAGCAACCCTTAGGTGTGGACTGAACCCACACCTTTCTCATGAGAAAAGATGGAGGGCAGCCAAAATCAGAGCCATGCTTCAACTACTTTGTACTTTCTCCAATGTGCCTGGTGATTCCGATTATCTAACCCTCTGAATTCCATCGATGAGTTTCATCAAGTGTTGGCCCAGTATTAAACATCGAGCAAATAGTTAAGTACCCCTTCCACACCAGGTGCCACAAAAGGCTATGGTAAGATCACAAAAATTACCAAGTACCTGCCTTTGGAAGACAGATATGAATATAAGTCCCCGTATCTGTTGCTCTCACCCAGTCTCAGAATGCAAAAATGTTTGCAGGGATTATGGATAGGCTGAGAGATAAAGTAGGGAAAAAAATGTTTTACCCTTATTTGGAAGTATGGGCAGGAATTTGTCACACATAAAGAAAGTGGAGTGAGGGGATTCCAGCCCAGGAAATGGCAAGAAAACAGGAGGAGACAACAGACAGTGAGCCTGGGTTTTGCTTTAGGTCAGGGTACATGCACATCGGAGGTGTGCTGGAGCAGACACAGGCACTCATCCTGTATGAAAGAAGGCCATTAGATAAGGAGTGGGAGATCAGACCTGGTGATCCACAGCGAGCTCTGTCAAGAGCAAGCCAGACCAAGGAGACAGAGCAACAGGGTATCCTGGGAGGCTGCCCCAGTGCTGTCTCTGACTTAAGATCCTAAGAGCCTGTGTCTGTGCTGTCTCTGACTTGGGAGCCTGGGAGTCTGCTCCTGTGCTGTCTCTGGCTAGGAGCTTTCACATCTACCACTGTTTCTTTGTATTTCATTAGCAAACACTTGGCTTCTATATACTGCCCTTACCAGGTGACTGCATTTTTACTCCGGACTGCGGCATTTCTGAAGATTGAACAGAAGCTCAAATCAGATGGGATATTAAAACAATAGGCATAAATTCAAATTATTCTGGCAAAAAATAAACGATAATATCTGCCCGTGACTGGGGGTGGCTGACACAACACACACACACACACACACACACACACACACACACACGAGACAACTCTTTTTGTTTTTCCATTTTGCTTTTATTTTTTAATTTGGAAAGCTTAACATAAGAAATTGCTTTTGGCATGATAATATATTAAAATTGCTTTAAAAATAAATTCTAGCATGCTGGCTGTAAATGCTTCAGCTCAAGACTAGTTTACAGATTTATCAGTCATCAGTACCAGTATGGCAGACCAGTTGACAGATGTTAGACAGATGGATGGATGGATGGATGGATGGATGGACGGACGGACGGACAAACGGACGAACAAATACACTCAAGAACCACCATTCACTTTTAAGTATCTTTCCACTCTGGCTGCTTTCTGCAACTGTGAGTACCTTTGGATTAATTAACCCTTGCAATTATCAGCTAGCATGTACATTTTATTAGTGACCTTTAAAAACCATAATTAGGAGTCTATATAACACATCCCAAAGCCAAATGGCAATATCCACTGGACAGTTTACTGTTTCTTTTTAAATTAGCGATTACAGGGCTGGAGAGATGACTCTGGGGTTAAGAGCACTGGTTGCTCTTCCAGTGGACCTGAGTTCAATTCCCAGCACCCACATGGCAGCTCACAACCATC
Organism: Cricetomys ansorgei; assembly: GCA_026225945.1. Lineage (NCBI taxonomy): Eukaryota > Metazoa > Chordata > Mammalia > Rodentia > Nesomyidae > Cricetomys > Cricetomys ansorgei. The sequence continues at coordinate 11,508,394 of JAMJFZ010001815.1, forward strand.
TCTAACTCCAGTTCCAGTTGATCCTACACTGTCACGACATACACGGAGGCAAAACACCAATTACTTAAAGTAAAAATAAAATATTTAAAAACAGCAATAACAAAGCGATATGAAATATATCTAAAATAAACAGGTTTTTTTTTGTTTCTGGATTATCTTCATGTACTCGCCCTATCAGTTGGCAGTCTCTTTGTGTTTTTCTAAGCTACACACACTACTTCAGCTTTAATTAAAAGGCTTGTTGCCATAGTTTCTCAGAGAACAGCTCAAGGCATGCTTGAGTCTGTTATTTTCTTGGTGTTTCTAGAGAACCTGTTATGGATATAGCAGTAGCTAGCCAACACAGCCCAATTTTATTTCCCATTCACTACAGCTGGACATACAGCGATATTTAGGATAATTTAAGGGAGTCTATAAACAACTAGGAACATAACATAAATTCAGCATTTGGTTCTTCTGTTCTGCCACACTGGTGATGTAGCCAGCAGGCGGAGGGCAACAGCTTTACACGCACCAACTGCAGCTATGGAAAACACCAGAGAATTCTTCTATATGATACAATGGGGAAGACACACTGTATTTCTGAATAATACGTGATGCATATTATTATGACACAACAATCATCTGCCTCACAAGATCTGACTCACAAATGTGAATGGTAGAAAATGTTTGAAAAGGGAACCCACTCAGAAAAGAGACTAAACAAAAGAAATTCATTTCTTTACGGATTTCAAAAAATTTTAAAGTGACTCACAAAGAACCCTATTTCTCAGAACTAAGATCCCATTCCATGGAGTCCAACCTTGCTTTCAGGTGAGTCACCACTACCTCCCAGCCCAAAGAGCAACTCAGACAGTCCTCTGAGTATCTCTGCAACCTTACAGAACGCAACACTGATCCCTAATAAGCTTAGGAAAGCAAACGTTCAGCTAGCTCTACCTCAGCCCCCTTCTCTGCTCTCAGGTGACCACAAGCATGGGGCTGTTCCAACAGATGGACCAATTTTTGGCCAAGTGATGATTAAGTGAGATAGGCCATTAGGAAAGATGTCTGGCAAAAGGAAGTGCTCAGACAACGGCAGCTTGTATCCCTTCCCTGTAACTAGGCCATTTCCGGACAGGATGTAGGGCAGGGCAGTATCTCACGGTTTTCAGAAGCCATCCTGCGAGATTGCTCACTGACTCTTTAAGAACTAACATTAAAACACTCAATTACTTATTTTTCCAACTTTGCATAACTCACTTGACTTCATGTTCTGTATGACTCACCTCCCTCTTAGTCTCCCTTTTCTAGATAAGATTAAGAGATTCTGAACAGTTTGAGATGTAGAAGGACCTTATTTCCAGCCAGCCATGGAGGGTAGACAAGTACAGGGAATGTGAGACGCTAAGAGCCTGTTAGACTTGAGCTATTCACTAACGTATGAAAGCGTGTCGTATAAATAGGTTCTGCTTTGCCTCAGTCATTAAGCTGCAGATACCTATGTTATCTTCTAACTTGATAGGTGCTGCTAAAGGAAAAGACACATTATCTCACTGATACTCAAAGGAGCCTATGGGGAGAAATGTTGTAATTTCCAGTTTATCAAGAGAGAATGATCAACATTACTTAATGTAATGGAAATGGTAATGGTAATGTCTTATCCAAGTAAGCTAAGGATCCACCCCAATTCCCACATGGTCCCACTGCTGTGGAAAAGGGAGAGTGAGAAAACCCTGGCCAAGACAGTTTCTATAGCCCTGTGGAATTCCGGAATGTATATATATTCACAACTAAACAAACCTGAGGCCTCTGAGCCTAAAGGGCCCCCTCTCATTATACTGTAGGGAGAAGGTCTGAGCTGGGATTTCAAGTTCTAGATTGGATTAGGAAGACTGTGAATTACTATGTCTCCAAGTATAACAGGTAATTAATATACAGTGATCTACAATGTCACACACCTGAACCACAAAAGCAACTTTAGCCTAACCTAATGTGTGTGTGTGTGTGTGTGTGTGTGTGTGTGTGTGTGTGTGTGTATGTGCGTGCACGTGGGTTTGCCATAGTGTCATGTGTAAATCAAGAGGTCAACTTGCAGGAGTGGGTTCTCTAGCCTCGCACCGTGTGAGATCTAGGGAGACTGAGCTCAGGTTGTTGGGTTTGGCAGCAAATGCCTTTAACTGCAGAGCCACTTCACCAGCCACAGGTTGAGACTTTTTGAAAGAATCCCAGGGCTAGGTTTAGGCAGTAGTACAGTACTTGGTCTGCATGCATCAGGCCCTCAACACCCCAATAGGATAGATCCTCAATTCCCCAAATGAAAAAAAAAAAAAAGAGGACCTCTAGTCTGCTTTGAGATTTTGTATACATCAGCCTTTTCAGGACATTGACATAAGCAGAGTCATATGGAGTCTTGCATTGGGCTTCTTTCACGTAGCTTCATGGTTTGTTTCTGTTCTGTTTGGTGTGTGTGTGGTGAGTGTGCAAGTGTCCATACGTGAATCTGTGAACACGTGTGGTTGTCTGCTTTGCTCGATCTCCACCTTACTGAGGCAGACTTTTTGATGGAACCGAACAAGAGCTTTGTGATTTGGCTAGTCCAGCTAGCCAGCTTGCCCCTGGGAGGCTGTCTCCCAGCACTAGGATTACAGGCAGCTCCCATGACTACTCTGCTCCTCACACCGAAATGGCTTTTTCCGCTGAGCATCCTCGCAGCCCCCACTTCAGGTTTCCGAGGCTCATCCAGGCTGTGGCACTGCCGGCTGATTACTGTGAGGAGTATTTCTGTCTGGGAAAGCACACTCTTCATTATCACCACTTGGTGACGGTGAACGTTTCCCTACAGCTGAGCCACTGTGCCAGCCCAGATGATGCACATCCTTCACGCATATACAAGCTGTTCACACACCACCAAAGGTTTGCCCGTTTTAAAACTTGTTTCTTTTCTTCTTAATGGGGTTTGTGAGCTTTTAATTTTTGCATACAAGTTTTTTAGTAGATACATGATTCCCAAATATTTTCTTATTATCTGCCATTTATCTGTTCCACTTATTTAAAGATGGGTCTTCGCTTGTCTTTTTTTTTTTTTTTTTTTTTTTTTGATATTTGGGATCAAACTCAGTGCTGACACATGCTGGGCAAGCCCTATGTCTCCAACCTAATGGCGTTTTTTAAGTACAAAAGTTGAAATTTTTTTAATGAGTCCCATTTATCCTTTTGCTGGGTAGATGTACATTTTGGTTTCATATCTAAGAAACCTTAACCTTGCACAAGATCATAAATTTTTTTTCCTCAAAATTTTAGTATGGGTTCACATTTAGTCTATGACTCATTTTAATTTTTCATCTTCCAATTTTGTGAATTACCGATATTAATTATTTTTATATATTTGCTAGAGTTCTCCAGTGAAGCCATGTGGGGCAGGTGTCTTACTTGTAGGGAGATCTGAGTTACCAGTTCGGTTTCTTTACACTCTGGCTGTCTCTTCAGAGTTCCTTCTGGAGTTGCTTTGGTGAACCATGCCTTTCTGGAAATTTGATCCTTTCACCTAAGCTGCTCAGTGTGTCAATTCAAAACTGCTCACAACACTCCTTTTTGTTCCTTTTGGTTTCTGTGGGGTTGATAACACTTTCAGATTCCACTTCTCTTTGAGTGGCCATCAGACTGGATCATTTGTTCCCCTGTTCTGTTACACACTTCTGCAACTGTTCACACAAGGGCCACACAGCAGGAAGACAGAAGCAGAAAACAGAAAGAGAGCTTACTCTGTTCTCTTGGGATTAAAGAAATGCAAGGTTTTTTGTGTTTTGGGTGGGATCTGCCTGTGGTGTTACTTGAGGCTCAGGGATCATGGAAAAGAGAAAATGACAGGTTTTTGCATTTTCTGAGTCATAAATAACTCTTTATTTTTCCCCTCAAGATAGAATCAGGGTGCTTATCTTGGAGTTCAGTCCCCCCCACCCCCCCAAATTCAGGCCATACTGCCTCACTGCCTTCTGACTGGGGATGCTGTAAGTCAAACATGGCGAGTTCACGGCCGAGGTATGGTTTAGGTTGTTGACTATTACCTTCAATCTATCTGTTACTGTGAACTTTTTCTATCAACTCTCCAGTGGCTGCTCAGAGCATTCTGCCCTGTTTTGAACCTGCGTTGAGTGGAAGGAGTTCTTATTCTTACCATACTGTAGCCGGCCCACCTCCCTACAAATCAAGCCCATTTGTGAGAGGATGCCACAGAGATGCACACTGCTGCCGAAAACCCACAGTATGACAGATTCGTATTGATCATTCTGCAAAGTTCTCAGGAGTCCCCTCCTCAGTGTGTTTCTCATTCAGAAAATCCCTTTGACTTCTGAAATCAATCAGATGGAGATTTAACAACTACCTGCAGATTTGGGGGAAAACAATGTAGTTTGTCATGATTACTGATGAATTTACCCACTATAGCCGAACATTTACACAAGGGGAAAAAAATTACAGAAACCTCAACACCTACGAGGTAGAGGCAGGAGGATCAGTCGTTCAAGGTAAATCCCTGGCTATAGTTTAAGGATAGCATGGACTATATGACAGACTATTTCAAGAAAAGTAAAAATGATTTAAAAAGCAGTAGAATATTAGAACAAAATTCAAGTTTTAAATACTGACCAACCCCAGACAGTAATTTCAAAAGCATTCAATATGTGAACTCTTCCAGCCCATATTGAGCAACGAGCTGCTTGAGGAGGCGGGCATTTGCAAGCATTGTAGATGAGCCTCACTGTTGTAAGGTATTCCAAAGTGAAGCAAGTAAGACCTCCAAATTTGGTTAAATGGTTATTTTTTTAAAAGTCATCGTATTTTGAATTAATCAACTTTAAATAGACAAATAATGTGTTAGTTAACGCTATGCCACTTTTGAACACAGTCTCTTCCCTCCCATCTCCTCCACCCCCTGCTCCTCCTTTTCCTGTGCAGCCCTTGCCCAAATCTATTTCCCCTTTCATGCCCCAATGTGCCCTGTTGTCCACCCTCCATCCTTCTTCACCATCTTCTCTTGGTCTCCTCTTTCTGGATTTTTAGATCTTACCCACATTTGCACCCGTTTAATGCTTTATTTTTAAAGTGATGCAGTCACAAATAGAAACGTAAAAATTGTTAAATTAGGAAACAATGGGATGTAGTTTCTAATACTCTGAAGTCCTTTGTGGGATGTTAACTTTGAGAGCTTTCGGAGAATCCCATGAAAGCACTAGTTCACACCTCTGGGAAAATATGGCAACACACGTATTCTGCACATATATTCAAGTGCCTGCAGAGTCTTCATGGTGGTCATCTGTGGGCACTCAGAGTCCAGACAGGCCCAAATTAGGAACTCTTCAAGTAAGATGGCGCATAGCCCTGTCTAGTCATGAGACGCTGTTTACACCAATGTCCAGAATGGCAGATCTATACAGACACCGAAAGCAAATTAAGGGTCTCAGCGTGAGAACAAAGGCTGACTGCAAAGAGGCGTGAATAACCTTCCTTGAATTACGAAAAATACCATGGAACTGGATGTTGTACTTCAATAAAATTGGGTTTGGAATAAGCATTCATTTTTTATTAATTTTTAGCATACAAAATAATGGACTTTGTTACTTAATTTAAAAAAATGTTAAAACTGTTAGGTCTAAGAATTTTAGATTTTTAGTAATTTCCATGCGTGCAGAAAACAGAAAACTAGAAAGGACTGTCTAAGGAAAACAGTAGGGAGAGTCTGCAGTGACGACCCTGTATCTCAAAATGTCTTCTGAGTTCCACTCTTGCTTTTTTTTTTTTTCCGCGCCCAAATTTAACCACATATGCCCCGAACGGTGTTAGCCTGCCAGCAGTGAGGGGCTGTGTGGAAGAAACCAAAGTGAGTCAGGAGTAGCTGAAAAACATGAGTGAGGCCCTGCCTGGATCAGCAGAGACTGATTCACACAAGAACAGCTGCCCAGCCCAACACTGCCCAAATCCCCAGCGTACAGTCATGAGCCAAATGGCTCATTTCTTACGCCACTGCTTTAAGTGGCTTGTGCAAGTCAAGGTACTCACTACACTGTGAGCGTGGCGATGGCTGCAGGATAACACGGTGATTTGGTGTGTGGGTCCTGTGCTGCCGTCCAGTGCCTTTTAGGTCTCTTGGGCACAGAACAGAAAGGAATCGATGAGGCTGACCTAAGCCTAGCAAAATATCTGTCATATGCCAGAAGATGTGAACTTAGGAGAGGCTTAAGAACTCGAAAGTCTCTGTAAGAGCAACCTAAGGGTCCATATTTGGAAAGACGTGGGGAGTTTGGATCTTAACAAGGTCTGTGTAGTACAGGGTACCCAGTATGGCACTGCTGGAAAGTAGTGGAAACTCTGGTGTGGCCACTAAGACTCTTGTCTCTCTCCTGCCCTCCCTCTCCTCTCTCATAAGGTAAGGCGAACACTGGTCCTCTGAAACACACTATTCTAAGATGTGCTATAGGGGCCCAAAGCAACACAGGCGACTAAAGACCAGAAACCTCTAGAACTGTGAGTCAATGCAAACCTTCACTCTTTGTAAGTTGATACTTCAGTTCTTTTTCTTATTGCTAGGACGAAGTACACAACAACAACAACAAACAACTTAAGTGGGAAAGGGTTTGTTCTGGCTCAGAGTGCAGGGGAATGCGGACATCATGGAAGGGAAGGAGGCAGGAGCATCTCTGACCATGGTACCCATGAGGAAACAGAAAGCAATGCCAGAGATCAGCTGGCTTTCTCCTTTTCCCCATCTGCTTCAGCAAGGACCCCAAGCCAGTAGGATGTTGCCGCCACATTCAGAGTTGATCTTCCTCCCTGTCAATTCTCTCTGGTAACGCCATCACATTCAGACCAGAGGTGTATCTCATTCATGATCTAGATGTTTGTTAATTCAATCAAGTTCACATTAACTATTAGCCATTAAGAGTCCATGATGTCTCACAGAATCAGGAGAGCGAGTAGTCTGAGAAAGAGGTCAGAAGTCAAGATGGGAAGAGTTGGAGCAGTTCTGGCTCGTGAGGAAATACATAAAGAGGGAGGGAAGGTTATAGAACTATGGACAGATGCAACTATCTAGAGAGGCGAGGCTGCTGACGTCAATTCGGAAACCCCTCCCCTTAGGTTTTGTCTACTGTCCTTCCTACTGGTTGAACCATGTTTTGTTACTTTTGCCCTCTTATTTGTATTCATTTTTGTTGTGTAGCTACTTTCTCCAAATTTAAACATTCCTTCTCGGATTGAGGAGGAAGCTTAAAAGACTCAGGAAGTGAGCAAACTTGCAGAGTTCATAAAGCCCCGGAACTTACAGGACTTCCGAGGTCCCTTCCCAGGATAACGGCAGTAAACAACTGCCCGGACAGAGGCCGCTGGAAGCTGTCTGCGGGTCACTCGTGAGTCACCACCACCAGGCTGGCGTTGAGTCACCCGTGCTCCCGGGAGAAGCCTGAACAAACTCACTAAGCTAATAATGTGAAATCATTGCTTTGGTCTGTCCTTATTGCCCAGTCTGAGAGGACACATTTGCTCACATCTCCGGGAAAAGTCACACAACAATTTTGTAACACTATTTTTATAGATGTGTTCAGATTTTCCAAAGTTAAAAAAAAAAAAGTAAGTTTAATAGAAATATAATTGGGTCTGGAGAGATGGCTAAGCAAGTAAGAGCTCTGGCTGCTCTTACAGGGAGCACAGGTTCATTTCCCAGCATGCACATGGTGGCTCGCAACCACCCCTAATTCGAGTTCCGGGCCACCCAATACATCCTTCTGCTAGCACCAGGCACAGATGTGGTGCACATGTAGACATGCAGGTAAAATACCCATACACATTAAATAAATAAATATGAAAAACTTAAAGAAATGTAATAAAAACTTCAACCATAATGTCATAATGCTATAGCCTTAGGAACTGCTATCAGAAAATGTTCTTCACACTTAGAAACTTTTTAAAGGAAAAAACGTTACAGATACACACACACACATACATACACACACATATATACACACACATATATATATATATATACATATATACATATATATTTAATATCACATCCGCTGGGCTACAGAGGTGCATAAAAATGCATCTATCTTAAGTGGCAGTTCTTCAAGTGTGGTTCATAAACTCATGGCTACAAGATTCTTAGGGGAGGGGGCAGGCTTCACAAGCAAAGAAACACATAATAATGGCAAATCACCTTTGTATTGGCATCTTTTTAACGATTCTGACAAGGTATTTTTCAAGAATTTCATCTCAGTTAAGTGACCAAATCTTTGCCATAAATGAACGCGGCGTATTAGCTGTGTCGTACCTGTGGGTGCTATAACTATAAAAGGAAAGCCCTCTCCTCTAAAACTAAGGCCTTACACTGGGCTCCAAGATCCAGGAAGTCTAGAAGACTGGCAACTGAATGTCTGCCCCTTCCCCTGCAGTTCCAAAACCAGCTTAACCAGAGAAAACAGCTTAAATTCCCAATACTTCCCTTAACAAGCCCCCTTCCCCCTCCTGTACCCTAAGCTACAAACCCCCCACCCCCTACCCCTACCCAGTCACCACCACTACCACCTACCCCTGCCCCACCTCCCTGCCCAAAGCCCTGCCATCTGCACTCTCACGCTCCGGCCACAGTGCCGCTGGGTCTCGCACCCGGTCACAGTGTAGCCAGACCTCCGGGCACCCCTCTTAGGCAAAATCTGTTCTTGCTGTTGAGGTTTGGCCTAAATTCCCATTCTGTATTTCCTAATTCTTGGAACCACAGCCCCACTTTCTTCGGCCACGCCTAAGCGATTTCATTAGCAGAGCGAAACACTCTAAAATTTCATCTTTTGGGAGAACCATATCACCTTGCCTGCCTTTACTGTGTATCTTCTGTCTCCCTTCCATGCCTGCTCCTACTTTTATCCCTACTTCCTTTGTATTTGCTTTGCTCCCCATCTCCACCATTTCATAATACTGAGCATCTCTGGACTAAACTTAGACCTTTCTTGTTTTCCAATATAAGCCAGTGAAGCAGTGTGTTTTCTTCTAGAGCAGTGGTTCTCAGACTCCCTAAGGCTGTGACCCTTTAATACAACTCCTCATGGTACAGTGACCCCCCAACCGTAAGATTATTTTCATTGCTGCTTCATAACTGCAATTTTGCTACTGTTATAAATTGTAATGTAAATATCTGATACCAGCTGGTCTTAAGCTACCCGTGAAAGGGTCATCTGACCCCCAAAGGGGTCACGACCCACAGGTTGAGAACTGCTGCAAGGTTGTTTTGGTTCTATCCCACAAATTTAAGATACCGTGTTTTGTCCTGTTTTGTTTTTTTCAATCTTAAATGTCCTCTTATCTCTTTCACAATTTCTGTTTTGATGCATGAATTATACAGAAGGATATTATTTATTTTATAAGTTTTTGGCATTTTTCTAGAACTCTTGTTACTGATTTAAACTTGATACGAACAAAAATTAATCTGTATGATTTTAATTCCTTAAACTTACTACATGTCTTAAGGCCCAAAATACAATCTGTCTTTGTGAATGTGCACATTGAGAGAGGTTAACTTGGCCATCTTCTATGTGGATGTTTTACCGATTTCTGGCAGAAGTTTATTAATCTTGTTGATGATTGCCTATTACTCCTATCATCACCTATTTCTCCACTGTATTTTTTTTTACTCTGTAATAGTTGAGGTTGTTATTGGGTATGTACAGTTTAAGATTGTACCTTCCTATACCTTTTATCCTTATGGGGCATGTCTTTATCTCTCTTAATATTATCTGCCTTGATAAATGTGTCTAATCTAATACTGTAAGAGCCATTCCAGTCTCATGTTTAACTGTTTGCCTTAGTTGTCTTTCCACTCATACACCTTCAATGTGCCAGTGGTTTTTGTTTCTCCTTTTTCAGACAATTTGCTGTGTCGTTGGGGAGGGGGTGTCCATCTCCTGGGATTACAATAGGCATGCACCACCATACTCAGCTTGTTCAGTTTTAGGGATCCATCCATACTAGGTAAGTAGTTTAACCATCTGAACTACCTCACCAGGCCCATCTTTATTATATTTTCATTTATTTATAGAAGAGTGTGAGTGTGTGTATGTGTATGTGTTGGGGGGGGTGGTTTGGGTGTGCACGCTCATGTGTTCATGTGCACATGACAACGGGCATAAGAAGGTGAGGGGAAATCTATCCTGTCCTCCCAAAGACAGAACTCAAGTTTGGTGGCAGATGTCCTTACCCCCACCCCACCAAGCCATCTCTCTAGCCCCTTCTTTCTTTGTTCTTAAAGTACATCCCTTAGACACAGCATATTGTCAAGCCTTGCTGTTTATCTGTTATAATCTCTGTCACAATTAGGATATTTAGACCATTAATATTTAATGGAGTCAAATGGCATGCGGATTTGATGTCTACACTTTTACAATTTTAGGTTATCTCTCTGGAGTCTTGGTTGGTGGATGGGTTGCTCTGTAAGCAGTTTGGGAACATTCCTTCCCTTTCTATTTTATGGAATCTTGAAATAGCCAGTCACATCACATTCACAGTCAAGAAGAGAGAGAGACAAATGCTTGCTTGCTTGCTTGCTTGCTTGCTTTGCACTCAGCTCAATTTCTTTACATAGTTCAGGGCTTCCTGCCTAGGGAATGGTGCTGCTCACAATGGACTTTTTCTTTCTGCTTCAATTAACTTAAATAAGATAATTTCCCATGGATAGGACAACACAAGTGTAAGCAATCCCTCATTAAGACTCTCCTCTCAGGTGATTCAAGGTTGTGCTCAGTGGATAACTAAAATTAATCACATTTGTTGGTTTTTTTTGTTTGATTTGGTTTGGTTTGGTCTGGTTAATTCAATTAAGGGTTGTTGGTCTTCTTTTCAAATGATCAACTCTTTCTTTTGCCAGTTTCTTATACAGTCTTGTATATTTCCATTTCATTAATTTCTACAGCAATTTTCATTATTTCCGTCTACTGACCTAGGGTTCAGGCTTGTTCTTATTCCTAGGACCTAAGGTGTACCATGAAGTTATTTATTTGGCATCTCTTTGATTTCTTGATATGCACACTTAGAGCTATACACTCCCCTTTTAGGGCTGCTTTCCTTGTATCCCACAGATTTTGGTGTGTTGTTTCAATTCATTATAAAAATTTTAAATTTCTTGACTGTTTCTTCTAGGACCCATTTATTGTTCAACAACGATTTGTTTAATCTCCACGTGTTTGTGTATGCTCAAAGTTTTCCCTTGCTGTTGTTTTATTATTCCATTGTGATCAAATAGAATACAAATTATTTTAATTTTCTCATATTTGTTGAGACTTGCTTTATGTTCTTATATATGACCTATTTTAGATAAAGTTTCGTGGAGTGCTAAGAAGCATGTGGGTTCTCTTGTGTTTGGGTGTAAATTCTGTAGATGTCTGTTACATCCATTTAATCAATAATGTCATTTAATCCAGATATTTCTCTATTTACTTTTTGTCAGGGTGCCTTGTCAATTGATAATAGTTGGTTATTGAAATTAATCTCTAGAATTGTGATGTGGTTAATATGCTCCTCTATATTTTGTTTTCTAAGTATCTCTTGCATCTGGGTTAGAATTTCTTTTTCTTAACTCTGGGAACTTTTCTTTTAGGATTCTTTTTGAAAATGTTTTCTATGCATTTAGAACCTAATTCTTCATCATTATGCCATTACCCATAGAGTTGGTCTTTCCACAGTGTTGTGTGTGTCTTGGAATTACCACTTGCACATTCTTACTATTCTGTCATTATCCTTGATTAATTGTCTCAATTATTCACTTTGTCAAGCTCAGATACTTCATCTTCTCTTTCACCCATTCTCTTGGTGAGACTTTTCAGGAGCTTTTCATTTGACTTCTTGTTTTTCATTTCCAACATTTCAGATTGGCTTTTCTTCAGCATTTATCTTTACTGATTTTTTCTTTTATATCTCCATCCTTATTTCACTCAGCTGTTTGTCCTCAGGAATTATTTTCTTCTTTCATTTCCATGAGTATCCCAATAATCATTATTTTGAATTCTATGTCTGGGTTTTCATGTTATCACTCTCTCTAGGGGTTATTAATGTAGGAGTATTGACTTCTGGAGTTGTATGGCCTTGGTTTTTATGATTCTTATATTGCTGAACTAGAATTTTATATTTTATTTTTATTACTATTATTGTTGTTGTTGTTTAGCTTTGTTTTGATCAGCTATGTTCTTTCAATGTTCAATGGGACTTGGACATATTAGAGTTGATGTGTACAGTTCACAGTACAGAAAAGACTTTGTCTAGGAGCCCAGGGTACCTCGTGCAACCTGAAGTATACCATAGCTACCGGATACTCCATTATGCAAAATACCATACTGGCCAGTTAACAGCAGTGGTCTTCTGGCTTCAGTAACTGTTGGGAGATAAACAGTAGGGACAGTGTGACATATACTCAGATTTTAGTTACTGAAGTAAGGTGCGAGGGATAAATGGGGTGGGTGAGAATAGGTAAGAAAGTAAGTAGATAGGAGAGTTGGGATATAATTAAGTTCCACAGACTTTAGAGACTGTTAAAGCTTCGGAGAATTAAAAGGTAGAGGTAAAAAGAGGAGATAAGGATGAGAGAAAGAGCAAAAGATGTAAAAAGTCAATGGGAAGTATACGAATTGTAAGTGAAATGATAAGCATAGAGACAATGTGCCAGTCATAATGAAGGCTGGAAAGACAACAGGAAGTGCGCCACAGCACACTGGGTGGAGAAACACACCTAACGACCCGAAAACCTCACGAACGAACCCAGGAGAATCACGTGACGTATGCCCGAGAGCAGAGATTAGACAGTAGAAAATAAATGAAAACAGCATTTATGAAGTCAATTTCTGGCGTAACTGTGCTGAGAGATGAAAGTCTCAGCGCCTCTGGCTCTGGCAGGCTTGACTTGGTATGGAGGGAGAGGGGGCAAGTGAGAACTCTCCGTTGCTTCCCCATTTGACATGTGGCTGGGAGGCTGTAAATCCTTTGCTGGTGGTTTCTTTTGACCCCTGCCCTCCACCTTGACCTCTTCTGATCCTGCAGATTTACGTGAGGAACAACAGTTTCCATGTAGTTATTCCTTGGCATTTTTGAAGCTAATGTACAAGTTATTTAACATTCCAATTTCATTAAGATACGTGATATATGGCAATTTTACTGGTAATAAACCCTACCTAGAATCTGGTTGCTTTCAGAGGAAACAGGGTCCAGCTCATATTTAACATTAAATACTTTTTTTCTTCAAGACAATTCTTATGCATTCCAGGGTGGTCCTGAACTTTTACTGTAGCTAAAGATGACTTTGAACTAATCCCGCCTCTTCCTCCTTCGTGTTAGGATGAGAGGCATGTGCCACCAGACAAGGATTATCCAGGGCTAAGGAAGGAACCCAGGGTTTCGTTCCTGCTAGGCAAGCCCTCTACCTACTCACAAGAGCTCCTGACTAACGTTTCTCTGTTATCAGAATCTGTACTTCTGGTCTGATGTGTGCACTGAGATGAGCTTCAGATGATCCCAAAGAAGCACAGTGAATGCTGTGATCACCTGTCCATCAAGAGCAAGCCCTGATTCAGAATAACTCACTGCAGGGAGATTATAAGGTCAGCCACATTCATAAACATTTCTTCTATTGTATTACTATAGAAAATCTTAAAATCACAAAGATTTTTATTCTTCAATAACAGCTTACTGTCACATCTTTTTCCCATATTGATATCCCCTGCCAGCCAGTTCTATAAACAGGTTTTATGATTGATAGGTGTATTAACCCTGCAAAGCACAAAGGATCAGAACATGGCTTGACCCTACTGAACTTTCCCCATTCTCAGGCATATCACAATATACAGCAAAATTGAAGTCTCTGGCATGCATTTTTTTTTTTCAGTAAGCAAGTCCATTGCATTTTCAGTAAGAAAAATAATAGCCTTAGTAACAATCAGTACTTTGTATAAGGCACAAAGTGTGTCTAAATTCTATTCCTCTCTTCCAACATTAATATAAAATTGATCCTTTCAAGGGTTAATTCTTCCTTATTCACTAGAATTTTAGTTGTTTCATGAACTTTCCATTTCAGCCACTTCCAATGCATCACTGTGCATTGCATTCAAAGCAACAGAACCTGAATATTTTCATTGAATTCTGGATAAAAATTTCATAGGTTTGAACCTTAAACCCTTGGCTCAATATTTTATATGCTTCGTCTAAAGCAAACACTTGGATCCATTTTAGAGAAACACATTCTGTTTAAAATATCAATTATTCTTCCAGGCCTTCCAGCAACAGTGCTCGGTACTTCATCCTGTAGCTTCTGTATTTCACTTCAACCTTCCAACAACACAGACATAACAAGTAGCTCAGACACAGTCTCCAAGTGTAGAAATTTCTATCTGAATCTTTAATACATGAAATAGTGAATAGCTTTCTGCTGAGCAGCTGAAGCCATCTCAAAACCATGTGTATGCTAACTGTACGTGATAACCCATGTTTGCAATCCCAGCACTCTGGAGGGTGAGGCGGGAGGCCCTCCCACGCTCACGGAGTTAGAAGTATCAGTGCTGGGAAATGGCCACTTTGTGAAAAGCAATCTACAGACTCAAAGCAATTCCGATCCAACTACAAGTCCATTCTCCATGGAAAGAGAAAAACAAACCGGACATTCATGTAGAAACACAAAAGAGTCTGCATAGCCAAAGCCATCTTAAAAGACAATGCTGCTGGTGTTGCCACCATGCTTGATTCCCAGGTCGCTCCGGAATCACCATCATAATAATAGGATGGTACTGGCAGACGCATAGATTTGTGTAATAGAATTGAGGAGCCAGATATAAGATCATTTTTATTAGGCTGCTTTACAGAAAAAGGTCCCAAAGTACAGCATCTTCAACAAATGGTCCCAGAAAAACTGATAATCAACACAGAGAATAATAAAACTAGATCCTTCTGTCATCCTTCACAAACTGAGTCAAAGACCATAACATAAAACCTAAAACTCTGAAACTGTCAGAAGAAAATGTAGGGAGTATACTACAAAGATACAGATGTGGTGGCTCTTCCTGGCTGTCAACCTGACACTATCCAGAATTACCCAAGCTACCGGGTATATCTGTGAGGATTTTCTCTCAACTGAATCATTTGAGATGGGAAGGTTTTTCTTAAGTCTGGGCCATACCTTCTGGTGGCAGCCTACACAAAGGTCATGGAAAAAGGAAGCTCTTAATCTTCGCCTGCTTGCTCCCATTCTCACTAGCAAGTCCATTCCTTCACAGGTATTAGAGCTTACCCACATCTCCCAATTCCAG
Source organism: Cricetomys ansorgei (assembly GCA_026225945.1). Lineage (NCBI taxonomy): Eukaryota > Metazoa > Chordata > Mammalia > Rodentia > Nesomyidae > Cricetomys > Cricetomys ansorgei. The sequence continues at coordinate 11,523,696 of JAMJFZ010001815.1, forward strand.
CATATCCTGAAGACCAGCTGAAATCCAGCCTTGTGGACTGAACAACTACTAGATTCTTAGACTCTGCATTGGGAGACAGATATTGTTGGAACAGTCGGCCCATAACCTGTAAGATACTCTAATAAATCCCTCTTTCTCTCTCTCTCTCTCTCTCTCTCACACACACACACACACACAATTACTCTATCAGCTCTGTTTCTCTAGAGAACCCTGACCAATACAATAGAATTTCTTACTGGGGGAACTCCAGTTGCTCAGGAAGTAAGGCCATTAATGAACAAATGGGATCTCATGAAATTCAAAGGCTTTTTTACAGCAGAGACAAATGCCATTCGAGTTAAGAGGCAGTCTACAGAATGGTGGGGGGATCTCTGTCACTGACATACCCCACAAGAGATCAGTATCTAGAACAGCAGTCCTCAACCTGTGGGTCACAATCCCTTTGGCAGTTTTACAAGGTCACCTAAGGCCAACTACACATCAGATATTTATCACAATGTGTAATAGTAGCAGAATCAGTTATGAAGTAACAATGAAAATAATTTTATGGTTGGGCGTCACCACAGCATGTGGAACCGTATTAAAGAGCCGCAGCATCAGGAAGGTTGAGAACCACTGATCTAGGGCATACGAAGACACTAAGAAACTATACATCAAGAAAATGAACAACCCAAACAGAAACTGAGTGCTGAAAATAAATACAAATAAGCAAACGGACGGAGGAATTGAGGTTCGGACCTGTCACGGAACATTATTCAGCTTAAAAGAAAAAAGATGAAAATTTCTGGGAAATGGATGGAACTGGAAACTATTATCAGAGTGAGAAAACCCAGGACCAGAAAGACAAACGCCGCATGTTCCCTCTGCTGTGTGGATTCTAGCTTTGAATTTTAGATGTCTGCGTTTAACCTGGAGTGCCTTTGGAGCCAGGAAACTACAAAGGGGTCCTGAGAGGTGAGGGCAAATGAGCCCCTAAGAGGGGAGGGGACTGGAGAACACATATGATATGAAAGTGGGAGGGAGAATACTCAAACTGGAAAGGTTTAAGGTGGGAGGAGGGGGAGAAAGTTTGGAGGAGAGAGTTAATCAAAAAGTCAAGACGTTATAAAAAAGCCTTATGGAAGCTACTACTTTGTAAGCTAATTTAAAAAAACAGTTTGATCTAGATGTCCATCAACAAACGGTAAAATTGTAGTACAGATATATAATGAAAAATTCCAGGAAACGGATGGATCTAGAAACTATTATGTGAGTGAGAACCCAGGACCAGAAAAACATTGCATGATCATGCTGTTAAACGGCCTTCTAGATAGAGTGGCCAGAGAAGCTTCGCTTTGCGGTGGGCAGTGGTGAGTAAAAAAACTCACAATGGGTCAAAGTGATGAGAATCAGTGACCGCTTGGTGCTCAACCCCCAACCCCCACCTTAAGGGTTCAGGGGACATCTGGAAGAAAGTGAGAACCTGAGGACGAGGAGTGCTGCGAAATGCTGTCTTCTGGATATGACATCATCCTTGCCCTCACGAATTCATAGCAGGTGCCAGTCACTACAAATCCTGTAGAAGATGTCATCATAGCAAGAGCCCACTCCCTGGTACCAAGATCTGTCTTAGTTACTTTTCTATTGTTGTGATGAGACACCCTGACCAAGGCAACTTATGAAAGAAAGCGTTTAATTTGAGCTTATATATTCCATGATGCTAGAGCAAAGACACGGTCACAGGAAGAGTTGAGACCTTACATCCGAGTCTACAAAATGCAGAAAGCGTGCACTGGCAATGGAGTGAGTCCTCTGAAACCTCTATGCCCACAACCCAGTGACACCCTCCCCCAACAAGGCCACACCTCCTAACCCTTCCCAAACAGTTCCGTTGTCTGGAGACCAAGCATTCAATCATATGAGCCTATGGCAGCCATTCTCATCCAAACCACCATCACATGTACAAAGTTGTCAAAGAACACATTTTATTAAAAATGCCAGGGACCACATTCAACTGTAACTTTGAATGGTCTGAAAGTTTGATAACTGTTCTGTGCTAAATAAAATCTGGGATGTGGAGAATGCTAGAGGATATTTCAACTTACTTTTAAAAGTACCTGAAACTGTATACTCTTGAATTAAAGATATGTTAACTAAGGCCCAATTGTATATCTAATTTTTTTTAAAATGACAAACATTCGTCTCTTACTCTTTAAGAAAAAAAATGGATATAGAATATTTGAAAAATTGCACAATCTGTGAGAACTAAGAATTTCAATGACTTGCTGAAAACCTCAAATAGTCATTCATTAACATTTAGTGAACTTCACTACGTCCTAGACTGTAACAGTTAGCTGGTATGTCTCAGCAAGGAAGACAAGGAGGCATTTTCATAGGTGCAAATCCTGCCAGACATCAGCAGAGGGAACCACTATCATGGCAAGCACCATTCTGGACAGCAGAACCCTGATCATCTGACCTCAGGGGTTTTAATTAATACCTCAGCTCCTCAGGTCTTCTATTGGTAACACATGCAGATCATGAGGATTTACATAAAGCCAACACGGGCAGACCATACAAAATGCCAAGACCTAGGCAGCCCCTTCCCAACAGTGCACAAAACAACCATTTTAAATGTAACTAAAAATAAACTTCTACAACATGTCCCCCTTTTATGTATAAGACAATAAAAAAACAAAACTGTTTTAACACTACGCCAGCAAAACTATTTACCAGAGGAACAATCACAAGGCTGCTACGATGCACAGGACCAAATGAAACCAAACATCTATCAAGCTTTTCACAATGTCTTTGGACAACATAAAAACATTATCAATGTCCAATTATCTGCAACTGACTCATGATCTTCTGGCTCTGGCTCTGACATCTGTAGTAAACACAGCTTGTCCTCCAGGCTCTAGCTGGCTCCACTCCACTGCTGCTGCTGTTCTTGGTAGTCATCCCACAGTAGTGGCATCTTTAAAGCTTCTGGGGTCCCTTGCTGCAACTGGGCTGCACTTTCACCAATAGCCTCTCCTGGGCTCTCTTCATGGTGCCAAGCCTCAACTTCTCTGCATGACCCCTTCATGCCTTCAAAACCAGCACCACCTGGGTACCAAGTTCTTACAGTACCAAGTTCGGCTGCCAGCAAAAGATATAACTTCAACCAGTTCTGGAAGACAGCTTCTGTGTGCTGACCCCAAGGAAATACTTTCCATATTTTAAGATAGAGTCTGGATTTCAGGGGAAAAACTGGTCAGTTCAAATAAGTGGCTTCTCAATTCCAAGCCCAGGCTTCCACAGCAGGAGATCCTGGGCTGATGGGAAGAATCTCTAGCTGAAATGTCTTGGTGGTTTGGATTTCCCTTCCATAACTGCTATGGGAAAACATACAACCTTCTCCACAGATCCCAAACACAAGACCTTGAGCGTCACACACACACACACACACACACACACACACACACACACACACACACACAACACAGCTATCAGAAAACTCAGAACACTCTGAGAACAGAACACTCTGGCTCTCATTTCCTGTGCCTCAGCTACTGCCAGTGACAAGAAAGAGAGTGGCTAGCCACTGGAGCATGTAGCCACACTGTTTCCCTGTGCTAGGGTCAGCTCCATGATGGAAAAGCAGTTAGAACCTTGCTTTCTAATGCTTTGATGGACCCTGCCGAAGTTCTCATACTTATGAGAAGGTCTTCTCAATTTTTTCAGTATCCTTTATCTGTACATAGTTCTCTCTTTCTCTATAGAAGCCTCTCTCTGTGGCTCTCACTTTTGGCTCTTACCTCTTTCTCACTTAATTTCCACAGCCTTCTCTCTTCCTAGAGGCTCATTTCCTTCCTTACTCTCCTCTTCCTTCAGAAGATGTCTACTCATCATTTTTTACATATATATAATCTCAGACTTCTAGAGACTGCTCTGAGTGTACCTTACTGGACTCTGTGAGGTCTGGAGTTTCTTTCTCTTCTTCCTTATCGCCACACTGGATGAGGCTGGTCTGATGTCGCACCCTTCTCTGCTTTCTACCCACCATGTTGGTGTGCCATTTGTAGTTGCACATTGTTGTATAGGATCATCAAGGAAGACAAGGAGGCATTTTCATAGGTGCACACCCTGCCAGACATCAGCAGAAGGGAACTACTATCATGGCAAGTGCTGTTCTGACAGTGAAACATCGATCATCTGATCTCAGGGGTTTTTATTGGTACCTAAGCTCCTCGGGTGTTCTACTGATAGCACATGCAGATCATGAGGAATTCACATAAAGCCAACACCTGCAGACCATACAAAATGCCAAGGCCTAGGCAGCCCCTTTCCCAACAGTGCACAAAACAACTATTTTAAGCATAACTAAAAATAAACTTCTACAACACTGGACACTGACCTATGAGGTGGAATTTAGACGGCCTTCAAGTCCCTCAGAGTGTTGTTAGGAGAGACAACAGAAAGCTCCGGCCAAAAGCTGGAGACAAAGAGGAGGGAGACGAGAAAGTTTCCTCAAGGGATGGCCTGGGTTTTGAGGGGTTATGAACTGGGCTTGAGGAGCAGTCAGTGTTGGCTGAATGCGTTTGTTTCAGTAGGAGTTATAGAACAAAGAAAATGGAAAGGTTTTTCTCAACTGGAAGTACCATGAGCAATAACCACAATCTTAAAGGGACATTACAGGAAGTGTAGACAGTAGAAGATTGTCCTTTCCTGCATGACTGAACTCTGTTCTGTGGGAAGGCAAGTTTGTCCCAAAGACCATCAAATACAAAGTAGAACGAAGAAACCCTAAAGAATATATATTTTAGATAGGGCAGTGTGATTGCTTAACCAACACTCTCCCTTTCCTGTCTTGGCTGAAGATGCTATGGAGGAATCAAAGTTCACATCCAAGCATCTTTTGCAGAGAGAGGGAGCCTTGTGAGAGTCTGGCCAGTGAAAGCAAGCAGCAAGCTTACTGAACAGGGTCAACCAAATACCTCTTCCCCAATCTAACTGTTGGTTGGCTCTGTCCCTTTCCTCCTTCCATCCTTTCGTCCATCCTTCCCTGCGCGTCTGGGACTCTGTTGCCATACTGTAATTCTGAGGGAAGTCAAGTTTGTCCCAAAGACCAGCAAAGACAAAGCAGAACTGAAGTAACCCTGCAGTCACCACTAATCTTCCTGCTAAGAATACAAACATGTACACTGATGCTCCATTTTGTGTGGGCTTTTTATTATTGACTATAATTGTCTCCAAGACTGGTAAGAGTTTAAAGAATTATTATTTTTTAGAATGAGTATTATTAAATTAGTATAAATAGATTGTAGAGGGGGGTGCAAAGACCTCCAGAAGCTTATAGCAGGGCTCAAGCCAAGAATCAGCAAAGGCAAAAACAAGGAAGGCAGAATCTGGAGTTAAACACAAGCTATGGTACAGTGGATGAGGGAGCAAACTGAACAACAGTGGGCTGAAGGGGTGTCAGTCTCCCGAATGAAAGTAAGCATAGATACAGTGATGAATCAGACTTCAATTTTGTACACACTTTGATCTAACAGCCTATGGGATAGCCAACACGAAAACAAGCAAAAAAGAGAGTTGACTCTGGAGCTGGGACCAGAAATGAGGCCGATGAATACCAATTTCCAAGTGATCTTTACACGAGGATGAAGTCACAATGTGTATGTGGAGAAAGTCCACAAATAAAATATGAATAAAGGAAAGAAATGAGGCCCAGCAAACCTAATACAGAAAGTAGACTGGCAGTTTCCTAAGGCTGAGCTGAGGAAGAGAGCAAGGGGCTGGATAAAGGGAAATAACTGGCAACAGGCATGGGTTTCCCTCTGGGGTGACGACTGTTGAAAGTTTAATTGCCAATGACTGTCCCACCTTATGAATTCACTGAAAACAATCACATCGAATAGATGAACTATAAAGTTTGTAAATTAGGTCTCAACAAATCAGTTTTTTTTAAAAAAAATCAAGGCATGTAAGCAGAAGAGAATGGGTGCATGAACAGAGGCAACCACGGCGAGAAAAGATGGGGCTGGAATCATTAACGCGATTGTCCAAAGAGCAGGGAAGAGGTTGTGAGAAGGAATGAGTGCCCAACAGTATCCAGTACTGGACTGCCAATTAAACCCAAATCTGAAACATCTCATTTAGTGATTTATCAGTCCTTGGTGAGCTAAGTGTATGAGATTTTAAGGAGAAGCAACAGAAACCAGAGTACGCTGGGGAAGTGAGACAATAAGAGGTGAGAATTAATAAATTATAGGCAAAGGCGGGTTGAATGAGAATGCCCCCATAAGCCCATGTATTTCCATGCTTAGCCCCCAGCTGGTGAACTGTTCATGAAGGATCAGAAGCTGTGGCACTGGGGGTGGGCTTTGAGGCTTCAAAAGACTCACGCCAATCTTAGTACACTCTTTCCGCCTCCTGCTTTGTGGCTCAGATGTAAACTCTCAGCTACTGCTCCAGCACCATGTCTATCTGCTGCCATGGTCCCAACCATGATGATCACGGACTAGCCCTCTGAAACTGCAAGCAAACCTCAATTAAATGCTTTCTTTTGTAAGTCGCCTTGGTCATGGTATCTCTGCATAGCAATAGAACAGCAATCAAGACACTTCCTACACTGGAAAGAGCAGCAATGTGTGCGGGTATCTCTGTGGTGGGGTGTGGACTACCTTTGGATATCTGCCCAGGAGTCACGTGGCTACGTCATATGGTCATTCTATTTTTAATTTTCTGAGAAGCCTCCACACTGATTCCTCTAGTGTCCGCACCTATACTCCCAACAACAGTGGATAAAGATCCCTCTTTCTTCATACCTTTACCAGCATTTGTTATCATTTGGTTTTTTTCTTGATGGCTTTCATTCTAACTGAGGTAAGATAGAATTTCAACATGGTTTTAGTTTACATGATGACTAGAGATATTAAATACTTTAGAAAGTATCATTGGTATTAATTTATTTGTATTTATATTTATTTTGTATTTGTATTTATTCTTTTGCAAACTATCAAGATCATGGGCATATTTAATGGGTAGCGATTTGGGGTTTAGGGAGTATTTAATTCTTGAAATTCTTTATATATTTCAGATAGTAACCTCTTATCTGAAGTGTAGCTGATGAAGATTTTGAGGAGAGGAATTTTCAAGAAGAAAGCGAAAAGCTGATATAAAAATTTCATGTACTTAAAAACAAACTGTAATCCAAGGGGAACAGGGGAGGACAGAGGAAGAGGGACATATTTGAGCCAAGTAGAATGGTAAACATGTATGTAAATGCATAGTGAAACCCACTTTTGTGCTAACTTAAAAATGAGAAATCTATAACATATCCATAGCCAATAAAAAAAAAACATTCTTTTATGTGATAAATACCTACCATTTTGTACATTCTGCATTAGGATTTACAATGACACACCAAACACTTGAGCAATATAGCTCCACGCTAAAGCAATTGCCTGGCATGTATGAGGTCCTGGGTGCAAATTCCAGCACTCCCACCACCACCATCTCACACACACACACACACACACACACACACACACACACACGCGCGCGCGCGCGCAAGAAATCCTCAGACAGATGGTATCTGCAGTTAGGACATAATTCAATGGTGTCCAATCCTTGGAACACAAAGCATGATACCCTTCCAAATCTCAGCTTCCTAGCAAGCAGTAAGGCCAGGCCACATATGTTTGTTCACATGCTCTGTGGCACAGGCCACGACTTTTTTTCCTCCCTGAAGGTGAAAAGAGAGTGATCAGACCGCGTTGTTATAGTTGAGAGTTGCTTCTCTTCGGGGGCTCATGGTAGGTACCCTCCTATGAGTTCAAATCAAAGAGTTTCACCAAAACTTAGAGTACCATACAAGCTCGTTTTCATTGCAGTCGGCATTCACCCAGCTCCATAGTCGTTTAGAAAATTTCAAGAGCCCTTTACAAGGGTGCGCTGTGTCTGCTCTTGCTCCTGCAGGCTACTGGCTACCATCGTACTTCAGCATAAACATCACCCCTCGGAGGTGATGCTTATGTTCCCCACGATGATGATCATGGACTAACCCACTGAAACCGCAAGCAAGCTCCCAATTAAACACTTTCTTTTATAAGTTGCCTTGGTCACGGTGTCTCTCCAGAGCAATAGGGCAGCAACTAAGACACTTCCTATACTGAAAGGAGCAGCAATGAACCTGGCTGTGCAAGTATCTCTGTGGTGGGGTGTGGAGTCTCTCCACCATCAGCCATTTCAACACCACTTATTCCAATCATTCTTTTTTTGCGCATAATTTGTTGTGCCTTTCCCCCCCCCCCCCGGCCCAATCCAGAAGGCAGGATTGCTTCACATGCTTCACATGATGCTTTGGCAGTGAGATGTTCTGCACTCTATAGAGACACTACCTGCAATGGGACTTGCTGCCAGCGAGAAGCTAAGAGACCGAGAGAGCCTTGGCCAAGGTGGCCCAGCGAGGCTGCGCCAGAGCTTGTGAGTTCCACACACACCCCCTTTCCATGACACCAGCACTGTCAGACTTCTGTTCTACAATCTAAACCGTTGGCTCATTTTTCAGTCTAAAGGTTGGAAAAATCTGAACTTTGAATATGCTTTTGTTTAGACACATGAAAACGTAGGAGTTATCTTTTTTTAACCTTTTCCCTCTCTGGGGGTGGGGGGTGGGCACTGTCTTGTTTTTGCATTCAGCAATTGCTTTGTTACTCTGTGAGGTAAGACTTGAATAAATGGCTGTGCTGAAAAAATAGTAAAATAAGCTCCCTGGACAGGACGAAGCTGTCGTTTTGACATACACTTTGGCTGCACATTTGCACGCCACAGTCTCTGACGCTTTTACTACAATTGTGACTCATAGCTGGAAGCAGCACAGCCGTTCAGTTACTGTGACGGAAGAACCAGTAACTGTAAGACTTCAGCACTGATGCTGGGGCGACTTAGAATTCTTGGGGCACGACTATGAAGCCTCAGCGCCTTCATCAACCCTAGCGTCTAACACAGTCCTTCATAAAGAAGAGACTAATGTGTTTACTTTGAAAATAATTGGGTCACACTAAATGAACACCATATCGTGTGTATGGTTGCCACTCGTGACTGATTTAATTAGTATAAATTAATCTAGACCTAGAACGAAGCTAGACAAAAATTTATTTATAACAATAACCTAATTATAAAGAATAGCTCAATAATAAAGCATTATTTTCTCCAACCCAGAAAATTGGGTGCTCCTTTTCTCACAGTTTTTAAAAAATGTAAACTTATTTTTTAAACTGCAACATAAAACATAAAAGTTATACATATTTACATATATATGTACCATGTGCTCTTTATACATTTATATTGAAATTGGATAAATCCTAATGAAACATTCAAGTTTAATGAGAAGCTATGTAATATGGTTATTTTGCTGACTATCCTCCAGAGTTGGGAGAGGGACCCTCGGGCCTCTAATGAGGCTAGGGTGCCTGGAGTACAGCATACATTTCATCCAGAAGCTCTTAGATAAGCATGGACAGGCAAGGGGAGGGAGTAACAAACTTCTCTATCCAGTTTTATAGAAAGTATCCACTAAAAACACTCAATTTTTCTCTTTCATTAAGAAGTTTGGGCACATTTCCCTATGGACTATGTCAGCACCAAAAGAAATGCAATTGGGGTTCTTGTCTTACCACCCCATCTCTCGCTGTGTGACTCTTCAGGAACTGTTTAATCTGAGTTAACTCTCTTGTTCCCTTTGCCTGAAGCAGGAAGAAAAGATATTTACTCAGATCCTGATAAAGGGAAAGGACACTCTTCTCCTTCCTTAATCAAACAAGGCTTCCCTTATTCGTCCAAGCTGATGAATAGGGATCATTTACCACCATTCACTCCAGGACTCTCAAAGGCATTATAACTGTCTTCATTCTGTGAAGAACAGTACACCAAGATTCTCCTTTACAGTAGGACAGTGCCGTGACCACCCATATCACTCTCTGAAATTTTCTCCAAAACAAGACTGTTACTGCCTGATTTTCATCACAGGAACCTAGGGTAACAGTTACCATTGCTCACAGTTACAGCACAAAATATCGGAAGTCTTCAGGGAAAGTGCACTTCGGAGACACCAGATAGCTGGAAACCAGAATGCCCAGAGTGCACACATGGTTTCTAGACTGTCTTACATCAATGGGAAATCACTTCATTAACTGTTTACAACAGCACATACATACCCTCAACCACACACAATGCAAGTTTTTAAGTAAGCAAACAACACACATATTTCTACCTGACTAAACTGTCCCATCTACAGTTTCTAAGGTCAGGCAAAATTACACAGGCTTTGTAAGAAGGATTAATAACTTCACTGTCTCATATGCTTTTTATTAAATGTAAAGGACTGTTAGAAACCTAGTAACTTTGCAAGTATCTGAAAAGAAAGCACTGGTGGTGACTATAGACCTATGAACATACATATTTCTGATATCTAGCTTCTCACCAAGAGCTTGGATTGAAGAAATGTGCCATTGTATACATGAGGAGAAAAGCACTACAGCTCCTCAGATGTGGGAGCTTTATCTCCTCTGTGGAGGCCCTATGCTCTCTTTGCCCCTTAAGAAGTTTTATGCTGATTCACCTGGGGCAGAGCCCACTGAAATTCCCTGTCCGTGCCGACACCTTCCTGAAGGCGCTGGTGGCAGAAACAACGTCCTCTGCCAGGTGAAACAGCAAAATGTTCTCCAAACTTCATCAATTCCAAGACTGGCGCATAGCTTGTTCAGGTTTCAAAGTGAGTCAGCAGATCCTACATCATGCTTCTTATTTGACCAGGACAGAAATGATGAAAGTGAATTATCCACTTACTAAGATTGGTACAGGGAACACAGAGTACTAATATCTTAGCTCACTGTGATTAGGACTTGCCAGAAAATCAAAGCCTCTGCTTTGATAATATTTTGCAGCAGCTACTAAGAAAAAAATAAAAACACAGAAGAAATACTCATGTCTACTCTAACTTTTTAAATATGCTCCAATCCAAGTAAATGTGGAAGTCTTCCTTAAGGAGAAAAACCTTGGCAGAAATAATGTTCTAAAAGAGAGAAGAAACTATACCCTATGTTTTGCTTCAGGGGAAACGTTCTGTTTGTGGTAAACAGAAAGCAGTGATGACATATGATATTCTTATGCAACACAGTCTATGAATCTCCACACATAAAATAAAATTCCTTGCTCAGTTTACCACGCATAGCCCATCAACAAATTAAGCTGATATTACATTTTATTTTATTGGGAGAGAGGGAAGAAATTCTAACAGAATCTTTTTGTTACGAGTGCCTTAAATTTTACTACTAATATCAAGGTAATTTTTATTATTTTATTTATTTATTTATTTTTGGTTTTTCAAGATAGGATTTCTCTGTTGTAACTCTGGCTGTTCTGGAACTCACTCTATAGACCAGGCTGGCCTCGAACTCACAGAGATTCGCCTACCTCTGCCTCCCGAGTGCTAGGATTAAAGGTGTGTGCCACCAACGCCAGCCAAGGTAATTTTCAAAAGCTTTGGAGAAGGCCAAGCAATCATCAGACAGGGCATATCTGTGTGAACTGGAGACCAGCCTTATCTACATAGTGAGTTCTAGGCCAGCCAGGACTGTACAGTGAGACCCTATTTCAAAAAAAAAAAAAAAAAGAAAAGTAAAACTCTAATTTAAAAGCCTGGGAAAGGTAAATAAGCACTGCTAAATTCTAGGCCATGTTCCAAGTATGTGCATTTTCCCTCTTCTGTCCAACTCTGAATTCTATTTGCCCACCAACAGACTGTTTGCATTCATCCCATAAATATTCATTGAGAACCCATTCTATACCAGGCACTGAGCCAAGCAGTGGTGTCAAAAGAGACCTAGGTTCTGCCCCAAGAACTCACAAGCTAACACATAAAGCAAGCAACAGGTGTACACAAGGATTTCAAACTAGACTAGCAATCTTATGGGATGATATCAGGCATCAAACAGCTGTTCCCAGACTTCTTAGCCAATATAGGCTCAATACAAAATGTCTGGGGCTAGTTCACAGCAGTGCTGCTTTACGTCCATCGTTCTGTGTATGGAACAGGTGGATCTTTTTCAAGTCTATCCCTACATCGTAATGTCTGTACTCTGCCCCCTATTTACTGTTTGTTTAATCTAAACGAGTTCTTCTACTGAATTAATCTGTTATTCAAAGTCTGTTTCACAGCAGACCCAGTCCATGTTGTGGTCCATAAACCTGACCTAATTTTCTAAAGACTTCATTACAGACATGTCTTGATTTTATGTGTTTTCTTTCTTTCCTCCTCCTCCTCCTCCTCCTCCTCCTCCCTCCTCCTCCTCTTCTTCTTCCTCCTTCCTCCTTCGTCCTCCTCCTTCCTCCTCCTCCTCCTTCTCTTCTTCTCCCCCACCCCTTTTTTTTTTTCTTTTTGAGACAGGGACTCACAATGTAGCTCTGGCTGTCCTGGAACTCACCACATAGACCAGGCTGGCCTCAAACCTCAGAGATCCCTGCCTCTGCCCCCAAGTGTTGTGATTGAGGGCGTGTGCTACCACACCCAGCAATTTTCAACTCAATTTTACAAAATGCATGATACCTACCAAAAACAGAATACCTCTCCCATGAACTAGTTATTTTTACATAATTTGTAAAATAATTCTGCACATACAGCCCTGCGGGGTACTATTGGCCCTGTTTTACAGGTGGCAAAACTGGTTTTCCAGACCCCCCTACCCCCGCTAGTTAGTATAAAGCCAGGGACAGGCCTGCTGACTCCTTGACAAGTTATTCTCTCACAAATATTAACTGGCTCAGAGTTCACACTTCCAGGGCACGAGCAATAGGATTATTCAGTATGCAACATAGTAACATTTTGATAATGCAGTTAAACTTAAACAAGCACAACCCAGCAAAGCCATCCAGGGTGTGATAATAAAAAAAAAAAACAAAAAAACAAAAAAAAAACCTCTGATTAACAAGTAAAACAAGATGTGAAGTAACTTCAAGTAAACAGCAAGCTGGTAGGAGGGGGTATGCATCACCAGACTTTGCTAAGATGAATTAGCTGTATCACAAAGCAACCTCCATGTCTGGGTATGTGCAACTTTCCCCCAAAGGGAGAAAACTATCTTACTATAACTGAAGATGGGGAAACTAAAGAAATACAATGGGTCAGGAAGATAGCTTGTGTCTTTTTCTACCTGGAGCTGGTCCTACTGCAGTCTCACATACTGGCAGTGTCCAGTCACATACTCTAGAGGAGTAGTCTCACACAGATATTTAAGTACATACTATCCGGTGCATCTTCATCAACATCACTATCGTGTTTAAAAACCCATCATGGACAGCTTTCTAAGACAGTAGCAATGTCACCCAGCGTCTTAACTGGAATGTCTATGATTAAAACTCTTCTGCAATAATGTCCTAACAGGTTTACCCTGTGGTTTATCCAACTGCACAATTTCCGCCCTCTGTGAGCACCCAGGAAGTGCTTCCACCACAGATACAAACTGTAAACTAATCTGATATCCGTTCCCTGGCTAAGTTCTCTAACGCCTGCAGCACATTCAGGGGCTGCCCCTCCCACTTCTGGTAAAGCAAACTCCACTACACACACACACACACACACACACACACACACACACACACACAACAAATCTGTTATAATGATCCATGGGCTTGACTAAGGAATTGCTTAAAAAGAAGCATGTCACTTTGGGCTTAGGGTCTGCAAGCTTCCCATCCAGTGTCCTACTGGCTTCTTAACACGCATGTGATTAATACTGGTACTCTGGAAAGAAAACTACTTCTGACCTTGAGAGTGTGCACTAAATAAATTACCTCAGAGCGAAAGTGATGAGATCTCAGAACAGCATCTGGGGAGAAAAGAGGGAAAATGAGACTCCATTAACTCCTTGTTCTCAGCCTGCCGAGTTACCGATCTCTTACCTGGATTCAGGAAAGCACATTCTAGACATCTCTCTCCAACTCAGTGGGCATACTGGGGCAGGGCGGAGGGAGTATTGGACCATCTGTCTCTAAGGTGATTTCTCTGTAAGAAGTTCCAGCAAAGTTGTGTCTGTGGTGCCCCCAAATCATGACGCTTTACTTTCTTACCCCTAAACTCCAGTGAAAGCTGGGTAAAGCTGAGGGTGCTTCAGCCCAGGATTTAGCTACCTTCTGGGCTGTTAGCAAACTGACCCTAAGGATCGGAATCCGATCCCTCCTCCCAGGTCCTCCGTGGTTATCCAAACCCGGGGATCGCAGGATGGAGGTGAGGGCAAAAGGCCAGGGTGCGTCAAATAAATAAATGTACTTAGCTTGAGGAGCGGGCAATGAATGGGGTAGGGGTAGCAGAGGAGGCTCCAACCTCGCTTCTGCCCAGAAGAAACCGGTTGGTGGCGGCGTGTCTCACCTCTGCTTCTGGAACGCCCGGAAAAGACCGATTTCATCGGATGTCTCCCTTTCTGGAGCCTGCGGTGCCAGCAGCAGAAGAAAACGATGGTGGCGATGGTGCCCAGCAGAAGCAACAAGAGGAAGAGAGCACACTGGATGCTGTAGGGTCTCAGCAGGACGAGGAAAGCCGCGGCGATCATGGTGCGGGCGAGGCGGGGGGCCGCGCGGTGCGGTGCGGTGCGGTGCGGTGCGGGGCTGAGGCGGCGGAGCGCGCCGGGGCGCCGGGCGCGGGACGCAGGGCGGGCGCGGCGGGCACGGGCGAGCGCGGCTCAGCGCGTCAAGCCCGGCGCTCGCGGCCCCGCGCGCGGCCCAATGGCTGCACGCCCCGCGCCGGCCCCGCTACGACTGCTGGAGAGCCGCGGGCAGCGCTCTCGCCATGACTCAGCACGCGGTGCGCCGGCGGCGGCGGCGGCCGCGCCCCTTCCTCCGCAGGAATCCCAGCCCGAATGCGGCCTCCCGGGCGCAGCCCCGCCCGGGATGCAGGCGGCCTGGAGCATCCTCGGACGGCCGCCTCGGGCCTCGGCATCCCGAAGCCGGCGCACGTGGGGCGGGGCGGGGCGGGTGACGTCACGGGCGGCGGCGGCGGCGGCGGCGGCGGCGGCGGCGGCGGCGGCGGCGGCGGCGCGGGCGGGCGCGCGCGCACATGGCCGCGGCGGCGGCCGGGACCGAGCGGCGCGCCCTCCCGCAGGCCGGCTCCGGTGCGCGCACGGCCCGCCAGGCCACGCGCCGGGCGGCGGTGCGCGGGGACCCCCGGGCTTCGCCTCTGCAGCCTCCGCCGACCGACTGCTGGAGGCCGACGTCAGGGGGCGCCAAGGAGCCGAGGGGGGGATCCGGGCTCCCGCCTCCCTGCGCCCGCCGGGAGGAGGCTGGGGCTCCGAGGATGCGGCAGGGTGAGCTGTTCGGTTCGGGGGCGGGGGTAGTCCTCGCGCCTGGATGGGTGCCCTCGGGAGAGGCTCGCCGGGGTCTGCAGACTCGCACCGTCCAACCCCCAGACTCGGTGCGGGTTCTCAGCCCAGACGTGAGCTCCTCCTAGGTCCTCGAACCCTGATCGGTTTCGTGTCTTTGTAGGGAGAGGTGATTTTAGACGTAAGCATCTAACCGATGGAGGAAGTTGGTGATTGGCCTGTAAATACTGCGAGATGCTGTGTCTAGACACCATTAGCGCACGGTGATCGGTCACACTTGGGCACACACTCAACCCTTCTCCCCTTTGCCGTTCCCCACCTCCCCTTATGTCCCCTTATAATCCGCAGAAACTGCATCGTAGTTGTCTGCTGGACACCTGACAGTGGTCGCTGGTCCGGTGCCAACGAAGAAGGCGAGGCGTGAGCGCTGCGGTGTGCTCCTCAGCTGCCACCTGGCGAGGAAGCCAGTGCTGCAACTGCAGCCTGCAGCATCCAAGGCCCGCGGTGCGGTCCTCTGTCCTGCTGCCCTTAAGGCATGCTGTCTTCCCTCTGTGGGGCTGGGTGATTTGTTTTGTCTCATTTCACTAGCATTAAAAAAAAATCCTGCAGTTATATGATATGTGACAAATGATATATTACCACATTTGTGCAATTTCTAGTAACTAGGTTGGAGACTAAATGATTCGTAAAAATCTGAAAGTCAATTGAAGAATTGATAGGAATGCTTGCATTATTTTCTAACTATATAAAACCAACTGTGCAGTTCTGCTTTAAAAAAAAAAAAAACGCTTAGCCATTCGCTGCTGTTAAAGTGGGTGATGTATTTACAAAGTGCGAGCGTTAAAAGAAATGCAGAGAGATGTTGCTTAGCCCTAATGCCAGATTCATAAGTGTGGAAAATAGTGGATGTGTGCTCTTATTTGCATGCTAGTTTCCTAAAGCAAATATTCAGATGGCTGTTAATATGTCACTCATTGAATTGTTCAGGGCTGCGGATGGAAGGGACCTGGCTTGTAGGGTATATTGTGTGTCACAGAGGCTTCACAGGTCCCCTGGCAGTCAGGAGAGCTGCCCACTGCATCATGGGCGCATAGCTGAAGGTTTCCTGATACTGCAGCCCACTGCAGTAAGAAACTGTATTCCTGTCCATTATACAAGGGTTGTTAAAGAAAATCCTGACAGCTTGCAAAGTGTGGCCCACCAGGAAAGGAAGAGTTCACCACACTGACAGAGAGGGGATATGGTAGAGTTATTTTAAACTGTATTATTGGAGTAACCTTCTGCAAACAGAGGGTAGAATATAACTGGTGCAATTTAGGAAGGTCATCCTTAGGTTTCTCAGTGACTAAAACTTGTAAGTGAGCTGAAATGGCAGAAATATATTTGAACAGAAGCAGGTTTAAAACTGCAAACACAGCAGAATATTAGTTTGCCCCAAACTCAACATTTTTAATGACAAAAGGCAGGTAAATAGCTGTTACTAATAGTGCAGTTATTACCATCCTGAACCTTGCTGCAGCCAGTTACAATTTTCAAGTGCACATGAGGACAGCATTTATCTCCGTTCTCAGGCAAATGTTTTACTAGCATGCAATAGGACTTACAAATACTTCTTTTCATATGTATTTATTTCTGTTCTTTGGCTGGGTTATCTTAAGGATACAGACAATAAACAAACCAAATGCTTGAAAGGATTTAGTCTATGAGTCCATTAATTTCTAATTTGTTGCTATTTTATCATTTCTGTTCCAAGTAATAACATGTTAGTAATTTTTTTTTCTTTCTTTCTTTCTCTGTGTGTGATTCCCATTGCATCCTAGAGTTCAATATATATAAATTAGCCAATCTGTCCTTTGGGGAAATTAATTTTGTAGAACTTATGCCTTCTCTTCCTGCTGGATTTTCATTTGAAAAAGAATAATTGATGTTATATAAAAGTCATAAATTTAATATTGAAATTAAGGGTGGAAAAAGAAAGCTCATGGCACAAATCTCTCATACCAAGAAATGAAAAATCACAGTGGAAAATGTTGTAATTTATTGCTTTTATGACAGAGAATTACCACAGTAATCCAAGAGGGAGGAAGGAGCTAAGGAGAAGGTAGTTTACAATGGGATATGGAGAAGTGAGCCATTACATAGCCCTTCTTGTCTTTAGCTTCTCCATCAAATTAGGAATAAGCTTGAGAATTAAAAAAGGAAGTGCGATATTAATTTTATTCAGGGTAAAGACTCAAGACCAAAATGGGGCACCTTGTTCCTATTTTCCATACTCAGTTCCCTGCCCCCATCACAGTTAAAGAAGGATATCACTAACACTAGAGCAGGCAAGCCCAACCTGTACAAATCCCTGTACAGAGGCCAGAGCCTGAGACCCTGACACTGCCCAGTCTGTAAGGTACACGACACACTATGAGTGGACAAGAGAAAGGCTCATGGATGAGAAGGGAGTTTTAGGAATCTTCTCTCCCAAAAACTAACTAGCAGGCTGTGATGGTTAATCTTGATTGCCCACAAGATTATCAGTTTGATCGAACTGAGAAGTGCCTAGGAGATTAACAAAGCACACGTCTAGATTTGTTTGTGATAGCATTTGTTTGTGATAGGAGGAAATGAAGGGGGGAGACTCACCCTGAATGTGACAGCATCATAAGGCCAGTTAGCCCCCCCCTGCCATGTGGGGGGGTTAGTTGTCATGTGAGCTGTTTTACCTTACCACAAACCTTTGAAACCACAAGCCCAAGGCAAATCTTTCCTCCATTAATTTGCTCAAGCATGTCACAGCAATGAAAATCCTACTAATACGCAGTCTTTACTCCATTTTTCCCATTCCTAACTCTACCTCAAAGTTAAGGTCAGGGGGCCTGGAGAAATTGATCAGCCAGTAAAGCGATTACTGTGCGAGCATGAAGACCTGTGTTTAAAAAAAAAAAATGCATGCCTGAATGTTTATAATCTCAGCACTGGGGAGGTGAGTCCTTGGAGCCAGACAGCCTAGCCTATATGTGGAGTTACAGGCAACAAGTGACCCTTTCCCAGAAAATGAAGGCCTGCCAATGTCGTTCAATACCTCAGGTTGTCCTTGGGTACCCCGCTCATATGCTACACATGTATGGTGAACCCTAGCAAAAAGTAAATGGTTTAAAGCAGAACTATCTTGTATATTATTTCCCCAGAGTCAGTAGGTTGTGGCACAATTTCCTAATCAATAGAGAAAACAAAGTTTCTACCCCAAGCTGTGTGAAAAAGATAAGAACAAAAGATGACTCACATTCTGAGCCAAACTGGAAACAATGAATCTTGAACAAGGGTAACAGTGTGAAAAGATCCAACAAACTCATTTAACTGTAGATAGAGAAGTCCAAACCAAACAATGGGTGTGGGAAGAGTCATCAGTAGACTGTAACTGAAATCATACAAATGGAAAAGGAGACAAAAGAAGAGAAAGTCTAGGAAGGGGAATTGGAAGACAGCTTCTGTTTGTGGATTGGGGCAGAGCAAAAGGCAGGGCAGTCGAGTGAGGGGTGTCCCAGCCCAGTGGCTTGCTGGCGCAAATGCACTAACAGGAAAAAGAGAGAAAACGCTGAGGGCTGGGGAGGGACAGACTTCAAGGGATACTCCAGAGAACTGAGTTGTCATGGTAGGAGAGGCTAAACCGCACACAAATGCAGATGGAATAAGAGGGTGAAAGGGGGATCCTCTGAGTCATTGTCCCCAGTCTTTGGAGAAATTTAACTGAAGGAAACAAACATAAAAGTTTGAGTAAAACCCAGGAGTCCTTCTTTTGTCTAGATGGAAGATTCTAGAAACGTGTGTTTGCTTTTTTGCTTTTTGCCTTTTGTTTGTTTTCTTCCTTTTGCTATGGTAAACTGCTCTGTCAAAAGGAACTTTGGGGAAATAGGGTTTATTTCAGCTTCCAATTCAAGGTTATTAAATTCATCTTGGCAGGGAAGCCACAGCCGCCAGAGCTTGAGGAGACATTGCATCCACAGACAGAAGCAGAGAATGCTCAATGCAGACTCAGCTTCCTCTTTCCCTTTCACTCAGTTGGAGACCCAGCACACGAAATGCTGCAGGCCACATTTAGGGTGGGGTCTTTGCACATCAGTTAACCTAATTGAGAACCAACTCTCTCAGACAAGCAGTGGGAAAGAAAAAAAAAACTGAAAAGGAGTTTGTGACTTGTCAGTGTGCTACATTCTTCAACAATGATTCTTTCTGCTGTCAGGGACTTTTCACACTGCAGAGCTAAAATAGTTAGGGTGCCCTGTCCATGGTTTCCCAGCAACACTGACTACTTGGAGAATTGCTTTTAGGGGACGATACGGGAGTCTGTGAGGAGGATCAAAAGAAGATGATGAAGGGTGAAGATTACCCAAATACATCTTATATATGAATGAAATTGTCATAACTAAATAAAAACGTTAAAGATTTGGAGACTTTTGTCTTTGGGGAACAACCAAGGGCAACAGAGATAGGCTGCATGTTTTGGGGAGTCTCATGCACAACATTGACCAACAACTTAAGACACCACGTACTTTAGACACAGGGCCCAGAGGTACCTGAGCCAGAATTGATCCTAATGCCTCCTCCCTGAGGACTAGCTCTCATGGTACCGGAAGGCACCATGCAAGCTTCCAAAGGAATTAAACAACCAACAGTCCTACCCAGCTATGCCTCCTATAAACCATAACAATGACCAGCAAAGCGCCATACCCTTATGAGTGCAATAGTGGCACACATGCTGTAGCAGTTACCAACACCTCTGTGATTGGTCTTCAGACCTACTTGACAAGAGGGAAACCATGCCTGCTACCGGAAACTTCTTGAGGCTAGTGAATTCATGGATCTTGGAGAAGAATGTACAACCACCACTTTACTAAATCAGCACAATTTCTAACTACATTCTAAACATTTGTCCTTATACCCACAGATAAGTGTAAGCCTCACATCTCATCAAGGAAACCTCTTTGAAGCTGGTCCTCAGTTGTGGAGCCCGTCCCCAGTGGCTACATTTATAAAACACTCCTGCCCCTGTGGCTCAAGGAACACTGCAGAAGAGGGGATGGAAAATTGTAAGAGCCAGAGAATCGGAGTTTTCTGTGAAATTGTGTATCCTAGGAATGTCAGAAGCTACACCCATAAAGTCTCAACAACATGACTGCCCAAACATGAGCTGAACAAGGACAACAACAAACATTCCAGAGTAGATGGGGGAAGGCCATGAGAACCTTCAGAAAGAACTACAGGCAACTAAGGAATGCTGAGTTGGGAAAAATAGTCTTCCCCAGGGAAGAGCCACCAATTGGATATCCAATACCAAATGGCCAGCCCTGAAAATATAAATACAAGTAACATTACACAGACTGAGCAGGTTACTATATAGGAATGTATATGTATGTACGTGTACATACATGCATGTAACGATAATTAATGAAAAAAGAGGCTAGGAATTTGAAAGAGAACAAGGAGGCGTATATGGGAGGATTTGGAGGAAGGAAAGGGAAGAGGGAATTATGTAATTATAGTTTCAAAAATAAAAGAATAAAAAAGATATGAGAGCCAGCAAGATGGCTCAGCAGGTAAAGTGCTTGCCCATATGACTTGAATTCAACCCTCAGAATCAGCATAAGGTGAGCACTGTCTCCACAGCTCTCTCCTCTGACCACATGTACCACATGGCTGCCTGTACCTGCACGCATACACATCATGCACACAAATGTGCACACACACAACAATATAGTAATAAGATATGGGGGAGGGGCTGGAAAGATTGCTCAGCAGTTAAGAGCTCAGACAGATCTTGCAAGGGACCTGCGTTCAATTCCTAGCACTCATATCTGGTGGCTCATAACCACCTGTAACTCCAGCTCTGGGAAAAGATTGTACGCCTCTAGCTTCCATGGGCACCTGACATGTTCTTAAAGACACACAGAAATGCACATCATTTTAAAATAACATCTCTATAAAAAACAAAAGGTAGTATGTATGGGATACCTTGGAGTATAGTTGAGGCTTGTAAATTACCTAGTCGGTAATCATACAAGAATAACAAAAGAATGCCTAAGAATTACTCTAGCTAGTAGAAAATAACTCACAAATCACATTAAATAAGTAGTCTACGTGTTCTTCGATGAAGTGTCTCATGTGCTTATAGGGAAAGACAAAGAAGCTTACTTCATGGGGAAGGATCTAATTTGAATAATAGAAGCTTGGCTCTTGTGATTTCCAGTTACCCATAGTCAGGAAGGCCTCATACTATGGCTCACTTTTGATGTGTGAGTTTGGGAAGGGAAAACAGCTGTCATTTTCAGTGATGTCAAATGTTATTTTCAGCAAATGTGCCCTCAAAGAGACTCTATACACATGCTTCTACAATTAAAAAAACATATAAAATAATATAAAGGCATTATTATAAGACAAAATGTTTTAATAGAATCACTTTAGAGTGTACTTTTAATAGCATCAAATTCCATAATAATACTGTGGTGGGAAAATTGTGTCTGAGCTTAGAACATTCAAAAAATTGTCCAAAGTTTGGTAGTTTAAAAACATCAGAATTTGGGAACTCATCTCCTCTATAAGGCTCTGCAGACAGTTTTGAGGAAGTAATTATTATTATCCACAAGCAACCAGAACTCATTTTTGTACCTTCCACATTGATTATAGGATTGAGTCGTGCAGCAAAATACTGAGTCACTTGGCAAGAAAATGTGCTCACAGTTGTAGAAACTGCTGGTGGGAATTTTAAGAGCTGTTCATAAATCATATCACGAAGCTTTTAGAGTCATAAATCTTAGAGTTCATTATTATTCAGGTGGTGTAAAATACTTCTACCACGTCTAAGAATCTTGCAATTTACAAAGAGAACTTGAAAACTGAAAATATTTCCTGGGTGGGTTCAAGGTGAGGTTTGTCATGTGATTTCTGACAGTCTCAACATTTTTTTTTTTTAATTTGTTTGGTTTGTTGGTTGGTTGGTTGGCTGGTTTGTTTGAGATAGGGTCTCCCTGTATAGCCCTAGTTGGACTGGAACTTGCAGAGATCCACTTGCCTTTTCCAAGTGCAAGGATTAAAGTTATGTACCACCATCCCTGGCTCTGACATCATTAAGTGAAAAAAATAAGTTCATAATTGCATAATAAATGTTATTAATGAATAAATATTGATTGATATTCATAATGCAATTTAGTATATTCCTGATAGTAGAACTACAGCCACGTTGAAGACAGTACTCCTATTCCGAAGTCTTTAGGACTTTTGCAATAATTTTTAAATTTATTCTCTGCATTAAATATTTTTATGCTATTGAATCAATTTGTTTATTGTCTCAAAGATTAGTATCACTGAAAAGGGCAGAAATACTGTGACCCAGGAAAGCTGTATGAGTAACTGGTGATTATTGAAAAGTCTTTTTGTTTTTTGAGTACGGTCGGAGAGGAAGCTTTTCAAGACAGTGTTTCTCTGTGTAGCCTTGGCTGTCCTGGAACTCTCTTTATAGACCAGGGTGGCCTCAAACTCACCACTACCACTACTCACCCAGCTAAAAAGCCTTTCAAAAAACATAGTTTCAGATGTTTTGAAATTATCCTAGTATAAGAATATATCAAGACACTTCAGGAACAAAAGGAAAGGTGCATTAAAATGTCTGTATAGCCCCAGACACTTTATGGAGTAGAATAGGAAATCAAAGAGCAAACATGCTAATTTAGAATGTAGAAGAGTTTACATTTCAAAACCTACAGCCTTGGCAGCCCCAGCTCTATAATAGCTCTCCTGTAGGAGTTCTCAGCCTGGAATCCATAGGAGAGTTTCTAGGAATCTGAGTTTATATGGGGAGAAAAAAAATCTCAGTTCTACCCACTCATGATTTCCAGCCTCCCACCAGAGACAGAATGCCACTGCATGTACGTTTGTCCCAGCTGAAGTGCCTGTTGAAGTTTGAGTAGAGTCTGTGTGAAGGGGTTAATGCCCCTATCTTAAGAGTAGGATTGTTATAAAAGGGCAAGTTCCCCTTCTTCTTGTTTTCACCTCTCCTTCTGCCATGAGACGAGGCAGCAGAGGGCTCTCACCACATTCTGACACTTGTCAGACTCCAGAAATTTGAGCGTGCATGCATGAGTTTGTATGTGTGTGTGTGTGTGTGTGTGTGTGTGTGTTTGTAACACACAGACTCATATATATACACACACATATATATACACACATATATATGTATATACACACATATGCACACACGTATACACACACATGTATACATATATGTATGTATATATATGTGTGTGTATACATATATATATACATATACGTATATATACATATGCATATACATATACATAAATGTTTTTGCAGTACTGGGGACTTAACCCAAGGCCTCTCTCATTCTAGGTTCACACACTGTCACTGAGCAATAGCTACGCCCAAGCCAGTAGAATTCCATTCATTGTAAAGGACCAAGCCTGTACTTTTCCATTGTAGAAGCCCAGGATGTACTCTATTGAGATGCTGCTCAGCCATCCTTGTGGGCCTCAGCTCCTGCTCCCTGTCGTATGCCCTAGACACCAGACCCTCAGTATTTCATCAGCATAACCACATTCTGTCATGAGACTTTTCACTTCATTATGTGATTTTCACAGTCCAGCTTGGCAGTTCTTATATCCTGAGGAACCCTCATGTCTCTGTTTTACAACTTCTGTTTCCTCCAAGTTCCTTTCTGTCTAATTGGTGAAGAGTGGACTCAGTGCCCATGCATTCCACACAGAAATGGACTTTGACTCATCATCCCCTAGGGCCTTTCAACTCCTATGGCCTAGGATGCTTGCTGTCCTTTACAAAAATCCCATGGCCATCTGTCATGAGATAAGAATCTACCTTGAGAGAGCGCTGCAGGGCTGCAGTTAGTATCCCAGACTTCCTGTTGACCTGATAAGCCTCAAGCTGGGACATGGTGGAGCAATCTTGAAATCCCTCCACTCAGATGGTGGGAGCAGGAGGATTGCAAGTTTCAGGCCAGCTTGGAGTGCGAGATGTGATGGTTAGCCCTAATTGTCAGGGTGAGTAGATTTGGAATTACCTAGAAGACACGTCTCTGGGTGTGTTTGTCAAGGTCTTTCCAAAGAGGTTTAACAGAGAAGAAAGGTCTGAACATAGCTGGGAACAAATCCCATGTACTGGGTCCAAGACTGAATGAATACAGAAAAGGTGGGTGGGCCAGATGAACCAGCGTTCCCACACGCACACTTTCTGACCTCACACTCCTGCTGCTGTGTCTTCCCACAAGGATGGACTACATTCACTCAAACTGAGCCAAAATAACCCCACCCCTTAAGTGGAATTTTACACATATTGCCTCCCAGCAGTGAAGAAGAGTCTATTATAAAGCCTGCCTGAAATAAACTTGAGTGTTAGTCCTGGGTAACGGAGCACCAATCGCACCCTGGAAGTTGGCTGACAGACTCAGTATTCACCTGTCCTCAGCAAGAGTCATGGGGCAGCATGCACCAGTCTCTTTCTGTACTGAGTGGCTGGCTGCCTTGGTAGAGACAACTTGGTTATTTATGATTGTAGTCAACGCTTACTGTGTGCTTGGGCTTCTGCTTAATGCGTATGTTTATTTATTCTGTCCTAATAGCAAGGTTAAGGGTTACATTTACACTCTTCTTACACATGAATATCCTAGAGCTTAAAGACGTAAGGTACTGTTAATCCCAAATCAGTCTGGGCAAGGGAGAACATTGCCACAGAGTTTGAATAGATTTTAAGCAAGCTTTTAATACTAGCCAATAAGGATGGATGCTGGCCAGGACCATGTGGGGGTCTCCACTGGGATTCCTCCAAGATGGCTGGAGCTGTACTTCGCAGGGGTTTTTAAAGGCAGAATCCATAAGGCTATGTGTTTCCCATTAGGTCCAATCAGGGGCAAGCACACATCCTGATGTCTTGGGTATCTCCTGTCTACATGTTTGTTTGTTTTTTGTTTGTGTGTTTGTTTTCTGGGTAGTTCCTACATATTGCCTCCTACCTGGTTATCCCCTGCCTTTATCCAGTCAGGGACAAGCATATATCCTGTATAGTTAATTAAATTTGAACCTAGACTTACAGTATCCTTCCCCCTCCATCTTGGGACCATATGGCTAGCAAGTGGAATTAAGGATTCTCCAGCCCTTAAAAAACAAAACAAAACAAAATTCCCCCCTCCCCCGAAAAAACCCTAAAACTTCCTGTTGTATGCTTTCTGCAGCCCCAATTCTGATGGAATTCCTATCGGAAATGCTGCATAGCCATTATTCCACTTGTCTATAGAATTAAACCCCACCCAGATTATTGAGAACTAAATGACACTCGGGGAAAATACCTAAAGTTTCCTGACATACAAGGTATGTCCTTTTCATTTTATCTAACTTGTGAGCAATTTTTCTAGACCACCTCTCATAATCTTTCAATCCAATGAGATTCATTCCAATGTCATTGTTTTAGTTCTCCCTGTTTGAGTATCATGAGCCCATTTCCATCACGTAGGTGAATCTGAACTAGCAACCCCCACAGTGCTAAAGCAGCTTGGGAGTAACTAGGCAGGCTCATTTTGGAAATTATCGTTCATTTAAAGAAAGATAGCACTAATACTTTAATACTTTAAAAGTTTAATCCTGTAAACTTTCTGTTTATAGGATGATGAGCTATGCCCTGAGATTAATTAGGCCTATTTCTTGACGTCCACTCCAGCGGCCTCTGGAGCCTTCCTTACTCCTACATATTTGATCTAACCTTATATGAGAGGAATCTGGTCCTATTTCCTTCAGTTAATAATTAAAATAGTACTGTTAATAAATCAGCATACTAGTAATGTAACTAAGATGTCAACCCAAATGTGGTACTGTTACTGTCTCCACTTTACAGATGGACAAGAGGCACAGAAAGGTTACATCACAATTAATACTGAGAGCCAGGGCTATAGATCCAGATGGTTGGGGGCTAGAGATGGTATTTATAAGTCTGTAAGTAGCTCTGTTTCACCGCCTAGTGTATCTGGATGAGATGTAAACTAGAAGATTAACACCACTCCCATAAACATAAAAAAAAGAAGTTTCTACATTAGCTTTTCTATCATTTCCTGTAAGGATGGCTATAGTCTCCCCTCTTTCTGTAAATAGGATGTACATTTTCCAAAGGTTTAGTAGGGGCCTGGCTTCTCCAAAGTAGAATTAAGAGCTCAGAAAATTGTCCTTAAAGATTACCAATATTGAGTCTCCTGCTCCTAACGGCTTTGGACACTCCAGAATCCTGATGTTAAGTTGTATGCTTTGAACCCACTATCCCCATCTGTTGTCCTGGCTTCCTGGGATTAGATACATCCATTTATTCTCCTTTGTGCTTCTTTTGGTCAATCTTTTGATCTAAGGAGAACTACCCTAGAACACGAAACCCCATAGAAACTCAAGTGTCTCCTGCAAATGGCATGGTATTTACATACAACCTATACACATCCTCCCACATATCTTAAATCAGTTCTTGATTACTGATGTTGCATAGCACAATATGATTTTTTTGTCTTTATTTTGTAAACAATAAGTGTGACAGTCATACTGTTGGTTGGGTTTTTTTTTTTTTAATTATTCCAAAATAGAGAATAAAGGCAAGAAAAATATCTACACATATTCAGTACAGATGCAAGCTTTATCCAAACATCTATCTGTGATTGGTAGAATGACAACCATAAAACCCATGGGTATGTGAAAGCAACTGTACTCTCGTTCTCCACTTTTAACTTTTTCCAGTTCTGGTTATGACAAGCCATAGCAACCTGGCCAGTACTCCTGAGAAGTGAGTAGTGTTGCCTCCTGACATTCCCTTCTGTTTCCACTATTCCGATGGGTTTATTGTAGTAGAATACTCTACTCATAGACATTTATATGATATATTTTTCTTTTCTTTTCTTTCTTGTGAGTGTATTTTTAATGACATGTACATAGAAAGCAGGAAAATAACTTGTTAAAATGTATAATGTAGCTGATCATTTTATACAGTTTTTTTAATTTTAATGTTGCTTCAAGGTGGTATGAAAGAATATTAGAATAAGAAGAGGAATTATTGGTAGTGGATAAAGGGGAAACCACTTAAGATGATTTATTAAGTAATTATCTGAAATACATGTTTATATATAAAATATGAGAATATAGAAAGCACAAAATTAATGGAGACATTGGTAAATGAGAACCAGTTATTTCATTAATACATGTCATCAAATAGGGTATAATAAGATAGCTATTTCAAAGAGAACCAGCTTGTTTCCTGTTCCAGTTGATTAGATAAAGTAATGTTTGAAGGTTGAATTACTCCTTGTTTTTGTGCACAGAATTTACTCCGGTATCAAAATTATCACATTAGTGAATTTTAAAAATTTATTTAAAAGTCATTAAAGTTGTAGAATATACTTGCTTTAAGAAAAAAAAAAAGACCATAGTGATCATACCTCACTTTGAAATTCCAAGACAAGATAGATAAAATGTTCTACATAATAAAAAAGAAATGTGAAGTGGAGGGCATGGCTTACGGGAAAGCTGAAACAGAACTTTGGGTTGGATTTACTCGTCTTAGGCACAACTCTACATCTATGTTTTTGGTGAATAGAGGGGGAAAGGCACCTATAAGGATCGAGAGGATGAGTATTCACAGAAGGACAGCCGGGGATAAAATCTGGTATTTCTTTAAAAATATTTTAGAGGCTCCGAAACAGCTTTACTCAGAGTCCCTCCGCGTTGCTTGCACAAGCTTTCAGGGGGTTTCACCCATAGCTGCCCACTCTTTGTTGACAGCTGATGGAGAAGGGCACCATTGTGGAGCAGACGTCGAGACTGCTTTCCGCTGTTGGCTGCCTCTGGTTTCTGTGTTGTCACTAGCTGCTGCAGAAGTCTCCTCGACTACCTCAAGATAAAAGTGAACCAGTTACACTGTGTAAAGGAGACAAAGAGGTATTTTAGTACTTAGTTCTCGAGCCAGGTCATGCCAGAGTGTGGAAACCAGAAATACTAACCTTATTCAATACAGCAGTGACACTGCACCAAACAAATAATGTTGGCCAGGCTCATTGTTGATAGCAGATGTCCACACAGAGCATACTGACAGCAGAAAGAATCTAATGGGCTGTCAGTAAACACACACCCAGGCAGCCAGACGGTAAAAGATGTCCATCATGTTATACCAGTTCACCAAAATTGAAAAGTTTCAATATAGACAACTCTTTCAGACATTGTGGACTAAAGAAAAAGAAATCTTACTTAGGGCAGTGATGCCCCACAAGGCTAGTCACAGAGGAAATGATACCAGCCCTGGACAAAAGGAAGCGGTAATGTGGCAGGTATTGTAGTAAGCCAGTAGAGGCTCATAGATACGGGACTACTTTGAAATGTGAAGTGACTCCATAGAACAGGGCCCTAGAGATAAATCCTCCTAATTCACCCTCTCCCCTCCCTCTTTATTGCTCCCTGGAACTCCTCGGGCAGAATTCAGCTCAACAGTTCAACCTCTGAACAGCAGAACAAAGAGGTTATGGATGGGATCTGACAAGACAGAGGAGTCCAGCCTGGTGTCTAAGCAGAAATATAATCATGTGAAACACTTAATGAGCATTTCAAACTCCTATCCCTGAGAGACTGGAACCATAGAGTAGCACTTTAGGCAAGGAGGGCCTTCCGGGGTAGTAGTTATTGGATTGGCAGCCTATTGTAAACCTGCTGATGAAAATCTTTAGCTTGCTTGCAGGTCAGTAGCTGAGGGCCGTTGCCAGGGTCTACTGGGGAACTCAGTTCTCTCATTTTTGAAGTGTTAATATGTTAATATCCTTTTCATGTACTCCACAGAGATTAAACACGTTAATGCAGATTAAGTGCTTAGAACAGTTAAGTACATACTTACATACACATACTCACCCACATATACATACATAGGAGAAGAGAACTCAATAAATTCTAGCTGTGAGCTTATTCTTACAAGGTTGGAAAGACTGAGACCATCATGCAAGGTAGTACAGGGAGCTAAAGTAAGTCTTTTTATAAGTAATGGTTACGTTTAGGACAAGGCATGATATCTTTGTATAGTCTTTAATGTAGCCTCAATAGAAGTGCATGTACCAACCCTAACCAGGGTATGTTGCTTTTCTTCCCAGCATGGAAAGTCTATAGTCTCTCAACCATATGTAATGATTTTTAAGTTAGCACATACTCTCCAATCTAATCTAAATAACAACATCATAGTTTGGCAGATTGTTGGCCTATTCTGAAGTATATTGAAGGCTGGTAAGATGGCTCAGTGGGTAAAATGCTTATGGATTAGCCTGATGACCTAAGTTTCATTCCTTAGAACCAACATGGTAGAAAGAAAGAATTTACTTCCTCCCACAAGTTGTCCTCTGACCTCCACACGTGTGTGTGTGTGTGTGTGTGTGTGTGTGTGTGTGTCTGTGTGTCTGTGTGTCTGTGTGTAGGTACTTATATCACATGTGTATGCATGTATATTGACCATCTTTTTATTCAGAATATAGCAGCAACTACTTGAGAATTTTAAATATGTTTCATGTCACTTGAATGTGGAGGAAGTAAGAGCAAGTTGTGGTGTTCTTGTAAACTAGTAAATGGACACTAGTAAAGCCTCATAATCTCCCTCCAGAAGTTAAGCACTGGCAACTTTGTGCTTGTGCTTTACTCTGGCAATTGCTGCTGTAGTTGGAGCTCTCAAAGAGGGCCCAGTTAGAATCCTTCCTATCTTGGTTTCTCTTCCTCTTAGCAAATACACAGTTTTGTTTTGCTTTTTTCACAGTAGTGGGAAACATCCCTCTTCTCCATGTTCTACTTTGTTAAAACTCTGAGTTAAAACAAGAAATCCATTTCAGAGCTCACCAAGCCAGCCATGGGATGTATAGAACAGCCATTCCACTGTTTCAAAACACTTTGGGATTCACATAGGAAGAGTACCCAGTTCATAGTCTGACCTGAGCATGCCAAGGGAAGGATGTGCATGAATGGAGCTTCTCTTTTGTGTAGTGCAGTATTTACCTCCCACATTTTTATGTAATTTATAGTGACGTTCTTCTGTTACAAAGGAAGATTGCTGGTAATCTTACTCATGGAAAAGTGAGGAACGCTCCAAAATGCAACGCTTCGAAAAGGACTGCACCCTGAGCTGCCTTTCAGAAGCATTTTTATTGGATGTCACAACAAAGGCTATTTAACTTTTGCATAGCAGAAATCCTGATTTAATCTTTGTTTCCTGAAGAAATGTTATCACCTCTGCAGTCTCAGGCTTTTATTGAGAACTGTTAACAGTTCTCAGTAATCCAAGACTTCCTGGTTTGCCAAACACGTCTTGTGACTGAGGTCTTGCAGAGGCCATAAAATTCCTTCATTTACAATTTTAAACACCTTTTAATACAAAGAGTTCTTCATAGCCCAAAGCACTTCCAACAGCAAATACTTCAACCAGGTGTTTACACCAGGTCCAATGGCTCCACCAAACTTCCCACAACAAACTAATCTCAGAAAATACTCACTGAAACAATCCCTGAATATTTTCAGAGATTTCCTCAAAGCCTAGGTGTGATCCCTTCACGCTAGTGTTTATGTCAGGTACAGTGGCTCCACTACTAAATTTCTCACTAAGGAAGATGAGACAACTGAATTACATTTTGAGGATCATTTAGTTGCCTTCTCTTTAGTGACTTGTTTCTTAGAATTTCAGTTAGATTTTGAATTCGTGTGTTGGTTATGCCATTGAGTTGTTAAATGTAAGCAAAAGCTGCATTGAAGTTTTATATTTGTAACTACATTTGCTTTCATGTTACAAAATCTCCCTTTTGTCTTATCTTTGAGATAATATTTTTTTATAATCTGGTTATCTCTTAGGTTATTGTTCTCAACTACAGGTTATAAGACATTCACTATTTTTTTTTGTCCTGGTTGGTTTAAGATGAAATAAGCCCTTTCTACCCCAGGTTACTTTTGGTGATGGTCTTTATCTCAGCAACAGAAATCAAACTAGAACAAATGTAAAAATCAATTTTCTGTGTTCTGATCAATATGTATTTTTTAAAAAGTGAAATACGGAATGCAGTAAAGATAAATGGATCTCTGGGGTTTTACTTTGCTGTGTGCACATACCAGTGAGTTCGTGGAAGTGTGTGGTTTCTGAACTGAAATGTGTGATTTTGTTCGCTCCCTCAGCAAAAATGCATTTTTCCTATAACTTTCAGTAAAAAAAAAAATAAATTGAAAGCCTATTGGCTTATGTTATTCATCCAACCATATATCTTGGGCAGTACTGTGGCTATGGTTTATTTTGTTCAACTAAATAATAAGAGATTCTCTAAGGAATCATTAAGTTTTGCAGGGAATAGAATAGCACTGCTGTGGGAATACACTTTCCCTGGTAAACTATGAGTGTGTTCAAGGAAGTTGAGCCAAAGGGAAGTTTCTGAAAGGCAAATGAAAAGAATTGTATAAGATAGCTTGAAAGTAACCTGTGACGACAGAGCTCAATAACAGTGGTTGCACCAAAGACTGAGAAGACAGTTATTGGACGGAGGTCTTGGATAAATGTTTTGTGTGCGTGAAGCTGTGGTTATCCTTATGCAGGTTGTAATTTTGGTAGAGAATTTAAGAATCGTGTTGTCAGACTTTTGTCAATGGGTTCTCCTTCATCTTAACTTCCTTGCTTTATTCCTCTGTTGCTTTTTAATTAGGACTCCACAATTGTGGCCATAGATAATGCAAAAGCTATGTTTTGTATGCTAAATTGTTTCTGGTTTTTGTTGTGATAAATGTACATTAGCAGGGCTGGAGAGATGGCTCAGTGGTTAAGAGCACAGGAAAGAACCTGGGTTTGAGTCTCAGAACACATATGGAACCCACAAACATCTCTAACTCCAGTTCCAGGAGATCCAGTACCCTCTTCTGATCACTGGGGTGGGGGCACCAGGCCTGTATGTGGTGCATGACTTGCATGCAGACAAAATAAACATACACATAAAATAAAAAGTAAAATTAAATGAATTTTATGGCACACTAACAGAGGTTGTCATCTTTATAATATGTAACTGTATAAGTCAGTGATAGTAAATAAATTCATATTGCATAATCATAATCATTATCCAGCCCCAGAATGCTTCCAACTTGTAAACTCAAACTCCATTAAATAATCCCATATCCCCTACTTTCCCCAGCCCCTTCCACTAACATTCTTTCTATCTCTGTGAATTTGACTGCTTTGTGTACCTCACATGGATGAAATTGTGTTATATTTGTATTTGAGGAACTAATTCCCTTACATTCATTACTATTATATTGATGTGACCAAATATAAACATAAACAATTTAATGGAAGAAGAATATATTTCAGCTCATGGATTCAGAGTATTCATTCCATGGCTGCTTAACCTGTATACTTGAGCAAACAATCATGGTAGTGAGAGCAAGTGGCAGAGAAAGTTCCTACCTCATGGCAGACAAGAATTGGGGAGAAGAGGACAGCAAGGTTCATTGTCAGTATATTAAAAACACAGTACAGTTTGGGAAAAGGTTTCCAGACAACAGTCTTTCCAATCCAGGTATACAATAAAGCTTAAGGTGTGACTACATAGAAACTCCTTTACAGCTACATGTGACCATGAGGGTGGGGTCTATAGCTTAAGGGCCTAGAATCTAGTGGTCTCTGACTGATAGCATAGAGATCAGCAGGCTATAAAGTGGATGTGTTATCTCCCCTAGGGATGGGTAACGGTCTAGGGAGGAAAGAGTCTGGGATGATCTTTCTGGGGAATTTCAGTGATATCTGCCTGTATAAGCAAAAAGGTGGGTGAGGTCTGCCTCCACGGATAGCAAAAAGGTCACTGGGTCGTTCACAAAATCCACTTGCAGCTTTCTGGACAGGAAAACAGGTATTTTATCTCCAATGGCAAAAGGCTCCTGTGTGTTTAGCATTCCTGGTTTCCCTAGTGATCTGTGGGCACAAGGATCTTTATGCTCCCAACAATTTCACTTACTTCCTACAAGATGGTTTACATTGGAACCACACAGCCATCAAGGCTCAACCATGCTGTAGTATATGTCAGAAATTCTTTTCAAGACCAAATGATATGATGTATAGATACACACCCCTTCTGTTTATCAGTTCCTCTGGTGATAGACACGTGGGTACCTTTAGCTACTGTGAATACTTCTTCAGTACACATTCAGGGACACACAGATGCCTTCAAGACTATGGTTTCAGTTCTGTAGCAGCCAGATCATTGTACAGGACCATGACGTTTCCAGTTTCTCCACATGCCCCCAATACTTGTGATTTTAGTTTTTTGTTAGTTGCCATCCTAATGCGTATATGGTAGTATCTCAGTGAGGTTTGACTCACATTTACCCTTCTTATATTAATCTTTTAGTGTTGGAGAGCATGGTGCCTGTGTCGTGGCACACTCGTGAAGGTAGGAGCATAACTTGTATGAGTTGGTTCTCTTCTCTACCATTCAGTCCCAGGGATCGAGCTCAGGTCACTGTGCTTCGTGGCAAGCATCTTTACCCACTGAGCCAACTTGCCGACCCTCATTGTGCTTTTTAACTTGGATGTTCCTCACAGATGTTGGTCATTTTTGTAAGGATTTTTTTTGAGCTTTTAATATAATTACAGCATTTCCCCTTTCCCTTTATTGGTCATTTGTAAATCTCTGCTATTGGCATGAATGTAAAATGTTCTCCACAAGCTCATGCATGTGAACACTTGATCTCCAGCTGGCTGCAGATACATACAACCTTTTGTTCACGGAGACAAGCTAGCAGATGTAGGGTTGTAGGGGTAGGAACAGAGGACCCAAGGCCAGCTCTGCTTCCAGCTCCAAGCTATGAGCAAAGTAATCCTTACAATATTTCTGGGAAGCATTCTAACACAGCAGCAAAATACATATTTATACAGAAACGTCTTTTCAAGTCTATTGGCCATTTTCTAATCAAATTGGTTTTGTGTGTGTGTGTGTGTGTGTGTGTGTGTGTGTGTGTTAAGTTTTGGCTATTAATCCTTGTCAGATCCACAATTTGGAAATATTTTCTCATATTTGGCAATTGATAATAAACAGTTTTGTTTTGTTTAATGAACATTGGTGTGAGGGTGTCAGATGCCCTGGAACTGTAGTTACAGACAGTTGTGGGCTGCCATATGAGTGCTGGGAATTGAACCAGGGTCTTCTGGAAGAGCAACCAGTACTCTTAACCACTAAACCATCTCTCCAGGCCAATAATATACAGTTTTAAGTCTTTACTATATTCTTTTATTCATTTTATTACCTATGCCTTAATCATTGAAAAGAAATTGTTGCTAAATTCAGTCCTGTGTCTGTCTTAATTTTAAGAGTTTTATCATGACTGTGTGTATTTTTTTCACTTCTCACTAATTAAACTTGCTCTTTGACAATCTAGAACACGCATATAGGATATTCTGATTACCCTCACCCCTTCCTTCTCACTTGCCGTCTCTACTCCTCCCTTCAGGTCCCTCTTTACATTTGTGAGTTTTTTGTTTTTGTTTTGGCAGGGGGGTGACACATTGACTTTAACCAGGACTGTTTGTATGAACACATGTTTGGAACTCTGTTTGAGCCTGGTGGGCTCAAATGCATACACAACTGAAGACAGCGACTGCCCCTTCCAGAGAATCCATCGGCCCCCCATACTTCAGCAGGGAAGGTTAGGGCTCCATGGACCCACTCCCAATCCCATGATTGACTTTTGACAATCCCCTACAAGCCCGGTGCAGGTAACTGCAGATGCTGTGTGATCATGCTGCAGTGGGTGTGTTTTGCCCTGAAGACAGCATTTCGCAGCCCTCTTCTCTATCATCCGGCTTTGACATTCTTTTCTTTCCTTCTTTCCTGGGCCTTAGGGGGGATGGTTTAAAAGGACTGTTTACAGTTTGAGCTCTCGGTCATAACCTACTTATTCTCAGCAGTGTGGTAGTTCACTGCTGTGCTGGTTCAGCCAAGGACACAGGGACATATTCGCTGGTGCAAGCCCTGCCAGACCACAGCAGAGGGAACTGCCATCCTGGCCAGTGCCATACTCAGTTGACAGTGGAATCCTGATCTTAACTCCTCAAGTATTCCACTGACAGCGTATCAGATCATTAGCAATTAAGCAACCCCCACAGAAATACAACACCTGCAAACGATACAAAATGCCCTAGACCTAGGATAGCCCCTCACCCAACAGTGCATAAAACAATTTCAAACATAACTAAAAATAATCTTCCCCCAACATAGTAGCTTGAACAGCTAAAGTCTCCCATTTATCATTCATAACTGACATTTCACTACAAAGATGAGCTTCTCTGACTAAGGCTGATGGTAGCTTTGGCCTACCAGTATAAACATAAATATCTAGAGTGTTAGTTTGGCACCATATCAATTTAAACAACAGTCATAAGTCCCCTGCACACCCCATAGGCCTATAAAATTCCTAACTGTGTTTTTAACAAGGTTTATGGAATCAAGCATACTCTCCTGTGGGGTGGGCCTAATCTCAAGTTCAATCATTGAGCAGTTGGCTACTCCCATAAAAACCGTGTCTCTTTTGTACCAATGGGCACATCTTGCTGAGCAGGTGGGCTTTGTAGTTTGTAGCTGGCTAAGACTGCCCATGCCTTTCTCCCCTACCCCCAACCAACCTCCACGATTCCTTCTGGTTCCTGAAAGCTAGCCAGTGTGGAGGAAGCTTTGAGCTGAGCAAAAGCTTGATTTCTTTACATCTTGCAACTAAGGTATGTGGAATCTTCAGAAATAGGGCCTTATCTATTTCTGGTGGGCAACCGAGGAATGTCTAGAACCCGTGCTACTTTAGGGGCCTCTAGGGTCTCCCTGCCTAACAACTCTTAAGGATATATCCCACACCTGGTACTGGATTTTACTGTTTAATAAACAGTGCTCGTAGGGGCAATATTATTCAAAGAAGCAGGACATCTCTTTTTTGGTTTGGTTTGGTTTTCAAGACAGGGTTTCTCTGTTGTAATTCTGTCTGTCCTGGAACTCACTCTGTAGTCCAGGCTGGCCTCGAACTCACAGAGATCTGCCTGCCTCTGCCTCCTGAGTGCTGGGATCAACGGTGTGCCACCACCTCCCAGCCCTAATCTGTATTTTTATTTGTCTTACAAAGTAGTAGGTTTGCATATGGCTTTATACACAGATTCTTCATTTTGGTTAGCCCTTCCTCCCGACTCCCTTACCTCCCTTACCCTCATTCCCATCCCATCCCTGCTTAAGCCTTTCTACCTCCCGTACTCCCCCTCTCTGCTTTCATGTTAGCTGTGCTCTACCAGCTCCCTCCCTGAAGGTACTCCCCCGACCATACTCACTCTATAGCTTCCTGGATTCTATGGATGGTTCAGTTTAAACACACAGATCTACAGATTCAAAGCTAGGATCCACATATGAGAGAGAGCATTCAGTGTTTGTCTTTCTAAGCCAAGGTTACCTCATCCAGTCTAATTTCTTTACCGTTCTATCCATTTGCCCACTACGTTTTACAATTCCAGTATACAGCTGAGTAAATAAATGAAATATGAAATCATGTGTATGTACCACAATTTTATTATCCATTCATGTTTTGGTGGACATTGAGGCTGATCTCATTCCCTAATCATTATGAATAGAGCAGCGATGACCGTGGATGAGCAAGTGTCTCTGTGGTCAGATGCAGAGGCCTTTGGGTACATGCCTAGGGTTGGTATAGCTTGATCATAGGAGGTTATTTCTACCTTTTTGAGGAGCTGTCACACGTCCTTAGTTAGCGAGCCGGTCTCTAGTCCTTCCGACTGCATAGGTTCCCTTTCCCCCCACATCTTCAGCGTCTGCTGTCATTTGCATTTTCAATTCTATTCTGACCAAAGTGAGACGAATCTCAGTGTGTTTTCAATCTGCATTTCTCCGATGGTGGATGATGTTGAATGCTTTCTGAGGTGTTTATTAGCCATTAATATTGTTTCGAGACTTCTTTATTCAGCTACAGAGGCTGTTTTCTTGTATAGTCTAGATATGAATCCTTCCTTTGTTAAAAAAATTGACAAATATTTTCTCCCATTCTATGGGCTGCTTCTTAACCAAATTGACAGTTTCCTGTGTCATAATAGAAATTTTAATTTTGTGAAATGTCATTTGTCAATTGTTCGCAATTTCTTTTCCCCGGAATGACTCTGGTCCTATTTAGGAGGTCGTTGCCTACACCTGTGTTTTCGTAGTGCATCCCATCTTCTTCCTCTAGCACTTGCAAAGTTCAGGTTTTACATTGTGATCTGTGGTCCACTTGGAGTTGATTTTTTTTTTTTTTTTTTTTTTTTTTTTGGCGAGGATGAGAATAAAGTAACTAGTTCCATTCATCATCATGGTGATACCCAGTTTCCCAGCACCACTGGTTGAAGATGCTGTCTTTTCACCAGTATACATGTTTGTCTCATTGTAAAAACTCAGCAGCTGTACTTCCGTGGTCTTGTATCTGGCTCTTTTTACTGTATTGATCAATGTGTCTGTTTCTGTGCCAGTGCCGTGCTGTTTTAACTATTATGGGTCTGTAGGACAGCTGTATTCTTGTATTTCAGGATTGTTTTGGCCATGCTGTGTCTTTTGTGTTTCCTTATGTATTTTTGGATTGTTTTTCCTTTTTTTTTTTTTTTTGTGAAGAATGGAGGTGCAATTTGAATGGAATTGCACTGAATCTTTCGATTGCTTTTCACGAGATGTCCATTTCCCGATACTGATTCTTCTTATCCATGAGCACGGGAAGTCTTCCCGTCTTCTAGCGTCTTTCTAAGTCTTTCTCTTCAGCACTCTGAAGTTTTACTTGTTAAGTTCTTCCATTTCCTTGCTTAAGTTCATTCCAAGGAAAGATTTTGTCTTATTTTGTTTATTTGGTTCGGTTTTTATTGTCGCTTTTGTTTTGTTAGTTTGGGGCTATTAAGAATAAGATTTTTCCCTGATTTCTTTCTTGGTATGTTTGCCCCTGGCATGATTTTTGAATGGTAATTTTGAATCTTGTCACTTTGCTGAACATGTTTACCAGTTACAGGGATTTTTCTGGAGGAATCTATAGGTTCTCTTATATTTAGAGTCAGATCCTCTGCAAATAAGGGTGCTTTGATAACCCTTTTATTTCCTTTTCTTTTACTGCTGAAGCTAAAACTTCAAGCACAATAGTAAAAGGGAGTAAAGAGAATAGACACCCTTGTCTCATTCCTGATTTTAGTGGAAATGCTTGAAGTTTTCCTCCATTTGGCAGAATGTTGGTACAGACTCGTGATGGCCTTTATTATGCTGAGATGTATTCCCTGTATACCTAGTCTCTGTAGGGCTTTCATCACGATGCTGGGTTTTTTAAAATGCCTTTTCTTAATTTGTTGAGATAATCATGTTCTTTCTGTCTCCGAGTCCATTTATATATTGAATTACACTTATTGATATATGTACATCCCCTGCAGCTCTGGACCTCATGGTGGAGGATATTGATGATGTGTTCTTGAATTCAATTTACAAATATTTTACTGGCAGTTTTTGTGTGTCTGTTTTATTGTTTTATAATTTTATTCCTTGTGGTTTATCTAGTTTAACTGTGAGTATAATAATGCTGGCTTCACCAAAAGAATTTGGAAGCACCCTTTCCTTTTCTGCTTTATGGAATAATTTAAGAAACACTGATTTCAGTTCTTCTTTTAAAGTTCTGGTAAAATTCTGTGCTGAACCCACTTGGACCTGGGCTTTCTTTTGTCTCAGTTGTTTTTTTTTTTAATTCCTATTTCAATCTCATTGCTTGTGGTGGATATTTAAATTTAAATTTAAATATTTAAATTCATATCTCTTCTTGGTTTAATTTTGGTATGTCTTATACATTTGGAGATTCATCCATTTCTTTTAGGTAAAGAATTTTTTTTTCTGTTTCGAAATCCATTTTACAGAGCCATTGAAGACCTTCTTCCTAGCCTGTTCTCAATTCAAATTTTTGTTAGCTTGTAAGGTGATATCGACCTATACCAGTTTCTATCAATATGAAAGAATCATGAAAGGAGGAACACATAAAATATAAACTTAACTTACGGGTTTGCATTAAAGGTAAGTACTTACACCTGAGTATGGTGGCTCACTTCTGTAAAGCCAGCACTTACTAAGGCATTTAGAACACCATACAGGTTAAAAGAAGTTCTCTGTGCTGTATTAATATTATGAAAATGTCTGTACTCCTAACATTAATCTGCAGAGCAATGCAATCCCCATCAAAATTCAAACAATAAGAAACCCAACAACCCCATCAATAATGGAGTAAAATAAAACAGACAGATATGCCATTAAACACATGAGGATGTATGACATTCCACTAGCCATCAGAGAAATAGAAATTAAAGCTACAAAGAGATTCCA
The DNA here is from genome assembly GCA_026225945.1 of Cricetomys ansorgei. NCBI lineage: Eukaryota > Metazoa > Chordata > Mammalia > Rodentia > Nesomyidae > Cricetomys > Cricetomys ansorgei. Next base: position 11,563,458 of record JAMJFZ010001815.1, read on the forward strand.
TGTCAACCCAGTCAGAATGTCAGTCATTCAGAAACCAAATAACCACACAAGCTTGAAAACCTGGATTCGATCAATTGGATTCAACTTGAACCCACCAAATTGTTTTCTGACCTACATGGGCACGCTGTGGCCCATGTGCCACACACACGTGTTTTTACGTCTTTACACACACACACCGTTTGGAATTATTTTTATGGAAGCAAACATTCTATTTGAACCCCAATTAAGCAAAACGCTGTCCTTCTGTTGTTTTAATATTTGTGTATTTTGTCTTATTTTGAAGTCTTGAAAATTGATCTCACTGTGTCATGCAGGCTGGCCTTGAACACAAGATCCTCCTTCCTTCATCTCTGAAGTGCCAGGATCACACATGGTTTGCACCACCTTGCCTAAGTAGAATGCTATCTTGAAAACTACACTACATTAGTAGAAAACTACATTAGTAAATAGAGCTTACAGAAAGTTGTGCACCCATATTTTATTATGAACTTTGTGAACAAAATATTTTGAGTAATGTATTTGCTAAATATATTTATAGTAATTTGATAAGAAGCAAAATATTAGTTTGCTCAATTTTCTATATATTTCATGAAGATCCATATGCTCAATCTCTTTTCAAAGTTTTATTACTTTTAATTAAGTGCTTATGAAAGCAAACCAATTAAAGCAGATACTCTGAACGTTAAGTAATACCTAATATGCTGCACCAGCTAAACACAACCAAGGTTAAACGTCACCATTGCAACCCTACCGATAGACTCATTTAGTTTCCAACAAGGGGAACCTCCCATAGTGAGACTTCAGAGTTTCCAGGAAGCAAAATGTCTTTTAAAGCAAAACTCAGTTCTAAGCAATCGATTTGCTTATTGATTTCTTATTGGTTTCTTGGAAATACTTTGATCTTTGAACCTGGTGCCATCTTCTGTTATTCATGTATTTCCCTAGGAGTACATAACTTCAGTACCCTGTGATACTGTTCATATGCATTTATAATTTTAAAAATTTGTAGAGTCTTCATACCTACTGCACAAGAACAACAGGTGGAAATTGTTTTTACACTAGTTGTTTTGTTTTTTTTTTTTTAAAGCCAACTTACTACGCATCACAGCGTGAGCACCTTGGTGGTGATGATGAGTTGAAAGGCGTTTGAGTCAAGTGAGATGTGTGCTAAATTGGCCCATGGGTGGAATGAGAGTAGGAAGATTCCCTGGAAACCTTTCACCTGAGCAGGCAGCGCTCTGTTTTTTGTTTTTAAGGAGGAGCATTAGCCGCCTGCAGAAGAGCGGCACCTCCGCGGGCGTTTCTGCCTTCCACGGCTTCAGAACGCCTTTGCTGACTAACTGAGAAGATGCAGAAGGTCCTGCAGACAGATGAGGTAACCGATAACCAAGTTCTCAGAAAAAGAAAGAGGAAACGGACGGAGACAGTGAACTCGGGAAACGCAAACAGAGCCGTGGAGAAAGCACAGGTTGGTTTTCTGTTGCTTGGGTTCAGTCTTACGTAGCTCAACCGCAGTTTACCGTTCCCGTGGTTGTTTTGCTACTTCTTCCTCTTCTTTTTAATTCATTTTCAACCCAGAGAATATAGTTTCTATTACCTTTTTAAGGTTGAGTTAGAAACGTCAATGGGCAGTTTTCTTGCTTCTTTTCAACCAGGACCAGATATGTCGTTCAAATTTTGATGTTCTAGATCATCAAACTCTTCGAAAATATTTTTCCTCCCAAAATATTTTGTCGAAATCGGTATATTTCTTAAGACTTTCCTTTGCTTTTCTGTTGCGAACTTAGATCCTGGCCACTCTGACCAACCCATTTCCATTCTCTACCTCGGACAAGTAACGGACATGTTCATTCTGGATTTTTATTTATGTCTTCATACAGTCACACATTTGTACATGTTTTATAAAACATGTTGTATTCACATGTTCTTAATTTCTTAAATACTATTCTCTCATAACTTAACTATTTTAAGAGTAGACAGTGGTGTCTCCCTCATGTTCCCATGTCCAACCCACTCTGTCCATTCCCCAGTCTGTTCCCACTACCGCTTGTCTCTTTATACAAAATAAAATGTAACTCACCATATACACTGCTGCGCACTTTGCGTTTCTACTTATCGTGTGAAGATCTTTCCACTGACAGTTTTTCTGTTCACCAGCTCTGTTACCCTAGTAACAGAGTACTAGGTAATAGTACTAGGTACCCTCTGTTGCCTATTCTCTATATGTGCCATCCTTTGTATAGCTATCTTACGTGGAGTGGTTTTCAGTGTTTCTCATCGTGCGGTGCGCGTTGTACTGTAAAACACTATGTACGTATCCTTTAGTGGCACATGGGTGTCACAACACGAACCTTAATTTGTTACTGATTTTTCAACAAGCATCACGTTTTCAAAAGTTATGAGACTTGATTATGAGATGCACATAAATTGTAAAAATGTTCTGTAAAGAAATGAACATTACCATAGTTATCCATCTTTTGTTGTTTTTAGAGCTGGCACAACTAAAATCTGTTGACTTAGCATAAATCCCAATATGCTATAATTTTATTACCTGATAGTCCACAGGTCATGCAATATATCTGTGTACATAGGAGGATGACTTGTGACTTAGGAATTACATGTTGGTTTCTACAAATTTGACCTGACGTTATAAGATTGCCTGGATTAAATACCTTAGTGATTAACTCCAAGTCACCAATAATGCATTGGTGTCTCATTAAGGGAAAAATACAGCGCTTCCTCTTCAATGACCCTCTTGATCATTTAACCAAGAGCAAGTCTAGATTTGAAGTCTCTACTCTGTGCTCCCTGTGTATCCTGTCTGAATGTCATATGAGTCTGAATCTATGCCAGCCTGAAGGCTGTCTTGCGAATCTGCCCTGTGTCTGTTCCTGGGTGTCTGTCTGTTATGTCTTTGGGTGTCTGTCTTCTCTGTGTATGACTATGTATGTCTGTTGTGTGGCTGTGTAACCCTGTCTGTGTCTGTGTATGGCTGATGTATGGCTGTGGTGTGACTCTGTCTCTGACAAAGGGCTCACTCTGTATTTATTGAACTACACAGAAAGCATCTCCTGGGAGAGGAATGGGGTGCTTGACGGAAATCTGTAACAGAGTTTTACAAGGGTTTAAGTCACTGGCTCCAGCTGATCACAAATGATTCAGACAACAAATAATAGTGCAAACAGCATCGTTTATCAACCAATACCCATAAATGGATGCTTTCAACCTTTATGGTAGATTTTAGAAAGTTCTTTTCAACCTCTGTATTATCTACCTTCAGCAAATAATACACATGCACTGCAGAGGGTCAGAGGCATGAAAGAGTACATAATTTAAGATAACAGCTATGCATTAGCTTAGGTTGTAAAAGTAGATTACATGGGAAACCCAAGGCAAGTAAGGTTAATTGTTACATTGTTCTCTTAAACATGGGTTTTAAAACATGGGCTGAGTACAGTGGATAGTAGTTTTAGTCTTAAGTGACCTCAAGGTATATTATTAATGCTGGCTATGAGGTCCAGCAAAAGTTCCAGTCTCTCAGAATGTAAGAGATACTTTCACAATATTGCATTGTCACATAAGATGGTTTTCTGAAGGTTCCCCCGACAGCCACCATGCTCAGGAGCAGCACGCAGGCCTTTTTTATCAATACTTAGTATTAATATCCACATTCCTGATTTTCACCAAGTATGTTATTGTAACTTGCTAGCGCAGGCTTGAAATTGCTCAGGAACAAAATAAGTACATCCTCTTGAGGCCAGTATGGTACTTTCTTTGCCAATATGCTGTTCTCAAAATCTTAATAGCTTTCCAAACTACATAATTCTGTTTGTTTCCATTGCAGTTCACTTAACCAGAGATCTTATATAGTCAAAGATCTTGGGCCTGAAATCCCTCTGCTTTATTATTGCATCCACTTAGCTTCTTTTCTCTTGATTTATAGCAGTTACCTAAAGGCCTTATGAAACAAAATACTTGAAGGTATCCCTTGACTCCAAAGCATCTCATCGGGCTGAATACCATCATTAGAGATCACAGAAAACCAAAGTCTACCTGCTGCTGACCCAGGGAAGTAACTGTGGAATGTTTCTCAGACCTTGAAGATTAGCATTACTGGACTCAGGTGATTTCAATTACATCCTGCACCCACTGCTTTTCTATGTCTTTTTGCAAACTGCCATTACTGACACAAAGCAACTGAAAGACCCCAGAATTCTCTCTCCAGGATCATCAGGTGCATGTCTAACTTCAAGGAAATCGCAGGTGACTGTTTCACCAAAAATGTCACTAAAAGACGGCAAGAGCCAGTGGCTTTCCCCCATGCCACCCTGTGCTCTTTTGGCCCACCTGGTCTCCAACTATCAACACTTTCCATGTTTTGGGTATTCCTCCTTCCGTGTACCACATTTTGGATTTTGGTGGTATTTATTGCCAAGATCCAAGTAGTCCACAGTGGCTTATGTAAAATAGAAATTGATCTCCCCTTACATAATTTCAGGAAAAGGAGAATCAGGCAGAAAGCTTTACAATCCCTTAAGGTTATGGACCAGTGATGCTACATATTGTTCCTGTTCATGTAGGAATTAGGTACAGCCACGGTGAGCAGCATAGGAGTCAGGGGAATGAAATCTTCCACCAAGAGCTTCATGCCCTGCCTTACACCTGTCTCCATGAAAGAGTAAGAGAACGTAGCTACTAGGACACAATGAGCACTGTCTTCCACTGCCAGCTTTGCTTAGGGCTTCTGGCTCTCTTCTAGTGGGTTTTCCTGTTCGGTTCTCATTATCTTGCCTATTTAGAAATCAATCTATTGTAATTTAGTTTGAGAGATAACAAATACGTGCAGTCCATATTCAGCACTATCTGTCTTTTCTTCCATCCCTTCCTTTATCCCTTTCTTCCTTCCTCTGGTGGCCTTGCCACAATTCCTTTCTTTCTTATAGGAAGTTCCTAAAACTCGCCAACAAGAATAAGAAAAAGAATACTAATACATAGGATTCTTGTCTGAACAGACATCTTTCAATTTTCAAAATACCTCTTATTTGTATTTATTTATTTACTTATTTTTATTTTATTTTCACTTTTTCGAGACAGGCTTTCTCTGTTGTAACCCTGGCTGTCCTGGAACTCACTCTGAGACCAGGCTGGCCTCAAACTCACAGAGATCCTTCTGCCTCTGCCCCCCAAGTGCTGGGGTTAAAGGCATTAACCACCACTGCCTGACTTTTATTTATATTTATTCAAACTCATTACACATATAGTGAGAATATGTTAGGTATCATAATTTTAATTACTGTTTTATATATTACATTCACATACACATCAATAAAAACTCATATGTAAACAATGAAATATGTAACATATTTATGTGTTTATGAGAGTTGACACTACATACCACAAATTACACAACAGTTTGATTACATTTTCCTAAGACTGACGTCAGGTTTTCTATTCTCTATTACTTCTCGATAAGACCGAAACAAAACCAAAACCAAAATGAAATGCCCCTTCATGCCATTTACTTACTTATCCATTGAGTTACTGTTTTGGTTAACAACACTGAAGAGATTTTCCATTGCTTCTGATTGTCTTCTTGGGTGTTTAATGTGCCTTATAAATAATTTTAATTTAGTTGAGATGATTTTTTTAATATTGTGATCAGTAATTTTATATCTAAGAAATCCCCAAGCCGAGTTCAAAATGCTACACGTATTTCTTACGCTTTGACATTTTGCATTTGATGTATGAATTCTCAACATATCTGCAAGTTTTTGCATGTAAATGTGTGGGTGTGTGCATGTATGAGTGTGTCTGTGCATATGTATGAGTATGCATGCATATGTGTATACGCATATGAGCACCTACATGTGAGTATATGTGTGTATGTATGTGCGAGTGTGTGTACACATGTGTGTATGAATCTGAATGTGTGTGTGTGTGTGTGTGTGTGTGTGTGTGTGTGTGTGTGGTGTGTCTGGATAAATGCTCGGCATACAATTGTGCTTAGAGTAAGGTAGGGATCCATTTCTTTGCTTATTTTTCCAAGGCTGAATGGGCCAGTGTTCCAGCTTCCTTGGCTGAGCAGATCCCAGTTTCCTGGAGAGCTGCCAGGCCACTCTGTCACAGAGCACGGCTTCTCAGGCTCCGGCATCTATTTTTTGGCTTCTCTATCCATTTCTCGGTAATGTTGTATATCTCTGTATTAAATAATCATTGAATTATTCTGAATTTTTAATAATACCTTGAATTAGTAGAGGAAGTCTCCATTTCTGATAACTCCTTAAGAACTCTTTGTATATTCTTGACCGTTGTACTTACAAATTTATAATCAATTTTTAAATAATTTTTTTGGAGTTGCATTAACTTAATATAGTTCAATTGTTATTGAGCTATATTTTGTTTTTTATTCATCGGTATCTAATCAGTGCCTTTTCTTATGGCCTTTCGTCTCTGAACATTTCCTTCTACATTGAGGGCATCTTTCAGAAAAGGTTTTTTTGTTTTCCTCATAAAAGTTTTGCATACTTTTTGCTATTCATTAGTGATGTCTATTCTCGAAACAAGATGCAAGGATAAACATAAAATATTTAGATTCTAAGATCGGAAAAATGTCAAGATGTTCTATAAAAATGTAGTTGGACTTTTTGCTTGTCATGCTGGAGATAAAATCCACGGGATTGCACATGCTAGGAATGAGCTCCATTCCTAGTTTTTATTTGCTATAGAAGTTTTTGAAAGACATTTATGGAAGTATTATATATATATATTTATATACATATAAATATATATATATAAATATATATATACGTATCAAAAATGTCATTTCATGAATTATCATCAAATGAATTTATTCATAGAGAATTAGATCATTGCCAGCACCCTAAAAGACCACTCACACCCACACTTTGGCTGAGACCCCCACACTCATTCCCATGTGTGACTACTGTCTTTACAATACATGATGTCTTTCTGAACTGTCTCTAATCATCTGCAACTGGTGTACAGGGCAAGAATTTGCTACCAGCTTGTTAAGCAGCTGTTGCTGTTGCTGTTGCTTCTTCTTCTTCCTCCTCCTCCCCCTCCTCCTCCTCGTCCTCCTCTTCTTCCTCCTCCTTCTTCCTGTAAGGTTATTGTTGTTGTCAATGTTTTCTGCCCAGTCCAGACTGGCCTGGGATTCATTATGCCACACAGGCTGACCTCCTGTCTCTACCGCCAAAGTCTTGGGATTAAAGACATGCAGCACCGTGCTTGATGTGCTTTCCCGATGAAGGGAGTAAGAGATAGATTCTGAAGTAGTTGCCACAAGGCAGGCTCCATCTCAGGGGAGCCCAGATTTGAATGGTGGCCTTGCTGAGTCTAGTGTGTTATATAATATTCTGTTTCTCACTAGTTAGGCAGGAGGTCAAGCTCTTGACTTCTATTTGAAAAAGGTACATGGGCATGATGAACCTTTCTCCCCTCTGGCCTGAGTTCTGGAGGGTGGAGTACCAAGCTGGGCTGTGCATTACAGGAGGTGCATGTGGAAACAGGCATGCGCAGGTCTCGTTAGCTGGCTTTGGCATGCAGAACTTGAGGTGGCCGTTGAAGGAACTGTGAAGCGTCTTTTGTTGTCCATGCCTTATGTTTTAGAGAGACCCGTATTCAGGAAATGCATTCCTGCCTGGGGAGAGCTCCAGTGATGATGAAACACCCTTAGCAGAACTGTCCAAGGAGGAACTTTGTACCAAAATCAAAAAATTGAAAGAAAAACTAACAAACATCCGGAAGGAGAACAGCCGGCTTCGACAGTCTCTGGTCATGCTACAAGGTAAACCTCGAGGGGATTGGCCTTTGGGTAAAAGGGACAATCAGCGATTGGTGTAAAATATTGTCTTACTGCAGATCAACAGTTAAAAATGGGAAAGAGAATCAGGTCCTGAGAGAGCTCACAAATTAAGAAATCAGCCAGTAACAAAATTTAAATATAGAAACATCCAGTTAATACACACATAATTTAGATTGTCTTGGAATGTCCCAAACATTGTATTCATTTAGTTGTATTCAATAGATATTTACTGAGCTTAACCTAAGCTGTTTACATGCTGGGCCCCAGAGGGGAAAAAATTAGGCCAAACAAACATACTGTGGGGTCCAGATGGACGCATTACACCATTCCTGCTAGGAAATCTCTAGAAAGTGGGAATTATTGTGATCTGTTAAGAGCCACTAGTATCACTAATATTGGAAACAGTGTGTGTTGGTAACATTGGCTTAGGAGAGTGGTTATAGTCCAGAAGCAAATAAGAGAGAAGTGGCAACCTAAGGAAATTTTAAAACCCTGGCTAAATGCTTTTCCCCTCTATGGGCTCCTACCCCCCCCCACACACACACACATGTGTGTGGTCAGTTTATTTTTGTAACAGTGTATTCTGTGAGTATTTGATATATGTATACAACGTATTATGATCATACCGCCTCCACTTCCTCCCTTCAGCTCCGCCCAGGCCCTCCCAACATGCCCCCTCCAACTTTGTATTTACTTTTCAAGAACGACAGCTTCCGTTCACAGTTCAGCACTATGTGCCTTTTACGCCGCTGAACATCTGGCTGTTACATCTCCCTTCAGCACCGTGATGTGAAATGTCAAATACTTCAGAACATTTTGAGCATGTGCTTCTGTGTACAGAATTGCCTCAGGTGGTACAGGAAGGGAAGTGAGGACCAGCCACCAGCACTCGTCACACAGCCCTTCAGACTAGCCTGAGAACAGCTGCTCTAGGATGTTAGCTATGGAAATGGAGTGGACAGTTCCAAAGAAGGCTCAGGGACAGACAGGATGGTGGAGGCTAGAGGCTGAGTGAAGTTGGAGCTTGTCAGAGGAATGAGTATCTTGCCTAAGATGTGTATCAAATGTAAGAGTCCATAGTTGTTTGCTTATATGAGTCCTCTATTGGAAAGATGTTTTTCTTTTGTTTTATTTTTTGAGACAGGGTTTCTCTGTTGTAACTGACTGTCCTGGAACTCACTCTGTAGACCAGGCTGGCCTCGAACTCACAGAGAACCACCTGCCTCTGCCTCCTGAGGGCTGGGATTAAAGACTGTCAGCATTCACAGAGAACCACCTGCCTCTGCCTCCTGAAGGCTGGGATTAAAGACTGTCAGCATGTACACATGAATGACAGAAGAGGGCATCTGATCCCATCACAGATGGTTGTGAGCCACCAGGTGGTTGCTGGGAATTGAACTCAGGACCTCTGGAAGTGAAGTCAGTGCTCTTAACCACAGAGCCATCTCTCCAGCCCAATAATCCAAAGTTTTAAGAACAAGTCACAAGTGATCAGCAGGATGTTTATTCCGTTAGCAAACCATTAGTACTTTATTTCTTCATTTTAAAGATCGAGGTTTTTGTGTTGTTGTTTTTTTTTCTATAATTGCTGTTTTCTTTTGGTGACATTTTCAAAGAACAGAATTCCTGTTTTAGTGTTATCCGTTCTAGAGCTTGAATGTACTGAAAAGCAAAGACAAAACATTAGAATCCCTTGCTGGCAGAGTGCTGATGTAGAGTTACTCACTTTGGTTTCATTCCCACTCTGCTTGCTAGCCACATCAACTTGGTCCTGTCCTCTGTCTCTGCCTTCTCCTCAGTTTCAACCTCCCCATCTACAAAATGGCATCAGTATGTTGTTTCCTTGTTGCTATGGGGATGAACAAACTAATGATGCCTAACCCAACACCTGGTACAAGCAGAGAGATTCAGGAATGGTGACTTACGATGGCTTCCTTCTGTTTTTTTATTGACAGCAGACTCAGAAAGGGGTGGCGGGGAAGGAAGGAAGGAAGGAAGGAAGGAAGGAAGGAAGGAAGGAAGGAAGGAACGAAGGAACGAAGGAACGAAGGAACGAAGGAACGAAGGAACGAAGGAAGGAAAGAAATTACAGGGTCAGAGGAGATACTGTAGTCATTGCACTAGCTGTGCTTCCAGAGAACCCAGGTTCAGCACATACAAGGATACTCAAAGCCATCTGTAATTCCAGTTACAGAGGATTCAGTGCCCTCTTCTGGCCTCCCTGAGCACCAAGAACACATGTGGTATGCAGACATACATGCAGGCAAACACCAAGATCAGTGTCATCTTGGACTATATTGAGATGCTGTCTCAAAAAGAAAAAAAATAAAACAACTTTTAAATTGCATTAGTCCCATCTGTCAATTCTTGAGACAATTCCCTGACCTTTGGAGAGCTCTTTCCGAAGTGCTTACCAACCCCAATATCTTGAAGAGTCTCCCCTCTGTTTTCCTATAGCAATTTCAGTGTTTGGGGTTTTAAATTAAGGTATTTCATTCACTTTGAGTTGCTTTTCATGCAAGGTGAAAGATAAGCATCTAATTTCAGTGTTCTGTGGTGGAGCCCGGTTTTGCCAGCGCCGTTTGTTGAATGGGCTCTTTCTCCATTGCATGTTTTTGCCATTTCTGTCAATAATTAGATGGCCTTAGCTTTATCTGCCTGTTTCCAAGTCCTTCACGCTACTCTGTTGTTCTAACTGCTGGTGTGCCGCCGCTGAGGCTCTGTTGTGTGATTTGAGGCTAGATATTGTAAATCCCCCAACAGAGTTCTCTCCTTGAGATTGCTTTGGCTATTCAAGGTCTTTTCTGGTTCCATATGAATATTTGCATTGATTTTTTTTCTAGATCCATGAATTATGATATTTGAATTGTAATGGGTATTGCATTAAATCTGTAGGTTAATTTTGGTATATAGACATTTTCATTACATTAATTCTGTCAAATCAAGGGCGTGGAAGGTCTTTACATTGTCTAGTTGTCTCTGAGGTCTTTCACTTCTGTGATTAGTTTATTCCTAGTTACCTTATTATTTCGAGATATTATAAATGAGATGCTTTTCCTAATTTCTTTCTCTTAGAGTTCACTGTTGTAATTCAGTGGGACTACATGAAATTAAAAAGTATCTGCACAGCAAATAAACTATCAGCAGAACAAGTAGACAGCCCACAGGATGGGAGAAAATCTTTACCAGCTCTACGGGGATTGGAGGGTGGAGGGTGGAGATAATAACCAGGATTCACAAAGCACTGCAAAAATTAAACACCAAGAAAACAAAACTGCCAATCTACAAATTATCTACAGAAGTAAACAGACAGCTCTCAAAAGAAACACAAATGGCCAAAAACTAACTTTTAAAAAGTGTTTAGCATCCTTACTTAGCAGAGAAATGCATATTAAAATGGCTTTGTGATGTCAGCTCACCTTATTCAGATGGCTGTTCTGAAGAAATCTGACAACAGATGCTGGAGAGGATGTGAGAAAGAGGAGCCCCATTCACTGCCGCGGGAGTGCAAAGCAGGGCAGACATTATGGAAGTCGGTTTGAGGATTCCTCAAAAATTTAAAGCCAGAACTATCATATGACCCAGCTATTTCACTCCTTGGGTGTAGACACAGACGACTCTACATCCTGCCACAGGGATGAACCCACACCCTGCTTCTCTGTTTGCAATAATGAGACAGAAGCAGTCTGGGTGTCCATTAGCGGATGAATGGGAATGAAAATGTGGTGTGTGTACACTATGGAATACTATTCGGCCATTAAGGAAAAGGGAACTTGTAGGGAAATGGACGCTCCTGGAAAATATAATGCAAGAAAGGTGACCCAAACTCAGAAATGAAAGAGAGAGACTTAGAGTTATATTGGGTAATGAGGAAGGATGGAGTGTTGGCACCTCTCCCTGCCCCATAGTGGGCCCCTGAATTCAACATCTGATGCAGTGAAGTAGCAAGGGCCATTTTGTAGTACAAAAGAATCCCACATGTATTTTCCCTTTGAGGCAGTTTGCTTGGGAAGTTTGATCCTTTTTAATCTCTTTGACCATCTGTGCATAGGAGTTAGATATGATGGCACTGAACACATTTGTCGTAATGATGGGCTTAGAAAAGCTACAAAGGTTTTAACCTGACACTTCTCCCTTTTTTCTTCTGTTTAAAACGTTATCAAGCCAAGCGGTGGTGGCACACGCCTTTAATCCCAGCACTTAGGAGACAGAGGCATGTAGATCTCTATGAGTTCGAGGCCAGCCTGGTCTACAGAGTGAGTTCCAGGGAGTTACAACAGAGAAACCCTGTCTCGAAAACAAAAAAAACAAACAAACTATATCAAATGATTCTATTAATAGTGTTATTTAATTTGTAAATTGTATCACTGTACATTAGATAAAATACAGGATTTTTTTAAAGGAAGAAACTAACAGAAATAGGAAAGAAAGAGAGAGGGGGGCCCATTTAAAAGGCATGCATAGGCATACCCTCTTCAGTTTCTCATCTGGTATTATTCCCGTATTATTACTTGAATCTAGTTCTTTTAATCCCACCAGGATTACTCTCCTCCAATCACCAGTCTCCTTCATGCTCTAGCATTGAGTGCAGCAAGGAACGAGATGCCACAGACTGAAAGGCTAGGAACACAGAAAAGTATTTTCTCACAGTTCCAGAAGCTAGAATCCCAAAGTCAAGGTGTGTGCAGAGGCACTGAGGGAGGCTTTCCAGGCCTCCCTAGCTTCTGGGCGATCGTGATTCAGGGCAGCCATCTGACGCCAGCCTTCACAGTGTTCTCTGTGACGTCACTGATTTTTTTGTCCAAACTTGTCCCTTTTATAAGGACACCAGTCACGTTGTATCAGACTCCACTCTAATGCACTCATCCCGAGTTGATTATTTCTGTAAAAATCCCACCTCCAAGTAACATTCTGAAGTTCTGGGCCTTAGTGCTTTTATTTTTCATGAGGACACAGTTCGTCCATAACATTCCATATCCCTGCGGTCGTTCCTCGACTGTCATCTTAAGTGCTCTGCTAGTTCCTTGAAACTGTTTCTTTACTTGTTTTCCAAGACAGCACGCTCACCGAAACCCCTGAAGTTAATACTCTGTTGCAGACTATCTGGCTAGTCCGTTTTCCCACGCCAAGTAGTCAGTGAAGCAACTATTGGGTTCCTTCCTCTCTGTCTATATCTGCTTCCTCCATGATGCTACCTAGTCATTGGATATTGAAATCCTCCTATGAGCTTCGATGCTCAGATGTCTGTCTGCAGCTAGTCAGACTTTCTGTTGTGGGAGACACTCATTCAGAGGTGTCAGTGCGTGGCCAGCCGGTGCCATTGCTTGGAGCTTGAGGCAAGACACAACACCACAGCAAAGAGGGCATGATGTGTCAGAGCTACTCCTTATGGGAACAGGAAGAATAGAGGAAATGAAGCAGGGAACCAGATAGATCTTTCCATGGCATGTACACTCCCACCTAGGCCCCACCCCTCTATTCACCACCTCCCAATAAAGGCCCATGAGCCATCAAGGCATAAATCTACTGGTGACATCAGAGCCCTCAGGACCCAACTCACTCCCCAAAAGGCCCAGGTCTGATCAGGCTGCATTAGGGACTGTGATCCCTCTGTGGAGACACTTCATATCCAAACTACAACATGTGCCTAGACATCCCCAACTCATTGTTCAACAAGACTCATAACCACTGGATGCTAATACGACTCAAGCCTCATTCCTGATTCACTTCCTGTTTCTCTTCCTCATGTAGGTTCCAGTTCGCAAGCCTAAAAGCCATAGTGGTACCCCTCGTTTCTATATTGCTTTTATTCTTTTCACTCATACAGAGATGATGCATTTCGGAGCTGTTTTAAGTACGTAGGACAATCAGTGGAAAAATAAAGGTCCCTGCTGCCATGCGCCAGTGTTTATGCGTGTGCAGGTTCTTCTGCGTGGAGAATAGCAGGGACATAGTCAAAAATCCTAATATAATCAATTATTTAATATCTTAGATGGTGTTAAATGTGGAAAAAACAAAGTGGTAAAGAAAGATTGGGTAGGATTTAAGGAAGAAGAAGATTTACAATTTTAAATAGCAGGGTCATAATCAACCTCCTTGTGAAGCTCTGCTTGGGACCTGGAAAGACACCGGTAAATTCACATTTCACGCACAGTCCTCTTACAGGGTGGCTATAGAGCTTCCTCGGATAGGCTTGTGGGTTGCTGGTGCTGCTACTGAGTGGGGGTTGGGTCAGGAAAATACTAACTTCATCATCGAATTATTCCATTGATGAATCCACGCTGAATGGGCTACGTGCTGGCTAGTTTTATGTCAGCTTGACAAAGGCTAGAATCATTTGGGAAGAAGAAAACTCAGTTGAGGGCATGGCCCACCAGACTGACCAGTGGACCAGCGTGAGGTGCATTTTCTTGATTGATGATTGGTGTGTGAGGGTCCAACCCATTGTGAATGATATCACCGCTAGTCCTGGATAGTATAAAAAACAGGGTGGGTAAACCATGGGGAGCAAGCCAGTAAGCAGCATTCCTCCATGGCCTATGTGCCTGTTCCTGTGTCCAGGTTCCTGCCCTGGTTTCCCTTCGTAATAGACTTATAAGATACAAGGTAAAATAAACCCTCCTCTCCCCAAGTTACTTTTGCTCGTGATGTTTTATTATAGCAATAGTAACCCTAACTAAAACAGACTGTTAGTGGATGAGGCATAGTTGAAGAATGAGGGCACTGAGGCTGTACCTTGGAAGGGTGTATATAGGCCCTGGTTCTTACTGTTGTGTTGGGAGAACAGCATGAAGGTCCTTGAGCCCACAGATCTCCAGGGAAACCAGGAATATCAAGCACACAGGATTGTCTCTCCATTGGAAAAGATGAAAAGCCTGTTCTTCCATCCAGAAAGCTAAGAGTTAGAAGTGATTAATGGCCTGGGAATATGTATTATCTGTTGGGCCAGGCCATATCAAGTTCCTACAACCAGAACCAGAGGTGACTGGTAATCTAAATGACCCTTACAGCCAGAGGCTACTCCAAGCTTCCACAACCAGGACCAGAGGTGGCTAATAACCCAAAATGACCTTTACACTATCTGTATGACCTAGAAGAGGTCAGACCCTTAGGCCCTTAAGCTAGCATAGGTAGCCTATCTCCAGAGCCCATCTTCTTAGGAAATGACAGGCACCCTGTCATTTGAGTTGAGTTTCAGTGTAATTACCCTTCCTTGTGTACTGGGTTTGGTATTACACCAGGAAATTTCCCAAATTCAGGGCTGAATCCAGGTTAATGAGGTCAGTTTTCATCCTTATCTGTTCGTGTGCTTCACCTGACACTGCAGAGTCCTCTTTGCCATTGCTCTCTCTTCTCCCTGGCCGCAGTGCAGTGATGGACCTTTTCCTACCATACCGTCCTGCCACCACGCTTCTGCCCTAGCAGGCCTAAAAGCAGCAGAGCCTGCTGGCTGTGGGTAGAAACCCCTGAAACAGTGAGCCAAAACAAATCTTTCTTCTTTTTAAGCTGCTTAGGTCACATGTTTTGTCAAACTGACAAAGATTTAACTAACACAAACCTTAATGAGACAAGGGTCGGAGAAGAGACCGCATGTTATCTTATTTGCAGTAGGTTTCCCAGCAACTCTTTAAGCTTAGGATCAGGGCTGTTTGTTGATGGAGCCCAAAGAAGAATAGCTGGATGTATATGCCATCGTAGAAGCCAGGTGTGAGCGTGCTGTACTGCATGTGAAACATTGTAATGTGCCTGCCCAATTCAACTGGCAATCGAAGGCAATGTGAAAGGAAGTACATGGTAGTATATTTTAGAGTGCCTCTACAGCCAGGAAACAGAGTCCACCTAAAACTCAACTACTCTAACAAAGGTTTCAGTAAAGACTCATAAACCATGCTTTCACTCAGATTCCTTCGATATCTCAGAAAGCTTACGTTGAACATGTTTTCATCCCTGTTTACATGAACATGTCTTCATCTCCACTTACATTGAACATGTTTTCATTCATCTCCATCTATGTTGAACATGTTTTCATCTCTGTCCCATCTTGAAATGCTACCAAAAGTACAGCAGACACAAGCACAAGGATTGAGGAAACTCTGTAAACAATGCCCACAAGAATGCAAAAGCAAATGATTCATGCTGACTTGGCACACTGGGGAAAAGTGACAGTGCTCAGCATTGTGTCTGAGCCTGTGATGAGTGGCGAAGGACCCCAGTGGACAGATCAAAGCGAAGTAAAGCCAAAACTGTGCTGATGAATTGATAAGAGCCATAGGGATTGTACTTATGAAAAGCTAGTGGCATGAGAACCAGAGGAGAACTGGAAATCCTAGACAAAGACTCATTTAGATCTCAAATTCATAAGTACACTATCTTCTGGAGCACATCAGAAGCCAGGGTTTTCTTTCAAGAGAGGCTGGACCAAAGCTACGGATTCAGGGACATTTAGCACAGCTAAGAAAAGAAAAAAAAAAAGAGTGTATGATTATCTGAGAAATTGTTCTAGCATAGACTAATGAGATGGCTCAGAGGGTAAATGCTTGTGCCAAGCCTGGTGACCTGAGTTTGATCCCAGAACCACATAGTGGAAAGAAAAAACCGACTACTACAAGTTTTTTCCTCTAACCTTCACATGTGCACTGTGGCACATATGTGCACACATGCACACATATGCACATAAACAATAAAATAAACAAAATGCAAAAAAGTACATGGTATTTGTTAAACTAGCAATTGTGTTACAATACACAGGGATGGTGGAGGAGGGTGCAATATGTTTGTGTGTTGTGTTTCTGTGTCGAGGGAAGGACTTGAAAGGGGCTACATTGCCTTCTTACGTAGATGAAATTCCCTGAATCTGAAAGAATCTAGAAATAGTTGTATATCTATATTATAATTATTTAAGGTTATAAAGACAAATCCATAATCAACAAGTAAATGGTTTGCTGCCAGAGCTTCTGGGGGTAATCAGGAACGGTACAGGGTGGGGCAGAGGAATGCTGGGTGTTCAACCTTGCTTTATTTAAAAGTAATACACCTAAGCTCATGGATAAAGGCAACTGCCATCTGCTGCTTAGCGAACCTGGGTATGATCCTTGTAGTCCACATGGTAGAAGAGAACTAATTCCCATAGGTTGTCCTCTGACCTCCACACGTATGTACACACACACACCAACACATAGGGGGGGCGGGGGGAAGGAAGAGATTAAATGTACAAAATGACAATAAATCCCTGATAGGACATAAACATCCGAGATTTAGTACTACCTTTTTTTAAGTAGTTATTTTTCTTATATGTCAGAAATTGTTAGTATTTCCTTTATAAAAAAAAAAAAAAGAATAAAGAATTGGCTCATTGATTACAAGTAGGGTTAAGTGTCAAATAATTACCTAGCACATATGTATGGGGTGTGAAGGACAACATACAGCAGAGAAATACACAAGCCTCTGTCAACTGAGAGGCGTGTCACAGTCGAAGACGGACAGAGAAGGTACCAGTTCATCCCGAAGAAGCTAGTAGCTTGCTTTCTCTGTCAAAATACCAATGATCATTTTGTTGCTTTTTATTTGTTTTTAAGCATCCCAGATGCTGGGATTGCAAAGTGCACCTCCATATCTAGTCGACTGGATGCTGGGGATCCAGCCCAGGACTCCACGCATCCTAGGCGAGCATTACGCCAACTGAGTTACAACCAGCCCTTATTTTTGCTTTTAACAATTGACCAAACTATTCTTAAATTAATCTGAGGGAATAAGCGAGCCAAACCGATTAAGAACATTCTGGAAAAGAAGAACATGTGTGTGAAACGTTTCACCCCTACATTGAATAGTGAACAGATGATATTTTCTGACTGATCCCAAGTGTTTACCTGTCACCCACATGAGTAGTTTCATTCTTTCCATTTCAGAGATGAAGAAACTGAGGCACAGGGCGGCTAAACAACTTGCACAAGTCTACACAGATAGTAGATCCCACAGCGAGAGGTGACGGACAGTCAAGAGCTAGCCACTCAGTGGGCACAATGCACACCCCGTAGAGCCTGATCTCTGAGGAGTACCCTAGGATCAGGAGGACACAGGGCTTAGGAGGATGCATTTGAGGTAGGGCCAATATTACATTGGTTCAAGCTCTGTTGGCTGAATAACTCTATAAAGTTTGTTTTGTTTTCGTTTTTTAACATTGTGCCATTTTGGAGATAAAAGTTTCCTCAAGAATGAGAAAAAAAAAAGCAGAAATTGTTACCTAGGTAGCAGATGACATATTTGCAATGGAGTTGGCACATAGAGACTGCTAAACTGGAATTTGCTATGGTATCTGCTAACACAAGTCAAACCAGGCCAGCCACAGAGATGTGTAACCTGGGCAGTCACACGGGGCCTGCTCTCGAAAGCACCCACCCGATGCTTAAAGGCTCAGTTGTTATCTTAAAATGCTTCTACTTTGAACAGAGGCCCTCTGTTTTCAGATTAAACTCTACCTTGCCTCTCTGTAATGAGCCCTGCAAGCAATCAGATAAAGGATGAATTACTTTAACAATGTAATATTAAACGATGTTTGGAAATGGAGAGTCCCACTTGAACTCTCATTTTACACCATATACTGTATGAAAAACATAGTTGTACATTAAATTAAAACTCCATGTCCAAGTTTGAGTAGGAGCTGTGATGAATTTTATCTTTAAAAAGTCATCGGAATGGCCTGAGAAATGGCCCAGCCACTAAGATCACTTTCTAGAACCCATGTCAGGCTCACTGCCTATGACCCCAGCTCCAGGGTATCTGATACTCTTCTTCTGGCCTTCACCAGCACCTGCATTCATGCGCACGCACACACACACATTTTAAAAAATATAAATACATCCTTTTTATCAAATAACCTCACCTGGCTGCAGTGGGACACATTTAAAATCTTAGGACCTGGAGAAGCTAACGAGGATTGTGAGTTTGAGGCAGTCCTGGGAAGTACACTGTGCTCAGGGCCATCCTGGGCTACATAGCAAGATTCAGTCTAAAAATAACTAACAAAAGTAGCATATATTTCCTAATACTATCCTCTGTGTGGGCCTAGAAACCAGAACCCAATGGCAGAATTTTTCTAACACCTGGATGTGGTCCTGGGATATTATCTCCCACTAAAAGCCCCAGAATTTCTCAGAGAAAAGGCCTATTCTGGATGTTGTACATGAAACATACCATGAAGCCTTCTGGGAGCATCAGGAAGAAAGTGTGCTTGTGTGTCATAGCAGGAAGCAAGGAAGTCTAGCAGAGACAGTACAAAGGTGTCAGCTGGTAGAACTTCCTACGGGCCCAAGATGGGACCGTTGGAACATCACAGAGGCATGTTAGCCACAACAGACAGAAACAGTCTTTACATGGAGGAGTTTACGATGGCATTCAGGAAAGGAGAAAGATGCAGTGGTCACCGGGAAAACGTTTTACTTTGAAAGATGACAGCATGTGTCACAAGAAGCATATGACCATCTTGTGTTGTGAGATGAACCTCTGAGAAGCAGGGTGGATGCAAAGAATTTGTAGAAGAATCTGAGCTAGTAAGTGGAAAAGAAACACATCCTGGTTCAGCAGTTTCCTAAAACAAACTGAATCTGAGTAGTGGTCGTCATCGGAAACCCCCCCACCAGGCAGAAACTCACCGTACCTCATCAAGATCTACATCAAATAAAAGGAAAAGAAGAAGAGTTCAACATCCTGATGGGTGCAACCGGCAGAATCCAGACTGAGAGAAAACTTTGATAGCAAATGACTCCGTTTCTCCACTTATAACCTGCAAAGGATACGGAAAGGAAGTCAGATCGTGCGGAAGAAGCAATACTGGCATGTGGTCGTTATTGGACCTGACTCAAATCAACTCAAAACACAGACAAAGAGAATCAGAGCAGTTTGAACATTGGCGTTTGAACAGTTCTTTTTAATATAATATTAAAGTGTTAATTATTGTTAATTATTTGGGGCTGTGGCAGTAGTGCGAGTTTATAGTGTAATACAATTATGAGTGCCAGAGTTTGGATTCCCAGCAGTCTCATAAATGGGTGTGGTTGCTTATGTAGAATGCCAGGACTGAGGTGCAAGCTGATTAGACTGACTGAGTCTGCAAGCTCTGCGTTCAAGTGAAAGACCCCGCCTCAACATAGAAGTGTGATCAGGCTCGACCCGATATAACTGACTTCCACATGAACATGCACTCACATGTGATCTCACATACATGAAAAAATGCACAGACTTTTTACACATGCATAAAGGTTGGAAACATATATCCTGGGAGGACATCTTATTTACAAAAAAAGATATTTGAATTTTACAAAGTGTGATTTACTCTTTAATTGATCTTAATGATGAATGATTTTTTTTTAAAGCAAAGCATACAAAAGTGAACATTTCTTAGAAAATGCTAATACTTTAAAATGAAAACTAAACCGTGTGTGCACATTTTCAACATATTTGTTTAATTGCAGCATCAAAATCTGTTTATTTAGAAATGGATCTTTCTGTTTGGCCAGGCTAGGCTCAACTCCTGCCTCAATAGTGGGAACTGTAGGCACGCCCCCAACCCTGCTTCGTGTGTGTGTGTGTGTGTGTGTGTGTGTGTGTGTGTGTGTGTGTGTAAAACATGAGCACCATAAGAGATAAACACTGAGAGGAAAGTGTTTGCATGTGTGCTTAGCTCCTTTCGTCTCTGTGACGAATACTTGAGAGCAAATGTCTGATTGGTTAGTTGTTCCAGAAGCCGCCAGCCATGGTCACCTGGATCTGTTGTTTCTAGGCCACAGTAAGGTAGAACACCATGGCACATGGCATAGAAGAACAAAGTTCCTTGTCTCACAATGACAAAGCAATAGGAGGGGCAAAATGAGATACAGTTCCTGAAGACATGCCCCAGAACAAAAACAGTGACCTGCTTCAGCCAGGCGCCATCTCTAGACATTTCCACTTCCTCTCAATAATGCCATGAACTTAGGAGACCGGGGCTGGAGAGGAGACTTGGTAGTTAAGATCTCTCACTGTTTATTCTTACAGAGGACCAAAGTTGAGTTGCCAGCACCCATATCAGTGAGCTCACTGCTGCCTGAGCTCCAGGGAATCCAACTCCCTTTTCTGGCTCCCTCGGTCATCCATACACATGTGGCAGTGGAGACTCACACAGACACACTTACACGTAAATTTTTTTAAAGTAAATCTTAAAAAAATGTAGAGATTCACATTTAGGTGAATACACCGATAAGGGTAGAGCCAGTCACCTCTCAATGACTGGTCCACCATCTGGGGACCAAACCTTCAACATATGCAAACCACAGCTGTAAATAAAAGCAAATGAAACATTAAAGTGCTTAAAAAATTTTAAAGTTAGTAATAATAGCTAACATATTATGCGGTAGACATTCTTATAAGCATTCCATAAAAACCCTGTAAGATCTTAACAACAAAAAGGAAAAAGTTGAGCAGGCTATTGCAAACCTGTAATCCTAGCACATTGAAGATTGAGACAGGAAAACCAGGAGTTCAAGTCCAGCCTCAGCTACGTAGTAAGCATGAGGCCAGTCAGGGCTATGTGAGGCCCTGTATCATAACAAAGCAAAGTAAAGCATCAACAAAAACACTGACATAATCGTGGTCTGACATAATCAATAAATTATTTAATAAACAATTCATAAAAGAAATTCAAATAATCAAAAATCAAATGAGCATGTATTTAACCTCATAAGAGTGATAATTTAAAGTATACTAAAACTTTGACCTGTGAAGAGAAGTGAAATTATTAATAGTTGTTAACACCTATTATTGTTGATTCAAAGGAAAAGGGCTTATATGACAAATGAACATACAAGTCAGAAAAATCTTTCTGCAGAGCAGGTCATCACTGTCATTTGAGTTATGAAAGCATGTGTACCTAGTGACCCTTGTATGTTCTTAGGACTCTTCAGCATCGACATGATCAGAGACACAAATGAAATGTATGTTCTGGGTTTGTCAGAGTCATGTAATAAAGAGAAGCAGGAAGCAACTTTATCCAAAAAGAAAAAAAAAGAGAAGCATCTCAGTATCTTAAAATGCTAGAGAATCATCACAATTATGTCTTCTAATGGCAAATAATCTATCGAAAGATGAATTGATTATTCATCACAGAGTATACATTGCAGAGTAGTGGAATACTAGTTAACAAGAAAAAGTAATTGATTATTTACACATACAATGTGAATGATTTTAAAGGATTATACAGAGCAAAAGAAGAAAAGATAAGATGCAAAATGGAAGGTGTATTTTTGAGTCTTTTTATGTCAACTTCTAAAACAAACAAAACTTGCCTCTGAAGCAAGGAGCTACCTTACAAGGTCATGAGGAACATGATGGTCACCCTTGTCTAAACTCACCCCTTTACTTACTTCATGTCTTCTTTTGACTGTGTAAATTAGACTTCAAAATCCATGCGTTCCAAGAAGACCTAATAAAACAGGCAAAACATTCCCCTGGCAGCCTTAATTGGAAGGAGAGCTGGGATACAATGCTGAGTGTCAGTATGGCTCTAATTACGTAAAGTAGTGAACACCAACAGAGACAAGAAAGTAATCCCAGCACTCTGGAGACAGAGGCAGGCAGGTGTCTGTGAGTTCAAGGCCAACCTGGTCTACAGAGTCAGTTCCAGGAGAGCCAGGGTTACACAGAGAAAAATAACAACAACAAAAGGGAAGGAAAGGGCAGGGAAGGGAAGGGCAAAGCCATCTACCAGTAAGCATGTACAACCTTTGTAATTAGAGAAACCGGTAAAGATCCTTGAAGCCTCCAAGTCAGATTCCCTTCTCTCTATGTTTTAGCTTTGGCCCTTTGGGTCTTCAAGTGTGGAACATGTGTACATCTGCCTCTGATGACCTCTCTCCTTCTCTGTGGCTATTTAATTCCTGCTTCACCTCCAGCTCTCAGCTCAGTCTTGGCCTCCACACCCCAGTCAAACCCTCCCTGTTCTAGACTAGATCAAATCCCTGTACTAACTGCTTTTCCTGTTACTCTGATAAATCCCTAATATAAGCAGCTTAAAGAAGGAGAGATTTCCTTTGGCTCAGAGTTTGGGAGGGTTAAGTTGTGGGCATCTGGTTCTGTTTCTGGGCCTAGAGGGAGGGGGTACATCATGTGGAGAAGCTGCTAATGTCGGAGTACACAAGAAGCAGAGAGAGCAAGGCAGGAGTCAGTGACCAGGTATAATGTTCAAAGGCATGTGCTGTGGGGCCCTTCCCTCCAGCTAGACCCCCTAAAGTTTCCACAACTAACTGGGGTCCATCCATGCAACAAATGAACCTTCAGTGATATTGTATATAAAATCCATAACGTATATTATTCCTCTTCATGGCACTGACTTATACATTTTTGTTTCTTTGGGTCTACAAGTCAGCCTACAGAATAGCAAATTTGCCCAGGATTTCTGACACCAACTACAAATCTGAAAATTTTCCTCAAATTACCCACCACCTTTGATGATTTGATAGAAGAACTCAGAATTCACTGAAATATATATATACTCACACATGCACACACACACACACACACACACACACACATGCATATGTGTGTGTGTGTGTGTGTGTGTGTGTGTGTGTGTGTGTGTGTGTGTGTTTCCATTTTCAGGAGGGCAGAGTCTGGGCTACCAGATATAAAGTTGATGTGGGCACTTTGTCCCACCAACATTGTGTGACTATGCATAGGATCCTGACCCTCAGGACCCCCAGGATGGCCCCAGAGCTCTGGTGTCTAAAGACTAACTGAAGTTTTTCTTACGTACATATGATCGGTAGATTGATCGCTCACATGTTTGAATGCTGTCTCTCTCCTGGGGAGAGATATTCTGGATTTCTTCTGTCAGCCTTCACTTCAGACTGTTGAGTGTGGAAGGCTCCACCCACAGTTACCTCATTAGCATAAACCCCTAGGTGGCTTTCCAAGGATTACCACCAGTGCAGGTACTCCTGTCACTTTAGGAAAATCCAGGAGTTTAGAGGTTATCCCATGGAGCCTGTGGAAAAGCCAGACACTGCTAAGCAGATCATAATGCTAACTACACAATCTGGCTAAATCACTAATGGTCTCCCCTTCTCCAGATAGTTATGTAGCTCAAGCCGGCTTCTAAACTCTCAATCCTCTTGCCTCGATTTTGAAAATACTGGGATTACAAACATGTCCACCACATCCAGCTCCCTCTCTCACTCTCAGACTTTGCTCCCAGTTTTCTCCTTAGCATCCACCACATAGGTGAGCAAATACTGAGGCTCTTTATAAAAAGATGCCAGGCAGACTCTGTTTACCTCTACCTGGGGGTAATAGACAAGTTATGTAACCTCTTGTTCACCAAGTGATATCATCTGTGAACTGCAGTAATGATAGTGTCTATCTCAGAGAGTTGCGATAAGAACAGACACCAGTGGAGTTTTCAACATAGTGCACAGCACAAAGTAAAAGCTATGTCAATATTTAACTTTATTCAATGTTCAATAAATAATTGCTAATTGATTAAGCAGCAACACACGTGGAGTGCTTAATGTGAAAGATGACTGAAAGATCAAACAAAGAGGTTTTCTTTATTAAATTTCCCTGTTAACGCAGCCCGTGGGTACTGATTTGGATACATCATCAATTATTGTAAGGATTATAGTTCAACAGTATCATTAATAAAAATACTCCCTCAAAAGGAGTTCAGAGT
Source organism: Cricetomys ansorgei (assembly GCA_026225945.1). NCBI lineage: Eukaryota > Metazoa > Chordata > Mammalia > Rodentia > Nesomyidae > Cricetomys > Cricetomys ansorgei. The sequence continues at coordinate 11,587,979 of JAMJFZ010001815.1, forward strand.
CTTTCCCTCTATTACAAGCAGCACCCTCAACCATTGAAATTAAATTAGTCTGAGTTCAAAGTCTTTTCCAGCTCCAATGATAAGGTGTCCTTAGAAAACAAACAAGATATATATATATATATATATATATATATATGTATATATATATATATGTATATGTATATGTATATGTATATGTATATGTATATGTATTCCATTTTACATGCAGCATGAAACTTTGAATATGCAAGTTTCCAATAACAAACAAAAAAGAAACAAAGAGTAATTCAGTTCATCTCCAAAAATCATCTTTAATGTGTGACAACAAGTTTGGGTTGCGGCAGTCCAGTTTTATTAGTTTAATGGAACGTGGATAACCATATACAAAACTTATTTTAATCCATGGTATCTTGGTATTATTGTATCTTCGGCCTAATGTGAGCCTCTAGGAGGTGACTGATGTCACCAGTTATGTCTCTATATAAGAGCTTTGACACTTCCGAATCATAGTCCTAGCAGTTAGAGATAAAACAACTTTTTGAAGTATTGCTTTTAATTCAGAGTGATACATAGACATTCAAATATATCCAGTGTTTCAAAACTCATTGTCAAGCAAATTACTACAAGAAGCAACATGTTCTAAACACCTTCTGACCAGGCATATTTTCCAAAGGTAGCAAAGGTTATCCATTTGTTCCACACAGTTCTATGAACACATACATACACTCAAATGCTCTGCTACTAATGTATTTGTGAAATGCTCCTTTCTCTTGCCATTTTAAGTGTTACCACAGGCAGTCACCCAGTTTGAAGAGTTGGTTGGAATGGCAGAGACCCTGCTTAAGGGAGGAGGAGCTGTGTCCACGCCTGCGTCCACTCTCTGGAGATCAACAAACAACTCCTCCCCAGATTCCTTTGCCTCTCTGTGCAGTAATTCCAGCTCCAGCTCCAGCTCCCCAAGTTCCCTGAAGGCTGAGGAAGAGCAGCATCCTGGTGAGAAGCAGGTTGGTTGGAATGCCTCCTGCCTGGCTCTCTGGAAATAGCTGAACACAAAAACCAGAAGTCGAGAGAAGCAGCGGGAGAGTGTTACCAGATGAAGTCTAGGCAGATTTTGGTCCCTATCATTAGATTCCTATTACAACGAATCATTTATTTAACAATGAAAGTTAATATTTGTGAAACTGACACCATGTTTAGAAAACTTAAGGCAAATAAGTTGTGGGAATAAATGCAACTATTAAACTACAGAGTTCTAGCACCTGTTATAGAAGTAGACTTATAAATGAAAGGCAAACCTGTGTGTCACTGAGAGAAGGGTGGGTTTCTGCATGCTTGATGTACACCACCATTGCTTCCCCTGTTCCTCTTAATCAAGAAAACAGAAACTCAAAAACGTAAACCTCTTGATAAAATCAGACACTAGCCTAAGAAAATAGTTCTTCCAAGGTGGTAATGAAGGAATGATCTAATACTCGGAGTATGTGAGTCGTTGTATGAAACTTCCTATTGCTAAGCAACAGATTACCACAAATTTAGTGATTTCACATAGCGCAGATTTGTTGGCTCAGAGTTCTGAAGTTCAGAGTCCAATACAGGGCTCACTGGTGTGAAATCAACGTGTGGGCAGGAACAGTCTTATGGGAGACTCCGGAAAGGGGTCTGTTTCATGCTCGTTTGGGTCACTATTGTCAAATTTGGTTTCTAGTAGTTGTAGAAATGAATTTCCCATTTTCTTTGGTTTCATATTGGTCATCCCTTCCTCGTGCTTGTCTTAGGGCTCCCGCCATCGCACAGTCAAGCCCGTCTTTTTACATCTTTACTCCTGTCTTGTCTTTTTTTTGGGGGAAAGGGGATCTCCTCTTCTACCTCCATCATTGGCTTTTAAGCACTCATTAAGCCAACCTGGCTGATCCAGAATAATCTCCCATTTCAAATGCCTAACTGTAACTACATTTTTAAGTCTCCAGTGAGTAACATACCCAGAAGAACCAGAGGTTAGGAGGGGCCATCTTTCTAGAGCTGTGGTTCTCCCGGATGGAAGTATGAAGTGCTGAGGATATAAGGCTGATCATAAAGCATCCCGTTTAGATGACCCAACAAAAGCTTGTGTATATTCCGTGCAAATCCCTCATAAAGGCTGACAGGCATTTCAAACATTTCAGTTTCCCCTAACTGAAATGTAAAATATATACTGAAAGTACAAAATACCACCTTAAAGAGTGTTGAGGTTTTGTGAAATGTCTTAATTAGCGTTTTTTTTTTTCTCCAGGTTTCATCTCTTTTCCTAATCTCAGTTATCATTTCTTATTTTTTTAGTTCCAGATTGAAAAATGGCAGATCGCCCGTTGCAATAAGAGCAAGCCTCAGAAATTTATTAATGATTTAATGCAAGTACTTTACACAAATGAATACATGGCCACACACAGTCTGACTGGGGCAAAGTCCTCTACGTCAAGGGACAAAGTTGTAAAACCAGCCATGAATCAGAATGAAGTCCAAGAAATCATAGGTGATAATTTGATTGCATTGTATGTTCAAGTAAATTTGAAATTATGTTACCATTCAGAGTTGGGTTGTTATTTCCTGGTCCTTTTTTGCTTTCAAATTTATTTTTCTGTGAAAAAATAGAATAATCCAATATTGTTAAATATAAAAAGGTAGCAATTTTTTTTCATTAAAATGCTTGTTACAGCCGGCTCTGGTGGTGCATGCTTGTGATCTCAAGGCTTGAGAGTCAGAGGGAGCAGATCATCCTAGGCTACACAGCAGAGTCAGCAGCTAGCCCAGGCTGCATGAGGAGACCTTGTCTCAGAAAGAAAAAAACAATGGATATTAGACTAAAAGTAAAATGGCTATAACTGAGAGGTTTGAATTGATAAAAGATAAACAATTTTATTCTTTATGTTTTTCAGTAACAGTTTGCGTTAGTTGTAGCCCTCATGTTTGGTTGTTTCTAGAAAGAGATTATTTTATCTGCAAAGTTTTAAAATTAGTGATTCTCCTTAAATACAATGATCTGCCTTTCCCAGTTTTTGTTTTGTTTCATTTTTTTGCAAATATTCAAAAAAAATCTTTAGAAAGTCTCTGACCACGCTCTTTATGTCCCATTTCTTAGTTAGCAAATAACGGACTTGTTTTGATTAATGTTAGAAATGAATTAAAAATCACTCCATGACAGCGTGGAGCAAAAAGGAGCGAGTTCATAGCAAGTACAGGAGTTAAAGTTGAATGATGTCATGGGAAGACACAGGTACACCTTATCTTCGTAGTGTCAGCTTCTGATAGCCTTTGTTACGCTCTGGAAACCTGAGTATATAGATCTGCCTAAAGCGTCATGACAATTTGGGGTACTTTTTTTTTGTAAAACTGAGACAAAACTATGTTTTGCCTTCATTCATACGACGCAGACGCCTCACCAAATGCTCTTGGTGTGATCTTTTTCAGGAGTAACAAAACAAGTATTTCCCAGTGCAGATGATGTTTCAATTAGAAGGATGATAGGACAAAAACTGAATAACTGTACCAAGAAGCCGAATGTGAGCAAAAATCTTAACTCTCAGGATGTTAAGTAGATCTAACGGTAAGTCTTTCAAATGCTCATACTCTTCGGTGTAACAAGCGCTGTTTTGCTGCATCTGTGGGCTGGCATTTTCCAGGTGTTCTGCTAAGGAACACAGTGGCCTCTGAGGTGTGCCCTGTGGGCGTGAGGGGGCCTGGGGAGGGATCTAAATTTAGGACGGGGGAGTCGGAACCTCTCAGATATTGAAATGTGTATTGGTAGATCTTAAAATTAATTGTTAAAATTTAATAAACATTTTTTTTCTTCAAAAGTCAGGCATTGCCCCATGCAAATATGTAAAGTGGAATTTTGGCCACTTCAGCTTTGCCGAGAATCTCTCTGCTATAATTTATATTCAGTGTGTCCCCAATGGCCATGCATGGGGCCTTGTCTCCTGCTTGGTGCTTTGGGAAGACTCTAGAAATGCTAGGAGTTTGGGCCTCATGGGAGCTCTTTGAAGGAGACTAGGGGACCTCTTCTCTCTCTCTCTCTCTCTCTCTCTCTCTGACTCTGTCTCTCTCTCTCTCTCTCTCTCACCACATACACACACACACACACACACACACACACACACACACACACACACAGAGAAACACTGTCTGTGTTTCTTTCGTGAGGTCTTCACCACATGCTCCTTCCATTCCTGCGCCTCGCCATAGGCCTAAGAACAATGAGGCTGAGGCCAATCAATCACGGACTGAAATGTCCACAACTAAGAGAAAAGAAAACGGACTTTTCCCCCATAAATTGGTTGTCTGGAATATTTATTTGACATAGTAAAAAAAAGCTGACTAACCACTCTCCACTATTTTCACGGAAAAATTGTGAAAAAATACATATACTTGTACTATTAATGTTTTCATTGACCCATGGAGGTGTGCAGAACCAATAGTATAGTAAGGTTCATTTGAGGCTTAAAAAAAAAGGTTTCTTTACATTTATTTAGTGTGCATGCACACACACATGAACATGACCCCATGTGCCCACCGTGCAGCTGGGACGACTTAGGGGAACTGGTTCTCTCTCTCTACAATATGGATTCTGGGGCTTGAGCTCAGGCTATGTAGTTTGGCAGCAAGCACCTTTGAAATGCAAAATGGCATTTGGATTAGGTTGGTGTTCCCAGCTGTGGTGTAGTTGTTAACGAGTTGGAATTGGAATGCTTGATGCAGGTGGCTCTGATTTGGTTGGGTGCAGTCATTCCGGCACCTGGAGCTTGGTTTTGGGATTGGGTGCCACGTGGGTTTATGGGAACTTTTGGCTTAGGGGATAAAAAGTCTGAAGCCCTGAGAGTCGGGGTGGATGTTGGTTGGTGGTTTGTTGGTTGGGTTACTGTCGTTACTGTCATAATTCCTAAAAGAACAAAGGTTGGAGAGAGTGAGTTTACAGACTGAGTTGAGACGCCTCCTGAGTCCCTGTCAGCTAGTCCTCTTCAAGCTGAGGACAGCCTAAAAGAGGCTGTGAAGATTTCTACCTTTCTCTTTCTATATCAAGGCGGCTTGCAAAAGCGGTGAAGATTTCGTTCTATCCTTCCTTTCTGTTTCCCTAAATAGAGGGTAAAAGATCGTTAGTGTGCTGCTATGCACCTTTATGGACTGACTCATCCTGCCATCCTAACCCCATTTTTTAATCCTCTATTTCCATTTAGGCCTTACTGCGGATTAAATCCAGGCCTTGTATGTGCTAGCAAGTACTCTACCAGTAACTTAACCCTCAACTTTCCTTCCGTCTTTGCCTATTCTTTGCTGAAATGGAGCCACCTTTTATGCTGTTTTCCTTGCCTTCATATCTTGTAACTAGATTTCACATGACATATGGAACACTATGCACTGTAACTCCACCCCCATCCCCTTCGCATGGCTATCCCCCCACACCGTCCCGAGGGCCCTGTTTCTACTTTGTTACACAATAAGGCCAGCTCTGGAAACAGTAAGCTTCTTTTCCTAAAAATAGGACAAAAAGTCTACATATATTAGCAACAGTGAGATTCTGTCTCTTAGCTCACACACACTAGCAGATCATCTTGAAAAGCCATAGCAAGTAAAGATACTGTTTCCTTTTACCCCTCGAGTGATTTTAAGTTTCAGCATGTTGTAAGTTTTATCTCTTTCTCACTGTGAGATTATTGCTTTTCCATGCCCCAGAACTTCTCATTCTGCCCTGAGGCTATCCAGTTTCCCTGGTGTATAATGACTAAGTTTCTTCTAAATGCTACATACTGAACTCTTCAAGTTCATATGGCTTTCTCTTGGAGCACATTATTGTATTTCATAACTTCATAAGACGCTTTAATGCCCCCACCCTATGCCATTTGTGCAGAGGCACAAAACAGACATCTCTGACTACATTATATGCCAAGGTGTTGAATAAATTAACCTTGAAAGATTTTTAGATCAGTTTTACTTGTACTTGCCAATAATTGTCTGACTTAAACACCTTTATCTGCATTAATTCAAATCAAACCAAAGGAGCAGGACTTCGTGATGTGTGCCTGTGTGCCAACAAACTCTTGACTTTTAGTCTAGCCCGGGCTACATAGTGCTTGACTATTTGGGGCTTTAAGGCAAAACCTTGTCTCATAAAAACTGAAATAAATGACATTTCTTTTCCATGAACATGATACGTTCTTTGGCCTCCTGAGTCTGGACATTGCTTTGTGTATGTGTGTGCTGCCAAGTTGCTTAGACTGGGGAGGAATGTGTGTTTTGAATCAGATTCAAATCACCACTAGAATGAAAATTTTGTTTAAAGTAGAAGATATCTTTCATTTGAAGTCATTCAAATTATGTCCAAAAGACTTGGGGAAAGATGCTGCTGGGAAAGAGGATCATACCAGATATTTTGGGGACATGCTTGCTGAATTAGCCACAGCACCATCTACTGGAATGCCTCTGTAATTTTCTCTTGGACATTTAACTCACTGAATCCCTAAGGTGACTTAACCGTTGCCTTCCCTTGCCTCACATCCCAATGCCTAAAGTATTCTTTGGGAAAATGACTGTGATAGTCATTGACAAGCTATTCTTGGTTTTCAACTTGACCACATCTGGAATTAACTAAAACCCAAGCAGCTGGATACACCTGTGCATTGGAGAAATTTATTTCTAGTTACGTTTATAATTGTTTGTACATTGTTGGGGAAAGGGCTGCCTAAGCCTTGGCAGTTTGTGTTGTCTGCAGGTGTTGGCTTTATGTAAAGGATGTTTGATTGCTTATGATCCTCACCTGCCTACTGCTCTCTGGCAGAGCCAGGCCTTTGGATGAGAGGGCAGTTTTTGTATCAATAGAATACCCAAGGAGCTTCTATATTAATAAAAACACCTTAGACCAAACAATAAGGGTTCCACTGTTCAGGACGGCACTTGCCATAATAGGTGGGTCCCTCTGCTGAAATCTGGCAGGGTTTGCATCTATGAAAATGTCTACTTTTCTTTATTTCTGACTGACACAGTAGCCTACTGCTTTTTTTTTTTTTCCTTGATTGAATCATCTGAGGTAGGAAGACTTACCACAAATTTGGGCCATATCTTCTGGTGTCAGCCTATATAAAGGACATGGAAGGGGGAAGTTCTTTGTCTGCTTGTCCTCAATCTCACTGGCAAACTCATTTCTTCACTGACATTAGAGCCTACTTCTTTGGGATTCCAATGTATACTAGAGACCAGCCAAGCCATCCTGTCTCGTGAATGGAACAACTATTGGATGGATTTTTGGACTTTCCATTGGTAGGTAGCTATGGATAGACTAGCTGGACCACAGCCTGTAAGCCATTCTAATAAATCCCATGTGTGTGTGTAAAAACATATAATATATATATATATATGTATATATATATATGTGTATATATATATATATATATATATATATACACTCATTCTATCAGTTCTGTTCCTCTAGAGAACCTTGACTAATACAATGACTTTGCTAGCAGTCTTGTCAACAAAGAGATTCAGATGTTTATAATTCCTAGGCATCCTGAAGCTTAATAGCCCTGCGGTTCTCTCCTTGTATCCTGTGCCCAGATCCCAGTACAGAGCTCAGGTTGTTGTCATTGGTTGAAATCCTCTCTTCTTTTTGAAAAATTCATTTGTTCTCAGCTCACAGCTGCCCTCTTAGTTGTCTGCTTGTGCATTGCTAAGAGCTCACAGATACAGAATATTTCATATGCTTATGTTATAACAAGGATGATTTCATAAATATTGTTTAAACAGAGAGCCAAAGGTTGTTTTACCCTCTTGCTCCCATCAGAAGATGTTTTGAAATGTCTGGAGATCATTTTAGTTTTCATATCTGGGTACCACTACTGGCATCTAGTGGCCAGCAGTGCCACTGAACAGCCTGAAATACCCAGGAAAACCTCTCAGCCCAGACCCTACCCAGCAAATAGCCACCTATGTCATCCCTGAAGTTAAGAAGCCCTAGTCCACTATGATTTCATTATTTTGGAAATAGACTAAAACCTGAAGAAATCAAATGGATTGTCATAGTCAGCTGACTAGTGACCAATAGACAGCAGGAGTATCAGTTTTTCTTTGTATTAGTGTTGTGGGGTATCCACCAGAGAAGATCACTCACACCTGGGTCTAAGCCAATAGAAAGTCTTCATTAGCCAACCGGAGACTACGCTGGGTATTTGGGGTCCCTGTGTAGCCTGAAGCCTCTCTCAGGATGAGCTTTTAAGTACAAAAACATGTCCTGGGTTGCTATACTTCCGTTAACAAGAACTGTTATCAAGAAGTAGAACTACAGAAGCCGGAAAGCAAGGAGAGTACATTTAGAGACTTTTCCATAACTATGTCCTTTGATGGATTAGGCTTCTGTTTTCATTTTGGCAGGTGGTGCTGTCTATGTGGTGACTTTTACAGCCCGAATGGCACTTCCATCATGAAGTCAGTTGTGCTAAGGTCTGGGGACATACTAAGATCTGGGGTCCTGTTACAATAACAAAATTAGGGTGTAAGGAGCGAAGTGTAAAAGGAGTTCTCTTTGGCTCATGGCTCATAGGATGCAAGCCTAAGATCCAGAAGACCCATGTGTTCATGCTAGTTAAGATCTCATGGTGGGGTGCTGGAGAGATGGCTTAGCAGTCAAGAGCACTGGCTGCTCTTCCAGAGGACCTGGGTTCAATTCCCAGCACCCACTCGGCAGCTCGCAACTGTCTGTAACTCCAGTTCCAGGGCATCCAGCACCCTTACACCGACATGCATGCAGGGAAAACACCAGTACACATGAAATAAATATAAATTACTAAAAGATATTTATAAGACAAAAGACCTCATGGTGGATGTTGTTACAATAGTGAGAGGTCACACAAAAGAGATCACGTGCAAGTCAGGAAGCAAGAGATCCAGGGCCAGACTCTTCTCTAACTGCCCACCCTTGCAATAGTGAATTTACAGGTCTAAGAGAACGAAGTGAATCTCTTCCAAGAGTGGTGCCCCAGTGACCTAACCTCCTTCCTCTAAGCCCCGCTTCATGAAGGGTCTACTGTGTCAACACAGTGAGAACGAGTCACCGGCATGGCCAGCATTGGGTAGCAAACCGTAGCACATAGCTCTCTTGAGAAACAGAACCAATGGGCTGTATATAAATTCTATGTAGAGATAGCAGGGGAGGGGTGAAAGTCTCTCAAGAAATGTGTTCATTCGGTTGTAGGACTGGGAAGCTGGGACAGAGTGGAGACCAGAGAAGGGTTGATGTTGGGGTCAGTTGAAGGCCATCTAGAGGCGAAATGTCTTCATCCTCAGAGGATGCCTGTCCTTTAAAGCTTTCGACTGTCTAGAAGAGGCTATGCTTACATAGTAGAAGCTATTCTGCTTTATTCAAGTAGTGATTTAAGTTTTAATATCATACAGCAATACACTGAAGGAAACACTAAGGAGGAATTTGATCAGTTAACAGTGTGCCACAGTTGACACGTAAAATCAGCCATCACAACTCTTGGTTTGGGGACATAATAAAAATTAATTTTATTATGAATGTGCAAAGAAATGGGTTTGATCGTGACATCTTCATACCCATGTTCTTCGGGTTTCACTGCCCTTCCACATAAACCCTCTGCCCCTCTTGCTGGGCCCTTCCCCACAGCAAACACTCCCCTTTTCCTCTTTGGTGACACCTATATTCTATTACTCTCTCTTGTTCCCCAACTCTCCCTCCCAGTTTACTGTACCTTGTCTACTTTCATGTCCCACATACATAGGCGTATCTATGAATTTAAATCTAGGTTCTGCATATGAAAAAACATGCGTTGTCTCTTGAGTCTGTCTTGTTTTGCTTATCATAATGATCTCCTGTTTCAAATTCTCTACAAATGTCACAAGCTCGTTATTCCTTACAGCTGAATGAAGCTTATGTATGCATGCAACATTTTCTTTATCCGGTCACCTGTTGATGAATACCCAGGCTGGCTCCATATCTTAGTTGTTGCAAATAGTTCAAGAACAGAGGAAGATGTACAAGTACCTCCGTGGTATGCTAACTTAGCATCCTTAAGATGCATTCCCAAGGATGGTGTAGCTGGAACAGGTGTTCCACATCTTAGCTTTTTACTTAACTGCTCTCCACAGTGGCAGCAATTCACACTCCTACCAGCAGCATCAAAGAGTTGCGCGTTCCCATCATCCCCACTAGCCTTTATTGTCATTTGTTTTCTTAATGAGAGACATTGGACTGGTAATCTTTGACAAGCAATGCATTGGAAAATAGACGGTTTCTTCAACAAAGTGGTAGTTTGAGAAGGAATATCGAAACAGTTTGATGATACGATTTTGTTGCTTTTGATTTTGTTTTCTGACACAGGACCTGATGTAGGCCAAGCTAGCCTAGAACTTGGTGTGTAGTCAAGCATCACAATGAACTTCTGATCCTACCACTAGCTCTCTATCAGATGTGTAGTTGGTTAAAACGTTTTCCCATTCTGTAGCCTACTGCTTTGTCCCAATGGTGGTGTCCTTTGCCATACAGAAGCTTTTCAGTTTCGTGAGGTCCCGTTTATTAATTATTGATCTCAGTGCCTGTGGTAATGGTGTTCTGTTCAGAAAGTCTTTTCCTGTGTCAATGAGCTCAAGGTTATTCCCCATTTTCTTTTCTATCAAATTTACTGCATCTGGTTTTATGTTGAGATCTTTGAACCATTTGGAGCTGAGTTTTATGCAGGGTGATAACTATGAATCTATTTGGATTCTTCTATATGCAACCATCCAGTTTGATCTGCACAATTTTTTGAATGCTGTCTTTTAGCCAGTATGTATTCTGGCTTATTTATCAAAATCAGGTGTCCATGGGTGTGTGGACTTATTTCTGGGTCTTCAGTTCTATACCATTGATTGATGTGTCTGTCTTTATACCAATACTATGCTCTTTTTTATAACTATAAATCTATAGTACAGTTTGAGATTGGGGATAGTGATAACTCCAGCAGTTCTTTTATCATTTAGAAGTGTTTTAACTATCCTGAGGTTTTTTTTGTGTTTCTATATGAAACTTGTGAAAATTGTCCTTTCAAGTTCTGTGAAGAATTGTATTGGAAATTCAATTACAATATTAATTCCCCTGATCAATGAGCATAGAAGATCTTTCCATCACCTGGTATCTTCTTCCATTTCTTTCTTCAGTGTCTTAATGTTTTTATCATACGGGTCTTAAACTTGCTTGATTAAAGTTACCCCCAAAATACTTTGTAATTTTTGAGGCTATCGTGAAAGGCGTTATTTCCCTGATTTCTTTCTCAGTCTGTTTGTCATTTGTATTTACAAAGGCTACTGATTTTTGTGTGTTAATTTTGTATCCTGATATTTCGCTGAAAGTGTTTATCAGCTATAGGAGTTTCCTGGTGGAATTTTAGGGTCACTTGTGTATGCTATCATCTTCAAATAAAGATATTTTGATTTCTTCCCTTCCTTTTTGTATCCCCTTCATCTCCTTCAATTATCTTATTGCTCTAGCAAAGACTCCAAGTGCCATTATGAGTAGGTATGGAAAGAGTGGATAACCTTGTCTTGTTCCTGACTTTAGAGAAATTGCTTTGAGTTTCTCTCCATTTAAGTTGATGTTTGTAGTGGGCTTGTTGTAAATTGCCTTTATTATGTTTAGGTGTGTGCTCCTTGTATTCGTAGTCTCCCCAGGACTTTTATCATGAAGGTGTGTTGGTGTAGAGTAAAAGGGAAAAGTCCCTCCCAGGTGTGGTTGTATGCTGCTTGGACTTCTGGGAGCAGTTGGAGGGGATAAAAGAGGGCAAGAGGGCAGTGGAAGACAGTTACAGGCGTTACAAGCTAAGAATTGGAGTTACAAAAGTTAGAAGCTAAGAATCAGAGCTAAGAGTTGCTGCATGATAGGGAAAGAGAACAGAAATAAAAACAGATGATAGCAAAGCAGGCAGATAAAATGAACTAGTTGGGGTTTTTTTAAAAGTTAACAATTTAGATCTTCTCAGTAACTGCCGTGCCGGGAGAAGCTAAACCAGAGTGGGAGTTAATTCAGAGACAGTTCAGTTCCCCAGACATAGACAGTTTAAGACAGCCAGAAAAGGGTTGTAAAGATTTCTCTTTCCTTCCTATCCTATCATTTCCTTTCCTCCCTAACCCTATCAGCTAACTGAAGTTTTAAAGATTACAAGTTAGAAATCTAGCAGCCAGGAACAGAGGGGCAGAGTCAAGTAGCCAGTGAGAGAAAAACTATTACATTTTAGATACATTTTAAATACGTTCTGAGCCCAGATCCAAATGGCAAACAGCCAAGGAACCCACACCCTCTGTTTAAAAAAAAAATACCCTTTACATTTTGTAAGGCATCTACAAAAACCGTATCCAACAAACCAAATAACATTTAATATATTATTTATATTATTTAATTACAGGTGTTGGATTTTGTCAAAGGCCTTTTCTGCATCTAATGAGATGATCATGTGGTTATTTTTTTCAGTCTATGGTTGATTATGTTTGTTGATTTATATATGTTGAACTATCCCTGCATCTCTGGGATGAAGCCTACTTGATCATGGTAGATGATCTTTTTGATGTGTTCTTGGATTTGGTTTGCAAGTATTTTATTGCAAATTTGTGTGTCTGTGTTCTTAGGGAAAATTGGTATATAATTCTCTTTATTGGATTTTTATGTGGTTTAAGTATCAGAGTATTTGTAGCCTCAAAGAAGAATTTGGCAATGTTCCATCTGTTTCTCTATTGCGGAATAATTTGAGGAGTATTGGCATTAACTCTTCTTTGAAAGTCTGGTAAAATTCTGCACTAAAACTATCTGGTCCTGGACTTTTTTTGGTTGGGAGACTTTTAACTACTGCTTCTATTTCACTAGAGGATACAGGTTGGTTTAAATTTTTTTCTGGTCCTTATTTAACTTTGATAGGTGGTGTATATTGAGAAAATTGTTCATTTCTTTTAGATTTTTCCTATTAATGGAGCACAGGTTTTTAAGGAGTGACCTTATGATTCTCTGGATTTCCTCAGTGTCTGTTGTTATGTTCCTTTTTGTCTCTGATTTTGTTAATTGGATCCTCTCTCTCCATCTTTGAATTAATTTAGATAAGAGTTTGTCAATTTTATTGATTTTTCTCAAAGAACCAACTGTTTGTTTCATTGACTCTTTGTAATTTTTTTGTTACATTGATTTCAGCCCTGAGTTTATCTCTCTTGCTGTCTACTCCTTTTGGGTGCAATTTCTTCTTTTTGTCCTAGAGTTTTCAAGTGTGCTGTTAAGTTACTAATAAGAGACCTCTCCAACTTTTTAATGTAGGCACTTGGTGAAATGTATGTGTCTCTCAGAATCACCTTCCATGTGTGATTCAGTAAGTTGGGGTGTATTGTGTGTTCACTTTCATTCAATTTTAGACAGTCTTTAATTTCTTTGGTTTTTGTCTTGGCCCATTTTCCACATAGTAGTGAGTTGTTGAGTTTCCATGAGTTTGTAAGCTGTTGTTTCTGTTCTTCAGCTTTAATCTGTGGTGGTCAAATAGGAAGCAGAGTGGATTATTTAAATTTTCTTGTCTTTGTTGAGACTTGCTTTGTGTCCAGGTATGTGGCCAATTTTGGAGAAAGTTCCAAGAGCTGCTAAAAATAAGATATATTATTTTGTGTTTGGGTGAAATGGTCTGTAAATACCAGCTAGGTCTTATTTGGCTGCTGATATCAGTTTGTGCCAACATTTCTCTGTTTAGTTGTTGTCTGGGTAACCTATGTATTGGCAAGAGCTGAGTGTTGATGTTAGTGTCATTGTTTGAGGGTCAATATGTGATTTTAAGTTGTAGTAGTGTTTCTTTTACAAACTTGGTGCCCTTGTGTTTGCTGCACTGATGTTAAGAATTGCAAAATCTCCTTGGTGAATTTTTCCTTTGATTAAAATGTAGTGTCCCCCCTATCTCTTCTGATTAGTTTTGGTTTGAAGTCTATTTTGGTAGACATTAAAGTGGCCACACCAGCTTGCTTCTTAGGTCCATTTGCTTGGAATATCTTTTTCCAGCCTTTATCCTGAGGTAGTGTCTGTCCTCAATGTTGAGGTGTGCTTCTTGGATGCCGCAGAAGGATGGATTCTGTTTTCACATCCGTTCTGTTAGTCTGTGTCTTTTTACTGGAGAATTGAAATGGTGATTTGAGAGATACGAATGACCAATGACTGTTGATTTCCTGTTATTTATGCAAGCTGGTTTAAGGTCTTTTTCTTGTGCTTCAGCTATGTTGCAATATTCAGGACCTGCTGTGATAGGGTTGCTGGGCTGTAGTGGAAACATTTTGTCCTAGCTGTAATTGGTTGTGTTTTTACACTGGGGTCTAGGCATCTGGGTTTGGGATTATTGTAATTCTAGGTACTGATATATGGTCTTGTCTTTTTTGTGTGGGGTTTTGCTCCTTGGTTTCTGTTGCCCTTTCTGGTTCTTAGGAGAGTGTGGTGGTTGTGGGTTGCCTGGTAGGGAATGCTTCTGAGATCCTGCAAAGCATGGCCTCTGGGGGCTCTGATTAGAATGTGTTTCTTGTTTTGAGAACTGACATTTAGGAATGGAGATAGGCTAGAAGGGGTCCACATGAGGAAAAGCAGGGTGTGCCACCAGGATCTGCTTGGTTCCCTGGGAATGCGGGCAGAGAAGGAGGAGAGGCCATAGCCAGGAGTCTGCTACAGAGCTGGAAATTAGACTGGGAGACTAGATATGGAGGAGAGGAGGTAGAGTGGAGGTCTGAAGATCGCCTACCTGCTTCCCTGTCTCCTGGGTTTTGATCAGGTAAACCAGGTTTGGGGAACCACCAGCCAGTAAGCAACTAATAAGCATTGCTGAAGAATGTTATACAGAATTGTTGATAATTTTTTAATGTTTGATTAGTATGGGAGTTCATTTACCTTGTTTTAAATTTCATCTTGTTTTAAAATTTAGCTAATAAAATTGAATCATTTCAAATAAAAATTAATACAAAATACTTAAATTGTTTTCTATGCTGGAACTCCTCTAAACTATAAAACAATTCACAGGATATCTCAATAGCAATAGTTCTTATCTTTAGCACAAATGTACACCTCTTTACAATTTGCCTTCTCATTACTACAGGTATCTTACAATAAAGCATGTTTGGTTTTATGTCAAACACTGGATTTTGCTGGAGAATCCAAGACACATCAAAGACAGGCTGAATGACGTCTGTAGTGTCTGTGGCTTTTCTGGTGGAGTGAAAGACTGGCTAAAGAAGCTGCATGCAGAGTCCATACTAACTACCAATGATCGTCCAACCAGAGAATGTCTGTCAAACAAGCATGCAATATGGTTTCTTTGGAGATATGCATTTTTTTTACAGCCCCAAATACTTCTCTGTACGACTAACTTAAGATAATATCAGCTTTTTTCATAGCAACAAAGACATCAACCCCCTAGATCAGTGATTGTCCCCCACAAACACTGTGCATTATTACTGTCAGAAACTCCCCATTATCATTTTTGGATTTAACAAGTAAATGTTTGGTAAAAATACAATTGGAACAATACATGTTTCCAAATACAAAGACAGTAAAGTGAGCCTAGGCAATGATAATCAGGCCTGACTAGTGATGACTTAGCAGTAAAGTGGCAGGGTTATTCTGTGATCTAAAAATGTGTGAAATAGGATTATGGAAAAGATGAAAACATAAAGTCTTTTTAATATTAAATTATCCCAACACACTTCTATAAACCAAAAATCCACGTTTTTGTTTGTTAAAAACATGCTTTGGTTTTTATAATAGTCTCTTAGTTTGTGAATCAGACATACTTCTCAATATTCATTGTCCAAAGTGTAGAAGATACAGATACATTAAAATCAATATTACCTACAATGCACATAGGGCATAGCATCATGTTTGATTGGCTGTGATGATAAACTGCTTTATTTTATTTTTTAAGATTTTTATTTATTTAAATGAGTACTCTGTCTGCATGTACACCTGCATGCCAGAAGAGGGCATCAGACCCCATTTTAGATGGTTGTGAGCCACCATGTGGTTGCTGGAAATTGAACTCAGGACCTCTGAAGAGCAGTCAGTGCTCCTAACCACTGAGCCATCTCTCCAGCCCCTCTTAAACTGCTTAATTTTAACACATTTATTTTCACTGTAGCAGAAGGAAAATGAACTGAAGAAAAATAGTACTGATTTAATAAGGGTACAGAAAAAAATGTCATTTTGTAAATCAACAAAAGATAAAATATTCTTCACAGACTTTTCACTTGATGGAAGATCACCTGACTACTTTGCATTGTGAAGCTATGCTTCTTTTTTCTTTCCTTCTTTTCTTCCTTCTTTTTGTTTTTTCAAGACAGGGTTTCTCTGTTGTAACTCTGGCTGTCCTGGAACTCACTATGTAGACCAGGCTGGCCTCAAACTCAGAGATTCACCTGCCTCTGCCTTCCAAGTGCTGGGATTGAAGGTGTGCACCACCATGCCAAGCAAAGCTATGCTTCATGAGTGCACAAGGTGGTGTTGAAGCTTGGAGAGGGGATTTCTAAAGTGCAGTGTATTGGACCCGGGGAGCACTCTGTAAAGGTTGCTTGGTAACAGTGTGATTCCACAAAACAAATATTCTCAATGAAATGAATTATGTAACATTTGCTACTTTTAATTAAATAAAATTTAACTCCATTGAAAATGAATGCACGTTCTTACTGTTCTTTTTGTTTCATAATATTCAGGCCAATATATATATATTTTGGGGGGGGGGGCAGAAGTCTTCTTCTCCAATACATTGAAACATTCACATCTTTTGCCAGTGGTCTCTCCTGACCTCTTATGGTGCCAAGCCTCAGCTGCTTTCCATGACCTTGTGGAGAGCAGGGGAAGCCTTGAGTGAATGTGTACAGAGTGGGCGGAGTCCGGAGTGAATGCGTATTATTGACAAGCACCATTGTCTCAGACCCGTGGGAATGGAGGAGGTACTCTTGTTAGTGATGCTCAGATGCCGTCTAGCCCTAATACAAGTGTTTATGATCCATTGTGTGCAAAGAAAACTAGCAACTGCCGCTTATACTTCTCAGATCACCTCAACTGGAGATTGATTCCCTACAGAGACCTCCAACTGAAACTATCTGTACGTCATAAACACGCTGAGGCTTACTATTATCCCTCCTCCCACACTGTATACGATAAAGATGAGGCTCTGGGTCCCACTCCATCCGAGCAAACACCTCCCCGCCCTCCCCGCCCCCTCCACACACACACAGATCCCAGCTCTTCTGTATATGTGTCTGTCCTTCCTTCATTCCCTTGTCACCCCATCAGGCTCCCAGGACTAACCCGTGCTGGACATGGTGCCGACCCCTCCATGCCTTCAAAATCAGTACCATCTGGCAGACTCTTGCCCGTCACCACGTTTGGCTGCCAGAACAAGGTAGAGTCTTGGCCCCAGTGGACCACTGCTTCTATGTACTGATCCTGGGGAAACATTACAAGATTTACGACCCTCGGTGATGGTGTCTCTTCTTGATCGCCACCGATTTCTCAGCTAACCAGCACCAGTTGTCTCAGCAAAACGAAGGTTTCAATTTAGTGGTTCTGGGCTTTTTAAATGGCAGCCAGTTCTTCAGACACAACTGGCCAGAACTACAGATTCTTAATTCCAAATATCACATGACTATCTCAGAGTCTCTGGGGGGACTCTCCAACTTAATCCAAAGCTGCACAAGCCAGGCCTCCGTCATCTGCATGGTTCTCAGCCTTACCTTCCAAGTTCCCACGACAGTCCATTAAGCCTTGAGCACTCACAAGTCTTTCAGCCCAAAGTTCCAAAGTCTTTCAACAATCCTCCCCCAAACATGGTTAAGTCTGTTACAGCAATACCCTACAAACACAATGTCAATTTCCGCCTTAGGGTTTCTGTTGATGTGCTGAAACACAGTGACCAGAAACAAGTTGAGGAAGAAAGGGTTTATTTCAGTTTATGGTTGTAATCCATTGTCAGAAGATGGTCCAGGAATGGAGTCATGTAAGGAGAATTCTGAGTGCTTATAAGAACTCTCCAAGGAAGGAAGTCAAGTCTTGTGACCTCAAGTTTCTTCAAAACACAGAATTGTTCTTGGAATGTGTTTTCATGCTCCTCCCAGATGGGAGTGAGTTTACTTCAGATAACTCATTATTGCTTGCTGTTGTTCTTCAATTGTCTAAGCAATCATTTATGTGCCTCTATGGAAAACCATGTTTTGTCACATGTGGTCTGTGACCGTATATAGCTTGAACTCATGAGAACTTTATTCATGTGACGCTTCAGAGTCTAAGTTGTCTGATGCTCTGAATGAAATTGGCTATGGTTTGAGACTTCAGTCCACCTCGTTTATTGGCTCCATTCTCCCAGGTCCCACCACCCTTAGAGTGGTGAGAGTCTATCATCCTGGGAAATCAGGGCAGGAACTCTCGGCAGGAACCCGGTGGCAGGAACTGAAGCAGAAGCCATGGAGGGAAGATGCCTACTAAATGGCTCATTTTTCATTCTTATACCACCCAGGATCATGGGCCTAGAGTGACACCACACCCAGTATGCTGGGCTCAACCACGTCAATCATTAATGAAGAAAATGCCTTATAGACTTGCCTGTAGACCCATTCTGTGGAGGCATCTTCTCAATTAAGATTCCCTCCTCCCAGATATCTCTAGGTTTGTGTCACGTTGACAACAACCAACCAGTACAACCCTGTAATTGGTTATCTAATACCAAGTTGTCAGCACTGAAATCATATGCATAAAAGTAAGACTAAATGGAGCGAGCATATTACATTCATATATTTAGATACACACACAGACAAACACACACAGTATAAATTAAAGAAAAAGAAAGTGTGATTTTGAGAGAGTGTAGACCACTACATAGGAGAGATTGGGGAAAGGAAAAGAAGAGGGTGATGTAGTTATAGTTTACTTAAAAATCAAAATTAGTTTTCTAAAAGAAACATCTTTAAAACCCAGGGCTAGGACTGTAGCTCAGTAGTAGAGTATTTGCCTAGTATGTTCAAGGTTTGGTCTACAATCCCATAAAATTGAGAAAGTACAAATATAGAGAGATAAGGTTAAATGTATGTAACAAAGGAAAGTTTACATGAAGGAACAGTTCACAAACATCCTGTAAATCCAGCTCCAGGGTATCCAGTGCCTTCTTCTGGCCTCCATGGGCACCTGAAAACACACACACACACACACACACACACACACACACACACACACACAGTTTTTAAAATCTTTAAAAACGAATTCCCACTTGTAAAGATGACTCTTGGGCAATCCATCTTCACATTTTGATGTGTCTTACCTTCTCCTTGAATGATTTAGTTCCTCCCAACCCTCCTGCCTGCTTAAGCATGTTTATTAAATATGTTTAATAAAATCCCAAACTCTGCTTCAAACTAGCTAAGCCTAATTCATCTATGTTCGGCCCGAGATGAGGTTCCTAAAAGCTTAGCCAAAATGCCCATACTGCTAACAGTAGCAGTGTCAAGCTGTGTCAATGATCTTTTTAGAAGGTTCCTGCTGAGACCCATCTGAAGCATTATTCCAGTTTCCCTGACTGTCACTTGGCTGGTCTACTTTGCTAAGCATGGCTTGTGTGTAACCTTGGTTTCTTTGCTTCTGTTTGTCTGGCCAGAGACCTACTTTATGCTCCTTGTCTGCCATTGGCATCAAAGATAAAATAAACATCCACAGACTACTTAGGCCCCATACCTGGGTCACATGAAATAGTACACCGTTTTTCTAGGCAGCCGTCAACATAAGGGTTGATCACTCGGATGTCCTAAATCACTCTTGCCTCCAGGAGGGCATCCAAAGACAATGAGATAACTGGATCCACGAGCATCACGTTCTGGATCCCAAACACAGTAGGCATGGCTGCTTCTGTACCAAGATCTTAAAGATGTTTTCTGCTATTCTGCCTGCTTCTGTCCCTCTGAAGCTGATAGCTCTATGCAAGGAGACTCTTCCCTCTGCCGTGCAGTTTTACAGCTCCAACAAAGGCTCTCCAACAATATTTTTTTTTCCTTCAGCACATTCAAAAGATGATGCTTCTAGCAAGGAGTTTTCAAAACTGGTGAATTCAGACTCAATATGGTCTAATTTCATGAGGAGGTAAAACCCAGCTGATTTGTTTGTCTATGGTTAGTTATGGTGTCTTAGTTACTTTCCTGTTGCTGTGGTAAACACACACACACACACACACACACAGAGGAAATCAAAAGCAACTCAAGGAAACTAGAGTTTATTTTGGCCTATGGTTCCAGAAGATAAAACCCTATCATATCAACTGACATAGCTTTAACTTTGAAGATTGAAGTTATCCCGCCATCCTTTAAATAGAAGGTATATTTGATCATTCCATCTTTGACTAAAATTTTTCTTTAAATGCATTAGGATTGGCTACAGTCTTCCAGGTTTCTAGTGAAAATATTTAAAAGTATAACAGATGCCAGGAGGTGGTGGCTCACACCTTTAATCCCAGCATTCGGGAGGCAGAGACAGGAGGATCTCTGAGTTTGAGACCAGCCTGGTCTACAGAGTGAGTTCCAGGCCAGCCAAAGTTAGAGTTACAGCAGAGAAACCCTGTCTTGAAACACAACATCAACAATGAATGTATTCATTTTATATGTGTCCATGGTGTGCATATGTGTGCACATGTATGTGGGGGGTACGTGTGAACACAGGAGGAAGCCAGAGGTCAATGTTGGGTTTCTTCCTTTATCATTGTCCATCTTATGTTTTGGTAACAGCATCTCTTGCTGATCCCAGAGCTCACTGATCATCTAAGCTAGTTAGGTAGAGAGCCCAGAGGATCCACCTGATTCTACCCCCGAGGGTTGAGGTTACAAATGTACACTGCTGAACCTGACATTTTTATCTTGGGTTCTCAGGTCCTCAAACCTGTGCAGCAAGTGCCTTACACATTGGGCCATTTCCCTGGCCCTTGTTTCTTTTGTCATTATTGATGTTTAAATGTATTATTTTTCAGCCTTCTTCTCTAGCTATGACTATTCCTTCCTTTAGTTGGTTCAGTGTGCTGACGCCTATTTATATGTTAAATATTTATTCACTGAACTTTTCATTCTCTAAGTTCCTAGTGTTTTTAAATTTTGAGACGTTTTCACATAGTCCAGGCTGACTCTGAACTTTCTGTGTAGCCAAGGATGACCTTGAACTTCTGATCCTCCTGAGCCTTACTACATGCTGGAAGTGCAGGTGCGCACCGCCACACCAGGCCTGTGTGGTGCTGTATATCGAAGCTGGGCTTTGTATATGTACTCTACCAACTAAGCTACATCCAATATTTCTGGGTTTTTTTTTTTCCCCAAATCCTCAGTTTTTCTTTTGTGTTGCTGCTGTTTTCATCCATATTGCATCCAATTTTTTTTTTTTTAATTTTCCTCTATGTCTCTAACTTTCCCTTCAAGGTCCTCTAACAATTTCATTTGATTATTTTTATTCTCTTTCACATCTTTTAAAAATAATTTTGCCCATAGACTTTTGAAATACGTATCTGATACTTTGCCCATTTAAATATCTTCGAGCTCAGTCGTTGAGAAATTATAATCTTTTGTAGGGGTCACCTTGCCTGTTTTATTTTTTTTTTCTTGTCTCTTATACTTCTGTATTGAAATTTGTATATCTGTCGGTGTGGTTATCTCTTCCAGTTTTATGTGTGGATCTTCTTTTTTTTAAGATATATTTTATGACTTCTGTTTGTGTTGCATGCTTATGCAGGTACCCATTGTGAAAGGGGTCACTCTCTCTGAAGCTGGAGTTTCAGGCAGTTGTGAGCTGCCCAGTTTTGGTGCTGGTAACCAAATTTGAGTCTTCTGCGAGAACAGTATGCGATCTAAAAGAAATAAAATTGGTTACAGGGGTGAAAGAACAGAGGAAAGAAAGAAAGAAGGAAAAAGAGAGAGAAATTAAAAAGGATAAAGTTAGACTGCCTTCTTACGAGGACCTTTAAAACTGGAGACTGCCACAGATGGGGGGTAATTGGTTATTTGACTTTGGAATGCTTATCTTTCCTAAGGTTTATGCTGTTGCTGGGTCTGTCCTGGGCAAGGGTTCCAGATTACCTTCGGAAGCAGCGCTTCTCTTCCCTGCCCCCTTCCTGGAGGCTCTGCAGCTAAAGCTGCAGGGTTTCTCTGTTGTAGCTCTGGCTGTCCTGGAACTCACTCTGTAGACCAGGCTGGCCTCGAACTCATCGAGATCCTAGATCCGCCTGCCTCTGCCCCCCGAGTGCTGGGATCAAAGGTGTGCACCACTACCGCCTGGCGGATCATGCTTTCTTTAAATAGGGATTACACTATTTCTTCCTTCTCATTTGTATCCATTTTATAATTTCTCCGTGTCTTTATTGCTCTGGCTAATAACTCATGCACTCTCTGCAATGAGAATGGAAAGAGTTCACTTGCCTCATTCTTTTTTATTAGAGAAAATGTTCTCTGGTTTTTCTCATTTAGGATAATATTAGCTGTGCGCTGTTTGTCATGAATGCTTTTTATTATATTGAGGTGTGAACTTTCTATTCCCAGCTTCTTCAGAGACATGTTGAATTTTGTCAGGGAAGTTTTCTGCATCAATTGAGATTATCACTCCCTAATTGTTTCTATTTCTATTTTAAACTGAGTTGTGATTATCGACTTCCCCATGTTCCAACATCACTGCATCCCTAGGTTGAAACCAACTTGATTGTGGTGTGTTATCTTTTTAATGTGTTGATAGATTTTGTTTGCATGGATCTTATTGCAAATGTTTTAAAAACTGATCGCCTTTATTTATTATTTTGTGCAGATAGGAAAGGGACCTTACATAGCAAGTGTGGAAGGCGGAAGACAACTCTGCTGAGCCAGTTCTCTGCTCCCACCATATGAGTCAGTGGACTCACGCTCAGGTTAGTCTGCTTAGCAGCAGGTGCCTCTACCCACCGAGCAGTCGTAATGGACCAGTACTGCTGCAGGCAGAAGGTGTAAGGAGATGTTCTGGGTGACGCGTTGGCTTGAACTCTGAAGGGTCTCCCAGAAGTCAGGAGCTGAAATTCATTGACCTGCAAGGGACTTCATGAGGGCTATATAGACTTTATCCATGGTAGGCTACGTGGCTGAGTCAGCATGCTCAGGACTTTTGGTAGAGAAAAGCAAACCGCTGTCCTCCAGAACCACGAGCTTTCCAATCATCTTCACCATGCTCTTGCCTACTGAGACATCTCCCATTCCTTGTCCCCCTGTTGGGATCTCTGTTACCCAGACTATGGAAGCTTCAGCTTGACAAGGTTCCTGGGCATCCACTGTCGGGAACTGGAATTCTTTAACTGCTTTGCCCCTTTCTTATCTTTACTGTACGGTGACATATGTTTCTCATCAATAATAAGGTCTGCATAGCCTAATAGTAATATCCAAATTAATCTCTGAGCTGGCCACTGTGGGCTGGAATGAAACACAGACATGCTATTCAAAAGGAAATTGTAATCACCTCCAGACTTCCAAGTCCTGGAATGTGAAAGCTACCCAGGTTTATTGCAAGTGCATCATAAAGCTATTCCTGGAGTGAATGCTGATCTTCCCAGGAAGAGATAAGCCTTAATAGATAGAAGCCAGAGAGCTTAGTTAGAAAGTTAGTGCACCTGGAAAAACAAGCAGACAATTAGCCCTTCACTAACAAACAATAGGCCTTCTCTCAAAATGCTACATGGTTGTAACATTCTGTGTCCTGTGGAGTAACAAGTAGATTTCTTGAGAACAAACCCACACACTGGATTTAAGTCTTTTGACAACCACAGGTGCCTAATATGGCTAGGAATTCCAATCTGTTGCCACCAAGGCCGCCTGGCTTATCAAACCACTGCTGTTTCTAGTCCCTTGTTGCAGGGGAGTAGGGTTTGGAGTTGCAAGATACTTGCTGGTTTTCTCTGCGTCCTCCTTGTGATTCTTTGTGGAGGATCTATGACATCACCTCTGTCCTGAGCTCCGGCGACCTTCTTTCTCAGAATACAGCCTCTCCTTTGTTATTCTGGCTCTTCTCAGCCACTGTCACACTGAAGAAACTTGTGGTCCTCCATCTTCCCCAGAACTCTTACTTTTTCTCTCATCATTTACGGCAGTTCTTGGCTATTTTTCTCTTTTCTTGAAATTGTCTTTTTTCTTAATATTTTATTTATTTTTATTGTATGAACATTGGTGTTCTGCCCGCATGTATGTCTGTGTGAGAGTGTCAGAGCTCCTGGAACGGGAGTTACAGACAGTTGTGAGCTGCCGTGTGGGTGTTGGAAATTGAAGCCAGGTCCTCTGGAAGAGCAGATAGTGCTCTTAACTGCTGAGCCGTCTCTCCAGCCCAGATTTTTTTCCATTTTTATCTAATTTAATATATGTGCAACTGTTTATTTTGTATCCTTTACAAATTATTTTGAGCCCTGTTTCTTTCTGATCTGGTAATTTGAGGCCTCTGTTTCTTGGCCAGTCTAGCTAAAGGATTGTCTATTGACTTTCAAGTTTTTTATTTATTTTATTTTATTGAGAACTTCATATACATTTTCCCTTTCCTTCCCTCCTCAAATTACTCCCATGATGATCCTCCCCACTCCCTTCCAAACTCATGGTCTCTTCTTTAAATCTTATTGTTAACACACACACACACACACACACACACGTATGTATCCTTTGAAGTCCATTTTGCATTGATTGTATGTAAATATGTGTAGTGCTGATCAATTTGAGATTAGAAAACCTATGTGTGGCAGCTCAAGCTTGTTCGTGGAGAAAACAGATTGCCCCTTTCTTAGCAGCCATTGACTGCCTTCATCTACCTTGTGAAATTTCTCCTGACCATATTGGCATGCCAACGGTATTGTAACTAGGCAGGTCTTGTCCAGTCAACCACATTGTGATTTTATGGGTGTAGCTTTTCTGTCATGTCAAGAAGATACTATTTAACAGCAGGGATCCTGGTCCTTTACCTCTTACAGTCTTTCAACCAGAGATTAATCAGGATTCTAAAGTCATAGAACTTACAGAATGAATGTGTGTGTGTGTGTGTGTGTGTGTGTGTGTGTGTTTAGAGGGAGAGAGAAAGAGATAAATATAGATATAGATAGCTATAGATAGATGATAGATGAAAGATAGATGAGATAGAGATGGAATATATTGGAATGACTTACAGGCTGCAATACAATTAATCCAATGATGGCTGTCTGTGAATAGAAAATCCAAGAATCCAGTAGTTTGTCAGTCCCACAAGGCTGCATGTCTCAGCTGCTCTTCAGTATATGCTGGAATCCTGAAGAAGTAGGTAGGCTCCAATACCAGTGAAGGAGTGGATGTGCTAGCAAGGTGAGGGCAAGCAGGCAAAGAGCAAGAGCTTCCTTCTTCCATGTCCTTATATAGGCTTCCAGCAGAAGGCATGGCCCAGATTAAAGAGGTTTTTCCCACCTCAAGATCTAGATCAAAGATGTGTGTCTTCCTACCACAAAGGTCCAGACTAGAAGTGGATTCACCCACTCCAAACCAAGCAGAAATTCTCTCACAGGGGGTGCCCTTCACTTCTGGATTGTAGTTCTTTCCAGATATAGTCAAATTGGCAACCAAGACTAGCCGCCCCACACCCCTTCTTCTATGGTGTCCCCAGGCCCTAGGTGTAGGGGTTGCTTTGCAGGTGTATCAGCTGGAGTTGGGCACCCCACAGTCTCTTACTCTATGCCTGTGATCATTTGCAGATCTCTGTAATAGTCTCCACCTGCTACAAAAGGCAGCTTCTTTGATGAGGGGTGAAAGCAACATTTACAAGATGGAATTAGGATCATGTCATTGATTTTCGTTAAGACGTATTTTACTGTGTTCCAGCTCTACTTTCCAGCTTTTTTGTTCTATTTATTTTAATCTTTTTTCCTCCAAAATTTAGGGATTATACTTAGCTTATTGATTTGAGGCCTTTTGTATTTCTTCAAAAATATTTTAGTTAAGAAAGCATTTGTGGGCTGGGCTCTGATATTTTGGAACACACGTGTTGTACAGTAGTTAGCTGAGGCCAGCTCACACATGCACCTCTTTGTGCTCTGGGAGAGCGGCATTGATGGGTAGAAATGGGTGTCTAAGCACTTTCAGCTGTGAGCTTCCCTTATGGTGCGCCATGTCTTCTCGTGTCTCCAAGTGTTTCCTGGACTGCTCCCACCCTTCTCCTGGACTCACTGATGCGGTCACGTTTACCATCGTTGTGCTACAGCCAGGCCGATATCTGTATTTTTGTTTATTCATCTATGGATGGGTCGTGTCTTTGTTCCTCACATCTGTCTGTCTCTCTTCCTTTCATTTTATTGTCAGGATTTTCTAACGCAGCTTTTTAATTTAATGGTCTTTTCACTGTTTTACTTTTCTTTTAGCTTTGTTGAGGTTTTGTTTGTTTGTTTGTTTGTTTGTTTTGGTTTTTAGAGACTTGGTTTCTCTTTTGTCACTCTGGCTGTCCTGGAACTCACTCTGTAGACCAGGCTAGCCTCGAACTCACAGAGATCCACCTGCCTCTGCCTCCCAAGTGCTGGGATTAAAGGCATGCGCCACCACCACCCAGCTTGTTATAACAATAAATTTAATACTGGTTATTTCTTTAGCCCAGTTTAATTTTCTCTCAATTTTTACTAATTATTGGCAAACACAGCACATATATATCTCAATATGTTACATACATGATGTAGATTATATATTTTATACAATTTATTTCTAAATTAATTCAAAGGAGGAAAATATACATTAAGCTATCACTGAAATTATGGAGCTGGACAAACGCTCAGCGGTTAAGAGCATTTCCTCATCTTCCCGAGGACCAGAGTTCTCAGAGCTTACCTCACAGCTCACAATTTCCGGTAACTCCAGCTCCAGGGCATCTGGTACTCTCTTCTGGCCTCCAACAGTACTTGCAAACATGTGGCTGACACATAAATAAAAATAAATCTTCAGCCAGGTGATGGTGGTGCATGCCTTTAATCCCAGCACTAGGGAGGCAGAGGCAGGCGGATCCCTGTGAGTTCAAGGACAGCCTGGTTACAGAGTGAGTTCCAGGACAGCCAGAGTGACAACAGAGAAACCCTGTCTTGAAAACCAAATAAATAAATAAATAAATCTTTAAAAGATAAAAATTACATAGTTATGAGTTAGGGATATATTTTAGTGGATGGTTCGATCACCAAAACCCACATGGTGACAGGAGAGAACCCATCCTTATTCTCTGTCTTTAGACCTCTGTGTGTGCATCATAGCATACATGTTCACACACAAAGAAAAACAAAAAAAAAAATCACTTGGCTACCTTTTCGAGTGCTGTGGTTTTGGGTGTAGACTGAGCTGATACTCACTCTGTGCCTTTAATTTAAATGTATGTCAGGTTTACTAACAAGACATTGCATACTTTGTCTACATGAGAAAAGTTCAACTTCTCTCAAATTCCTGAAAGGAGTTTTGTTAGATGAATGATTTTTGTCATCATTGTTGCTTGTTTGCTTTCCATGGAGTCTCCAGTAGTCTAAGCTAGCTCAGATTCATGATGAATCTCTTCTCACCTTCATCTCCAAAGGCAGGATTGCTGGCATGTGTTACCATGCCTAGATTAGGGGTTAGATATTTGATTATTTTTAAATAAAAGAAAATGTAGGTTTGTTCATTTTATATTATGTGTATGAGTGTTTGTTTGGATGTATTCATGGACACTGTGTGTATGCCTGGTGTCTGTGAAGATCACAAAATGTGTCAGATCCCCCGGAGCTGGAGTTACAGATGGTTATGAACTACCACGTGGATGCTGGAAACCAAACCTGAGTCCCACTGTAAGAGCAACAACTGCTCTTAACCACTGAGCTGTCTCTCTGGCCCCAGATACACAATTCTTGGTTCAGCTTTTGATTTACTTTCTAAAAATTATAATTAATGAATGCCTGCTGGCGCACGGTCCAAGAATGAATCATGTGAGGAGAACGCTGAGAGTTCTCTGTGAAGACACACAAGCGTCCTGTGACCTCAGTTTCTTCAAACCACTGAACTGTTCTTAGAATGCGTTTGTGCTCCTTCCAGGTGGATGGGATAAGACTGAGTCTACTTCAGATTATTCACTGCACATGACTACTGTGATTTGCTTATATGCATCTGTGGAAAAACATGCTTTCGCCGTGTGAGGCTTGTCTTGTGATTGTACACAGCTTGAACTCATGAGAACTCCACTCATGTGACTCTTCCTAACCCTCAGAGTCTAACCTGGTCTGATGCTCTGAATAAAGTTGGCTGTTGCATGGGAATTCAGTCTGCCTCATTTATTGGCTCTATTCTCCCAGGTCCCACCACCTTCAGAGCAGTAAGCACATACTAATTGTGCACATTAACATGCTGTATGATAACACTTCTATACTTAAATAAATTGTGCTTTTGGGATAGCCTCCTGACTACCATATCTCACCCCTTCATCTCTAAGGCCTTTGATTTGTCCATACAAGTCCCCCTACTAAGTTCAGTTCATTGTAAATTTTTATTCTGGTTCTCACATAAGAGTGAAAACATGTCACACTTGTTTTTCTGCACCACGATTTATAGTGTCATCCGTTTATTTGCAAACGGCATGGCTTCGTTGTTCTTCATGGCTGAATAGTCCTTGCCTTTAATATATACCATACTTCCTGCACTCATCTGTTGATGGTCATGTGGGCTGATTCCAGAGCTTTATTGTTGCGAGCAGTGCCACAGTAACCATTTACGTGCAAGTATCTTTACATATGATAACTTTGTTGTTTGGTTTTCTGTTTTGTTTTGTTTTTTCATCTCTGAAGAGACACAGACAGTAGAAAATGGAAAGACATCCCATGCTCATTGATTGGTAGAATTAATATTGTGAAAATGGCCATTCTACAGACACAAGACCTAGAGGCCCCAAGCTGGATCTGACTTGAAAGCTTCCTCCCTGAAGACTGACTTTTCACAGTACCAGAAGCTGCCATGCAAGCTTTCAAAAGAGGGAACAACCAATAGTCCTGTGCAGTTGCAACACCTTTGAACTACAAAATGTTCAATGTGGCACAATAACCCAATTAACAGTAATAGTGACATTCGTATCTTGGTAGTCACCAATAGCTGTCTAATTAGACTTAAGGCTAGTTCAACAGTAGGGAAATAATGCCAACTACTAGAGGCCTGGTCAACCAACTGGGACAAGTATGGTCACAGATGTTAGAAAAGAAACTATACTGCCACTTTACTAAGCTAGCATAATTCCTAATTGCATTCTAAATATTTATCCTTATACTTATAGTTAAACCCTAAATATTTATCCTTATACTTATAGTTAATATTAGGGATATATAGCCCACAACCCTAAGCAAAGAAGGTTCTCTTTGCAATAGATGAAGACCATTACAGAAAAACCACAACTGATCAAAAATGTGTGGAACAAGTGATCTTTATTTCCCAGGCCCAAGTGATACATGTACAACACAGCTTCTGCACCCAAGGCTGAGGGAAAATCATGGAAGAGGGGGTAGAAAAGTGTAAGAGACAGAAATGCAGGAAATCTGTGAGACTGTGTCCATAGAATGACAGGGAAGCTTCACCCAAGACACACCAACAATATGACCGCCTAAACAAGACCCCAAGAAGTACAACACCGACTAACATGCTAACGTGGAGGGAGGAATCTCACAGAACCCCACCCATAGAAAAAGAGCTACCTTCAATCAAGGAATGCTGAGAGTAGGCCAACAGTTTTCTTCAGGGATGAGCCCCTCAACTCATTATCCAATTCCAAGTGGTCAGCCCTGCACTCACATACACACAGGAAACACTAGACACGCTGGGCAGGTAGTTTTTCTACATTTAGCTGTGTATTTGACAATAACAAAGACAGAGAGGAAATCTCAAGAGGGATTAAGGTGGGGGTACACAGGTGCACACATGAGGGATTTTGGGAAGAGAGGGGAAAGGTGGGGTTAAAAAACAAAATAAAAAAATGTAAAACAACTAAAAATTATTTGGGGAATGAAATAAAGTTCAATCTAGTCTCATGTGGACCTCAGCACCATTTGGCTACAGGTCTGACTATTTCAAATACAAATGCTCTGGGTCAGCCTGTGCACTCCCGCCTAAACAATGAGTCTCTTGTCCAGTCCGCTGCTGTTGTCATTGTTGTTGTTGGGCTCGTCGTCCTCCTCCTCCCCCTCCTCCTCCTCCTCCTCCTCCTCCTCCCCCTCCTCCTCCTCCCCCTTCTCCTCCTCCTCTTCCTTTTCCTCCTCCTCCTCTTCTCTTCTCCTCCTCCTCCTCCTCCTCCTCTTTCTCCTCCTCCTCCTCTTCCTCCTCCTCCTCTTCTCTCCTCCTCCTCTTTCTTCTCCTCCTCCTCTTCCTCCTCCTCCTCCTCCTCCTCTTCCTCCTCCTCCTCTTCCTCCTCCTCGTCTTTCTCCTCCTCCTCCTCTTTCTCCTCTTCCTCCTCTTCCTTTTCCTTCTCCTCCTCTTCCTTCTCCTCCTCCTCCTTCCTCCTCTTCTTCTCCTCATTGACCTTCCCACTCAAGAACAATCATGTGCTAGCTCTCTCATCTCTTCATTTGAGCAGATGCCTTTTGTACTTGAAACTTTTATTACAGGGTTAGCATGTACAGAGTTTTGGCCCCCCTGTGTATTTTATCTCTATGTTTTTGCCTATACTGATATGATCTTACTACTCAAGGTTTCTGGAAAATTTTCTAATCCTGTTCAGCTCTTGCTGGCATGTTACATTCTGAAACTCCCAAAGTCATGAGAAGCCAAGAAAAAAAAAAAATCTGTAAAAAAGCTTTTTGGAGAAATCGAAGCAACAATAAAATCTGACTAGGACTAGCAACAGATATAACTTTGAAATTAATGTATGAAGAGAGAAGCTTAATTTGTTATTCTAGGTTACAAATGTAATTTGGACTCAATTTTGTTTAAAATAATTTGATAAATTTCCTATGTTGCTTTGTCATGATATTAATAAAGAAAATAAAATAAAAGGGAAGTAGCAAGTAGGAGGAAAAATATGAAGAAAAATTTAAGTATGAGGATATATATTTAGTAAGGAATGTTACAATGAAAGACCTCTAGAGATAAGAATTATGTATGGTAAAATAAAGTTTTATCCTAGGGTAAAATGACTAGACTTTTCCAGAACAGAAAAGGAAAGATGAAGGTCAAACCAGCATGCTTAAGCACATTGTAGAAAGTCCAAGGAAGTCATAAAAGGTTTGTGGAGAATGAAGTTAAAGATTATATATATATGTGGCACATATGCATATATATAATTTTATTAAAATTTCCAAATCAAATTCAGTACACTAATATAAAATTAGAATATAGTCCTCTGATAAAAACATCAAGGTTTGCCACCCACTACACTGCTTCCTGGGTACCTTGAGGTATCCTGTGAGCCTGATCTTCAGGAGGGACCCCCAAAGAGCCAGTCTGCCTGTCTATCCTCCAATCTTCCCACCTACCTCACTACCTAGGGACCACATGTCATTCTGTGAGCCAACCTCAGATATGGATTTCCCCTTAGGGATCACTCACCAGCCTCTCCACCCACTGTCTTGCTGCCTGGGGATTATGTGGGGTCCTGTGAGCCAGATCCCAGGGAAGGACCCCTAGAGCCAGTATACTCACTCACCAGCCATTCCATTCACTGGAGGACAGTACATGGCATCCTGTGCTTCCAACCCTAGTTAAGTGCTCCCAGTTTGTTTTCACTCACATCCCTCTGAGGATGGTATGGTGTCCTATGCCCCACCTCCAATGACCATCGCCCACTCCCACTGTGACTGCAGCCTGTCACCTAAAGACCACCTTGTAGAAACCAGGGAGCCTTTCACAGTCTTCTGATGATCAGAGCAAGAATCTTCTAGCTACAGAAAGTTTGTGCCTGGGCTCAGAAGTCTCACTTATTCTTAGCTGTCTGGGACTACTTCTAAAATCCCATTTACACATCAACACAGAGTTGTCCCAAGACTAAACTACAAGCAACGTTTGGCTGGACATTCAGTTGGCAAGTAACAGCAAACAAAGATATAAACACTCATCTAAGCAAGGTGAGACTAGATATATGTACCAAGTAACATTACCAATGACCCAACTCTGGATGCTTAGATCACATAGCAAAAAGACAAACGGCAAGAGTAACCAAGACAATATGGATCCTCTAGAAATTAGTAACATGTTGTAATATTCCATGAGAAAAGCAACTTGGTTGATGCACATGATAGTGGTTTCAAAATAGCAATTATAAATATTTTTCAGGAACCCAGAATGTACATGAGTTCCAGAATGAAGACCGCAAGTATACAAACAGTTGAATGAAATAAAGAAAACAATTCAAGATGTGAAAAGAGATTTTAATAAAGTGATAGAATCTTTGAGGAAAAGCCCAACAGAAATAAAATTTTAAATGAAAAATCAGCCCTGAATTAAATACTTTCTTTTACAAGTTGTCTTGGTCATGGCGTCTCTTCACAGCAATAGAAAAGTAACTAAGACAAATAGTAATTAATAGACATTGTTCAATAATATTATTATTGGTCTCAATTTCCCAGTAAAGAAACACACACTAGCATCTTGTATTAGAAAATGGGATCCATCTTTTTTGGTGCCTCAAAGAAACACACCTCACCATCAATAATAGAAACTACCCTAGAGCAGGGCGGTGGTGGCATACATCTTTAGTCCCAGCACTTAGGAGGCAGAGGCAGAAGGATCTCTGTTAAGTTTGAGGCTAGCCTGGTCTACAGAGTGAGTTCCAGGACAGCCAGAGTTACAACAGAGAAACACTATCTAGAAAAAAAGAAAAGAAAGAAAAAGAAAAAAAAAGAAAGGAAGGAAGGAAGGAAGTGTTGGTTGTTTCTCTCCATCTGTTCCTGTGGGTCCTGCTTCCCTTCCTGGCACATGGCTAGACCATATGGCCACTCAGCCTAGCCCCTGGGAAGGAAAGCACAGAATGTGGGTCAGTGCATCTAGGCTGGTGTCAGGTCGGGGACTCTTGGGGACTAAAAGTCAAGGAAGCACAGAATTACCGAGAGTGTGTCAGTGGAACATTCTCAAGTTTAATGCAGGGGTCATCATATTTTATGGGGTTCAGGGGGAGAGTCTTTAGATATCCAGGGATAAGGCCATTGGTTAGGATAGGAATGCTGCATAGGTATTTAGGTAAGCAATTCTGCTTATGCAAATAAAAACCCAGGATAGCCAAAACAATTCTGAACAGAAAAGAACTGCTTTTTCATATCACCACCCCTGATTTTAAGTTATACTACAGAGATACAGGAATACAATGACAGCATGGTACTGGCAGAAGGGAAAAGAGACATATTGATCACTGAGGACCCAGACATAAGTCCACCAATCAACGGGCACCTGACTTTTGACATACAGGGCAAAATATACACTGGGGGAAAAAAGATTCCATTTTCATTGAATGGTGTTGATCAAACTGGATGGCCACATGCAGAAGAGTTAAACTAGATCCTTATCTGTCACCCTGCGTAAAATTCAACTGTAAATATATCAAGGGCCTGAATGTAACACTTGATACCCTGTGCCTGATACAGGAGGGAATATGCTTGAACTTCATAGGCACAGAAAAGGGATTTATGAACAGGACCTCTGTAGAGCAAGTATTAAAATCAACGTTGACAAACAGGACCGAAGTACAGGAAAAGGTTTATGTACAGTGAGTGAGCATGATTTCAGTGACGAGGCAGGCATCAGTATGGGGAAAAAAATACCAGTGATACACTTGATGACACGTTAGTATCTAGAATATATAAAGAACAACAAAATAAAAAAACAGTCAAGAAAACAAATAGTCCAGTTAAAAATATAAGCAAGTAACCAAACAAAAAGTTCTCAAAGGATGAAATATAAATGCCCATCCTGAAGCAGCTGGCCCAATAGAAAAATGGAAATGGCCTTTGGAAGACACAGACACAGCACCAATTAGGTGGCAGCAGCCTACAGGGCTGGGGCAGGGTTCTCCAGAAGGAGATATATCCTTTGAATCAGTGTCCAATATACGGTAGTTTCTCCCATAGCCAGGATCCCTGGGCCCAGGAAACAAGGGGTGGAGAGGGGAATAGTTCCACTCACTATCACTTACCCTAGTAACCCACTAGGAAAATTTTAACTTTTCGTCCTGCAACCTTAAATTCTGCTGGCCTAAAAAGTTCTAGTTCTAGATGGGGGAAAACTCCTGCCAGGAGACACAACAAACTTGCCACTCAACTGGAAACTCAGACTCCCCACCCCCACCCCCACCCCCAAACACACACTACTTTGGATTTCTGATGTCTTTAAGCCAACGGGCTAAGAAAGGAATGAGTGTTAGGAGGGGTGATTGATCCACATTACCAAGGGGAAATTGGATTGCTTCTCCACAATGGAGGTAAGAAAGATTATGTCTGCTATGCATGAGATCCCTCAGTGTACCTCTCAGTGCCACCACGTCCTGTGATTAAAATCAATGGGAAACTAAACAACTTAATCCAACAAGGATGACAAGGGCACAGACTCTTTAAGGAACGGAGGTATGGGCCACTCCTTCAGGAAAAGAACCAAGACATGGTGAGATACTTTCTGAGAGTGGAGGAAATACAGAATGGGTAGTAGAGGAAAGTAGTTATAAATATCACCTAAGGTCATATGACCAGTTGCAGAAATGAAGATTATAATTGGCATGAGTGTTTCCGTCATGTTTTGTTAAGAATTGGTTCAGATTTGTGTTTTCATTTCTCAATTTCTTTATCGTGTCATGTAACATCAATTTAAGAGGATATCAGTGGTTATCACATTTAACTTTTGAGATTTCAAAAGAATGTTCCTGAAGGGACATTGCCACCTATTCTAAAGTTTATAATGAATTTGCAGTCAACAAATACATCTGCTATTTAAACCAACAGGCTGCCATCCTTAACCTAACCAGATTTGGTTACTCCACCAACACACAGAGCAAGGGATTCTGCATCCTTTTTCAACCTGAAAATCTACTAAAGAAAAAGATTTCTGCATACTTCTTCCCTTGTAAGATTATATTCCATCCATTAGGAGAGCTATAATCCTTGGGAAAAGGAAAAAAAAGCTAGGCAAGGAGTTAGATGCAGGGTAACCCAGAAATCTGTAACTGTGTTTCAGTAGCTCTGTCTCCTGATATTCAGAATGACCCCTTAAGGTTAAACTTCTTTGAAGCCATTGTTAGGTTGTTACCACTGTATCAAAAGCTAGAAGGCCAATGACTTTCCCCCGCCCACACGTAAGACTAAGGAAGAAAGGCTCTGCAGCCTCACAAACAAGACCCTGATTTCATTTTAACATCACTTACATTGCAATTTTTATTCCCAGCCTTGTTGCAGAAGCTTATTTTAGTTACGTTTAAAATAATTTTTATGTGCACGGTTGGGAAAAGGTCTGCCTGGGACTTGGCGCTTTGTATCATCTGCAGGTGTTGGATTTATGTGGAGGATGTTTGATTGCTCATGATCTGCACATGCTACCAATAGAACACCTGAGGAGTTCTGGATCAATAAAAACACCTGAGCTCAGACACTCGGAGTTCCACTGTCCAGTGTGGCACTTGCCATGACAGTGGTTCCCTCTTGCTAAGGTCTGGAAGGGTTTGCACCAACGACTATGTCTCCTTGTCTCCCTTGCTGGGCTGCCACAGCAACATACTACTACACAGCCTATTGTGGGATCTTCTGGAGGATTGTGGGAAAAAATAATGCAGCATCCAGATGCAATACACCATGACTTGGGAGGGAAAATGTTTTCTTTATGTCTATGTTCCCTATCTCATAAGTATTCATGAGAATTTCTTTAAATTTTGCAATACAGAACCTATTAGGCCATTATCCTTCCTTTGAGATGGCCCATTTAATTTTTCTTTGGAGTGTGTATTTTGTTTTGGTAAAGAAAGTTCTGCTTAACTCTTGACTGAATCCTTTCTTTCCTTCAAGAAAGAAAACAGGAAAGGAGACCCTAGACACAGAACTAATTTTCAACTCTCAACAAGACTGACTATAGAACCACCTGGCTCAAGACCTTCTTCATTTCCTTAAAGGGATTCTGTTAATAAATTTCCAATGTTTAATAAGAGTCCATAGTGGATTTCTTCATGTTATTTATTAATTACAGGCCATATTATTTCTCAGGGGTCCATACCCGGGCGGCTTAGGCAGAGCTCACTCTATTGCTTCTCACATTGTTCTCCCTCCTGCTTCTCCTCCTGCTTCTATACTTTTTCATTCCAAATCCTGTCTCCACTCAGGCCTCCAATATACAAATGGATGGAGCCTATCCTTCATCTGCCTATTCATATGGAGAACTGGGTGGCCACGCCACTGTTTACAGGTAGGAAGTAAATCCTTTATGTGCTACAAAGACAGCATACAGGAATATTATCCATAACTATAAAATATCCCACAACGAGATTCCCAAGTTTTGTCCATAATGTTGTTCTTTTCTCCTTTGCTATACCACGCTAAGTAAAACCAGCTTTGATTTAACCTTCTGTTAGGTAGTTTCCAAGTATGGTCTTATTAAACACAGTGCAGCTTCCTAGAAAAATAAATCAGCATTAATGTTTATGTCGGTTTTCTATTACAAACATAGTTTGTTTGGAAGCTTGTCATGGTTCTGTTTATTACCTACAGGAATCGTAGGTAAACATTTTCAATGGAGCTAAGTCAGTGTATAGTGTTGCATTTGCTAAAGGCATCACAATTTAACCTCACCCTGACTTGGTTCAGCTGGAAGATCCGGTGCTTCTAATGACCTATAAGACAGTCATTCACAATACCAACTTCAGTCACTTTAAAGGAGGCATACTTCAATAGCTACCAACCCCCAAGATGTAACTCTATTCACCTGTCCAGGATGAAACCATATTTTTAAAAGAAAAAAGTAAGATGCAAGAGAGCCAAGCCTCAATCACTAGTCGGAAATTTTTCAATGTTTTTTTCTATTCTAAACAAACCTGCGATGCAACCTTAGGAAAAATCATTGCGACTACGAGTAATGACTGTTCTAGACACAAACTATGTTATGTTTTCCATGAGATTTACCCACCAATTTCTACCAATAACCAATTAAATGTTCCATTGAACTTATCTTCCTAAGTGTAGTCTACACACTTGAGTTTAGAAATATTCAATTTACATAATTCGATTTACATTTACATTGAAAAATGCATGGGATGGCTCTTTGGTTCTTGGTCTGCATAAGTCTCAAACTTATTAGGTAGAGAGCAAGAGAAGTTACAAAGCACTTTGAAGTAATGCAGGAGCTAAGCTATTAAAGGTTTAAGCTATGGTTTAAGCTATTAAACCATAATTTCTACAGGCATAGGCAATTAGATGCTATTTTTGTATATAGACAGACAACACCAGGAACTACAGACTTAATTTTCTTTCTGAAATTCTTTTCAAAAAATCTTACTGACCATTGTTTACATGTCTTTTTTTTTTAAAGGCTTTTTCTTCTAAGTTATTATTTGAAAAAATATTAAACGCCATAGTTGTGAAGTTTGGTTTTATCTCATAGGGCCTGAGAATATCTTGAAAAGGTACATTATAATACCACTGTTCTAGAATTTCGTGAGGGAAGATACCAGGCTTTGGCTGCCCTTCCAAGCTTGCCTGGCCTCCAGCTTTACTCCCTGCTCTTCACTCTGGCCCTTCAGTGGGATTCAATACTTGCTAGCACTGGGAGATAGAAAGACCTAGAAATGTGAATAGCTTGAGAATGTCTCACACCTTGGCCTTCACCTAGACCTACACATCCCACACCGCTATCCAAAAAAGGAAAAGAAAGAGTAAGGGAGAAAACAAACACTGAGTTGCAGTCACCTGCCTTCTGGGCCGAAACTGCTTTCATATTGATTTTTTTTAAAAAAAACATTCTGCTTT
The DNA here is from genome assembly GCA_026225945.1 of Cricetomys ansorgei. Lineage (NCBI taxonomy): Eukaryota > Metazoa > Chordata > Mammalia > Rodentia > Nesomyidae > Cricetomys > Cricetomys ansorgei. The sequence goes on from JAMJFZ010001815.1 coordinate 11,625,895, forward strand.
TCATAGTAGTATGATCACTAAAGGTCTGAACGGGTTGACTGACACGACCGGGTTTGTTTTCCACTGGTCCACTTTCGCCCACACGTCTGTGTCCCACTGTCCAAGTAATTAACCAATCAACCCAGCCTAGTCTAAAAAGAGCAAGGGAGAAACCAGAAGACCACCTGCCGCCCTATGGTACCTAGTAATACTTCTTTTAGTTTACAGGAATCATGGGTCGTCTGGAGAACTGTGGATAACAAGAGAATCATTTTGAGAGACTGCAAAGTCTGCAAGAGTTAACTATCTCTCAGAAACCATAAGAGCTCTTCCACCTGCCACCCTTGCCACGATGTAATTGTGGAAGGAAAAATTCCTCCATTTTTCCATCCTCCCCGCTTGTTGCCAGCGGAGCTCTGTTAGTTATCTGTTAGTGTCTCTCAAGATAAAGGCGGAATCCGAAAGAGATTTTGCGTGAACTTAAAACTAAAGTCCACACCTTTGCCACCCCTATTCCCCCCAAACCCCCACCCCATGTTCCGGAGCTTCAGGTGAGCACAGCGCTCCAAGTCCTCGCCAGCTCTCCCTACCACGCGGTCGGCAGCCCCGAGGCCGGCGGGAACTACAACTCCCAGAATCCCTCGCGGAACGGGAGGAAGGGGGTGAGCGTACAAAGCGGCGCTGGAAGCTAGCGGCAGCGCGGCCGCGCTCGGGGTCCGACGGCTCGGCGTCCCCGCGACCTGAGGCGTCAGCTGCGTGGGCGCTCACGCAGGGCGGGTCGCGCGGCGCAGGGCGAGAGGGAAGTCGTGGCGGCGGCGTCGGGAACAGCAGCGGCGGCGGCGAGAGCGCGGTGCTGACAGGCCGTGGGAGAAATGGGAGACCCGGGGCCTGAGGTGAGTGGTGGCGGCCCAGACCTTGGGTCCGCCGAGCCCGACCCCGGAGGGTTTGTCTTCTCGGCCTCGGGCCTCAGCTGGGCCGCGGCCCCGAGCGGGCTCCTGGGCCTCCCGGCCTTGGTGCACGTCTGCGTGGAGCCCTCAACAATGGCGGTCCAGCCGCCCCCAGCCCCTCGCCGCCCTAGCCGCGGGTGAGAGACGTTCAAAGGCGGGCTGGCCTTGCCTTTAGAGCATGCATCCCTGCTCACGGAGCTTTAGAGCCTGCATCGCTGCACCTGGAGGAGGCGGGGAGGGGAAATCGTGGCTACTCGCTTGGGAGAGTAGGTCTCTGCAGCTCCAAGACGCCTAAGCAAAACCGGCCTCCTTGCAGTTCCTTGAGCCGGATTTGCCCGTGATCTTGGCTGTTTCCCCCGAGGGGTGGGGGTGGGGGTGGGGCTTTCGTCTTTAACTCGTTCCCTTTGGAAATTTTTTTTTTCCTACGAGCATGTGGCTGAATAGATAAGCGTGTTTTGGCTTTTGTTTATAGATAATAGAATCTGTCCCACCAGCTGGGCCTGAGGCATCTGAGTCAACCACGGATGAAAACGAAGATGACATTCAGTTTGTTAGTGTAAGTAGAGACTGATGAGCGCGGGTTTCTGGAGTGGAGGAGTATGGTAAGCCATTGTGCGATTCAGCCTCGACAGGCATCCATCGCTCAGTAGATAGTCGTGAATGTCAGCTGCCACACCGGTGCACGGGACTGTCCAGTCACCCCAACACGTTACAGGTAGCCGGGACCATCCAGCTTCCTGAGGGCTAGCTGCCTGCTTACCTGAAGGGATACCTAACAACTGCAGTAGGCATCACAAAGTGGGCGGCCTAAAGAATTGGGTTTTGGTTTTGGTTTTAGTTTAGGTTTTTGAGGCAAGGTTTCTCTGTTGTAATAACAGGTTTTTGGGGGTTGTTTTTTTTTTGTTTTTTTAATGAGGCAAGACTGTCTTCCAAATGCAGACACAGAAGACTAGTTAATGATGGGGAGGCAGGAAATGAGGGTTGTAAGAGTGCAGTATCTTAGTGTGGTGAGTCTTCGTAAGATAGCTTGAGGACTTTCTTAACTTCTGAGGTCATCTTGTTACAGCACAGCACAATTGTTGGTCACAATGAGGCATCCCGCATCACCTGCATTGTAGCTGTTCCATAAGCTTTTTCCTCTGGGGACAGTACTCTGCCAACATTAAGTGTGAGCAGACAGATTCCTGGGCCCACTGCAGACCCGTTGAATCAGAAATTCAGGGTGGAGCCTAGGTATTGTCCTTTTGGAATACAGTTCTGGGCCTTCAGATCTCTTCAGCGCTTGGTAACTTGATGGTTAAGGGAAGACAAACTGGCAGCTAGTGATTTTTCACTTACTGTGGTTAAGTTTGTAGCTAGCCAGAGAACATCCCTACGCTCTCCTGAAATGCTGTAGTCAGCTGCAGCTTGGTAGAAACGCTGCAGTTCTTTAGTTCTTTCTTGTTCATCTGATGTGTATGTATATGGAAGTTTTGGCTCACTATACAATAGTGGTTATTAAAGAATATTCTCCCCAATGCTGAGCCGCTGTGGCAGCTATTGTGTGTAGTGTTTTAATGGGGTAACTGTTGTGAGGGGAGTCCTTCATAAAATTATTTTCTTGGCAGCTTTCCCGTTGTATGTTGCACGCTGCACGCTGTCCTTTTGGCTTTGCACTTTGAGGATCTGGAGTGAGGCTTGGGGATTTGTTGTCACTTGCCACTACTTCCTAGTAGTCTGAAGTGTTTTGGAGAAAGGAGAATGTTGGTAACTAACACTTCCCTTCCAACATGCAGGATGTGTTTGATAAAGGCTTTTATGACTCCTTAGGACAAATATCTCAGATTCTTCCCTGAGTCACAGTGTATTTGTGAACAGAATATTTACCTTGACATTTCATGCAAAAAGTAGGAGGAACTTTTGATTATAAAATACGACCCTTTGAGAAACTGAAAGAGTATGCAAAGAGTAAGGTTCAAAAAGTAAGGTTTTTTTGTTTGTTTTTTTTTTTTTTTTTGGTCTTATATCTTGTGAAATAAAATACCATTATAGCTTGTAACTAGTTAAATCAGGCGTTTGTTCACCTGAGCTTTTTGTTTTTTGTTTTTTGAGATGGTTTCTCTGTGTATTCCTGACTGTCCTGGAACTCCCTGTATAGACTATACTGGCCTCAAACTCAGACACCTACCTACCTCTGCCTCCCTAATGCTGGGATTAAAGGTGTATGCCACCACCACCCCATTTGCTCTGAATTTTAAAAGTAATATTTAAATTTTATTTTAAATATACAGAGGTACTTCCATCTTTGCATCAAGAAAAAAGAATGTTTAATGTATAATACTTTCAAGTGTTACTGCTTAAATGATAACTAGTAGTAGCTTTTTTTAAGAAATATTTAGAATTCTAGCACTGGGGAGGTTGAGGTAGGAGGATCTTGGATAGGAAGGCAGTCTGATCTGCTTACTACAAAGTTCTAGACCTGCTGTGTATTACATAGTGAAACCTTGTCTAAAAACCAAACTAATCCAAACACTGCTACTCTACTACAACAAAAGTATTCAGAGAGAAAATCTTGTACTGTTTATAACACAGTTCTATTCCTTGGGTAGCTCTTTTCTAGTAAAGATGAAAACCAAGATTCTGCCTAAGTTTTTCAGGCAGAAGCTACATTATAGCATAACTTCTTGATTTGCTTTGCTTTGACTATTAGTTTGTAATTTATAACAAAATTATGTTTTACGTTATACATGTATATGTTATACATATGTATGTTATACGTATAACAAAGCTGCACAGGAGTAAGCTACATTTGGACAAGACACTTTCTATGTCTCACAAATATAGACTGAAGCCAGACACAGCATGCTGAAAGAAAGGAGCAATATAGATTTGAAGATGTAGAAATGAATCCTTTTGTTTAACTTTTGTTGAAATATATAAGGAAGTACACTGTTCATAGGTGCCCTTTTGATATTTTCAAAGGTAATAAATTTAAAATATTTTAAAAAGATACATATGTGTATAGCTGTTTTACATATATATGTTAAATATATATATACACACACATACATGTATATACGCATGTATGTATGTATGTATCACATGCCTAGTGCCCACAGAGATCAGAAGAGGACCTCTGATTCCCCTCTGCCCCCAGAACTAGAGTTATAAGTGGTTATAAATGAGCCATAATGTGTTTGCTGGGACCCAGTCCTCTGCAAGAGCAACAGGTGCTCTTAAGTGCTGAGCCATCTCTCCAGTCCTCTCAAAGTAGTACATTTTAGTAAATGGTGCTTGTACTGGCTAGTTTTTATTGTCAACTTCACATAACTGCCTAGATTGGATTGGCCTGTGGCCATGACTGGGGGGCATTCTCTTGACTGCTGATTGGTGTAGGAAGGCCCCACCCACCCTGAGTATTACATCTCGAGGCAGGTGGTGTTTTGATGGATATAAAAGCTCTGTGCATGAACCAGAGAGAGCATGCTCTCAAGCAAGGGTCAGTAAGCAGCATTTCTTCTCAGTTCCTGCTTTGAGGTTCCTGCCTGACTTCACTAAGAGCTGGGCTATGACCTGGAAGTAAACGATGAACTAAACTCCTTCCCTCCCCAAGTTGATTTTGGTTATGTGAAACACAGCAACAGGCAGAGCAGTTTAGGATAGTGCCTAAATCAAGAAAGAGAATAACTCCAATAAGAACTTTTTGTTCAATATGCCCCTTTATTCAATTTGTATCTTGTTTTCTTTTGAAATGGGATATAGTTTTTTTTTTTTTATTCCCAAATATTCTGAGCTAAGTAACTGCTAACAGGATTGCTCACAGTGCCTCTCTAGGTCTAAAGACATACAAACCACTGGGAACCTATCATCATCTTCATAGCTGCACAAGAGATTGAAAATTTCAAAACATAATTTCATAAATAACCTGAGCATGCAAGTTGAATAATACTGCTACTTGCTGTGGCGGGAAGGATGAATGTAAAAAGCATCATTAAAAATAATATATTTAACTTATGTTTAAGTGTAGCTGCTTGCCATATGTGTAGGTACAGAGACCACAAAAAGGTTGTTTGTACTCCTGTAGCTAGAGTTACAGGTGGTACTGAGTCACCAACATGGGTTGCTGGGAACTGAACTTGGGTCCTCTGGAAGAGCCGTATGAGCTCTTAATCACTGAGTCATCTCTGCAGTTGATCCAAAGCATCTTTTGACTAGGTTTCTTAGACTATCTCTAAATCACTCATTGAGCAAAATAGTATTGAAGCTTATGATGTGCAAAGCTATGCTTTCTCAATGTTAGACCTGTTTATTTGATTGAGATATTTTCTATCCCCTTCAGTGTTTAGTACAGCAGTGAGGTAGGAGAAATAAGAAAATAGCTGATAGAAAGCACAGAATACTTAAAAAAGACATAAGGGGTCCAGGGAAATGGCTTAGTGAATAAAAACACTTGACTTGAGTTCTATCCTTGGAACCTACATTTAAAAAAAAAAACAAAACAAAAAGAACAGGTGTAATGGTGAGCATCTGTAATCCCAAGTTCACAGCCAACTAGGGTGGAGGTCCTGTGCAGCAGCAGCAGCAGCAGAAACAAGAGACCCCCGCCTTAGCAAGGTGGGAAGTGAGAACTGGAAGATACCCTCTGACTTGCGCGAGCCTATAACCATACCCATGTCTGTACTCACATATGCACACACATAACATGCACATATATGGTACAAATAGTAGTTGGTTATTTGTATTGTGTGTGTGGTTGGTTTTTTTTTTTTTTTTTTGATAGTAGGGATTGAGTTTAGGTCCTTCTGTTTGCTAGTAAAGTGCTATATTCCCAGATATATGAATTTGTAAAATGGCATTTTGTATAGAAGAAGAAAGAAAAGGTGTGAAAATGAAAGAAGAGCATTATGTGTAATTTTGGAGTTTTTAAAGTGGGAGAGAAAAAGATGGGCCATATGACACAGGTCTTAAAGGTGGGACTATATTTGAACCAAAAAGTAGGCAATTGGAAACAGTTTGAAAGTTTTGAACTAGGCAGGACTGCAGAAGTAAGGTATGATCCTACTTTTTTTTTTTTTTTTTTTTTTGAGAATTGATATTTACAGGATTGAAACAGTTTATCACATTAAAAGCATATATCTTAAAATTTAGACTATTAGAATATTCTTCTCAGTTTCTAAATGTATTCTGCATGAACCTCTAAATTGTAATGGCATTTTGAGTTGAACCCTTTACTTTGTTATTGGTACAAAAAGAGATAAGATTGATTTTCTAGTTAGTAGTATAAATTTAGCTAAAATACCTTATAATTCAAGTACCATGTGCATTTGTACTTAATATATTGACATTAGTAATCATTATAAATACTGTAGGAAAAATATCATAGAATAGAATCTTTCATATTTGTATTATGAACTTTACTTGGGGAATTAGTAACTTGTTTGAATGGATAATATGAAATTCAGAATACAAGCAGTTGTGGGCTTTTTTGTTTTATTTTTGTTTGTCTTTTACTGAATGAAGGAATGTGTTGACTTGGAAAGTTGGATAATCAATAACAAGTTTTAAAAATTTGATTTGTACTTTGAAGTACTTTCGAATTAGAGTGACCACACAACCAATTATGTATATGTCACTCAGTTTTATTATCTGTAAAATAGGATGATTTCAGTAATTCAGAATGTCTGTAAAGCAGTTGTAGAAATTGGATGGTATGATTTGGAAAGCTTAGCGGTAAATATTATCGATTAAGGGTAGAATAAGTGATGTACTAAATGTTTGGATTCCTCATTCAGTATGGCAAACAATTTTAAGTATAGATATAAGGGAAGTTGGTGTTGGTGAATGCCTGGAAACCAAACACTAGGGAGGTACAAGGTAGTTATTGCTATAAACAATACACAGGGAATTCCTGGTCAGCCTGGGCATCTTAGGGAGTGAAATCCTATCTCAAGACAGAAATAAGCCAGGGTATGGTGGTATAACCTGTAATCACAGCACTCAGGGGCTGAGGCAGGAGATTACTGCTACTTTTTCTGTAACTGCAGTGAAAATTAGTTAAAAGTGTACCCGTGTATAAATTTTTCTTTGGCATGCTTGTAATTACTTTTCCTAATATCTTCTGTATTAATTACTTTTCTCATTTACTACGATCAAATATTTGACAAGAAGCAACTTAGAGAATGAAGGATTTATTTTGGCCCACAGTCCATGATAGAGAGGACAGCATGGTGCCAGGAATGTAGAAGCAGCTGGTCCTGTGTCCACAGGCAGGAAGCAGAAAATGATAAATGCTGTCCTCAGCTCCCTTCTGCCAGCCCGTAGGTGGTGCTGCCCAGAGCAGGGGTAGAGTCTTCTCTATCCTGTTGAGTTAAAATCAGGGTTAGTCATCGTACTCTTCTTGTATCATTCTGCCATTTGTAAGTTAGTAATTATTTGTTGCATGAGTGAACTTTTCCCCTTCTGTTTTGTTTTCGTTTGTCCTGATTATTTTTTATTCTTTTGTGTTAATTACTATAAGTCATATGAAATTATCTTTTACAGTTCAACAACAGTTGCAGATCAGTAAAATGATTCAGTAGTAAAATTCTGGTAGTCTTGCTTTATCTATCTGTCCTTATTTTTTGGCCGTCCTATATATATCTAGCTGCATTTTGCATGGGCTAGTCTTGGGAACCTATAGCCCTCTTGCCTCTGCCTCCTGAATGCTAGAATTATAGATGTATACTACCACATCTGACTTGTCTTTTCATTTCCCCTAGTGCTGGGGGTTGAACCCCAGGGGGCATGCTAAGCGCTCTGCCACCAGGTTGCACCACAGTCCTTTGCAAGCTATGCTTTACTCCTGGCCTTGAACTTGTAGCAGTTGCCCTGTCTTATAGACCTGTGCTGCTCATGCCAAGCTTTTTTGTTTTCTTGAGATAGTTCTGCAGTGTCCAGCTGGCCTGCAGTTACCTAAATATTGTAGCCATGCTATCCCAGAACTAACTATCCTGCCTCTCTAGTGCTAGGATTATAGGTGAGTGCCAAGACCAACTTCCCTTTCTCATTACTCAGTTAATGGAAATTCTGCCCCGACTCTGTATTTCTGGCTTCCTGGGGGCTTTCTTGATTTACTGTATCTGTTTACTGTATTAAGTTCCTAAAAGTCAGGCCTGATGACACACAGCTATAATGCCTGTGATCCCAGTACTTGGGAGGCTGAGAAAGACTGTTTGAGGCCAGAATGAACTGCATAAATAAGTTCCAGGTCAGCACAGGCTACATAGACTTTTCTTAGAAACAAACCATCAAAGTGAAACATAATGATACATTTTAACCAATTCCTGAATAACATTGCTTGGAGAGCACATAATCACTGTGGTGATTATGAATAGTAAAAACTTGTTTTCATCTTTTCTGCTCCATCTTCAAGTAGAACATATGACCATATGATTAGACAATATCAATACCAAGGGTGGGCTTTAGTCTTAAAGTAGGTATTTTCCTCTTAATTTTTTTCACCCTCTTGAGCTTTCATCTTAACAGTTTAAGCAAAAATCCCAGTTCCTTTAATACATTTCATGATCTCAGAGTTTTGCTCACTGGTTTTATCTTGGTGTCTGGATCACTATCCAGTAAGATGGTAGTTTCTGGTTTGTTACAGCCTATGAGAAAAACAGACTGTCTGGAAGAAGAGAATCATGAACCAGATGACTTTACCTTCTGTCTCCAACAAGCAGCCTTCTCCATTCTAAGAAATCCTACATCAGTCCCGTTCTACTCCTGTATTCTCACAGTCCCCCCCCCCCCCCGCCTTTTGTTTGTTTGTTTGTTTCCAGTGTACTAGATTTTAAAATTTTGAGACAGATCATCACTTTGTAGCTCAAAACAGGCATATATCAGTATACCTGTCATACCTTAAATCTTAGAGCTTTTTGTTTGTTTCGCTCTCTCTTTGCCTTTTCTACTGTATGGCTTATGTGTTCACTGCTTTATTTAGCATCTCTTTTTAAAACCATTGTAGACTGTACTTGGTAAGTAAATTTACTATGTAGTCTTGGTGCCCAGTGTTTTTGCCCACATACAGCCCTGATGACTTTTCGTTGGTTTAGTTGAGAGTTTAGTCTTAGGGGAGCGGGGCAGGCAACTCACCAATGTTAGTTGTATATATTATTTTGTGTCTAGACTCACTTATCTTGCTTTCCCAACTTTCATATTCTTCTGTGGCATTCCTATCTTAGTGTTACATATTAATTCCCTTTTGCCTATAGGATAAGATCTGGGCTTTTAAGTCTAAAATAGGAATAGGAAATGGAGAAGAATCTGAGTTTGATACTGTACTCTCAAAGTTTTAGGAGATGAAGCTAAGTTATTGGTCACAGATCTCCATGTTTTGAGCTATATACTCTGGTGTTCACAAACTTGGATATCTTAAACTGCTGATACTTATCCTGGCTGAAATGCACAAAGTCATAACATCTATCTCTGTCCCTAGGGGTTTAGGCTCTAACTTTTAGGTGGTTTTTATTTTTTATTTTTATTTTTTTAAGGTTGTGTCTTACTGGGCCTGGTGGTACATGGCCTTTAATTCCAGAACTCAAAAGGGAGGGGCAGGTAGATCTCTGAGTTCAAGGCCAGCCTGGTCTATGGATCGAGTTTCAAGGACATCCAGGACCACATAGAGAAACACTGTTAGGAGGAGGTTGCTGCATTTTGTAGGCCAGGGTGATCTGGAATTTGCTGTGTAATAGCCCAGCTGATCTCAAATTTGTAGTCCTCCTGCCTCAGCTTCTGACTGCTTAGGATTATAGGCATGTACTAGCATGTCTGGCTCAGTCAGCTTTTTAAAAAAAATATTTGTACTCTGAATAGTTTATTTTTATTTATTTATTTTTTTGCCTTCTCAAATCCAGTCCCAACAAAGAACATTGTTTAAAAGGCTGGTTTGGCTTACGTGATGTTCATGATATGAATTGCCTCTATTTCTTTTATAGGAAGGACCATTAAGACCTGTTCTTGAATATATTGATCTGGTCAGCAGTGATGATGAAGAGCCTAGTACCTCTCATAGTGATGTAAGTACATTACATTTGATTTAAACTTTTTCATGTGTGTCATTTAGGAGTGAGGAAAGCAGTAATGGCTGTGTTTGAGAGCAGCAGTGCTCTAGAGAATGCTCATTTCTCTTACCATGGGCCAGCATAGATGTAGTTCAAGGAATCTTTTGCCTCTAGCATCTCTTGCTTCAATTTTGCAGGAAAATATAAACTCTGGAGAGTAGTAACTGATAAAAGGAAAGTATAATAAAAGCCACAAGGTTTTTGCCAACCCCCTCCTTTCTCCTTCCCTATAACTTACCTGGTGCCTATAGAACTGAGTTCTTTACTTTTTGAACTATTGCCACAGAAAATGTGCCTTAGGAGAAAGTTTGTGTGAAGATCCTTTAGGAAATAGAATGTGGAGACTTAAGAGCTGATAGCTGACTCCAGTCTTCTTTCTGTTAAGCCTTCTCTCCCGTCTCAGGACTGCACATGTGACTTGCTACTTGTAGGAGTGACCTTTAAACCAGTGCCTTATTCTGAGAGTTGAATTCCTTGAACTCTTTGTGGCAATATCGGCTTCCATTTGTTACTGACTTAGCCCAAATTTCTGCTAATGAGCTTTTCTTGATGGATTATGAGAATTCCTGGCTTTTGTTTATGGTGGCAGGAACCTTCTTGTTACGTGATATGGGTACTTGAGACTTGATAAATGATCAGAATGCCTCCGTTTGAGACTTACCCTCACTTTGTCTTCACCTTGATGTTGTGTTGCTTTATTTTGTCTTTGCAATTCAAATGAGAATAAGTCCTACCTCACAGGGTTGTTGTGAGGATGAAATGAAGTAACAAACATGTAAGCTTCTTAATACACACTGTAAAGCAGAAACAACTTGAAGGTATTCATGGAGACTTAATAACAATTTTAAGAGATTTAAAATGGCCCCAATTGAGGAAGTTTTAAAAGTTTTTTTTTTTTTCCCATTTCAGTAGGGCTTTAGGTTTTCTTGCAGTCATATCTTCCGCTTGCTGCCTCTTATATATTGAATAGGGTTTTTGGTTTTTTCTTTTATTGTTATTACCAGTGGCTTCACCACAGCATCTTATCTTAGCCTGGGACAAGCAGCAGACTAGGGTAGTACTACTTTGACCTGAGATTTGTTAGTTTTGTTTGTGTGGTGGATGTGTGTGGGCATGTGTTCATATGGATGTGTGTGCAAAAATGTATGTGCAGGTGCAAGTGCATGTGTGTGCATGTGAAGGCCAGGGGCTGACGTCAGGGGTCTTCTTCAGTTGTTCTCTATCTTACTTTATTTTTGAGGAGCTCTCACTGAACCTGGAGCTCACTGATCGACTAGGCTTGTCTGGCCAGTGAATTTTGGGATCTACCTATGTCTGCCTTCCCAGTGCTAGAATTACATATGTGCAGTATGTAGGAGCTGGGAATCTAAACTCAGGTCCTCAAATCTGCGTCCTCAAACCCAGCCCCAAAATGATTTTATTTTTATCATGATTTTTTAATAGAGTCCAACATTAATTAATGCCTATCGTTTTTTATGGGGTTGAGGGTAATGAATCCTGTGCATTTGGCTACTGTTACCTTTTGTTTCTGTCGTTCTTGTTTATAATATAAAATTTGAATTCTACTTACTGGACATGCATCTCTGCACTTGAAAGTTAACATATTAAAAGCATATTTTTTTTCTTCCTTGGTTTTCTTGTTCATGTGGATAACACAGAGAATGCCTGAGAATCATCGCCCAGAAATGTGCTCTAGCTGCAGTGTTCCTCTTCCCATTGGAGACAGCAGCTCCTCCTCTGGGAGCTGTGCCAACAGTCCACAAAGAATAGTTTCTCAACCTCCTTCTGTTGAGAACCCATTGGAGAGCCAGAAAAATGATCAAAATAATTCAGATATTAATATCTCTGAGACAGAGACACTTAAGTCACAAAATCCTCAGACTCTGCCTTCACCATCACTGCTGGTCCCCCAAGAGTCTTTGGCTTTTTCTGAGGTCAAAGAGGATTTACCTGTCACGATGTCTTCAGCTTCACAGAGTGGACAGGATGCCATCCTGTATCTCCAGACACAAGTGGCTGAGATGTCCCGAGTCATACGTGATCTGCAGTCCAGGAGTTGTTTTAGATTTCATCATTCTAGGCCAAGTGAGAGCTCGTCAGTTCCTTGGGATATCTCCATCTCTAAGGAAGACAGTCTGTCCACAGTTGAAGAAGAAGCTGATTGCAAGTCTCCATCAGCTGATGACAAAGGGCAGCCACCTGACCCCATGCAATCCAGTTTCACGGGTCTTCTGAAGAGAATGGAACAGAGAGGTGTGATTAAGAGGGTAACATTACAGTCTGAAGCAGAGACATGTGAGGGGAAGCCTGATTGGATGACCTCTAAAAAGCGTCTGGTTCCTCCATTGCATCCACTTTTGAGAATTGCCACCACTGAAGTTTTTAAAGACCCTGCTGATTGCCATCCTTCTTCCTTCATGGGACACAGGGTGTATCCTGTGGCTAAGGACACATCTCCTTTCCAGCCAAATCCACCAGCTGAGGGACCCATTATAGATGTACTAGAACATAGCAAAAGAGGAAACACGACGTCTCCTTTAGACTCTACCTCAAAAGAAATGGAGGTCATGGGTTGCAGGTTCTACCATGCTGCTTCCATTGCAGCCCGAGCTGCTAGCTACATGGCCTATATGACTCAGTATCAACGTAAACTCTGGGAAGACATGGAAGATCTGGTTCATGACCCGGAGTTTGATCGTGGAAAAGCAAGGTGTATAATTTCTGATGGCATGGATGCAGGACTTTGGCAGCTTTGTACCACTAGGGACATAATGGACTCTGTAGTCAGAGTTATGGCCATGGCAGTAGATTATAGAAGACAGGCCTGGCTCCGACTTACATCTCTCTCTAAGAAAACCCAGGAGAAGATCTTACACTTGCCCTTTGATGGTACTTCTCTTTTTGGACAAGATGTGAATGCTGTTGTTGCAGAAGACAATAGTATTAAAGAAAATGAATATAAGGATCACAATAAATACTATACTCAACATCGATACTTTTATAGTCATGATCAGAAAGCACATTATCACAACAGAGGGTACTCCAAAGGGGATTGGTACAAACCCCGGAATCACCCCTATAGATACAGAAAAAAGGGAGACTCTCCAGAACGACATGGGTATAAAAATTAATGCTCTGGATGTTTAGCAGATTAGCCTTCCAAGATCCTATTTTACCTGTTCTTCCCCAGCTTTGGGGTCATCTCAAAAAAGGAGTGCATGTCTGGAATAATCACAACTGATGTTTGCATTCTAGACTTTTGGAACGAAGTATATAATAAAAAGACTTAAGCTTTATTGGCCAAATGGAGACTTTAAGGAGTGTTGGACAGAGGTTTACCCATTATTTTTGGTCCAAAAAAATTCCAGAGAAGGGTACTCAGGAATCTGAATCTTCTGGAATTAAAAGAAAAATGTGTAGATTCATGCCTCAGGAAAATCTTGTTGGTAAACTGAGGACTAACAGATTTTGGATCTGGAAACAATTTGCTACTAGATCAGTGTTTACTAAGACTGAAGTGTAAAACCTTCATTTTTCAGGTCACCAATGCTTCTGGAATTTCAGGCTTCAACTTGATGGGTCATCAGAAAATGATAGATCTGTTACAGTCCCCGTGTTAAGATGATCAGCTCACCATAGTTCGTAACTGGTAGCAGGCTTTGTGAGACTTCAGAATTAGCCATGAAGCTATTTTGTCTGCTGGAATTCGTTAACATTTTTGCCAAATCCAGTTTACTTCTAACTAGGATGACTAAATATCACAGGTCTACTTTTGGACTCAGTATGGAAAAAGTATTTTCATACCTGTAACATCACTGTAGAAAAGTAAACTATCTTCATCCTGACTATAATGGCTACCACACCATCACTACTCAAAAGGCTGCATGTGAGATAGCTTTCGTTGTCATCAGTCCTAATAGTCTTTAACTTACCGAGCTCTCATATCAACCACACCTGAGATTCAGACATAGAAGTCTCTCTAATGTGGTGGGCCTTTCAGTGTGGTGACCTTAAACTTACTGTCTTCTAAGCAATTGATTCCTTTGAGCTGGATAGTGCATTACATTCTCAGTACAGTAGACAAATGCATCATCATGGCCCTGGAAATACAGGATACTGTTCCCATCATCCAGGCATGCAAATCTGAACTCTTTAAGAGCAAGAATTCCAAACATGCCTGACAATCTGGTCTCTCTGGAAGTAAAGAGGGATGCCATAAGTCTAGACTTTTTTGAGAAATCCTTGAGATGTAAAGTGTGACTGGATGCTTTCAAGATACACAGCTGTTTCTGGATATCTAGATGATGATGCTTTGTTGAGTTCTTAAAAGGCTGGGATCAAGACTTCAGTGACATGTTCTTGGTTATTTGGTTAATCTGTCATGTAATCTAATCGGACTTATCTTAAGAGATGACTTACATTTTGCTCCCAAAAATAACTCTCCCACCTTTCTGGAGCTGGCAGCAGATACCTCAGTTATTCATGTCCCACAGTATCATCTCTTTAACCTCAAGGCAATGGCTGTATGATATCTCAGCCTCTATGCCCTTGTCTTCACAACATGACTTTTAAAGGGTAGAGTAAACGTCAAGTTTGAGGAGGTCCAAACACTTCACCTAATGTAACTTGGCAGCCAAAAAATATTTTTTTTCTCCAGATATAATTCTGTAACTTCTTGGTTGTTCAAACATCTGCTTTTTCTCAATTTTTAATCTGCTTGATCAAAATGTTTTAGATATACTATTAGTGGAATATAGCATGGTATTAAGAGTTGATGTGGTTTCTGTTCCTTCTTACCATGATTCTTGCATCATAGTGGTTTGACATTTTCTGTGATGTTCACTTTTTTGTAATTCATTAGAAAACTCTTTCCTTTAATAGCCATATTAGTCGCCCTACTTAATCTACATTTCTTCTTCTTGCTTGTTTTTGAGACAGGGTCTCACTGCATAGACCCAACTGGCCTGAAACATGATGTGTAGACCAGGCTGGCCTTGGACCCATAGAGATCTGCTTGCCTCTTTCTTCCAAGTGTTGGAAATAAAAGCATGTGCCACCAGGCCTTGCTGCTGCTTCTCATTTGTGCCATATAGATGGAAGAAGTTACTTTTATCAGAGAGTTTTAGGGTACTATATTGGTCCTATTTGTTTTATTTGTAGACTAAACCTCAACTAGTTTATCAAGACCATTTAGCAAATTTAACCAAATTGTATCTAGAGTTAATATTATCTTTACTGTCCCAAAATTTTATTTGACTTCCTGAGGTTCATGTGAGGCTCTCTAAAAATGTCTTTTAGACGAACTCCAGAGAAACAATTTTGTAGCTTGTAGTGAATGCTATACAAAGGGGTAGACTAAAGCCCATAACGGTAGCAGTGCAGTTTGCTTCTGAGAAAGGAGTAGCCACCGCATGTGCAGTGCTTTGTGCAGTGTTCTGACTACTTCAGATTGCTGTTTTCCATCTTGCCCTGAATTAGATACCACATATCACATACGGTGGTTTGTGAGATACTCTTGTTTGTTTGATAACAAAACAAAAATGAGTAATGCTTGAAGATTTGTCCTCTGAAACTGTTTTGGCACTCCCATCTAATTTATTTGTACCCAACCCCACTTTAAATTATAGTAAAGAACAACAACAAAAAAAAAAAGCACATAAAAATTAGCACTTTAATCATTTTCATATTATTGTACAGCTCTTAAATATTTTCAACACAGCACTACTCTCCTCTTAGATGTTTATGTTGCTTATTAAGGAAGTAGAAGTGTCATTGCTTGACCACCAGTTGATAAGATCAAGCAACTCAAAGAATTCAGTTTCCCTGAAAGTGAAAAAGTATCAGGTAATCACCAAATCTGTGATCAGACAGACAACCTAATAGAAGTATTTGGCAGTTGAGTTGTTTGTGGACAGAGTATAATGCGGTCGGAACCCTGTTAGCTAGAATTACTTGACTCAGAAAGAACAATATTTCAGTACCCCTTAACCATTTATCTTTTTTTTTTTAATCTGGCATACTTGAATGATGATGATGGTGTTATAAAAGTAAAAGTTGGTACTTGGTCTAGTTAGACAGCCCCAGTAGAACATAGCATTTTGATTTAATCAGATAAATATTTAGATTGTGTCTGCCATGCACAGAGCCTGCAACAGAAGAATTTCCTCTTAGGCTGACTCCTGAGTGAGAATACCACTAGGTTTTTTAGACGCTTTAGAATAGTTACAAGTTTAATGATTTGGTTTTCTCAAAAGGGATGTGTTTAGTGATCCTTTCCTTCAAAATGTCATTTCTTGACTAGACATAAGATGTATTAGGAGACAATATGATTTTTTTTGTAGTTACAATGTATAGAGAAATACTATTTCCTTTTATTGTTATATAAAGTGCCTTTTTAAATTTCATTCTTATGTTTAAGACCTAACCTTTGATGTGATATTTATGTGACTTCTGTACAGTGATTTACTCTTAGTTTATTAGCTTTATTATCTGTACAATTGCACTATTTAAATGTACTCCTTCTGAATGCTAATTTGTTTTCTTTATAGCACTATTAATAATTTCAGAAGGTTATAGAATAAATTTCTTTTTATTTAATTAACTTCACAGAAGTTCTTTTTAGGTTTTAGTAATTGGTTCTATTTTCTAGACATAAAAGTTGCTCTTTTTTTCTTTGCATGTTCTAGATTTTCTGATAGAGTCTTTTGTCTCGTATCTAACCTTGTTCACAGCCATAGTAACACAACTTATATTTGCTAAATGGATGTGTTTACTGCGATAGAAGAAGCAAGGACATTAAAACAGTAAAGTTTATGGCACTATATATATTTATATATAGTAGTCTGTGACAGCTTCCTTGTCAGTATAATTACATTTTGTTTTCCTTTTTAAACTGGCAGCTTCTTCATTAGTGTAATCACGTTTATTTACTTAGCCTTCGAAATGCCATTTTGAGGGCAGCATATACTCTTTCAGGCTACTTTACTGCATTATACCTAAGTGACCTGATTGATAATGTCCTTAAGGGCCTGATACATCCAGGACATATACCTCTCAGGTATTGTAAGCAAGGAGGTTGAAAAGAATTCCAGAATTCCCTCTTTATATAGAATTAATTGGTTACTGATGAGAGTGAACAAAGAGGTTAGCCACACATTCATCGTTCTTGAAGGTACAGTTAATTGGGATTCTGCTGAAGGCGTGAAATTATGGGTTAGATCTTTTTAGAAGTAGAAGATTGCAATAAAAAACTTTCTTTAATGTAAGGCATATTTTGCCCAGTCTTGCACTGTCTAGTTCCCTTGTTCTTGAAATTTACCCTTATGTGGTTAATGTTGGTGGCTAGACCGATAACTGATTGTCACTGTGGATTCATCTTATGCATGTCATTCAGTTGTCAGATTGATTCTGTATGGATTTTAGTGGACATATAAACTAGTCAGTTCTTTCCACTTTAAAGGAGGAAGTTAGTAGTAAGTGAATGTTGATTACTGTATTGAATGCAAATCTTTTTTTTTCATATTTAACAAGTTTTATAAACCATTAAAATGTATGGCGTTTCCCTTCCTGGATGATTGATGAGAATGCTGTTTTATTAAATCCTTTTTCTCTTATTAGTGGAGTCCCATTTTTGTACTCCTGTGTCATTATTTATTTGACTTTACTATAATGCACTTTTGTAATGCTTGATAACATTGAGATCTTACTACTGTAGTTTGTGTTCACATGCTGTAGGATGTAGAGGTAGTCACAGTTTAGTTCTGTCTTGAGGGGCTTTAGGTAGCTGCTCAAGCTGCCCCAAACATGGTTCTCCTGTCTCTACCTCTTGGGTGCAGGGACTTCAGGGGTGTGGTACCATGCTGGGCTGTCAGTCATGCCATCTTTCCCTAGAACCTCTTTCCAAAAGGACATCTGATTTTCTCTTATTCTTTTTGATGTTGATATTTTAGATTCTACTGGTGTAGATGTACCAGAAATGTTGGTGTGTGTGTGTGTGTGTGTGTGTGTGTGTGTGTGTGTGTTGAATGAGTGTATGTGTAATGTGGAGGCCAGAAGTTCACGTACGTTGGCTGTCTTCCTTATTTGCTTCGCACGTTTTTGTTTGTGTGACTGTGACAGTCTTTTACTGAACCATGACTTCATGGGGTTGGCTAGACTGGCTAGCCAGCAAGGTCTGCCTCATGCTGGATTATAGCTGAATGCTGCTGTGCCCAGCATTTTATGGATACTAGGGTACTTGGATCCTCCTACATATGTGGCAGACGCTTTGTCAGTTTAGCATTTCCCCACCTCTTCCTTGCTTGCCTGCTCCTTTTGTTCCACTTCTCTCTCACTACCTCCTCCTCCCTCTCTCCTCTGATTCCTCCCCACCAGCCCCCAATCCTATTTCACGATCCTAAGTACTGGAATTACAAGTATGAGCCACTATGTCCTACTAGCCAGTATTTTGGTGTGAATTTGTATATTTAGTAGTCATAAGCTTTGTGATAAGAATGTATTTAGTTTTTAAAAAGTACAGGAACTGGGGATATATAGCTCAGTGGGTTCTGTACCTGCCCAATGCACAGAAAGCCCTGGGTTCAAACCTATTACTGCATAAACCAGTAACAGGAGTCTGTGTCTA
This sequence comes from Cricetomys ansorgei, assembly GCA_026225945.1. Lineage (NCBI taxonomy): Eukaryota > Metazoa > Chordata > Mammalia > Rodentia > Nesomyidae > Cricetomys > Cricetomys ansorgei. The sequence goes on from JAMJFZ010001815.1 coordinate 11,644,521, forward strand.
TAAACCCAGGACTTAGGACAGAGGGACAAGAAGATCAGAAGTTCAAGGTCACCCTCAGCTATATATTGAGTTCATGTACTATGTCTGTCTCAGAAAGAAAGAAAAAAAATTCTGTAGGCAATCCAGGCTTAGAAGTGTTCCTTGACTTGAATTTTGAATTGATTTTTAATGTTTCTTGTTTAATGGTATTTTCTTAATTTGAATGTATTTTTTTGTTATTGCTGTTGGTTTTTTGTTTTTTTTGGGTTTTTTTTTTTTTTTTTTGATAACAATGTCTCTATAGTCCAGGTTGGCTCTGAATTCAAGGCAATCCCTTCTTGCTTTTCCAAGTACTGGGATTATAGTAGTGAGCCATTGTGTGTTCTCACAAATGCAGTCTGTGTACATGTTAATGGTTAAATTTATTATAACAGTAATTTAGAGTATAGCTCTGATGTGTTGCATCTTAAAGTTAACCAGTGTTTGGGATTTAAGGCCTTTACCAGTTTTATTGAGAACTATTTCAAAAAGTTTATTAGGTTTTTTGTTGTTGTTAGTAGGTTGGAGTTCTCAGGTTTCTCTTAGAACTTTGAAGATCTCAGATTTTGTTTTTTGGGTATTGCGTGTATCTTTTTCTTGACTCTTCTCTTTGGTGTAAGTAAAAGTAAATGCTGTATATCTAGTGATTTTTTTTTTTTTTAATTCAACTTTAACCGTAAATGCCTCAAGTATTGCTGTGTTAGAGGTTGTTAGTCTTTTGCAAAGCTAGCAATTCATACTCTCCCCCACGGATGACAACAAGCATTCGCTTTTAAGGGATACAGAACCTCCCGCTTTTGTTTGTGACGACTGATTTACCCTCCTTAGATTTAGAATGCAGTTTATGTGTTAAGTAACTGTTGTGCTTGTGGGCCCTTCATACCGCTTTCAGTCAGTGAGGCAACACTGGCCTGGATAGGGATGGAATGAAATCACTCCAAGTCTTGAAGGCACAGGGTGTGTTATATGTTGCTTTGCGTGTGGGATGTGTTTTCATACAGGGTCTCCTTGCATAGCCCAGGCTACCTTAGGACTTGTTGAAAACCTTCTGCCTCAAGTGCTGGAATTCCAAGTCTTCTTTGGAAAAAAAGTTTTTTTTCATTGCTTAGCTTGGTATGGTGGCCCACACCTTTAATTCCCAGCACTCTGGAGACTGAGGCAGGCAGATCCCTATGAGTTCTAGGCCACCCTGGCCTACATGGCCAGTTCCAGGCCAACCAAGGCTACATAGTGAAACGTCTCAAGAAAAACGAAAAACTGAGAATAACAAAACTCCATTTCGTTGCGATAATTTTCCTCTTTGGTCTGCAGCCTATTTATTACCATGAGTAAAGTTAATATGTTAATATGTAAATAGCCCCATTCAGATTCTTAGCACAAAATTGTGTATGTGTGTTTATCTCTTTAATGACCTGTAATAGTTCTGTATATTGTGAAGGGTTAGATCACCTTGATCTTAATTTTAAGCCTTGGGTTTAATCGTCGGCTTCCTGTCTGTGGAAAACAGTGAAGAGTGTACTAAGCATTCTTTAGCTAGACCTTCATCTCTCTGTGCAGGTGTAGATGTGATACTAGAGTCATTAAGTGATTTGTTCACTTTGGCGCAGACCTCCCTCAGGCCTCGGGCCATGTGCTGCCGTGTCTTTTATGGACAAATCTTTTTCTGTCTATGGCTGTACACACACTCTTGTTACTTGGTATTCCTTTCTAGTTATTTCACTTGTCAGATGAGAAACACTTAAACATTAAACACGTAAACATTAAGGCATCATTGTTCTGATCTGTGGTTATTCTTGCCGTGCTCATGGCTTCCATATCAACAGTTGGTCATAGTCCAGTCACTAGCAGCACTGATAGGTGTAGTCATAATTCTTATTGCTTGTTCTTTTTTTTTGTACCATTTTTGTTTAAATGAAAAAAACACAGGTGGAATGGTACAAAGGATTTGATTTTTAAAAACTAAAGGCTTTGACCTCAGTGTTAGCAAGTCACCTACTTTCTCAGCCTCAGTTTCCCTACTTTAAGGTACTAACTAGATGTGGTGGTACATGCCTTTGCATGCCAGCACTGGGAAGGCAGAGGCAGAGTGGTTTACATAGTTCTAGGACAACCAGGGCTATATAAGTCAACCCTGTCTCAAAAATAAATGAAACTGGAAACACTTTGAAAAACACTAAAGTCCAATGACGATTTAATTTTATAAGTTATTTTGGTGTTCTGCATTCTTAGATGTCCTGTGAATGCGATAATTGGGTATAAATGGATGTATACTTATTTATTGAAAATTTTATGCATGTATACCAAGTATCTTGATTCTGTTCACCCCCACTCCCTCTTACTTTTGTGGGCCTCCCTAAACACATATCCTTCCCAACTTAATTAGCTTTTTGAAAAAAATCCCAGTGTGTCCCTTTAGTGCTGCCCATGTGTACATGTGTGTAGGGTCATTCCCTGGGGCATGGACAGCCTACCAGCAGTCACCCCTCAGCACCCACTGTGTGCAGGCAGGGCTTGAGAAAGCTGTGGGTGTGCTGAGGGCCGCTTAGGGAGTATATTCTCACATGGGACCCTGTCTCAGAAAAAAAGCCAAGAAAGAACCAGGTGTTTTCTTGAGCAAGCCAAATGCAAACACAGTGTAGTAACCACTTAATTCAGAGGAATACCTATGGTGATGTTAGAATGAAAAGGGCCAGCTAGAGAGTCAGATGAAGTTTTTAACTGTCTCAGCTGAGTTTTGGAGGACGTTAGCGTTGGCGGTCTGCTGAGAAAGCTGTTGATTAGGTTAAGAATAACTGATACATGCAGTGGTGAGTCTGTCTGGCTTCAGAACTGTAAGAGCAGCCTTTAGGAGGACAGAATAGGGAAATGAAACTACAGAAAGGGTAAGTTATGCATGAAAATGTGTTGGACCCCATGACTTGAAGTATATTGTTCGTGTGGCCATTACCTGAAGGTTATGGAAGCAATCCAGAAATTTTATACTGTGTTTGCAATGGACTCTAAAACAATTTAAGCCCAAAGAAAGACCTCAGCATTGCATTTCTTTCCTGGGGCAGCTTAAACAGTGAGAGAGCACTTAAGACTGATAGAGAATACTGAAGACAAATAGAATGGGGAGTCCATCATGGTAGAGCTGCATAGGGTCCCTTCAGCCAGTACTTTCTTAGCTAAATGTGGCTAATACCTCTCAGTGTTGACTTCTGAGCAGTTTCCAGGGGAGACTTGGAGAAAATGAACATTCGTAATGTTGTAGTTGACATCTATCTGCAGGTGTTTTTGTAGAAGCTGTAAACCTAATGCTAGTTGTTACTCCAGTAGACCCCAACCACTTTTTTTTTTTATCAACCTCTGGTTTTTTTTTTTCTTTTTTATTAACTCCTTCCTCCCCCCTACCTCCAGGTTCTCATGTAGTCTAGGTTCACTTTGAACTCACTGTATAGCTAAGGATGACCTAGAATTTTTGATCCTCTTGCCTCTACCTCTTGAGTGCTAGGATAATAGACATGAGCAGCCATGCTTGGTTTATACTGTGCTGAGGCTCAAACCCAGGGCTTTGCTCATAGTAGGCAAGCACTTAGCAGTTCAGTTATATTCCAAGCCCTCTTTCCTTTTTGAGACAGGCTCCACTCTACAGCCCAGGCTAGCCTCAAATCTGCAGTGATCCTTATGCTTCAGCCTCTAGAGTGTGGGATCACTGGCATGAGCCACTGTGCATAGTTCTGCTTGCTTTTCCTTCCTTCTCTCTCTTCTCCCTGGCTTTCTTTCTCCCCTTTCCTCCTTTTTCTGTCAGAGGCATCACAATGGCACTCGGGTTAAAAAATAACTCCTTTATCACAATTTTACATATTCAAAGATAGGTAGAATTTCCTCCTTAAATTCCAAAGTTGTATAAACTTCTGTGAGCATGCACATATGTGTTTTCTGTGCTAAGAAGGTCTATCATTATGGGAAAAGATAATAGAGAGATACTAGCAGTTTACTCAAAAGATATGATAGGTAGAATCGTATTTAACAGATTTGGTGGTACCAACTTTCTTAATGGTATAAAGTACAGAGTGGGGTATATCTGCATGTTTGTTTTTGACTTTGTTTATATAAAGCAGATATTCTGTGTACTTTGTATTTGTGAACAATGAAATGGAGTGGGAAGTAGATGGCTTTGTAAAAAGGGTTTCTTGGTTTCAAAATTGTTGCTGGGGTAGTGAGTATATACTGTACTGCATTGTGTTTATCTCCTGCTTTATCTGTATTTGGATATAAAATTCTTGAGAAAACTTGCTGCCTTTCAAACTGTTTTTTGGGATGAGGCTTGAGTCATAAATTGGGCAAGGGGAGGGGTGGCTTCTGGTACCCAGAACTCTGGGGTTACAAATTGCAGACCAGCCTTGGCACTTTAGAATGGTGATAATAAAGGCTTTGAATCTGGTGATGCATTTGTTTCGGGAATTCTTCCCAACTGAGTGCGCTAGTCAGATGGTTAATGTGTTAGGCTTTTGCAGTTGGTCTCTCCTTTGACTTTTTTTGAACTCAGGGTCCCTTACATAGAAGTTAAGGGTGATGAAACGTAAGTAAACCCTTGCCTTGCGTCATCTTCTATTTGCCCATTTTACTATTCAATCTCCTATATCCTACAGATTTTTATTTCATTTTTAATAGCACTGACAACAGTTAGTGCCTTTGGTGAGTCAGACAGGAAAGTGGGTTGTGAGCACTTCTGTGGGTGGTGGCCTTACAGAATGCTTTTCTCTTAAGTTTTCTTGTCCTGTGAAGTAGGTAGTTACCCTAACAGAGTTAAAAAAAATTACAGAATTACTTTTAACTGAAATATGGATAAACTATCCATTTCTGTAGGAAATACAAAATTTAATACTGCTATTAAAAGTCATCTTTTTAGAGATGAGTAATGCTTTAAGAATTTGTCATTTTTATTTATTTACTTATTTAAAGGCAACTGATAAAATATCCCAGACTTATTCAGTGATTCCATTTATAAAGCCCCATGGTTTTCAACTTTGTTTCTGGAACTTGTGAAAGCAGACTCACTTCTTTAACATTCCATGTTCATTGTGTTAATCTTGGCAAGTATTTTTAAACAACTGATTTAACTAGTTAGGGCAATAAAAAAAAAGGTTGGGCTCAACTTTTGGTGAAAGTTGTATGAGAAGTGAATTGAAAGAATTTCTGGGCTGGATGTGGTGTCCACTTGTAAACCCTACCTTCACCCCCCCAAAAAAACAAAACAAAACAAAAAACAACAGTCATAGTAGCTCACACTTGTAATCCCAGTATTTGGGAAGCTGAGGCAAGAGGATTGTCTGGTGTAAGTTTGAGGCCAACCTGGACCACAAAATGAGACTCTGTCTCCAAAAATAGGGTGGGGATGCTGAAATAAAATTATAGGTAACGTTGTAGATAGCCCCATAGTGGCCTCAAAGCTGCTTCTACCTCCCCACTGCTGAGATTACAGGCATGCTGCCACTACACCGGACTGAAAGAATTCTTAATAAAACAAATATTTATGCCCATGATGCAAGCCTTCCAAAGGCCAAGGCAGAATGATTGCCATGGCTTTGAGACTAGTCTGATCTATGTTGTAAGACCTTGTATCAGAAAAAAAAAACAAAAAACAACCAAACAGCTTAGATGTGATGTTCTCAGCATTCAATGTTAAGAGCAGTTCTTAATTGCTAGGAGAGAATTGGCTAGCCTTTGGCACTTACTTGCTAAACCATATAAATACTTTTCAGGATTGAGATTTTTAAAGGAATATTCATCTGTTAGTCATTTATGTAAGCATTCATTGGAGATTAGTCAGGTAGAAGTTTAGCTTCTATTTAGAATTTCTTTGGGGATGTAATCAGTTTCCTTTAAACATATTTGTGAAGCTTAATGAAGAGGTCTACCTTTATAATTGGACAAGCTTTCTGTTAAAGAGGAAATGGACTCTAAGCCAGCTAAGGAAATATTTTAAAATTTTAGCTTTCACTTTAGTTATGTGTACTTTTAATATTTAAGATACAAAATTAGGGTGTGTGGTTTGGTTGTTTTCAAAAAGCACATGTGAGCTGGGCATGGTGTTTCAGGGTTTCCAACCCTCTACCTGGAAAGCTCAAAGAAGTGTGTCACTGGAGTCCAGTAGTTGGAGACTAATGTGGGAAACATAGTAGGACCCAGTCTCTTTAAAAACAAACATATGCTAGAAATGCACATATATAAGTAAACAAAAATAATACTAATTCATTTTAGCCAAATAGTTTTTGGTTTAAAATGACAAGGGTACTTGGTCTTAAAACTGTGAAAATATTTTCCCAACAGTAGCCACTAAGCCTTCCTTTATGTCACTTATCTTAATTCTTAGTTTTGTGAGACATCCCAGGCTGAAACCCAATGCATGGACTTAAGCTTCCCATCACTTCTCAAATAGCTGGGACTACAGTCGTGTGCACCACTACACCTAGATTCTTTTGGGTGTGGGGAAATTGTAATCCAGTCATTTTACTTCTAGGGTATTTCCAAGCAACAAAGTATTAAAAGCCTTAACACAGTCTGTCTTCATATACTCGTGTTCATTAGTAGGTTTGCTGACAGTTTTATTGCATGTACTGATTGTGGGCAAATGAGAGAGTGGGTATGGAAAGAAGTCCTCCGGGCGGGCATGATCACTGTAAACATTTTAATTTACACCTTTCTAGATTTTGCTTGTATGGAGTTATTTTCACTTATATGCATGTGATAGGAAAGAAAGGTATTGAGATTTAAGTTTAGCATCACTTTATTGATGAGTAGGGTTTTGTGTCAGTTCATTGACTTGCCTATTTAATGATTGTACTTTATTGCACAGTTCACATAGCAGATCACAATTTCTAGCAACACTGCAGGTTCTGATCATTTCCAGGAAATCCTTGTGTCTTAAATTTAGTAAGTCTTCTGTGAGAATTTTGTCAAGATGGTAGAATTCTGATTAGAGGTAATCATTAATCTCTTGCCATCAGAATTCAGAATTTTTTATATAATCTAAATACTGATTTCTGGTGAAATGGTTATTGATCTACAACAAAAAGAAAAGGATAATGTAGTTAGTCATAAGGCTAAAATTGTTAATCTAGATGTCATCAAAGAGTCCTCTTTCTTTCCTCCCAAGTTATACCCTGTTTGTAGATTTGCAGAGCTACATTGAAGGATAAACTTTGAGGGTTTTAATGTTGGGAAGTGAACTCAGAGACTTCTGCTTGCTCATCAATTATGCTCTACTATGGGGTCTTAACCTAGCCTATACTGGCCTCAGACTCACCGTGCAGCCAAAACTAGCCTTGGATTCTGGATATTGCTGCTTCTGCCTCTTAAATGTTCACAGGTGTTCTTTAGATGAAAAGTTATCTTAGCATGTCTCTGCTTAAATTTCATGGATATGTATAGTCAAGTTTAACTAGTATCCTAAATTTGATTGTCATTTCTAGGATACTCAGAATGCTTTGTACATGCTTAACCTCAAGTTTAAAAGGAAAATATTAAGTTAGCTAGGTTTGGTGCCTCAAACCTGAAATCCCAGCACTTGGCAAGTGAGGCAGAACAATCAGGAATTTAGGGTCATCATTGACCACATAGCACGTTAGAGAACAGCCCAGCCTATAGGAGACTCTTAGAAGTCTAAGAATTTCATAGTGGCTGTAAATATGTATCTGCCTTTTAACCTCTTGACTTTGTATTGTCTTTGTTAACTCTGTGCAGTGCTGGATATGAAAGAAACTGAGAGTGATCACAACTATAGATAAGCCAGGTGTAATGGTACATGCCTGCAATCTCAGTTTCTCAGGAGGCCAAGGCAGGAAGATCAGAAAGTTTGAGGCCAGCTTGGGCAACATGGTGAGACTGTGTCTTAAAATGAATAGGCCCTAGATGTTGCTTAGGTGGTAGAGCACTGGCCTAATACACAAGGCCCTAGGTTCGGTCCCCAGTGCTGGGGGAGGTATAGCATTGCTAACCCACTGCTTACCTACAAATAGACTCCCCACCAGAATTTTCCCTAAGGGTTTCCTATGTTACCACCCTACTCCACAAACCCTTACCATTCGCCGTCCATATGGACTCTTCAGTTTTACTATGTATCTTACACAGAGGTTAGTCCAAAGTGACTGTGATGAACTTCAAGACCTGGAGATGCTATAACTGCTAATATTCCAAACAAAAGCTAAAGCCTATTATTATTTATGTGAATTCAGAGCTAGTTTAGTGTGAGCTTGGCAATTTACACATCTGAAGACCTGATCTTAGAAGATCCAAGAACATACATGATAATTCAAAAAGCCAAAGGCATAAATCTAGCCTAAGTGTATGGGAAATCCTAGAATTTTATTTTGTGACTTCATATTAAATCACAACAGAATTTTGGCACTAGGGAATGGTAAATGTTTCCAGTCCTAAGAATTGTAGTCCCCTTTTATCTTAGTTTTCTAGGAAGCATTAAAGAACTTCTATCTGTCCTGAAATTTGTTAACTTTCTGCTCATATCTTCACTATTACACAAGTTGGACTGGTGTGTTAACTAAATTCCACTTTGCTTTAACATAGGACTTGACAGAAGCAGCTTAGGAAAGGGAAATTTTGTGTAGCTCACAGTTTGAATATGCAGTCCATTGTGGCAGAAATGACATGCTCAAGCATATTTCCATGGTGATTCTAGATCCATTCGAGTTGACAGTGAAGATTAAACCACCACTGTTGATAACAGGTGATGGAAAAAGGCCCTGGTGTTCTAATAATTTAAAATTTGTATCTAGGTTCTTTGATTCCTTGGGTTACTGCTATGTGCTTTGCAGAATAGTTTCCTGTGGTCTCTGGTTTAACTTCCTAACCAGTGATTTCCAGTGCCAGTGTTTGCCTGGAGCCATAGAAGACTATAATCCAGTGTGGTCTGATGGCTGTCCCTTACTGTGTACCCCTAGCAGTGAGATTTGGCACTCTTGAGAGAGTGGTAACATCACCTGTGCCTGGCTTTGAGTAGCAGCTTGCTTTATTTTGTTTTGTGCTTCTGGCTGTTGAGGCTCAGCCTCACACATGTTGGGCAAGTTTGTGTCGTGCCTTCAGCCTTAGCCAGCTCTTCTGACCCACAAACAGATTGTGATAAGTAATAATAATAATAATACCATGTAACTGTTAAACCTGCCTCCTTTAGTTAAAGAGAAAATACTTAAGATATTTTTTCATTTTTAAATCATAACTTCAAAATTGACAAAGCATGCTTGCTTCGTTTACTAAGCTTTCCCCAACTTTCCAGCAGTGTCTCAAATCTACTTTCAATTCTGGTAGCCAGAGTCCCTTTAGCTTACTTTAAAGAAGAAAATAAGACCCAACAAACAAACGAAAAAAGAAAGTTTGCTGGGGGGAAGTAATTGGGAAGGAAAAAGAAAGAAGTCAGAAGTAGTGGAGGGGGGAGACTGGGGAGGGGTGACTGATCACAGTATGCTCTGTATGTGTATGAAATTGTTTTTAAAAAATGGTGGGAAGCAATTGAGACACCTAGAGTCAGCCTCTGACCTCTGCGTTAGCAAATCTCTCTCCCCCTTTGCACCTTCTGCCTCTGGGAGCTGAACTGAGGGCCTTGTGCTTGCTAGGTAAGAACTCTACCACCGAGCTCAATCCCTAGCCCTTAGAAATAATGTGTTTCTTCATTCTTTGTTTCTAATTTGTATGTGTCTCTTTATTTTAAAGAAGATCTTTTAAATAAATAACATAATTGGATCTTGCTTTCATTTTTTAAATTTATATCTATTTATTTTGTGTGCATGTGTATATGTGTGAGTGTGTTTGTGCTCTGGTGCATGTGTGGAGGTTAGAGGACAACTTGTGTGAGTCAGTCTGTATTTCCACCGTGTGGGTTCTGGGTGAATTTAGGTTGTCAAGCTTGATACCAAGAGCATTTACTCACCGAGTCATCCCACTGTCCCTCAAAATAATTTTTAAAGTATTTGGCCCGTTTATCTTTAAGTGGTGTATTTAGACTATTGCCATGAAGAGTGATTAACACGATACTTATCTGTCATATATTTTTACTGTTTATTTGTTGCCTTTTGTCTTCCTTTTTGTTTCTTGCCTATTTGTGTTTTCTCCTTTTTTCCTTTTGTAGTTTTAACTGAGTGATTTGTTTATGTGTATGTATGTATGTTGTTTTATTTTATGTATATGAGTATTTTGCCTGCATGTATATCTGTATACCACTAGCATCCCTCATGCTCTTGGAGAGCAGAAGAAGGCATAAAATCCCCTGGAATTGGAGTTACAGACAGCTGTGAGCCACCATGTGGTGCTAGGGACCAAACGAGGTCCTCTGGAGAACAGCCAAGTGCTCTTAACCACTAGCAATATCTCCAGCCCCTTATTTTTCTCTTCTATTAGCATATCAATTACAAAATATCACAATAAAATACAAAATATATTCAGACAAGGCATACCTACCCACATACATGCACATACACCTGCGCGCATGCGTGTGTGTATGTGTGTGTGTGTGTTTGTGTGTGTGTGTGTGTGTGTGTGTTTGTGTTTAGAACTACAACAGAAGTGAATTCTTGAATATAGTAACTGTTTGGTAAATGAATGTTTATTGGCTATGGGCTAATTTTGTATTAAGTGGAGTGAAAATTGTTTTGATTTGTTTGTACTATAGGAGAATTTTAAACACAAAGACTACATAGACCATCAGAAGGATAAAGTTGCTTTAACATTGGCTCGCCTCGCCCGCCATGTTGAAGTGGAAAAACAACAAAAAGAAGAGAAGAACAGAGCATTCAGGGTATGTCTCTATTTTAACTGGGATTTATTAATTTATAAAATTATTTATAATAAGGAGTTACAGATATTTCCAAAAAAGAAAAATAATAAAACTTAAATAGACTTTTTGAAGAATTCTAGTGGTGATGATTTAAAAACATCTATTTCTCTATTTAAAAACAGAGAAAATATCTTCTAATTATTTTAAGTGTGTATGAATTGCTGGCGTTTATAATTTGTGTGTGATGCACGTGCCTATGGAGAACACAGGTCAGTCAACTTTGGATGTTTCTCCTTAGGGGCCATCCACCTTCTGTTCTGAGTTAGAGCTCATAGATTAGGCTAGGCTGGTTGGCAGTGTGCTCCAGGGATTCACCTGCCTGCTTCCCACCTCTGGGATTATAAGCACATGCCATCACACCTGGTTATAATGTGGGTCCTATGTATCGAGTTCAGGCCCTTGTGCTTACGTGGCACATTGCTCACTGAACCATCCCAATAGTACCTGATATTGTTATTACTAAAGAAGATTTTATTGTAATGACTATTTAGTAAGAAACTGCTGGCTTGTGAGGTCTCAACCTCATGCTTTGTGTATTGAAAAGTCACATTAGTACATTAGGACTTCAGAAGTTCTTCATGGAAAATACTTGTAAGATTTTGTATTAAAGCCAGTGTTTCTGTGCTTTCTTAACATCAGAAAATTCAAATATGTGCTTGAGAACATTCTTGAGAATTCTTTATGGCTGTACCTTGGAACAGTGTTTTATAAATTGTCTTCAGTTGAAATCTTGATCAATCTTTTTTCTCTTCATTTCCTTTTTGTCTCAGGGTTTCTATTGTTATGACAAAACACTATGGCCAAAAGCAAGTTGGCAAGGAAAGGCTTATTTGGCTTACAATTTCATATCATTGTTCATCATCAAAGGAAGTCAGGGCAGGAACCTGGAGGCAGGAGCTGACGCAGAGGCCATGGAGGGAGAGTGTGCTGCTTACTGGCTTGTTCCCCATGGCTCGCACAGCCTGCTTTCTTATAGAACTCAGGACTACCAGGCCAAGGATGGCACCACCCACAATGCCCTTCATAAGATCTGGCCTTACAGCAGGGTCTAGTGGAGGCGTTTTCTCAATTGAGGTTTTCTCCTCTAGCTTGTGTCACGTTGACGTAAAACTATCCTGTGTGCCTTTCTTGTGGAAAATCCCATTCTGTAGCTAAATAGGTCATTGCGTTATTCTTTATAGCCTGAAAAATCCAGGATTACTGACTCTGGTTCATTCCCATACCTTATACAATATAAGTGCTATGTAATAGTTGTTACATCACTGTTTAGTGAATAAGAAGAAAGTTAATACATATCAGCACAGATGCAGTTTTTCTAGAAAATTTTAATAAGAAGTTGGTCACAGCTATACACATCTGAAATGTGGATAGGAAGAGCTAAATGCATACACATCTTTTCAGAGTTGTAATGTACTTGTTTGTGTGTGGATTCTACTATCAGAGTGCTAGAGTTTGAATCCTGACATCGTTATTTATCCCTTAGCCTAGTGTACTGCATGACTAATGAGAATGAATTGAACATGCAGCTAGTATAATAGAGAGGTTTAATCTTTTGGCACAGTAGAAAGCATGTCTCTAGTTCAGCCATTGCTTCTGGCCTGCTACCTATTTCTATACATTTTTTATTGAAACCTGACTGTTCACATACGGCCTGTGGCTGCTATGATGCCACAGCAGCAGGGGTGAGAGGCAGTAGTGGAGACTGCATAGTGAGCAAAGCCTAAAAAGTTTGCTATTTGGCCCCTTTTGAAAATGTATGCCAACTGCCAGTGTAGATGATAACAGACACTTTGTACTGCCATGTGCTAAGTGCTACTGAGTGTCTGATACTAATATTATTCACTAAAGTATTTGCTAAGCTTTCTTGTATAGAAAAACTATAGAAAATTTTGAAAATGTCTAAAATTTTAAAGATGAAAATAATCCTTTATTTCTATTACAATATTGCCTTAATAATGTTTAGTTTGATTTTAGCCTGTTTGACCTCTTCAGATATAGTTTATATAATTTGAAATGACTCCTTCATTTTGTCCTTATTTATTTAGCATCATGATATCAGAAATATACTCTCACAGCATGGAAAATGTTTGCTCATTGTTTATTGACTTGCACCAAGTGTTTGTGCTATAATTTACCCACCTCCCTGTTGTTGGAGTTGTAAGTATGTAGCAAACTTTGAGCAAATAACTGTGGGCTCAACATCTTAGTGCAGTACTTAAGACTTAAGACTGGTATAGATTTCTAGATGTAGAGTTCTTTGGATAAAGAGTATCCAATATTTTCTAATCACTAATGTATCAAAAGTCTCTTCACCCAAGAAATGGCAGTTATCATAAGTCAACTGAATTTTTTCTTATTATCTTTAGGAAAAAATTGATTTTCAGCATGCTCATGGTTTACAAGAATTGGAATTTATTCAAGGACATTCAGAAACAGAAGCAGCAAGACAGTGTGTGGACCAGTGGCTAAAAATGTCAGGTATTCATTAGAAATCACATTTCAGTTCCTGAGTTTCTTGGAAGCCTTAAGGTAGAAAGTGAGTGGGTTTGATTCCATTGCTAGGGAGCAGAGACAGTATTGAAGTCTAGATTTAAGGGATGGAACAGTAATCAGGTACAAACACAAGGACCTCAGTATGATCCCTGGAAACCATGTCCAAAATGTCAGGCGTGGCTGCGTGTGTTTGCAATCCCAATGCAAGTGACAGAGACAGGAGCTCACTGGCTATCCAGGCTAGCCTACTTAGTAAGTTCAGGCAAGTGAGAGATCTTGCTTCCAAAAAGGTGTACAGCAAGAAACAATACCTACAGGACATCCAAGGTTTTCTTTTGGCCTCCACATGTATGTGCACATATATGAACATGTACACACTCAAATTCAGTTTTAGTGATACTGCTATCACTCCACAACGGCCTGTTTTACAGTGACCTACTTTGCTGCTGACTTCCTTTGTCCCCAGTGTATTTGGACTATGAATGAGACAAGTTATCCCCGAACTCTTTAGATATATATTAGATATTGTATAAAGTAGTCCCATGTTTCTCTGGAGAGGGGTGTATAATAGTTAGGATTTAAAGTGAGGTCTGGCAGATTCATCTTTCCTAATTCATTAGTGCAGCCTGTGCAGATACTTGGTAGGAAGTGTTCCCATGAGACCATTGTAAAGCTTGGCTAGCTTGTTTTTGTTGCATTCTTTGAGTTTCCTGGAAGGACCACTGTGGAACAGTTTTTCTCTAGGTAAGTAATCTGGAATTTTCAAGAGCTAGTAGCAGAACCCTACTTTTCATGTCAGTTCTATCACAGGGTAATTTTCTAGAAGTTAATTCAACCAGTTGAAAGTTTAGGTTAAGGGAAAATAAGAATTTAAGGCAAAGAGCTTTTCCAACTCATATAAATGAAGGAGCTTGAGTGTTTGTGTGTGTGTCCCAATAACTATTTAAAGTTATTTTCTAAGAAAGATTGTGAACACCTAATTTTAAGTAGGAGAGTCTGCTTGATGCTGTATACCAATTTCCTTTGTTTTGTCATTATTCTGATGATCAGTCCAGTGCACCACTGTCTGCTATAGTAACCTTAGGATTTGTTATGATGATGTAGGACTCAAAACAAGCGCATTTAATTCTGGAACAAAAAATTCATTCCAAAGTGGAGGCAGAATGCGGAGATCTGAGAAGCCAATTTTGTGTCCCATAATGCACTGTAACAAGGAATTTGACAACGGGCACCTTCTGTTAGGACATTTGAAAAGGTAAATAGGATACTCCACATTCAGATGTTGATGGTTAGAGTCATCTGGGGGTGGAGGTTGTTTTGTTTTTTGTAGTGTTGGAGATCTAATCCACGGTTTCATTCATGTGCAGTCCTCAAAGTGACTTGTTAAATGAAGTATGATACATTTTTACCAGTATGGTTTTAGCTTAATATTTGAAACTCAGGTTGTTTTGCACTATTTTGATATGTTGTTTATAATTTATATTTAGGTTTTCCGGAAAGCTGGATAAGATTTTAGATTTTTTTTCTAGCATTATCATGCATTTGGAGTAGTTTTAGAGAAATCCAGCCTATAAATGTAAATTTCAAGAGACAGAGCATTTACAGATATTGTTGTTTGTCGTACATAATCTAATATAGCATTCCAAAGTAACTACTAAAGGCAGAATTTACAATTAAATACTCTATTGTGGAGCCCATTTTACTGATTTGCTGAGCTTCTTTCTAGTAGATCATGAGAAAGCAGAGGGTTTTGTAGTCTCGTTTTCACATAGGTGAAAGAAAGATGGGGAGCTGAGAGTTTGGGGCTCCCAGCCATTTTCCTTCACAGATGTCTCATGGAGAAGTACAAAAGAGTGTGTGTCTGTGTGTTCACGTGGATCAGCTTCACAAACAAAGCAAACTGGTTTATCTCTTGGAAAACAGATCTTTCAGATGTTGCTTTTCTTGGCTGTGTAGGTTTGACCACTCCCCATGTGATCCAACAATTACACTGCATGGACCTCTTGCCAATTCCTTTGCTTGTGTGGTATGTTATGAACATTTTGTTACTCAACAGCAGTATAAGGATCACCTTCTTGCTAAGGTAAGAGCATGTACTATGAGTAGATGCTGTTTTTGCAAATAACCATGGAGATGGTATAGTTATTTTTTTTAATGTTGCTCTTAATCTTATAATCACTAATGATGGATGCACATTGAATTAAAATTTAAATTTTTTTAATAATGATAAATAAATAGTAATAAAATGGCTTGAGGCACTGTTTTTGTGGACACTGAAGCTTACTAGTTAAATTCCAGCAGTCCTAGAGATTATCATTAAACCTTCCATGGTGTTGATACACAAAATTACATTACTCAACATACCTTGCTCTATGATTTTGGTCACATGATAGGAA
This sequence comes from Cricetomys ansorgei, assembly GCA_026225945.1. Classification (NCBI taxonomy): domain Eukaryota; kingdom Metazoa; phylum Chordata; class Mammalia; order Rodentia; family Nesomyidae; genus Cricetomys; species Cricetomys ansorgei. The sequence continues at coordinate 11,660,256 of JAMJFZ010001815.1, forward strand.
ATTGCATCTTATTCTTTTTAAAAAGTTGTGTGTGTGTATGTGTGTGTACACGCTCTCGAGTGCGAGTGTGCTCACACAGTCCGGAAGAAAGGTGTCAGATCCCCTGGAGCTGGAGCTACAGGTAGTTGTGAGCTGTCCATTGTGGGTGCTGGGAATGAACTTGGGTCCTCTGCAAGAACACTATGCTCTCTTAACCACTGAGTTGTCTCTTCAGCCCTCAGATCCTTTTAGTTCTCTCCTTTCAACTCTGCATGGCTTCCGGGAATCAAACTCATGTCTCCAGGTTTGTGTGGCAAAGCACTTTTACCCACTGAGCCATATCATTGTCCCTTGTATATTATTTTAATGTACCAGACACATGATCAAAAGGAATTTTTCTAGCTTAACTTACTGGACGTTGTATTTCCTATTCCTTCTCCCAATTTTTTAGATGGTTTCTGCAAATATGTCATTCTTTTGTAGTAGATACAGTATAATAAAATTTTATGTAGGATTCCACTTTGATTCTGTTGAGCAAATTATACTCATCTACTTATAACCTGGAATTGAACTAAAAATGGTTTGTTTACTTAAGATTCCAAATTAGGAGAAACTTGTAGGTTGCTAGTGAATGCCTTTATTGCTCTTATCATTGACAAAATTCCAAGTGTAATTCCGAACGTCCTCCTAGACTTTTCTTCTGTGGCATTAGTTAAATCGAATTAAAACACGATTGAGAGATGTGAGGGAATAATGAAAAATGTTGAGCCAGAGCCAGAGGTAGAAAGCTACTTTTAGATGTCAGGTTTGTCTTTTCAGGGTAGAACTCGTTTATGAGATGCTGGTAGCAATGGTGACACCTGAAACTATGAAAAGGAAGCCTCATGGGGCTGCTGTGCAGCTGGTCCTGATAAACACGTTCAGAGTCCCAGTGTCTTGACATGTTCTCAATATAATGTGAATTTGCTGTCCTTCCTCTTGTCTCTTGTAAGCACTTTACAGTTACTAAGTTCCTAGTTTCGCTGGTAGTACATTTTAGAAGACACAGTGTACATTTTAAGATTATTACTGTAAGGACAGTTAATATGAAGGTAAATTTACAGCCAGCACACACATTCATATAAATGTGTAATTTTAAATTTAATTTTAGAATAGAGGATGCTCTAAACCAAGTTTGGAAACTTAGATGCTACAAAAACATCTAGCCAGGCATGGTAGTATATACCTGTGTACTCTACAATGTCAGCCTTTGGGTGCCAAAGCAGGAAAATCTGTGTGTGTGTGCACAATTGTGCCCTGGAACTCACTCTGTAGACCAGGCTGGCCTCCAACTCACAGAGGTCCATCTGCCCCTGCTCCCAAGGGCTGGGATTAAAGGCGTGCATCACCACCACCTAGCAGAAAATCTCGATTTCCCAGGAGTTTGAGGTAAGCAATGTAGTGGGACTCTGCCTCAGAAAACAAAAGCCCTACCTATTCAAAATTTTAAAGTGGCCATAAGCAAACATTAGTAGATGTTTGAGGGATATTTGCACGATGAAGAATGAGTAGGAGAAGTAATTCCATTTCCTCCCTATTAAAGGGAGGAAACAAGACAATTGAAAACAATCCTAAAGAATATGAGTGAGGAATTCAGGGAAGAACACATCCATATTACCCAAGAAATGTGTGAGCACATGTCCAGATTTAATTATAGGCAGGTAATGCAAATTAAAATAGTAATGGGTATAATACCTCCTTGATTGAGAAAGATAAAGGAGACTCTGAATCCCTAGTACCACCAAGTTCATTCAGTGCTAGGGGATACATACATTGATAGAGCCTTTTTGAAAAGCAATCATACAATATCTTACAATATTCAGATACGCATACCTTCTTGCTATGTAGAGCTACTCTGAATAATGGGGATAAGTAGGGGTATATCTGTAAAAATGTTTACATCATTGTTTATAGTGTGGGGTGGTGATGAGGTGGATAGACCCCAAGCCACAGAAACTTAGAACTAAATCAGAATATGTCTTCACCATTGGCTGGTTTGCTGCCTGTAAGAATTAAGGATTCAAGTGATGCCAGTAGATTTTTGGAAATTGCTATTTCTTATGGAATGAAAGAGCTAATATAAGTTCATAAGATGATAACATTTGATAAAACAATAACATTCTTCATAATTTCTCTCTATGATTATAAAATACATATTTACAGTCATCAGTAAAATTCAGGGTAGAGAGGGAAAAAAAACCCAAAACATTAGAAATGTGTATTGTGACCACATCTATGCATTAATATGATACTACACATCACTGTATATAAGAAATGATAAGTGTGTAGGAAATAAATGTTCTTTAGTGTAAAAGAAATATAATTTGATTTTGAGAGGAAAGTTAAATTTTATCTATGGTATCTTGTTTATGGTAAACGTTGCATAGTTCATACTTGGAGATGAAAAGTTTTCATTTCAAAAATTGGTTTGAAATTTTCTAGATAAATAAAATTGGAAGTTTTAAAGTTAATTTTAAAAAAGATGTATTTAGTTGTAACATTGCTATCAAGTTTCCAAATAATAAATTGGAAATTTTAAAGTTACTTTTTTTATTGTGTTAATTTACATACTAATTTTAGTTGTGACGTGACTTTCCCTTTTATTTTAGGTAGCTGCAGCTGATGGACATAACAGTAACCTTCTTCCTCAGATTATTCAATGTTTTGCTTGTCCAAATTGCTTTCTTCTGTTTAGCACCAAGGATGAGTGTTTGAAGCATATGTCTGCAAAGAATCATTTTCATCAGAGTTTTAAACTGGGTGGTATGTTAATATATCAACTGCTAAAATTTTTTAAATGAATTACATGTTTGCAAATTTATCATGTTGTTCAAAATATTCTTAAAGTTAGCTATGCTTATTAGTTTAGAACCATAAAAATGAAATACTGTTATTTAAATTCTTAATTTAAAAAAATATATGTTTATTTGTATCTGTGAGTATGTTTTAGCCCTCCCCTTTTTTTTAAGACAGGGTCTTTACTTTGTAGTTCTGACTGGTCTGGAACTCGCCATGTAGGCCAGACTGCCTCAAACTCAGAGTGGTCTGCCTGCCTCTACCTTCTGAGTGCTGGGATTAATGGCGTGTGTCACTACAACCCAGCTGTGTTTTACCTATTTTGAAGGATGAAAAGAAACTGGAGAAGAAAGCACATATTCAGATAGTGTTTTCGTTACATCTGTGAGGTCTGGGAAACCAGATCTTCCTCTTTGTTTAAGGCTCCTTTTAATTTGAGTACATTTTTACTATATAAATATCTTCTTTTACTTACGTTAAGAAAGGGAAAGAAGGGGGAGATTGAGTTATTCTCTGTTCAGACTGCTTTGCAATTTATAGTTTATTTTGTCTTTCAGATGATAAGGGAACAGCACATCCAATATCCTTTCCATCTTTTGCAAAGAAGCTTTTGGTCTCTCTGTGCAAAGATGTCCCATTTCAAGTTAAGTGTGTGGCCTGCCACCAGACTCTGCGTTCCCACATGGAGCTCACTGCCCATTTCAGGTTTGTACAGGTCTAATCTTAGGCTATAAGGAAATCCTGGTGAGTTCAAGTATTTTCTATTCCCTGTGTCTTTCCTTTAAATAAGGAGGTGCTTTTCCTGGAAAGTAACCAAATCTAGCATAATGAGAGGAACTAGAGCTGTGGGGATGGTGTACAGCATGGAGATGGAGAAGGGTAGCCGAAAGGCAGGGGTTCTCGCATGTGAGTCAGCACTCTCGGACTTTCCAGCTATCACTACCTGGTTCTTAGTGAATTTTGTCCTTTAGCAGAAAAGCAAACGTGGATATTCCTAACATAAGTTAATCAATTCTTGACGAATAGAGCTGGGAGTTCTGGTACCTACCTATAACTCTAGCACTTGGAAGGCTGAGGAAGAAGAATCACAAGTTCAAGGCTAGCCTTGGTTACATGACAAAATTCTATCCAAAAAGGAACAAAAGGGCTGGAGAAGTGGCTCAGCAATTAAGAGCACATCATGACTGCTCTTCCAGAGGGCATGAGCTTAATTCCCAGCACCCACACGGAAGCTCAAAACTGTCTGTAACTCCAGTCCTAGGGGGTCAGGATGCTCTCTCTTCTGGCTTCTGAGAGCAGCAGGCATACAAGAAGTACACAGAAATGTGGACAAAACACCCATATATGTTAAATAAAGAAATACAGTTAAATAAATCAATTTAAAAACCAACCATGGCTAGGCAGTGGTGGTACATGCCTTTAATCCCAGAACTTGGGAGGCAGAAGCAGGTGGAAAGTACAGTATTATCTAGAATTTTAGTGTTCATTCTCGTATTTTAATGACCTTGAAGAATCTAATATGCTTCAAGGTCTTTTATCAGTGTATTTGATACTAATTGAAGTTTTCTAAAGTTTACCTTAATATTTTGAATCTTTGATTCTACTTTTAATCCCTTGTATGTGGATTAGAAAGATAAAATACAGGTAATATAAAAGTACTTTTAAGATGATAGAGTATCACTTAACTGCTTTATTGAAAAAAATACCTTTTGGTGTGCTTATTTATATTGTTATTTTAAAGTTTTTGTCATGGAAAGCAGAGAACACTTATACTTTTTTTTTTAATCTGAATTAGGGTTCGTTGTCGAAATGCTGGACCTGTAGCTATAGCTGAGAAAAGCATTACTCAGGTTGCAGAAGAATTCATAGTAAGAGGTTATTGTTCAACTTGCAACCAGGTCTTTGTGGATGAAGCCAGCACTCAAAGTCATAAGAATTCAGGACACAAAATCACAGTTGTTACCTCAGTGGAAGAATCAATCTTACTTTATTGCCACATCAGTGAAAGGAGTAAGCCTCCTTGCGATTTGTATTTATTCAACCAACCAAAAATTTCATCACTTAAACGAATTATGTCTATTAAAGAGTCCAGCACAGAGGACTGTGTCGTTCCAAAAAAGAAGGTGAACTTAGGAAGTGAAAGCCACAGAGGTACAGCTTGTGTGCAGAGACAGAATTCAACAGTTACAGTCTGGTTTTGTGAATGTAATCGGCGATTTCCGAGTGAAGATGCAGTAGAAAAGCATGTTTTCTTAGCAAACACAATGTGTTACAAGTGTGTGGTCTGTGGAAAGGTGTGTGAAGACTCAGGGGTCATGCGTCTACACATGAGCCGGTTTCATGGAGGGGCACATTTAAATAACTTTCTATTTTGGTGTCGGAAATGCAAAAAGGAGTTAGTAAAGAAAGATGCCATCATGGCGCACGTTACTGAGTTTCATAACGGGCATAGATATTTTTATGAGACGGATGAGGTAGAAGATGAAGCCTTGCCATCATCCTCTGTGGTGAGTCATTTGAATGCTGATAAACCACCGTCCCCCATTACTGTTGTGGATCATTGTCTGGCAAACAACCCTCCAAGGGGCAAGTGGCAATGCCGAATTTGTGAAGATATGTTTGATTCCCAGGAATGTGTCAAACAGCACTGCATGTCTTTGACAAGTCACCAGTTTCATAGATACAGCTGTGCCCACTGCAGAAAGACTTTTCATAAAATAGAAACATTGTACCGACATTGCCAAGATGAGCATGACAATGAGATCAAGATTAAGTACTTCTGCGGACTTTGTGATCTTATTTTTAACAATGAAGAAGCATTTCTGAGTCATTATAAGGAACACCACAGCATAGACTATGTATTTGTTTCAGAAAAAACTAACACCTCAATTAAAACTGAGGATGATTTTAAAATAATAGAGACCAGTGATTTGTTAAGCTGTGGTTGTCATGAGAGTTACGTCTGTAAAGTCAACAGAAAGGAAGATTACGATAGGTGTCTTCAAATCATGCTGGGCAGAGGTAAGCTGTGGTTTCGCTGCAGTTTGTGTTCAGCAACAGCACAGAATTTAGGCGACATCAGTGCTCATGTCCAGCAAGTGCACAGAAGAGAGGAAAGCGATGAGGAACAGCAATATGTGATCAAGTGTGGCATCTGCACCAAAGCATTTCACAATGTGGAGAGTGCTCAGCAGCACTTCCACAGGAGGCACAGTACCTTCCAGAAGCCCAGTGTTACTCACATTGGATCTGACAGAGGGAGCGCACATACTGAGAAAAAACTGAAACAGACAAACTATCAGAAACACTCGGACGTGGAGAAAGGAACCGAGCATGACATAAGCTGCCAGAACATAGGTATGGCTTTACAGCGTTGGGCGAGTTTCACACACTCACACTGAAACTCAAGCATGTGTACTCGCCAGCAAAAGCTGGGTAAATGCTGAAATCAGGCATCAGCTGATGACTCTACCCCATGCACTTTCAGGGGTTTGTGTTTATGCAGTCTTTAAATAATAGATTAGATCTCTTTCTGTGTACTACAGTTTCCTGTTTCTGCTGAGGAACAAGGAAGCCCCTTGACTCAGCACCCACAGGACTCCCCAAGACATCTGTCTAGAGCACCTTCAGCCTTCTGGGGATGCACAGCCACTCCTGAGCCAAGAGTAACCCTAGGCGCAGAATTGGCTGGAAGCAAGTGTGGAGGCCCAGCAGATGAGGATGGCAAGCCGGGACTCTGGTTAGGCTTTCATTACCCACAACTGATCTGTTTTTTGGCATGTCTTACACTTGAGCTGGTCTCGTACTTATGGGCTCAAGAGACCCTCTCCAACTCGGCCTCTGTACTAGCTTGGACTTCAGGTGTGTACCACGCACCTGAAACCATTAACTTTGTATAGGCTTGCTCTCTAGTACACATAGGTCTTGATATTACCTTTCCTTTTGTGTTTTCAGTGAGAAAGCATTAAGTCTTTCATGGTCTAATCAATTCTAGTTTCAAAAAAGTGAAACAGGAGCTACACCATTTTATGTTCTCTTGTGCTTCTGATATCATTATTTTGGGGTAGTGTGTATTTGTCTTTGATGACTGTGGCATCTAAATCTGAAACTTCTAAGAACCAGAAAATATAACATGGCTTTGGAATAGGCGAGGGTAGTAGCAATACATTTGAAGAGACCTGTGTCAAATTTCCCGAGGTTTACATGAATACTAAGGGAAGCTATAAGGCCTTGTCAAGGATGAAAAGCTCAAAACAGGAGCTAGGCTAAAAAGAGAGAATGGCAGATGGAAGGACCTGAGAGAACCAGGAAGGAGTTACCAGCTTCCTGCTGCACTATTTCTAGCACCTGTGGAATCAGACTTTGAAGTTACCGCATTCATTTTCTCACGGTTGTTAATCCTCAAGCCAGAGGGCTACTAGTAAATCAGTCCAGATTAAGAAAGGCAAAGTCAGGCGACAAGGGTATTCTTGGTCAATAACCTTGAGAAATTATGTTTGTAGGGTTTTATCATGTCACCCAGGCTGCCTTCTAACTAGACCTCCTTGCCTCAGCGTGCTGGGTTGCAGGTGTGTGCCGCCTGACTTGCACTTTATTCATTTTAAAAGTCCCTTGAGCCTCTTGGAGAGGACATTAGGACATAATTTGAATGTTGTTACTATGCACTGTATTATTCTACTAGATTATTTTTGTGTCTCTGTGTTGACATAGTTCACGAATCTTTCCATGCATGCTGAATATTGATGGGTAGTGAAATTTTATTTAGTTTTAAAATTTGGACTTCTATTTGACCTAGTACATTAATTTGTTTAAAATAACTTTGTTTTCAATAAAAAATTAAAAAATTTTCTATCACAAATGACTTTTTTAAAAAAAGCCGTAGCCAGTTGTGGTAGTGTGCGCTTGTAGTCTTAGAACTTGGGAGGTGAAGGAAGAAGAGTCAGAAATTGAGGGCCAGCCTCGATAACATCACATTTGAGCCCACTCTGGGCTAAATGAGATCCTGTCTCAAATCAAAACAAAAACACAAAGGCCTTCCAGTCAAATGAAGATAGTTTAAGAAGGACATATAATCGAGTGTGAAATATCCTAAATAATTACCTGCTTTAAGTATAAACTGTTGTAAACAGAATTGGATTCCTTGAAAAAGTTTCAGTAAAGAGGACTTATAGGAACAATTAACGTTTTTGCATATTGGACCTCTAATATCTTTTAGACCTGAGGAATTAGAATATTTATGGACAATTATTTACTGAATTTCTGTTAATGTTCTGTGTTCTTAGAGGAGGAAGTTGAGCTTCCAGATGTAGACTACCTGCGAACCATGACTCATATAGTCTTTGTAGATTTTGATAACTGGTCCAACTTCTTCGGTCATCTACCTGGGCACCTTAATCAAGGAACGTTTATCTGGGGCTTTCAAGGTAAGGTCAAAAAAGAAAGCATCTGAGACATCTCCTTTAAGAATGTGACTCATTTTTAAAGGTTCCTTTAAGTCTTCCTGAACAGAACATGAAACGTAGTTTGAGTATTGTTACCGTGCATTACTCTGCTAGGTTACTTGTTTACAGTTTATCTTACTTTATATATTAGGTCATTGGTCTTGCTTCCAAACACCTTTACCCACTGCACTGTCTAGACAGCTGGCTGTAGATTTTTGTTTGTTTGTTAACATATTTCTATGGTATTAGCTCTGTTTGTTAACCCAAAATTCATGCATCTTTTGATACCTATTGAAAAAGGATTCATTCAACACCTATCATGTGTCTTTTAAAATACAAGAAAGTGGACTGTGAGGATTATATTTGATTAGTTGTATGTGTTGTTTAAAATTATAACACTAACTTAAAAACAAAATTTAAGGACACAGACAGACGCTTGTATTTTGTTACAGTATTACTAAGAAGCAGAGTTGTCTCTTGAACTGTGGCCTTGTAGTGATGGGGCTGTTATTTTCAACATGCTGTGATTGCCTTTTAGTCCATTCTTGCTGTCTTATGAAGAACCACTTCACTAGATGCTTCCATAAACTACTGAGCAGGCCTATAGGAAGAAATTCTCTGATTTACTGAGGTTTAGTGTAGTGAGTTTCTGATATAGTTCATTTTTCAGAGGAAATAGCATACAAAGATGAGAATTGGCGTTAAGGATAGAAACATTGATCTGGATAAATTAGCCACTTCAATGTTTTATTAAGTCTATCTCTGCTGATTGCCTCACTTTTTAAATTTTTAAGAGTTCTGTATAATTTCATGCATTTATATACATAATGTTTTGGTCATTTTCTTCCCCATTGCCATCCCACATCTCATGTCCACTCCCTCTGAACCCCTTCTTTGCAGAATGTGCTCTTTCTGTTTTCATGTCTGTTTTTGCTTTCATGAGTATGGGTTGGAGGTTACTTAGTGGAGCATGGGAGATTTGCAGTGACTATACTACTACAGCCAACTCTGCTGCCAGCAGCCATGAGCTCAACAACCCATTATGGAATGTTGATGGGCCCACATAGTATAGGTTATCACAGTTGTTGCTGTAAGTTCCCAATTGTGGCAGCCATGCCACGTCCAGAACGCAGCATGTTAGAGCATCCTCCATCCACTGGCTCTTACAATCTTTCTTCCCACTCTTCCATCATGTTTCCTTGGCGTTGGAGGGAGTAACAAAGATGTGCTCTTGAGCCAGGTGGTGGTGGCACATGCTTTTAATCCCATCACTCAGGAGGCAGAGGTAGGTGGATCTCTGGGTTTGAGGCAGTCGTGGTCTACAGAGCACGTTCCAGGACAACCAGGGCTACACAGAAACCCTGTCTCAAAAAACAAAACAAGCTGAAGATGTGCTCTTTAGGCTGAGCGTTCAACTGTCAGTCATCTTAGCACTTGGACTAGTCATGCATCTCTGATCAACTTTTGCCCACACAAGAGAAGCCTCTCTCAGGAGTACCGAGAGCAAGAGCAACACTGACCTATGGTATAAACAAATATTTAGAGTGCTTATGCAGTGTTTCTTATCCACTGACTTTGACATATTTGTAAAACACACCAAATTTTGCATTTATGTAGAATGATATCATTCAAAGAATATTAACCTTTTTTTTTTTTTTAACTCTGCTCACTATCCATGTGAACTTCCAGGAAAAGTTATTTTTATGTGCATGGGTGTTTTGCCTATATATACATCTGTACACCACCTGCTAGTGCTCATAAAGATCAAAAGAGGGTGTTAGATTCTTTGGAACTAGAATTATAGACATTTGTGAGCTACCTGTGAGTTCTGGAAGAATAGCCAGTACTGTTTGGTTGTTTTTTAAATTTTTTAAAATATTTTATGTGCATTGGTGTTGTGCCTGCATATATGTCAGATCCCCTGGGACGGGAGTTACAGACAGTTGTGAGTTGCCATGCAGGTGCTGGGAATTGAACCCCGGTCCTCTGCAAGAGCAGCTAGTGCTCTTAATCACTGAGACATCTCTCCATCTCCCACCCCATGAACTTTTAAATGCATAGGCAGAGTAAAGGAAGTGAGTCTCTATTCCCAAGATTGTAAAGCAACAAGATGATCGTGCCTCCGATGGGACTGACACAGCATCTCGTGTAGCTTCAGGCTGGCCTCAAACTTGCTTTGTAGTCCTGGTCATCTTGTTTCCACCCAACATGAGCATTTACCACCAGGCCTGGTTTATGTAGTGTAGAGGTCAAACCCAAGGCTTTGTGCATTTTAGGGAGGCACTCTAATAGCTGAATTACATCTCCAGGCCAGTTATCTCACTTGTAATATAGTACTCTAAAGAGAAAATATTTATAGATTATATTTTACCTTGATAAAGTTCTCAAGTCTTTTCCTATATTTTTTCTAAAACTAATAGGAGGAAACACCAATTGGAAGCCCCCACTCAGCTGTAAGGTCTATAATTACTTGAACAGGATTGGATGTTTCTTTCTTCATCCTCGCTGTAGTAAAAGAAAAGATGCTGCTGATTTTGCCATATGTATGCACGTAAGTAGATGTGTTATTGTTATTAAAAACCTGATGTTAATCTTGGATGCATTTGGATTTTTTTTTTCTCTCATGAATTATATTGGCAACAAAGATCATTATTCAGTGTTGATTTTATATAAAACTTTCTGCATCAGATTCTACTTATGGTCTGGCAAGGGCCCACCATGTACTTACTATTTATTTCAGTCTTCTAGTAGATCTTCATGTGCATATAGCAGACTTTTAGTTATTTATGGGATAGTGGACGTATACTGTACTTACTGTGTACTAATATGCTTTCACATTTAAACTTCTGAAGTGGAGAGGTACTGTATCAATCCCTGTTGTCCTAGATGGAATTTGCATTTATATCTGCCTCTGTCAGTCACTCAGAGAAACTACTGAGCCAGGGCTCAACTTTATATCCTCTGCTTGAACGTTTTGCGTCACAGATAATGTGATGAGTGTTTTTACAAACGTGTCACTTGCTGCTGTGACCTCAAGAGGCTCCTCCTTCCTTTGATCACACAATTCATCTTCTGTACATTTTCCCTGTGGAGTTTATTTGCCTTTTCCTTGAATAGGTGGCCTTTTTAGGTCCCTTCTTCATATAGTACCTCCTTTGTACATGTACTTTGGCTTCTTTTTCCTTAGTGATGCATAAGTATGTTATCTTGTAACTGTCAAAGTCTTACATTTGACTGAATGTTTATTTTATTTATTGAGGATGGCTAGGGAATGAGTCTAACATACGTTCTTAGATATGTGTTCATCGCGAAATAGATGTTACTTGATTTGAAACTTGCAGACTTTTAACAACTTCTGCCGTTTGTTTCAACACAGGCTGGCCGTCTAGATGAACAGCTGCCCAAGCAAATTCCTTTCACCATCCTCTCAGGAGACCAAGGTTTTCTGGAGCTAGAGAATCAATTTAAGAAGACTCAGAGGCCAGCTCATATACTAAACCCTCACCACTTAGAGGGAGATATGATGTGTGCCTTGTTAAATAGCATATCTGATACTACCAAAGGTATGCAGCTGCCGTCACAGTGCAAACCACCCGAGAGGAGGAGATTTCACTGCTGAGAGAAACCAATAAACTGCTGTCTGCTAGTGAACTGTTGTCTACTTTCTAAACCTTTGTGCTTTCATAGTCTGTCTTATTTACCCTTTCTTATGCACTTACATTCTTGTTATTTTATTTTGTGCATGGTCTCTCATAGCCCAGGCTAGCCTTAAACTTCTGTCTGGTAGAGGCTGATGTAGCAGAAGCTAGCTAGCCTTGAACTTCTTCCTGATCCTCCTGTCTCTTCCTCCCAAGTGCTGAGATTATAGGCCTGTGCCATCGTGCCTGGCGTTATTACTTTCATTCTCTAGTGTTTCAGAATGAGGATAATTCACAATTTTTTTCACAGTCTTTTTTTTTTTATTTTATGGATAAAACCCATATCCACTTATATAAAATATATATTTATGTTTTAAAACATATTAAAGTGCAGAATTCAGATCTTCGCTTTGTTTCTGAAATGTCAAGTTTATCTTCAGATTTTTAGAAAACAGTATAGTCTGCCACACTGAATGCATCCAATTTTGTCAGATAAACGAGAGCAAGAAATACAGCAATACCTTGAAGGAAAGTTAGGAGACTAGCAGGTTGACCACAGCACAGTGAAATGCTAGGAGCCTGTAAGAATTGGGAGTAGTGAGTGCCTCTTACCTTATTGCTGAGGTTGGTTCTTTTCTATCCACCTTTGTGAGTTTGTCTGTGGTGAGGTGTACTGATGTTCAGTTTCACCACCCAGTAGTTTAAAAAGAAAGTAGTTATAGGGATTCTTAAGTCTTGTTTATTTGTTTTTTCCTAATTTCTGACACAAATATGAAAGAAGAGAATACAGGATAACATTTAAATGGCAGCTATGGAGATTCACACTTGGTGCTTCTAGCAGTTGAGAGGCTGAAGCAGGAGGATAGCTATGAGTTCCAGGACAGCTTGGGCTACAAAACGAGTCCCTAAAGTGAGTTTCTAAAAATAACAACCAGAAAAAAAAGCCCTAATAATGAGCTACATGAGACCTGTCTCAAATTTTAAAAAATGAAAAACAATTTGGAGATTTTGATGAATGCCTCAGTGAAAACTAGCTACTTCTCAGGAATGTTATTGTATGGGTTAGCATTTTTCAATTGTTTCTAGCTATTTTAATATACTTGAAACTTTATTTTTATTGAAAATTTGTAATGAAGAATGTTACTCTAATCAATTACAGGGGATCAATGGATTCTGTAAATTGTGATTTTATTTCACCTTTTTTTTCTCTTTTGGATTTTTGAAATGGGATCTCACGGCCCAAATTACCCGTGATTGGCCCAGATCCTCTTGCTTCCACCTCTGAGGTGCAGGGACTAACGGCACTTTACAGAACTTTCTGAACAGTAGTGAAGCTGGATGTGGTGGTGCGTGACTATAATTCAGCCCTTAGGAAGGCTGAGCCAAAGAATGGAAGTTCACCGCCAGCTTTGGCTAATACGTTCACAGAATAGTCACAGTAATGGTGCAAGGCATGGAAGTGAACTCGCACATTTACACCATGCCTTGGTTCTGAACGCTGTCCTCCTATTCTTTTTATTTCTACCCACTTAATGTTTCCAACTTGAGCTTCTTTAAAAACAAAACCAAATCAGAATAAAAAAACCTGTTCCTGCCGGGTGGTGGTAGCACATGCCTTTAATCCCAGCACTCGGGAGACAGAGGTAGGTGGATCTCTGTGAGTTTGAGGCCAGCCTGGTCTACAGAGTGAGTTCCAGGACAGCCAGCTACAACAGAGAAACCCTGTTTCGTGAACGCGCCCCCCCCCCCCAAAGAAAGTTTCTTTTTGTCATCATTCCTATCAGCAACCTACATTTTTGCCTTTGCCATACAAGGCCAACCTCATTTTTCTTCCCCTGTGCTACAATCTGGGGACTGTTTCTTACAGAATTTAGAATGTGACGTACCTGTTGTAGATCTGCCTGTGTTGCTGCTGCTTGGAGTGAGTACTGTGTGTGAGTAGGTCTGTGTGGGTACACTGGTTGGCAGTAAGAAACAGGTTCCTGGCATTTGCTGATTGTGTCTCATGAATGTGCTCATGCACTAGAACAGGGGTTCTCTACTATGGGTCATGACCCTTTTGGGGGTCGAACTTTCACAGGGGTCGCCTAAAACTATCTGCATATCATATATATATATATATATATATATGATTTGTAACAGTAGCAAAATTACAGTTATGAATTAGCAACTAAAATAATTTTATGGTTGGCGGTCACCACAACATGAGGAACTGTATTAAGGGTAGCAGCGTTAGGAGGGTTGAGAACCACTGTACTAGGTAGTCCTTTTCCATATCACTGTCCTTACTGCTTTGAGAAGAACTGACAGCTTCACACTTTGGGACTTGCATGAAGAGGTGAAGTGTTGGGGTCAGTTAGGACTTGTTGCTTTTGACTGACCTAGACTTTATATTGTAGTAACAGAAACCTGTTTATTTCTTTATCCTTTTGTAGTTTTTGTTCATTGCTTTTGTCTGTTTTTTTCTCTCTCTCTACGTCCTCTTTTAAAGTAGACTTGATCACATTTATGTGTTTATTTGTGGTTGTGCACGCACACACATGCAGCACTGCACACTTGTGGAGGTGAGAGAACACCTTGCAGGAGTTGGGCCTCTTCTGTGTGGTCCCAGGAATCAAACTGAGGTTGTCAGGCTTGGTGGCAAGTACCTTTTGCAGCTGAGCCGTCTCACCAGCTCTTCCTTTCGTTATTTTTAATAGAGTCAGCTGAATTTTGTTTTTAAGACTAAATGTTTCTCGAAGATACTGCTTGAAATATTTGAAGCAGTTTGCTTAAATGGCAAAATAAATTTTGCATATCATGGAATACATAAATTTAATTTTTATTCCTGGGCAATTGTGAATTTTTAATTTTTAGTTTTTTCTGTTTTTACAGAAGCAGGTACTACTTATATTTAGTTATTTTGACTTTGATTCAGTCCCTATTATATATTCATGTGAACGTCTTTTTACATATGATTGTATGTTGATGTGTTGATATATGTCAATTTAAATTTTGGTTAAAAGTGATTAGTCAAATAAATAACAAGGTCATTGATCGTACCAGAAATGACTTTTCCAATACCCAGTCAGTCATGGCAGTTAACAGAAACTTAAGGCTCATTGTGAAAGCCTGTATGACATGTGAGTTTGCGCCATGCAATGTGATTGTCACTTAAGGGTTTTTATTATGTTTACAAAGATGAGTACCCATGTTTTGAAAATAGAGGAGACTGTTACTTTTTAATATTACTAGGTAAGTATTAACAACAAGCCCTGCCGAGTTAGTGGTGGGATATTAATGGTAAGCTGGTATAAGAAAAGTCTTTGAAGATACTATTACTCACACCTGGGGCAGGAGAACTGCTGTGAGTTTGAAGCCACCCTTAGCTATAGAATGAGATTCTGTTTTTCAAAAAAAAATTCAACAACAGGAGACGGGGGTAGAGAAAAGAGAAGAATACTGTTTAAAGCGTAGGACACAAGTTTTTCAGAAGTGTGTGTGCACTTATCTCTTACAGAGTGTGACAGCGATGACAGCACTGGTGTAAAAGGCACTCCAGTAGAGGAGCTCAGATCCACAGAGGGTAAGAGTCGTCCTTGCCACACTGGGTGTGTGTTGTCGTCATCTTTAACCTCTTGTACCATCACTGTCTCCATATTCTCCCACTAAACAGTTTTCCTTACATAAGGTGATTGAAAAGTGAGCCTACTTGTGGAAGGCCAGAGCACGTTTAGCACATCGTGGCCATTTGACCAAATCCAGTCTAATACCTCGTTTGTAATAAAGGGTTAGGAGCACACTTGCTCCCTCAATGGAAAGCTCTTTACTTCTGTAGGCTAGAGAGCTGTGTGTGTGACTGGCATTATGTCATTCCTTGTCTAACCATCTTTTAATTTTTCCATAATAGACTGCATTTTTTAATAATCTGGGAGAATAGTAAGTAGATCTTAGAAAATACTTCAAGTTGCGCTGACGGAAGTTGAAAGTATAGTAGTATCTGTTACTACAAGGAGAATAGCAAGGAGAGTGTTCGTTTGCGTGGCCTTACATTTGCATTGCATTACATTTGCATTGCATTACATTTGCATTGCATTACAGTATTGTGGGCTCTGAGGGAGGAATGTGGAGGCTGGAAACTGGGAAAGGAAATGTGACTAAACACACAGATGAACAACCCAGTTGATTTACTTCCTATGCACTTAACCAGTGTCTCAGGAGCATACTATAGCTGTGTGTTGAAGGAGTTTGGGGCTTTCATAGGGAAATGGATTCATTTTTTATAAACTTGAACTGTGATCTTTTTATCTTATAGCCAAAAGTCACAGGCAAAACAGAGTCAACAGAAAATCTACAACCCAATTAGAAGCAAATGGTTTGCCCAGTTAGTTTTCCCAACGTGATATTTTAGGTCTAAGTCTGTGTTTAGCAATCACATAATGATGAGTAGGCAGAGAAAGAACTTGAGTTAGATTTAAACAAAAAGTGCCAGCCAGGTTGCTTGTTGAGACCACTGAAAGATAAACACTGTTGAACAGGAACTCAGTTTTTTGTAACCTTTATTCAAAAACCTATGACTAATTACAGGAAAATTGCCAGTCAAAATTGTAACTTTCAACTACCCACATATTGGGATTCTTCAGTTTTGTGGGCTTCTGGCTAACCCAGTAAATCTGCATTGTGTACACCTGGGTATGTTTCAGAACTTCCCTCATTTTGTTATTTTGCAATGCATTTTATAGTTAGAAAATGTTCTATGCATTTTATAGTTAGGAGATGGAATGTTTTTTGGTTCTTAGTTTGGGAAAAGAATTATTGTTAAAAATTACAGTAACATGCTGGGGACATGGCCTAGTTGGAAAAATACTTGCCCAATGTGCCCCATAAGACCAGATGTGGTGGTACATGCATAGAGTCTGTCATTAGGAAAACAGAGACAGGAGAATCAGACATTTAAGGTCATTCTTGGCTATCTAGTGATTTAGAAGTTAGTCCGGGTTACATGAGACTCTCTCAAAATCTAACAAATCAGAGAATCCAAAAGAAGGTAACTTAAACTTTTCACTAGTTAATTTTAAATGTCAACAGGATCTCACTGTAGCCTTGGCTAGCCTAGTACTTTCTATATAGACCAGGCTAGTCCTAAATTCAGAGATCTGCCTATTTTTACCAGCTCCCCACCACCAGGTGAGGGGTGAATTACTATGTAGCCCTTGCTGCTGGTCTCATAGAGCTCCAGCTGTCTGCCTCTCAAGTTAAAGACTTGTGCCATCACATCTGGATTCTGTTTCTTTAAAGTTGCCTTTTCTTTCTTTATTGTGTATTTATGTGTGCTGGTATGTGCATGTGTGGAGGCCAGAGGGCAATTTGGGGCAGTCGTTTCTCTCCTTCTACTATGCAGGACCAGGTACTCACATCAGGCTTGGTGGCAAGTGCCTTTACCCCCAGGGCCATCCCACCAACCCACTGTTCGTATTTCTTCTATTTCATCCTGAGCCTGTGAGAAGTAATGGTGTTGCTCAATGTAAAAGTAATGTACATGTTAGCACTCCTAAAGTCCTCTGAGTACTTGCATCTCTGAGTAAGAACGGCTTGCAAATTCCTTGGCGCACACTAAGTGCATCTGTAAAGCTGACTTTAAAGTGGTCGCATCCAGATTCTCTTATTTCAAAGTATTCAGATTTTATTGAGGAACTCTACTGCACTGTGAGTTCATCCATTCAGACTGCTTCTGAAAAAGGCATGTGTTAATGAAACCCCCACACAGCACATGCTGATTAGTTGTCTGCCCTGTTGTAAAATTCTGTTTTTTAATGCAGATGTGGAATTAGAGGAAGCTATTAGAAGAAGTCTTGAGGAAATGTAATTAAAGATTTTACCACACAACATCAAGTGGCCTTGAAGAGACTCAGGAAAATGAATGCTTGACTTTCTTTTCTAAAGGAGACCAGAAGTCTACTAGGATAAATGTATCTGAAAACATGTTTTATTCTTTTCTATGTCCAGAATCTTATATTTGCTTTGTATTTTGTGCTGTTATGTAAAATTGAATTGCAGAAACAGAATCCGTGTCATTGGAAACATAAATCATATTCAAATAATGGTGTCATGTTTTCCCAGCCAATTTAAAGTTTATGTATTTAGGTTAAAATAATTTTTTCAAAGGAAAAATGTGTGTAAAGCTCTTGATGGTTGTATATTTTCTCTGTAGCATTATATCTTTAGTTTATTTGTACTGTACAAATGGCTCTAGTTTATTTTTTTAGGAATGAAAATAAATATGAATAAAAGGTACCGTAACTCAGTTTTTTCCAGAAATGCTGTGACCCTAATGTGTAATATGCCTTTGCGGTCATTGTTGATGGTGATTAGAAGAGGGTACTGGAAACTGACCACAGAAATGGACTAAAGTCAGCAAGGCTCTGCGTGCTGTCATGCAGCTGTATGCTTGCTCTAACTAGAGCTGCACATTGCTAAAATAAAAGCATCTTTAAAACAATTAAAATGAAACTCTTTCCGTCCCTTTCAGCCTTTTATATGACTTGGAATATCAAAATAGATACATAAAATTAAACTTATTTTAATATTGGTCCTTTTATATATTCATGCAAACATTTTAAAGTGTTTTCTGATTTTTTTGTAAATATGCTTTTCAGGAAATAATTTGAGGATCTAATCTACTCAGGAAAACTTTTTAACTCTTTCTTTGCCAGAAATTCCACATCCAAGCATGGCGTATACTGATAGTCTGTTAGGGAGCTTTTGCGTTCATATGTAGCTCTGTGTTTGTCTAACACACCTAATTCAGGGATTCACTCCCAGCAGCTCACACGGCACGCACAGCATTCATGGGTTTAGTAGGCAGCAGCTGAACCTTTCAGGTGACAAGAAAGGGGTATTTCACCGAGACTGCTAAGAGGTAATGGTGTTCTTTAATGTGTTGACATCGCCGTGACTGATTGATAACTACTCACCAAACCAGCAGTTCTCAACCTGTAGGTCACAGCATTGGGAAGGTTGAGAACCATACACTAAATGATTTTAAAACGTAAAACTGACCTCAGGTCATGGTGGTGCACACCTTTAATCCCTGCAGAAGCAGGTGGATCTCTCAGACCAGGCCAGCCTGGTCTACAGAGTGAATGCCAGGACAGCCAGGGCTACAACAGAGAAACTCTGTCTCAAAAAAGCCAAGTATATATAACTGCTTCATGATTTTAGTTTAGATAGGGAGTCATTAATAAAAAAGTTGTGGATTATCACTAGTATATTTATAATATTGATATTAATTTTTTTTCTATCAATTCATCTGTTCACAAAGTACTGCGTACCAAGTGACAGCAGCCGCTTCAAGTATGTGAGATGTGACAGCAGAGAGTTGGGTGTATGGACAGTGTTAGATAATAAATAAGCAGATAAAACTATTAGGAATAATGTGGTTATTAAAAAAGGGACGGGGCTACTTACAGTACTGGGGATCATTAAACCTGGGGCAGCACACAGGCAAGTACTCTACCACTTAGCTCTCTCCAGCCCTAAAATTACTAATTGTTTTGAGACAGGGTCTTTCGGTGTAGCCTAGGTTAGCCTCCAAGGTCCTCCTGCCTCAGTCTCGGAGATGCACCTACTGTGCTCATCTCCAACTTATCGTTGGCAATGTTTGGGAAAAATTCCACTGATAAGTAAACTTAAGCAATGATTCGAAGAAGGTGAGGGAATAAGCTATGCAAAAAAATCATACAAGGAAGGCCCATGACTTTTGGTTTGATTTAGGATTTTGCAAAAATTATACACACTTGAAAGAAATGGTGCTCTCCTTGTTTACTCTGTGATGAGCCACTGGAGGTTTCTGAGAGCTCGTGCTACAGTCTTCTGTGTTTGAGTGCTGTATTGATTCACAGGAGAGACAGGTGCTGAGTGAACAGATGGGGTTCAGTCATCCGGGTGAAGACTGGCCAGGTGATGGTGGGATTGAAAGAGACAAGATACATTCTGAAGGTAAAATGGGGACTTACTAGGGTCCAGGGTAATTCTAGTCTAGGTACCTGAAAATTATCAAAACGCAGTGGGCACCTGTCTTGCTGAGTGTGAAACCAAAATAACCATAGCCTGGTTGTAAAAGACGAAGACTTGCTCGCAACCCTCACCAGGCAGGAAGAACACTGGAGTCATTGCCAAAGCAAAGCTCTCTAGAAACACCAGACGGGATTTTTTTTTTTTTTTTCTGGAGCCTGTACATAAAGGAGTCTGTCCATTCTAAAACAGGCTCAGTTTAAGGTCATAATTTACAAAGAAAAGAGGGTAGACACATCTTTAGACAGGAGCTTATATGTAATTAAAGCGGTCTGGAAATGCCTCTGTGCATGCTCAACTTGTGAGACAACATAACAAATACTTTGAGGATGTCTGCTATGTGATCAAGGCAACTTATAAAAGAAAGCATTTTTAGGCTTAGTTACGGAGGGTCAGAGCCCAGGATGGCAAGAAACACAGGGTCTGGGCTCTAGTATCTCCACCCCAGACACTAGTCAGAGACACTGGGAATAGCTAGAGTCTTGAAACCTGCCCACAATAACATACTTCCTGAAGCAAGGGCACACCTAATCCTCCCCAAACAGCCACTGACTGAGGACCAATCGTTCAAATGCCAGAGAGTATGTGGGGCATCTCATTCAAACCACATCTGCTTGCTTAGTTGCTAACCTAGGACATGGAAGCAGGTGCTGTACCACTGAGCTATGTCTGTAGCCCCACCCCCACCCCTTTTATTTTGAGACAGGCTTTTGCCAAGGTTACCCAGCATGCCCTTGATGAGCTCACTCTGTCCCAAGAGGAGCTGGCGTTAGACCTGAAACCTGCCCAAGCTTAGACTTCCAAGACGTTCACAAAACGTTCACATTTCACGCTTGTGTCGTGGGATGACGGTGTTCAATGGAACCAGATAACCCGCCATTCACTAGTATTTAAGTGCGGGGGGACTAGAAGCCATACTTTAGGGGCTTGTCTCTCTGTTCAGCAATCAGATGGCTCTGAAATCTGATTAAAGGTTGTGACTCAACTTTTAAGTTTCCTGTTTCCTGTGCCTTGTGTATTGAGGGGGCAAAACACAAGTTTAAGTATTTGTGTTTCAGCCCAACTCCATCCCTTACTTGACCTCTACAGTTTGTGACATAGGAGCAAAATAGAATATAATTCACAGAGGATTTAAAAATAAGTTATGTGTGGAAGTAACAATCCTTTCATTAGAAAGACGAGATAATACAAATGCGCTTGGCTTCTTAATTCGAAGCGCCCTGTTGTCCGGGTTTGGTAACAGGACTGGTCCAGCAAGTAGAGACTGCCCCGAGGACGGGCTGAACCGTCTCCTCCTCCACAAGGGGACCTTGCCTCCCCGCGGCACGGGCTGCACCGATCCAGTTCTTGCTGTGGGCCGTGGGTGCTGGGAGAAGCGGCAGGAGCCCTCCGTGCCCCCGGCCGGTCCCCACCCGCGGAGGCCGCTGCGCCCGCGCCTGCCCTTGTTTGGCCGCGAGGCCCCGGGGTGGGGAGTGGAGGGGGAGGCGGCGCCGTCCGCGTCAGCGGCGCCCGCGGTGACGGTGACGTGCGGCCCGCGCCACTGCTGCCCGCGGACGCCTTGGACCCCCGGAGCTCATGGCCCAGGCGAAGATCAGCGCCAAGGCCCACGAGGGCCGCTTCTGCCGCTCCTCGTCCATGGCGGACCGCTCCAGCCGCCTGCTGGAGAGCCTGGACCAGCTGGAGCTCAGGTGAGGGGGCGCCAAGGGGGCCCAAGGGGATCCGCGGGGCGCTGCCGGGGTCCACAGGGGCACTGTGGGGTATCCACGGGGGAACCTCTGGGGGCGATGGAGGGTCCACGGGGCACTGTGGGGAATCCACGGGGGATCTGTAGAGGCGGTGGGGGGGGTCCACGTGGATCTGAGGGGCGATGCGGGGGGGGCGGGGAGGCGCCCCTCCCCCGGCCCGCAGAACTTCCAGAACCCTCCATGTGGTCCCCACTGCCTTTAACTTTCATGTTTCCAGCAATGCCATTTGGAGGGAGGCAGCAGTTTTCAGTGTGTCCCCCACCCCCGCACCCCTACTGTAGCGAGTTTCTCTGTCCCAGACCGCTTCGCAGGAGCAAGAGTAAGGAACAGATCCTGGCCAGCGAGCATTAGACTCACTAGGGCCTCGGGTACCCAAAGTTGGCTCCCTTCTCTCAGCCACGTGCGATGCTCAGCCCTCCGCGGTCTGTTTGCATTTGTCCTGTGTTTAGGAGACACTGGTGACACCTTGGGAGTGCCAGCTAGGGGCCTGAAAGCACGAGAGGCAGTAGTCGGTCGCACTTCCGTCTGCCTGAGATCAGCCTGGTAGTAAAATTTCCACATTCTGAACACCAGCAAACGCTGTGAATACTTCCTTGCCTGTAACAGCGTGAGACCTTATGTATCTGGTGGAAACGTCTCCAGAGTCGTACAAGTTTTGATGTTGTGCGGGTGTTGTTAAATGAAAGGACTACCAAGGCACCTAGTTTTCTCCAGGTTCTTCATAAGCAAAAGACTGTGAGCCAAAATCTTTAGGGGATTGTGTGTCTTTTCTTCCCTCCATTCATCCCATCCACCAAACAGTCGGAAGTGTGTTTACACCGAAAAACACAACAAGCAGTATTTGTCACCAGCAATAATTCCTTATTATTACTATTAGGAGGAAAGAATCAGAAGATGAGAAAAATTTCACAGTTTCCTGAGTAGCCACAAGAGAAGCCTGAACCCTAAGGTCCCCAACCAGCAGTGAGACAAAGGGGCTGTGCCGGGGGGAAAGGGGGCTCAGCTTTAAAGCCCCTTCTGAGGAGAGAGGGCTGCTTCCCAATTTTAAGTAGGCGCTCAACTCTGACAGTATATTCTCAACTGCTCAGATTTTTTTTTCCCCCCTTGAAAGGGTTCAGGAAGTTGTTAGTCTTCTTCCAGCTGAGTCATTGTCCTGAAACCTGAATTACTCCCTCCCAAGTGCTAGTTAGGTATTCCCTCCTGGGGGCGCTCCTGAAAGTCTGGGTTTTTAGTGGTGTCACCTTTAAATGTCTGATTAAGTAAAAGGACTTCTGATTGCTGCACATAAGGGATTAAATTGTGTCACTTAACAGTTGTGCCGTAGGGGAAAGTTTGGTCAATGTGTGTTTGATGATGTGAGGCCTTTACCAGTAACAACGGGTTTCTGTAAGTTTTGTTTCTCTCTTTAAAGTACTTCAGAAGGTATGCAGAAATGTCAGGGGATGCAATGCTGCCTCTTAAAGTTTGGGGAACCTTTTCAGAAGCCACCTGGACCATACCATAAAAAGTAGATTAATGCACCTGGGATAGAGAAAAGACTTCCTCTGCTGGCTTCCTGGTGTGTCTATGAGTGAGTGAGTGGTGGGTGGGTGCTGGAAACACTGGTGTGTAGCCGGTATGCGTTCTCCTTTCAGTTGTATGGATTCCGCTGACAGAGAGTCACTTTTCCTTCATGCCATAGAAACCACATCAAAGGCTTTGTATGCTGGAGGATAAACTAACCTCTGGGATGTCTGAAATGCTTTCAAGTGTCCGGCCCTGTTTTAAAAACTGTTAGAGGATTGCCATTTGTTAGCGTATAATATTAACTTAAACTATTATAATATGTAACATAGAATATTATAATATAGACAAGAATCTATAATACATATATATATCATACAGAATATATGTTATTGTATAGTATATAATAACATATATTGTTATATAATATTATATTATAATATTAACTGTACTACCTTATATTAAAAAACAATTTTTTTTAGCTATATATTTCCTTCTTGATTTTCATGACTAGTTCTATGGGGATTCTGCTCTCGTCGTGGCCAGCTACCTTACATATTATTACTTTTTAGTGTTTTATGATTAAACATTATGTAAACTTAACATGGTAGCCTGTGGGAGTTACCATTATCTGTACTCTACAGATGAGGGTTTGAAGCTTAGATATAAGCAGCGTGCGTCGAGATGCGGTCAGGAGCAGAGGACCTCACGTTTGAGCCCAGGAAGACCACCTGCTCAGATCACACCGTGTGTCCTAGTGTGGAATATATCGCTTCTCAATCTGTCCAACTGACATGTGAATGAATACGATTTTACTAAAAGAAAGGAAACTCAGGTTAGCATTGAATTCAGTAAATAGTGAACACCCAGTACATGGCAAGTATTGAGTAGCTTCTAGAAGCTCTGGGTATTGAAGAAGCTGTTGAAGGGCTGGTTTTGGCGGTTAGGAGAGGCAGGATGAGAGACAGGACTGGGTGAGTGGCCGTTCACTCATTCCCCAAAGCTGATTGCATGGTGAGTAAGCTCCTTTCGAGCTCACTCAGCCAGGAAACAGTGATTGCCCACAGGGCCGGGGGAATAATGAGCGTGCCTCTGCTTTGGTTTCTCACTGCTTAAGGTTCCTATTAG
This sequence comes from Cricetomys ansorgei, assembly GCA_026225945.1. Taxonomy (NCBI): domain Eukaryota; kingdom Metazoa; phylum Chordata; class Mammalia; order Rodentia; family Nesomyidae; genus Cricetomys; species Cricetomys ansorgei. Next base: position 11,684,577 of record JAMJFZ010001815.1, read on the forward strand.
GATGTGACAGTGTTCCAAGACTCGTGGAGCAAGTCGACGCCATATTTAATGTCAAGTTAGTCTGTAATTTAAATGAATGCTCTTCAGATACACTGTAATTTGAAACTTGGAAAACCCTTAAGGGAGGGAGACATTATTGTCTTTCAGCAGCGATGGGGCCTCGTTGGAAGGACGCTTGCCTAGCCTGTTCAGAACCCTCCGTGTGGTCCCTGGCTTCGGAAAACCAGCATGGTGATGCATGACTGGAGTCCCACTCCTAGAGACGAGAGGGTCAGAAATTCAAGGTCATCCTGGGCTACATAGTGAGTTTCAGGCCAGCTTGGGATACATGAGATCCTGTCTGAGGAAAATAAGAAGAGACTGACTATGTGCCTTACGCTGACATGCTGGGGAGTCGTTCTCAACGCTGACTGTGAATGAACTGCAGCGTTTGGGTGACTAGAAAAACCTTACTGTCCAAGCAGTCAGGCATTGCAGCCGCTGCCAAGGGTCGCACATGGAGCCTGGTCTGTGAGGTTAAGAACGTGTTTTGGAAGCAGTTCCTTTCGCATAGACTGTTTACCGCCCCCCTGTTTTATGGAAGCACACATTTTTGTCGGTAACCGATGAGCTTGTGTTCGCGGCAGTAAGTATAGAATAGCCACCGTGAAGCGGACGCACGCGCACGTCATACTGACGTCATGACTCATGCTGAACTTCTTAGCCAGTGCTGTCAGTCACCGTGTTACACTCTGCCCCTGCTTTTCTTCGCTCGGTCACAGCCGAGGTCTTTGGCTAAGTCAGCCATAGCTCCTCACGCGGCTCATGGGCGGTGGCTCTCGGAGTTTTCGGTTTTGTTTAGGGACGGACACCTGTCTGCATCTGCCCGCCTTCTCCTACCAGTTTATCCTCGTCCCCCCTCCACTGCAGGCTCCTGAGGTGCCTGAAGGCTGCGGACTAGTTTCGTGTTCATGAAAATCCTTACTACAGTGGCTTTGCCGAAGCCTGCTTAGAATGGTGTGTTTCCCAGAAGCGCCGCCCAGTCAGCTGTGGTGTGGGGATGAGCTCTTTCCCAATTTGGACACGTAGTTGCCCCCTGGATCCAAGACCACACACTGAAATGCCCCTTGCTGACAAGAGAAGAGTCGCCATACAAATTTATGAAGATCGAATGTTTCCATCTGTCCATCCTAGCTACTCAAAAGACTAATGGAAAGGGAGGCAGGTAGTATTTAAGGTTCAGTCACTAATCGGAAACTAATGGAAAAGCTACACAGGCAAAATTCTGTGAATTAAGTTTAAGTAAAGCAATAGCTGAGAAGCAGTACAGATATAATTTAAACAAGCTAAGTAATAAAGAATGCTGTCTGACTGCACATGAAGACCTAGGTTCCATCCCCAGTACAGAGAAGCCAGGCATGGGATAGGTCTGTAATGCCGGCACGCAGAAGGTAGGAGCAGGAGGATCGGAAGTCCAAGTGTGTTCCAAGGCAGCCTGAGATACCTGAGGTCCTGTCTCAAAAAAAAAAAAAAAAAAAAAGACGGTGGGCAGATAAAACAGGGAACAGTGCTGTCCTGGCTAGTTTTAATGTCAACTTAACACAGGCTAGAGTCATTGGAGAACAGGGAATCTCAATTGAGAAAATGCCTCCATAAGATCAAGCTCTAAGAAAAACCTTTAGGGCAGCAGTTCTCAACCTGTGGGTCGTGACCCCTTTGAGAGGTCCAATAACCCTTTCACAGGGACCATCTGCATATCAGATGCTCACATTATTATTCATAACAGTAGCAAGATTACAGTTAGGAAGTAGCAACAAAAGTTATTTTAAGGTTTTGGGGTCACCACAAGATGAGGAACTGTATTAAAGGGTCTCAGCGTTAGAAACACTGAGAACCACTGGTGCAGGGCATTTTTAAAATTAGTGATTGATGTGGAAGAAACCAGAGCATTGTGGGTGGTGCCGCGCCTGGGCTGGTGCTCCTGGGTGCTATAAGAAAGCGTGATGAGCAAGCCGAGATGGGCAAACCAGTTAACTGACACTCCTTCTGGCCTCTGCTTCAGCTCCTGCCCCCAGGTTCCTGCCCTGTTTGAGCAGTGGCAGACTGTGGTGTGGAAGAGTCAGTAAAATAAACCCTGTCCTCCACACGTTGCTTTTGGAAATGGTGATCTGTCACAGCAATAGAAACCCTACTAAGCCAAGCGCCAAAGGAGGTATTAATTTACTTAAGAGAGAAAGGAAGGGGCACGCTGTGAACAGTTGCTGCCCAAGGGAAACAGAAGTTTTGAAAAGATCCTAAGTATTAGGAAGGATGTTGTGGGAAGAAAGAACAAATGAAAGGCCCATGATGAATGTATAGATATAAATAGATATCTATACCGCTCTGGCAATTTCTATTATTTATATAGAACTCTTTCAGGGAAAAAAAAAAAGCCCCCATCAATCACCCAGTCTTTTTCTCTCCACTGGAGCTCAAACTCAAGGTTTTACAAATCTAGGCACATTCTGTACCTCAAAGCTACACCCCTAGCTCAAAATAGCGTCTGTATACACAGATAAAAGGTGCTTTCCCGCCTAGCATGTTCCCTTTCTTATTGTTTTATCGACTCCACGATACTGCTGTAACCGATCCCTGCAGATGAACCCTGTTGGAACCCATTCCCTCAGCCATCTTACATCGGATACAAGCACAAGTGTTAAAAATGTAATCTGGTCTTTCAGCATCTGTGCATCATTTCTCCAAACACTGGAGCCACAATTAGAGTTTCTAATTATAAACACTTCACATTTGTGCCAGCTGGGCCTCGTTCGTGCCTACTGGGCTCTCGTCTGTCTGCCGGAGGACACCACTGTAAAGCATCGGTACTGGGGGAGGGCCTGTTGCCCAACCCATACTGTATGCTGCTTGTTTTCAGACAGATTTGTACATACAACTCTTGCCTGCTTTTATTGGCTCTCTAAAGACATGCTGTAAGTGTTAACCTAGTAGTGCTATTTTGGGGGTTGACAGGTGGGTGGCGTGTATGAGAATGGGAGGTCATGGGGTTGAAGTGTGCTAATAAAAGGTTGGTGAAATTGTTCCCACTCTGGCCGCTTCTACTGGTGACCTGGGTTAGAATGCTGGAACTGTGGTCATCGTGAACTGGAAGAAGGGGACCTGGAAATAGAAAACTTTTAAATATGCAAGATATTTTTGTCTTCCTTTTCGTGATTCAACATCATGAATTCAACACCAAAACCCTAGTTTTGAATGGCAGGGTTTGTTCATCTGTAGTGTCCAGTGTGTGTGTTTGTGTGTGTGTGTGTGTGTGTGTGTGTGTAGGTAGTGATCCACCTGCCTCTGCCTCCCCCGTGCTGGGATTAAAGGTGTGCACCACCACGCCGGGCACTTAAGTAATGCATTTTTGAAAAGCTTCCTTATTGCCCTTTAAACTTGCAGCCGAGGGAAATTAATCTGAAGAACATTGCCTGTACAACAACTGTTTTGTTTCGCCAATTCACACAGGGTTGAAGCTTTGAGAGATGCAGCTACTGCTGTTGAACAGGAGAAAGAAATCCTTCTGGAAATGATCCACAGTATCCAGAACAGCCAAGACATGAGGCAGATCAGTGACGGTGAGAGGTGTTCCCACAGAGGGGTCGCCTTAGACTTCTGGGGCACCTGTGATGAATGCAGGTCCACACTTGCCTGACTTGGGGTGGGCTTGCCCTAGTTCAGCAGCTGGAGAGCAGCTGTCAGACTGCAGGTGGTGGTCACTGTTCCAGTGTGCTCCCAACCCCTACACTGGCGGGGTTGGTGGGGAAAGGCCATGCAGCTTACCTCAGGGCCACAGCTCTTTCCAAGGTTCTGGACTGCGGGGACAGTAAAAGCAAGGAGTGACTAGTGGGGGCTTGGCCCTATGATCTGAGGTGTGGCGGGCAAAGGGATTAGTGTAAAATGCACTGTCATGGTCAGCTGAGGAGTACGGCAGCCCAGGGGGGAATGGGCCACTGAGGAGTGGCCCAGAGAGCTTGGGACGATCAGCAGTGCAACTCCAGACCCAAATGCTGTCCATCCACAGTGGGTCAGGCCTAGGCTGTATCTTCACTGTCGTGGCAAAGGATCAGTGAACTAGGGAGTTCTGGAACCAGAAAAGAAAGGATTTGTTGATGGTTGTATGCAAATCTTAAAATGTTACCAGAGTCCACCATGGCCACCTCAGCTTCCGGTTCCTGGGGAAGACTCGCACCAGAGCCAGCTAGAGTGTGTCTGTAGGGGAGAAGGCCAGGGCTTGCTTGGGAGCACCCTGGTCCTCCACTGCTTGGCCAGAACTGGGTGGTATATTCTGACAGATGTGCAAATCCTCTGTGGGACAGTGTGTCTCCATCCCGCCCCGTCTCAAACCCTATCCGTCCTCCTAGCTTAACTCTGTGCGCTCTGAATTTACTTGATTTCCATTGCCAACTATGGACGCCTCTGCCAAACTTGCGTGGACATGCAGACTCAGGATGGGAAAGGCGTTCTGTGGCCTTGCTCCGTAACCCAACACTTCCTCAGTTAATCTCATATGCTGCAGTGTTTGTTGGCTTTTACCTTAAAAAAAAAAAAAATTCACAGAAGCGCTTATAGAAAATAAAGGTAGCCATAAGTGTGCGCCTTGGCCTTGTCGATGTGGTAAGTTTCTGTCTCATACTGACTGATGTTTCATGTCTAGGAGAAAGAGAGGAATTAAACCTGACTGCGAACCGTCTGATGGGACGCACCCTCACTGTTGAGGTCTCGGTGGAAACAATTCGAAACCCGCAGCAGGAAGAATCCTTGAAGCACGCCACGAAGATTATAGATGAGGTGGTCAGTAAGTTCCTGGATGACCTGGGGAATGCCAAGAGTCACTTAATGTCACTCTACAGCGCGTGCTCGTCTGAGGTGCCCCCTGGGCCAGTTGATCAGAAATTTCAATCGATAGTAATCGGCTGTGCTCTAGAAGACCAAAAGAAAATTAAGAGGCGACTAGAGACCCTGCTGAGGAACATTGACAACTCTGATAAGGCCATTAAACTATTAGAGCACTCTAAAGGAGCAGGTTCCAAAACGCTACAAAACACTGACAGCAAATTTAATTAGTCTTCGAAGCCCCGGGCCCTTACAAACAATGTGACACAAAAGAAAAACTACTGTTTTAAGTGACTGGTTCTTTATGTTAGGCCTAACCACTTACTGATACTGATAATGATTTCAGATGAGGAAGTATGCCAGTGCGGACAGATACACAAATAACACTTAAAACTAGAAGCATTTCCATACCTACTGAGAAGCTTTTGGGTGGCACTCTTGTCTGGAACTGGACTCAAGCACTACACATTTAATTTCTGAAGACGCACACACAGTATGTAGGAAAACAGATGATGGGGCGAAAGCATCGCTACTCTTTCCCGGACTCGGGCACAGAAGCACCCAGCCCCCTGCAGTGGTGTGCTCGCGCCAGCGTGAGCGAGGCACCCAGCAGCCCCCTGCAACCGCCCTCTCAGATAACAGCGCGCCTCGAAGGGTAAAACACATCAGAACCTCACCCTGCATGTTCTCAATCTGGGGGGAACATCTGTTTCTTTACACGTCTCATAACATGTGTTTTCATGCGTGTGGAAGTGCCACATAAAATGTGAGGAAACTGCCTCCCCTTCACCACTGTGATGCCCCGTACCCGCCTGGCTGCGGTGGCGGCGGCGGCGCCCCTCCGGTGCCGGTGCTGTGATCAGCTTCTCTCGTCCGTGTGCTGCCTTGGAGTCACCGTGGGTGCGGAGGTAGCACGGTTTACTCATCTAGTTACTTCTCTGTGGACATTTGCGTGGCTTCAACTTGTTGCTTTGACTGCGGCATGTTTGTGTCCATAGAGCTTTCTTCTGTTCTTGGTCTTCTCTGTATAAATTCCACTAATGGGCTCATTGGGCCAAAAGATACATACATTTTCATGGCCTAAAAGCATATTTCTAAACTTTTATAAGTTTTATCAATTTGTACTGTGTTCAGTAATTAAAAGAATCCATTTCACCGAAGTCTCTAGCATTGGGCGTTATTTTTCTGTCATTAGACCCAAAGCCCCTTATTTAACCAGCACCTTGTTTCCTAACAAGGCTGACCAACATGGTCATCTTCCTACGATTTAAAAAAAACAGCAAGGAATACATTCTAATTAAAAGTAAATAGTGCTGGCCATGCACAAAATCCTCAGCAACTACTACTTTGAAATGAATCATTTTCCATACCCAGAGGACAAAGATCTAGACGGGCTGTTCTGTCTCCTCGCAGACATTACTGAGCTGAACTTTCTGCACTGAAATGCCGAAATGCTAGCCTCTGGAAAGCAGTTAGCGCCCGAGGCAAAGCATCCTGCCAGCGGACTTGATGCAGGTCACCACCCTCACTCTTGATGCTTTCTATCACCTGGTTCTGTACCAGCTCCTTAAACCTTAGAAGCCCACGCATTTTCCCGAGGTCCTCAAGTGCTGTTCTGATTCCCTTCCACCCTGGGAAGATCCGCCCACCTCCCCCAGTTCACTGACTCTAAATCCACCTAGAACTTCTATCACAGATCCTGGCTGTCTCCTTGACCTTTGTGTTCTTTGCACTCTTTCTCATTTCTTAGAGATCTGACTTGTGTGTTGGTGTGTGTGTGCATGCACTTATACCCGCGGAGACCAGAAGGTGTGAGGTATCCGGAAGCTGGAGTTACAGGCAGTTGTGAGTTGCCTGAAATGTCTGCTGAGCATTGAACTCTTGTCCTCCCCGAGAGCAGCGAGTTCTCTTAATCACTGAGCCATCTCTTTAGCCATTGTTCTCATTTTTCACAATGGAATTTTTTGGTGGTCACTGATTTCTCAGACCTGACTTCAACCCAACACCTCTAAGCCTCTTGGGGTTGCTGACTTTAGCATCTCCAGCCCTCTGAACCTCCAGGGTATAGACCTTCTGAGTATTCTTTTCTGTCTCAATTGCATGTGACACACATTTCAGGACAGCCCTTCTGCAATCCCTCTTCGCTCTGCTTCCCAGGACTCATCTCTCCCCTAGCTCTTTTGAAGTTGCAAAGCCTTTACCTTTAAGGCTTTCTGTAGTGTGGTAGCTAGCAGGACCTACAGAGGTGCTGGGAGCGGCCTACTCAAATTCACCAACTATGGGCAGAGTGGTCTTTAAGCTTTTACATCCTGTGCCTGTCAAACAGGACCTGGGGGAGGCTCAGGCCACAGTGGGCAAGAAGATAGACTGTATCACAGCATTAATCAAGTGCTACAATCCCAGCTTCAGGATCTTGAGCGGCAGAGCAACAGAAGGGAACCCTTGCTCAGCTGCAACAGGAGTTCCAGCAGGCTCAAGCAGCAAAGGCAGGGGCTTCTGGGAAAGCCTGACCCCATGGGAGAGAAGGGGATAAGTCTACATTAGAGTAACTAATAAAATATAATCCCCCCCAAAAAAAAAGATTTTAAGTGAGTATTGTGCACAGGGACACCAAGTATAGAATGGAGTTCAGCACAGTGCCTCATCCGAGTACTTCGCCTTAAAGAAGTGATCAACTCTTGGGTATGGTAGTACAGACTTTTGATCTCAGCACTTGAGATCTAAACCCTTGGGAGGCAGAGACAGGCAGACTTCTAGTGAGTTCAGGGTCAGCCTGATCTACATAGTGAGACCTGTCTTTTAAAAAGCTGTGAAAGGCAATCAACTCTAGTAAAGTTCCATTTATTTATATTTTTTTATTATTTTATGTATCTGAGTGCTTTGCCTGAATGTAAGCCTGTGTCTTTGGAGAGCACCGGATCCGGATCCCCTAGGACTGATGTTACAGAAGGTTGGGTGCTGCCATGTGGGTGCTGGGAGTTGAACCAGGGTCCTCTGCAAGAGCCAGCATGCTTAACTAGTGAAGCATCTCTCAAGCCTGAGTTTCATTTTAAAATTGGAAAATAGTTAAGAATTTACCAGCCACTGGAAGCAACAGAGTATCTGAGGAACTGAAAAGCACAGGAGGATCTGAATACCATACATTTGCCGTTTTAAAATGACCGATCCTGACAAAGGGCTGGCCCATCTGAAGTCTACATGATGAACTGTTTCGAAAGCCAGACAGCACAAGTATCTAAGGACACAAGAAAAGGTAAAAACAGCTGCAGATTCGGAGGAGGCAGCAACAGGGACACAAGTTTCAACTCGGCCGTTCTCTACTCGCGTATGTTTACAAGGAAAGGAGATGAAACGGCCCCGCAGGACAGTTCCGCAGAAACGCCGGTGAGCTGCCAACTCCACCTTTTGACCAGCAGAGGGCGAGGCGGGTCTGCAGCATCGATTATGGTTGAGATCCTGCCCTCCTGGCTATAAAAACCTAGGTAAAGATGATCTGAGTGAGGAAGGGTAAATGACAGGGTGGCTGAGAGGGGTGTGTGACCCGGTGAATTAAACTAGGTGGTTATTTTACACCAGAAGATAGAATACAGGTGCTTGGGGCCAAAAGCCTCAGAAGCAAGCTCGCTTCTAGGGCAAAACCATCTAAAGCATGATGCTATTAAGTTCCAGTAAACAACCAGCACCCAGACTATGAGCATATTAGTGTACGAACTAGGTAAGTGTGAAATGTCTTGACGTTAAAGGTAGTCACATCGCCCATTTCATTAACTCGATCATTTATTTATGAGGAACGCTCTCATGAAGCTCACGCTGGTCTGGAACTGTGTGGCCAAGGACAGACTTGCACGGCCCCCACATCTGGGTCCTCTGCCCACTCTGTCCCACAGCAGTGGTCACACATACCACCCGCAATTCTAGCTTTAGATTTATTATTTTATTGTTTTTGTTACTGGAATTCATCCTTGTTGAAACTTTAACCAAGTAGTATACTTTTAAATTAACCCCAAAGGTGTAAGTACCACCCAAAATGAATCCATACAAGTAGCTTCCCATTCAGATTTACAAAAGCATCATTTATTAGTAACAAAAATATAGAAGGGGTTACGGTTTTCCCTCGATCCAAAGGTTTTATTTTTAAAATACCATTTATCAACATTCTCCTATAGATATTTCAAGAGACAGCAGAAAAGGAGCAGTACCAAGTCATTCTGTTACCTGGAAGCTTGTATTTCAGGCCCCTCTGCGGTTTTATTTACCTGTATGCAGATAATTTCATCTGTTATGACAGATTTTTAAGTTTCATATGTGAAACCCTGAAGAGTAACAAGGTGTTTGTAGGAACTGCTAAAGTGAATACAGCCACCTGGCAACCGGATGCTGCAGCAGAGGCGGCTGTCACCCCGAGGGGATCCCTGCTGCCAGTGAGGGATGCAGTAATGAGGTCACCTCCCAGCAGAACCCAGAATCAGTCCAGAGGTTAACATCATAGATTACCAGAGCACAACACTTGAGGGGGAGACATCAGGTTCTCCTCATCCTCCATCTTCTGCAGAGACCACAGTCCCTAGGTGGCAGGCAGCTGGGTCCACGCCCCTGAGCTCTCAGCACTGCCTTCGGGAGTCCCAGGCAGCCGCCTAGCTTCACTGCGCAGGGAGGGGCCCACACATCCGCGCTCTGTGGTACTGTTTAGCTTTCATTTGAAAACTACACGTGTGCTGTTACTTTGAATGGATTAAAAGAAACAGTTCGGCTTGCTTTTATTTGGACTGCCTTATACGGGTGTTTATATACTATTTTATTCATAGGCAGAGACCGGAAGAAATCTGAGGAACTCTTAGATATGGTAATTATCCCGCAGCGATGGCGATAATAAAGAGGGTAGACTAGAGCACACATGTACACCGGCCCGGAGTCCTGACGGGCTTTCACACTAGAATTTCATATTAAAGTTCTTGAGCGTTAAAATCACAAAGTAAGAGAATAATGTGACCTCTGACGGTTTCAGAATTGAACACATTGATAAATTAATATTACTTGTGGCTGATTTTAGACCTTTTGTAGTTAGGTACAAAATATAGCAATGCAAACTAAAAATTCAAATGGGTAACAAAGACTTCTGATAAAAAGAAAAGATGAAGTACATAAAATTCTGTTATGAATACTAAGGAAACCACAGCCATCATCAGACTGGGTCACTGGTTTATAGAAGTACCACACACCTTTTCCCCACGAGTTTAGTGACTATAAACAGAGCTACAATGTTAAAAAATGAATTAATTTTCTGTCAATTAAAATTAACAAGTAATGGGTACCTCCCCAGCCCCCCAGTGGCGCACACCTTTAATCCCAGCACTTGAGAGGCAGAGGCAGGCGGATCTCTGTGAGTTCCAGGCTAGCCTGGTCTACAGAGTGAGTTCCAGGACAGCCAGAGTTACAACAGAGAAACCCTGTCTCAAAAACCAAAAAATAAAATGAAAGTAATTTTAAAAAAGTAACAAGTAAGATTATTTGCCACCAAATATACTTTGTACAAACACTAGAGAGACTGATTTGAAGAGAGGAAAGACATGACTCATAGCAGCAGGTACCCACCATTAGGTGCTCTGGTTAGGAACCGAGTTCCTCCCATTCTTACCCCACTGCCAGCAACGGGGGTGCTAACGACTGGTAACACAAAATAAACATCTTTATTGCTTGGGGGGTGGCCGGTGCCATGTTGTTTCAACGTTGTCTGGACCACGTAACAGGGGCACTGGGTGACGCCTATGCTCGCAACAGTAATCTGGGCAGGAGGATGAAGGTGATGCAATGGGGTAAAAAGTACAAGAGGAATATGTGAAACATTCATATATCTTAGTAAAGAGAATAGGAAATGACTTCATAGTACACTTTCCAAGAAAAATCATTTCCATATATTTGAAGTCCCATGAAAACCAGGAATGTGGAAAGGAGTTACTGATAGTTTAAAAACCAAACTACTGATGAAGGGTAATGAGTTTTTAACAGAATTCATGAAATTATCTCTTTGGCAGGCTAGTGTCCCAACTCACAAGTGCGTAGCCATCGTTCACATACCGGGTTATTCCTTTGCAGCCTTTCTGTGCTGACAGAGCTCTTGATAATGTACCATATAAGCCAAAGGCCACTGGAAAATTTAAACAATAGTCTTAAAATGCTAGACGAAGTGTGCAAACTGAAGGATGCTTTAGAGTTGCAAGTCTGCATACAATCTGCCACCTGGATCAGGACCGAAGACCACCATCTTTTGTACATTCCCATCATCTTGGAAGTTCAGAGTTGGGTTCTCAGTCAGCAGCCAAGGAGCTAGCATGCACACACAGGATCTTCCAGTGGCTGCAGACTGCTGTGTGTACCCGGGGATGTGGCTAACTGTGTGACAGCACAGGCTCACCGTGCTTACGGCGGCCACAGAGAAGACCCCCAAGAACCCTCCGCTAGGGAGAGGCCCTGACATTCAGATATTTACATTCCTTTCACCTACACTGTTGGGGAGGAAACTGCCTTTCAGAAGGTGCCATTAAAACAAATTCTAATAATAAAGAACTGTAAAAATTAGGGGTGGTGTTTTGGCACACGGTATTAAGTCCAAGTTCATTTTGTAAAATACATCTCTGAGTTTTCACGTCAGACCAGAGACCAGGGACATAAAGGGCTGTGTGAGTTAGAATCTGCATACCCTTTGCTAGTGGACCTTCACTTGCTGGAGCCAGGTGTCTGCATGCACACACCCACAATCTACACTTTACAGGTATTGCACGAGTACCACTGACAAAACACGTACTAGTGTAGTCGGGCAAAAGTCTGAGTTTATCTTTCAGGACTTTCTTTACACATTTGGGTTGGACATTTCCAGAAAAGCTAGATGACCAGTTTCAGGGAGAGTGGTTGCTAACTCTCCTTGGTCCGCAAGAGTAAAGCTGGTACCAATGTATTTAGTCACTTCACTTTTGTTTTTAGCATTTACAATTTGGCAAAACCTGTTTTTGACAGTTCCTACGGTGTCCCTTCAGAAACAGGAGACGCTTCGTCTAAAAGTAAAAAACTAGAGTGAGTCCACCGGGCAGGATTTTCCAGCAGAGATCTCCGTCTACATTCCGAGAAGCGCTGCAGGGCAACATTACAACGTCAGCTTTCAGAGCGAGGTGCAAGGTCTGCTAAAACATTCAGGGTATTCCGAGACGCTGGCTGCGTTTCCCGGTGAGCTGTGCGATGCAATTCAGCTCTTCTCCCCACAACAATTTAGGGTATACTACAACTGCTAAAAGGATTTCTTGTTTTCTTGGTCCTTTGTTTGTTAGGTCTAAGATTGATGACGTCTCCACCATTAAGGGTATGTGAATTCTGACCCAAGTGACTTCCAACGGACGTATTAAAAACACCTGTATAAATTGGGGAAAAGAAGAATGACTGATAAACCTCAAAGTCACCTATCGTATACTTATTATTTATTAGTAAAATTAGACATGTCATCAACAACCTCCAGTTGTCTTCATTATTGCCCCGGAGCAGAGCTTACGTCTTACCCATCTTAAGCGAGCAGTCCCGCTTTATTAAAGTCAGTGCTGATCACTAGCCATCTCCACTCACTCTTTGCACCCTGACGCTAGAACAGCATCATCAAATTGGCCTACAGGTAAAGTGGCCAGCAGATGAGACAGGCGCTGCCATGTTTGCATCTTGAAATGTACCGTGCACAAAATGGAGCCTCTAACTCAAGAAGTGCTGAGCATCTAGATACACCAAACTCTGGGCATAGACACCATCAAGGAAACAAGAGCCAAGATCAGTTCCCACCCAAAGGAAGCTGCTATGTAATAGGTGATACACATCCACAACACACAGGAGGGTAACTATATGACAATGTACTGTCGTCTTGTTTTCGTTTCTGAAGACAAGGTCTGTTTTTTCGGTTTTCAAGACAGGGTTTCTCTGCTGTAACTCTGGCAGTCCTGGAACTCACTTTGTAGACCAGGCTGGCCTCGAACTCACAGAGATTGGCTTGCATCCTGAGTGCTGGGATTAAAGGCATGTGCCACCACCGCTGGGTAAGACAAGGTCTTTTTATGCAGCTTAGAGTGATCCTCCTGTCACCATTCCTGAGCAAAACATTGTATGTTCGATGCCAGTAAGTAAACAGACTCGGGATGGCTCAAAGAAAGGTCTAACTGCACAGTCCCTGAGAAAGGAAGAACTATGTACAAAGGTGGAAATGCGTACCTGATAGTGCTCTACCTAGTGTGTCCACAAGCCACTGAGGCTGAAGATAGCAATGAACATGGCCCAACACAAAGCCTTAAACTTGTAAGATATGAGAACATTTTTTTTTTTTACCTCGATTGCATGGTTCTCAAGCATGACCTTTACAGATGCCAAGTACAAATGCCAAAGGGTTGGACAAGCCTGCAAATCTAGCCTTAGGTTTCTGTTATGTTGGAGGAAAGGTCCAGATCATTGAGAATTGTCTAGATAGTCCCTGAAGAATGAATAGTTCCTTTGCATTAGATGAGAGATGTAATTTCCCACAGAATAGGCAAGGATAGAGCACTGGGCATGCTCAGAAAACAACCACCTCTTCAGGAACCAAGAAATGAGATGCCTACAGAATGGTGGGGTAATAGACCCCCTCCCCAACATACACAGGAAGGACTAATTCTGAATTTCAGAAGGAAGAGAATTTAGTGGTGCACTGGAAGACAAGACAAGGGCAGTGCCACGAACACCGCAGACAGGTTTACTGTACACCAGTACCATACTGTCTCACAAGGCATCTGAGGTGTCCAATGGCAGGAACACTGCAATAAAAATAGCAAAGTAAGAAAAAGAAGCCAGAAGCCATGAAAGGTCTAGGTGAGGTATTTATGTGCACGTAAGGAGGGAGGACAGTAGTTACAAAGTACTTAACAGAAGACACAGAAGCCTAGGAAGTACTGCCGAGGAATAGCCCTGTGTGAGAGCTAGGGTCTACATTCCAGGGGGGCTACATTCAGAGGCCTGTGTGGTCTGGATGGAATGTAGACACACCTTTAATCCCAGTATTCAGAAATCAGTGGTATCCGTGCCTTTAATTCCCTAGAAACAGTGGGAGCAGACACAGGAAGCAGAACACAGAAGGAGTCAGTGTCACACAGGAAGTGATGTCTGAGATGAGTCACAGCGAATGGCAGACAAAGTGACTGACTAATCAGAGGAAGAGTTAGCAGAGTAAGGACACGCCCGACTCTCACAAGAAAAGGCGGGCGCTCAGCTCAGTTAAAGAGAGTTACATAGGAGACAAAGGATGCAGTTAACAAAGTCAGTTAAGACGAGTCAGTTGAGTAGACAGGGTGAGTCAGTGGAGAAGCAGGATGAAGAGTCAGAGCTCAGAAGGAGCTTGTCCCCGTGGCTCAGTCAGCAGTAGGTCTTGGAAGGCTAAGAATGAAGCCTTGTAGGTATGGGTTAGCAGTTTAAATGTTCTAGATTGTACAAAGGCTGAAGCCTTCCAGTTCAAGGACTAAGACCAGACTGTATAGAGGCTGAGACGCTCCAGGGCTCCAGGCTAAGAACCAGTGATTTACTTAGACAAAAGAAAACACTGTCCTCTGCCCTGAATCAACTTCTACATCCGCATCAACAACTACAAAGTACCAAGCACGGCTCTCGTCTTTGTGGAAGCCGACATCCAGGACGGGTTGCTGTGAAAAGGAGCTAACAGTGTAGTCTTCCGAGATGGCTAACTGGGGCGAGTGTCCAACACACAGTGGAAACAGATCAGCAACAAGTAGCGAGATGGGAGGGAGAGGTAGGAGAGTACCACAGACTCAGAAGGGGTGATGCTAAGGAGCCGGTTCGTGTAAACACAAGTCGTCTTAAGGTGCTCGCGCCTCTGCTGTCACCGCTGTATCGAGTGAACCCTTCTGGCAAGGAAGCTGTGCTCGCCAAGCTCGGCAATCATCATTCCAACTGCTTTAACTCAGATTTCTTAAAGAAACGAGCACATCACAAAACAAAAGTACACGCAACAACGAATGTAGCACGAGTCGGGTAGGTGCACGGCTGACATTTCCGGTACACGGCTGACATTTCCGGTACACGGCTGACATTTCCAAGCACTCACCGATTTTGTTACTACTTGAATTTGTCTGTTCTGGGTCTTCGGTTATTTGTTGTTTGAGTTTTTGTAGATGTTTCTCGGCCAAATATTTAAAAACTAGGATAAATATATACACAGTATGACTATGCAAGTAAATCTATTTTCAGATTGGAATATTTATACTTACTACATAAATTTAAAACATTAGATTAGCAGCATACGATTTAGTTAAAGATTCAACTTTTAAAAATTATTTGAGCAGTGTCTGAGAAGCACAATGAAAACACCAATAAATGTAAAGCATGTCTCAGTGAGAAGAAAACTCTGCTTGTATCCACTGGCTCTTCTGTTTAATGAGCACCCAGCAAGAGTTTTGTTTTCGTTTCGGTCCCACCTGCACTTTCCAAGTGCTAGGACTACAGGCAGGAACCCAACTAGTTCAGTCTTGAAAGAAACATTCACTTCCTTTAGCTGAAGAAAAACCACACAGGGTAAAAGACCCAAGTGACAATCCAGTTGCAATCTAATCATGGAAATTCTGGAATAAGAAAAATCTCAAAGCTTTCTTTTTTTCTTTGCTGAAACAGGGTTTCTCTGTCGTAACACTGTCCTGGAACTTGCTCTGTAGACTAGGCGGGCCTAATATAAGAGATCCAAGTGACTCTGCCTCCCAAGTGCTGGGATTAAAGGGATGTGAGCGTGTGTGTGGCAGATGTGTGCAGGCTGGAAGACAGCCTGTGGGAGTCGTCTCCCTCCCGCTCTGTGGGTTCCAGGGAATATACATACTGTCAGGCTGGCCACAAGCACCTTTATGTTCTGGGTGTCTTGCTGGCCCTGTGTCTTACATTTTAAGCGATAAAACAAAAATTTGCAAAAAAGAAGCTCACTAAAATCTCAAGAGTTTCTGGGAAAAGTAAGTAGCAAGTAATCACAAATATTAGTGAATAATTAAGGACCCTTGAAACAGAATACCTTTGAAATTAACGTGATGTGACAAGAAGACAGCTTTGTTCTCAAATTATTTTGAAATCCAATTTCTAAACACAACAGAAATAGCATTAAAAAAAAAAAAAAGCCCACCAATTTCTTGTTACAATATGCTTGTAAAGATGCAGTTTACCTTCATTCACGTTCAGATCTTCCTTCACAGACGTCCTGTAGAATCTTAACTTGAGCCTTTTGGCCAGTGCCTCCGCTTCCTCGCTGCACACCAATTAAAACAAACAGACAAAACCCGTAAAGGATCCTGCTGAGAGGTTCTTTGTAAAGTTACTTTTCAGATGTATTTCCTGAGTAATAGGGGTGGTGGTGATGCTGGAGGGTGGCGGGAGGGTGCTCGGTCCTCTCTGTACAGCTGGATGTTGCCCCCCGTAACTGACAAGCAAAGGAAGCCGAGTGCTGGATGGATGCTTGAGCAAGATCCTCCTCTTCACTATTCTTGTGGGTCAACACCTACCATAATTCTCAACATTCCTAAAGTGTCTCCAGATGATTATACATTACTTTCTGTAGAGAGTATCTTAATCTGGGACTGGGGCCATAGTTAGATTGGTAGAGTGCTCATACAGTGTCTCAGCAATTCCGGTGCTGAGCCCAGCCAGCATGTGGACCTTTGTGAGTTTGAGGCTAGCCTGGTCTACGGAGTGAGTCCCAGGACAGCCAGAACTACAACAGAGAAACCCTGTCTTGGGAAAAAAAAAAAAAAAAGAAGAGATATGGCTTGCTGCACAGCCATAAAGATCAGAGTTCATATCCAAGGGTGTGCTCTCACAGACACCTAAAACTACAGAACTGTTGGAGCTCGGAGACAGGAGGATCACTGGGGCTTGCTACTTGCCTTGTCGTTGTTGCTAAAAAAATAAAAAGGCTGAGAGTGGTCTCCATGTTTATAGAGACCCTATCTCAAATACCATGGCCTGAATGTGAGGGTCCTCCCCACCCCAAGCCCGGTCTCTGTCTGTCTGTCTGTCTGTCTGTCTCTCTCACACACACACACAAACTTAATTTTTTTTTTTAACTGAGCTAACAATTCTGAATACACAAAACAATATGGACCCAAACTGCCCTAAACCCATCAGTACAGAGTATCTACTTACTATAACATTAAAACACCTAGAGACCTAGAGATGCTTTGCTCCCTTCCCTTATTATTTTTCAATCGGGACTTCCTATGTAGCCCAGGCTGGCCTGGAACTTGGGCTGTGCCTACCTCAGCCTCCAGGGTGCTGGAGTCTAGGTGTGCTCCATGTCTACTGCAGAAGCACACCAGCCCCACCTGCTGTCGCCCGTGGAGACCCACGGAGGCCTTTTCAAGAGAGGCTGAAGTCTTTTCATTTCCACCACAGAAAGAATTTTGGGACAAGTCAGCATGAAGAAATGTTTTAATACAGATTTCACCAAAGCAGGTGGACAGGACACAGAGGACAGAAAAGAGAAGCAGGAGGGAGGGCAGGAGTTATAAGTCATCTTACTTTTTGATGCAAGAATCATCCAACAGGTCAATCTTGTTTTGTACAAGCACAGTTGGTATATCTCCAACTTCGGCCACTACTTTTTCTCTCCAGCTGGAAATTGCTTCAAAAGAGTCCCTGTCTGTAGTGGAAAATACGAGCACACAAGCCTGGGCCCCTGCAAGACCACAGAAGCAAACGGTTACCAGACCAGCAAAGCAGCTGTGCGCAGGGCACGGACAGCTTCCACTTAGCAAAACAACTTCCAGTCGGGCAACACCGAACACACACGTTTCAACAATCTGCTCATACTTTAACTGACTTTCCAATTAAAAGACACAGGTTGTTATGAAGAATGAGCAGTTCTAGTGTCAAAGTCAACTCAAACTGAACACGCTATAGTTCAGACATTAACAAAGTACGACTTAATTCCAGCTAAGTGGCAGAAAAGACAGTCAGCTAAGCAGGAATGGAATCCTGTTGCTAAACTTCCTGGTAAGACCTGTAATCTACTTAGGGTGCAGATCTCAGAAAAATCCAAGAAAGCAAGCAATTTACTTACTGTTTACTTTCTTTAAAATTGTACTATTTTGGTCAGAATAGCAGTGACTGCCTTAGTTAGGGTTAACTACTGCTGTGATGAAACACCGTGACCAAAAGCGACTTGGTGAGGAAAGGGTTTATTTCACTCACATTTCCACATCATCATCAAAAGCAGGGATGGTGGGAACTCAAGCAGGACAGGAGCCTGGAGGCAGGAGCTGACACGGAAGCCGTGGAGGGGTGCTGCTTACTGGCTTGCTTGGCCTGATTTCTTATAGAACCCAGGACCACCTGCCCAGGGATGGCACCACCACAATGGGCTAGGTCCTCCCTCATCCATCACTAATTAAGAAAATGCCCTACAAGCTTTGCCTATAGCCTGGTCTTATGGAGCTTCTCAACTGAGGCTCCCTTCTCTTCAATGACTCTAGCTCGTGTCAAGTTGACATAAAAGGCAGTGGTTCCATGTTGATTCCCATACCTTGGTAATAAAAGCAGGTGGTAAAGCTGGTAGGCCCAAAGTGTCTCCCTATCCCAATGGCAGTGCTGGCGACAATGTCCCAGACAGGACTCTGACAGGTTAAACTGAAAGACTGCTACTGGGTAAACTGAGGCCTAAATACAGCATTCCTCCACAATCTTTTAAGGTGGATTTCGGTTTATCCAACCCAACAGTCAGCTACCTTGGGCAAGGGCATCTAGTTCCAAGTAATCGTGCATCAGCTCAAAGACTCCACCCACCCTGCTGATGGCCATATAAAATCAGCACGCTTTCCATCAAGTTGCTGTCCTCTGTTCTCCGAGGCTGACCAGCAGTTTGTTTCACCAATAAACTTCTCTTTCTACCAGAGTGCTTCAGTTCAGTGGTTTCAATTCCTTGGCCTACAAAAGTGATAGAACACCTTCCCCAGGCTCAAGAGAATTCTCTGGAATCCAGGCATGTTTTCTTCATTGCACCCTTTTCAGGTTGCTCTTCTGTGAGTTTCCTTCTGAGATTCAAGACACGCTTGAGCTACCAGGACATTTTAAGGCTAACTAGTGATCGCCTATCACCGGAGCAAATAATGAAGAACACAGAATGAGAAGGGGCAGCTATGTGTTACTATGTGTGTTGTGAAAACTAAAATACATGAAATCAGAAAACCCTGAAGTCTTGGACTTCACATCAATACCGAGAGTGAATAATGTATATTTACTTGAATTGTAATATACACTCAAATTACACATAATCACTTAAGAATATACTGTAAAACTGTAACCTTAAAGCCTAAAATTTTATATTCAGCCACTATAATTTAAATCTAAGGAAATGAGGTATTTCTAGGTACAGAAGAGCTTAAAGCTAAAAACCTTAGAAGAGCTATAAGATTAAAAATAAAAATTGAAGCAGATAATTCTGAGGCAGGTTAGGGAAACAGGAAAAATGCAGGAGACAGGAGAAGGAAAAACAGCTCTTGCTCAGGAGTCTGTCCAGTCTCTCTGGCTGAGAATGATGCCCAGCACAGTATGTGCTGTGAAGGAGCCAACTCAGAAACGGTATTTCTTTACACAGAAGATTTTTAACTAAGAACCCTAAAACAGCAATAAAATAAGGCCTGATCATACAACCTCTTTTGGTAGGGTCTCATACCTGTTGGGGATATTTTCTGGAACCTCAGATAAGACTCTTAACTGTTTACAGTAAACACAGCCTGGTTTCCGGCATCTCTTCCCTTTAGTCTCTGAAATGCTACAGGGTATCCCAGAGGAGCCACCGTGTGACCATTTAGGTCCCTCCAAAACCCTTTGAAGGTAACAAACAGCTCAGCCCCCCAAGAAGGAATACATGCCACTTTTGTAAACGCAACCAGCAAGACTCTTCAAGACACTCATTATCATCCTGGTGGTGTCTCTTTCCTTCCCAGAACTTGTCTTAGCCCCTATGCTTAAAAATCTTATTAAAAATATTTTAATAAACCCTAACTCTACTTCATACCAGCTATCCTAATATTCCTTTCTACCATGTGATCAGGGATCCAGTTTTGCCTGAGGTCCCCAAAAGATGTATGCTGCCGCCAGGGGCAGGGTGGAACAGTGCCTCCATTCCTACTTCTGCTAACTGTGCCAGGTAAACCAGGAAGAGTAAGAAAAAGCTCAGTATTATTTAAGAAATGAAGGACCAGAGAAAACACAAGTCTCCCTCTGGCTACTGGGTAGGTGACGGAATGGGCAGAGACCAAAGGGAATGTCCGAAGAGGGAATTTGTGACTGAGGGAATGTCGGAAGAGGGGAAGATGTAATGTTGATGCAATAGTTGCAATGACCTGGGAGTAATTAAGCAACTGGCGGACACTGGCGCAGGCCCAGCCCTTCCCTCCATGTGTGACAGATGCAGAGACCTGTTCGGTGCCAGTTACTGGTTTACCTCCTCAAGCAGGTTCTTCTTTTTGTGCTTCAAGGGAGTGTGTGTGTGTGTGTGTGTGTGTGTGTGTGTGTGTGTGTGTGTGTGTGTGGTCTGTCTGTCTGTCTTCTTGTTTCTGTTGGACCTCAGGTTTCTTTGGGCATTCCCAAGAGAACCTGGTAATACTTCAGCCTCCTGAGGCAGCTCCACAAGGTTTTTAAAGGCACTGCCCCAAGTTTCCCCACAGTGGCAATTAGCTTCAGTGTTCAGTACAGTAGCCTCGGGATACTGATGTTCCTCCTTCCCTGACCCCTAGTCTTCTACTTCTTTCTAGGACCATACCCCAGATAAACCACCGGGGGAGAGCGTGGGGCTCACAGAGAAACTGTCGAACCTTTCAAAGGCAACTGACACAATAACAACTTGTCTACAGAGCCATATGAGAAAACTGTCGTCATCCAGTGTGAAATAAGAAGGCAGATGGAACGCAAAACTCCCCACAAATACACCAATAAAAGCAGATCGGTTCACCCGGCAGTGCGCCTTCGAAGCAGATACACCAACCACCTCGCACATCTCACTGGGGCAGGAACAACCTAGCCTGGAGGACAGTGACTGACTCCCCCACTCAGGAGCTACCAGCTGGCGACAGTTGCGCTGCTGGGGGTGGGGTGTCAGGGGCCCTTCCCTCAGGCCCGCTGGAGTTCTAACTGGCTTGAGCTGCACACAAGTCTTGAGCAGGCAGGCAAGGCTGCTGTGAGCAGAATACAATGACACCTCTGAGGCGAGAAGCCCTAACGGGAATCACACCCATCACAGAGGAATTCTGAGAAAGGGCTTACAACCCTTTGCACAGCCCTTGCAACACCCCAGTACCAAGGAACCCAAAGGGAAGAGAACAGAGGTTTGTGCAGGAGCTCCAAGAAATTATTAATACCTGGGCTGGTGAAGCAGCAAAAATGGCTCGCTACAGGAAAGAATCCATTCAGTTCACGATGACCACTCTATTTCTGACATCCTCCTTCAGACTCAACAGATGGCGGGCGCCACAACTTAGAAAAAGGGTGCCTGGCAACAGACAGGCTGCAATCTCAACTCCCAGTCATCTGTGACTAGGTCCTCTTGGCAAGCCCATGACACCCAGTAAGTGCCAAATGCCCTTCTGGAATACACACCATTAATTCACAGGACACCAAGAAAAATGACCTCATGGAGTGAACAGGATTTCTGGAAGCCT
Source organism: Cricetomys ansorgei (assembly GCA_026225945.1). Classification (NCBI taxonomy): domain Eukaryota; kingdom Metazoa; phylum Chordata; class Mammalia; order Rodentia; family Nesomyidae; genus Cricetomys; species Cricetomys ansorgei. The sequence goes on from JAMJFZ010001815.1 coordinate 11,706,128, forward strand.
GCCCCAACGATAGCCCACAAGATGTGCTCCAGATACTCTCTTTGTCCCAAACACAACCTTGTGAGACACTTCACGGGACACAGACAAATAGGCCATTTGAAGCCTGGCAATTAGACTTGCTCTAAATGCATCCAATATAAGGATACAAATAAGTCTAAATACTAATCTTGTGTTTTCCCATTTGGTTGAAGCTTTCCTTTGCTGGAAAGCCATGCCCATGGGTAGGAAAGAATACCGTTACAAAGAATTACTCCTTGGGGTATTCCTTCAGAACTGCACATTGGAACACTATGGAACTCAGTCCACTGGGCGGGGGCTTAAGTCTACATGTAAAATTTGGCCTATTATACAACACTTTCTCTAGGCTTACCAGATTCAGTAATGGACTGACTGACAAATGGCACTATAACAACCAACTGGCAAAATGAGAGCTTTCTCTTTGCCCTTAGCCAAAGCTCTCCTAGTAGTTCTCCCTTTTAAATAATCACGGGGCATCCTACAAAAGTACATGAAAGATTAAAGGAGCCATCTCTGCGAAAGGGAGACACTATGTGCTATTGTAGTGGACTTCTGAAAATGACAATTAAAAATTCACAACTGGTTACAAAATGTTTCCACCACCAGCTCCTGGGAGATGAAAAACTGAATGAACCCTGTCAGCAGCCTCCTGAGCTGCAACATTTCAAGCTGAGCTCAGATTCCTATCTCCACCTCAGACATGCACCAGCTCTTCCTGAGGTCGCATTTGGACTCCAGGAAGGCGGGATGGTCCTCACCTTCTACTGCACCATCAAACGAGGCTGTGACAGAACTCAAAACCCTAAAAATTTACTTTAGGATGTTTCCTTAGATGATAAACCACACTGTGGAGATTGAAGGCTTCAGTGATGCTGTGCCCTCTTTAACCATGCTTTTATTGTGCCTGCTGCATACTCAAACCTCCCATGTTATGAACCAAGTCTTATGCTTGGAAAGATTCAAATTTTCTCTACTCCTAGAAAAGGACTTTTTATTCTTGGATTTAAAAAAAAAAAAAAAAAAATTCCAGGAAGAATCCTACTATAAATCTTATACCTAAGGAAATTTCCTTTTCAGGGTATCTCTATTTTAGAGTTTCAACCCCTACAGCCAAGACATTGAAATAAATTCTCTCCACTTAAAAAAAGAGGAAAATATTTTAACTGGGTCCCAACCAATCACTGTTGGCATCGATGCTGGAGTAAGAAGCATCCAATCCCTGGATATAAGCTGCTCTTCTGGAGCCGCCTGTGTTTCCTGTCACACCATATCCTGCCTCGATGACCATTTGCCCAGGAAATGTGGCCTGGATACCTCACAGTATAGGACCTAACCGTACCTACCAATCACATGATCTCTAACCCACAGAAACTACCTTGGCCTCAAATTCCAGATGACATTCCCAGCACCTATATGGTGGCTCATAACCACCTGCAACTCCAGCTCCAGGACATCCCTGACGCCCTCTTCTGGCTTCCATGAGCACTGCACACATATAGTCCACTCATAGATATGCAGGCAAACACTTATACACGTAAGATAAAAACGAGTTTAAAAAAAAAGAGCAAAAAAGATGAGAAACTCTTGTAAAGGGAAATGATACGTTACAGAATAGATTAAAAATACTAAACGATCCAGGACTAACTCAAAGTCAAAGGCCGGAAAGAACTTGTTCACAGAGTGGATGTCAACCATGTTAATACAGATGAAGTTCGAGGTAGCTATGGGGAAATCACCAGCACTCCTTATTGCAGAGGTTAAGACTAATTAATGGTCTACGGAAAGTTTATGGAAAATAATGGATGGAGTTTGTAGCTTACTACACTGCACTGTAGGAGCCCATGCGCTCCAATTAAATGATTTTCAAGGTATCACCTGGTATAGTTAGCTAGGATTAGAAAAATATTAAATAAAACTCATATTCAGCAAACAGGAAATGGATGAACAGTATTACAAAATGACTCCTGCTGGAGTACCACTGTATAAAATGAGAAATAAGATTCAGTTATGCTGCAAAGTGGAAAAAACAATTCTTCTGAGAAAGAATTAAAAGGACACCGTATTGTTATCTGACTTCTGTAACCTAACTTTCCCTTTACGTTCCCAAATTGAAATCTGGTTCAATATCAAGACAATAGGACAAATCAGGTTATTATCCAAAGTAAGAATTACAAGAGCTTAGATACTATAGACCATCTCTTCTAAAATTAGAGCTAACCACTCCATGAGGTAAGCTACAAAGTCAAACTGGACAGAAGAAAGATTGGAATTAAAGGATAATGAAATATTCAAGTGCTCCAAACATCAAATAAAATGTTCCATAAACCATCTCTAATCCTAGACATAGAGGGAACACATAATTAGTCTCACTAAGGGGTGTGATGACACACACAAAGGATTTGTTTTTTTAAGATGCCTACTTCCTTCATCGGCTACGTTAATTTCATGAGGCCCAACTGATGATTATAATATTCCTATTATATGTCACATGTAACTATTATGTTAGGTAGAGGACCAAAGGGGTGGTGGTGCAGCTCAGGATAACAGATTTGATATGGTCCAGGAGTTTCTTCCTTAATGACTTTACCAGGCATCCCTTACCCCTTACCCTCTCCCTCTTTTTTTGAGACAGGGTTTCTCTATGTAGCCCTGGCTGTCCTGGAACTCACCCTGTAGACTAGGCTGGCTTCTAACTCACAGAGATCCGCCTGCCTCTGCCTCCCAAGTGCTGGGATTAAAGGCATGCACCACCACTTCCCAGTGGAGGAGGGATTCTTAATTATGAATCTGCCTCCATAAGACTGGCCTACACCAGGAAGTTCTGGTGCCTACAGGATGTCTGGATACCTGTAGGATGCCATGGTGCCTAAAGGAGGACCTGGCACTGGCCAGATGTCCAGATACCTGTGGGGCCCTGGTGCCTGTGAGATGTCTGAGTGCCTGAGGGATGTCCTGGTGCATTCGAGATAGCCGAGTGCCTGTGTGATATCCTGGTGCTGGTGTGATGTCCAGGCGCCTGCAGGATGTCTGGGGGGACCTGTGGGATGCCCTGGTGCTTGCAGGGTATCAGGGTGCCTGCTCAGTATCTGGGTCCCTGGACTATGTACGGGTACCTACTGGAGACCCAGATGCCTTTGGGTGTGGGCAGTGAGGCCCAACTTCAGGTAAAACCTCACCATGTTTGGTCTTGGGCTAGTATGGACCAGGAGAATGTCATCATCAGAGCAACTGCTGCCTTCAGGAACCATGCTGATACCATGATCCATGCTCCTGCCACACTAGCTGGACTTAATTCTCTTTTGTTTAGTGTTTTCTTTTGAGGGCACAGGGGTGGGAAGGTAGAACAGGGAGGAATGGAAAGAGAGTATTATTGACATACATTGTATATAGACTGGCCTGCAGGCAAGTGCATAGGGCATTTTCTTAATTAATGACTAATACGGGAAGGCCCAGCCCACTGTGGGCAGGTGGTCCTGGATGGCAGAAGAAAGCAGGCCAGTAAGCAGCATGCCTCTGTCGCCTCTGCTTCAGTTCCTGCCTTGAGCTCCTGCCCTGATTTCCCTCTGTGATGGAGTGTGGCCCGAGCATTGTAAGATGACATAAACCCTTTCCTCCAAGTTACTTTTGGTCATGGTGCTTTATCACAGCAATAGAAACCCTAAGTAAGACACCAAAAACGCAATGTTCTTTATCTACCAAAAGAGTAAGTTTTGTATTTTACCTCGATAGTAGGCCTTCGTTATTGCATCAAATTCTTCTTGACCTGCGGTGTCCCATAACATTAACCTGACATCTTCATCATTAACTCTGAAACAAGAGATGAATTTATTCCATACAAAAATCAAAAGGATTTATGTACATCTTTATTTTCCAAACCACAAGTCTGAACGCTCTCTTGCTGATTTCTCTCTTGGCTCCTTGCCAGAGCAAAGTCGTTTTAAATGACGGGGATGTTCTCAGTAGCGAAAGTACAGCTACAACATGAAACTGCCTGACAGTGCTTTCAGTACAGTCTTAGACGGTGGCTCTCAGATCAGCAGAACTAGGAAAGAGGAATCCCTTGGGTCAGGCAATTTTCTCCTCTTACTGCACCATTCTAAACGGGTTTGGGACTTGAGTGATGGAATGAGAATAGGGAAGGAAACAGCCTGCTTGTGGACCACTAGGTAAAACAACAACAACACTTTATCATGTAATGGATTCTCACTATAGTAGCTATGGTCTGTGTCACTATGTGGTGCTGGAGGTCAAACCCAGGACCTTCTGCATGTTAGTCATGTGCTTTACCACTGAGCTATACCCTCTGCTTTCAGATGTTGTTGTGAATAATAAGTTTGCAAATACAGAGCCATCCTACTCCTGGGGAAAATATAAGGTCATGTTCCTGAGTGTCAGCACGATGATGCACGCCCTTAATCTCAGCACTCGGGAGGCAGAGGCAGGTGGATCTCTGTGAGTTCAAGGCCAGCCTGGTCTATACATGAGTTCCAGGACAGCCAGAGTTACAGCAGAGAGACCCTGTCTCCAAAAAACCTGGGAAAAAAAGAAGTATGTGGGCAGTGAGTCAGGTCCAACTTAAAACAGCCCTGAAAGTTCTTAACGTTAATGACAAACATGTCACTCCCAAGTATTTTTGAGTCCAACTGGATTACTGAAATAGGATTTCCTTTCTGTGGGCAAATTTAATACTCCTAAACCTTTCTTCTTTCATTTCTTTAGGATAAAGTTGTATTACTGTATCCCTAACTTCTATGTAGTGCTGTTCAGTTTTTAAAGGAAACACCAGGCGTCACGGGGAGCAAATGTAATTCCACACACTGAGAAGGTGTGAGCAGGAGGATCAGGATTCAAGGCCAGCCTCTGTTACATGGCAAGTTCAAGGCCACACACTCACCTACAAGACACCTGCCTCAAAAAATTTTAAGAGAGTCATCCTAAGCAAAAGGAGCCTCTCAATGAGGACTGTAAGACAACCAAAATTTTCCTTCTTAATAACACAACAGGCAAAACACCAGTCAAGGGTCAGTTTGTGTTTATCAAGTCCCCAAGGTGTCACTAAAAAATATAAAACATACAGAAGGGAGGGGAAAGAAGAGGAAAATGAAACACATTAGAGGTAAGGAAAAAAAAAAAGGAAGAAAAAAAGAGCCAAAAGATTAAAAGTATATGATTTAAAAAAAAGAAAAAAGAAAGAAAGAGAACTACATCAGACCTGGCAGGAGGGCACATACCTGTAACCTTTGCACTCAGGAGGCTAATAAAGGAGGCCAGCAGTTTGAGGTCAGCTTGGGCTACAGGAGGACTGGGAGTTTAGGGTCACACTTGTTACACAAAGCAAGTTCAAGGCCAGTGCAGGCAACATAAGGTCTTCTTTAAAAAACTGAAGAAAACAAAAGCCAACAACAAAACCCAACAGCATGAGCTGCTGCGGAGACACAGCCCTCTCTGCCTGGCTTGAATGGCATCCCAGTAAGTCTTGGACAGTTTACCACCCAAACCAAAGAGTAAAACGCCAAGTACATACTGAATCTGCCTCTCCAGAAAGTCAACACCAATGGTTTTCTTGTAGTCTTTTGTAAAAATGCCTTTGCAATACCGCTGAATCATACTTGACTTTCCAACTGCTCCATTCCCTACGACCACCATCTTGATGGCCACTTCCATATCTTCCTCCAACATGTTTGAAACAGAAACGGTTTCTGGACCAGCTCTGATTCCGGGTGGTCAGATCGTCTCTCTCAAACCTGTAACTTAAAATGAAATGATCTTTATCAAGAAACAATCCCATTACATTGCAATAACCTGTCTGTAAGACTGAGGCCTCCATTCCCCCTTTCCCCTTGTTAACCTTCGGAAGGTAAAGACTGACACCTTGTCGGGACCATTCTCCCTTCCACGGGAACAAAGGCTGAGCACTGGAGCCAAAGGACTGAATTTGTTATCTAGCCTCTCTGAGAGTCAGCTTCCTGGCAATGACATCCATCTCACAGGGTGGCTTACCAAGGATGCGTATGAAAGCCTTAGCAATGTGAAAGTTATACATGCAAGCATCCACTTTATGCAACACGGTAGATCCTACCAGTGTGACAACGAACACATTAATAGACAGAAAACCCGAGAAACCTGCTTTTCCACCTCAGTGATATGTTTTTTAAAAGTACGCCCACCAAAGAAACATTTGGTATAATAATGTATAGTCACGCGTCACACTGAGCTCTTGGTTAACTGTTTTAGTGCTCACGTTACAGTGAGTGCTGCACAAATTACCTAATACCACAAGTGCTTTAGTTTGAGACCAGTTATAGTTTATCAGACAACTGAAGTAATAGAATACGTATATTTTACACTAAGAAGTATGGAGACTCAATTTCCTATAGTTCTTAAAATGGCGTGCTCACTTGACTGTTGTATTTTCAACATCCTTAGCTGAAATCCCATCACCATTCAGACTGAACCTGAAATGCCAGAATATTTCCAAGCCTTCAAAGTTGCTCCCGGTACTTCATAAACTTGCATGGTCCGAAGAATCTTCTAGAAGTGCTTATTAAAGTGGTCCTTCTGCCAAGATCTAATCATACATAACCAGAAACCTCAGCGCAGTAACCTTTGAATCTAGTTTTAGAGAGAATTGCAAGCTGGGCCTGCACTCAGAAGGCACAGAAAGGAAGACCACAAGTTTAAAGTCAGCCTGGTCTACAGTGAGGCCTTGTCTCAAAAACAGAAGAAAATGAACAAGAGAAACCAAGAAGCACAAAGGGGACCTATCACAGCTGGCCAGCAGGACACTGAGAGTGAAGCCAGCTGTGGTCAGTGTGGGGTTCCTCTCCATCAAGAGCAGCTGCAGGCTGGAGGCCTCCCTCAATACCCATCCCCCTTTTGCAGGTGTCAAAGGGGCACTGCAGCCTTCTCTTTAGCTGTCACAAGAATTTCCCCCTTTAGCCTCTTGCACTGCTAACTGAGTCTTGGCATTTGCTCCATGAAGGGCCCAAATGGATACTCACCCCCTTGTGATTTTATAATCAAGTAAATGTTAGTACCCTGAGCCTATACACTAGAGACTCTGAACTGCAGCTGGGGAGAACTTTATAAAGGGTGGTGATGCTTGGAGCCTGAGCTCTGAGAATAGGATTTCAGTGTTTTAGGATGAGACTGAGACTTCAACCACCACCTCTTACTACCCTGAAGCTTTGGCCTTCAGAAAGCTCAGGAGCAGATCTAAATCCAGCAGGTGTGGTGGCAAATGCCGTTATCCCAGCCCTCACAAGGCTGAGGCTGGAGGGCAGCCACACGATCCAAGCCAGTGTGGGCCACACAGTGAGATGTCATCTCAGAAAACAAAAAGTACAGATACAAATCTACAATTCTTACCAGAAGGCCTTATCCATCCAGCTGTATATCACACTGGCTAGTTTGGGGGAAGTCAACTTCCTTTCCTCTATCTAAAAAATTCTGCACACTAGAATTGTGAAGTTCTAAAATAATCAGTAATAGTGTCAACAACAAAATTCTAGCAACAAAAACCTTGCATCCTTTTAAATCCTTTTTAAAAAAATATACTCAATAAATACACACATCTCCCCCTCCCTCTCCCTCTCCTACAGAAACGAATCCGCAGTTAAGAGTGTGTGCTGTGCAATCATGAGAATCAGCCTGGAGGTCCCAACACCTATATAACAAAGCTGGGTGTCCCCCATGTACCTGTAACCCCAGATACAGGGAGGTTGAAGACAGAGGAAATTTCTGGGGCTCGCTGGTTTACAGCCCAGCCAAGAAAACAAAAGTCCCAGGTTCAGGGAGAGACCCTGCCTCAAAGTTTTAGGTGGAGAGTGATGCAGAGGTTCACTGGATGCCCTCCTCTGGACTCTGTGCATGCACATAGACCCTCGAACATACACTCACAAGTGTATACACACACAGGTTGCACACAAATAAATAATACAAATATATACACTTCAGAGACACTTCTGAAAGATAGTCTACACATTTTTATTCTATTCTCTGTTTAACTAAAATCTCTGCACACTATATAAAAAGCACATAAGCCTCCGACAAACAGAAAGAAACAACTGGTTATGGGCTACAGACACAAGGGACAGAATAATAGTGAATTTACTGTGAGGTCTTTTTCTCTCTTATTTCCCAATGGAAAGCAGAATAACCAACAAGAAGACCTCAATAAAGGGCTACTCTCTTTAGCCAAAGGGCCAGGAAAGGGGCAGCTGAGCAAGAAGCCAAAACAGAAAGCATGCCCTCATAATGACACCATAGTACCAAAGACCAACTTCAGTCTCCAATGGGAAGAAAAGCAGGTAGTCCCTTTCCACCCACAGGACCACCCTGGCAGCACTAGAGGCCACACAGGAAGCGGGGACACCCACTCCATCCACAGGTCTCCTTTCTTCTGGTGGAGTGCCGAGCAGGTCTATTAGAAAGCTTCAGCTTTCACCATCCCTATCCTCTGCAGTGTTACTGGGGGACCAGCACCACTAAATGCCTCTCCTCCTCCCATCAGGTTAAACCTGGTGGGTGCCATCATGCCTCTTAATAGAGGATCCCTTCCTGTCCTCAGTGTCAAGGGAAGTCAAACCTTAGCGAAGAGATGTGGAAGAGTCAAAGTTCACAACAGAAAATTATAACCACAGCAAAAGGCTCAGTAGATAATTCAACGACAGAACAGAGGGAACAGGGGAGGGAAATGGGAAATGTGTAAATTTGTTCACACAATAGAAAATATCCAATCTGAACAACACAGCACACTGGGGACGGGGGTGGGGGGGTGGGGGGGTGGACGACAGAGCCTCAAAGACCTGCAGAACTAAGAAGCAAAATTTAATGTTGGTATCATCGGAGTCATGAAGAGAAAGAAGAAAAAGGATAGGGCTGAAAGACATTGGAAAAAAATAAGACTGAAATTCCCCAAATTTGGAAAAAAAACACAAATGTTACAGAAGCTAACTGAATCCCAAACAAGATAGATCTAACAAAATCCAGACCCAACAAATACCAAATATTTGTAAACTGAAGACACACCTTCAAAGCACTGGAAGGTAGTGAGTTGCTTTTGATTTTTGTAACTCAAACAGTGAGGGAGGGGCAGGAGCTTTAGCTCTGTGGTAGGGTGCATGTTTTTATGTACAGAGCCTGGGTTCAACCCACAGCATCAAATCTTCCAGAGTCTGACTGGAATTAGGAGGTGTGGCCTTGTTGGAGGAAGTGTGTCAGGGACTACAAACATGGGCCACCATTCCTGACTTCAGATATGATATCAAATAACAACAGAAACCACAAGAACAAAAGAAACAGTACATCATTTTGTGGGCACTGAAAGAAACGATCTGTCAACGCAGAACCACAACCCAGAGAAATCCTGCAGGAGTGAAGGAGGAGGAGTTGGGATGATTTCTGATAAGGAAACAAAAAGAGTTCTTGAGACAGAATTTTTTTTTAATCTTGGAATATCAAAAAGAGGCACATGGTAGATGTAAATGTACAGTAAAAAGCAACAGACTTCTTGTCTTTCTTGACAATGCTTGCGAAGAAGACAAATAATAAGACAATTATAATAAGATAAAGAGACATAAAAAGAGGGTCTATACTGGACCTGACAAAACACTAACTCCAATAGTCTTTCACACACACAGACACACAGACACACACACACACACGCACACACACAGTGTAACACCCAGAGCACTCGTTTGAAAGCTCCGATAGATACACTAAAAAGCACATATACGAAAAAAACCAAGTTTCAGAATCAAATCAGTATTTGTAGAACTCTCCCTACAACAGAATACACTTTCTGTCAAGAACACACTGAATGAAGCTGCAGATGGCTGAGCAGTTAAGAGCACTGGCTGCTCTTCCAGAGGACCTAGGTTCAATTCCTAGTACCCACACCAGCAGCTCACACTGTCTGTGATTCCATTCCCAGAGGATCGACACATTTTCTGGCTTCTATAGGTATCAGGTACACACACAGAGTGTATAGACATATATGCAGACAAAACACTCATTAACATTAAAAAAAGAAGAATTAGAATGCACTGAGTGTATGTTTTGCCAAGATAGAAAATATTCTGAACCACAGAAGAAAACCGCTGTGGGATTGCGTCTCCTAGGAATGTCAGAAGATACAGCCATAAAGTTTCACCAACATGGCTGTCTAAAGATGAGCTGGACAAGAACAACACCAATAGACACGTTAACATAAACTGAGGAAAGCTCATGACGCCTCAACCCCACACAAAGAACTACAGGCAACTGAGGAATGGTGAGAGCAGGAGAAATAATTTTCCCAAGTGAGGAGCACACCAATTGGTTATCCAGCATCAAACAGTCAGCCCTGAAAACACAGACACACACGTAACACTATATGGAATACATACAATTAACGATAATTAAAGAAAATGAAGCCATGAATTTGAAAGAGAGTAAGGGGGATTAAGAAAAGAGGGAAGCTATAAATTATGTAATTATAATATAATCTCAAAAATTAAAAATGTCTTTAAAAGAATATAAAGAAGTATCAACAAATCTAAAAGACTGAAAACCATACTGTGGGTTCACTGGCCATAATGGAATCACGCTAGAAACCAGCGGCAGAATGAACTGGAAAACACTGACGTTTTGAGATGAAAAATACACTTCTAAGAGATCCATGGGTCACAGAAGCCTAGGCAGAAGTAATTACCTGGGTATGGCCTGCCATCCCAGCACTTGGTAGAGCTGAGGCAAGGGGACCTTGAGTTTGAGGCCAGCCTGGGCTACAGGGCTAGACCTCCGTCTCAAGAAAGAGAAGTAAAAATGCGTTAGCAAAAAGAAAAGTACAATGTGGAAATCTGTGGGACGCAGCTACAGTAGTGCAGGGATTGTTACATTAGATAAGAGTGGAAGTCGGGCAAGCTGAGCTCTCAGGCAGGCTGCAGACTACTCAGGAGGCCGCAGCAGGAGAGCACGCTACAGGCCTGCTTGAGACCACCCTGGCCACTTTTAGAGACAGTCTCAAAATGAAAGGAGGGCACAGCACTTGCCCAGCGTGCCTAAGGCCCTAGGTTTAATCCCCAGGATCACCAAAAAAATAGAATGAAATTGGAGGAAATTGCACCGTCCAATTTTAAAACCGTGAAACCTGCAATCAAGAAAGTATGATGCTGGCAAGAGGAGACCCTGGCAAGAGGAGACCCATCCCCCAAGGAGGCTGAGGAGAAGGCTCAAAGCAGATCGCACAAATGTAACGCTTCACCTTCTACAATTAACTTAAAATGCACCACACATATAAATGTAAAGTTCTGGCTTTTAAGAGAAAGCTTTTAGGAGCATATCTTTCTGACTGGGTTTTAAAGAGTTCTTAGATAGGAAACCAAGAGACACACCTGAGGGGAAACTGATAAACTAGACATGGAAATTAAAACACTGGGTACTGCAACATAATGGCTCAGCAAGTAAGAGAGCTTCCTGTACAGGCCTGATAGACTTTTAAGTTCAATACCCAGATCCCATGGTGGAAGAGAGAACTGACTCTTGAGAGCTGTCCCCTGACCGCCACATATGCGCATGACATTTGCATAACTGCACTCACACACATTTCATATACACGAACAATCATAATAATACAATTTCAAATTAAAAACATTAACCAGGCATGCTAGCACATACCTGTAATCCCAGGGTTTGGAATGTAAGGCAGGAGGATCACAACTTCAGGTTCATCCTTGGCCACAGAGTGAGTTCCAGCCCAGCCTGGGCTAATGAGAAAATCAAACCAAACTAAACCAAACCAAACCAAAACGCTTGAACCACAAGAAAACAGCCCGGAGGGGTGCTGCATGCCTGAGATTCCTGCATCTGTGAGGCAGAGACAGAAGGGTGACAAGTTGAAGACTAGGCTCTGTACATATTTTGAGAACACTTTCTCAAAAATAAATAAATGAATAAATAAAACATTCATTGTTTTAAAACGATAATGAATAAGGAAAGTAATGAACAGACGTGACACAGAGTAGGAGAAAATACTTTCAACATACTTATCCGACATAATTGGTATCTAGAGCATTAAAAAAAAAAAAAAACCAAAAACCCAGACTCAACGTGAGAAACACAACCAAGTTAAAAATGAGCAAAAGATGTAGACAGAGTATACACACAAGAGTATGTGTGGCACATGAGCACAAAGATTATTCAACAACTGCGGCTTTTAGTTAAAGGCACACGATGCCCAATGACATAGCAGTGTGTGTACAACAAACAGAAAGAGGTGCATCAACCCAACTCTCACGTGCTGGTGGGAATACAGAATGAAACAGCTACTCTGGAAAGCAGTTTTCAGAGCTAGAGATACTACAGCCGAAGAGCTAATTTCCTACATAATCCCCAAATCTCACACAACTCAGTACCCTACAGAAATGAAAACTTAATTTCACACAAAAATCTGGGGAACGTAAGTGTACATACATACACACAGACATTCAGGGCGGTATATAACCCTGAGCATGCCCAGTCTCAGAGGCTAAGCAGGTCACATCTTGTTAGTACATGAATGGAAGGTTTATTGACTTCCATTCTATGTGTATTAGTACTTTGCCTGCATGTTTGTGAAGACTCATCAGATCCCCTGAAACTGGAGTCTCAGGCAGTTGTGAGCTGCCGCGTGGACGTGGGAATCTAACTGAGGTCCTCTGCAACAACAGCTGGTGCTCTTTATGAGCCATCTCTCCAGCCCCTGAAATGTATTCATAACAACTCTGTTTTTTCTCTATTTGTACGTGTACTGGTGTTGCCTGCCACCTAGAGACTGTGCACCCACAGGCGTGTTTGGTGCCCGGGAAGCCAGGAGAGGGAAATGGCTCTCCTGAACTGGAGGGACAGCCGTCTACCATATAGATGATGGGAATGGAAGCCAGGTCCTCTGCAAGGACAGCCAGTGCTCTTAACCAATGAACCATCATCTCTCCAGCCCCAAAACAACTCTATCCATAAACACCCGAAACTGAAAACTACCCTAATGTCCTTCGATGGGTGGATAATATAACTGGATATATTTGACACATCCACCTACTTAAATACTTACATACTTAATACTTAAATACTACTTAGCAATTAAAAAATAAATTACCCATACAAGAAACAATGTGGGAACAGATAATGTGGCTCAATTGGTACAGTGTTTGCCCAGCTTCACGAAGCCCTTGGGATTCCAAGACCAGTACCACACACACCTGGCATGATGCCAAGTGTAAAACCAGCACTTGGGAGGTGGAGGCAGAAGAATCAGAAGATCACAGTTATCATTGGCTACTGGAGGAAGCTTGAGGCTAGTGTGGGCCACCTGAGATTCTCAAAAAAATAATAAAAAAATAACCAACATGGCTACAACTTGAATCTCAAAGGCATTATATGTAGTCAGAGAAGAAGACAGTATCAACATCCCAAACTGTTACACTTCAATGACATTCTGCAAACATCAGTAATTTCGAGGAATCAGGAATAAGGTAAGATATAAAGATACAGCATGAGGTGTTAACAGATAGTAGGACTGGTTTTATATTCTGACTGTATGAGCGGTTACACGGATCTAAAAATCTCCAAAAGGTTATATTTACCATATGAAAGTTGAAAAAAATTACGAAATTCAAACAAAAACATGAGTAGCTCTGGGAATGACTCTTTAAGATTCTCAGAAACTAGAGTTAAAACACTACATCCCAGCACTCAGGAGGAATTGGTAAAGGGGATCTCTGAGTTTGAGACCAGTCTGTCTACATAGCAAATTCCAGGCCAGTCAAGGAAACATAGTGAGACCCTGTCCCATGTCATACACACATTTAAAAACAACAACAAAAAAAAACTACATCAACGTAACTATGTTCTTAGAAAAGCACAATTCTGATTATAATCCCGACAGCAATTATAAATATCCTTCCCTCTCAACTTAATTTTGAGATCAATTCAATCTCTCCCGTTAGGAAAGGATGGGTTCACTGAGTTGCTAAAGGGTGGCTGGGTTTGATTTCCACGCCGTGCAGCAGCCTGTGCGTTTGCAAAGCACGGGAACTGCAGCCCCGTGCGCACCGCACGGCGCCCGAGTGAACTTCCCGCACACCCGGGCTCCGGCGCCAGAGAAGCCACCGCGGCTGGGATGCGAGCGGCGGCCACGGTCCGCGGAACCGGGCGGTCCGGCCACGAGGACCCGGGAAGAGAGCGCGGCCCGCCGCGGCCGCTGTCCCCGCGCACAGCGACTTCCCGGCACCGCAGCCCGGGAGCCCGCAGCCCCGAACCGAGGCCGCGCAGGCCGCAGCCGCCCCACTCACCGCCAGCCCGCAGCCCGGAACCTTCAGCACGGAGCCCGCAGCCCGGAACCCGGAACCCGCAGCACCAAGCCCGGAACCCGCAGCCTGCAGCACCGAGCCCGGCTCCTCCCCGCGGACGCCTCGCACCCGCTCCGCTCTTCAATCACGGTTTTGATTTTTCTAGAGAACTTTATTGGCATCCGGGTTCACGGGAGCCACTCGTCACCGACTGTCGAAGGGATGGAGGGCGCGCCAGACTCCCGCCCGCCGAGCTGAGGAGCATGCGCCGCCACGTCTGCGCATGCTCAGACCCCGCCCTGATCTGGCCCAGAAGGCGCGGGCTGGGTTTGCCGAGCCTCAGGGCTTGGTACCCAAGGAGACCAAGGTGAGCAGGATGTACGAAACTACTGAATGCGCTCTGGGGAGAAAAAAAAGTTGCATGAAGACGAAACTCATGCAGCTGGCAGTGTGTGACTGGACAAAACAGAAGCCTGACATGGTTAACAATTCAGAGAACCATTCGCAAATGAAAAGGTCCCGCTAAAAGTAAAACAAATTTGCTCCAAACACATCTGAGATCCTAGGACCCTGAAAGATGTCGGCAAGATCAGTAGTTCCAGGCCAGCCCGAGCTACAGTAGACCCTGTCTCAAAGTAAATAAACTTGCTTTAGTTGCTTCTATATATTTTTTTTAAAAAAAGTTGATATAAAATACCAAGAGTTGACAAGTATGTGAAATAAATGAATCTGTGATGCTGGAACAACTCCTTTGAAAAACGGACCATTTATTACAATATGCACCTTGGTCATCTAGCTGACAGGAACTGTACTTATGATGCACAGGCAAGCAGGTGTCAGAACGTCCGTGGCTGCATCTGTCCTAACAATCCCCAAATGGGAATAACCCAAAAGACCACCAACAGACTAAAACAGGTTTTCATTGTGTAATGGGACCACTACACAACTGAGCAAAAGACCCTCTGCAGCCATCGTCAGCAACACAAAAAACAATAGGAACTTACAGTTGAGCATAAAATATTAGACACAAAGGTGCGTGTTATGTGCTAATTTCACCTTTTTCTCCTTCCATTTTGGTTTGTGTGTATGTTTGTTTATTGAGACAGGGTCTGGCTTTGTAGCCAAGGCTGGCAAGGAACATGCCATGCAGCTAAGCCTGAATTTCAATTCACCATCCTCCTGTGTCAACCTCTTTAGTGCTGGAATTACAAGGCTGTGCCATCATGCCCAGTGGTCATTTTTGCAGTTAACTCAAAATCTTTGACACTAAAAGTTCTCTGAACTAAAAAGGGTTTGTGCAGTCATTACCGATGGGGGTGGGGTCAGGGAGAGACCTGATCCTTGGATGAGCCCCACATCTAGCAGCTGAGCTAGACAAAAGTAGGGATCTACAAGTCAAGAGCATTTTAAAATGAAATTTTGACAATGAAAACCTACATTGGCCATAGCTAAGAGGGTCTGTGCAATGCACTTGTTGCTTCTGGATTAGTTGATGGTAGCAGCCTGCAAAGCCTATCCTAAACAGGCATTGAGGTCCTAAGGTTTTGTTCAGCTTTCATTCAGGAATGTGGAACAGCCTTGGCTTAGATCCACAGCAGTTAGCTGTTAACTTCCCTCACTGCTACTTGCCCAGACCCAGACCCTCCAGGCCCTTGTAATTAACTTTAGGATCTCTTGGAATTTTTCACTATAAAGAAAATAAAAACGGGAAGATCTAGATACTAGAGATTAAAGTAAGGCTACCTGATGTGCAAGGGCTCGTGACCGAAAGACGGGGCTTCCAGAGTGCTTGGAAAGTAATCTCCATTAGTTTCATTGCTAGTAATCTCTATATTTGTGCACATTCAAACCTTGCTTCTATAAACCCAGGGCCTCGTTCATGCTAGTAGTCAAGCATTCCACCTTTATGCAATAGCAGCAACTCAAGCTCTACTTTAATCCATATTTGTTCTGTATGAGAATTATACTTCACATATAATAATTTTAAAATAAAAATTTTCAAATTTAAAAATTTAAGGCTATTTATCCATGATAAAGTTTTTTTTTTTTTTTTTTTTTTTTGAGGCATAAATGTCAAGTTACCAGTAAGTTTAGCTCTCAGATTTGCTTGGAAGTTGTTACCCTTTTTTTAATGAAGTAAAATTGGAGTTTACTAAGAAAAAATTTTAGTATACATGGGCATTAAGGGAGAGAAGGGTTTAAAAGGACTGTGATGGTAAGTGTTAATGTCAGCTAGGCAGAACCTAAAATTGCCTGGAAGATAGGTGTCTGGGCACATGTGTGGGGATTATCCTGATTACATTACTGAGTTGGGAAGCCCCACACACTGGGAGTGGCACTGTTTCCTGGCTGGACTTCTGGACCCTATAAGTAGGGAAAGGGAATGGAACAGCAGCATAGGATCTTCTGCTCTATGTCCCAGGTGGTCCATGCAACGTGCCGGGCGCTTCATACTCCTGCCTTTGATTTTGCCACCCCGATGGACTATAGGTTTTAACTGTGAGCCAAAAATAAACCTTATCTCCCCTTAAGTTGCTTTTATCACAGCAACAGGAAAAGAGACCACGACAGTATTGTGAGTCTGGTGACACAATCCTGTAATCCTCTCAGGAGGCAGAGGCAGGAGGATTGCCTCAAATTTGAGGCTGACCTGGTCTATATAATAAGTTCCAGGCCAAACAGGACTATGTCTCAAAAAGTAAAACAGTGAACAAGCAAGTAAATAGGGGGAAAAAGGAAAGAAAATGATAGCATTGCATGCCCTAGAGTACCGAAAGACTTGTCAAGAATCTTGAAGGTTTAAATGGCATAATAATAGAGATCTGTGATTTCGATGGTGTTGGAGTTGCATTGTTTAAATAATTTAAAGGATTAAGTTAAATGCTTGGGGTTCTTTGGTTCAGGTTTTGTTGGTCATTGTAAATGAAATCATAGAGTGGGTTCAAGGGTGAACCGGACAAGATCACAGGCTGATGAGACAGTAACAGGACAAAGGGTCCAAGAAATCTTTACTGTACCAGGATTACAAGTGTGAGAAACAATGACCCTTACTTCAGTAATCCTTGCTTCACAATAAGAGCACCGGAGACTTATAGTAGTGAAAATGAGAATTTATTTTACAAATCTGCAAGACTGGTGCAGCCTAGCATGGCAGGTACGTTGCTGAGTGCTGAGACGGGTTTTGAACCCAAACAGCCCTTCCTCCCTGTCCTGTTTTTGTTTTGTTTTTTGAGACAGGGTTTCTTTGTTGTAACTCTGGCTGTCCTAAAACACACTTGTAGACCAGGCTGGCCTGGAACTCACAGAGATCTTCCTGCCTCTGCGTCCCAAGTGCTGGGATGAGAGACTTGTGCCACTACTGCCCGGATCCTCCCTGTCTTTCTATGAGCAATCAGGAAGGTACAGTCTTACAGATCACCAAGAACTCATCTTTCCCTCTTCTGTTTCTCCTTTCCTCAACAAGATCCATTCATTGGTTTCCTCTCTTTGCTTTACATCTTGTTCATTTTATGGTGTATCTGGCACATGGCATTGCAGGCAAGCTTGGCTGTAAGTAAGTTTCTAGTCCACACTCCTACCTAGTTTAGGAAAGAGGGTAGTTTAGCAGGGTTCTGGGTGGAGCATAGCTAGACTAGGAAGCATTATCAAGGGTCTAGTGTTGTATGTTCATTTGGAGCTGGCTCAAGGCAACGTTGAAAAGAAACCCTCAGGGTTTATTTTACACAAAGATATTAAGACATGTTTTTACTGTAGAGAAGGTTCATAATCTTGTCTGTGAAATGCTACTGATTAGCAGCCCATCAGGGTGAGGGAGCACTTTCCCATCCCATGTCATCTTAATTTTCCCTCTTTTTATCTTGCCTCAATTCCTTCTTCTAATATATTGATCCCTTGATCACAAGGATTGATGAGGGCCAACATTTTATTTTCCAAAGCTTCTTCCGGCTGAATAGGAATGTAGATGCATGGTGATTTAAATAAGAATGGGCCCCATAGGCTCAGATGCTTTAATGCTTGGTTACCATTTGGAGGAACTGTTTGGGAACAAATAGGAGGTGTGGTCTTGTTGGAGGAGGTGTGGTCTTGGAGGAGGTGGAGTGGGCTTTAAACTTTCAAAAGACTAAGTGCTATTTCCAGGTTCCAGGTTGTCCTATGCCTCCTGCTTGCAGTTCGAGATGTGAGCTCTTAGCTGCTCCTGCCAACATGCCTTTGCTCCTCTGTCGTGACTCCTAACCCTCTGAAACCATAATCCTACTTAAACAGTCTCTTTTGTGTGTTGCCTTGGCCATGGTGTTTTGTCACAGCAGTAGAAAAGTAACTAAGACAATACCCTCTGCAAAGTCCCAAACTGTCCGATTTAAGGGAGACACAGGAAGGTCTGAGCTTAGAAATTAGAGGATTATGATTTGAATGGAATCTGTAAGAAAAGATGTCATTACTGAGGACATCAAACCACATGAACAATAAAGCATACAAAAGATTATCCTGTCAAGCCCTCAGAGTAACACCACAGAGAAGAGGGCTTTTCCCACCATGAGCCATCTGAGAACTGTGATGGCTAGCGCGTCATCACACTTGGCACAGCTAGGCGCTGACCCAGCTCTTCTCGTTCACAAACCTGCAAGCTGCAATGCTGCTTTTTCTGCAACCAAGTAACAATCACAGTGAGTCAGAGGTCGAGAAATTGGATAGAGAAACACATGAGAGACCTCTTCTGCCTTCACAATAAGCAATGGAACAGAAGAAACAAGCAGGGGAATTGTGATATGCAAGTTTGCCTTCTTTCTGTACTCTGGTATGCTGTTTGATCAGGTTTTTAAAAAAGTTTCAAATGGCCATGCGTCCCCTTTCTCACTGCAGATAACAAAGGTCATGCCTGCCTCTACCAGCTAGAGGGCTGTGTGACAGAACGTCCATGTTGGTAGGGGATGAACCCGTCTGGAAGTGGTGAAATGTAGAGTAAAATCCAAAATGGTCCAAGATGTATTGCCAGCAGTAAAATGCAGTTATAGTGGTCAAATGCAGTTTAATCAAAGTGCCATTTTTGTTCAAATGATTTTAATTATTGGAATGAGGAGCCTTTAATATGCAAATTTTTAAGAACTGGTGAGAGAAACTTAAGGCAAAATCTGTCACTAGTTTAATTTGGATTTCAAATCTTAGAGACGAAGGATACATTTCTGAGTGGTCAGGTGTATGTGAAGATCACTGTACTTTTTGGTGTTTTTAAATTTTTGTTTGCTTTCTCTTGCATGGAAGAGTCTCAGAGCCTTTACTTTTAAAGGATTATCAGCAAAACAAACAACAAAGGACAAGGTCTTGAGTCATATTGTATAGTAACTTTTAAATAATAACTCTAACAGAAACCAACAGTCCAAACAAATGTACTAATCCTCAGCAAAAATGGACCACTTTTAAACTGGCTCCTACCTCATAAAAGATACAGCTATTTACTACCATTTCAGGAAGAAAACTCTTGACTTTTAAAGTGCGGGGCATAAAATCCTTTAGAGACAAATAATTGAGCATGTTTGTGAGAGATTTTTCCAGAAAAGGTCAATGGAGTTTGAAGACCTACCCCTCTACTCAGAACTAAAAGGAGAATGTGAGCTGAGCACCAGCTTGACTGTGGATGAAGAGTAGGTTGGGTTCTCTTGCACCATCATTGGGGCAGGTGCTCTCCAAGGTACATGATTTTAAGCCCCAGATTGTAAAAGCTAAAATTAATAGCCGTAAAATCAGGGTCAGTTGATTTTATTTATCTAATAACAAATAGTAACTTGTGTCTTGGGTACTTAAGTTAATTTGTGTTGGGGTGATGATGGAAGTTCATTTATAAAACAACAACAACAACTACCTACA
Source organism: Cricetomys ansorgei (assembly GCA_026225945.1). NCBI lineage: Eukaryota > Metazoa > Chordata > Mammalia > Rodentia > Nesomyidae > Cricetomys > Cricetomys ansorgei. Next base: position 11,726,314 of record JAMJFZ010001815.1, read on the forward strand.
CAGAACAAAGTGAAGAGAGTGCTGAGATTTAGGAATTCATGGAATTAAAAGGCAGTCATCTCAATTCGACATTGTGACTTTAGTGCCTGCATGTAAGTGAACGACTGCCCTGTACACAATTGCCACATCTGAGCCTTACCACCCGTGACTAAGTTACCTTCTGTGACAAAAGGAACTTTTCAAATGTGGGTAAGGGTCACGAAGTGAGAGGGTTATTCTGAGTATCTATGGAAGTTCTGCATGTATTGTAGTGTAAATATAAAATGTCCCCCATACGCTCATGGTTTTGTTTGTTTGTTTTTGTTTTGTTTGTTTGGTTTTCTGTTTTCATTTTTGTTTTGTTTTGTTTTCGAGACAGGGTTTCTCTGTTGTAACTCTGGCTGTCCTGGAACTCACTCTGTAGACCAGGCTGGCCTCGAACTCACAGGGATCCGCCTGCCTCTGCCTCCCGAGTGCTAGGATTAAATGTGTGTGCCACCACTGCCAGACTAGACTCATGTTTTTTAACACTCAGTCCCCAGCTGTAGTGGCTCTGTCTGGAAAAGCTGTGGATGCTATAAGAAGAGGAGATACCAGACATGGAGCTCTAGGATTTGGTGTTTGTCCTGCTGGGTATGGGTCTTACTTTGGTCCAATATTTCCTCACTATGCCCATATTCCTCCCTTTAGGGTGAGAATGCGTATTCTGTGCCATTGTATGTTGGAATTGTGTAATTTAAAATTTTTTTTACAGGGGATTATATAGCTAAAAACCTGCCTTGAGTCTGAGAAGAGGCTTTGAACTTTGGGCCTTTAAACAGTGTTGGGACTAATAAAGGTTGGGCACTTTTGAAATTGGTATAAAAGCATTTTTCATCATGTAATGGCCATGAGCTCTTGGAGCCTTCAGGTGGAATGTTGTGGTTTGTATAGCTGTACACCTACTGTGTCACTCAGCAAGGAGACACTGAGGTACTATCATAGGTGTGAACCCTGCCAGACCTCAGCAGAGGGAACCACCATCATGGCAAGTGCCATCCTTGACAGTGAAACCCTGAGCATCTGAGCTCAGGTGTTTTTATTGAGCCAGAACTCCTCAGGTGTTCTACTGATAGCACATGCAGATCATGAGCAAACAAACATCCCTCACATGAATCCAACACCTGCAGACAATACAAAACATCAAGACCCAGGCAGCCCCTACCCAACAGTGCACAAAACTATTATTTTATACATAACTAAAAATAAGCTTTCACAACAGGTTTGGATATGAATTGTTCCCCATAGGCTCCTGTGTTTGAAAACTCAGTGTCCAACTGGTGGCTCTGTCTAGGAAAGTTAAAGGCTCTTTTGAGAGGTGGAACCCTGTTGGCCTCACTCAGGCAGGCTTTGAGGTTTTGTGGCTGGGAATTGATCTCTGTCTGCTTCCTGACTGCAAGGCTTGTCTTGCACTTGTACACGTCATGACTTCTCTGTCATGATAGACTATGTCCCCTCTGGAGCTGTAAGCCAAAATAAACCCCCCTTTTTTTTTTAGTCAGGGTATTTTCTCAGAGCATCAGTAACTAATGTAACATATGACACAGAAGCAGGGGAAGAAAAAGACAGGGAAGGGAGGAAATTTAAAGTTGCAATATAGATTATCATCCAAAATGGAGAAAAGAGTTGCAGCCATGAAATACAGGGTAGGCTCTAGATTTGAAGCTGAAAAGGGCAGAGGAAGAGATTCCTCTCTGGAGCCTCAGTTGACTGGCGTCTTGATGTTAGGTCAGTGAGACTGATTTTAAAATTCTGGCTTAATACTAATTAATTTGTGTTGAATAGAATACTATTTGTGGTCATTTGTAGTCTTTAAATAATGACCATTTTCATTATTGCTATAAGAAATTGGTTGCCATTAAATTAACATTTACCATATGGTAGAAAACCGAAGACGAGGGAGATGATGTGAGTTTATCAGACTTACACGTAAGAGCTTGACAGAGCCTATCACATTTTAGAACTAAATGTTTATTAAATGTTTATATAGCATAAACCCAAAATAACTGCCATCCTTTATTATTATTTACAACCTCATACATTTGATCAGACTTGATACTACTTTATATATGTAGCTATATTGCTATATGCAGGAGTTACCACAGCTATAAACAACCTGAATGTCTGTATGTGTACCGTGGGCATGCTCGTGCTGCAGAGGCCAGAGAGAGTGGTGGATCCTCTGGAAGGGGAGGTACAGGAAGCTGTGAGCTTCCTTATCTGGAGGCTGAGAACTAACCCTGGGCCTCTGGAAGAGGATAGAGTAATAGAGTAATAAATGTTCTTAATAGAGTAATAAATGTTCTTAACCATGTGCTATCATCCCAACCACATCAAGAGCCTTTTCTACTATTTACAACTGGTCTAACTTGTCATCAGAAATTTTTGGGAGGGAAGTCTGCTACTACATTATTAGTTTAATCCCGTGTTTTGTGATTATTTGATGGCTTCCTACAAAGAAAATTAAAGAATTTTTAAAGTGAAAAAAAAAAAACAAACCTTTTACATTGAGATTGCGCAAGAAATCTTAATTATCTCAAGAAAAAGATAATTAACTAGTTTCAAGTGTGTTATAAAGGACTTAAACAGACAGAATTATGACCAGTGATCTTTGAAGAAGTCAGAGTTCAGAGGCTTAGCTTAGTGGTGTTGACTACCATCTCTTGAGAGAACTTAATGATTATGAAACTGTTTCATAAGTACAAACAGTAAATGGCAGGGAGTTGTTCCCTATGCTGAATGCCAGCTAGAAAGCAGAGATGTAAGAAGCTTTTTCCTTCTGAATTCATGACTTAGAATTTTACTCTCCATGTTATTTAAAGTCACATGCTCATGTTTGCCACTTTAACTTGGTCAAGAGAAGTCTACAACTGAATTTGGCTTCTCACTGTTGTATGGGTTGATTGCATACAAATCGGTTGTTTTTGTCATCTTGTGCTGTCGTCAACATGTCTGTGTTTCAGCTCTTCTAATAAAAATATGTTATTCGCCTTTTTAATATCTAAAGCCATTGTGAGGCTTCTTTGCTTGTCTATTGAACTGTGAAATAAAAACCCATGTCATACAGCCCTGTAGACATGTACATACTCATTGTGACTTTGACATAGATAATAAGTAATGCTTATTTTTCATAGACACTTAAAATATGAAATAATGGCTGAGGATGACCCGAGCTTGTGTCAAGTTTACCTACAAACTAGCCAACACAACCGACTCCTCGTCACCCTGACACACAAGCATATCACTGCTAAACCATAGCCTTTCCTTTCTTGCTCATCCCCAAGATCTTATTAATATCACAATATAAAACATTACAGGTTTTAAGGTCCCATAGTATTTACAAATTCAAACACTTTAAAATTTTAATCTTAAAACATCCAAAGTCTCTTTAAAAATTTAAGCCTCTCTAAAATATCTGGTCCCTCTAAAAATATCCAAAAGAGCTCTAAAACTCCAAAGTCCTCCTAAACTATAAAGTTTCTCAACTGTGGGCTCCTCTATAATCAAAATAAGCTAAATAATCTTTTATTCCAAGAGTAAAGAACCTGGGCACAGTCACTATCAGATCAAAGCAAAGTAAAAGTTCGACAATGTAAAAGCGCTTGTTAGACTTCCGAGACTCACTTACGATCTTCTGGGATCCTTCAAAGGGCTTGGGCAGCCATTAACAGCCCACTCAACGTATATCCTAGGCTCAGGTGGTCATCACTCCACAGCTGCTGCTGTCCTTGGTGGTCATAACATGGTACTAGCATCTCCAAAATGCTTGAGTCTCCACCGCAACTGGGATGAACTGTCACCAGTGGCCTATGCTGTGCTCTCTTCACAGACTCTAACCCTGCCACATGTTGCCAGCCTCATTTTTCTCTTAATCTTGGGGCTTGTCCTACAGCGGAGACTGCACCTTCACCAGTGGCCTCTCCTGGCCTCTCACAGTGCCAAGCCTCAGCTTCTCTTTAAGACCCCTTCGTGTCTTCAAAAACAGTAACACCTGGGTGAGTCACACATTAATAAATTTGGCTGCCAGCATGGGATACAGCTGTGTCTGCCTCTGAAGCATGGCCATCATGTATTGATAATGTTGAGGAAACACTTCCCAGAAGATTTCATCTCAGTGATTCTTGTCTCTTCTTGATCACAGCCAATTCTTTTTATTTTATTTGACCTGGATCAACAGGTCATTCTTTGGGGACAGGGTCCTGAGAGAAAGAGCCAGGAGATCAGAAGATAGAGAGGATAAAAGACAGAGAAGATAAAGTTTGGGATCCAGAAGTCTTCCTAAAGCTATGTTTTATTTCAAGCTAGCTTTCAAGAAGTACAGCATCGTGGAAGAGATAGTTCAGGGTTAAGAGCATTGGCTGCTTTTCCAGAGGATCCAGGTTTGATTCCCAGTACCCACATGGCAGCTCACAACTATCTATAACTTGAGTTCCCAGGAATATAACACACTCATGAAGACACAACAACAATGCACATAAAAATATTTTTAATCATTTAAAAAAAGAAGTACAGCATCTTCTATCTATTTCCAGGGAAGAAAAAGAACAGAGACAATGGAAACTATAATACAATGGGACAAATTCAATAGGAAGTTAATCAAACGCTGCACAAGGAGGTATGAAGGGAATCACAACAACCTTACAGATGAAGTGGCCTTGGGACTGATAACCACATCCCTGTATGGTGGGAAGAGTTAGGTTCTCAGGATCCAAAGCTCCAACTCCCCCAAGGCTCTGACCCCAGGCCACTACTGGCTCTGTCAAATATATTCCTGGTTTTGAGAAGGATCTAGATTTTTCTCCACACATCAGAGCCTCAAGGAAAGGAAAAATCAGCTTTCTCCAATAGAGTCTCAATTGGTGAGAACCTCACGCTTCAGGGTGGGCCCCCATGCCTGGAAGTAGCTGGCCAGCACAGAGTGAACTCACTGATGTTTTAGACATTTTGTCTCAGTTTGCTTTATTCAGGTATTTTTTGTCTCATTTTTGGAGGGTTTTTTTTGGGGGGGGGGTGCTTGGTTTTGTTTTTTTGTTGTTTTAGAGAGAGGGTGGGGGGGGAGAGGTGGGGAGAAGAACAGATTTGTGAGGCTAGGGAGGTAGGGAGAGTCTGGAAGAAATCATGGGAGAGGGAAAAACATGATAAAAATATATTTTATGAAAAAAATTGATAGATGTTGAGGGCCGATCATCCGAGGAAACTAAGCTAATGCACCCCGCCCCTGAAAACCAAAATGTCTTTTACAACCAAAGCATGCAGTATCTTCAGCAATAGGGTCTTACTACCTAGTTCTGTTGGGAAACCCACAGCATTAGCAATATTCTGTCTTATTTGGGGTACCTCAGGGGTTTCCCTGGCCCCCAAGTCATAGGGGAGGTAGCCTGTCCTTGGCACTGGATTTTGATTAGACAATCCTTTGGCTTCTGAATTCTCTTTCCCACCCACTCAGGGTGCCTTTTATGTTTAAACTCTTTATCTGCTGTTTTTATAGTTCTTCCAGATGCTTTCCTAAACACCAGTCACTCAGCAGTTATTACATCATTCAGGTAGTGAAACCTTTATACAGAGGGTAGGCAGTAGCTCTGGGGGATCCACAATGTCTTTCCAGTCACATACCAATTGGTCATAAGAGTCATCAGCTAAGAAGATACCAAAGAAAAGCGTTAGCAAGTTCCAATACAGCATGAAAAGGTTCCATTGCATGTGTCAATTCTTCCTTGAAAAGATCAGTGTCTGACACAGCAGCATGGATGGGAGGCACTACCTTAGCCTTCCACAATGCACAGTCTCCATGAGCAGTCTGGCTCCCTCATCTTGGGGTGCTGTCACTGCTATCTTGAGCATCTCCCCACTCCCGAAGAGCTACGTAAGGCTGGTTTATGTTTCTCTGATCTGCACAAGGCCAATAGGGAGTAGAATTATATTCTCACCCGCTGCACTGTGCAGGGTTTCTGGACCTCATGTCTCTAAGCCAATTGGTGCTTTTCCATTTCTCACACCCGGGCCCTTGGTTGGGCAAACAATCACCATCCCCAGGGAGAACTGTATATAACATACTCAGGGGAGAAAACTGCCCACTTCTAAGGAAAACTTAGCAACCTGGGACTCTGCCTGGCTTGAGGTATACACATACCGCTTTTCTAACAATGTACTTAGCAACCTGGGTCATCCACCTGCTCAGAGTCACACATACACCCCACTTCAAACAATGGAATAAGCTACTCCTCCCATCAGCCCTTTAGTAACTCCCTCTTTTGTGGTTAGTTTCCATCCAAGCATGTTTTGGAACTAGAGGCGGAAGGCTAATCTATCTTTGACTGGTTTGGAATTTATGCACAGTGAGACAGCCTATGCCCCTTGAGTGAACTTTGGGGGAGGGACCTCTACTTACCTTCCGATGAAGGTCAGGGGTCAGGAGCTGTGCAGAGCCAGGGCAGATGTGCCATACTCTGTTCACTCCAGGAGAAGGTGCACACTCTTGAGCTCAAGGATGTTTATGAGAAATCACAGAAGTGGCAGCTTGTAGGGACGGGTTATATAATGAGTTATGTAACAGTCACATTAATTGCGTACTCATCTTTCCTGGATATCCAATAGCTGTCATCTTAACTAAATCATTCTGGATATCCACAAAGGAGCAATGTTATTTTTAGTAAAACTTACTAAAGTAACAATGTATATAATGAATATATATCTTTATCTATAGATAAAAATAGAGGAAAAAGTATTAAATATATATCAATATCTATATCTATGTATATATATCCATATCTATAGATAAAGATAGAGGAAAAAGAGAGATTAATTTTATATATATATAAAGAGAAAGAGAGAGAGAGAGAGAAAGAAAGCAAATTTATTAGAATGCCTTACAGACTGTGGCCTAGCTAATCCAACAATGGCTGCCTATGAACGGAAGGTCCAAGAATCCAGTAGTTGTTCGGTTCATGAGGCTGGATGTCTCAGCTAGTCTTCAGTATATTCTGGAATCCCAGTGAATGAGTGGACTTGCTAATGAGGCAAGAGCAAGCAGACAAAGAGCAAAAGCTTTCTTCTTCCATGTCCTTATCTAGAAGGCATGGCCCAGATTAGGTGTGTCTTCCCATCTCAGAGATCCAGATTAGAATTGGTTATTCCCATTTCAAATTAAGAAAAATCCCTCCATTTTGGGGTTTTAATTAATTCCAGATATATTCACAAGGACAACCAAGAATAGCCATCATAGTCATCTAAACATAAACTGGCCCATATAGCAGCCTCCTCCTCCTCCTCCTTTTTTTTTTCGAGATAGGGTTTCTCTGTTGTAACCCTGGCTATCCTGGAACTCTGTAGACCAGGCTAGCTTCGAACTCACAGAGATCCTCCTGCCTCTGCCTCCCAAGTGTTGGGATTAAAGATGAACACCACCAACGCGCAGCAAGAGTGTTTCTTCAAACAGCCACATCACTGAAAAATCTTATCCCAGAATAAATTATGACTTTTCCCCAGCTTTATAAGTGGATCGTCTTTTCAGTTAACATTCCACACTCTGTATATCAGAACTTCCCAAGACCACATGCATTTGGGGCAGAAGTTCAACTGGCAGAGATGGCAGGATGGAGTGGCTAAAACCTCAGATGAGAGTGTGTCTTAGTCACTGTTCTATTGCTGTGAAGAAGCATCATGACCAAAGCAACTTTTATAAAAGAAAGCATTTGATTAGGGGCTTGCTTATAGTTTCAGAGGATGATGATCATCATGGCAGGAAGCATGGCAGAAGGCAGGCAGGCAGGCATGGGGCTGAGAGCTTACATTCTGATTCATAAGCAGGCAGAGAGAGACTGGGCTTGGTATGGACTTTTTAAAACTCAAAGACTACTCCCAGGGCATATCTTCTCCAAGAAGGCTACCCCTCCTAATCCTTCCCAAGCAGTTCCACTCCCTGTTGACTAAACTTTCAAATATCTGAGCCTATGGGGCTATTCTCATTCAAACCACCACAGGATGCCATGACACTACACCCTCTCCTGGTGTGAGAGAATGCCAATAGGCCCCATCTTGAAGGTTTCTTGAGAGAGTCACAGCTACTCTAATGAAGATGCCAATGGTTGTTATGTTCAGAGGGCAGCACTTCACTACACTTTGCCTTTTCCCCCAGCTCTTACATTTTTTTCTGTCCCTCTTTCTACTATGTTCCCTGAGCTGTGGAGGAGATGATCTAGAAATTTTGTTATTTTTGTCATTTATGACTGAATATTGAGTCATCATAGTAACGGTCACTTGCACTTAGGAAATTGACTGGTTATGCTTCTGTACACTTCCATGTACAATGGGTCACCAACAGAGGTGACCCATTTAGCTGTTGACTAAATGTGCCATAGGAATGTTTTGACAGTTTTTTTTTTAAATAATTCATTCATGGATGAAAGGTTATGCAAGTTTTCTTGGTCCGATTCCAAGGAATCAACTCTCTTTGTTCACATAGAATTTCTTAAACTTGCAGTTAAAAGCAACTGATCATTTGGTCTGCTTTCACTCAGAGACTGATAGAAAGCAGCCAGGAAAGCAGTGATGTTGATCCTCTATGTAGGCTGGCCTCCACATTTCCTAAAATATTAGCAACACAGTAGGAGAAAGACTTCAGCCAAGGAGAGAGCATCATTGACTCACTTTCCTTCTGGTCCAATTCTTGCCAGCAATGTCCCCTCTCCTGGAGACAGAAGTTGCTGGTAAAATACAGCTAACACTTTTTTTTTTTTTTTGTCTAATGGAGAGAAGCAGGAATAAACACATCAGCTCAGAAACACAGAGCCTCATGCAGTAGCTAAGAAGTAGGGTTCTATAATTTACTCAGCCAGTTTCATAAGTCCATACCTGTGAATGGAAGATGGTAAGAGCAGAGATAATTAATTGAACAGGGAGAGGCATCTCGTGATTGGCCACGCAGATGTCAACCTAGAGAATGATTCCTGCTGGTACCCCTTGCCTGTCAGGTTTTGAATGTGCCCTTATAATCCTCATGTGATCACTCCTGTCACAGTGACCTCCCTGGATATGACTTTATGACTATGCACCCCTAGGGTATATACATTGTTTCTCCTATATTGATGAACAACTAGTGTTCTAGTTTATTCTCTGTTGCTGTGGTAAAACACTCTGAGCAAAAGAAACTTGGGGGAGAAAAAGGAGTCTTTGGTTCACACTTCCAGATCACAATCCATCATTGAGGAAAGTCAGAGCAAGAAATTCAAACAGGAACTGAAAGCTGAAACCATGGAGGAACACTGCTTGCTGTCTCTCTCTCTGCCTCGCCCACAGGCTCATGTTCAGATAGCTGTCTTACACAGCCAAGGCCCAACTGCCTAGGGATGGTGCCACCCATAGTGGGATAGGCCCCCTCACATCAATCGTCAATCAAAACAATTCCTCACAGTAGTGACGATAGGCTAATCCAATCTGGGCGGTCCCTCAGCTGAGACTTCCTCAGATGACTCCAGCTATATCAAATTGAAAATAGTCAGGACAATTAGCCTTGCTCTTTCAAGCAATCCCTCTTTTACTGCTAACCCATCCAAGATTGAATCATATAACATTATGTATCACTTCTGTAGCTTGGATAGATTGAAATGAATTGTAGGACTTGTCAAATTTCAAAGCTCTGTTTGATACCAAGGATATTGTTTGGAATTTGAAAAGGTGCTTAAGAATGAGTAAGCTAATCAGTAAGAATTAGCAAAAGATGATGAAAGATCATAAATTCTCCCTTATGGTTGGGGTAGATGAGATAGAAAAATCCTTTGTAAGGGTTGGTCTGTGTGAGAACACGCTATCAAAACACTGTTTCAGAGGACTGGGGACATAGCTCAGTTGATAGGGTATTTGCCTAGAATGCACAAAGCCCTGAGTTCAGTCTCCAGCCCTGTGTAATCCAGACATGGTAGTTGTCAAAGTTAGGGTTTCTATTGCTGTGAGGAGATACCATGACCACAGCAACTCTTATAAAGGAAATCATTTAATGGGGGCTTGCTTACAATTCAGAGGTTTAATCCATTATCAGTGTGGCGGGAAACCTGGGGGCAGACATGGTGCTGGAAAGGGATCCGAGAGTTCTACATCTGGATCTGAGGGCAGCAGGAAGAGAGTGGCACACTAAGCCTGGCTTGAGCATCTGAAACTTCAAAACCCAGTGACACACCTCCTCCAATAAGGCCACACCTCCTAATAATGCCACTCTTTATGAGCCTATGGGAGCCATTTTCATTCAGACCACAACAGTGAAACATAGTTGTAATCCCAGCCCTCAGGCAGGAATACCAAAAGTTCAAGGTAATCCTCAGACTACATATCATGTTCAAGGGCAGCCTACACTTGAGGCCTGTCCCAAAATAGTAGCAGCAGCACCTCAATTTCAGGACTTCATATTGCAAGTAGTTTCCAAGTAGTGGATGAAAGAATCTTGAATTCTTTCTAGGTTACCTCAGTCACCTGGATGCCCTTGGCCCACTAAATGCATGCATGACTCAAAGGACTTCTGATAGAGAGGAATCCTAATGTTTGTGCTTTCAAAAAATTAAATCTGGCCCAGCGGTGGTGGTACATGCCTTTAATCCCATCATTGCAGAGGCAGAGACAGGTGGATCTCTGTGAGTTCGAGGCCAGCCTGATCTACAGCTCGAGTTCCAGGACAGCCAGAGTCACAACAGAGAAACCCTGTCTCAAAACACAAAGAAACAAAAAAATTTTTTTCATTCAAGTATTTATTATATGTTGTACACATTCCCCACCATACCCCATCCTTCTTTTTCTCTCTTCCTCTCCCCCATTAGTCCCTTTGACATCCTAGACAGCATTATTTCTGTTTTAATGTCATGTGTACATACGTGATTGTATATATCTATATAGAAACTAGGAATCACAAATGAGATCATACGAGTCTTTCTGAGACTGCTTCATTTGCTCAATATGATCACCTCCGGCTGCATCTGTTTCTTGAAAATGACATCAATTTATGTCTTTAAGGCTGAAAGAAATTCCACTATGAACACATCACATTTTCTTCCCCCATTTGTCAGTTGTTGAATACCCGGGCTTGTTCCATGACTTAGCTCTTCCTTGTGGATAGTGTTACAGCAAATTCTGATGTGGTAATATCTCTGTGGTATGCTAACTTCAAGTTCTTTGAGTAAATATTCATGAATGTTATAGCTGGGTCATATGTTTTCAACCCTTTGATAAACCTCTCTACTGACTTCCAGAGTGGCTTGAGTAATTTACAATCCCACCAGCAGAGTATGAGGATCCCTTTTGTCTGCATCCTTGCCTGCATTTATCTTATTAACACATGCTAATAGTAATAGGTTTCATTATGGGACGGCCACGTGTGTATATTGTGTGTATATATATGCATATATATTTATATATTTATGTATATATTTTGATCATACTGCCTCTTCCTTAACATCTTCTGTCCTTCTTCCACCTCTGCTGATGCTTTTCCACTTTCTAGCTAGTTCCTCTTCTATTCTTTCTCTGTGTCTCTCTGTGTCTCTCAACCTCTCTCTGTGTTTCTCTATCTCTCCCTGTCTGTCTGTCTGTCTCTGCCTCTCTCTCTCTCTGTGAGTGTGTGTGTGTGTTGTCCCAATGAGTTTACTTAGGGTTGCCCACAAGAGCGTGAATGAGAAGTTGTTTCTAGGAGCATGAGCAGCCTACCAGTGGATATACCACCAAAGGAAAGCTCTATCTTTCCCAGAAAACATTAACTACCTATTGATACTCTAGGAAGAGAGAGACCTCATGAGCCCTTCCCTTCCTCCATGTGCAATCTTGGCAGGTCTTGTATATGGAATTTCAGTTGCTGTGGGTTTTGGCTTATTTTTTCCAAGTCCATAATGTACATAAGTTATCCATTCGAGGTCTCTTGGTGTTTTTATATTTATTTATTGATTTGTTGATTTATTTTCTCTCTGACTCTGTCTGTGTGTCTCTGTCTCTGTCTCTGTCTCTGTATCTCTCTCTCTCTCTCTCTCTCTCTCTCTCTCTCTCTCTCTCTCTGTGTGTGTGTGTGTGTATGTGTATGTCCATGTGGTGAAGGTCCCCTCAGAGGCTAGGAGAGGGAGTGGTTACAGGAGCTAGGATTACAGGTGGTTGTGAGATGGCCTACACAGGTGCTGAGAACTATACTCAGTCCCTCTGGAAGGGCAGAATGTGTTCTTACCTGCTGCACCATCTCTCTAGTCCTGAAAGGGCTCTACTCTGTATGTTCTGACTCATTTTGTTTTGAAGTCTGATTTTTTCAGATATTAGAATGATGTCACCTGCTCCTTCCTACTTCCATCTGCTTGGATAGTTTTACAACATTTCGTCCTGATGTGGCTGAGATGCTATTGGTGGAGACATGAATTTCTTGGAGGCAAAAATAGATGGATCCTGTTTTAATCCAATCTGCTAGTTTGTGTCTTTGACTTGGGATCTGGGACCATTAATATTCTGTTAGCTCTGAAAGGTGTGTGTTAATTTCTGTCATCTTACAGATTTTTGTAGTGATCGCTATTTTCCTCTTTCTCATTTACTTACCTACTGTTCTAGCACCATCTATTATTTCCTGTAGCATCATGGGTATGCTCATTTTTCTTTTCAGTCTGGAGTATCCCTTCCAGTATTTTCTGTAACGCTGACTTAATGGTTATGAGTTCTCTCAGGCTGTTTTTGTCAGAATAGTTTTTCCTTCAAATCCTATATATCATGTGAACCACATGTACCATTTTCTTTTTCAAAAAAATTATACAAGTGTATGTATTGTACACTTAGCCTATGCCTCCAACTCCAGATAGATTTTCATGTGACTCAGAATTAGAACTGTGGATTGGTCAGAAAAGAGTAATACCTAGACAAAAGCAAGTTAACACTGGAAACAGATGGTAGGAGCAATTTGAAACTGATCCAAGCTCTTTGCTTTACAAAGCACCCTTCAAATTCATTTTGCTATTCATAGAGAGTGATGAATCACACTATTAGCTTACCTAATTGTCCTTAGCCGCAGCTATGAGGTTCAGCCCCACACTCCTTTAACTTTTATTACACAGTCATTTAGATGAAATGCCATCTTTTAAAGGCACCTTATACTGAGTTAGTGGTTTTTGTTCAATATTCTTTAGTATTTGAAAATAACAGAACTCATTCAACTCGCCTGGCACATTTTTCTCTGTAGATTCACTGTGAAATAGTTACCTCCTCCCTCAAACTTGAAGCCATGTTTTTGTGCTGTGAAAATAAACATGGTTAGTTCTGAATAAAGATGAAACAACAATTATGAAAACATAATAATTTGAAAGTCTAGACTAACCTCACAGATTTCAAGTACTTCAAGCCTCCAGAAACATTTATAGCATGGATTTGAAGTGCCCGAATGCTGTAAATGTGAACATTTTATAATAAGTGACAGTTTAAGCAACCTCTTTCTTACCCTTTCTGCTTCTAGAGGAAAAAAAATCCTACATATTTTACAAACAATTCTTCTTTATTATGAAAAAAAGGAGGAAAAAAAAGAAAGAAGAAAAAAATTAAGACAAGCCCATATGGTGGGATCATGGGTCGTGGGCATCACCATGGTTTTTGGTGGTGGTAAGCAGCTCGGATCATGGACACCCACCTGACCTATATTAGCCTGAGATTAAGCATGAAAAAGTTCAACCTGAAGTTGGGCTTCACAACAAGCAGGGACCCAGACATCATGCAAGCACCTGGACATTACACAGGCACCTGAGCATCTTACAGGTACCCAGATATTGTCCAGGTACCCAGACATCCCACAGGTACCCAGCACACACTCAGGAGTCCCATAAACACATAAAAATAGAAGCCATAATTCATATGCAAAGGACTTGTATGGTAAAAAAGAGAAAAAATTTAAAAAAATTTAAAAAGCAAAAACGCTGACACTTCATTATGAGACAAGGAACCTCCAAAGATGTGGTTGAGTTTGTTTTCTGTTGGCCATCTACTGCTGACCATGCGGCCTACAATTAAGAATAGTTTGTTTCCCCAGTGAGACTCCCTTGGAGAAAACTAAATTCTTATTTGCAAGTGGTTATCAATTGGAGATAGCTTTGAGGTTAGGGAAGGGGGCTTGTGTCCATTTCTGCTTGCAGCTCTAGGACCCCATCTGTTGCAGACCTGTGTAGGACCTGAGCATGCTGCCTCAGTCTCTGTGAGTCCATGTGTGTGTAGGTTCTGCTGTTAAGAAGGTCTTGATTCCACGGTGTCCTCTATCCCCTCTGGCTCTTACACTTTCTGCCTCCTCTTCTGCGGGGTCCCCTGAGCCCTGGGAAGAGATTTGGTGGAGACATACCTTTTAGGGCTGACTATTTCAAGGTCTCTCACTCTCTGCATATTGTCTGGCTATAGGTCTCTATTTGTTCCCATCTGCTGCAGGACAAGCTTCTCTGATGATGGCTGAGCAAGGCACTGATCTATGAATATAGCAGAATGTCATTAGTAGTCATTTTATTGCTATGTTTCTTGAACAGAAGTTGTTGGTTCTCCTCTAGGTCCCTGGCCTATCTAGTCTCAGGTTCTTGGTCACCCATGTAGTGTTGGTTGTGGGTTCCATCTCGTAGAGTGGGCCTGAAGTCAAATCAGATATTGGTTGGTTACTCCCTCAAGTTCTGTGTTACCACTGCACTAGTGTATCTTGCAGGCAGGACACTATTGTAGATCAAAAGGTTTGAAGCTGAGTTAATGTTTATGTTTCTCCTTTGGTAGAGTGTGCAGAGCACCTTCCTGTACTGAAAATACTAGCACTGTAGGGGTGAAGGCTCTAGGTAGGCACCAGCTCGACTTCTTCATGTTCAGTGATTTGTGTAAGAGTTATCTTCAGCAACAGGGCCTTGCTGTCAGTTTGTGGAGATAACTATGGTCTTGGCAATGCCTGGGTTGTTTAAGGGTTCCCATTGGAGACTTAGGCCAACAAATCAATTAGATATAACCCATTCCCAGTACAGGAAGCTTCATTTGCTGACAAGAAAGGTCCAGTTTCTTGTCTACTCTGTTACTTGGTGATTTTATTTAGATCCCCTTCATATATGTATATATTTTAGGAAGCTTCTATTGTATTAGGTTTTTAGTTTGCTTTCTCTCGCTGTGGTAAGACTCCATGACCAAGATCAAATGAGGAAGAGGGTGTTTACTTGGCTTACACTTGCTTCCATGTCGCAGTCCATCAATGAGGAAAGTCAGGGTAGGAACTCAAGGCAAGGGGCCTGGCGGTGGGAGCTGATGCAGAGACCAAGGAGGAACGCTTGCTTCCGTGTTTGCTTTCCATGGCTTGCTCAGCTTGTTTTCATATAGAACCTAGGACGACTTGCTTAGGGGTGGCACCTCCCACATCCATCATTAATCAAAAAATGCTCCACAGACTTTCTTACAGTCTGAGGGGACGAATTCTCTCAGTTGAAGTCCTTTCTTTCCAGCTGATGCTTGTTTCAAGTTGACCAAAAAAAAGTAACTGCCACAGACACTGAGTGATAAATTCATGTGGATCGTTCGTTCCATGCACGCAGTGCAGAAACCAGAGGTCAACACTAAATGACTTCCTATATCCCAGTCCGCCTTCATTTTTGAGACAGGGTCTCTCACCAATTTGGAGCTCACCAATTTGTCTAGGCTACAAGCCCCAGGGATCTTCCTTTCTCTACCTCTCAGCCCTGAGAGGAACATGCCTCTTGAACCTTGTGCGTGTATGTGCACATGTGTGTGTGTGTGTGTGTGTGTGTGTGTGTGTGTTCTGCCCATCTCTCCTGCCCCATGCCTGAACTTTAACATGGGTCCCTGAAACCGAACTCCAATCCTCATACTCACACAGCGAACATTTTACCCAGTGATCCATCTTTCTAAACCCCTCATGTAGATCTTAAAGATGAAACTGTAACAAAAGCTTACACTGATGGTGGACTGCTTGTGACAACTCTAAGTCGCAGCCAGGAGCTACCTCCTCTAGCTACTTGTCTTTCAGCGAGTTGTTCCAAGTCTTTGTGTCTCACCATCTTCAGTTTTCTCACCTATAAAATGGAAATAATACTACCACCTGCCGCTTGAGATTATCCTGAGAGTCAGTGATTGGTTCTGCTAAACAGTAGAAATGGTGTCAGGCACCTAGTGAGATCTTACTGACAGGAGTGACTTTTATTTTTTATTTCTGTTTCTAGGTAACCCAGGACTCAATCTTTTGTTATCTTCATTT
Source organism: Cricetomys ansorgei (assembly GCA_026225945.1). Classification (NCBI taxonomy): domain Eukaryota; kingdom Metazoa; phylum Chordata; class Mammalia; order Rodentia; family Nesomyidae; genus Cricetomys; species Cricetomys ansorgei. Next base: position 11,742,545 of record JAMJFZ010001815.1, read on the forward strand.
AGTGTCCTTTTATCTTCCTCTTTGTTTTTCTTGAAACAAGGGCTCATTTGGAAGTCGCTGTGTAGTCCAGGCTGGCCTCAAACTCGCAGCAATCCTATTGCCTTTGGCCTCACACGTTGATTTGTCCCGAAGCAAATGTTCTGTCTTAGCGGTTTCGCAGGGTTTCTATCACCACGCTGTAGCAATTCTCTCTGTTGCTCTTTGCTAATGCCCCAGGAATGCACTGCTTCCCATTTCTCTCTTCTGTGGTTTTTTTCTCCTCCCCCCTTTAATACCATTGAGAACTAAGAGTGGCTGCTTCAGGAATTTGGGAAGTGAGGGAGTATGATTTTTAGTTTCATTGGGAATGATGTGCTATGCTGAGATTTCTGAGAAAACAGAACTTTTTTTTTTTTTTTTTACCCAAACCCTCAATTTCTTCTGAGCCGTGGCTTGGACTCTCTCGTTCCAAAATATAAAGTCTGCTTTTTAACTCTCTGGTGTAAACCATGGGACGTGTGCAGTCTCACTGAGTTATGGTTCATTTGAAATGATTTTTTTTCTGATGCAAATAAAAATTAAAAAACAGCCGAGTCACCCTATCTGCTGTACACTTTCTGCTCTTTGTTTTTCCTTGTAGCTTTCAAAGGAACGAGAGCAAAGCAGTCCGCCAAAGTTGACAATGAAATTTCAGCAAGGGAAAATCTTTACAGTGATGTCTGAGGCAGTTTTCCAGGAAGAGCCTCATGGATGACTGGCATCCCAGAATGTCATGTTCTCGCGCTGAGAACCTAAAAGTCACAGCAAAGTTTAGAACAGCAGTTCTCAGCCTTCCTAATGCTGCGGCGACTCTTCAGTACGGTTCCTCATGTTGTGGTGACTCCCAACCATACAATTATTTCTTTGCTACTTCAGAACTGTAATGTTGCTACTGTTATGGATTGCAGTGCAAATACCTGATATGCATATGGTCTTAGGCGACCCTGTGAAAAGGTAGTCCAACCCCCAATGGGATTGCCACTCACATGGTGGCTCTGAGTTATCTCTGTCCCAAATAAGACTGGGCTTAAGCCTAGAATCTCTCGTGTCATTTCACACAAAAAAAGACACAGTTCTCAGATTCATTTACCTAATTTACTAAATGTATCAGCCATCACAGAATGAAAGCGGAAGGGGCAGTCAGGAGCAGTGAAATCCAGATGTCATCTGTAAATGAGTCAGATGGCCAGTCTAGTTGTAAAAGAATAATTCCTACTACCGTTATGGCATGCAGTAGAGTCTCAATAAATCTTAAATGCTATTGTTACAAAAATCGGAAAGCCCATTTCCTGACATTCAGATAGCACAAATATAAACATATATATTGAGATGGTGTCTTAGTTTGGGCTTCTATTGGTATAATGAAACACCATGACCAAAAGCAAGTTCAGGAAGAAAGGTTTTATTTGGCTTATACTCCCAGATCCATAGTCCATCACTGAAGGACATCGGGACAAAAACTTAAATAGCTCCTGGACGCAGGAGCTGACACAGAGGCAATGAAGGGGTGCCGCTTACTGTTTTGTTCCTCATGGATTGCTCAGGCTTCTTTCTTATAGAACCCAGGACCACCAGCCCAGGGATGGCACCACCCACAAATGGGTTGGGCCCTCCCCCATCAATCACTAATTAAGAAAATGCCTTACAGCCGGATCTTATGGAGGCATTTCTCAAACGAGGCTCCCTCTTCTCTGATAACTGTAGCCCGTCTCAAGTTGACATAAAATTAGCTGGCACAGATGGCCTCTCATTATGTTATTCAGATTACCCTGGAACTCTGGAGCTCAAGTGATTTCTTGCCTTAGCTTTCTAAGTAGCTAAGAACCACAGGCAGGTGCATCATGTTGTACCAGATGGTACAAGATTTTTTTAAAGTTCAATTTATATGTTACTTCTTACTAGAAGCCTGCCTTGTTCCCCTTAGCAAGAAGTGATGTCTATACATAAACTAGTTTCTTAGGGCTAGTTACAAAGTGCCCATACGTGGCGGTTTGAAACAATACATGTGTATTCTCTCACATTTCTGGAGGTTAGAAGTTTGAAATTAAGGAGCAGAGTCCTCCTTGCCTCCATTAGTGTAGTCTGTGTTGTTCCTTGGCCTGGCTTAGAGATGTGTCACTCCAGTCTCTGCCTCTGCCCTCAACGGACTGGTGTCTCCCTTTTCACATGATGTTGAGATATATATATATGTGTGTGTGTGTGTGTGTGTGTGTGTGTGTGTGTGTGTGTGTACTAGTGGATCAAGGTCCTCCCTAAGTACCTTATTTTAACTTAATTATACCCAGGAAGACTCTGTCTTTTAGAATAGCTTTTCTTTAATCCTTTGACACATGATGTTTCTTTCTTTCTCTCTTCCTTCCTTCCTTTCTTCCTTCCTTCCTTCCTTCCTCCCTCCCTCCCTCCTTTCCTTCCTTTCTTTCTTCCTTCCTTCCTTTCTTTCTTTCTTTCCTGAGACAAGGTTTCTCTGCTCTAACTCTGGCTGTCCTGGTTCTCACTCTGTAGACCAGGCCGACCTCCAACTCACAGAGATCCACCTGCCTCCGCCTTCTGGGTGCTGGGATTAAAGGTGTACGCCACCACCGCCAGGCCATGTGATGCTTCTTGATCACACTCACCCTCAATTCTCCCCTATCATACCCCCTGGAACACCCCTCAACACATCTCCCTCCCGTGTTTACGGCCCCCTTTTATTTTTGTAACTCACTGAGTCGTTAGAACTGCTTGTTGAAATGTTAACCGATCTTGTGCAGGTCTTATGTAGGTACCCATAGCTGCAGTGAGCTCATGCGTGTAACAGGCATACAATATGCAGAAGACAGCATTTCACAGCACTCCTGCCCATCTTCCAGCTCTCACATTCATTCCACCTCCTGTCCTACAACATTCCCTGAACTTTGTGTGCAGGAGTGTGTGCACAGATGGCCCGTTTAGGGCTGAACACTCGACAGTCACTTATTCTCAGCATGTTGACCAGTTAGGAGCTTCTACACTATTGCCCACTGTAGAAAGGTTTCTCTGGCCAAGGCTGAGAGCAATGCTAATCTATGAGTAAAAATATAACTATTCAGAAGTCAACTTGGCAGCCTGTCCACCTAGCAAAAGTAGAAGGCTCCCTCCTGGGGCCTATGACTCCTTGAGCCAAGGGCTTTTGGCCAGGTTTATAGTACCAGGTATGAATTCCATCTGGTGGAGCACCCTTAAATCCAACCAGAAAGCAGTTGGTTACCTGTATTACCTTCATGCCGTGATTGCAACAGTGGGCACATCTTGCCAGGCATGTTGGTGTTGTAGCATTCAGGGTCAAGGGCCGAGTAAGACCTTTGATGTCTTTTTTTCCCCATAGCATCTTCCAGCACAGTGAAAGATGGCTAGCAGAGAGCAAGATTTTAGGTCATGTTTCACCTTGATTTCTTTATGTCCTGTAACCAAAGTGTGTTGTTTCTTTGGCAATACGGTCTCATCATCTTATTGTAGCGGGCAACTTGTGCTGCTTCAGGGAGTCTCTGGGTCTCCTCTGATCAGTAACTCATAGAGAAGTATTACACACTTAATACTGAGATTGGTAGCCCAGGAGGGCAGGGGTAGACCCTTTTTCTAAGATCACATTCTGACATACTTAAAAGTTAGAATTTCTCTGGGCAGTGGTGGCACATGCCTTCAATCTCAACACTCGGGAGGTAGAGGCAGGCAGATCTCTGTGAACTTGAGGCTAGCCTGGTCTACAGAGGAGTATCTCTGTGAGTTTGAGGCCAGCCTGGTCTACAGAGTGGGTTCCAGGACAGCCAGAATTATAACAGAGAAACCCTGTCTCGAGGGATATAGTTCAATCCACAGTACTCTCCAGAAATATTCCAAAATTTAACAGCTGCAATCTTAACTCTCATTTGATATCTTGTCGTGTGTAGCCTATTTATCCTCCCCTCATACATTCCAAAGAAAGAAGCCATTTCTGATTCACTATTATGTCTTTGGTAATACTTAGAAAGTGGCTGGGTTGGGACTCACGTCTCCCTTTTCTGACTCATGGCCAAGCTACTAGATTATAACATGCTATTTTCTGCCTAGTGTGTGCATCTGAGAGTTACTTGTGTTTCTGTTCTGACTCCCCCCTCTCCCTCCCACTTAAAAGAGTATAGGTCAGAAGGATGGGTTTGAAAAACTGAAATAGCTGCTTATGGTGACTGCAAGTGGTTCAATATTTACTAAAATTGGGTAAATTGGTTTCATTCTACCAGAGAGGCAATCTTGTTTGTCTTCAGTTTATAACTCCTTCTTTCTCTTTTACATTTTCAGCATCCTGATGATGTCCTTGGTGACAGTTGCTAAGGAAGTATTTTAGTATTGCCTACAGTGTTGGGTGGTGTGGTACTTGGAGCTCTCATTAAATTCTGTGCTAGTTTTCTGGTCTGGTAACTGGTTGTCAGTAGGGAGGTGATATGTGTTTATTTTTTACAGAATGACTTATCACATGAAATATTTTTTCTTTTTTATTGTCTTGAAGTGCTCCTCTTTGGTAAAAATAGGCCATCCCTTTGATGCCAGCATGGCGAGCCTGTGCAAGCTACAATGTTGGGGGAAAGGGCTGGAGTTTGATGCCAAGTGTCTGTTGTAGTACACCTATTGTGTGACTCCTCAAGGAAGACACGGAGGCAGAATCATAGGTGCAAACTCTGCCAGACCTCAGCAGAGGAGCTACCATCATAGCAGGTGCCATACACAACAGAAGAACCCTGAGCATCTGAGATCAGGTGTTTTTATTGATTCAGAACTCTTCAGGTGTTCTACTGATAGCATTTACAGTCAAACTTCCCCCAAATAAACCCAACACCTGCAGAAAAGACCCAGGTATCCCTTCACCCAACAATGAACAAAATAATTATTTTATACATAAATAAAAATAAACTTCTTCAATAAGTGTCTTCCTTGATCTCTCTCCTATCTCTTTTGAGATAGGATCACTCACTGAGTCTGGGATTCATCATTTCAGTGAAACTGGTTGGCCAGGGAGCCCCAGAGTCCTTCTGTCTCTGCCCCAGTGGGTGTACAGACACATGCCACCACGCTCAGCTTCTTATGTGAGTTCTGGACTCTAAACTCAGGCCTTCATACTTGCACACCAAGAACTCTGGTCACTCAGCCATAGCCCCAGACCTGAGCCACAGCCTTTTAAAGATATGTAGTTTAAAGGTTGAGACTAAACAATGGGTGATACAGAAAACTATGTTATCTGTGGTCATAGATTCTGTTTTTTTTTTTCCTGTAACATGGGATTAGTAATAGTTATATATGTTCTGTGTGCTTGATTGGACTGATATGAGGGCCATCTGATTCATATCTGTATTTGTAAGCTGTGCAATGCTATACAATGCTCAGAAGTATCCATCTTATTTACAGCTGGAATCTTAATAGTCATGACTCAGTCTTTCACTCAGATGTCAACGGAAGCATTCTCTTCTCTGGTTAAGACCTTGGTTGCCTCTACTGAATCATCATACTGCAGTATTTGAAAGGTCACCAGGCTCTGTGTATTTCTGTTCCATCCTTCCGCTACTTCTTATTTTGAGAAGGGAGGAGTTTGATCTTAATTATTAGGGTGACTAGGGTTTTAATTATTAGGTTGCCTTCTTGAAAACCTTTTTTTTTTTTAGGCAGATGCTTGATATGTAATCCAAGTTGGCCTTGAACTCTCAATCCTTCTACCTCAGCCAACTAAGTGTTGGGAATTTACACATGTATCATCTCGTCTAGCTTCAGATTAGTTATTTAACTGTTGCCAGTTTGGAACAGGCCAATATACTAATTTTGCTCCTTCGAGAAGTTTTGTGCTTGCTCTCACTTTGGTTTAGTCGACATGCAACTTTTGTCAGTGGTTAACATATAACCACTTGCCGGAGTGGAGCACACGCAGGCTCATGGACTTTGGCAATTCTTGGAACAATTCAGAATGCATTTAGTGACTGGTATATTTTAGTTTGAAAAATGTTCCACAGATGTCCCAGAAACTGATATCATTGCAATGAAATGAAATTTGTAATAAGTAATTCCTTACTTGACAACTCAAGCTATTTTCATTATGTAGCTTCTCTTGAAGAATTTTCGGCTTGCACATTTGGGACAGACTTTGTGAGTTAGTTCCCAGACACGGAGTCATTTTCCAGATCTGAGTACATCTTTCCCCAGCTGGCGTTCCTCTGTCAGTTCACGGTCCAGCTTCTCCCATGTGCTGTCAGAGTAAGCTTAGCTCACCGCTAACAAGAAACAGACTTCTTGTCCGCTCTTGGGAAAATGGAATGAAGTCAGATAATTTAAGTTTGAAATGATAAGAAAAGGAGAATTAAACTCTGGGCAGTCAGAAACCTCATTTTCGGGTTCAAATTTATTATTGGAGGGAAACTGAACCGAGGATACATCAGTTTTAAGTAGAATGCGCAGACTTGCTCTTTAAATGCCATACTACTGTAGGATGAGTCACTCAAGTAAATCAAGGAGCCAAAGCTTTGGAGGAGACAGCAGCAGCTCCATGCGTTTGAGCATCGCCACATGGACAGTCGGTCACATGCTCAGGGCTATTTCTCTGTTTAGATTTGGGTATCAAGTCTGGTTCTGGTTCTAGGAAACAAACCCAGCAAACCTACAGAATCAAGAATGACTCTAACAATTCCCTTTACTAAAGGGCTAATAATATTAGCCCCCCAAAATACCAAATTTTCCAGCTTTACCCAAAGAATCACCCTGATGAACACTGCAGCCACACTGCTTTATGAGACTAAGCAAAGTGACTGTTTACAGTCAAGTCCAAGTTTAGCTAAGCATGTACTGCATAGATTTGATCCAACTGTGTGTCCAATGTACCCCATATGTGTTCTTCATGTATTCCCAGGAGAACAATTTGTTGCTATTGAATTGTCTTAAGTGCATGTACACGTGTGTGCTTGTAAGTACGTATGCATACGTGTACATGTACACATTAAAGCCAGAGGTTGATGTTGATTGTCTTCTTCTTCTCAATCATGTTACACTTCCTTCTCCTCCTGTTCCTCCCCCTCTTCTTCCTCCTCCTCCTGTTCCTCCTCCTTCTTCTGATTGTTTGAGACACGGTCTCATTATGCAGCCTTGGCTGCCCTAAAACTCACCATGTAGTTTTGTAGACCAGGCTGGCTTTGAAGTCATAGAGTTCTGCCTACATTTGCTTTTAGAGTATTGGGATCAAAGGCACATGGCACCACGCCTACCTCCATTTTTTTTTTAAATACAAAATCGCTTACTAAATCTGGACATCACTGACTTGGGTAGCTTGGCTGGCCATCAAGCCCCAGAGATCTTCCAATCTTTGCCTGCCCAGTACAGGGATTGCAGTCATGTGCCACCCTTGTAAGAGGGGGCTTCCACTTCTTTGTGTGTAAGAGGGTATAGACCGTCCTAGTACCTCTCAGATGATGCTGCATGTGGCATTGGTGACCCTTTTAATAAGTCTCTTATTAAAATAATAGATCTCATCTCTTACCCAGAATGACAATCTATATCCACATCCCCCTTGATCTCCTAATCTAAGAACTTTCAGTGTCCTTTTAAGACACTACAGCAAACCAGTGAGCTTTGAGCAACTGTATTAACATGTTATGTATCAATTAATATGCTCCGTATTAACATCATCACCTTCTATGAATATCACCACATGAAAATTTGGGGCAGGCCTAGCAAAAAGCTAGTTAATATGCATGGACATGGGCAGCATGATCAGAGGAGATGAGCGAGAGTTTTGGAGGCTTATGGTCTCTGAACACTTAGGGCAAAGAATTCAGGCAAAAGCTACATCAAAGGTTAGGAAACACAGGGGAGAAATGAAAGTTTTGAGTAGAGTTTCTCAGAATACGGAGGGCTGTGTGTCCTCTCCTTCCTCACCGCAGGTGTGTGAGCGGGAGCTCGGCTTTCCTCTCAGCAGCCTCTGTTACGTTGTTTCGCTGACGACAAAATGCAAGCTTCAGAGTTTTTGGTTGTCACCCTGGGTCATAAACTGATAACCACAACTGGGAAGATTAGGAATTGAGTTTGGTTGCTGGGTCCCGTTTCATTTTCTTCGTCTTAGGCGATCCTCTTTCCTCCTCTCATAAGATGCTCAGTGAAACTAGTTAGCTCTGGAAATGTGTTGTGAGGTATTCACCAGAGAAGACTGCTCCGACATGGATGTAAGCCAATAGAAAGCCTTCATCAGTTGGCTGGCAACTACACCAGGTGTTTGGGATCCCAGTGTAGCCCCGATCCGTACTCAGGTTGAGCTTTAAGCACAAAAACCATGTTCTGGGTTGACATACTTCAGTTAACAAGAACAGTTAGCCAGGATCAGAACCACAGAAGCTAAAAAACAAGGTTAGTACATTTTGAGATTTTCCCAGAACTGTGTGGACTTTGATGGATTAGGCCTTTGTTTTAGTTTCCACAGGTGGTGCTGTCTTCATGCTGAGTCTTACAACCTGAATGACACTTCCATCATGGAGTCAGCTGTGCTAAGGTCTTAGGGCCTACTAAGGTGTGGGGTCCTGTTACAAATGAAGGATTCCTGTACCATGGCAGAAAACACACATCTTCCCAGTTTTCCTCTGTGGTTCCTGTACTGCTATGTAATAATTATCATATGCTAAGCCCTCAAAGGATTTCCTACTTAAAGAACCCAAGGGCAGGCATTAATTTCTCACTGATTTTAATGGGCATTAAATGCTTGTGAATCAGTCTTAGCTTGATACTAGTCAATATAGTCTTGTTAATTGTTTAAAGCAGTGGTCACTGGTATCTCTCTTTAATTAGAGTTGAATATACTGCTTAAGTGAATAGCAACCTAAGAGACCAGAGCCCATTAAAAAATAATAAAGAAAAGGGGGAAGAGGGTGTAAATAAATGCTAGAGACCAAAGCAAAAGTGAAGTTCAGTTACAGTAAATGGAGAAGTTATGATTGTATTTAACTGTTGCAAAAGATCTGGAGTCGTGAGAAATGAAGCCTTTGTCCTTTGCATCTACTGTACTCTAGAAGCTGAACATACAGGAGCAGCCTACTCAGCACTGTTCCGACTTTGAAAGCAAAATAGTTTGGGTGAGGCAGATTTAGAAGAGCCCTGTGAACCATGTTTAAGTTGTATGGGTGGATAGAAGGCTTTGTGAATTATATAAGCTGTTACTTCATCTACCACAGACAGGGAGGGATGGTGGCCTGCAGGGACCTTGAGAAAGCACTTTATTACCATTCTTTCAAAGCAGGAATGTAGCCAGAATACCCACTAGATGGTGCTCAAATTACTGTACACAGTTCTGTAATCTGCAGAATAAAAGATTAGAAAATGTTAGAACGAACAACCACACCACCACCAGCTGGACAGAAAACAGTATTCAATTGGACTTCAGGATATGAATATTTCATATGTTGAAAGAACTAACATGGCTATTAAAATTCTGTGTCACCATAATATCTTTGCTTAGCTGAGTGGTGATGGCACATGTATTTAATCCCAGTAATTGGGAGGTAGAGGCAGGTAGATCTCTGTGAGTTCGAGGCCAGTCTGGTCTACAGAGTGAGTTCCAGGACAGCCAGAGTTATAACAGAGAAACCAGGAAAAAAAAAAATGGGAAGGGCTTTCTTCCAGCCAAAATTGATGTTCTTGGTAGGAAATTAGATTCCAATTATTTATTTGTTTGTTTATTTATTTATTATTTTATGTGTATGGGCACATTAGTTCCTACATGTGTGTCCTGACGCTTTGGGAAGCCAGGGAGGGAGTTGGACCCCTTGGAACTGGAATTACAGATGATTGTGAGCTGCCAGGCTCTGGGAATTGAACCCTGGTCCTCTGGAAGAGCAGCCAGTGCATGAAATGCCTAGCCATCTCTCCAGCCTCATAGTATTTTTTTTTCTATCGAGTTTTAAAATGCATTTCTAGTGCATCAGTTACTGGGGAATTGCAAGACTATTAATTTACACTATTCTCCTAGTTTACCTCAGCTGTCAACTTGACACAGCCCAGAGTTATCGGAGAGAGCCAGCCAGTAATTAGTATTTCTCTGTGGTTCCTGCCTCCAGGTTCCTGTCTGGAGGAATTGCTGCCTGGCTTTTTTTCCAAGGTGGGCTGTGACCTGAAGCATAAGATTCAGTAAACCCTCTTCTCCCCAGGTTGCTGTTAGTCGTGGTGTTTATCACAGCAACATACAGCAAACTAGGGCAATTATCATATTTCCGTTGAGATTTTCCCCAGTTTACCACATGTGAAATTTTAAGAATACCATGTTGAAAATAGGAAAATATAGATTAATAATTCTGTTGAAGTAATGATTTTGGAGACAACAGGCAAAATAAAGCAACACAGATGAATAGCAATTGTTGAAGCAAGGAAGCAAGACTGAGCATTTTTGGTAGCACCTGAGATTGAATCTAGGTCCTCCTGCATCCTCGCCAAGAGCGCTACCATCGAGATACAGCCATCCCTAACACCAGATAATATAACCATTCATGGTTTCCAGACTATAAAGTACGATTTTTAACACAAGGTTTTTCCAGGCCCATCACTGAATGAATTGAAACGAAAGTTGGCTCCTTTTCATCCATCCGTGTGCTACCAGGGTCCTGGAGAAGTCTTATCTCACAGCGGTTTGATGCCATCACTAAGGCAAGGCTTGTCAGAAGTTCTGGAAAGATGGCAACTGCAGTGAGCACCTCTTTACTTTCGCTACAAATCCCACACCGCTGCTGCTTTTCTGCTGTAGATGTCTGTTCTGACGGCTGGGGCGCTGGCTCTTTGGAGTCTTTGAAGCTCCAAATTGGACCTTCTCTCCATACATTAACTGGAATCCCCTTTCACTGTTACCAAAAGGCCAACAATAATGCCCACAGCTACAGCGTTCACAAAGGCAAAATTATAAACCCACCTACACGTCAACTAGCAAAATTAATTAACAGTCACATAGTTGAATATTATACAACAGGGACAAGGAAGGAAAGTTAAAAACTATAAAGCAGATGGGTGTGTTGGATACAGCTGTCAGCTCAGCACTCAGGAGGCAGAGGCAGGAGGATTTCTGTGAGTTTAATATCAGACTGGGCTACATGGTAAGTACCGGGCCAATCAAGGCCGGTACAAAAAAAATCAAGAAGACCAAACCTGCAAACAATTATACAAAAGAAAGGATTCAGTTATAATTACAACTGAACTATCATAATTTGTAAGCTGAATGGTAGGTAGAGAAAGGATCATTAGAATATCATTTTTTTTTCTAAAAGTTTTGTCCTGAAACAGCATCTGAACTGGCCTGAACTCACTATGTAGCCCAGGCTGGCCTTAAACTCATGTTAATCCTCCTGCTCCAACCTCCTAAGTGCTGAGATTGTGGGTATGAGTCGCCACTCCTGGGTAATATATACTTTTTTTTTTTCTTCATATCTCAAACAAGTAAAAGGAGAATAGGCAGAAGGGAAGATGAGAAAGAGAAAAAGGAAGAAAAAAAGAAGAATGAGTGGTAAAGAGTAAACGTGAGAAGGCCAACGTGGAAATATGAAGAACAGAAAGTGCCTGAGTTCCTGGAAGCATGTGGCCGTGCAGGAAGCCATTCTTCAGAACTGGGTGTTGTTAACCCCTAATGGCCTAATGCTTGGCCCTCAGAATATGGCACTGTTGCAAGCGTTGGGGCTTCATGGAAGGGAGTTAGAGTGTAGAGGAAACGTCCTTGAAGGGCTATCAGGGCCCCGGCCCCTTCTCCCCTTTATTTGCTGGTCACCACACATCGCCTTGCCTTTCATCATTGGTCCAAATCCTCAGCCCAAATAAAGCTTCCCCCTGATAAAGGTAATTATTTATTATGTCGGAGTGACAGATGCTAGCACAGTCTCCGCTAGTGAGATGCAATGATGAAAGGGAAATTCGGGGGGTGGGGTTCTGTGGTCCGACTGCTAGGAAAATCAGATGTTATAGAAAGGATGGGGGAGGAGGCATTCTTTCAAATGGGCAGATTCAGTCAGCATGTGTCTATTAACACAGGGCTCTGCACTGTTCTAGGTCAGAGCCGTTAAGAAAGCGGCCATAAATCCACCTTTGTGGGTCTTAGACATCTGTCAGGTAAGCCCTTTCTGTGTCTAACCTATATGTATGTAAACTTTCTAGTAAGAAAGCTGAGAAGGAGAGAGATTTGTTTGCTGAGTGATTATGTATTGAATATTTTGTGTATGTTATACAGTGCTGAACGTGGAGACACAAGAGCCCCAGTCATTAAGTTTACAACCTTAGATCTAAACAGTTCAGTGTGTTGGAGGTCTGCACAGGGTTCCCTTGAAACACAGAGGTGGAGGTAGGGTGGCAGAGTTAGATCGTTGGGGGCCTACTACTACTTGGCCATAGAATCAATGATGTATGAGGTTTATGGTGAGAATTCTGAGCAATCAGTTTACTGACCTTCATTAAAGATTCTGCCTGTGGAGCAGATGCCTAAGGTTAGCCTTGTGCTCTGGGGCACTGGGAAGAGTGACATCCTAGACCATCTTCCTGGACCTTTGTGTGTGGCTTCTTAGCACCATGTTGCTACTAGAACTCCACTCCACTGCCTCGCTATTTTTAATGGTTTTGAACAATTGGCTACTTTATAAAGAAAACGATTTGTAATGTAATCTTTCAGTTTAATATTTTGACAAGAGCCATGTTCTGAAATATCTTGTTAACAAAAGCCCATGATACATCCTGCGAGATGCAATATTACATACAATCTGGACACGATGTACCTCGGTCTTAATGTTTCCTTTTCCTTCATGTCTTTTAAGATCCAAAGAATACATTAGGCCAAAGGGGAGTTATTGGTAGGAAAGTAGCTTCAGACATCCCATGGGGAGGGGAGGGGTTGGGTAGGTAGGTGTGCCACAACTGGGGAGGTGAGAGGGAACCTGGTTATTATGAACAAAGATACAAACCAAAAGACTATTGTCATCAGCTTGGGCCCAGAACTCTAAAGAACATCCCTCCCCTGACAGTGATAATTGTACGGACACAATATACTAAATTTAAAAATATAGACCTATGCATTCATTCAAAGATCTTTTTTTTTTTTTTTTGGTACTATGATAGTCACTAGGGCACAGTCTGAAGAAGTGTCCATGAAAGTCAGTCCATTGTGCTTACAGTAATTTTTACTATCAAAGAAGCAGAATTACGGTCTGTTAAACCTGAAGCCCAACTCACTGAAGCAATAGTCCTAGAAATTTGGCTTCCAAAAAATTGTTTTTCCAATTTCTGTCATACAAAGGTCTTGAGCTAGTGAAGATTTTCCATGATGGAAGCCACACATCAGAGCTGGGAAACCTTACAGCCTGTTTTACAGACTTTTTTTCTTTCTAACTCGTGGAAACCCCCAATTCCTGGTGTAGGAGAGGAAAGAAACGCTGCTTCAAACACTTTTCGATTTGCAGATGGGGTGCATGCTTTTCTGCCATGGGGATCTAGCTTAAGGTGGTACCAGAGATGCTTCTTTCAGTATTTTAAACAGAGGAACCTTCTTTCTGTAGGTCAGGAACCATGTTGGTGTTTGGAAGTTTCCAGAAATTCATGACTCTTGGATTGCTCTACCCTAGGCAGGATCTACCCACCTCCACTTTGGAGAAGTATGAAATTAGATTAGGGTAAATTTCTCTGCATAAGAATACTATGATTGGGAGTAGGTGTGTGCGTTTGCCTGTGCGTGTGCGTGTACATGTAATTAGTATCACTTTAAAAAGGTTGAGGCCTTGTTATGTTTCAGAGTAAAAAATAATATAGAATCTTTTATGATTTTTTTCTTTAAAAAAATTTTTTTTGAGACAGGGTTTCTCTGTTGTAGCTCTGGTTGTCCTGGAACTCACTCTGTAGACCAGGCTGGCCTCGAACTCACAGAGATCCACTTGCCTCTGCCTCCCGAATGCTGGGATTAAAGGAATGCCACCAATGTCTGGCCACATGGAGGAGGGGACACAGGACTGAAGATGGCCTCTGTGCATCAGGTGGGTTACAAGTGCTTCAGGATAACCAGACGGGAGGTGGACAAGAGATGGGGACACATACCAGTAGCCCTTGCTCACCATGTGAAGAAACATGGACAGCTGTCAGTATTCTGCACTCCACAGAGGTGCTGAGGAATATTAAGGTAGTCAGCATTTTAAATAATGTTTATTTGTTTAAAATAAACACATTTAAAAATCATCACTATCATCATCATCATCATCACCATTACCATCACCATCACCACCATTACCATCATCACCATCACTATCACTATCACTATCACCACCACCATCACCATGACTACCATCACCATGATCACCACCATCACCATCACCACCATCATCACCATCATCATCACTACCATCACCATCATCATCACTACCATCACCATCATCATCACTACCATCACCATCACCATGACTACTATCACTATCACCACCACCATCACCATGACTACTATCACCATCATCACCACTATCATCATCACCACCATCACCATCACCACCACCATCACCATGACTACCATCACCATGATCACCACTATCACTATCATCACCACCACCATCACCATTATCATCATCATCATCATCATCATCACCATCAATATCATCATTTTCTATGTTTTGATGTTTTTCCTACATGTCTCTCTCTGACACATGCATTCCTGGTGCCCAAGGAGGTCAGAAGAAGGCATTGAAACCCCTGGAATTGAAGTTACAGATGGTTGTGAGCTGCCATGTTAGGTGGTGGGAATCAAACCTGGGTCCTTTAATTGATTGGTTTTTCAAGTAAATGCACTCATTTGCTGATGTGCTAAAGCTTGTCCTTGGGGCCTGTAGAAGCTAGGCAAGTACTAAACCACTGAGCTCCATCCCCTGAGATCCCCTTTAAAAAATAAACTTCCTTTCTGCTGAGGACTGAGTTCAGGGCTTCATGAATGCTAGGTACTCCACTAACTGAATTATATCTTGCTGTGTAGCCCAGGCTAGCCCTGCACTTGAAGCAATGCTCCTGTATCAGCTTCCCAAGTGCTGGGATTACAAGCATTATGGAACTATGCTCAGTTTTTAAAAAGACCAGACAAAACCTTTATATTTGCAGAAGCATTTCAAAGGCAGTATAAAGAGATCCTGTTTGTCCAACACTCCCAAATGTTAACATCTTCCTTTCTCCCACAGCTCTGTGTGTGAATATATATATATATATATATATATATATATATATATATATATATGTATATACACACACACACACAGATAGATAGATATCTATATATCTATATCTATCTATCTATCTATCTATCTATCTATCTATCTATCTATCTATTTATCTATCCATACCAGCTGCTAGTATTTCCAGTGAATTTGGAATTGTCTGCTAATCAGAAAGGAGAACCACCACAATGCTGGGCTTGTGTGCACGTTCCAGCCTGAAGCACAATTGTGCAGGAACAGAGGTCCTCTGGAGTCAGCATAGTCACCTGGGGAGGTGAGAAACCTGGGACCAAGGCTGCATGCTAGACAAGGCAGCGTTCTCCCCCCATGGGACTTCCAACATCTTAGCTTTGTGTAGAAATGTTGGGCTTTAGTTCTGCCCCTAAGGTTACAGTCCACTCACCTCTAAATAGCTTTCTGAGCTCAGCCTTAAATGGAAAACTCCCCTTAGTGAGCGCACCTCCCCGCCCCCTTTACTTGGAGAGAGTCTTTAATCTTGCCTCCTGACTTTATTTGGAAAAGGACCCTGGCACAGAGGCTCCTGTAAACTCTAGGTGACCCTACACTTCCAGCTCTGCTCCTATGGTAATTAGGATGCCTATAGTACAACCAATTAGGTATTGAGCCATTGCCTTAAGGAGGCCTTACTTACTCTGACTCTGTAACAATAAAATGAGCTGTATACATTGACACGGTCTCCCAGGAAGCCTGTTTCTCCTGTTGGCTCCCAGCCTCTGCCCAAGATCTTTGAACCCATGACCGGTCCCTGCCTGCATTCTCCTCTCCTTCCTGAGGCTTAGCGTGGCCAATGTCTTGGCTATCCCCCAGGGAAGGTGAGTCAGAGGACAAAGGGACAGCAGCCCACAAGGGAGCAGCTATGTGTACTACTTCCAGATGAATCCTTACCAAGACATTGATAAATGACTGCTAAGTCTTGTTTTTCCAGCAGGAGTTTCCATGTGACATTGGCCAGACTCCATTTTGTGGCTTTTCCCTAAGTCACATGGAAACTCCATTTTATGGCTTTTTCCTCCTTTAGAACAAGACTTAGAAGTCAGAGTTCGATCCAACACTTGCCTACATTACTCAAGACCAAGATGAGTTATGCTAAGGTGTAAAACCCTGAGTGGAAACCTATAGTCCTCACACACTGTCCAAATACAACGTCACATACTGCAACAATTACCCTGATTTCCCAAGGCTCAGCTTGCTCATTTGCTTTGAAAACATTTTAATGATTTTGTCCTAAGGCATTCTCATGCTCTGCTGTGTGGGGTTGTCTGTATATATTTCTTACCAGATTATACATTTCTTGAGAGTGGGGCTTTAAACAGATGCTTTCCTATGATGCTTTAAACAGAATTTGCTCCAGTGTTTGCATCTCTCTGCATCAATTCTCATTGCACGAGTACTTCATTTTTAAACTGCGTTCATTTCACAACATCCAGACAAACTTTGACTAGTTAGAAGAAAGGCCAAGAAACTGAAGATCTCTTTATGAAAGTTTCTTGGAATTGAAAATTTATTGCTAGAAAAAAACTATGGAGAATTAATTTTCTATACCCAAATTGATGATGGTGATTCAGGATAATGATCTAAAGACATTTTGTTGGGTTATAGGGAGGGTTCAGAGGTTAAGAGCACTTGTTAATTTTACAGAGGACCCAGATTCGGTTCCCAGCACTCACATGGCAGCTCACAACATCTCTAACTTCGGTTCTATGGTTTCTGATTCCTCCTCTGACTTCCCTGATCTCAAGCATTCACATGGTCCACAGATCCACATGCAGGCAAAACACTCATAAAATAACCAAAAAATTTTTAAAAGACATTTTGTGTTTAGAATATTAAAATCAAGAATATTTAGATACCCTTATCAATATATTGAAAGCCATGTCATGTCAGACAATCATCTGACACCAAAGCAGTTGCTGTCATGGGCAGTGGATCACTTAACGCACTATTTGAAAAAAACATAGCCTTCCAAATGACACCAATGACACTTTTTGCTTAAACATTTAAAACTTACCATATAATTAGAAGGAAAGTCGAAAGGGGGTGGTGGTTAGGTAACGTAGTTAAATGGACTCCAGTCAATTGATCATATAAACAAAATCACCTTGAAAACTGTAATGTGCTTTATAAATACCAACATCACTATATAAGGAACATTATAATTGGCAAAATCTAGATTTAACATTCTGTACAAAAGGTTGGATTATATCTGCATAGCAGAAAGAAAACCCCTGGCTGGGGAAAAGCAGCTGCTCCTGTGGCTCCATTGCAGAAAGCACTGACCAACCTCCTTCCCTCACGAGTGTCCTCAGGAGAAGGTGACCTTGGTTCCAAGAGTTGCTTGTGTGGCCTGGGCATATGTGTGGATTGGGAAAGGTGGTATTGAGTGAGGAGGGGAAGGAGCCAGCATCTGTGAAAAAGGCTGGAGCATCTGTCTGGTGTAGTTGCTGCAGCTCTGTGGGACAGACAGGCTTGGGAAGAAAGCAGTGGGTGAGGAGCCCACTAAGGGAAGAGTTTGGAGTATATAATATACCACACACTTTGGAAATATGGACCTAAAATACTTAACCCCATGGAGAAAATCATTTTCACTGTAGAAGGATGGAATTTTTAGCTCGTGGATGCTTACTGATAGGTAATGCTTCATTGTTCAAAGAAGAGAAATTCAGAAGAGGTGACCCCACCCAAGTCAGGAAGGCCCTTTCCTTTCTAGCCAGACCTTAACACTTATACATAACATTTTATATTAATCAACGTTAGGCGGGTTCCTTGTTAGTGCATGACTTCTATGTTTGTGAAAGGTTGAGATCATTTTCCAATGAAGATGGCTAACTTTTAGATGTGATTATCAATCAATCAAGTTGGAATGAGATCTTGGCATCATAACAGTGTCATATTTACACCTTCTTCAGTTTCCAGAGCTCAGCCAACCGAAGGAAAATATTTTCATCAGGAGTCTCGATGGGAAAGCCAAAATAGAGAGTGAAAGCACATCTTCGGGGAGGATGATGTCATATGGCACAGGAAAGCCCATCTGGTTTCATAAATATGAAAGAGTTGAATTAAGTTCAAGGCCATTGTGGAGCGTCTGTTCTGGGCTACAGATGGGACAGAGGCAGAGTGCAAAACCCAGTGAGATGGTCTGCTCTATGTCAGGACCCCGTGGTTTAGGAATTTGACTCAAAAAAAAAAAAAAAGATATTCAGAGTAGTTTGATGTCAAATAGGCAGTTAAATATTGCCAGGATCTAGCTGGATTAATGTTAAATGACCCCTTCACTTTAGAATTTCTCAGTGAGGAGGTTGCTTGGACTAGTGTATAAAGTAAAAGTGGATTTGGGGTCGTTCTTGAGTTTTATAGACAGCCCTTTTTCAAGCTGGGTCTTTGGAACATCTCCAACTAAGGTGATTTGAAGTCGATTTGCCTTGCACAGTGGAGTTTACCCCAGCTTAAATTTAAATAGAGAATAGAGTTCTACTAAATGCTTATGTATGAATTGGAGATTATTAAAACTACGTATTTCTCATAATCTTTGGATGCTGAAAGTGCTACTATAAGATAAATTCTCAGAAAAGTTAATCTGACCAGAAATGAAGTACTTGGTGTTATGGTGCCTAGGGCAATTATCTATAAGATGTAGTGTTCAGAGATATAGCATTTATAGTTATTTCCACATGATTAAACCAAAGGCAGACAAAAAAAAAATCCCATATTCTTTTTAGTCTCTGATATCTGGATAGAATTCCCCAGGTGAACAGTTTTCCTGCTACTGTGTTTAGGTTAGGTTCATCTTACTTTACCAGCAAAGATACTGGCCTATCCTTGGGATTCTGTGCTCAGCAGCACACTTTGCTAGCCTGAGGGAGGAGGCCAAATTAACACATGTGTCTGCCTCCCATTGCTACCTTCTATATGTAATTGGGATGCTGAGAAGGTCCAGGCAGGACAAACTGTGTCCTGGAGGCTCAGGTGACTCCTATCAGGTCATTACTGCAAGGTGCGTGCATGCACGTGTGTGCATTAGTGTGTGCTAGTGTGTGTGTGTGTGTGTGTGTGTGTCTATTTATCTGTGTGGTGCTGCTGGCAGTCGGAGGTAAGAATTCAGGCAAAGATCGTGGCCCGGTAAAAAGAATCTTCATGCCATGCCTCCCAACGATTCAGAGACGAGACAGACAAATGAAGAGGAGTTATGATGTCAGGGAGAGCAGAAATCCCTTTTCTGGACATGTTCTCCCTGAGACCTCAGGAATCCATTTTCTGAAATCTCACTTTCTTTTACAATGTTACAAAGTCCTCTGTGACCCCTGGGGAGAGAAAGGAAAAGGCAGAAAGTTCCCACCAGTGCATCCAACTTCTGAGGTCAACTAGTGTCTTGAATTGGACCATTGTCTCCCCTCCAGTATATATTCTTCCATAATATATTGTTTAAATTTTTAAACCTTTATATAATCCTGAATTGTATGAGTTAGGGTTCAGCAGATGGCAGATGATGCACTCAAAAAAGGCTATGTCAAATGCTGTGTGCATGCGTGTGTTTGAGATTATTTACAAACATGTGGGAGGAGAGTGGTTTAGGGACAATCAGGAAAGACTCACTAGAAGTCAGTTTGCTCCTGTTGCTAGTCCTCGTAGAGACACAGGGACTGTTACCAGATCCAAAGGCAGAGAGCCATTTTGTGTCAGCTAATGAGATGTGCAGTGCCGTGTTGAAGGACAATGACAACCCATCAAGGTGTCAGCTTGGGACGCAAACATATTGATCTCACTTCCTTCTTAACTTCCGGTCTCCTTTTGGGACTGAGCCAGACCATAAGCACATGGCACAGAAAACCATTTATATATCCCATACAAATCAGTATCAGAGAGCAGGCAAGAGGGATTGAGTGATTTTTTTTTTTTTTAGGCGAGGAATGGGAAATGGAAAACACCCAGCATAAGAATGCATGCTCTAGTGTCCTGCTTCCTTATGTGTGAGAGTCGTTTGTATTTCTGGGCCTACTTCAGCTGTAGTTCGTTCATTCATAAAAGACAATTCACTTACCCATTTCCCTAGCAGAGGATAGGTTCTGTGTTTTACTGTTTTGATGTTCCTATGAATATTCCTGCTAGTGGTTTTTGATGTATAGGCACAAAATTTCTCTTGAAAATATTCAGTGCTTGGATTCAAATCTTGAACTGGGGGCAAACACAGGGGCAAAAACCTGACTTGTTTTCAGAGTAGTCGCATCAGGTCATCTTTTATCTGAAGCGTGTGATGCCTTCTGGACCCTCGATATTTTCAAACTTCGTGGTTTTGCTCTGCATTTCCATTTCCCTAGTTGTTAGTGTGGCTTGACATGTCTTCATATGTTTAGTCATTGTTTCCCCTGCTGTGAAAACACTTGTTCAGATTTCCCTCCACTCTTTCCTACTGTCTATTTATTTATTTACTTATATTTTTGGATGAGACCAACTATGGTACATCTCCAGCCCCGGACTTTTCTAATTACTTATATTTGGACAGTAATCTCCAATTTTGTGGATATTAATATGTACATAAACTTTATTTTATTATTTATTTATTTTAATTAAATTTTTTTCTTCTCTCATATAACTTATAGAATATATCCAGATCCCCCTCCTCCCCCCTCCACCCCCGGTTCCCCCTGTTTTTCCCAGATCGACTCCCTATCACCACTCACAAACATCCTTCCTTCTCCTCAGAAAAGTAATGTTTCCCAAGGGTTACAGCACAATCAGGGCATGACATAGCAGGACGGAATGAGGCCAGGCACCAATCCCTACATGAAGGGTGGGCCAGGCAGACTGGCAGAAGAAAAAGGGTCTCAAGGACTGGTTAAATGGTTAGAGACACCTCCACTCTAGCCTGTAGGAGTTTGTCAAGGATACCAATCCAGACAGCCATGAGATGTATTTAGGGGATACTAAATACCTACATGTCCTGTGTCTGTCACATGAGGCCAGAAAAGGGGGTTGTATCTCCTAGAGTCATAGGCAGCTGTGGGCTGTCTACATGGTGCTGCACACTGAACCTGGCCCCTCTGCAAGAGCAGTACACACTCCTACCTGCTGAGCTCTCTCCAGCTTCTTATGATTTTAAATGAACCCCTTCCCCCCGAGATGTAGTCTTGCTATGTTATTCTGAATAGCCTCCATTTAAGCCATCCCATCACTTTAGTCTCCTAAATAGCAGAGACTACAAGAGTACGC
Source organism: Cricetomys ansorgei (assembly GCA_026225945.1). Taxonomy (NCBI): domain Eukaryota; kingdom Metazoa; phylum Chordata; class Mammalia; order Rodentia; family Nesomyidae; genus Cricetomys; species Cricetomys ansorgei. The sequence goes on from JAMJFZ010001815.1 coordinate 11,764,000, forward strand.
CCCTGGGCTTGTATCTCCATGCATTGTTCAAGGACCTCTATGCACAAGCAACATAAAGACTATATATGTGTTCTGAAGGAATTGCTTATTTTGCTTGTCTGGAGTAGGTCTTCGACTGGCTGGAATGGATGTTTATAGATAGTGAGTAGAGGTTACCAGTCCTCTCCCATGAAGAGCCATTTATCCCAGGGTCAGGTAGAGTGGTCCATCTTTTCTCCATTGACTTGAGCAGTGGATATCTCACATGCTGGGTTTCTAAACAAGCATGGGACTGCTTCTGGGTTCTCTATTCTGTTCAGTTAATTTGCTTAATTCTATTCCAATATCACACTGTCTTAAGTACTATAAGATTATAATACTCTTTCCATTGATATACAGTCCAAAGACATACAGGTGAAATCTTTTTTTTTTTTTTTTTAAATCATCTTTGAGTCATAGTCACTTTCATATCCAGCCACTCTTCCTAGAATTACTAAGGTTCCTCCAAGAACTGTACATACTCCTTCTCTGGTTAACTTATTTGTTGCTTGGCAGTAAATTCATAGTAATTCAATTATTTGTTTATTTCTCTTTCCCACCAGACTATAAAGTTTAAGAGGGCAGAGATTTGGGGCTTTTTCCTCATGAAACACTGCCCAGTACTTCGTATGGTTAACTGATATTTCTAGAATGAAATAAGCCATGGTGATGTTTGGAAGGGTGTTTCTTCCTCCATGTACTACCTCTTAAGGGTACATTCTCTCTCCTGCTCTCTTGACCTTCACTGCTAGACTAATGGGAGCAAAGGGAGAAAGAATGGAAAGATTTTTTTTTAGATTTCTCTCATAGCCAAATTCTCAGAATAGGAAATGAAGTCAGGAGGGTGGAGCGGGGAGAAGGTGGCCAAGTTTGCCTTCATTTCTATGGGTGAACTACCCTGCCTGGAAAGGCTTGCTTTTCTCTGCTTTCCATAGTGAACATCGTTGGCAGGGGCTGGAGGTTATAGCACGCTCGCTTGGAAAGAACTTCAGCACATCCTCAGGCTTTAGGGTAACACACCCTAAACTGGGGAAGAATGGGGATGCACTTCTAACTTACCAAGTATGGCAACTAAACTCTCCACTGTGTAACGCATTGTAGAACACAAGTCCTGGAGTGGCAAAGTCAACTAAGGGTGAATGCCATCTGGGTTAGACTGTCTGCAGCTGGTATTGTTCAGCACAGGCACTGAATGGAACAGCGATGATTCATGGAAATTATGGTGCAAAAGGTACTCTGTGCTTTATTACAGGATAAACTGGGGATCCAAGCCATTCTGGAAGGAATGTGTATACAGTTTTCAGACGAGTACTTGAAGTTTAAGTCAGAATCACATTTGATTCAAACCATCTGTTTAATGTGAAGCCAAACCCAGCACTTTATCATATGTCTCTCTAGTACTCATCAGTCTTGTTTCATAAATATTTATTGAAGGCTCTCGGAGCCCAGGAACTGTGGTTATAATAATGTCACAGTAGCCCCTGTTTTTGACTGCATATGGTTTAGTGAAAGTAAAAATGTGTTTGTGTATATTTTATTCCTTTTGTGAGGTCAGTCTCTGTAGTTTCCAGGGCTGAGTATGATATTAATCCATTATTGTTGATGAAATGAATGTACGAGATAGCTCATTCACTGAAAGCACCTCTGAAATGTCCATATCATTGTGCATTAGTTATTACTGCTGTCACAGAGATATCTGGATTTTAATTGCCTCTGGATACAGAAAATCATTTTCAGCGTGCAGTGACCCACCCTGGTATTAGAAAATAGTAGGAAGGCTGGCATGGCTGAGAAGTCTCAAGCTATTTTGTTCTCTGAGATAAAAAATAGGTTTTTAAGGGGCTGGAGAGATGGCTCAGGAGTCAGGAGCACTTGCTGCTCTTCCAGAGCATGCAGGTTCTAATCCACAGCACCTGCACGGTGGATCATTATAGTCTGTAACTCTAGTCCCAGGGGATCTGATGCCCTCTTCTGGCCTCTGTTGTCACTGCATGCCAAAGGTACACATACAAGAAAGCAGACAAAACACCCATGCACAAAAATAAAAACAAAACCAAAATAGGCTTTTGACCTGATGTAAAGGCAGCTATTAAATGACACAATAAGATCTTAGTAAAGATAGACATACTTTTCTAGTTCTTTATGAATTGACTAATTCATAAAAGTGATATTAGTTACTTAATATTTTAATTAGAAATTATTTACACTAGTTACTTCATATCTTATTTGAAAATATTCTGGCAGGTGTTTTAGATAAATAAAAGGGGATGTCCAAAAAAGGAGCTTAATATCAAGTAGCCACGGAATTCTTAACAAGCCACAAGTGATGGTCATGAACTATTTGAAACCACATATAAAACTGGCTTATCTGTGTATTATCTGTGCATCAGGAGACAATTCATCACATTTTCTATTAGTTCACGAAACATGAAAACCAAAACATGAAGGTCCTCTTTAGTAGAGGAATACAGATATACAAAAAATAAATGGAGCATGGTGGCACATGCCTTAAATTCTAGCATGGATGAGGCAGGAGCAGGCAGATTTCTGCCACTTCTTAGTCCAATCTACACAGCCCGTTCCAGGCCAGCCTGGTCTACATAGTGAGACCTTGTCTCAAAAATAGAATATGGAAAAAGTAATGGCACCATATAGTAATCATAAAGGATGGGAGCAGGGCATTCACGTGAACGACATAAGCGGCGACAATGAACTCTTTTATTGCGAAATATTTGCCAGTTTCCCAAGGAAAAATTTCATTGCTGATAGTAATAAACATTTTCATAATTTACAATTATTAATTTGTGAGCTGATTTTCCAGTTTGTGTAAGATCTTTTTCTCTAATATATTGTCATTCTTTAAATTCCCAATGGTATTGTCATTTTGATATTAATGGTAAACCTTTTATAACTGCAGAATAATTGTGAACTTTTTTAGATGCACAATTTTATTTTTTTATATAGTCAGATCTTTAGATTTTTTTTTTTTGTGATTTCACTTAAATTTTCATTGTGTCCTTAGGTTATTCATGTGTATCTTCTCTGTTCCAGTTTCTCTTTTCCCCTTAAAGGTAGTTTACGTTTTCGGGAGTTTCTTTGGGCTTGGGGATGTCAATTGTGTACATGCCACAGACAGGAAGTGTGTACCCTACTGTCATCTTAGTGAAAGCAAGACAGTGAGAGGGTTGGCAGAATGGAGCCTCTTTAGCTTTGTTACTTGTCAGACAACCCGTGGAAGTCACCTTTCTTTTGCTTATGTGTAAACTGTGGCTAATAATAGAATCTACTTTGTGTGGCTTGAGAATAAAAATTGTCATATAAACTGCTTATTTACAGGTTCTGGTACAAAGGACGGCCAGCCAGTTCAGTCCATTTTAGGTGGGTATTTAGAAGCTTCAAAGTGTTTCAATACAGTATGCATTTCTATTTTTTTCTTATTCCAGGCAGGGTTTCACTGTTGTAATTCTGGCTGTCCTGGATCTCATGCTGTAGACCAGGCCTGCCTCTACATGATGCGTTTTCCCAGCCCTTCCCAGGACCTCTACCCGTGGCTTCTGTGAGGGAGACACGCCGCCTAGGGGCCGCGGATACGAACGCACCGCGAACCGCGCAAGGCGACAGGGCTCTGCGGTAAAAAAAAAAAGGGCCGTGCAGTCGGCTTCCGGCATCCTACAGCACCCCCCCCACCCCGCCCCCGAGCATTTCAGCCTTTGGTCCCCCGCATTGCAGCCCACTTGCCCGACATTTCGGGCAAACCCTGCAGATCCCTCGGCTCCCTCGAGCCCGTGCTCGGATGCTAACGTCTGCACTCAGCATCGCAGCACCGAGCCCCAACGCTGTCCCCGCGCACCGAGGAGCAGCCTAAATCCTGCTAAAACGGAATCCACGAACACTCGCATTCAGGACACTTCACTTCGGACATTGTGGCTCAGCCTGTAACCCTAGCAACTCGGGAGGCTGAGGCAGGAGGATCGCCGTGAGTTCCAAATCAGCTTGGGCTACAGTGTGAGATCCCGTCTCACAGAGAACCAAGCTCCGCAAACACAACACGACAAAATAATACTAATAAAAAAAAAAAAAGAAAAACCAAAACAAAACAGCACAGACATAACCCGTGAGACACGCACACCCTGAGGCCGCTCTCCACAGATCCCGCACAGTACTGCGGCTGACCGGACGCCAGGGGGCGGGATCTCTGCGTCACACTTCTGCTTCCGGTCCCAAATGAACACTCCCGCCACTTGCTAAGAGCGGCTGTCAGCGCGGGTGTTTCCTCCAGTTCGGTTGCTGGCTGCTGAAGGAAAATCCTGCGGGTTATTTGGAGCGAAGAGAAATCGTGGAGTTGGAACCGTGCAAGTTGACCTGGCCGGGCCGATTCACGGGTGATGTTTTGTTTTTTTGAGGGGGAGACGCGGCCCGGGAAGGCTCTGTGTTCCGGGCGGGAACTTGAGGCGTTTTTGAATGTTCTGAAGCCTGGATTCAAAGAAAACACTCATGACCCTGTTCCCTAGAGTTATAACATGGTCAGTAAGTCTTTTATCCAGGAAGAACCTACTTTTCTCTCCCCCAATTTAAATAAAATCTCATCTGGTCTTGGATTCGCAGGTGTCTGAGGGTGAGACCCAGTGAGCAGACAAACACCACTGGACTGCTCTCCTGCTAAAAGGGCCACCACCTGCATCCCTAGCTTATCTCCTCCCCTGTTATTACAGATGTGTTGTAGGAAATCTATTAAACACTGAAGGACATCGCCTAGGTATAATCACTTTTAACGTTCCATGCATGCCTTCAGTATTTTGAGTGTGTGTGTCTGTTGCTTTCAGCTGTTTTCTATCATTTTAACCATTTCCCTATCGTTTAAAACATTTTTTAAAAAATGCACTTCTTTCAAAAAGGTGGTCAAGATGCAGTTCTCAGGAAGGATTCGGAAGAAGCTGAGGTTGGCAGGTGACCAGAGGAATGCTTGTTACCCTCACAGCCTTCAGTTTTACCTGCAGCCACCTTCTGAAAACATATCCTTGACAGAGTTTGAAAGCTTGGCAGTTGATCGAGTTAAATGTAAGTGGCTTTTACATTCAGATGTTTGTATTGAGAGGAGCAGTTATCATTACTGGCAAGGTGCAAAGGCAGTTTGTCCTTATTCTGAAATACAGTCAATCCATATTGGTGATTTGCTGTTGAGGGTTTCTTACTCATCTATTCACTGTAAAATGCAGATAGAGTACTACTGTTCCAGGTGGCAGGGACTTTGTGATAAATAACATAATTTAGTTCTTTGTTGAGACTTATCTACTATGTGGAGACACACAGGTAGTGTAGACATACGTCAGATTCCTTTCTGCTTTGGTAGGAGTAAATGTTAATGCTCCTGGAGCATAACAGTGAGAGTAACTAACTTAGTCTAATTAAGTAAGGCTTCTTAGAGAACCTGAAATCTGGTCTGGTTTCTGAAGAATGAGTAGAAAGTAGGAATCTTCCGACAGAAGGAGTGGAGGGCTTTTCCAAACAAAGATAACGGCCTCTACAAAGGCTTGGGTTTTCCGTGACTCGTTCAGGATGAGTGGAGGAGTGTGAATATCTGAAGGTATGTTAGGCCATGCGGGATTCCAGTGTAAGAAGGGTGTGCACTGCACAGGCCTCTTAGCCTCTGTGTGTGGATGAAGAAGTGAATGAGTTAGACACGAACTGGGACAAATACTAGCACAATCTTCAGAGTTTATGTTCCACAGTATCTTTGCTGGAAAATGAGGAGACAGATACTGTTAGTTTCTCTTAGAGTAGCAGGGTGAAAGCGTTGACACGGAGGAAGCACTCATTACTGTCCAGTATGAGTGAAGGCAAAGGAAAAGAGGCTACAGCAAGCTTAGCAGTGTCAGATGTTTCACAGGATTATGGTGGTGATTGAAAGGTATTGCTTGGCTTTGTCACTTAAGGGGTGAAGTGGTAAGGGCCCCGTTAAGGTAGCCACAGTGGCAGTGATCGGAAGGGAAAGACTTGGGGCAGACTAAGGAGGTGTCATTAACAGGATCTGGTGAGCGATTGGATGCCAGGAGTGAAGGAGCTGGCGCAGAGGGCCTGAAGTGCTTGCTTGGGTAGATACTGCCATCTACCCACTACCTATCTCCATTAGATGGGTTTGACAGGAAGAGGAGGGGGAAGTGGAGATGATGTGGTTTGGATACCCTAAAAAGATGGAGCCGGTGGAACACGGGTCCCTGTTTAGGAGGCGGTGCCAGAGGTTCCGATTTCTGGAATTAAAGCATGCCTCGAGGGAATTTATGTGAGGAAGGCTTGAAACTGGCTTTAGGATCCTTTGAGTGGTTGTGGCATCTGTCCAGGATGGCTCCTTTGGGATGCCTTTTGCTGCTGTGCTGTCTCTGCGTCATCAGGAAAGGAGGGCCGGTTTTCTTTTTCTTTCTCTCCTCCTTTTCATCTTACTGCCATGCTGAGTAAGTCAAGGTAGCTCCAGACTGCAAACAAGGCTTTTCTTCATGCTGACACACAGGCTTTTTCACTTCTCAGCATTGGAACAGCAGGAAGGATCATCCACCATTTCTCTGTCTTCCCTAGCTGAGGATCTCTGGTATTGATTTGTATTTTCTGCACGTTGGTGGGGTTTAATCCCCTTACAAACACAATTCATGTAATGTACTTTCAGAAAACAAAATTGCTAGCACTGTTACGTTTGAAGAACAAATAATCAGAGAATTGTTGTCCATAGGTTTTATCTTTGATTTTTTAAAAATTGTCTCGGATTTATACTTTTTTCTCCCCCCCCTCCCCCAGTGCTAAAAGCAATTGAGAATCTTGGTGTGAGCTACGTGAAAGGGACAGAACAATACCAGAGTAAGTTGGAGGCCGAGATTCGAAAGCTCAAGTTTTCCTACAGAGTAAGTAACAGAGAGGCGTGGAGGGAGAGCCATCCCTTCATTTTGTGTGTGTTTATATTACTGACCATCAGTTGTGGGAAAGGTCTGTACTAGGCACAACTTCTATAAAGATGCATGTCATGTAGACTGAAAGTTCACAGTCTGTGGAGGTGACTGACATGTCATTAGATGGTTATACTGCAGCAGTTTCTTCACCCTCAGGACTGTTGTCCTTCCGGTCGATTTCTTCTTTCTTTTGTTTTTTTTTTGGCTTTTCAAGACAGGGTTTCTCTGTTGTAACTCTGGCTGTCCTGGAACTCACTCTGTAGACCAGGCTGGCCTCGAACTTAACAGATCTGCCTGCCTCTGCCTCCCAGGTGCTGGGATTAAAGGCATGTGCCACCCTGCCTGGTCCCCCTTAATTTCTTGCAGGACTATCCTGTACATCGCACACGGTGCTTAGTAGCACCCTTGCCTTCCCACCACTATCTGACTACAGAGATCACCTGTGCATTTTGTATCATACAGGTGATACATGCTGTTACTTCCTTTTTATTCCAGGAGCATGTGCAGTTGCCTGGCTGGCTGGGAGTGCTGGGGGGTGGGGGCGGGAGTTTAGAAGGCTTTCCAGAGGATGAGATTCTGGAGTTCTGGAACTGCTTTTTTTTTTTTTTAAGGTAGTTGTTCCACAGTCCAAGCTTTCTTTGAACTTGTGATGTAATCCAGGTTGGCCCCGTGCCTTTGACCCTCAGCTTCTGGAATGCTGAAGCAGCAGGTGTACAGTATCATGTCTGGCTTGAAACTGACTCTTAACAGATGTTAAAAATAACATTTTTTGGCTGGATGATGGTGGCATATGCCTTTAATCCCAGTACTTGGGAGGCAAAGGAAGGTGGATCTCTGTGAGTTTGAGGCCAGCTTGGTTTACAGAGTGAATTCTAGAACAGTCATTTTACAACAGAGAAACCCTGCTTTGAGAAAACAAAAAACCCAAACAAACCATATATATATTTTGGAAGGATAATATGCCAGCAGCAGGTTGATAGGGTTGTCTTGGACAGGAGAGAACAACAGCCTGGGATGATGAGAGTCGGAATTTATGAGAGATGAGGAAGATCAAAGAAATATTAGTGTAGACTGAAAAGATTTTAGTGGCTTATTACAAGGGGAATCTGGAGAGAAAAGTCACAGTAGCCAGATATAGTGAGGACAGTGCATTAGTTAATTTTCTTATCGGTATCACGAAATATCCGATAGAAGTGACTTCAGGGAGGAGAGGTTTTACTCATGGTTTTGGAGGTCATACTTCTTTGTAGAGGTCAAGGCATGGCGGATTTCATATTGGTAGGAGCCTGCTGTTGGGGCTCTTCACCTCACCGTGGCAGACAGGAAGCAGAGAATGCAGATCAGGTGGGTGTAACCTTCAGAGGTTTGCCCCTAGTGACCTCCTAAGGTTCTACCACTGCCAGACCAGCACTACCAGCTTGGGTACCAAGTGTTCAGACACCCGAGTCCGTGGGTGACATTCCGCATTCGCACCGGAACAGTTTTGTGGTGGTAGTGATATTTTAAGGTGTGACACACAGTAAGAGAAGCTAGTCTTGGAACCAGGATGTTGAGCCTTGTTCTAGAGGTAACTTGGACTGGACAGGCCTGCAACAGTTTCTTCTGGACATCTGCATAGGTAAGTCTGGACTTAGAAGACACGTTTAGTGGGAGTGTAGGCTTCAGAGAAAGTGGGAGTCAACAAGACTAAGTGAGAATGCACAGGGAAGTCATCAGAGAGGGTGATGTGGCACAGGATGTGGAGGGCACTAGTAGTTAAGGTGAGTGGAATGGAGGAGTCTGGGAAGGGGAAAAGGAAGGAGCTTCATGAGAATTAGTGTCCTAGCAGCCAAAGAAGGTTGGAGTTTGGATAATAGTGATCATATTAGTAATGGCAACACAACAGAGCACACCAGCCGTTTTTTTATGGTTATTTTGTGCCAAATTTGGCTGTAAGTCCATTACTTACATTGGCCCATGTAGTTTGTCATATGAGCTAGATACTGTCCTATTTTATAGATGAGGACATGGTTTTCTTATACTTCATGCTCATAAGATGGTAAATGGTAGAGCTGAGATTCTAACGGGGGTATTTTAATCCCAACACTTTTTAGAAACGTAAGGCAGAGTGTGCAGTGTGAACTGGATTTAGCTTCTGACTGGGCCCTGGTAGATAGGGCAGAAACCAGAGCAGCGACAGAGGTGGCAAGATGGTAATGGATACTCTTGTAAGATGTTTAGCTTAAATTACGGGGGAGGAGTGGACAGAACATAGATGTTTTAGGAAAAAGAGAAGGTACATATATACACACAGATATGTGATATACATGTGTGTTAATTTTATTTTTTATTTGTGTGAGTATTATATACATATGCAGGTATGCTCACCCATGTTGCTACATGTGGCAGAGATTCTTCAGTCATTTTTCCACATTTTTTTTTTTTTTCCCTTAGACAGGATCTCTGTGTAGTCCTGGCTGTCCTGGAGCTTGCTATGTAGACCAGGCTGACCTCAGACTCACAGAGATCCTCCTGCCTCTGTCTCCTGAGTCCTGGGATTGAAGGCCTGTGCTTTTATGATGCCCAGCTTCACATTATTTTGTGAGACAGTCTCACTGTACCTGGAGCTTGCTGTTTCTGCTAGACTAGCTAGCAGTGAGCCCTGGGGATCTCCATGTGTGTGCTTCCCAGTGCTGGGGTTACAGGCACGAGTTACCACACCTGGCTTTTATCATGGACTGGAACTCAGCTCATGCTTGTGTAGCAAGAACTTTACCCACTGGTCCATCTCCCTAGCCCAAAATGTGTTTATATTGTGTTTATAAGCCAAACAGAAATAGCTTGACTTGTAAGGAACTTGAAGATAGCTCATGAAAGCACTAGATAAATCAAGGGGTGTCAGAGGCAACAGGAAATAAGTTGGAGGTTTCAGTTATTGGACAAGGAAGGAGAGATGCTGTGTCTGTGGAGATAGAAGGAAGGCAGCAGATGCTGTGTCTGTGGAGATGGAAGGGAAGGCAGCAGATGCTGTGTCCATAGAGATGGAAGGGAAGGAGAGATGCTGTGTCCATGGAGATGGAAGGGAAGGAGAGATGCAGTGTCCGTGGAGATGGAAGGAAAGGAGAGATGCTGTGTCCGTGGAGATGGAAGGGAAGGAGAGATGCTGTGTCCGTGGAGATGGAAGGGAAGGAGAGATGCTGTGTCCGTGGAGATGGAAGGGAAGGAGAGATGCTGTGTCCGTGGAGATGGAAGGGAAGGAGAGATGCTGTGTCCGTGGAGATGGAAGGGAAGGAGAGATGCTGTGTCCGTGGAGATGGAAGGGAAGGAGAGATGCAGTGTCCGTGGAGATGGAAGGGAAGGAGAGATGCTGTGTCCGTGGAGATGGAAGGGAAGGAGAGATGCTGTGTCTGTGGAGGTGAAAGAGAAGGCAGCAGATGCTGTGCTCATGGAGATGGAAAGGAAGGCAGCAGATACTGTGTCCGTGGAGATGGAAGGGAAGGAGAGATGCTGTGTCCAGGGACATGGAAGGGAAGGAGAGATGCTGTGTCCGTGGAGAGGGAAGGGAAGGAGAGATGCTGTGTTTGTGGAGAGGGAAGGGAAGGCAGCATACCACGTGGCTGCACTATCTGAATGCTATTGGGGAAGGTGCTAGGATAGAGGCCTGGGGACAGTTGGTAAAGACTGAAGTTGCTTTTCTAAGAAGCGAGGAAAGAAATGCCTACGTATCAATCCAGGTTTTTTATAGGCTTTGTGCTGTTTGAATCTGGAGTGTCTCCTATAGTCCCAGGTGTTATTAGCTTGGATCTCGGCTTGGTGTACTTGAAGGGAGGTGGAATCTTTGAGAGGTGAGAATGAGGCCTAGTGGGAGGTTCTGGTTATTAGAGCATCCATTGCATTGTGAGACCCTTGGCTGCTTCCCTGCCACACCTTTGCAGTGAGCAGCTCTGCTTCAGCACGTGCTTCCTCCCATGATGCTCCCCTCCACCACAGGCCCCAAAGTAGCAGAACAAGTGACTGAACTAAAATCCCTGAGCCTGTGAACCAAGAATGAGCCTTCCTTCTTTTAAATGGCGTATCTCTCCTATTTTTAGACTAACCGAAAGCTAACTTTGTTCTGGAAAGTTAGTTGGCCTCTTAGTGCCTCAGTTTCCTCATCTTTCAAATAAGGACACAGGACTTTGTTACACCATTGAAAAAAGTGTACTTGTAGCTGGGTGATGGCGCACGCCTTTAATCCTAGTGCCTGGGAGGCAGAGGCAGGTGGATCTCTGTGAGTTCGAGGCCAACCTGGTCTACAGAGTGAGTTCCAGGACAGCCAGAGTTACAACAGGGAAACCCTGTCTCGAAACAAAGAAACAAAAAATAATAAATAAATAAATAAATAAAGTGTGTTTGTGTCTTTGAACCGTGTCTGTACTTAGTTAAGTACGCCAGGCACACATTCAGTCTCCTTTTTTTTGGGCGTGGATAAAAATTCATTGACATTGATAATTGTGTACTTAGGGTTAAGGACTGAGTTTCATATTTTACATTCCTATAGTTGTGTGTTTTTTCTCTGACAGTGCTCAGCACTTAGAGAGGCTGAGTGTGGTTATGCTGAGTGATGTAGAGTGTAGTTATGTGTTTTAATTTAGAATTACGAATAAAAATACATGAAAGACACGAGGGTCGAATTTTAGAAGTGATCGAGAAGGTGACTGTCCTGGGTGTAAGCTGGGGAAAAAAGTTAGGAGGAATGACTGACAGGAGGAGATAGTCGGGCCCAGCCCAGGATCGTCAATGAGACGGTATCATTCTGTTTCACTTGGATGTAGCTGAAATAAAATGATAGCTATCCAGGAAAGCGTATTAAGAAATGTGTTTTTGAAACTACTGTTTTACCCGTTTGGCTGTGTTGAATGAATGAGCATCTCTTTACACCTCCTGTCATGCTAACACATTGTTCTTCTGGTTTTGTTTTCAAGGAGAACTTAGAAGATGAGTATGAGCCACGCAGAAGGGATCACATCTCCCACTTTATTTTGCGCCTTGCTTACTGCCAGTCGTGAGTACATACGTGCATCCTCATGCTCAGATTTGGTCTCGCAGGTTTATAAATCCGCGCCTGTGACGTTGGCATGTTTTTGAACCGAGTGTAGGAAAACTCAGAATGATCTCGGGGAACCGGTGTGTCATAGGTTACACATCACTTTGAATACTGTCTCTTTGAAAAAAAGCATACTTTGAAATAAGGCGTTTTACTGGAAAATACCAAAAAACAAACAAACAAACAAAAAAACGTATTGCAAATTTGCTGGATTAAACACTTTTTAGCCTAATGAGAGAGGCTCTACATTTTGGGATTTAAATTTATAAGGGATTTAATTAGGAAGATGACTTTTGATACTTTTTCTTGAAAAAAGTGGTAATGTTACTAAGGAACATTTACTCAAACATGTACTTGAATTTTATAAAAGTTTTCTAATTTGAGATGTAAGAGCCTCTTACATTCTAGATATTTTCAGTTGGTAGCTGGTTCTTATAGCTCAATGCTGCCACCCAGAGGGAAAAGGAGTTAATTGCTTCCCTCGCCCTTATCAACTTTGGGTCAAATTTCAGAGCTATGGTTGTTTCTTTTTATAAATCACGGTATTTTTGTCTCAAAACTTGAGACCTAGAGTTTTGGCTATATAGAGAAGCATATGTAGTTTATATAGCCTACAGTCATTGAATTGCTGGTAGTCTATAAAAGTCACCTCATACAAAGGAAATTATATTTTACATGCAGTGTTTTATGATGTAATGTGAATGCCAGCTATGCATTTGTCTTAGGGATTAGTGTATTTTTATCTTGGCTTAAAAATGTTGAAGTATACAATAAAGCTTACACTTTTGGTTGACAAAGTTTACTCATGTTAGTCTGTTCAGAGATAAAATTACTTTTAAGATTTTGGTGTTTACCTGACATGGACAAAACCCCCTGAGGAAGAGGACTGTCTCACTTCTCAGTGTATTCGACTCTTCGAAAGTTACTTTACATGCAGTGTGCTGTCTTTTATGTTAGTCAAAAACTATGCAGGCTTCCTCAAAATAGTCAGTTTTAACCCCTTTTACAATAGTCCTGTGTTTTTAACTTATATTTCTGTTTCCATTTTAGTGACGATCTTAGACGGTGGTTCATCCAACAAGAAATGGATCTGCTTCGATTTCGATTCAGTATTTTACCGAAGGATAAAGTTCAAAATTTCTTAACGGATAGTCATTTGCATTTTGAGGCAGTAAGTCTGTGTATACAAATGTATATATGTTTTTCTACTTTCCTTTCCCTTTGTTTTATTTTTATTTTTGTGAGACTGGGTCTTACTATAGAATCCAGGCTCAGGCTTAGGGCAATTTTCGTGAGTGCTGGAATGACAGCATGTTACCATTCCTGGCTTGTAAGTATATTTTTACAGTTTTTTGAAATTGTTCCCTCTGTTACCGTCTCCTTTTAAGTACTGATATTAATAAGTAGAGTTCAGGCTCTTTATGTTCTTTTAGTGGGTACCCAGCTCAAAGACTAGCTGACAGCAAGTAATTGAAAAGTATATGAAGTCTAGAGAAGGTTGTATTTCATTTGAAAGTCAGTTCATAAAATCTGTTTGAATAGATTAAAGAAGTAGCTTTTGCAGTGAATTAGAGTGAGCTGCATTTTGCAATTATATAAAACAGAAATGTCTTGGAAATTTAGCCCAGAGGAGTATTATAATTGTGCATAGAAGTAGAAATTATGTCCTGGGTGGGTCTGTGCTGCTGGGAAAGAGTGTTTCTGGAAGGTAGTGCGGCTGTCCCATGGTAAGGCTTCTTACCAATCAGCCGTGCTGCAGAGGACAGAGGTCCTTGCTTTTCAGAAATTGTTTTCCCACTTACTGTTACAATTTTAGTTAAATTTGGTTGCATGAGGAGAGTCAATAAGCAGTGTCTCCTATGTGTTAGTAGATATTTTGTATAGTCTCTTCCTTATATGTTCCCCTAAATAATGTCCCCCTATCATTGTTACCTGCTAAGTCCTATAGGCTCATTGAACCTAATGTCTTCTATTTTGATTTTAGCTTTGGTCCTTGGCGAAGTCCATTATTGCTGTCGACAACACTTAATTTGTCTTAAAAAAATTATTTTTTATTTTTAGTCATGTGTATGTGTGTCTGTGCATGGGTTTTGCGTATGAGTCTGGGTGCCCACGGAGGCTAGAGACATTGGATTGCTCACAACTGGAGTTACAGGCAACCATGAGCTGCCTGACGTGGGTGCTGGGAAACAAACCCAAATCTCGTGAAGAGCACGTGCTCTTAACTGCTGAGCCATCTCTTCAGTTTATCTTTTTCTTATTAGAAATAGTTTTGTTTTCTAACTATTTTGAAATTACTGATTTCTACTAGAAGATGGAAAAAATTGTTCTTGATGACTGTTTTTTTATTCTAGAGTATCTGAACACATTACCATGTATACTTTATTTATTTATTTATTTTTTTGTTTTTTGAGACAAGATGTCTCTGTTGTAACTCTGGCTGTCCTGGAACTCACTCTGTAGACCAGGCTGGCCTCGAACGCACAGAGACCCTCCTGCCTCTGCCTCCTGAGTGCTGGGATTAAAGGTGTGTGCCACCACTACCTGGCTCCTTATGTACTTTAAAAAAAAAATATATATATATATATGTATGTATACATACATATATATATATATATAGGGACTGGAGAGATACTTCAGTGAAGATCATTATTGCTGTTGTAGAGGAAGTGGGTTTGGTCCCCAGCACTCACATAAGAGGCTCACAACTGCCTTAATGCTGGTTCCATGGGATCTGATATTCTTTTCTGTCCTCCTTGGTCACCAGGCACAAATGTGGTCCCTATACATACATGCGGGCACTCATCTATACATATAAAATAAAAATAATCCTAAACATAAGTGTTTGTTGAAATAAATTTAACATATCTTGACGTCACACTTTTAAAGTGATCTTTTAATTGTAATTAGAGCCGAGCAATCATCACTGCTATGTAATTTGGGGACATTTTTCTTATCATCAAAACAAAACCTCATACCCACTAGGAATTACTCTCTGTGTTAGTTCTAGTGGTAAACAGTTCAGGGGAGGGTGTTGTGTTGTTGGCTCTTGTTTCTTGCCTTTAGTGTCTGTCAGTGTTGGGAGTCTCCTCTCTGAGACTGCGCTCCTGTACTTGCTGGGTATGACGGCTGCATGGCCCATTCGTTCTCAGGCTACTTCTTACAACTGTGCTCTTTAAAACTTTATTATTATTATTTTTTAATTAAAATATTCTATGTATGGGTGTTTTGTTTTGTATTTATTTATTTAATTGTATTTTTGAGATTATAATATGATTACATCAGTCCCCACTTCCCTCCTCTCTCCGAATCCTCCCTTTGCTCTCTTTCAAATTCATGACCTCTTTTTTTTTTTTTTTAATAGTTGTTAGATGTATGCATATATAGGTATATACAGAGATATTCCTAAACATGACTTGCTCAGTCTGTGTAATGTTACTTGTGTGTATGTTTCCAGGTCTGGCGTTTGGTATTGGATAATTGTTTCTTGTGCTCTTTCCTAGCAAAGACTGTTTCTCCCACTCTCAGTATTCCTTAGTTGCCTGTAGTTCTTTGTGTAGGGGTGAGACCTAGTGAGTTTTCCAGCTATGAGTGTTTTTCCTGCATAAATGGATGTGATCATGCGTGCCTATTGTTCACGAAGGCTAGGATGGATACCCTGGACCTGGTTGGAGCCATCTTGTGCATGCTGAGGATCAAACATGGCTTCTTTGAAAAAGCAACCAGTGCTTTTAACTGCTGAGTCATCTCTCCAGCCCTACCACTGTGCTTTTAGCAAGCATTTGAAGGTTGAGATGATGTTTTCCTTTGGCATATGGAATATAGAGCAGGCCTACTCATTTCACTATAAAAGGCATGGATGCTCAGTGTTCCTCAACTATAATGTGAACCCACAGCACAGAGAACATTCATAGCTGCTCTATGTGTTGCCCCTCATGGGACTCTGACATAAGGAGAGCGACATAGACACTAGTTCCCCCACTACCTCCTACGGCAGGAGTGCCAAAGCTCTTTGTTTTTGATGTAGCAGTCTGATGACTTCTGCTAAGAGTACCATGATTAATATTGGCTAACTTACTGGCCTGTAGGCATTGCACTTGGGCTTTTCTGTGTTGTTATAACCTGGACTTGTGTAATTGATAAAGAAAGGAAGTAGTTCATAGTTCTCAAGGCTGGAAGTTCAAGATCAAGTGGGCTTGTCCTGTGTCCTGACAGCTGGAGAACAGCAGGGCAAGTGGGCATGTGTGAAGAAGGGTTCATGAGGGTTACCTTATTTAAGGTTTTATTTTTATTTTTGTGACAGGGTCTTATTTTGCCCAGGGACCTTGAACTCAGTATTTAGCTGAGGATGACCTTGCATTTATGATCTGCTTCTTGCCTCCACTTCCTGAGTGCTGGAATTACAGGCATATGTCACCATGCCCAGTGTGTGTGGTGCTGGGGATTGAACACAGGGCTTTGCGCATTTTAGACAAGTACTCTACCAATTGAGCTACACCCCTAGCCCAACTTTGCTTTGTAATAGTCTGCTTTCATGGTTGCTAACCCAGTCCCAGAAGAGCAAGAGCGTATCCCGATGGGACTGAACTGCTCAATCTATGGTGGCCTCTCTCGAAGGTGCTACCTCCCAATACTTCATACTGAGGAGTGAAACTGCAGTTTGAGTTTTGGTGGGGAAAACCACTGTGTTCCACTCCTACACTTTCAGAAGGTATGTTCTTTTTCCATTAGGAATGTAGAAGGCCTCTGGTTATGGGTTCTGTATCTGTGGATTCTACCAACTTTGTGTTAAAAACATCTGAAGGAGTTAGGCTTGTGCTGAAGGCGAGATGACGTTTCTCTTGCCACTGTTTCCTGGACAGTGCAGCTATGAACACAGCACTTACATTTATTGGGTATTACAAGTAAGCCAGTGGTGATGGAGAGTGTAAGGGAGGGTATGCGTATGTTCCATGCGTCTAACCGCATCGTTTTCTCTACCGGAGCTTCTGCCAAGCTTGGCATCTGTAGGGGGTTCCTGGAACCACTTTCACTGCGGACACCTTGGAAAACTGCAGTCTGAAGTCCCAGATTCAGCTTGACTCAGTGTCAATTCCAAGGTCCAGTGTTTATTCTGAGACTTAAGGCAACTGGTCTGTGATCATGTAAAATCAATTTAATGCACACAAATGTGTGTGTGTGTGTGTGTGTGAAGGAAGGAGGGAGAGGGAGAGAGGTTGCACTTTTCTGACATAAACCTTTTCCTCTTGTGTTACTCTTTCTCCTGTGGCATCTGACACTGGTAATGAGGTACTGACATTCAGGTGTTGCAGACTGGCTTACCCCTCAGGTCCCTGTAAACCTTTTCCATTTTCCTTTTTGCTTTTCTGATTTTTACCATTTCATTCCTAGAAGCATGCATATTATCTTCAATTTGGTCTGCACATCTAGCTTGCATTTGAAAACCATTACCCAGAAACAGGTATCAGCACTGCTTTCAGACTCGGACACTGAGGGTTTGAGAACAGTCATGACCATCTGTCACCTGAGATGGTCTTTGAGATGGAGTCCATGGAACTTGCTGCTTCAGGTCCAGGCACATGGAAATGGTAGAGAGAGAAGAGCCACGGGGCTCTCATGGTTTCATTGTGGAAATTGCCTTCCTGGCACACAGAGTCTACCTGGATTTGAAGTGCTTGTGTTTTTTCGTTCGTACGTATTTCTTTGTCTATAATGACTTCCATCTCCATCCTCATCTGTAAGACAAGGTGCTTTTACATTAGGAGGAGATAGGGTAATATAAATTATGTGTTTGCTTTGGTAGAGATCTGTGTACAGAAAGAAGTCGCATTAATTCTTTTGCACAGCCCTTTCTCTTAAATTTTGCTTTTATTTAGATTGCCACGCTGATGTTATTTTATTGATAAAAAATCTGGAAAAAGAAAACTGGTTCCTTATCCTGTTTCGTACTCTGTACTTTTGACCCATGCAGTGTGCTTGATCCTTCTGCTTATTTGGTTTCAACTTGAGTTTCCAGTAGATTAGCAGATTCTGAGTTTTTGTGACACAGGACTTGAAAAATATACAAAAAAGAGACGAAGAACCGGTGTGCCTTATCCTTTGCCTTAATAATGTGGATGTTAAATTTCTAAGAAGGATTAGAGACGATGGAGTACTCTCGTCTGTGGGGATTATTTTGGGTTTCTCATAGCTGAGTTGATTGACTTAACCTTGAATCATAACAAAGGTGACCGGGCATCCCTGAACAGATTAGCAGTTTGTTCAGTTGGTCAGTCAGGGAAAGGGCAGGCCGTGACAGCTGCCAGCCTCACAGACAGGATCTCTGGTGTTGCAGCCCAGAGCTGCATAACGGTTTACAGCACACTTGGATGCCAGTGGATGCTTTCCTACAGTAGCAGAGTATCAGGGAGAGTGAAGGCAGGGGAGAGTTCTGTGTGCCGAGGACGGGAGCTAGCGCATCCTAGAAAGAGCTTGTGCTGCTCAGATGCTGTTGCGCTCAAGGAAGTGAGAGTTCTTGGGAGAAGGCAAGTAAGGCTAGTAATCTCATTGCTTGGCTTTCTCAAAACAAGTACACATGAAATTTTGAACGGTTTATTTTTGTTTATTTTAAATTGAGTTTCCCTTCTTTTTTTGTTTTTCTGAGTCAGAATTTCTCTGTTGTAACTCTGGCTGTCCTGGAACTCACTCTATAACCAGGCTGTCCTTGAACTCACAGAGATCCGCCTGCCTCTGCCTCCCAGGAGCTGGGAGTAAAGGCGTGCACCACCACCGCCCAGCTTTAAATTGAGTTTCTTATCCCTTATTTTGGATACCTTTTTATTTTATTTTATTTTAATCTTAGAAAAATGTTTCATGTCACTTTTCATTGGTAATTTTTGTAAACATTGATTTATTTTTGGTATGTGTGAGCTTGCATGCAGGTGCACGTGCCACAGCACACTTGGAGGTCAGAGGTCATCCTGACCCTGTGGGTTGCTGGGATCACACTCCGGTTGTCAGGCTTGGTGGGCAAAGCGTAATTTGCTATTTGTTAAAGAAAATGTCATTTATGAATTTCTTAGGAGCCTTTGGATGCTTTTCTCTGCAGTTAACATTACGACATTGATTTAGTTTTTACACACACGGACTTTTAATATGTTCTCGCCAGATGTTTTATCATTGCTCTCTAGGTATTTGGAAGCTGGCTTTGAGGTAGTCATGGGTTTCTGACCCCTGTTGTATCGTTTACATGGCTAATTGGTGTATTTTAAGCGATTGTGTTTCTTTTGGCGTGTGCACTCAGCATGTGGTTGACTCCATTTCTTTTACTTAAAATATGGGCTGCTATTCGCCCGATACAGATGTTCCTCTCCTTTGTCCTCTGTATATAAACCTATATTAATTACCTGCCTAGTAATTTCAGTGTGCTACCCACGGACTGGAGAGCTCTGTTCCTCGTATACCTTGGCAGAGTGTGTTCCTCTGAGTTAATGATCTAGTGACACAATTGAGGTAGGCATGCAGATGTGGGGGAAGAGTAGGCAGGAGAATACATGTCTTTCTTTAAAAATTTTTTAATTTTTTTTGAAAATCAATTTTTATTTTATGTGAATGAGTGTTTTGCCTGCATGTATGTCTGTGTGGCACATATGTGCAGTGCATGCAGAGACCAGAAGAGGGCTATAGACCCCCCCCTTGAACTGAAGTTACAGACTGTTTTTATAATTCATGTGGGTGCTGGGAATTGATCCTGGGTCCTCTGGAAGAGTAGTCAGTGCTTGTAACGCTGGCCCATCTATTTAGCCCTTTAAAATTTTCTTGAATTCAAATGTAATTAAAAAATGTTCATACAGTATGTTTTGGTCATATTCTTTCCTCTTGTTCTTACCCACCCAACCTCATATTCTTTCTCTTAAAAAGAAAAAAAAAGCAAGCACACAAAAGAAGCACATACATAACCCCTTCTCTTCAAACAAAACAACAACCAAAATCCCCACAAAGGGTGTGCCTTGTGTTGGCCAACGTCTCCTGAGCATGTGGCCTGCCCTGGGCACTGATTGACAAATCCAGTGTCAGTCCTTTGGTGAAAACCGATTTTCCCTCTCCCAGCAGGTGTCAATTGCAAATAGCTTCTTGGTTAGGGCTGGGACTTTGTGCCACTTCCCTTTCTCCTTTGTGCTGGGGTGCATATATATGCACCATGTCTGTGCATGTGCTCTCTTGGAGGTCAGAAGAGGCATCACATACGCTGGAATTGGAGTTATCAATGTGAGCTGCCATGTAGGTGCTGAGAACTGAACTTAGAGGCTCTGCATTGCTCCATCTCCGGTCCCTAGGGCTTCCTTCCTTAAAGTCAACTAACATAATACTTTTATCTCATAGTGGCTTGTAACATTGAATAATTATATAAACCAACCTTATTTTATGTGTACTAACTGGACAGATACAGTGTGGATAACTTTTGTATTTGAAGAATAAGGAGAATGTTTTTTGAACTTTTAGCTAGTTAAGACCTATTATTTATGTATTATATAATTGCATAAAACCACAGCAGGTAGTTTTTTGTAGTAATATTTTAGAATTTGTAGAATTTGGGTTTTCCTTATAGTGTTACAGAATTAGATTCTGTTCGCAAGTTAGCTTAAACCTAGAGATTGCCAAAATGTGGAACTTCGAGCTGAACTAATTACCCTTGAAGACTAAAATTAACATATGCAAACATTTTCAAATTAACTTGTGGAAGTCATCTTTATTTTTAAAGTTTTCATCCAATTTTTAAATATAAAATTCCTTTGAGTCACAGTGTTTGATGACTACACCTACAACTCTGCCCTTGGAAATTACGACTTTAAGTTAGCTGGAGTTCCCAATGCACAAGGTACATCGTAATGTTATAACACAGTAGATAAATATGTATGTTTATCTGTATATAAAAGAATGACGTTAACCTTACTAAATATCTCTGGTGTTAAGTGTTAATCAGAAGTATTGTGAGGTATTGTGCGTGTTTTTGAAGCTATTCTGAAATAGATACTGAAGTATATGTTATATTTTTATTTCATGATCTTCATAACCTTTCCCCTTTCCTCCAAGTGCCCTAAAAACTCAGCCCTTTTTGGTTGAAGTCATGTGTCATAGATTAGTTTGAAGTCTAGGTCAGATTGACTTACTCTGCATCATCGGGTGAGAATACGAATCAGGGCATGGTGGCACATGCTGTAACCCCAGCCTTTAGGCAGAGGCAGGAGGGGGACAGCAAGTCAGGACCAGCCTGGTCTACAGTGATTTCCAGGCCAGATAGGGCTACACAGTGTGACTCTCAAAACAGCAAGAATTAGGGATGTGGCTAATGGCTTGTAAAACGTGGGGAAAAAAAAAAAAGATTGTGTTTCCAGTGATCTTTTAGCTAAATCTTGGTTACAGAGCAACGAAGTTGTGGTTACAGCCGCAGCTATCAGTTGGCCCTGGTGCTGAGAATCTGCTAGCTCTGCTACTGCCTACCCTCTCAAGGTGTGTACGAACAGGGCAACCGTAGCCCTATTTTGGGTATGCCTCCAGTACTATTCTACCTGCTGCTGGATGGTAATGCAGCTTTCAGAACTTTCTGCTTTCCTCTTGGCATTGATCCTCTGTGGCTTTGTTCTCTTGATTATCTCTGTTAAGTCTGCTGTCACCAGGCCCCTGTCTTGAGCAAGAGAGTCCTGTACTCCACTGGAACGTAACCTTTCACATGCTTCATTTTCTTTGAGTGATCCGAAGGTTAAGATCGCTTTGTAAATATTAGGAAACAGAACTGGCATGGGGTCCTCATCCGTCCTAAAGGATGCTGGTGACTGAAGAGTCTGCATCTGCCTTAGTACCAAGCACTTGGTTAAATGGTTTATGTGGATTATATAAGCCTCCTCTTCACAGTGAGACTGAAGATCAGAGAGGTTAAGAACTTCCCTCAAGTCACACTAGTGGATATTTTGAGATGTGTAAATTATGAAACATGTTAGTAGATATAGTAGATTTTTTTTTCTCCAGAGGTAGACCTTACTTAACCAGCACTGAAAAGAAGTGGCATTTAAAGTGACAGGGCTCATCAAAAAGGAAATGCAGATACAGGTGTGAGTTTAGAGATTTACATTAGTTTTGGAAATTAAAGCAGGTGGTCTTCTCAACCTGTGTGTCTGTGTGTAACATCTCTGGGGGGTGCACACAACTTCGTTGTCCAGAGTTCTGTTTTGTGTTGGTGTGGGTGTGCTAATGTGTGGAAGTCAGAGCAAAGTTGGATGGCTCCATTCATTGTCTCCACTTTTCTTTGAGACAGGGTCTCTCACTGAACCTCTAGGACGCTGGTTCATCTAGACTGGCTGGCCAGGACCCCGTGTCTCCAGCCCTGGAATAACATACATGTTCCCCCACGTCCAGCTTTTAATGTAAATGCTGGGGATTTGAACCCAGGTCTTTATGTTTGCATGTCAAGTACTCTCTCCTCAGACCTCTCTTTACCTATTTAAAAACATTCTTGGATGTGTTAGTTCATGATCAATGGTTTACTCATGTAATATTTAAAGATCATCGTAAACTAAAATCCAGGCAGTAAACTTTGTGCTCCAGTTGGGAATAATTAAACATAATTTGTCAGGCACAGACAGTTAAGGATGTAAATAGAGTTTCCTCTTAGCTCATAAGAAAGAGAGCTAGTATCAAGGAAGGCTTACTGATTGTTGCACACTGGGCTTTTTAGACTGGCCCCTTGGCTCGTCCAGGGGTTCTGGACTATACAGAATACAGTCTCCCCAATATTGTCTATACACTGTTGTGGTATTTTTGGTGGGTCTGATTGGCAGATGCTTTAGGAATTTAGGAGAAGGATGCTGGAGTGCTTACAGTGCACTAGATAGTTCTGTGTAGCTGAATTTTCCCATGTCTTCCTGGATGTTTTATGTTTTTGTGGCAACTTCTCTCCTAACCATACCTTTTTCCAGCTATTGACTTGAGCCTCAAACATTGTCTTATAAATTGACACGAAATGTTCACCTCTGTATTTTGCTTTGGGGTTGTAGCTAGCTTTGTAGTGTATTTTAAGTGTTAATGCATTTAAGGAAGGGCAGCTCTGAGTCTGACAGAGCTGAGGGGCCCCGGGCCTGGCAGGTCTCCACTGACCCTCATGTATATTGTCTAATTGAATAATGCTAAAGATGCATTACAGATGTGTTGTTTTTGCGTCATAAGTTCTAGATGGAAGCTCTTCTATTCCTTGTGAAAAATAATTTTAAACTCCTAGTATCACATCCTTACGGAACCCATAAGAACGCTCAAGCATGTTAAACGAAGAGTCAAAAGCAGCATGACAGTAGTTTACTTTTTGGTATTCTCCTTCATAAGCAGGTGAGAGCTCTTCGCTGTGGTGGATGACTCATGGCCCAGAATCCCCTGGAGACCGACCCCTGAGCTTCATAAACGCTCGGCAGACACTCAGGCAACTGAGTAGTGGGGAATGTAAAACAGGGTTATGTTCTGGGGACGGGACATATTTGCTTGTGAACTGTGTAGGCCAGTGGAGATGGGCAGTGACAGTTCAGAATGTTAGGTGAGATTAGGAGGTCAAGGGTGAAAATATTGGAGCCAAAATACCACACACAACTGTGGTGAAACTGTGGAAAGGAAGCCTGCTAAGGGAGAGGTCTGGGAAATTAGTCCACCAGAGTCTTACGATCCCGACTAAGTAACCTAACTTTAATGCCCCATTTTATTTTACTGTAATATAGGATTATTGTGGAATTGAATGAAATCATCTACGTGAATTACATACTGGTTGGCAAGCACATGGTACATTTTAATCTTATTTGCTATGCACTTGGATTATGCACACAGAAACTAAACTGATCCTAAGACTTCTGGAAATGGTGTTAAATGTCTAAGGTGCCAGGTGTGGTGGTCTGGCCTTTAATTGTAGCACTTGGGAGGCAGAGATAGGTACAGCTCTGAGGTTCAAGGCCAGCCTGGTATACGTAGTGAGCTTTAGGCCAGCTAGGGATACATGGTGAGTCTGTCTCATACATAGCAGAAGGAGAATTAAATTAGACAAGCGATCTTATTAGCAGCAGTGCCTTTATTCATTCAGTTAGGACTTTTGTGCTTCTGAAGATTGGCCAATTCTAATCTTGGTACTAATTGATAAATATGTATTTTACTTTGGGGTATTTTTTTTTTTTTTTACATAAAGCCATCTTTTTAACTATCCTAATTAGCATATAAAAGAATGAGCTTCATTATGGCACTTTCTTACTTCTGTGTCATTGTACCTTGGTCATACTCAACCTCGTTCCCAGAACCCTCCCCAATCTCCCCTCTTTCCTTTTGACTAGACCTCCTTACCCTCCCCCAGTGTCCCCTTTCTCCATTTATGTCGTCTGTATGTATGTGTGTGCAGCTGAGTCTAAATCTAGGTTGTGTGTGTTTGAGAAAAAGCAGGCAGTATTTTGTCTTCCATTGCCTACTTTCTGGCTTTTAAACCCCTCTCGATGCTGACTTTGGCTCAGTAGTTCCACTTTTGCTTTTTCTCTGTTTCCTACTCATAAATTTCTTCACCTTTTGGGACTTAGAGGAAAGTTCTGAAATTAAATGTTCTTATTTGATGATGCTAAGAGTGGGGTGAACGAGAGGTGATGATACTAAAATTGAGTATGTGTCTGACAGGTTTCTTTCCTAAGGAGTTCTTCAAGGAACCCACTTGTTATTTGGAATGCATTTCTTTCTTGGTTGACAGGACTATTGTGCTCTAGAAGTGTCATTTGGGGGAGCCAAAGTACTATAGTTACCAAGGGTCCATTCAGTACAGCAGAGAAAATAATGAAAGGAAGTTCATGCTCTGCAGGTTTGTGCGTGTCTCTTCCTTCTCGCTGCACAGGAAATGGTTAGAAGGTTATTAAGTTATAAGTGAATTAAATGTTCAGCATGTGTGTAACTTTTTACACTTGCGTTTTGGCCGTCCTGTTGCTACCTTACGTGTTAAGAGACAGCAGTATTTTCAGATGAATGGAGTAAGTGTTTTGTCACTTCAAAGCCATAGTTGCCCCAGATCGGTCTGTGGACTTCCTTGTCTCACTGAGGCTTGGATTAAATGCTAAAAAACTCAGCAGGCCGTACAGCTTTCCTAGTCAATGAACGGACTGGTATTTTCTGAGTACGTGTAGTAGAGCACTGTAAATTATAGCAAAAGTATTGCCACTTGAGTTAGCGCTTCAAACAGTTTTGGAAGCGTTCGGTTGATCCATGGACACCAGAGCTTGGGCTCTGGATTCAAGTTCTTCAGGGATGTATGCTGTAGACTGGAATTTGGGTTTAGAAAACAGAGCATTCATATTGTGTTCTCTCTGCCCTGGTTTTCCTTTACCTTGTGTATTATTTAAAATAGGTTGTATTCTATTTTCTTTCTAGTACGTCCTCAAAAGGATTGTATTTCTTTTATTTTTGCCATTTCTGTTGTGATGACACAGAGTGTGTACACACACAGGTGTCTCCACAGTTGGCACACTATTTTATAGCAGGTTAACAACATGATTTATTTCAGTTTCTCACAGGTTGCTGTCTGTCATGCGAAAAATTTGTTTTTGAATTTTCTTGTTTTCTTCTTTGGTGAGAAATTGGTTTCTAGATTAGAAGTTCTATGTGGAAGACCCTGCCAATCAGAAATGGAGCTTAATGTAAGAAGTGAAGTAGACTTCCTCCAGCTCCCTTTAAGCTTTGACTGTTTTCACCTGGCCTTTTTTTTATGAAATTCAGTGCCGCTTGCTTTTGTTAGTAAATCGGGATATTCTGGCTAGGCTATGAGAAGAAATGTATATTTCTTAAAAAATCAGCCTCGGTCTGTGAGGGAGAAGATATTCCTGTGAGAGAGCAGTCCGTCAGTTGGGTGTGTAATGGAAGCTGGGCTGCTTCCTTGTGCTCGGCTTTCTTTGTATACTGATGGGATTGACCAGAGGCTTCTTCCAGCTGCTGCTCTCTTGTGAGCTCTGAGATTGTAAGGAAGATTCCACAGCAGGTGTCGCTGTAGAAGCTCCCTTCCTCTTTCCCTCCATCCCTGCCCTTTTGCTTTTTCTCTGAGAATGCTAATTGATTTCATTGTGGCTAAAGTTGACTCTGGACTGTTGATTAAAAAAAAACTGAGTTGTTTTTTCATTAGAGTTTTCTATTAATTTGCCCCAGATGGATAGAACTAGCCTAAATTTTGTAAAACACTAGCTTTCAAGAAGTAAAGATTAATTTAAATTATATTGCTTTGCTTTTACTGTATATGCTGTAAAATTAGATAATTAATACAATTTAAAGGAGATAATTAATCAAGATTTTGAGGAATTCTAACTGATAAATTCTGTTTCACCTTTTTAAACCTAAGAAACATTTGCCTAAATTATGTAAAATGCTAATTAAAGGGCTTAATTTGCTAATCATCTCAGTTTTATTAGAGGCAGCTACTGATTATCTAAGTGGACCTTTCGGAGACAACTTCCATTATTTAAAATCAACTTGTCAAACTAATTAAGATATTAACTTAAAGAATAGCACATATCAGTGGTTATCTATGTACTAGTTGTGAGTGTAAGGCATGGCCGGGTAATTCTCAAGTGCTGTGTACTTGGAGGGTAAAATGCCATTAAGAATTTCACTAGTCTCAGGCTGGGATGTAGAGTGCTCGCCTAGCACGCATGAAGCCCAGGGTTCCATCCCAAGCAACTCATAAACTGGTCGTTGTTGCATATGTCTGTAGCCCCAGTATGGAGGTGAGAGAGTTGGAAATTCAAGGCCAGTCTGTAGCTTACAACTACTGTGTGAACTCAGCAAGAAAGACAAGGGGACATTTTAGATACAAACCTGCCAGAACTCAGCAGAGGGAACTGCATGTCAGGGCAAGGGCTATCCTGGACAGCAGAACCCAGTCGTCTGATCTCAGCTACTTTTACTGATACAGAAGCTCCTCAGGTGTCTTACTGATACAAAAACTCTGCCCATTCATCCAAAGACCTATTTGCATAACAGAGGAAACTTGTAGCTTAGTCTCATTCCATACTCCTTCAGCTATGCCACCTTTACAGTGGGGGAGCTCAAGGCCCAAGGGGAGTGTTCGCTCTTTGTTGCCTGAGACTGTGGGAGAGGTACTGCAAGAATTCCTCCACAGCAACTTTGCTCTTCACACAGAAATCTCCTTGAATCACAATGGCTCTGCTAGAGAGCAGTGAGCAGGTACAGGCCATGAGGAAGCAAACATCTGAATCACAGATTTACAGCAAGCCAACACCGCAGATAAAGCAAACTGCCGAGACTTAGGTAGCCCTTCCCTCAACAATATACAAAACAATTGTTTTAAAGTTGCATGAGCATAACTAGAAATAAACTCCCCCAACACCAGTCTATGCTATGTAATCAGTTTGAGGCCAGATGGGATACATAGACGGCCCAGTCAAAAACCAGAACAAAACAAAGTAGTGAAATGATACTTTGAGTTGTGGGCCAATGTCAGTTGAGAGAGCAGGAGGACTTTGAGCCACACTCCAGGCTCTGTGTCCTTCTTGAGATTGGATGTCACCACTGTTTCTTCTCCCTGACCAGAGAATGTGGTAACATTAGCCGGTGAGTTCAGAGGCCATAATAAGTTTGCAGAGCATTCAGAGCAGTGTCTGGTTACAGTAAGCACACACACTGTTCTGGATTTTGCATAAGATTTGTGTAAGATGGTGTGTGTGTGTATGTGTGTGTGTGTGTTGAACATAGAATGGAATTCAGTGCGCACTGGAATCATTTATATGTGGTACAAGTGTGTGTATGATAAATTATAAGAGATTTTAAGGGTACAAAGGGGAGGTTCATTTAAAGTCAGTGACATTTTCATTCTTAAAATCTAAAGCAGGTTGCAGTGGGATAGGATAGGTAGTAGAGCGTTACTGGTCCTTTCCTCTAGATTAGTATCCAGCTATTAGTTCTGTGCCTGAACACCTGTAGGGTCTGCCCACCTCCACTCAGCTTCATTGTCACTCTCCTAGTGGGCTGTCATGATTTCTTACCCAAGCCATCATTCACTCTGAAGTGAGAGAGCACATGTCTGCTTAGCCCCTTTATAGTCTGGTATGTTCATGCGAGTACACTTGTGGAGGCCCACTTGTGGAGGCCACAGGGTCACAGGGCCATATCAGCTTTTTTCCTGTGGGCAGGAGGATCTGACTGCAGGTCCTCATGCTTGTGCAGCAAGCGCTCTTTTGCACTGAGCCATTTCTCCAGCCCCACTCACCTGATTTCTTAATCGCCAGTTCTTTCAACTCTATGAACTCCATAATGAGCGCTTTTAACTTTGGAAATGTTTTGCTCCTTCGCTCTTAAAGATTTTTCCCTGTTTCACCTAATTCTGACTCATCAGTCATGTCTTAATTTGCATAGATTTTCTTAAAGGACACTTCTACAAGATTGTCTTAGAAATCTATCCTTGCGCTTTTAAGTATTTTGTACTGCTTCTGTCAGAGCTCTGACACCTGAGCACCATCCTGTCAGTGAGTTCTGTGTCTTCTGAGAGTATGAACCTTATCCGCTCTCAAATGCAATGTCCAGCCTACAGGAAGTAAACATATGCTGGTTTAATGACGGGTTAAGTAAATGGATTAGCCACTTTCCATTCCAGTATGTGTGTGTGCTTGTGCACTTGTGGAGGCCCGAGGAGGATGCTGATAAGTTACCCAGAGCAGAACATAGATTACGTTTGCTTCCCAGAAACTGCTTGACTGTTGAATGTTTATTATGCAGTTATTCTGTAGTCTATAGTTTCTTCTTCTTGTCTTAGTGTGTGTCAGTAGCTGTGTAATATGTGTAGGTCCAATGTTAGTTTTCGAAGAGGGCCTAAAAACTCAAGATCCGAATTACTTTTTATTGTGTATTTGTGGAGCTCAGAGTGATCTGGCTGCATTAAGATTTTCCAGGCAGACTTTTGGGTGGGGGTAGAAATGTTGTGATTCTGTAAACATTAGAGAAGTTTGGGTGCAGATTGAGATCTCCAGAGTTCATATGTGCAGTATCTCACACACAGGAGCCTTATAGAAGGTTGCTGACTTGTCCTGGCTTTCAGGGTAGGAGGATGCATTGGCTTAGTACTTAGCAGCCTGGAGTGTCTGAATTTGCGAAATAGTTTTTTCGATTTTGTCTCATCTTGAAGCTTTCATGTGGATTTAATAGTTTCTCAGTGTGATTGAGGTAAATGTAGGTTAAGTTGAATGTTATTTTGCAATATTGAATGAAAAAGGAATGCCTGATTTTAAAGAGCAAGTTTGGTACTCTAGGCTAGTTTGTGTCAAGAGTGTAGCCCTGTGTTTGGGAAGCAGTATATATGTTTGCAACTAATGAGCATTTTGCTTCCAAGTTAACCTTAGCTGGTGTAGTGTATTAAAGATGGTTGCAGATACTGGAGATATAACTCAGAGGCTTGAGTACTTAACATGGAATGCTATGGTGCAGAGACACACATGTTCACATACACAGATTTGCCATAAAAACAGAAGTCATAACATAAAAGCAATTACAAGTTATTATAGATACCGCCCTGTACAGATTGGTACATGATTTCTGTGCAGCCTTGGATTTTCATCCTTTTAATGTTTTTGGCATTTCCTGCTCCACACCGGTTCTTGGGATGAGGACTTTGGTCATTAGGTGAGGAGGAGTGAAGTTATGCAGAAAATCTGTCGGAATAATCTTTTATTGAAAAACTGAAAATGCATATGTAAAACCCAAACCTACTTCTTCCATGTGGGGAAGCAGGGCAAGTGGCCCTTTTGTCTTGGCCAGCTCTGTGGCAGCTCTGTGACCCTTTGCTTAAGGACAGGAGCATTGTGTGTGGGCAAATGCAGGCACTCACACAGCCATTTGAGTCTGCTGCTCAGCTTTCCGTATTCCCGAGGCTGTATCTTTTGGATTGTAACCATCTTCTTAGTGGAGGTAGAAAGCAAGATGATTGAGATACTGCCTTAAGGTTCTCCTTTAATCCAATTCCTCTGGGAGACTGAGGCAGGGGAGTTGCAAGTTCAAGGATAGCCTGGACTATATAGTGAGTTCAGTGCCATCCTGTACTACACAGAAGGACCCTGTTTCCAAAACAAAATTTTTTCCTCTGAAGGCTGCTATTATTTCTGCAAAATATTAATAGCAATTCCTACTTTTTTTTTCTCTTGTAAGTCAAAGCTAACAGTAGCCTGAAAAGTGTAGCTAAGGAACCAATGATGCTGTTAATAAGAGGTGGCGTCAAGACTGTAACGGAGATGGACATAACTGATCTAGAATGCATTAGTTCAGTACTTACTCCACAGCAGGTGGAGTTGGACAGGGTTTAGAAGGAGAAGGTATCGTCTTGTGGTGTAAACAAAACGTTCTTGAGAAATTACAGGAACGTTAGCTGGTCTGGGAGGTTCCCTTCAGTGTTAGAGGACTCAAGGCTGCTGTCCCTGTTATAAAGAGCAGGAGGGCAGAGGACTGGCGTGGGCAGTGCAGTAGTTCTTCCTGTCGCCCTCTGGGATTAGAGGACTTTGAACGTGAAGCTGTGTCCTTCCTGAGCGACTTTCCAGCCTTTTGTATCTGAATCTGTATTTTAAGTGTCAATAAAGCATTTGAGCACTGCAGGAATGTAATTGAGGATGTGACTGTAGTATAGGACAGGGAATAGCAAAGGAGGGGTCCCTGTTGGTGGGATGCGAAGTGCGCGTGAGGCAGATCAGAGGGATGGCCTTTTCTAAGGACGTTTGGCCCAGGATTAAGTGCTGGTAGTACTGTGAAGAATGCTAACAAGAATGCTGATTTTGGGCTGGAGTGATGGAGAATACTGCCCTTGTAGAGGTCCTAGTTCTGTTTCCAGTACCCATGTTGGGTGGCTCCAAACTGCTAGCTCACAACTGCCTGTAACTCCAGTTCTGGGGGAATCTGAGAGTATACCTCTGACTTCTGTAGGCACCCCACTCAGTGCACATACCCACACACAGGCACACGTAATTAAAAATAACAAAATAAAGTTTAAAAAGAATGTTGATTTCATGGTAGGTCTTTATTGTGAATACCTTAGATCTTTTGAATTGATAAGAGCTGTTTGGTTGGTGGCTATCAGACCCTTTTCCTTCTAGTTGGCTGCTTTGAGTGGAGAGTTGTCACTGAGCGTTCTCTTTGGCAATTATCCTTGCTGCTTTGGACATGATACGGTAGCTCTGAGGTGTTTCATTCTCACTGCAAGGCGCATTGCAAAGCTGTAGGAAACCTCACTCCAGTCATGACCATTTCAGACATGTTGCATTAGCTTTAGAAGACTCCGCTCTGTGCAAGACAAGCCTCAGTGACGACCCAACTCGGTCTCACTCAGGAAAGGAAGCAGTGATCCAGTGACTCGGCACAAATGCTCTGATGCTGTCCAGGGCTTGTGATTAATGGGGCTGGGAGTACTTACTGTGTGTGGCTGTGGACTAGAGCTTGAGCTTGCCACATGTTCCTTCCCTGCTCATTTAAGCAGGCCGTTTTATTAATATGAAAGTCTTGCTGAGTGACTCCAGGAGGTGTGCAGTTGTGTTGCATGTTATAGAAAATTCACATTAGCGTGTATGTAGTTTGGGAGCCTGAAAATACTATCTTTAGGAAACAACAGGGTAAAATAACTTGGTGCTAGAAAGTTTCACCTAGTCTGTGAGTTATGAAAAGAGAAAAGCTGTCTCTGTGTGCTGGGTTAATCTGGAGTGTAGCATTGCACAGGCAGAAAGGAGGTAGAGTTCTGATAGATGGCATGTCATCCATCACCTTCAAATGCTGGAATAATTGTTTGCGGTATTAAAGTGTTGAATTGGGTCAGCAGGTAGGACACCATTGTCAAAACAGGAAAAGTGGCTTCTAATGTTTTCAGAGCCAATGTGCGCATTTGAACATCTCTCAGAGTAAATATTCTCTTCCCCTTTGCTCAGGTACAAGATAAAGCTAGTGCTCTATTATTCATTTGAGTTTGCATACAGTGGAAATGTAAATTTAAAAATCCTAACTTAACTAAAATTAATTGACAGTGATTTGATTTATTATGGTTGCTAAGAGAACAGTAGCGGAATGATCTATTTTTCCTGGTCTTATTTTTTGTGATCTTTTTCATTTTCTGTCTTATTGAATAAATACGGCTGCAGCAGTGATCTCAGTTGACTTGACATCCCCACCTTCCCTCCCTTGCTAAGTGAAGTGATATTCTTTAGTGTTTTCATAACTGGATTTGGAAGACTTCGGACATCACCATGCTTTCCATTAATCAGAGATTGGCTGTCTCTTGTCCAAGAAACTTGAAAATGACCAAGCTGCTCTGTCGTTTAAAGACATAGAATCAAGTGAAGTCGAACAGTTTTCTACTGGGCTGCATTGTAAAAAATGGGGAAAGAAAATTAGTTTCTCTCATTTTTTTTTTTTTTGGGAAAACATTTGCCAATTGGAGCTTCAAGGAAGATTGAGTTGGGAAGGTTTTTAATTGTGCACCAAGAGGTTATTGCAGAAGATAACATAAGGAGTGTCATAAAGAAGAAAATTAGGAACTCAGTAACAGATCTGTGCAGGGAAATGGGCATCCCGCCAGTTGACTTGGGAATAAATAAGTTTGGAGTTAAAGCTTGGAATAAGTAGCCTGGAATTAAAGAAACAGTTATAGACTTCAAAGACTCGATTTGCTTTGTTAGTAAATATGTAAGAATCAGCTTCAAGTGACTTGTAAAGCATGTTTCCCTACACTAAAGTTTTCTCTTAAAATATTTATCCATTATCCAGCTTAATGATATAAAATTAGAGGGTTTGTTAATAAATAGTTTATATTAAAGAATTGAAATAAAAATGGGGTAAAGTGAATTATGATATTGCAGTTTAGTCTCTCAACTCCTGACTGTTGTAATTAAATAAGTATTCGTCAAACAGGATGAAGTATAGGTGTGAGTATGCAGGTGGGAGACCCAATAAAGAGTGTAAGTGGGTGCCTGAGAGTTAACTCAGTGATCAAGAGCACTCGCTGCTTTCTCAGAAGACCCAGGTTTCATTCTCAGCACCCCCACGTGGTACTTAAAACCATCTGTAACTCCAGTTCCAGGGGATTCCGTGACCTCCTGTGGCCCGTGTGGGTACATATGTAAAGCAGGCAAAACACTCTTATTCAACGAATAATATAATAAATAAACCTAAAAAAAGTAAGAATGTAAGTAGTCTCTTATCCTTTGATCTCCTCATCTACTGAAGAGCCAGGACAGTTATGTAGGTAACTGTTAGTAATTCAAAAGCATGTTCTTTTTCATCAAGGAATTTATAGGAAAATGCCAGGTGTTCCTTTTTTCACAGATACCCAGGGGAGGGGATTGGATGAAAATGCCTTTTTATTTACAAACTGTGGAAACAGATCGTATTCTTTATTTATTCTTTATTTGTCCTGCAAATAGAGTGTTATGTTGACAGATACTTTTTTTTTTTTTGATTTTTCAAGGTCGGGTTTCTCTGTTGTAACGCCAGTTTTCCTGTAATCCACTCTGTAGACCAGGCTGTCCTCAAACTCAGAGATCCGCCTGCCTCTGCCTCTGAGGCAGTGAGCAGTAATCTCAAGCACTGAGATTAAAGGCATGCGACACCACCACCTGGCTCAAATACTTTTTTTTTTTAGCATGTTAAGTTCTACTATTGCTGTCTGTGTCATTTATGTTTGCCATTGGGAAGTGGGCTGTCTTTGATAAGATATTCTGCCCTTTTTATCTGTGTGTTTGTCTGTCTATCTATCTATTATCTGTTTATCTAATTTTACGCCTATGGGTGTTTTGCCTGCGCGTCTGTCTGTGCACCCACCTGAGTGCCTGGTGTCTGTGGAAGCCAGAAGAGAACCTTTCCTGGAACTGGAGTTACAGATAGTTGTGAGCTGCTATGTGGGTGCTGGGAATCGAACTTAGGTCTTGTGGAAAATCAGTCAGAGCTCTTAACTGCTGAGCCATCTCTCCAACCTTACTCTGCTCTTTTAAAGCTCTCCTAAAGCTCCTTACAAGATTTGATTCACTTCTGTTTAAGCGTCCTCAGCCTGAATAGAATTATTTTTTAATCATTCTGCTTAGGTTTCACCAGGCTTCTTAAATGTATAGATGGTGTCTTGTATAGCTTGGAAGTTTTTCTGCCATCATTACATTAACTTCTCTACTCTTTTGTCTCTCTGGGATGCCAGTCTCATTCTCAGGCTTTCATTTTCCTCTTTCTTCTTGATAGCACTGGTTATCTGCTGAGTTACAGATACTTTTTTATGGACTATCATGTTCAGTTTGATGCTTCCCTATCTGTTTTGTTTATCCTACTCTCAATGAGATTTTAATTTTGATTATTGTGATTCATAGAAGTTTTTTGGGGGGGGCGAGGGGATGCTGGATTTTGGACTTAAGATCTCTGTACATACTAGATATACACTTCACCACTGTACTTTATCTAGAGACCTCTTTTTGAGATAATTTTTAAATTAAACTTTATTTTTTTATTTATTGTCTAAAATGCCTTTATTGGGTTTGTTTCTACTCATCCTGAATCAGGTGCTAGTTAGTTTTGTCAACATGACACATCAAGATGTATCTGGGAAGAGGACCAGCATCTGATAAAAGGCCGTCATCATTTTGTCTGTAGGCAAGTCTGTGGATTAATGATTGTTGGGAGAGCCTGTCCCACTCTGGGTGGTGCCCTTGAGCTGTATAAAAAGCAAGCTGAACAAGCCATGGAAGAGCAAGTCCGTAAGCAGCATCCTCAGTGGTTGCTGTTTCAGTGTCTTCCTCTTCCTGTCTTGAGCTCTTGCCCTGGATTCTGTTGATAATGGACTGCAACCCTTCAGCCAAGTAAACCCTTTTCTCCCCAAGTTGCTTTTGGTCAGAATGCTCTAGCAGAGCAACAGAAGGCACACTAGAAAAGTCCCTAGGCTCAGGAGATTGCTTTCAGCTTCCTTGGTCACTGGGATCCTGGCACACGCCACACACCACACGCCACACGCCTGGCTCCTGTGAGTGCTCCTTCTCATTCATGTTTTCCCTGTGTGCCTGTGTCGTCATGCAATGCATTTTATCTTTTTACTTTCGCCTTTTTGTGCATTTTCAGGGTAGATCTTCTCTCCTCTGAGACATGTATTGGCTTCTGAGAATATTCCCAGCCAGGGAGTTGTTTAAAACCATATTCAGGATCAGAGCCTCTGGTCTGTTCGTACTATATAAACATGGGTGGCCACTTTTCCCTAGGGCCAGAGCTTTGTTTTTCCTGCCTCTTCTTTTCCCTAATTGTCTCAGTGTCAAGACAGCACGTTCTTTCCCCCTGGGATTGGTAGTCAGCTCTAGATTAGTCTCCCTGTAGGAGATATCCATAGGTATCTCAGTTTACTGTGGAAAGGGTGCCCTTTGTTTAGCAGGCCCTCCGCCTCATCCTTTGCCTCTTTGCCTGTTGAGGCTGGGGAATCTGAAGAGAAAGGGAGATGAGCTTGTGTGTTCTTTTCACAGTGAGAGTGGCTTTCTTTCTTCTGAGGTTGGGATTGCCACAAAACTGGCCTTGGCATTTGGCCTGGCAGTTCCTAAGTTTTCAGCTTTGTGATGCTCTGAAACCAGTGCAGTTTGTAATGGCTTGTCTAGCACGTTGGGTGATGTTTGCAGTGGGAACTGAACTGAGTAACTCAAGATTCAAAAATTGCTAATGGCCTGTGTTCTGGTGCCTCTGCTGTATTGTTAGAGATATTTTTGCACATTATTTCTTTTTTCCCACAACATTCTCCATCTGTTCTCTATCAGGAGAGATTACTGGGCAGGAGGGAGGGGAGTGCTAAAAGATTTAAAACAAATTAAAGCAAATACCTTCTTAAACTGATATTATGTTAATAGGATAGTTATATTTCTTTGATTGTTTAACTACCCATGTGTCCATTAGGAGAATTTGTGAAGGAATATTTTTATTTAAGGGTGCTGCTGTTTGTTTTTATGTTGACCCAGTAATAGCTTCATGATATTTAACTTATTTCACGTGTTTCCTTCCTTCCTTCCTTCCTTCCTTCCTTTCTTTTTTGTTTTTCTTGAAACAGGGTTTCTCTGTTGTAACTCTGACTGCCCTGGAACTTGCTTTATAGACCAGGCTGGCCTTGAACTCACAGAGATCCAAGCGCTAGGATTAAAGGCGTGCATCACCACTGTCTTGCATGTGTATGTTTCTTAATTACTCACTTTTTTCTCTCCATTTATATTACTATCTTCTAATTCTAGGTTATTTTACTATGATTTGTTGTGCTCTTAGTCACTTCTGATGTGCTTTCTAATTAGTACAGCCGAACGGTTTATATTTGAACATTTCTGTCCTCTTATGTGAATTAGTGGTTTTGTCTTTTGATAAATTATTTTTCATAATCTCCCACTGATAATTTTAGTCTTTTGGTATTTCATTATACAGCATATTTTTTCCCCCTCTTGATCTATATTTTTAAAAATTTCTTGCATTAAATGCTGTCACCTTCAGGAGTTTGTGTATTTTAGTCAGGAAATATTTTAACACATATCGTAATAAAAACTGGGAATATAACAAATAGAACACCTTTCTTAGAACTGGAACTTGAACCTGTTCTAGTTAAGATACGCAAGCGTATATTCCTCTACCATAGCGTAGAGAGACTGCAGTATTCTGTGTTGAGGCATATGGTTATACATGGGCACAGAATAAGAAGAACGCTGATGAGGACCTGTGGGGACTTTGCAGGGATGATGTGTCAGATGTAAAAGTCTTCCAGTGGAAATACAAGGTATGGAAGGGTGATCCAGAGATAGAAGCCGTGTCACATCACAGAGGAGAGTGTCACAGTGTGCTATAGGAAGTGCAGGTAAGCTGGCTAACAGAGGGCACAGTATTGTGGGGAAGGAAAAGTAAAACTAGGAAGAAGTTAAAAGCCTGAGAAAACAGAGCCTTTTCTGGACACAGGCGGCCTGTAGAGTGGGGGTCATGAAGAGGATCAGCTGTTGACTGGGAAGAACATTAGCTTGTGAGTGTGGGCTGCGGGGAGGCCGAATGCTGGGACTCAGGTGGTAGGCTGACATGGAGCGTTCCTGTGTCAGTATGTGTTCCTGGTCATCCATATGACTTCATTGTGAGCAGTGGCAGGAAGGCGTATGCCATGATGTTGACAAGGTCTGGGTCGGTCCTGTTGCTGTGCTGAACATCCCAACTCCTGAGAAGGCTGCGGAGAATGGTGCCATAGGCTACTGCTTTCAAGGCGTTGGATGCTGTGGAGCAGCGATCTGTAGAGGAAGAGGAGGTCCTGACAAGGTGGAGGTAGTGTGAGGGTTAATATTGCTAGGGTGGTGTCTTCGAGAAAGGCTAGGGAGGAAGAGGAGCCTTTAGAAAGAGGGAAGCTGTGTGGCGGAGCTGGTCAGTAGAGGAAGCAGTAGAAAGGATTTTGGAATGAGTGCAGCAGAGAGAGTACACAAACGAGTGAGGTGGATGAATAGGTGAAGGGGGATTGGATGGGAATAACTACAGGAGCAGAGGATGCCAGCTGAGGGGAGCCATGAGAGACACAAACATGAGCATAATTCAGCAGAAGAGTCGGTGAGAACTTCAGTATAAAATTGTCATATTTACTGCAGGAGGCTTAGCTTCCTGGCTGGCAAGGAATGGCTTAAGTATTGTATTCTAGTTCCCTCTCTTATTTCTATACGATTAAATACTTTTATATTTCACTCATTTTCTTTTGTGATAGACTTTTACATTTGATCTCAGGAATAGAGCTAAGTTTTGAGTGATTAAATTTTCTTTAAGGCTTTTAAAATTATGTTTATTCATTCATTCATCCTCTGTCTGTCTGTCTATCTGTCTAGCTGTGTATCTCCTTATGTGGGTATTCATGCCATGACACATTTGTGGAAGTAAGAGGACCACTTGCAGGAGTCATTCTGTCTTCCTACCATGTGGGTCCTAGGGATGGAACTCAGGTCATCAGGCTTGGTGGCAGATGCCTTCACCTGCTGAGCCGTCTTGCTGGCTCTCGAGCCACTTAGGTTTCTTCATACTGCTATCTAGAAAACTTTAGATAGTACCATTTATTACACAATGTTTTATTATTTACTTATTGATACTTTATGTGTTACAGTATTAATAACATTATTTGTAGACCGTACTGGCCTAAGAGCGACTCAGCCATGAATTGGAGAGAGGCGGAGATGGTTGCAAATACATAAGTTGATTAGAAGTGACTTCTGAACTTGATGCCCCACAGGGGCTTTCCTGACCCCCGGCTCCTAAGGGTGGCATAAAACACATCTTTCTGTGTATTGACACATGTGCATGTGATGGTCTGTGTTTCTCAGCAAAACCATTGCTTTAGCAGTGCCATTAAGACTTGAACAAATTGTTTACTTGTTTTATGTGTAGGGGGTGCCTCGGTCAGTGTATGTATGTGCACCACATGCATGCAGGAGCCTGCAGAGGTCAGAAGAGGGCACTGGGTCCCCTGGAGCTAGAGTTACAGGCAGTTGTGAGCTGCTGGGAACTGAATGTGGGTCCTGTAAAATCAGCGAGCAAGTGCTCTTTATTCCTGAGCCATCTCTCTAGCCTCTCCATTAAGACTTTTTAATCTTTTTTTTTTTTAAACTGTAGTTGCTTCAATAATTTCTGAGCTGAGCTCTAGACTTAGGTCCCCCCTTCAGCCCAGTCTAAAGGGCTTTCTAACTTCCTCGGGCACTTTGGTGTATTTCTTCCTCTTAGCCGGCCCGACTGCTCAGGAGGTGCTGTACTTCTCTCCTGCTTTCTCCAGGGCTGGAGGGCATGTATCCCCCCCCTCCCACCCCCCAACATAGCAGAGCTCTTGTTCTCCAGATGAGTGTGCAGCAAGGCCCTTTCCTCTCACAAACGACTACTGCTTTCAGATTTCTTTGCTGGTAGAGTTCACTTTCTTAGCGTTTGCTAAAGTTAGACCGTAGTGTAGTCAGTTTATGAAGCGGTACTTGGCTTTGGTGCATCTCTGTCAGTCACGGAATGCGCTGCAGGGATGTTGTGGGGTGAGTGGACAGGGGTGCATGTCTTACATGTCGAGTCAGATCATGAGGTCCCGACTTGTGTCTGCTTCTGCTGCCGCTTTGGCTTGCTGTAAATGAACCATGGCTATGTGGCCCTGCTGGCCTGGTTTTGCTGTGTAGCCCAGGCACCCTGAATTTGTAGACTCTTGCCTCAGCGTCTAGTGCCATTGTGGCTTCCGTTGTATTGTCGTCATTATTCTCTCTTAAAGAAGTGTGTTTCCCTGTAGAAGAGAAGATTTGTGCCTAAATAAAAGTAGTCTTTCTTAGTGTAAATTTGGGTACGTTCTGTACGCCCCCATTCTGTTACAAAGGAAAAAGCAGAGCTAACAGAACGAGGTGATTGATTGCTCTTTACATTGACCAGCTCGGCGGTATTGTGGAGACGTCAGCATACTTCCCAGGATGCCAAGATAGTAAATCATCACTCATCTTCTAATTTTATTGTTTCAAATAATTACAAACAAAATAAACTTGTGAAATCTTAGTTAACACAAGAACTTAGTGATGATTATTTCCTTTCTTATTTTCTGTTCTCGTGTGTTTGTGACTTTCCAATGAAAGAATTTCCCAATTATATGACTGAAGGAATAATAATAATTCAATCGTAAGTAGGAAAGTGTCTAAAGTTTACTTCAGCTTGATGAGTGATGTGGCTACAATTTCTCTGTTGCACCTGCCTCCAAACTTAAAGCAACTGTCCCAAAACCTAAAACGGAAACAAGACCCAAAGCTTAAAATAATACCAATTTTGTTGTATCTCAGTTTTGAGGTTCCGGGATTCAGGTTCGACTCAACATCATTATTGTCCTGCTCGACATAGTGCGTGTCACCTAGGGTCGCTTGGTTTTCAGCTAGTTTGGTTTCTGATGTCCGTGACTTTTACATGCTTGGCGCTTAGGTGAGGACTTCTAGAAGGCTGAACACAGATGAGATTTTTTTTTCTCTGGTTCCTCAGACAAGAGTTGAACTTGATGACCATGGCTTCCCATAGATCAGCCTTTGAGAGGACTGTCACTCTCTTTAGAGAATAGGCCTGTGGCTGGCATGGCATCACTTGGTCGTAGATCAGCCAGATTCCCAGGCGGGGCACACAGATCTCAGCCCCCAGTGGGAGGGATGTCAAAATTCTCCACTGTTTTTCATGTCCACAGTGACATTAATGATTAGGTCACAGTGCATATAGGAAGCAAGTTGCCCTTTCTAGCTCACTAATAAAAAACCTATATTTTTTAGAAGCAGCGACAGCCTTTGCTTTATGCACACATTTGAAACTCATGAGATGCTTCAGTTGTTTTACTGATTGTCATGTTTTAGTGTTACCACGTACAGTATGTTTTACTTGTAACTTTAATGTAACATCATAGGTGCCTCTTTCACTTCTAGTACCGGTATGCTTCACTTGCAAAGCTAGTACCTAAAGCCCTTTCCTCCATCATGTCTCTTTCTATGACAGATCAAGGGAAACTGGAACAAGATGTAGGTGTCAAATTGTCCAGAAGTAGAGGTGTAGATAATTAGGATCTGGACAAACAGCGAATAAGTACCTCACCATTCACCCTGTGGCCAAAGCCTCAAACAAAGGTATCTCTCCCACGGCTTCATCTGTGACTCACTTCTTGATACTGTTGAGTGCTCCTAAGAGCCATACCACAGGAGGCTCAGGTCTCCTGTGCTTCTTTAACGGCTCCTTCCCCACAGCACACCGCGCCATGAGCTTTCCCTCTGTTATTCCTGCTTCAGGCACCTTTGCTGTTACCTTTGGCGGGGATGCCTTTGCCTTGGGTTTTATGTGACAGAGACTTGTCATTCAAGTTTCTGCTTGTCGCTGCTTGAAGAGAGGCTTAAGTTACTCACCGAAAGTATAAATCTGTCCGGTACTTTCTTATTTTGCTTTCACCATAAACTGTTTCTTGATGGCTTCTTAGTCTTACTTTTCACAAGCAAGCTTTGTCGTTGTTTGTAGCTGGAGTTACCTCTTTTGAGTTGATACAGTGCTAGGTACAGAGTAGATCTTCTGTTTTAAAAGAACAGATGAATTCTGAAAATAAAAAAATATTCAGATGAGATGATGTTTTCAGGACTTTATAACTTGGCTTTTAGGGAAGAGGATTCTTTTTCCTGAGATATGATTTTTAGACCAGTGACATGTCAAGTAAAAATCACTGCTGTGGAAATGTTGAAGAAGATATACCACGTCAGGAAAAGTCTACGTGGTACCTGGAATGGGAGTTTAAAGTGCTCCATGGGCCAGTCCGATAGGCATACCTGTTCAAAGCCTGAGGCCCGAGAGTGAGAGCTGTCTGGACTCGAGTAGAAAACTCCTGGCCAAAATATAAAAGCATAATGGAGTATTGTTATTGGATGTGTACAGAAACTTGAATCTTTGGGAAGCCTTATTTACAACTTTATTTTGGAAGCCATTGCAGTAGACTAAGCTTTCCAAAGTGGCGCAGTCATCGTTGTCATTTCGGATAGACAGGAACTAACCGATACTATGTATCTACATACACGGTTTATAGGCAAAAACACACACGTTTCTTTTTTCCTTTTTGTTTTTCTTTCTTGTTTTCTTTTGTAACTCAGACTGAACCTCCTCAGACTTACTATTACCCTAATCTGCAACCATCTCTCTAGTGCTAGGATTAGACCGCTACATCTGACTTTATTTTTTCATTGTACATAGTTTAAGTCTTGATTCCTTTTATTTTTTTTAGGAAGGGAGCGGGTAGGGTATATTTTAAGGATATAGTATACAGTACTACATGTATGTAACCTGTAAATGAATGCAGATCTGATGGGCATATGGGTTTAAAGCACTTTCTTGATGAGCATGTGCTATGCAAACCAGGTAGACTCAGTATTTCAGTCACAAGAGTCACACATTGATAGCAAATGGCCTTGTTACAAACATGTCTGCTCATGCTTCCACAGCAGGCCTGCTGTAGCCTGCTCTGTGTTACTTTGAGTCTGGACTTCAGTTGCTGTAGCAGGAGAGAACCAGGTAAATTCTGTTCTCATCAAGTTTTTACAGGATAGACACAGTACTTCTGCTCACAGTTCGTTGGCCAAAGCAAGTCTGTAGGACAGTCAGACCTGGACAGTCCTTCCTCAGGAGGCAGCTGCGCATGGGGTCAGCAGCAACGCAGTGTGCACACGTGTGCCTCTACTTCTCTGGTTACGGTGCTAAATGCTTGGCGCTCTAAAGTTCTCAATCCCCTTTCAGAATCTCCAGCAAAGTTATTTCAGATTTGTTTCAGATTTGATGAATTAAAAAAAAGGAAAACAAAGAAACAAAAACCATACCTGTAGATGGAAATCTGTATCTCTTGATCGGGTTCAGTAAGGAACTGAAGACAATCACCGAGGCGCGGAGCCCGGAACCGCTTTGCAGAGGGTCTAGCCTCTCTCAGGCACTACCCAGAGCACATGGCTCTAAGTAATTTATTGATCGAAAGCTCCATCCTACTGACATAAAGGCCTTGTTTACATAAATGAATAGAACCTCACAGCCCGCAGCTCCAGCCAGCCGACTTGTGCCATTTTATGGCAAAGTCAAAGCTGAGGAGCCTAAGGTGTTCTCTGGGTTCTGGCTGCAGAAGACTGCAGAGGTGATAAGGATTCATTTGCAATATCATAAACAAATGCCTTTAACATGAAGATGTCAGAGGTATTTGAACCTCCATTGTTTTAAGCAAAGAACTGTGAACAGGTGCAGGAAGCAAGTCCTACAGAGGGCAGCAGGCTGCAAAAGGTTTAGAAAGTGCCCTTCCCCCAGCAGCCGCAAAAGGCAAGTCTTAAACTTCCAGGAGCACTCACTGCACAGACAGCATATGTTACAGTGTCTGCAGATAGGTTCAAATATTCTGTCATACACTCCTAATCAAAATCCTTAATTCTCTTAGGAAGGCAGCATGAGGTAGCATGCAAGAAAGATTAAGTATAAAATCTGCAAATAGAACTTTATCAAAACAGTCAAAGTCCAGTGTTTTGTTTGTTTTTTGTTTTTTTGTTTAAAAATTATGATTATGCTACATACCATTGGAACACTGAGATGCTGACTCCTAGCTGGGCACATGGGTAGTGTGACGTGGGGAACTGTGAGTGGTGGTGACAGGAGAGCAGAATTTCCTAGCTCAGATTTCAGGGTCCCTATTGGTTGGAAGTCACAGCATGTCCAGTGTAACAGTGTAAGTCACTTAGCAAATGTGACTCCATTTAGAGCAGTCCTTTTAGACGCTTCTTTTCAGGGAGAGGTTGGTTCCGTATTTCTGATATACTTTGGTTGTGAGCTATAGTGGTGACCTTGCTTGATGTACCAGTACCCATTAAAGCCCGGGACCTACAGTATTTCATCTAATAAAATGATAATCATCTAATAAAATGATAAATGTGTAGACATGTGTTATTGTAGTAAATACTTCACCTTATTTCTTGGGGAGAAAGCCATGGAAATAGAAACTAATCAAAACATACATTGCAGAGAGTAATAATAAATATTGTTATTAAGAATGTGCTGTTCGGTAGACTTACTGCAGATGCCTCACGAATAGTAGTTATTTAATTCTGACAAAAGCTAGTGAAATCAGCATTACTTTCTTCATTTTTAATAGTAGGAAACTATAACATGAGCTAATTGAGATTTGAAGCCTAGTTTCAGCTCTCTCAAGTTGTTGGTCAGGGGAGTCCAATAGACCTCCAAAGCAATAGAGGCCATTGGCATTGCGCTTGGTTGCCTGGATATTGCTGGAGATAGGATGTACACAGGACTTGGAGCTGGAACTGATTCAAGCCTTCTCCCTGAGGTGTGGCTCTCAAAGTATCAGAAGCTGCCAAGGGAGAGAAGCAGTAGTACTTCCCGGTTGTAAAGCCTATGAACTGCAGTAATGACTGGCCCACCAAGTTATCGTCCATTGGTGTACTGGTGACACTTTTATCTTGGGGGTTGCCAACAGTTGCTCAGCAGGAAGGAAATCGTTTCTGGTACTGTAAACCTAGCCAGCTACCCATGGCTAGAGAGTGATAGACCTGAGAGGAGACCCCTCAGCTGCCACTTTCCTAATCAATGTGAGTTCCTAACTACGCAAAATACTCATTGTTATACACAGGTAGGTTTCACCCCTCATCAGAGAAGCTTCCTTTTGCAGCAGGAGATCATTACAGAAAGTCACACTAGTCAAATGCAGAGAACAACTGACCCAGAGATGCCCAGCCCCAAATGATTCTAGGTACAGTAACTGTACCCAAGGTCAAAGGAACAGTGTAGAAATGGGGGAGGGAGGATTGTAAG
Source organism: Cricetomys ansorgei (assembly GCA_026225945.1). NCBI lineage: Eukaryota > Metazoa > Chordata > Mammalia > Rodentia > Nesomyidae > Cricetomys > Cricetomys ansorgei. The sequence goes on from JAMJFZ010001815.1 coordinate 11,808,346, forward strand.
AGCCAGAGGAAGACTGCTGTGAGATTGTGCTTTATAGTCACGACAGGAAAGCTACTCCCATGCAGTCTCAACAAGATGGCTGCCTAAACAAGACCTGAACAATTCCAACAACGGTTGACATACCAGTATAGATGGGGGAAATATCACACGGCCTGACCCATAGATGAAGAACTACAAGCAATTAACAGCTGCCAGGCCCTACCTCTAGGTGAAGAGTGCCAAGCAATTAACATCTGCTGATAGCGGGAGAGTTAGTCTTCTCTAGGGATGGCCCTGCTGATTGATTATCCAATACCAAGTGGTCAGCACTAGAAACATACATGAAGGAGACACCGAACAGCCTCAGCAGGCTGTATTTATATGTTTATTTATTTATATGTATATATTACAACAGTGACTAAAGGAGAGGAAGCACTGTAAGTTTGAGAGGGATAGGAGGGAGGAGGGGAAGGTAGGAAATACTGTAATTATATTTTAATTAAAATAAAAATCTCATATACTTTGTCTCTATCACTGTACTTTTATGATGGTTCCACTCTATCCGTTTTTGCTAGAATCTCTGGTAGCAGAAAGCAGGAAGGCAGAGCTTAATCTTGTCTTGCTTTTTCAGTGTGTTACATGTTTGCTGTAGGTAATCTCTTCAAGGAGAACGTGGGCAAATGAAACGTGCTCACATTTTCCAGGAGAGAACAGGAGGGAAGACCCTTCTGGCGCATGCTCAGGAGTGGCACAGCTGCTTCACGTGACAGCTCTGTCTCTAACTTTCTGAGACACCTCCACAGTTTTTATTCCTGTCAGTAGTGAGTAAGGTTCTCCACAGCCTCGTCTCCATTTTATCATGGCTTGTTTTCTTAATCCTAGCAGTTGAGGGGCTGGCAGAGAAGGACTGGGTGAGCCAGCCTAGGCTGCCCAGGAAGACCCTAGCAAACAGCCCAAATACAGTTTAAAGGCTGGCGTTTATTGCGTCACTCATGAGCGTTGGCCGCATGTGCCGGACTGTTTGAGGCGTGTGCCGCCACTGTTTGTGCTTTGGGAGAGTAATGAGGATTTCATGTGACGTGGATATTTTAGTATTGACGTGTGTTCCACGCTCCATTCCCCCCCCCTTTTAAACTGAGATTTTTTTTCACCTGCATATATGTGCACAACATTTGTACAGTGCCTGTGGAGGCCAGGATAGGATGTCAGATCCCCTGGAACTGTAGTTACAGAAGATTGCAAGCCACCAGGTGGGGGCTAGAAAATGAACCCAGGTCTTCTGGAAGCGCAGCCAGCGCTCTTAACTGCTGAGCCGTCTCTCGAGTTTTTATCTAGTCAGAGCTGTCAATCCTTTTATGAGGACATAATCAGCACAAGATAATAAAATGTTAGTTGTTCCTTGACAAAGTAATATTTTAAGTTTCAAGAAAAAAAACCCCTGGGAAATAAGCTAAAACATTCTTTACTTTAATAGGTATTTTAATATTTTAATTAATTAGTATAGCTCTTGATTTGGCTAATGCTTATATTTATTCTTTAGTAACTTGGTAATTTTTTTTTTAAAGTTAGGATCTCACTATGTAGCTCAGGTTGGCCATGAAGTCATGTCATATGTCCCTCCACTCCCAAGTTCTGAGATGGTAGGCACCCTACCTGAACTTTTACTATGGTTCTTTCCCTCTGATTATTGCACTTTCCTTCTCCTCTACTTTTTTTTTTTTTTTTTTTGAGATTACTTTATGAGGCCCAAGCTGATCTTAAACCCATTATGTCTCCAAGAGTGACCTTAAACTTCTGATCCTCCTGCCTCCACCTCCTGTGTGCTAGTGTAGAATCATGCCTCCATGCCTCGGTTTATGTGTTGCTAGGGACTGAACCCAGTCATGTGAAGTAAGCACTCTCAGCTGAGCTACACCTATAGACCCTTTGCTATCCGAGTCCTCTGTCTGTGTGCACACCTGCGTGCCGGAAGAGGACATCAGACCCCATTATAGATGGTTGAGGCCACTGTGTGGTTGCTGGGAATTGAACTCAGGACCTCTGGTAGAGCATTCAGTGCTTCTAACTGCTTGCTGAGGCATCTCTCCAGCCCCCTTTGCTATTCTTTTTTATGTATTCGGGTATTGGCAGAAAACAACTTGAAAAACATTAAAGTGAAATTTCCCTTCACATTTTACCTTCATTAGGATTTACCTTCATAAGGATTTAGCAGTCATTGGAAACGGTGAGATAATCAGTATGTTAACGTATTTTTATAAAAGTGTGAAATATTCTCTACAGTAGGAAAATGCTTTATTGAAACTGAAGAAACTCAATTTTTAAAGCCGCATAAAATGTGTTTTCTCCTAGATAAGTGATGAAGAGAAGACTCTTCGAGAACAGGAGATCATTGCCTCCTCTCCAAGCTTAAGTGGGGTTAAGTGGGAGTCGGAGTCAGTTTATAAGGTATGTAAACATTTGTTAAAGCATCATGCTTAGGTGTTTACCTGCATTTTTAACTCACACATTAGCATAACCCTCATCACCACAGCCACTTCTTTGTGTGGACAGATCTGGCTGTCACACTCAGAAACACTCAGCGCTGGGGCACCCTCCACGCAGACACCCTCCAGATGCTGTTAGGGCTCCGACCGCACCCCAGGCCTTCTGCTGATGGAAAACCTCCTGAGCATTGCTTGGGTCCCCGCCTATGGTGTGAGGCTGCCTCTCTCATCTCTATTTGGCTATAATATTCTTTAATTGGTGCTTTGCCAGAAACTCCCCTGTCTGTCCTTGGGCTCCTGCACACACTTTGGCCTATGGCTTTGTGTGGTCTCACTGCATTTGCGCTCTGGCATTAAGCCTACTTGCTTTCCTGTGAGAATGCCTTCCTCAACCTAGTCCAGCGTTGTGCTGGACCACCTTGGTTCCCTCTGCCCTGTCAGCACAGAGACCTTCTTCGTGTGAACCTACCAGATAACTTGGGAATAAATAGTTGTGAGGGGAAGAGAGAAATCTGAAATTAACTGTCATCTCACAGGAAAGGATGTATGGACGGTCGCGGTAAACTCGGTAGTACAACTTACTAGTTTTTTTTTTTTTTTGTTTGTTTGTTTGGTTTTTCGAGACAGGGTTTCTCTGTTGTAACTCTGGCTGTCCTGGAACTCACTCTGTAGGCCAGGCTGACCTCAAACTCACAGAGATCCGTCTGCCTCTACCTCCCAAGCACTGGGATTTAAGGTCTGTGCCACCATGGCCCGGCTTACTTACTTTTTTTTATATGTGGTCCCATCCTTTCCCTTTTATTCATTTCTTATTTTTATTTTTCATTTTTGAGGCAATGTCTCAGCAATTTGGCCAGGTTGTCCTTGCCCAGGCAGGCCTTAAATTTGTGATCCTTCTGCCCCAGTCTCCTGAGTAGCTGGGATTAAAGATTCAGCTTGAACGCATGAAGTCTTAACCTCTACATTAGCTCTCTGTACCAGCTTCCTTGTTTCTTCACGTTGAACCATCATACGGACATCCTTCCTAGCTTAGTGTATGGGGATTGCTGTTTGTCTCACACTGTAGGTTTCCTGTTGCTGGACCATCACAGCATCTGTTGCTTCTGCTTGGACATTTAGTTTGCACTGCGGCCACCACAGTAAGCTGGCGGCACAGATGGACTATTACAGCAAAGGACGTGGAAGGCTCATTTATCTGCTGTCCTCCTTCCCTTTCCCAGGTTTATGGATTTGGCCTCTGAGGTTTAGAGGAATTTATTTCATTCACTAAATCATAAGCCAATAGCAGATTAGAACAGCTTCTGGACTTGGACTTGCTTTCAAGTGCTGTCCTCTGCTCTTGCCTGCATCACACTTGCGCTTCTACCCTGCGCCTCTGCTGTGCCTGGTAAACCACCTGTTGGATGCTGTAGCAGCATGGCTCCCTGTGGAGCTGTTTGGTGTTCAACAGGTGTTTTCTCCTGTCCTTAAATAAATTATGAACTCTTTGGGGACGAGAACCATGTTGTAGTCATGGAACGCAGTACATCGTCAAAAGCTTTCTAGTTAAAAGCCATGTGATCGCAGGCTGGAGCATGCCTCAGTGGTTACGAGCACATACTGCTCCACCAGAGGATCCGGGTTCGGTACCCAGAAGCCATATTGGATAGCTCACAACTGAAAGTTCAGCTCCAGGGGACCCAACACCCCGTCTAGACTCTGGACAGTGTACTGACGTGTGATCGTACCCACACACAAACACATAATTTAAAAGCAAAAATAAATAAAAGACATTTAAAGGACCCACAGTCTGTTCAGAGTGTGAGGTGTTATATATACCAAATCGCAATCATGCAGATTTCATTGTTGCCAAAGTGGACAGTTTGGGAAAGTTTTCATCTAAGTTTTTGCCTCATTTAAAAAAGACTGGAAAAAAAAAAGATTTTCTAGAATGATGATTTTCACAGTCATCTCTTAATGATTATGTCTTAAATGGTCCTACGAATTAAGTAAATCGTAGGACTCTAAAATAAAATCTTTGCTTCATTTTAAAATAAATATTTGAGTACTTATGGCAGATAAGTCTTTGTTTCACTTTAATAATAAGTGCTCATGGCAGATATTTAACAGCAAAACTGAAGGGTCATTTGTAGTGTAACACTGGGAAGAAGTTTTTATTATTTTGGTTTCTTTAAAAATGCAAAATGAAATTTGAATTAGGTTTGCGTGCCCACCCCAGCTGTGGTATAGTTGTTTACAAGTTGGGTTTGGAATTTGATGCAGGTGGCTACAATTTGGTTAGGTGCCGTCGTTCTGGCACCTGTAGCTTGTTTTTGGGATTGTGTGCCGCATGGGTTTATGGGAACTTTTGGCTTACGGCATAAAAGGTCTGAAGCTCCGAGAATGGAGAATCGGGGTGGGTGTTGGTTGGTGGTTCGTTAGTAGGGTTGCCGTTGTTAGTATGATAATTCCTAAAAGAACAAAGGTTGGAGAGATTGAGTTTATAGACCGTGAACTGAGATGCTAGTGTGACTCACTGTCAGCTAGTCCTCTTCAAGCTTAGGTCAGCCTAAAAACAGGCTGTGAAGATTTCTACCTTTCTTTCTAAATCAAGGCTGCTTCCAAAAGCGGTGAGAATTTCTTCCTATCCTTCCTGTCTCTTTCCCTAAACTGAGGGTAAAGGATGGTAGCTTACTGCTATAGCCATTTTTTCCACTTCTTGTTGAGAGGTGCTTTTTACATGTGCTTCTTCAGTGGAGGAATAGAAACGTAGGTGAGCAGATTTGGAAATAACTTCAATTACAAGTAATTTTTATCACTGCATACTATTTTTAAAAATAAAAATTAGAACACTACTTGACACAGAATTCTGAATTTGTCGTGAGGTAAATATAATGTGTTTAGAGATTTTGAAATAGAAGTTGAAAATTTAGGGCTTATAATTCAGAAATTTGTAGGTTATAATTAAAAATAAATCATTCTCTTTTGGCTCTTTATTATTATTTTACTGTCTTTTGAAACATGGACTCTAAAACATTTATTTTTATGCTGTTAATTCTTCCTAATACTAATTGTTTGGTTTTGAGAAATAAATTTCTCTTTTCTCGTTGGAGCTGCTGGGACTAATGGTTTCTTTGTTTGAAGACTTAGGGTTTCTTATCAATAGGCACTGACCTATTTTCCACTTCACTTGAATCCAGATCCCCTTTGCGGATGCCCTGGACCTGTTCAGAGGAAGGAAGGTCTATTTGGAAGATGGCTTTGCTTTCGTGCCACTGAAGGACATTGTGGCAATCATCCTGAACGAGTTTAGAGCCACACTGTCTAAAGCTTTGGCAGTAAGTATTTCCTTTATTTCTTTATTTGGTGTCGTTATAAATCCAGGGTGGTTTTGTCTTGTGCTCCTTTACAGAGTAAGTTAATTTAATTTCATAGTGACATTTAGATTGCCTATGGTATTATGTTGTTTAATTGTGGAATCCCTACGTTTTTATGTGTTAATTTCTACACTTGGTTTTGTTATTGCCCCTTCTAATAGCACCAGTGGTATACTGACTGATTATGGAAAGGCCTCTGTGGGTTATTCATCAAATCGTTTCTGCTTAGAGATGGACTTTATATGTGGCCCTTAAAAGCATTGTGGTCTTTGGGGGAAATAACTCCTAGATTTCTCTTGTGAATTGCTGTGCTGTTATCAGCAGAGGGCATTGTAGAAACAAGTTTTGGTTTTCTTATTTTACAGTATTGGGAGTTGAAACCTAGGGCCTCATGACTGGTAGGGAGTCATCTGCTACCGAACTATGCCCTCAGCCCTAGCAGAAAGTGTTTCTATTTAAGTACTAAAATGATGGGCTGCTGAATAAATAGCCCAGGATTACGTGAGTGAGCTGTGTTGAAAAAATGGCTGTATATTCAGTTTGTTGAAATCTTACTCTAGAATGATGACACTTGGCCTTTAATCAAGGTCAGTTTTTTAATGCTTTTCTTTTGTACTTACTGTGGAAGAGTACTTCAGAATCAAAGGATAATCATGAAGCTATAATGACAATAGCATAAGCATTTGGTAAGCTTTCCTTTTGAGTTAAAATTGCAGTGTGTTCTGGCATAAATAGTTCTTACTATTGACTGTCTAGGGTTATTTAAGCGTGAACCATTCAGTTACGTTAGCATTTGGGAAGGCTAAAATATTAACTATTTTTATTAGGTGAGGTGGTTTATGGAAACTCCTTATCAATACTTATCCTTTTTATTTTATTTTTCCAATGAACGTGTACATGTGTGGGTATGTGGTGTTGGCCATGGAACCTAGGGCCTGTAGGTATACGCTCAGCCCTAATTAGGTATTTAGCTGTTAATCTCTCTTCATCCTTAATTCCATGGTACGTTAAAAACCTTTATTACAGTTGACACTTTTAAGTCATTTCTTTGTTTCTCTCTGACTTTCTTCTCTATCCACAGTGCATTTATGGATAGACTAGTGACGTCACCACTGTAGACCTGTTTGTCTATTGCTTGGCATTCAGTCCATTTCTCTGTTGATGTTTTAGATGGCACTTTGTGTGAAATAGGTACATTCTTTTCGGGACATTAGGCCACACTAAATGTCCAGTAAATCCTGTCACCCTAACCATCACTGTGTGTTTCTGGAAGCTTCTGTGATGTTGACACCAACCTTGAGGCAGTTGTGGGGCTTGTTAGGAGTTGTTGGATTGGAGGATACTGCAGAGGCAAGCCAAAGCAGAAGCCCTTTTGGGGTTTCAGAGCTAATTCTGACTAGGTGTTTTACAAAGCTTTTACCCTTTCATTTTATAAATTTGCCTTGAAGACAGCTTCTGTGGGGAACATTTGCTGAACATTTTTCTGTCACAGTTTTAAGTATTATATGTGTATTTGCTGTTTATCTTTCTGTTGATACAATGTGGTAAGAGGACCATGTGGCAGATTTTCACAAAACTTGACTTTTTCTCCCTATTCTCTGGGTAGAAAATGGAGGACTCTGAATGTACTAAGATTATAGACAACGTTCTGTGTATCCCTAAGTTTGTAATCAATACCTTTTCAGCAGGTTGTACTTGGATTTGTATCTTGGTAGCAGATGCAGCAGAACATCGATAGCTGTGCATCCTCTTTCTCCCCTGCTCCTTCTCCCTACAACTTAAACTTAAAAGAATTTGAAATGATCACCACTTAACAGAAAAAAAATGTTAAAAACAGTAACTTCTGTAAACTATCTGAGAACAAGACCCTAATCTGATGTCTTGTGACTTCTGGACCTTTCAGTGTGAGCCCTGCTGACGGCACATTCATCCGCAGACCCACGGGCCAGCTGTCCCCCTGGCCCAGCTCCCAGGCAGCCTTCACCAGTCCCGTCGTTTATCTCAAGTCTGAACCTGAGTCCCAACTGCTGGCAGTTGTCTCCTTTCGCCTGCCTTGGGCTAGGCCCATTCTCAGTTTGACTCCCGTGGACTTTGTCACTTTTGAACACCACAGAGTAGACATTTCCTAGACTATTTCTTAGTTCAGCTTTGTCTAATGTTTCTGCATGCTTAAGTTCAAGATACACATTAAACAGACATGTCAGAGGTCGTAGGTACTGCATTCCTTGCATTACTCTGCCAGAACATGATATTGATTTATCCTTATCCTGAGGACTTTATCAAAACTATCACTGTTGCCAACTATTTGGATTTTTCCTTGTTTTGGTGGTTTTGGTTATCATGAATACTGCTGTTCTGACATGCAGCTCCTCTAGTATCATAGGCAACCATTTATGGTGACTATATGCCTTGGAGTGGACCTGTAGAGTTTACTCTTAGTGGATTCACATTTACTGGAGATAGATTTGTTCTGATTACTGGTGGGTTGCGCAGCGATCTGTCCTCATTCATTGTCTTGGCTTCAGTAGAGGAGGGACTTGCTTTTGTAGACCACACCAGGTGTTCTTCCACACGTCAGGGCCAAGTCTGGTTGAGAGGAATTGCAGAGAGCCCTTTCAGGAGGGTGAGTGGGATGAACTACCTGGGAACCTGGCCCAACATCTGTGGAAGGGGGCAGGACGAGGCAGGGTGCCTTCCGGATCTTCCCGTGAGACAGCATATGAGCCTGTAGCTCTGGTCTCATGACTGTCTTCTCTAAGGAGAGAAGCCTTGGCCTTGGCTTATGTTAACTAAACCAGGCAGAAGCTTAATAAAGACAGAGAGTCCTTACTCTCAGTGTAAGCTCTCTGAGAGTAAGGACTCTCTGTCTTTATTAAGCTTCTGCCTGGTTTAGTATCTGGCAGTCGGGTCGGTATTGAGTACGGTTCTACAGAACTGATAGGTACTGTAGAAGAAAGGAACTTTCTTTCCTTCACTATTTATCGCTTACAGTCTCTTTGATTGTTGTTTACCATCTCTTTGATAGTCCCTACAAGCTTCCGAGACAGAGGGGTTGCAGTCCACGTTACACAGATGCAGCCAAGCACACATTGACTAGCAACTGTTGAAGCCACGGCTGGATCTCAGGTTGTGTTTGTAACTTTCAGGAATGGTGGATGATGAGTGTGCTATTGGAAAGGGCTGTAAAATGAGGGGATTTAGATCTTTAAACTCTGAGAAAATACACTAGTTGCAAAGCAGGTAAAATGTGTGGTATTGGAGCTATGAAACAGTAGATGATTAGAAGTTACAGGAACGATGGGAGAAGCTTATTTTCTTGTCTCACCCAACAATCTGAGAAGCTGTAGCTTTTTTTCCCCCCAATAATGATTTATTTCTTAATACTTTTTACTTGTTCATCCACACATTCTTTTATGTACCACTGGTCTTATACATAGACATAATTTATTCTCTTATAACGCTTATATTCTAGTGACAGATAATTACTGAACAATGGGCACAGACACAGGAGAGAGAGAGAGAGAGAGAGAGAGAGAGAGAGAGAGAGAGAGAGATGTATTGTGGCAGGCCCGTGCTGCTTCAGAAAGAGAGAGAGAGAGAGAGAGAGAGTTGTATTGTGGCAGGCCCATGCTGCAGAAGCATGGTGAGCTAGAAGCTAGTGAGGTAAGACTGCAAGAGCTGGATGTAGGAGTTAGACTGAACCAGGGGAGAGGATTTGTGTTTTTATCTTACTGTAGGGCAAGTACTGGTACTTTTGGATAAGGGGTGATGTGGCCTGGTAATGTCTGAAATATTGGTTATTGGTGGCTGCTGCGTGAACACTACTTTGGAGGGTATGAGACAAGTGAAAGCAGTTTGACAGGTTTGGAAATTTCTCATTAATTCAGATGAGTTTGTTAACTATGTGTATTGAACCAACCTTGCCTTTTTAGGATGAAGCCATCTTGGTCATAATGTATAATTTTCTCAGTGTGTTGCTGAATTCTTTTTGCAAGTATTTTGTAACAAATCTTTCCAACTGTCTAGTAACTATTCTTTTGCTCTGAAGAAGCACCATGACCAAGGCAACTCTTATTAAAAAAAAAAAAAAGTGTTTAATTGCCAGGTTTTCTGTTTACAGTTGTTTAGTTTCAGAGGTTTGGCCCATTATCATCAGGGAGGGAAGCATGGCATCAGGAGTGGCAGGCATGGTGCTGGAGAAGTGGTTGAGAACTACATCCTAATCAGCAGGCAGAAAACGTGGGTCTGGGAGGGGCTTTTGAAACCTCAAAGCCCTCCTATTGACACACTTCCTTGATCAAGGCCACACCTCCTAATCCTTCTAATCTTTTCAAACAGTGCCACTCCCTGGTGACTAAGCCTTCAAATATATGAGCCTATGGGGGTCATTCTTATTCAAAGCACCACACCATCTGTCTGTGTTCATCAAAGAAATAGGTCTGTAGTTTTCTTTTCTTTTCCTTTTTTAAATAATGTTGTTACCTAGTTTTTGTATTAAGATGATACTGGCTTTGTAGAATGAATTTGGTAGTGTTCCTTCACTTTCTGTTTAATGGGGCAAGCAAGAAGAACTGGCATGAGGTCTTCAATAGATGCATAAATCATCAACCGACCAATTCCTAGATAAGAGAATTCAAAGTTGCTGAAATAGTGAAATGTCTGAGAAAGAATTTAGAGTCTTATTGTTCAAAAGAATTAGCCATTACATAGAGGAGACAAATGGATACCCAAGTTAAGGAAATCTTATCCATGACTTTGACAATAATAGTTTCCAAAATGAACATAACAGTTAATAAATTGGAGGTGAAAGTTCAAAATATGGAGGGAAAATTTAGAAAGGAGATTCAAACATTAGAGATAGTCAGATTAAAAACCACAAGAGACATTATTTTTAATAGACAAGACCATTTCAAGGATGGAGGACAAGTTAGGACAATAATACAAGCAGACATATAAGGAAAAAAAATAAAGACACATGAAGATGTGTCCAAGAAGTCTGGGACACGTTCAAGAGGCCTCACCCGAGCACTCACGGTATAGAAGGAGGAGCAGACATAACACTGAACGGAATGGACAGACTGTTTGGTGAAATGATAGGAGAAAACTTGAAATTTACAGAAATAGGCTTTCATACACAAGATGCACGTAGAACTTCAAGTAGACATGACTAGAGAAGAAACTCTCCATGACAATTAGAGTTAGGTTGTCAAAAATGCCACGTAAAGAAATAATCCTAAAAACAGGAGAAAAGCACCAACTTCCATACAAAGGCAGAAATGCAGAATTGCTATAGGCTTTTCATCCGCAAACATAAAAGACGGAATGAATGAAATATTTCAGTAAACAATTCTGAACCAAAGATGTTATGTACCGCCAAGCCATCTTTTCTAAATTGATGGAGAAATAAAGGTATTTCAAGACAAACACAAAAGCACTTCATGACAACCAAGCCAGTATTACAGAAAGTTCTTAGTGGATTACTTTATAGGGAAGGAGATAGCATAATGACAGATAAACAAACTAGACCTGGGAAAACAAAACAAAACATACAACAAAGCAACTCAGCAAACCCTCAAAGCTAAAATGGGAGCAGGAAAAGAAATAAGAAAAACCCAGCCTAATAGAACATCACCTGTTTTTATGAAGAGTCTCTATTGCTGTGATAAAATACCATGACTAAAAGTAACTGGAGGTAGGTGGTTTTGTTTTGCTTACACTTTCACAAGTGTAAGTCCATCGCTGAAGGGAGTCTAGGCAGGAACCCAGAGGCAGGAACTGAAGCAGAGGCCATGGAGAAGTGCTGCTCACTGATTTGCTCTTTCTGATTTGCTTAGCCTGTTTTCTCACAGAACCCAGGACCACTTGCTCAGAGGTGGCACTACCCGTAGTGAACTGGGCCATTTCACATCAATCATTAGTCAAGAAAATGCTCTACAGACTCACCCATAGGCCAGTGTTGTGGAACATTTTCTTAACTGAGGGTTGTTCCTCCAAAATGACTAGCTTGTATTAAGTTGATAGAGAACTAGCCAGCACAATTCAGTCTCTTTAAAGCATCAAAGTCTCTTTTAGAGTTAGAGTTTCTCAAAATATCTAAAGCTTCTCTAAAATATCCAGTCTTTCTAAAATATACAAGCTCTTTAAAATATCCAGAGTCTTTGTACAATTCCAAAGTTACTATAAAATTCCAAAGTCTCTTAACTGTGGGCTCCCGTAAATCAAAAATGAGTTATGCACTTTCTTCCTCCAAAAGGGAAGAACCAGGGCTCATTTAGTTATATTCAAGTCAAAGCAAAACCAAATTCAGAAAGGGCAAAGCTGTATCAGACTCCTGCGACTCCTCATCTTTTATCTTTCAAGGGGCTTGGCATTGGAACTTTTCTAGCTTTGTCCTTCAGAGCATGGCTCTGAGCACTCACTGGCTTTTCCAGCCCAAGGTTCCAAACCTCTTCCACAATCCTCCCAACTCAACTTGGTCAGGTCTGTCTCAGTGTCTGTTTTAGGGTCTCTACTACTGTGATAAAACACCGTAACTATAAGCACCTTGAAGAAGGGGTTTGTTTATAAGATAGACAAACCCTTAGCTAATCTGGCAAAAATAAGGAGACAAGATACATATTAATAAAATTAGAGCTAAAGAGGGTGCCATTATTACTGACTTGAATGAGTTTCAGAACATCATTAGGAATTACTATGAAAGTTAATACTCTGAAAAGCTGGATAACCCAGAATAGTAGAATGTTTCAAAGCATATTGCCTACCACAATCAAGCCCTGAAGACATAAATACCTTTAGACTCATTGTCAGCAATGAAACTGAAGCTGTTATCAAAGACTCCCTTAGAAGAAAAGCCCAAGACAAGATGGATTCACTGCTGAGTTCTATCAAACTTTCAAGGAAGACCTCATACAAAGTGCTTTTGGTTATTATCCTTCAACTAAAGTATCATGTTCACTGTTGTACAGTGGTAGCCATTATAAGACAGGAATTTAGAAAAGGATGTGCAAATAGTAGAAACAGATGTTAGTGATTTTTTCCCACTTCTGTAGGTCATTGTGCATATACCTTTTTATAATCATTACTGGAGACTGCTGGTGTTATTGCTGGGAAACTGTCTTGCAGTAGGGATGGGAAACAGAACTATTTCGGAGAAAATGACTTTGGCGTTGGGCGTGTTGACGTACGTAGTTACGGGGCATTGTGATACATTTGGTTTGGAATATGTATATACACATGTATTATGTGTACATGTTGTACATGTCCTGTATTTATTAGTCTAACCAACTGTTATTGACACTGTTGAAAAATAACTAAAAATTTAATGAAATATTTCTAGGTTCCTGATTCGTGAAGGTCACTCATTGGAAAAAACAAACAAACAAAAAGCGGTAAATACACATGAAAGTGCTTTGAAAATTCCAGAATGCTACATATATTAGATGCTTATTTGAAGGAGTAGGCTTTTGTGAAAAATAATATTTTAGGAGGTTTTGCTGTTTTTCTTTTGATTTCATTTTATAGTGCTTTAAACAGTTTGTTTTTTTGTGGAACTTGATAGGGAAAACTTTGATGATTCACTCATTTCTGGTTTTCTTTGGTTTCTACTTGCCGGAAAATGTTAGTAGCATGTGTATGTGGTAGTCCTGAACAGGAGAGGATTTTAGAGTTGTATGGTATCGTTTGTCTGTGGTCTTGGTCTTTTCTTCAGATTTTAGAATCCAACCTTAGGTTAACAGACACTGTCTCATCAGTCTACTCCAACAAATTATCGTATACAGTGTGGGATAAACTGCGATCATAATTTCTGTGTTTTCTGGAGACCGAGCGGTCCAAGGGACGATGGATCTGTTGTCTGGTGGGGGCCTGCTTCTGGATCGGCAGGTGGGTTGTCCTCTTGTTACAGTCTCTCATGGTGTGTGTAGGGAGAGAGAGAGAAAAGTACACACTCTTGTGTTGTTTTATATAGGCAGTGAGTCCACTTCTGAGATCTCCAGCTTTATGACCTAATTATTTTCCAAATGCCAACATGTCATTGTTTGCCTTATTTATTTTGTATGGTAGGCCTTAGCACAATGCCTTCTTAAATAAAAATCACAGTACTTTTAGTAGTTCTTTGAGAACTTCATACATGTATACAGTGTATTTTGGTCATGTTCATTCCTCCCCATGATTCTTTCTTATAAGAAACTCTCTATAAAACTATTAGTTGGGCGTCTTTATTTTCCCTTTGTAGATTTAATTCCAGAAAGGTTGAATGGCTTTCAAACTCATGGAGCTGGCTAACGAAGGATACAGGTCTTTCACCACAGTCTTCCTGTAGCATCTTAAATTCAGCACCTTTTTAATAGTCTGTTGCCTTTCCTAGGTCCAGCCAAACCTCTCTTTTGTACTGCTTTCTGGGATCACCCTCAAGCAGGGTTTCCATGAACATTTTAAATGCTCCAGTGTCTGTAGGGTAAAGATTATGCTGGGATCAACTTAATTACCCTGAGGCCCACTACCATGCCTTGTGCAGATTAGCTGCCCAAGTCTGATGAGTTACTGGTGAGAACTGTGTGTTTGGATGGATTTCTTTTGTTGAGAGGAAAGTGGAACGGGTACACTTCTGTCTACAGAACGAGAACAAAGCACCTGAAGATATGCACCAAGCAGATGTATGTACAACAGTTCTGAAATCTCAATGACAGTCATTTGTGACTCAGAAATCCTATTTTCGTGTTTTTTTTCCTTTCTCCCTCATATGTAGTAAAGGTCGGATAGTCCCATAGTCCTTTGTAAGTGCTCTTGTTTCTCAGTTTATTTATCATATTAAGAATTATAATTACCCATTTGAAAACCTCAATGTACACTGCTTAGCAAGTAATTAATAGTTTTGTGCACTGTGCCTTGTTTCTTCTGTGTAGATTCATGAGTATGTGAAATGCTGATTTTATTCCTGTTGCCTACTTATGATGAGAAAATGTCAGCAGATGCAGTTGCTAGGAAACAGCTGAATACTGAAATAGTTTTGTGAGGGGGTACTTGTAAATTCAATCCTTCTACAATTCTGCTCTCATAGAAAAAAATTTATTCAGTCACTACAAAGAAAGATGTCTCACCTGTTGGGTTTTCAGTTTAAAACCCTTCCATAGTGGGAGCTAGTAATATGAAAAGTGTTACAAGAATTGATGAAGTGTTTAGGTGTAATTTTTTAACAGTGACTAGACGTTGAAAAGTAATGATTATGCGCTGGTATGCTTTGAGTTTTAGTTTTCTGATTCATCAATAATGAAAGAAAAGACAACTAAAGAGGAGATAATACCTAGCATACATGACACATTAGACTTAATATCAAGGAGAAATGCTATTAATTAAACCAACTTTATCTCATAGAAGTAGGATTGACCATAGTGGATAAAGTCACCTACATTTGCTTCTTGACTTTGGCTGCTTAATATGTGCCAGAGAAAGAACGCATATTGAAAAGGAATGTTTTCTTTTTTAAACAACTGATTGACATTTATTTCTGTCATAATTCTAAGTTTACATTTTTGAACCCAGGGTCTTGTTCAAGCTAGGAAAACACTATGCTACTTACTTTCCCCCCTAGAAAGAAGATGATTATTTAATATCAAGTCAGTAAC
Source organism: Cricetomys ansorgei (assembly GCA_026225945.1). Taxonomy (NCBI): domain Eukaryota; kingdom Metazoa; phylum Chordata; class Mammalia; order Rodentia; family Nesomyidae; genus Cricetomys; species Cricetomys ansorgei. Next base: position 11,823,787 of record JAMJFZ010001815.1, read on the forward strand.
TCCTGTTCAGTACGCATTGTCAGGCAAAACCACTTCTGGGAAGAGAAGTGTGATTGAGCTTTCAGGGCACAGCAATGGGGGAGAGATGTGAACAGCGGCATGTTGTGGCCAGTGAAAAGAATGTATGAAGTCAACAGATAGCAATATATATATATACAATATATACAATATATGCAATATATACAGCGATGAACTCGGTCTGGGAGTTCACTGAGCAGCAGGCTTCAAAGGTGTCAACTTTAGCCTGAGTTTGGCAAGGCTCTTTCTGAGATGCAGGAGGTTCTAGGACCGTGTCTCTTTGGAAGACAGGGCATGGAGAGTGAGGCTGCTGCTGTTCTCCTTTAACTCCCTTGTCAGCATCCTGGCTGGTCGAGCCTCGCCTCGCAGCTAGTCTTCCTGCATGCTCCATCCATCAGCTGAGTGCTGCTCACCTCCAGGTTTCCAGGCCTGTGTGTTCAGCTTCCACTGCTTGTCTGTGTAATTGTATGTACACATGTAGAACTTTTTCAGGGAGAACAGATTCTATCTTCTGATTATATACGCTGAAAATTTGTATCTAGAAATAAAATCTCTTAGAAGCTTTTCCCCTTATTTAAACCTCTTCCAGGCAGCTCCACTGGTTTCTGGGTCTTCCAGGCAGCTGGTTTGCTCTGAGTCTTCATTGTATCCTGGCTTGTCTGAGAGTGACTCTCAGTGGCCTTTATTGCTTATTCTGGGAGGCAGGGGCCTAGTGAAGGGATTTCTGGAAGCAGTTTTGAGTAGTTTACCTTTTGTCTGTAGGAACTTCTTCCCTGGGAGGGGATGTTTCAATCTCAAAGGAAATTGTTACACAACACACACACACACATGCGCACATGCACACTTAAAGAAAAAGGCTATTGCTTTGAGAGTGTAGGGAACATGAGAGGGCTGGCTGGAAGAAGGGGAATCGGGGCAGGTGATATAATTATACTTTAAAAATTTTAAAAACGGAGAAAAGAAAGTTATCATATAGGTTTCTCATTTTTAGAAATATTAAGGAAAGAGCTCAAGCTATGGTTTAAAAATGATTGTCCTTCCTGATACTGTGATTTCATTTCCATGTACATTCCCATGTATTTGTTGAGTTGCAAAACAGTAAGTCAGCCAAGGTGTCGATGGGCTGGAGAAAGTAGATAACTGAACCTGGAAGATCACTTGCTTGTTCATTTGCAGCAGAATAGTGAGCAAGATGGGTAGCCAAAATATTTATTGGCTTTTGTCACTGTCCACCAGAAATCCCATGGTTTACTCTGGCTATAAGGGCTAAAGCAATAGAAGACAATAATATACAATCTCAGGAAAAAAACTTAGTATTGGATTTTGGTGGGTAGCTATAATCCCAAACAGACAACAATTTGCATTTATAGACTTCCTATTTGAGTAGCTTACAGTTTCCTAAGTACATTTTGATTAACCTGATTTAAAAGAAAATATTTTTGAGATAGAGTCTTACTCTGTAGCCCACCCTAGACTCAAAGTTGCAGCAATTCTGCCTTTGCCTCTCATACCTTCTCCATATAAACCGCCTCCCTGCACAATAAACAGACTGCACCATGGAACTGCACCATAGAGGCTTTCCCCGGAGTCTGTTTCTTGGGTTTGTGACTCTGTGCCGCTCACTCCCTCAGGAACTCTGCACCCACAAAAACATGTGTGCACCCATCACAGTAGTTTCCCTCCTTCATGTAAACACCACCACTGATACAGCCATTGTTTTGGTCTTGTTTATGTAGCCATTTCTAGAAGAGTCTTTTTCACAGCCAACTCCCTGGTATCCTGGCTTTACAGTCTTTTTGCCCCCTCTTTCATGATGTTCCTTGAGCCATAGATACAGGAGCTGTGATGTATCTGTACACATTGGGGCTGGGCAGGAGCTGTGATGTATCTGTACACATTGGGGCTGGGCAGGAGCTGTGATGTATATGTACACATTGGGGCTGGGCAGGAGCTGTGATGTATATGTACACAATGGGACTGGGCAGGAGCTGTGATGTATATGTACACATTGGGGCTGGGCAGGAGCTGTGATGTATATGTACACAATGGGACTGGGCAGGAGCTGTGATGTGTATGTACACGTTGGTGCTGGGCAGGAGCTGTGATGTGTATGTACACGTTGGTGCTGGGCAGGAGCTGTGATGTATATGTACACATTGGTGCTGGGCAGGAGCTGTGATGTATATGTACACGTTGGTGCTGGGCAGGAGCTGTGATGTTTATGTACACATTGGGGCTGGGCAGGAGCTGTGATGTTTATGTACATATTGGGGCTGGGCTATCCCCAATCTATTGATCTCTGCATTGTCTCCATTTGCTGACAAGAGACTTCTTGGATGAGAGATGGTAGCTACACTTATCTGGGAAAGATGGCTCGTGTGCAGAGAGAATTTACTGGCTGGAGGGGTCAGGGGCTAGGTTTGTGGGTTTGCTTGTTCCTGATCTTAGTGGTAGGAGTGGGGTGTATCTGGTCTTTCAGTATTAAGTATGGTGTTAGTTACATGTTTTTCAAAGATCTTCTTTCATCAAAATTAAGAAAACTGCCCTCTATTTCTAATTTGCAGAGTTTCCTGGGTGGCAGGGTTAATGGTTATGAATGCATGTTGAATTTTCTCTGGCGTATTTGTTTATTTATTGAGATGACTATGCAGTTAAACAAAATCTCAATTTATTAACGTGTCTGATTAGACTGATTTAAAAATATTAAGCCAATTTTGCATTCATGGCATAAATTTACCACGTCAAATTTGTTTCTGACAGAGGATGTTGGTCTAGAGTTTTGTCGTACTATATCATCCATCTGATTTCCATACCCAGTTAGTGCTGGCCTCATGAAGTGATTTAGGAGTTTTCTTCTCTATTTTATGTGACATTGTAGTAAAAATAATAATTTAATCATTTTAAGGATGGAATTATTTAAGTTGTCAACTTTTTTCCTTTTTGTTTTCTCCATAAAATAGATCTTAACCAATATTGTGCTATAAACTGACTTTATATTTTATATTTAAAACGAATATTTTAATACTGAGCTATTTTTTTGGGGGGAAAACTGATTAAAATGTTTTATATTAATTTTGATTTTAAGTCATCTTGTAGAAAATTAATGAAGTACCAGAATATGTGAAGATAGAATTATATAGTTTATATTGTTGATAGTATGGTATGTAACATTTAGAACTCATTAATATTCTTTGAGAAGTGTTTCATGGGCTGGAGAGATGGCTCAGTGGTTAAGAGCTCTGGCTGCCCTTCCAAAGGTCCTGAGTTCAATTCCCAGAAACCACATGATGGCTTACAACCATCTATAAGCAGATCAGATGCCCTCTTCTGGCATGGAGGTGTACATGCAGATAGAATACTCGTATAGATAAAATAAATAAGTCTTAAAAAATAAGAAAAGTATTTTCTTAAAATATAGTATTTCTTTCCTTCTTTCCTTTCTCTCTCTCCCTCTCTCTCTCTCTCTCTCTCTTTCTTTCTTCCTTTTGAGACAGGATCTTACTGTGTAGTATAGGCCTCAACTTGTTATCCTTTTCCTTCCCATCATAAGTGTGGGCACCATAGACCTGCATAGCCCATTCAACTTAATAGCATTAAAAGACTATATTATCTATCACTGAAATTTTTAAGTATTTTATTTTATATCTGTGTACGTGCACCATTTTCCAAAAGAGGCTCTTGGATCCCCCAGAACCGGAATTACAAATGGTTGTGAGCTATCATGTAGGTGCTGGGAACCAAACCTGTGTCTCCTGCAAGAGTAGCAAGAGCTCTTAACCACTGAGTCATCTGTCCAGCCACTATCATGTATATTTTGATAACTTATATTCATCTCAATATCATTGAACTTTACCATTTCTAGTAATTTTTCAGTCACATACAATGTTGTATGTACTTCTTATGTGAACCTTGGTCTTCATTTCTGGTATGTTCATGTAAATCTAGAAATTATTGAGTTAGAAAGTCTGCTTTTTTTTTTTTGTGCATGTGCATGTTTCTGCATGTGCAGGTGAGTGTGTGTGGAGTCCAGAGGTTGATGTTGGGTGTCTTTCTTCAATGGCTCTCCACCTTATTTTGCCAATTGAGTCTTCTCTCCAGCCCAAGTTTTAGTAGTTTAATGCACTCGATTATTTATGGAGCTGTCTTTTTAATATGGTACATTAGCCTGTACTCATGAAAATGTCTGGTTCTAAACTACATATGGGATTATAGAGTTAAAGAATTCTTGGGTATTGTGTTAGGCTAAAATAGTATGCTAGTAGTTTCACTTTTTCTGTCTCTGGTAGGGAATATTTACGAAGTCATCTAGAGACCTTTAGATTAGTCCAAAAAGTTATGCAACAAAACCATCCTGAGGGGAGGAACAACTTGTAAGGGAGAAAGACTTTGTATATTTAAACAATTCATTTCTTTTCTTGAAAATGAGTAGAGCGATACGGATTGTAGGAGCTGTGGGTCTTACGTCCTTATTTCTTCAAAATGCTCCAGTTCTCCTTTCACTGAAGAAACCTCAATACCTCCAAGTTTGCTTCTCATGGCTCATAACGTGGATGGAAATTTGAGGGAAACAGAAGCTTGTTATCAGAAAATAGGTGTCTAGAGCATTTGGAGATAGACCACATACCTCACAGCTGTGATATTGATCTGCTCAAAAACAGTAATTTGGAAGAAGTGAAAGAAAATAGTTGTGAAACTCAAACAATTTGAAAGTTCAGACAGAAAATTTTGGCTTGCAAAGTAAATTTGATAGGCAGTACAAGTTAGGAACTGATGACTGGCAAAAACTCAGCAGACAAAGAAAAAATGAAGGGAATAGTCTTGAATAAAAGTATGTTTTGGTGAATAAATAAAAATGTAAACTGTTAAGTGGGAATTTTATGTCTCTTTTGTAATACATTGTCTTGTTAGGGTTTCTATTGCTGTGATGAAACACAAAAAGCAGCATGGGGAGGAAAGTGTTTATAGGTCCGGAACCAGTCCATTGAGGGAAGCCAAGGCAGGAAGTCAGACTGGACAGGAACCTGGAGGCAGGAGCTGATGCACAGGCTATGGAGGAATGCTGCTTGCTGGCTTGTTCCCCATGACTTGCTCAGCCTGCTTTCTTAGAGAACCCGGGACCACCAGCCCAGGTGTGTCCCCACCCACAAAGAGCTGGGTTCTCTTCAATCACTAATTAAAGAAAATGCCCTACAAGCTTGCTAGTTGCCAGCCCGATTTTATGGAGGCATTGGTTTAAATTGAGGTTGCCTTCTCTCAGATGTCATTAGCTTGTGTCAAGTTGATGTAAAGTCTAGCCAGGACATATGTATAGTAGTTAAATTTTTTTTTTTTTTTGTTGCTGTGACAGAACACCTGACAGAAGGAACTTGAGGGAGGAGATGCTTATTTGGGCTCATGAAGGGAAGGTGGCAGGGGGGATCTGGCCATAGGAGTGTAGTGAGGTGGCAAGTTACTCATACCCAGCGGATTAGAAAGCAGAGGATGCTTGGCTGATGTCTCATCATCACACCCTGAGAGACCCAGTTCTAGCTGGACTATAGTCTCACAGGCTCCATAACCTCCACCAACAGTGTCACCAGCTGGGACCAGCTGTGCCGGACAGGTGTTCCCACCTGTGAGCCTGTGGGGTCAGTTGTGTTAAAATGTAAGAAAATGGGGACTTAACTTATAGCCTGTATGTTTCCATAAAACATTCCAGGCAGCTTACAACAAAGTGCATTGAAATAGTAAAGGAAATAGGAAATGAGAACTGCCGAGCAAATCCTAGATCCTATTGTTGGTCATCCGATCAGATTTGTATTCTGCAAGGGACTTCCTTCCGGAAGTAAAGGCACCAAGGACACCAATCATTTCCATAGAAAGGAGAGGCTGTGTCAGTTTATGAAATGTAACTTTTAAGAATGTGCTATGCTGGCTAATTAAGGGTTTTACTGATAGAAAATACATGAGTGGATATAAAAACCAATATATCATCAAAATGGTCAAGCCTTCTGTCTTGAGATCTTGGTCAATACTGAAGTAGACAAATGTGGTTTCAACCCTTGTCTCTAGGTTTGTAATGCATTGCCTCGACTGTGCAGTGTTTATTGAGAAGGCACTACACACGTAGCATTGTTGCCAGACTTTGAAGGATATGGGTACTTAATATTGTCTCATAGAATCTAAGTGCTATACTGGTAGATGAAAATTAATGTAAGAGCAAAGGTACTGGCTGTAAATATGTTGATGAAGACCATGCAGAAACTGTGATCAGAGTCTGGAAGGATTTAGAAAGACTGGAATAGTCCCTAGGGTGTAAGGGAATATTACTGGAGATCTGCTTTAGTGGAGACTGAGATGTACCTGTGCTTCAGCTCAGAGAATGAATGGTATCAGAGTAGATTGTTAGGAAGCTGTTTTTCCTATCTTCTGCAAACGATGATCACAAATAGTATGGATATGAAGAAGGTGAATGGGCCTAGTGTGGTTGAGAACATAGATACTAAGGGATACATTATTCTTTTTCCAACTTGGCATTCCTAGTGTTTACTGTACAGCATTGTATATTATAAAGGCTCAGTAGTGCCTATTCAGTGAGCATCTAAAATAAGTTGAGAAAGAAGTGTTTGGTATTAATTTGTAACATAAAACATTGATCATGTTTAAGATAGAATTTTTAAAAAAGAAAAATCTGGGTGGTGCGGGCTACTTTTCTAATAGAGATATGGTGGCAACTTGTCAGTATTGGTTTCCTTAGAATCTAAGTTATCTCCAATGTTTAATTGAGATGATAGTAATTTATAGGAAGTTTATGTTTCTGTGAAATAATATTATGTATTGACACACTTGTTACTGACATCATGAAGAAACTCCAGGCTTTGAGCAGCTAGTTGCCAGCGGCTATGGAAGCCTTGCTATTTGACAGTAAAGACCCATAACTCTTATTTATTCCCATTCAGCCTGCTGGGGCTGTGTATAGTTGGTATTTCTAGTACACATCCTAGTACCCTATTCATCATGTGTATGAACAAATACTTCCTGAGTGTCTGCTGTTTGTGAGGCACAGAGTGGCGTAGAGGCAGTTTAAGTTATCAGGGTTCTTGCGATGAGTCCTAGTGCAGTAATGAAAATTCTCAGTCTACAGTTAGGAAGCTGTGCACGGCAGTCTAGAGAAGGAAGAGATCTCTAATTGTTACACACTGTGAAAGCAACAGTTGTATTCTTGAAAACAAAGAGTTAATGCATTTACTCAGTCACTTTTCACTGAGGACCTGTGCATTTGCCACCGTGTGTACGGCCATTCTGATACGTACTGGTCTGTAAAACACAAAGATACATATATACATACATATATATGTATGTATGTATGTATGTATGTATGTATGTCAGCGTTTTAACAGGAAGTTGTCCTCTGTGGAGATCTGTAAATGTTTACACCCAGAAGGCAGCTCTGAGGAAATTGTAGGGTAGAATGATTGCCTCGCAGAAAGAGCTTCTCCAGAGGAAGGAGAATAGGAGGCATTGTAAATAAGGCGCCAAAGTGAGTAGATACCAGTGCCACAATAGGAAGATCCAGTCAGAGATAACTGGGTAGAGGGCTATAAAATGAGAAGGAATTTTAAGGGGGCAGCCCAAGAAGAGAAAGTTTGTGTCAGTCAAAAGTATTACTGTTTTTTTTAATTTAAAGAAGCCTAAGTCTGAATTAAACTAAAAGATGATTAAAGATTGAAGTTAAAGGTGGTTGTAGCTCCTGTTTTTTATGTTCCTATTCATTTCATTAACTCTTTCATGACTGCCTCCTTGGCCCATGCTCTGTAAAGAACTTAGGTTTGAAACCCTTTTCATACTTTGGTTTTGCCATGTCAATGAGAGAGAGGTTCGTGTCTTCCTTCCCTTATGTGGTCATCTTTCATATCTCTGCTCTTACTCAGTCTGTAAAGGTGAGGCCCCATAGATTTGAGGCCATAGTGACTAAGTACTAGATTCTATTTTGAAGTGAATTTGAAAAAAATGAATAATTTTGGTGGTAACATGTCTGTTTGTGTATTGGGAGTCAAGGAGCAATGACTTCAGTTTTGGACCTGTTTGGCTTAAAGGGCCATACAAATGGACACCTGTGAAACATGTAACATATAATTGGAAATCAGTCCTGATGTTCAGAAAAGAAGCTGTGGATAACAGAGACTCTTGTTCAGCGGTGTGATGACACTGGGTTATGTGCTAGCTCAGTCAGTAGAGCATGAGGCTCTTAATCTCAGGGTTGTGGATTTGAGCCCCACATTAGGCATCAGATGTAGCCAAAGATGTTGATTTGGGGCAAAGGAGAATTTATTCCTTTTTCTAATTAAATCACCAGTTCTAGCCTGGAGCCCTAGAATGTTTTGTCCTTTTTCAATCTTTTCTTTTTTATCTTCTTCCCTGAAACAGGTTTCTCTGTTGTATCTATGTCTGACCTGGAATTCACTCTGTAGACCAGGCTGGCCTTGAACTCACAGAGACCCACCTGCCTCTGCTGGGATTAAAGGCGTCTTCCACCACTACTGACCCATCTTCAATCCTTGAACTGGAAGGCTTCAGCCTTTGTACAATCTGGATTTAGACTGTTAGCCTGGACCTAGAAAGCTTCAGCCTTAGCCTTCCTAGATCTACTGCTGAGTGAGCCACTCTGACTAGCTCCTTCTGAACTCTTTCTCTTCTGATTCAACTCACTCTCTGTTCTGGCTTCTGTTTGTCTCTGTGTGTCTCCCTGAACTCTGACTGCTTCATCCTACCTCTGTAACTGACTGCTTCAACTTATTCTGTTCTGCTCCGCAACTGACTCTTCAGCTTCTCAACTGATTCTTAACAACTCCTTTGACTGCTCCTATTAACTGACTGACTCAAACGCCGCTGTAACCGTCCTTTACTAAGCTGAGAGCCCACCTTTTCTTGTGAGAGTTGAGCATGTCCTTACTTCTTCCTCTGATTAGTTACTTTGTCCGCCATTCACTCTGACTCATCTCAGATGTCACTTCCTGTGTGTCACTGACTGCTTCTGAGTTCTGCTTCCTGTGTCTGATTCCACTGTTTTTTCCTAGGGATTAAAAGTGTGGACTACTGCTGCTTTCTGAACTCTAGGTTTAAAGGTGTGTCTACATTGCATCGAGACCACATAGGCCTCTGAATGTAGTTCCTGTAATATAGTCCCTAGCTTTCACACAGGACTATTTCTCTACAGGGTTGGACATAAAATGAAGTGAGAGGAGTTGTAGACAACCCCCTAGGGGACCTTCATAAGTATGGGGCAGATGGAGAAAATACAGACTGAGGAAACTAGAAAAAGAATGTTCTGGAAGGATGAAGTGAACTCAGGGTATAATCTTTGAGAAGATTAAAAAAGTAGTTATTTCAATGAGCCATTGATCAGGCAACTGAAATCCTATAGAGAAGATGGAGAAGACCGAGCAGGGGCCATTGTGTTCTTGTGATTTTGGGGAAAGTTGTGGAGAAGGAACAAACCTTCTATCAGTAGGTAAAGGGCTCTCCTGTCTGGAACAGGAGAACTGCAGAGTCTGCTCACATTTCACTGCAGATCTGGAATGTAAGTCATAAAACCTAGAATCAGGGGTACAGCCCTGTCTTTCTGTTGAGATTTTTGTCAGATTGTTACGTTTGTTTGGATAATTTCACTGATGTTTTAGATTCTTTTATTTTAATGAGCTGGCAGCTCTCTAGTGTGGAAAACTTGGGTGAATGTTTTGCTTTACAATTTTAGTGTTCATTAAGCATTATTGTGTAAGCAGTAAGCAAACACTGGTGAATCTGATCGCTTGTGACATCTGTTTTTGTTGTTGATGAGAATGTTCTTCGTTAGAATGGTTATTGTTAATAGTCTGACTGTCACATCTTAGCCAGACTGTTGAATAATAGATACTTCCATTCTGTCTTTCCTTCCTTCTTTCCTGGCCTTTCTTACACACTCTGACTTTGTTATTGCCAAAGGAAAAGCTTGACTGCTGATGGGTAGAGCCCTTGCCACTCAAGATTTCATTTTCCCGTACTTTTGAAGTGCTGGCTCTTACATTTTCATTTTCTCTATTTAGGGAGCCGTCTCTTTACAGGTGCGATGCTGATAGAATTTATCTGCTGAAAATCAAAGTCTGTGCTCTTGGATTTCTGGCTTCAAAATAATCATCTTGAGTAGATATGAAATGTTAGAGCAGGATGAGAGATGCAGAGGTGCCAGTCTTAATTTGCAAGAGTTTCTTATCAGCAAGGCTGGATCATGACTCGTACCCATCTAAAAAATGTATCTAGTGTTGCAGTCTGAGTTATGATATCTCGTCAAACATACAGCTTAAACTTGCAGAGCTCTGCTTTTCTTGTTTCATTTATGTAGTCAATAGAAGATACTAACTTTAGAAAGGATTTCTCATGAAGGTTTTACGTCTGGGCTGGGGAGATGGCTTTGTTGGTAAGGCGCTTGCTGTGCGAAAGGGCCCCGATTCGAATCCCCAGGACTATCATCATAGCGTGGGTGCTGTGGAGACTGGCAGATTCTTGGGGTTCAATGGCAAGACAGCATAGCTCTAGGTTCAGCGAGAAAACTTGTTACAAAAATAGGTGGACGAGCCAATGAGGAAGACACCCCATGTTGACCTAGATTCCACACGCATGCACACACACGTACACACCACCACCCATGTCTGTATCGCAGACGCACACAGATGCCTTACGTTTTCTGGAGTTGTTTATGGGTAATGTTTAAAAATTAGTTCCAGCTTACCTTCAGTTTGCGAAAGATCTGGTCATTGTTATCCTTCATGGAAGCCTTAGTTATCAGTGCCCCCGCGGTCGTCTCGTTTAGATCTGCTTCCTCGTAAATTATCCTTTTAAATCACCGTTCCGTCTTTTGGTTAAGATCAAATGTAGTTATTCTTTTATGCAAATAGAAGTTTTATCTTTTAGGTAGCTTTTACTGTGGTTGTTTTAGTTACTTTCTTTTGCTGTAATAAAATACATTGTCACATGAAACTTAAGAGTGGAAAGGTTTTTTTTTTGGGGGGGGGGCCACAGAGGGCTTCAGTCCATAGTAATGAGTGATACATGCTAGCAGGTACGGAAGCTGTGGTGTCAGGAGCAGAAGGCTGGCTGGTCACATTACGTCTATGCTCAAGGGGGACAACGAGAAATGGGGCTGTGAAGCCCCAAGGCCTGCTCCTGGTGACACTTCCTCAAAGCAGGCTCCACTTCTAAAGGTCCGCCTACCCAAGCAGCACCTCCAGCTGGGGACCGAGTGTTCAAGTATATGAGCTGTGGGGTAATTCCACAGTCAAAGCACAGCTGTGACAAGTCCCAGGCGGCATACACATACTCAGCCAGGTCAGCTTGTGTCTCATTAGACGCCCGGGGAAATGGGTGTTACCAAGGGTTTGGAATTCCTAGCTTGATCTCCATTTTATTTTAATAATTTAACAGAGGTGTTAAATTATATACAGAGTGAAAAAATTATATATAGAATGAAAAAATTCATACTCATTTTTTTCTCTCTACGTAGCTATATTAACTGCTGAAATTTAGAATTTATTTAGAGATCAAGTTACTACTAAAAAAAGACTTTAAAATAGCTTTGTTAGCTCTGTCAGTTTTAATGGTGATAGTAATGTTTACATTTTTCTTGATGGAATTATTCCCCCCTCCCCCCGTGTTGTGTGGATAGTATACAAATGGCAGGGTTTTATGCTAAATAAGTTTTTTCCTAGACGCAGCAGAACTCTGTTTATACGGTGACCTTTTAGAATAAATTGGCAAATTTGTCAGGTTTGCTAAGAGATAGGATGGAAAAATGCATTTTGCTGGGAGATCTTTGGAATGCCCCATTTGCTTGAAAATTTAAACAATGAGATAAAAGACTTTATGTCGAAACATGAATGCTTCAAAATGATGATTAATGAGGAGCTTGTCCTTGGAATTCACTTCAGGTACTGTGTTTCCAGTGTCAGCTCAGAGTCCTTCCTTTAACACAGTGGATGATTTAATAATAGACTCACACGAGGTTAGTGTGCTATGGTAATAGTGTGGCAAAGCAGTAAAAACCTAGTGTTCTTTTTCACTTTGAAATTGACTTGTTAACCTGTCCAAAGCTTGCTTTCATATCTTTATTAATACTTTACCTTTGTAATTTTCTGATAACCTATAGTCCTTAATAAAATCTGGCAACTTCTGGGTTAGGAGTATATTTTAATAAACTTCTCTGTACTTTCCTGTGGTGCCCATTATTTTCTGTTTTCAAATAAGTGAACGTATCAACTTCCTTTAAAGCACTGACCTTGACTGTGCAGTGACTGCAGTGGGTGAGGAGGCTGAAGTTGGGAGGTTTGTGAGAAGCCCATTCAGTATTCAGAGCATAATATGAAGTCATGATGAGTGCTCTTGAGATACCTGGTGGGAAGTGGCAAACTGACCTACAGTGTGCAAAACCAAGGGAAGCTTCGCATTGCCTTAATAAACATTTCTCATTAATTTAACTTTGAGGGATCCAGGGCTGCCTGGTAGCCTCAGCCCTGAGAATAGTAAGCATTATGATTGCCATGATCAGGTTTAACTGATCATCATGAGGTGGTGAATCATCTGGTCAGTTTAGGAGTCTTAAAGGATCGTCTGGTGAGTTGAATAAGAATGCCCCTCATAAACTCATATATTTGAATGCTTAATCACCAGGGAGTAGAACTGTTTGAAAGGATTAGAAGGATTAGGAGGTGTGGCCTCATTGGAGTTGGTATAACCTTGTTGGAGTGTGTCCCTGGACTTGGAGCAGTTTCTGTCTTTCTGTCTGTCTGCTTCTCTCTCTCTCTGCTTGTTGCCTGTGGATCGTGCTATAATTCTCAGTTCTTTGACACCATGCATGCTGCCATGCTCTCACTATGCTCCCCACCATGATGATAATGGACTAAGCCTCTGAAACGTAAACAAGCCACCAGTTGAATGCTTTCTTTTTTTCAGACTTTTCTTCCTAGCAATAGAAACCCTAATTAAGACAGTTCTTGTCTGAAGGTGGAGGCATACCTTTTGATTCTTTATCAAATGCCTACATGTGATGGCGGTGTGTGCATGCCTACAGGTATATATGTGTGTGTGTGTGTGTGTGTGTGTGTGTGTGTGTGTGTGTGTCCACTTTAGTATGCTATGACATACATTTAAAGGCAAGAGGACAACGTCTGGGAGTTGGTTCTTTTCTTCCATTATAGGTTCTGGGTCACCAGAATGTATTGCAAATGTTTGTATCCTCTTCATGATCTTACCCCATTTCAGTTGAAATTCAGGTGAATTTAAGCTATATTTCTCTTTACTTTTCTTTTTTCTTTTTCTTTTCTGAGATGGAATTCTATGTAGCTTGGGCTGTCCATGAATTTACTGTATAGTAGAGGATGATCTTGGATTTCTGATCCTCTTGCTTCTACCTCATCAGTGCTGGGATTACAGGAACGCATCCATAAGATTTGGTTATTTGATTTGGATTGTAAGCACTTTACTTTGCAAGAGTTACTTACAGTGTGGTCTAATGCATAATGATATTAGATGTTTGAAATGTTAGTTGAAGATCAGAAATCTTCAAGCATATGTAATATTTGGTCAACACAAGTTTAATGGTCTTTTTTTTTTTTTAGAGTGGATAGATAATTCTCAAAAGCCAAGAATTCCTAAGTCTGAGAAAAAAGGATGGCTGCTGTAGGATGCAGTGTGCCAGGGGTCTGAGGGACAGAGTGGCAGAGAGGCAAGAGTTGTCCTGCCTCTCTGAAGCCATGTCTGCTTTTAGTAGTGTACCCTTCCTCAGTGGTCAGTGCCACCATTGTAAAATAGGTGTGAACTAAGAATGGCTTGCTTGTGCGTGGGCCCCAGATGGAGTTAGGTCATGTAGTAATTTCCAATTGTGAAGATGTTTTAAAACTCAAATATATATAGGCAGCTAATTGCTCAGCCTTTATTTTATATAAGAAATGTAATGCACTTACGATATATAAAGTAACTCATATACAGATTATACACAGATATATACTTTACGTACACCAAAGTCCACAAAATCTAAACATACAAGTCTCTAATCTATGAAAAAGAATACACTGTACTATGTAACTGCTATCCAAAATAAAATTCGAACATTCCATCTTCTGTTAGCAAATTTTATTCTCTGCCTGAGGCAACCAGTGAGTGATTTTGGGTTTTATAGAATAGTTTTGCTTTTGTTTTTGTTTTAGAGTTTTGTAAGCAGAATTTTGCTTGGCCAGCTGTCTGTACAGTTTGTTATTTGGTGAATCTGATTCATTTCTATATCTGAGTACTATTCCATTGTATGAATATCCCAAAATAAGAAAATTATTTAAACAGATATTTTAGAAAGGAAGATATATTGATGTTCTTAAAGTTGTAAAGATTCTCAGCATGATTAGTCTTCAAGGAAATGCAAATCAAGTCAAAGTCAGATACAGCTGTCTACCAAGAATAGCTAATGTTAAAACAAGTACCATGCTGAAGCAAGTACTAATAAGTTGGTGGCCATGTTGTACTATCTAGGTTCCCATTGGGGGCATAGAATGATGCTCTGTGATGGTCAGTGATTTCAAGCTTCCCAATGTAACCATGCTTCTTCAAGGTAGGAACTCAGCTGGGATTTGGGATACAGCCTTGTAAGGATCTGGCGTTTGCCTCTTTTCAGCACTGTGATTGCTGGAGAGCATCAGCCAGGACATTCATGTGCACCATATGGTGCCTGGAAAGATGGTGGAGCATTGTATGTGGTTAAACATGCCTTTACTGTATAATGCAACATTCATACTCCTAGATATTTACTCAAAGGGCATGAAAGCATATGTTCATAGCAGTATTATTATTATTATTATTATTATCATTATTATCATTATTATTACTTTTTCGAGATAGGTTTCTGGTTGTAACCCTGGCTGTTCTGGAACTCACTCTGTAGACCAGGCTGGCCTCCAACTCACAGAGATCCACCTGCCTCTGCCTCCCGAGTGCTGGGGTTAAAGACGTGGGCCACCGCCATCCAGCTAGCAGCTTTATTCTTAATAGGTCCAAACTGGAAATAATGTAGTATTCACCAACAGGGAGTAGGCAGAAACATTCTGCTAAGCTTTAGAGTTTAGTTCATTTTTAAAATACTACTATTATTTGTGTATGTGCGTGTGTCAGGGTGGGTGCTTGTGTGCCACGGTTTGTGTGGAGGTTAGATGACAAGCTCCTGGTGTTAGTACATGCTTGAGGTAGGATCTCTGCCACTGTGTAAACCAGGCTGGCTTCTGGAGCATCTCCTGTCCCTGCCTAGTTCCTGTAGGCACTCTGGGATTGCAGATGCTCGTGGTACTGTGTTTGGCTTTTACATGGGTTTGAGGGTCTGAACTCATATCATCAGGTTTGCCTGGCAAGTGCTTTTACCCACCAAAACTGTCTCTCTAGCCTGCCTTTTTTATTATGATTATTTTTATATTTCTTATATTTGAGATTTGTTCATGGCTAGTGTAGAAATGTCCAAAAATTTCAGAAATGCTTATGTGGAAAGACTAGTAAACCAATCCTCCAGGTATGTATTAAGACAAAAACCACACTATAACCTACTCATTTTATTCAGTAGACATTAAAAAACCAACACATTTCTGTGTGGTGTTTGTGACGCAAAATAAGTTAGAGGAAGCCAGCTGTGAACAAGCTGTGGCCCTGCTCTGCTTCTGAAGACACCACCCTTCTAAACATGTGGATTGGAACGACGCCTTCTAGGAAATAGGGCTTTAGTGTCAGCCTGGAACAGATCAGCATAAACCATAAAGCTGCTTGCTTTAACTCTTCCCTGTGCCTTTTGCTCTTAGTTTTGTATGCTAAGTTTTCTTTTAAAAACGGTGTGTGTACCATGCGCGTGCCTATGTGGTGTCAGAGTGTAGAGGTCAGAGAACAGCTCAGGGGGGAGGCTTTTCCCTTCTGTCAGGTGGGGGTGTGGGCACGTGTCCCTCCCATGGAGCCATCTTGCCAGCCTATGCTATGCTCTAGGGGCCCCCCCACCCCCCAACTTTACACCTTTCATAAATATTTGAAGAGATTTTTGAGAGTGGATTTGTCAAGATTGCATTTTGACAAAAAACTTTTCTGGAATTGTAATTATTCCACTTAATTCTCAACATCATCGAATAGTGAAAATTAATATCAATGTTGTTTATGTTACAGTTTCTTGGGGAGTGTTAATTGTTTATCTATAAAGAACACAGTGCTTTCTTGTATGAACATGCTATGGGGGATGGATTCAGTTTCCTCACGAGTGCTTTTTCTGCACTGGCAAGATGGAGTTAGACTTCTCAAGCCCCTTCCTCACTGTGTGTGTGGTAATGCTGCTTTGTCTTGAATTAAGAATATTTTAATTTGAATTTACAAATGAAATTTGGGAGATTAACTGCAGATTTCAAGCTGTTTCAAGTTAATTTAAGTTTTGATGGGAAACTCAGATAGTGATAATTTCCTAAGGGGACAGTAGGGGTCCTGTGGCTGCTTCCGACTGGAGAGAGCCAAGATTAAAACTGACTTGTGGGGGCGGTAGGTATAGTGGGCATACGGCTTAATTTCAGGCATTTATAATTGATTTTTTCTTTAATAATTCAAAGTGTATTTATACCCTGAAAGTAGTTAACGTTTCTTTAATGAACAAAAAGCGTTAATCCTTTCATTATCTTTTTGATGAAATGCAATTTTTGAGCCAACTTTGTAAGAAACTGAATATGATTCAACGCTAGGATAAAAGTTGTTATTGTCCCTCCTTCATCTACTACCTTATTTCTGAAATCAAATCCAGGAAGAATAAAGTCACCAAGCAGAAATGTAGTGTAGGGTTGCTCTTGATGCCCCAATCTGTATATCTAAATCATTCCCATGCCAGGAAAAGGAGACTCTGGAGAAAGCAGCAATGAGGTGCTTGATGATCTGCCTAAAGCATTGACTCTGAGTTACATTCTTTGTATTTATTCAGGTTGTCTCTCCCTGGGAAAGCACACCTACAACAAGTACTGTGGTGGGTGAGAGTGTCTGATGGAGGGCAGCCTAACGTAATTTTTATGTTGGGGTTGGGGGCAGTGAGCTATATCTGGCAGTGTAGTCTCTAATTGGTTCTTCACGCATCCCTATAGTCTGTGACTTCTCCCTAAAAGTCTCTGTCAAGACTTGTCTCTATTTTTTTTTACTTGGAAATGATTTTAGACTAACATAGATGGTGGAAAAATGCTATAGAACGTTCCTATAGCTTTCCTCAGCCCTGTCTTACATAACTTTAGTGCCATTAACTGTAAGATCTCACCAGTTTTCGGGTTTTACATATCTTCTGCATGTACTCATGTGACTATTCTGTGATTCTTATAACTACTGCCATCAGCATGTAGAACATTTGTTCATCCCAAAGTAACTATCTGATTCCACCGCTTTATGGCAACAACCTCTCAAACCCTTGGGACTCAGTCTGTTCTTTATCCTCATCATTGGGTCATAGCCAGAACACTGTATCCATGGAGCCATGCTATTGTTAAAGAGCAATCTTTGCTAATGACACTAAGGCAGACTGTCTTCAGAGGGCTGCCACATCTGTGATTCAACTCTGGATCTAACAAGAACAAATAGATATGTATAACCCAAGAGCAGGGTGGGGCTCAGTAGATAGAAAACTATTAAGAGAAACCATCAAGGTTAGCAGGGGCTATTCCTAGACCAACTTCACAGGATTCCTGCTAAAGACAGATGTTAGTATTGAGAGCAGAAGTTTTTAGTAAAGAGACTCATCAGGATTCTTAAGACTGGACAAAGTATGTCAAAGCCAGCGTCAAAGGCCATGGTCAGGCTGTGTTAAGAAGAGGGCTTTTTACTGTTATGGACTGAACTGTGACATGACCCCTCCCCCACAGCCTAATATCTTGTACCTCAGAATGGGATAGCAATTAGATTAGGAAAGGGCCTCAAAGGGGCTGATGAAGTTAACATGAGGCTCTGTGAGGGGTCCCATCCTAATTTGATTGATATTTCTGTAGGAAGAAGAAATAGGGAGACACAGAGAGACCCAAGGCCGCAAGTTCAGGGGAGAGACCATGTGAGGCAGCAATCTTGTCTGTTCATCTGGAGCCTGGGGCATCCAAGCTCAAGGGCTGGCAGCTTCTTTCTTTGTCTGCTGTTAGTGCTGCTTGCTGTTCGGACAGGGCACTAGTGCCTTTCACAAGGGTGCCATCCTCACGAACTAATTACTTCCCCAATACGAGACGCCACCTTGGGGGTTAGGATTTCAACATATGAATTTTTGGAGAAATACACATCCAGTTTGTTGTAGCAGTCACCTGCATGGCAACAAAGACAGGTTTCAGAAGATGTCAAGCCAGCAAACACTTTGAACTTTGGCATGTTTCCTCTAGAACTCTTTTTTGTTTTTGTTTAAATTTATCTCGTTTATTTTATGCACATGAGTGCCCTGTCTGCTTGAATATCTGCAACACATGCAAGTCTGGTGTTGTTTGGCCAGAGGAGGGCGTCAGATCCCCTGGAACTGGAGTTACAGGTGTGAGCCACTATGTAGGTTCTCAGAACCAAACGCAGGTCCTCTGCAAGAGCAGACAGAGTTTTTAACCACCGAGCCATCTCTCCAGCCCAGAAATCTCTGTTGTTTTAGTGGACATGCTCTGTGATCTTTTAGGCAGCACTAGCAAACTTATAAAATATAGTATATAATCTTTGAAGAACGTTTTAAAACAACCAAATTCTCCATGTGATGGTGTATTCAGTCAGTCGTTCACTTCTTTTCACTGCTGAATAGCATTAAAAAAAATGTATCTGCTTGTGTGTCTGTGTGGGTTATGTGAGGGTTATGTGTTTGGAGTGCAGTTGCTTGCAGAGGCCAGAAGAGGGTTTCAGGTCCCCCAGAACTGGAGTTACAAGCCACCAGATTTTGGTGGTGGGAACAGACCTGCAACCCTCTCTAAGAGGACCCACTCTCTTAACCTTAGAAGCGTCTCTCAAGCCCCTGATTAACATTTTGCTGTGGATGCACTGTGTGCATGTGTATACTTGTGTATATATTTATTCACCTGTCAAAGGACATAGCTACTTCTTAGTTTTCGTGCATAGAGCTGCCATGCCATGAACATTGTTCTTCTTTAGTTAGGAATGTGTTTGCTTGTCGAGGGCAATATGTGGAATAAGATCGTTGAGTTATGTGGTGTCTGGAGTGGAGAAGTGTTTGCATTCCTCCTGGCAATGTGTGAGTTTCAGTTGCTCTGGATTCCCACCAGGGCTTAATATTATCCATATATACTTAAAACACCTTTTATCATAGAAACTTTTATAGGCTTATCTAATTCTGCAGCGGTCTTGTCATGGCTCTAAGCAGTTTCTATGGGCTTTAACTTGCATCTCCTTAGAGGTCAGCTTGTGAGCAGCTTTCATTTGCGCATTTTCCATCTCTATCTTCTTACTGGCCAAGTCATTGCTTTTTATTGTGGTTTAGATTGAGAGCTTTGCAAGCCTGGATCCCAGCCAGGACATTGAGATTGGGGCTGGGAATAAAGTCATTTGTCCTTGGGAGAATGGGAACACCTAGGGGCTGAAAAATTATTAGTTCAGCCACAAATAGCCCTTTGAATTGAGCTCTGCAGTTGGGATCTCTCTTTGGTGTTATGTTTTTTAGTAAGAAAATCTGGTGCTTGAGTAAGGCGTTCATTTTCCCAGATTGTGAAAACACTTGTTTTTCAAAGAGAGTGATTGGAGAACCGGTTTTTACCCCTTTACACATTTGCTCATAGTGGAAATGGCTTAGGTGGAATTAGCCAATGAAAACCCAAATCTGGCAGATACTGGATTACAGTTTATCTGTAAATAGGTAATGGAAAACAGAAAGCAGTTTCTGTTAGTTTGTGCGCTCGCTCTCTCTCTCTCTCCCTCTCTCCCTCTCTCTCTCTCTCTCTCTCTCTCTCTCTCTCTCTCTCTCTCTCTCTCTCTCTCTGTTGGGGCTGGGAGAAGACTCTCATGTGTTGGAGGCTGGTTTTGAAATTCCTTATGTAGCCGTGCTGACTAGTTTTACGTTAACTTGACAGAAGTTAGAGTTATTGTAGAAAAGAGAGCCTCAACTGAGAAAATGCTCCCACCAGATTGGCCTGTGGGCAAGCCTGTGGTGCATTTACTTGATTGATGTGGAGGGCCCGGCTCACTGTGGGCAGTTCCACCCTTGGGCTGGGTGCTATAAGAAGGCAAGCTGAGCAAGCTTTGAGGAGCCGCAAGCCTGTAAGCTAAGCAGCACTCTCCAGGGCTTCTGCTTAAGTTCCTGTTTTCCAGGCTTCTGCCCTGACTTCCTTGGATGATGGACTACAAATTGTAAGATGAAACAATCCCTTTCCTTTCCAAGTTGCTTACAGACATGCTGTTGCATCAGACCAATAGAGACCCCTCACTGACACAGAAATTGGTATCTGGCTGTGGGTCCTTGCTGTACTTTGGCCTGGAAAAGCCATTGAGTTTTCAGAGCTTAACGGGTTGTTCTTTGGGAACTTGGAAGATGAGAATGTTGAGAGAAGTTTAGATGATGGAGGCCTGGCTTGTGAAGCTTCAGAGGGAAGCAGAGTCTACTGGGGCTGTTTGTGTAGTATTTTGTGTTAACAATCTGTGGTGTCTGGTCAGCCGGAGCTGAAGAATTAGCTGTGATTAACAAGAGACCAGCACCTTTATTTTGCTGAGACAATCAATACTGGCCAGTTGTGGCTGAGAATTAGCATGATTAAGAAGAGATCAGCACCTTGTGGCTAAAGATCTGGGAATATTTCTTCAGGGTCAGTTCACAGAAGCTGTGGTATAGAGCAAGGCTGTACCTTGTAGGCAGCCAAACTTGGTAATGTGTGCTATGAGTTTCCCAGGTGGTGCTAGTTTTGAAACCATGAAAGGGCCATGAGAGCACCTGAGGCTTAGCACCCTGTGGCAAGGCTGACATTCCTGAAGAGAGGCCAGGAGAGCCATTAGTGAAGGCGCAGCCTCAAGTGTAGTAGGATTGAAGGCCCAGGGTTGAAGGGGCTATGCAGAGAAGTTGAGTCTTGGCACCATGTTGTAGAGTCAGAGTCCCTGAAGAGAGCCCAGGAGAGGTTATTGATGAAGTTGCAGCCCAGTTGCAGTGGAGACCTCAACATTTTAGAGGTGCCAGTACCATGGAACCAGCAGCAGGTGTGGAGTGGAGCCCCTCTGAACCCATGAAATGCTCCATGTGTGCTGTGGGAAGCTCTTTGGTGCCCAGAAGTCTGACTTTGAGCTTTATACTGTTAGACTTTGGCTCTGCTTTGATCTGATTGTGACTGTGCCCCACTTCTTTGCTCTTGACATAAGAAAGTATGCAACTTATTTTTGATTTTGCAGGATCCCATAGTTAAGAGACTTTGAAATTTTAGAGAGACTTTGAATCATTTAAAGAGACTTTAGAATGTTGGAATATTAGAGAGATTTTGGGTATCTAAGACTGAACTTTTAAAATGTTTGAATTTTTAAAGACCATGGGACTTTTTAACATTGGAAATATGTTTTATATTGTGATATTAATATTAACATGCCATCTTGGGGCCAAACAAGAAAAGAGAGGGTCTGGTTGAATGTGCTGTGTTTGTGTACCAAACTGATGTGGGGTAAACTGTGCAGGCTAGGTTTATGTCAGCTTGACACAAACATGTTATTTTAGAAGAAGAACTTCAGTTGAGAACACGTCCCCACCAGATTGGGCTGAGGCACATTGTCTTAGATTGATGATTGATGGGGGAGGGCCCAGCTCACTGTGGGTGGTGCCACCCTTGGGTTGGTGGGTTTGGGTGCTATAAGAATGCAGGCTGAGCATGCCAATTGAAGCATGCCAGCACACAGACCTCTTCCATGGCTTCTGCTTCAGTTCCTGCCTCTTGGTTCCTGTCTAGCTTCTTGGATGATGAACTATAAACTTTAACATGAATAAACCTTTTCTCCTCCCGCAAGTTGCTTATGGCTGTGGTATTTTATTGTAGCAGTAGAAATCTTAGCTAAGACAGTAGGTGCACATGACCTTGAAATTGTGATTCCTGTGCGTCTACCTCTTTAGTGTTGAGGTTCCAGGCCTGTACTACCATACCTGTTTATCTGGTGCTAGGAATCGAACCCAGGACCTCCTACATGCTACTCAAGTACTCTATCAGGTGAGCTACGTTCCTAGCTAGTGTTAAACTTTGTAAGAAGTTTCTGAAATATTGAGAAGCTCCTGCCAGTAGGGGTGGGGTGTCTTTACCAAGTAAAGTATATAATTAAATATATAATGTAGGTTTAGTAGATTAATATGTAGTTTTTAATGTATATCTTCTACTGACTTCAGATATTTTCTTCTTTCTTCCTTCTCCATCTTTCCTTCTGTTTATTTTTATTTTTATTTTTTTTTGTTTTTGAGACAGTGTATTACGCTGTAGCCTATGCGGATCTGGAAAGCAGTAGCTCAGGCTGGCTTCAAACTTGTAATTCTGATTTCCTGCTTCAGCTTCTTGAAGTTGGGATAAGTTTGAATTTTTTTTCTCATCCAATATATTTTGATAATGTTTTTTTCCCCTTCAATTCCTTCCAGTCCACCCCACTTCCCTACCACCCAACTTTATATTCCTTTTCTCCCTCTCTTTAAAATAAAAACAAAACAACAGCCAAAAATCAAACACAGACAGACAGGCAGACACACACACACACACACACACACACACACACACACGAAAACACAAAAACAGAAATCAAAATCAACAAGCAAAAGACCAACAAGACAAAAAGTGCTCAAACATATCAAAACTCGACAAAAACTACAAAATTACCATTGAGTTTGATTTATGATGGTCAGCTACTCTTGGGCATTGGGCCTGCCCTGGAAGAGTGGGTAATACACTCAGGTATTTCTTCTCTTGGAAGAAACTGATTTTTCCTTTGCCAGGAGATTTTAGTTGCAAATAGCTTCTTGGTTAGGGGTGGGAGTCAGTGTCCACTTCTCCGCCCAGCACTGGGATCCCATCTGGCTTGAATCTGTGTAGCGCTTGTGTGTGCTGCCAGACTCTTAAGTTCACATCCACATCAGTCTTGGTGTTGACTAGAAGACACTGTTTCCTTGGAGTCATCCATCCCTTCTGTCTCTGTAATCTTTCTGCCTTGTGTTCCCCATAGACCCCTGAGTGTTGAGGGGAGGGACTTGATGAAGACATACCATTTAGGACTGAGTGCTCCAAAGTAAGACACTCTCTGCACACTGTTCATTTGACACTTAGCTATGAACTTGCCTCTTAGAACTGTCTTCATTGTGCCCTGTAGGATTGGGTGCGCTGTATTTCCATTTTCATCCAATTCTAAAAGGTTGTTCACTTCCTTCTTGATTTCTGTCTTGATTCATTTTTCATTCAGTAGTGAGTTGAGTTGTTCCATTCCCATAATTTATATTCTTCTATTGTCATGCATGGTAGTTAGCTAGGACACAGGATTTTATTTCAGTTTTCTTATATCCGCTGAAACTTGCTTTGTGTCCAAGTATGTGGTCAATTTTGGAGAAAGTTCCACAAGCTGCTGAGAAGAATCCATATTCTTTTGTGTTTGGGTGGACTGTTCTGTAAATGTCTATTAGATTCATTTGGTTTCTGATGTTGTTTAACCGTTTAGTTTTTGTCTGGATGGCAAGAGTGGGGTGTTGAAGTTACCCACTATCACTGTGTGAGGGTCAGTCTGTGTTGTGAGCTGTAATGTTTCTTTTATGAGCTTGGGTGCCCGTGAGTTTGGTACATAAAATGTTTAGACTTCCATATCTTCTTGGTGGATTTTTCCTTTGAGCATGTAGTGTCTGTCCATTCCTATCTCTTCTGATTAGTTCCGGTAATTTTATTTGAAGTCTATTTTGTCAGATACAAACATGACTACACCTGCTTGCTTCTTGGGTCATTTGCTTGGAAGACCCTTTTCTATCTTTTTACCCTGAGGTAATGTCTATTCTTGATGATGAGGTGTGTTTCTTGGGTGCAGCAGGATGATAGATCCTATTTTCTAGTCTGTCAGTCTATTTTATTTTTTTAAATTGGGGAATTGAGGACATTAATATTGAGAGTTACCATTGAGTTGTGTTTATATTGGTTATGATTATTTTGTTGTTATGGTGTGGATTTCTTTCCTTTCTTTTGTTTTATTATTCTGGGATTGTTTATTCCTGTGTGTGTGTTATTCCTCTTGGTGTGTGGTTAACCTCTTCAGACTAAGGTTTTCCTTCTAGGGCTTTTTGTAGAGCTGGATTCTAATGGGCCTTTCTTTGTATGTGACTGTCTTTTTCCCTTGCAGCTTTTAATATCCTTTCTTCGTTCTTTTCATTTAGTGTTCTGATTATTACGTGTCATGTGGAATTTCTTTTTGGGTCTTGTCTATTTGGAGTTCTGTATGCCTCTTGTACCTTGATAGGCACATCCTTCTTTGGGTTGAGGGAATTTTCTTCTCTGATTTTGTTAAAAATATTTTCTGTGCCTTTGGCCTGGATCGCTGCTTCTTTTTTTTTTTTTTTTCCTATCCCTGTTATTCATGGATTTGGTCTTCTCACGATCTCCTGGATTTCCTACATGTTTTGCACCAGGGTCTTTTTTTGATTTAACATTTTATTTGACTGAGGCATCTCTTTCTTCTACATCATCTTCAATTCCTGAGATTTCTTTTCCACGTTTTGTAATCTGTTTGTGAGGCTTACCTCTGAGGGCTTTTTTCTTTTTTTCATCTGAAAATTTTGAATTCCAGTTTTATTTCAGTTTGGATTTGCTTTAGTGATTCTTTTCTTCTTAATTCTATTTTTATGTCTTGAAATGTTTAGGCTTGACTAAGGCGTTTATTCATATCCTCTTTAAGGTCCTTGAACAAATTCATAATTGCTATTTTGAAGTCCTTGTCTTGTTCTTCAGCTTTATTGCATTCTCAGGGCCCACTATAATACAGTTACTTCTGGAAGAGGCATGCTATTCTGGCTGTTCTGTTTGTGTTTTTGTGCCAGGATCTAGGCATCTGGAGTTACGATGTTTGAGATTTTTTTTGGTATTGGTGTCTGGCCTTGTCGCTGTTGGGCGGATGTTTTGTCCTTTGGTTGCTGTTGTTCACTCCAGATCCTAGGCAAGTCTGGTGGCTCTGGAGTCCCTGGTGAAGAATGCTTTTGTGGGAATGGAGATGACCTAGAAGAGAAAGCTGTATCCCAGCTTACTGGGGGTCCCTGGTTGAAAGTGTTTCTATAGATCGTTGGCTGACACAAAGGAATGGAGATGGACTGAGTTCAAGCCCAGTGTACCCACTGGGGGTTCTGGGTAGAAAGTGTTTCTAGGAGATCAATGACTGACACAAAGGAATGGCAGTAGCTTAGGGAAGGCTGTGAAGGTTGGTGAGAAAGAGCTAAACTGGGTTAGCACCAAGAGGTAGAGCCCCCAGGGAATGGAGGTTGGTTGGGAGGAAGGGCTCCTGCAAGCAGGTTGCTACAGGTCTTAGAGTAAGTCAGCTTTGCATGTTTAAGTAATATGTTCTAGCTGGCTACGTTTCACATTCCTTCATAGGTGCCTGTGGATTTATAAATGATAGCTTTAAGGAAAATCTTAAGGGCATATATGCATATAGAACAAGCTCAAGTATATTCTCTCCCTTTTTCTCTCTTTCTCTCTCTCTTGTGTGTCACCCTTGCTCTCCCTCCTCCTCAATCAGCCCCGTTTAGGAGAGGAAACACAGAGCCTAGCAAGTGCTAAGGAAGTGCCCTTGCTGAGCTAATTCCTGTTTACATTTTTAAAGTGACCATGCAGAAGCCTGCGAGTTAAGGTTACTGTTCTTAGGGCTTCACAGTCTGCATGTGCCGAGAGCACACTCAGAGAAGCATTTACTTTTCTCTGGGGCCGTATAAGGAAACCATTTCCCACCTGGTGTAAGAGCAGCTCTGTTAGTGTGCTTCCTGAGGACTAGGTGACGCACGGCTGCTTCAGTGTTCAGTGTTCTAGACTGCGTCATGCTTTTAAGGAAAGTTTGAGCTATTTGTGAGATAATCTAGGCCTCTTCAGTGATGCACTTAATGATGCTTCTTAGAAATGCTGCTTGCCTGGTGGACCAGACATAGCTGTGATTCGAGTCCCCTGTCTTATCTCTTCTCTTGATCCACGAGTAGGGCATTGTTTCTGTCAGCTAAATTTTTCTAACCATTTCTTGCTTCCTCTTCCTCTTCTTCCTTAGTTCCTAGAACCCAGGACCTTGAGCATACCCAGTAAGTAGCTGCTTTACCACTGAGCTCCATTCCCAGCCCTTCCTTTTCATATTTTATTCCTTTTACTTCAGAGTTTACAGCAGGTTACTTCATTTTTGTTCTATAACATAAAAAACAGTTAAAAATGTTATTTCATGCATTTCATTCCACTATATAACATTCCTGGAGAGACTGGGGTTTGAATCCTGCCTCCTCTGCTTAATAGTTGTGTGCTCATTAGCCACACTTCACAAGGCCATGGTTTTGTAAGGCCAGATTCATAGGATTGTGGGGTTGATACATACCCAAAGTACTTAGTTCTGTATACCATGGCATACATTGTTACCAGTGTAGCTTTCTTTGATAATAACATTATTGAAGCTACTCAGATCATAGGACATCATCTTCTATTAGTGGAAATCTGTGGCCTTGGGTGAAGTCTCAAAAAGAACTCATAAACCTAGTCTTTGTGTCAGAATAACCCACAAGGGATGCGACTAACGAGCTACGCAGGGGGGCTGTGCTCCTGATTCCATCTAGTACAGTAAGTTTTAATTGTTGAGTCAAAGTAATTAGAGCAAGGATTCTTTTAAGTTTTTCCTTCCTTTGTACCTTTTTAACTGTTCTCCTTGATCAGCCTTACTTTCTGAAAGCATGATGTGATTTTTATTAGAACAGATTCCGGGGTCTCCATTCTGCATAAAAAGTCACCTTTAGGCCTTTAGGGAGATTAAGCATACTGGAGTATGAGAATTGGAATGTTTGGCTGCTTCTATTTTACCAAGTGGCCAAATCATGGAGGGACAGAAATTACTGAGAGCAAATAGATTTCCGTCAGCATTTCAGACTTCTCTGCTGTCTCCCATGGCACCTGCTGCCCCCTCCTTTGCTGTCCTCTCCAGGCGGCACTCTTTTGCCTGGCTTGCCCATCATTGTAAACCCTTTCTTAAGCCTATGTACATGGACTAACCCTGTTGGGAACAGCCTGATGGGGTGCGGTGTTCAGCTTGACAATCTGCTTAGCACGTGTCAGGCTCTGGGTTTGATTTTGAGCCTCGGCACCAAAATAAAAGACAGTTAACACGAAGCTTGATAAATCCCAATGACTTTGCTCATCAAGGAAAAAACAAACGAAGACATTGTAATACGTGTCCTTCAGTGTTCTAATGTCTGCTCCCAAGAGTCCTGTGCAGGCCTGAAGAGCTTTATGAGCGGCAAGGCTTTCTAGCAGCAGAGGAGTGGATGTAGCCGACATGGCTGAACTTTGTCTCCAGTCTTCACT
Source organism: Cricetomys ansorgei (assembly GCA_026225945.1). Taxonomy (NCBI): domain Eukaryota; kingdom Metazoa; phylum Chordata; class Mammalia; order Rodentia; family Nesomyidae; genus Cricetomys; species Cricetomys ansorgei. The sequence goes on from JAMJFZ010001815.1 coordinate 11,851,323, forward strand.
TCAGAGACTCTTCTTTACTGCCAAGTGAAAGCCATCTTCTGCCAGGTCTGAACACAACCAGATATTAGCTTAATGGTGGAAACGTCATACGTGTTCAGTGACTTGTGAAGCAGGGCACAATGGAGCTCCGTTTTGACACGTGTCAAGGTGGTTTGGGGTGTTTTCAGGGCACTTATTCTTTTAGTGTGTAAAGAAGCTATTTGACTTTTTTTGAGTATACTTACTCATCATGTTAAGCTTAGAAATCTTTCAAACTTCTGATAGATTGTCCTACTGAGCATTTAGAAAATCAGATTTTTGGGAAAATTCAACCATTTGTCATTTTATTAGTAAAGTTAGCCCTACCTCTGCCTTCTGCCAGGCCCCCTCTTTTCCCCTTGCTGTCTCCTCTATGGTTTGATCTCATTCCCTCATGCTTTAAATCCAAGAGCTTGCCAAGTTTGCCAACAGCTGTATTGACTGGGTTGTAATTTTTAAAAACCATTGGAGCAGCATTATTTTGGTTGCAGGGCATTTAAATGAATGAAGGGATGAGCGAGACACACCATATCTTATAAATCCTTATAAGGACCTTACGTGTCTTCTGTAACATAATGTGATTTGTGAGTTGTCACCCTCTGTGAATTACAGATACCATCAATCATGAGAGAGAAAAAATCCTATTTAAATGTTTGATCATTTGTCTTAAGAAAATGTGATTTTCCACTTTTTTAGAGTTAAACTCTTATAAGCAATAATGAGTTGGATTCCCACGGGCAGTACTGACCACTGGGGAATGCCCATGAGTGAAATACAGGTTGACTGGTCTTAGATTAGATACTGCTTACACAGCCCTTAGGGCCCCTGAGCTCTGCATCGAGCTTGAGTGTTGATGTGCAGAGGGCTTGTAATGAAATACATTTCTGTTTGCTGCATTTCGTGTGATCGTTTCACCCCTTTTGTTTTGATAAATAGATCTTTTCTTGCTCTTGATGAGAACTTAAGTCAAAAGGTAAAGTGGGTCTTTCTACTATAGATTCTTCAATTGAATCGAATTGCATAAGCCCATCCTTAAGAGAAAGTATTATTTTGTGACTTGCCTTTTAATTACTTCAAGATCGTTTCTTGTTATTGTGGCGTTTATCGAAAATTGATACCTTATAATGAACAACTTGTATAAATTTACCCGCTTAGGCTAAAGGTTACCTTGCGGTGTCACTATTTTTTACTCGTTCTTGGATTACTCTGTTTCCACTTGACTGTTTTTGCTCAAGTTTTCCCCTTGGAACTCATTTGAAGAGTGTAGATGTGGAATGACAGATATGCAGTGGACGGTTCATAGAAGTGCAAAAACATGTTTTTTGGTAGGATCCAAACTTTAAGGTAGAATTTTATGAGGTTAATGTGATTGAAAGGTGAGTTATTTATTAGCAGCTACAAACATCCTTATAGTATTTCTTTCTGATTTTCATTTAGATAGTTCTTTTCTTCTTTTCTTTCTTTCTTCCAACCCCCTCCCCCCCATTCTGGGATTGATAATAGGAAAACCTTTTAAGTCAATTCTTCCCCTGAGTCCACTCCCTGATACCATCATTTAAGTGGTATCTTTGGCTACTAAAAGAGGGATTAGATTTTTCCTAACAGCATTATTAGATGGGATAATACCGGTTTTTAGCCTTGAAGCATCTTTTATATAATGTTTTTAAAAGATGTTAGCAACAAGAGAAACATTTAAGAAGAAGAATTTACTTGTTCAGGATTCCATTCTCCTTTACTTCCCTCAAGCGTGGTTGTTTGTTGGTTTTCTTTGAAGCATAAGCATTTGTGTATTCATATGTGCTTTTGAGTTCAGTTTTTTCTGTGTTTCAGGATTTCCCATGTTTTTACTAATCTAGTCTTCATGAAATCTCTTGACAGTGAGGGGATTCTGCTGAATTTTGACTGTCAGCAGTTGAATCACTGTCAACTACCAAGGTTTCCTCACAACCAAATATTTTCAAATTAATTTGCATCCCAACAGCCTTGTTTACTTGTTCTTTATGAAGTTCACTTTATGTTACTCTATGTTTTCTTATTGGAATTCCTGGAGAAAAATCCCGAGGTAAGGCCTTTCTATTTTCTTTTAAAGCAAAATCCCAATAATACTCCTGTGGTGGTTTGAATGAGAGTGACTCACTGTGGTATTTGAATACTCTATCCCTGTTTGGTGGAAATGTTTGGGAAGGTTTAGGAAGTGTGACTTTGTCACTGGGAGCGAGTTTTGAGGTTTCAAAAGCCTGCACCATTCCCAGTTAGGTTACCCCTTCTGTTATCTCTCTGACTCTGCCTATGTTTCTCTTCCTGCCCTATGCTTGTGGGTCAGATGTAAGCTCTTGACATGCCTGTGTACCTGCTTCCATGCTCCCCACCATGATCGTCATGGACTCTAACTTTCTGAAACTGGAGCTCCAAATTAAATTTATTTTATAAGATGCCTTGGTCATGGTGTTTTTTTTTTTTTTTCTTTCTTCTAGACAGACAGAGAAATGTGGTTGGGAGGCTGAGAGGGAGAAAATAGAGAAAGGGAGAAATAACCTTTGTGTGTGTGTCTGTGTGTGTCCATATGCAGTAGAACCATAAGTTTAGGCTGAAGACTTCTGTTGTATTCCAGTAGCTTAGAGTTGTTTGTAATGCCTTCTCTGGCGTTACAGTTCTCACACATTCTCTGTGTGAGAAAAGGATCACACATTAACCTCAATATATTTTCCTATTTGCATAAGGAAAGGACATTTACTGTGAGAGACCTCTCAGTCATGTTGCTTTCTCTGCTACTCACTGGACCTGAAGCTGCCTCCCTCCCGTTGCTATGGCTCTGCACAGATTCCCTAACTGCTTTGTGTTTTTAGCCATGCCAGCCATGCTGAGGACAAAAAGAAGATGGAACGAGAAGGAATGGTAGAATATAATAACTTAATAATCCACAAAGACTTCTTTCAGCCCCATTACATTTTCTTGAAAAATAATTACTTCTAGCAACAAGATCTCTCTCTCTTGACATCCGGGCTGTCCTTGGGGGTGACCATAAACTCTGATCCTCCTGCTCCTACCCCCCACATGCTAGGATTATAGACACATGTCACTTTATTTCATTTATTTTTATTTTCATTTATATTGTCCTCCCTGTAGGTAGCTCTTGCTCAATAGCCCAGGTTGGCCTTGACCTTATAATCTTCCTGCCTTTGCCTACAAACTGCTGGAATTACAGGCATGTACCATCACACATGTGTAGTGTTTCACAACTTACTTATGTATGTATGTTAGTAGGAGTTTGAGACTCCTAAGGTGCTCACCCATCCTGGAGTTGGTCCTGGTTACTGTTTTCACAGAAGAGAAGCATAGAGCTCAGAGTTCTTGCCCAGAGAGGCCTTGTTCCTGTAGCCTACTGCAGCCCTTGCTTTCTAGAGAGCAGAATGTGGTGCTCCCAGCTCCAGAAACAGCTTCATATATGTATGTGCTACCATTGCTGGCCCAGCCTTTATTTCTAACGGGGGGGGGGGGCGCGGTGATGAGGCTCAGGTATTGTTTGGCTCCTTCAGGATGTTCAGACACAAATTATTTTCTTGACATTCAATTTCTTAGCATCAGGATCTTGTTCAAGAAAAGTTTACAGCCTTAAATGCCTTGTAAAACTGAAGCATCCTGTCCCTCAAGGGCAAAAACCCTTTCTCTTCAAGGTACGGCCTCACTGTGTTGCTCAGGCTGACCTCAAACTCAGAAGTCTTACCAGCCTGTGCCCCAAGTAGCTGGGACTACAGGTATGCACTAATGTGGGTTAATGTTTTTGAGGGTGGCAGCATGATGGGCAGGGGAGAGAGCTCAGAGTAATGAACTGGGGCCTAACATGGTTTAGAAGACATGTTATTCAAGTTGGAATTTTGCCAAAAGTTGTTTTACCTGTCCTAAAATCAAAGTGAGCTTTATGGTTTCATTTTGACCAATTGGGATTAATTTGGAAAGTAAACAACAGCAGGCTGATGCATATGTACACTTCTATTCTAGAGATGATTATTTAGCTCAAGGTGCTGAATTTATGTCAAAGAATTATGATCAAATAAGTTCTTGTTAAATTGGTAAACATTTGCCAGGAAATGTCTCTAAACAGTTCCCCTGAACAATTAAAATAACTTTATTGCCCCTTTTATGTCTGACACTAAACTTGAGAAACTAAATCTTACTGCAAGGGGAATGAGGTGACAAAATGTCAGGTCAGATTGTACAATTATGTAAATACTAGCCCATTTCCCTCTGGGAGAGCCACACACCTTTTAAATGAGATCAGTCAACATCTCTCTTACAATTGCTTTCATTGAGCTAATGAATGGATATTTTTATTTTTGAAATACTGCATTTTTATTCACCTTATTAACAGCCCTCTCTGTGTGAGTAAATAAATCACTGGGCTGCTGCTAATTCTAAGCGCTCATAATCACTAAACAAAAGGTACTATAGATTACACATGCTGTCACCCACACATGGAAGCAATGCCTTTTTTATCATCTGTGCCTTTAATGGAAAGAAAATGTTAATTTAGGGTAATGAAACAGACCTCTAAGTGTGATTGGTGAATAGACCATTAGGTTAATTAAAATGAGGACATGTATCACTGCTGTGGTGGAACTACCAGTGTGCAGGAGACAGATTCATTTAGTGATTCATTCAGAGCCAGTCTCCCCGAACCTAGATTTACTACAGGCAGAGCAAGATTGATGACGGGGCTTTTCACTTTTGTTTCATTTACCTTTACTTGTCACATTACTTGTCATTATAGAGAACCTGTCACATAAAGGTGAAAATCCGTACAGTCTTTGAAAAAAAATCAATTAAATCTAAATTTTGTTACTTTCCTTCTGTGCATTATACCACACGCATTAACTACAAAACAAGAGTTAAGCTACTGTGAAGTACTCAGATTTTGCAATGTAAAAAGGTCAGCAACTTAAAAATTTATTGGTTTGATAGGTTAATGCATGTCTCAGTCCCTATCAGAAGTTTCATCGAGCAGCGAGCTGATGCCAGTTAACACAAAAACTTACAACTGGTCAAAGTGCGGAGAGTGTCTGTGGAGTGCTTTGCCACAAACTGAGCATCAGTGCCAGTCCTTCCCCCATCCCCCACCAGGGCTCAGGGGTCATCACAGAAGAAGGAGTAGAAAGATTGTTAGAACCAGAAGTCAGGGAAGACCAGAACAGAGCAGTGTCTTCTAGACCTGATGGGACCACTACACTCATGCACTCTCGGTAGCTGTGACTGTACACGACCCTCACAAAATCAGGCCAGTCAGCATCCCAGCATGGAGGATGGATGGTCTCACAAGCTCCCATCCTTAGCCTTAGACTCTGTTGACAGTTGATGGTTTGTGCGGGAGGAAGAATCCATTTTATTTAAGGTGTAGAAGTGTATGAGTAGTACATGTATGTTACACTTGGTGGATTTAAAGAAAAAGGACATAAAATTGGGAGGGTTAAGGAGTGGGTCGTAGATCTTGGAGAGGGGTATGAATATGATCAAAATTCATTGTATGATTGTATTAAATTCTCAATTAATAAAAAGTATTAAATATTTATTGGTTTATTAAAATGCAATTGGGATGACCTCTACTTTCTTAGTTAGTAGTTCTTTTCTGTGTCTAATATTCATAAACGAGCTTGAGACTGATTTGGTAGCTTGTTAACTAGGTGGCCAGTTTGCTGGTTGAATTTACTAAAGAATTTGGTGTGTTACTACAGTATATAATTTTATGAGTATGTATTTTATATATAAAGAGCTTTTGAGTGATCTTTGATTTTATTTATTTAGTTTTAAGTTTTTACTCTTTGATTCGTTACTCTTAGGCATCTTAGCACAGTGCTGACAGGAAGCAGCTTTCCAGCAAGCACTTCCTACCTTGGTTAAGAAGGCTTGGCGTGTGTTTAAACTGGAACTGAGTTCAATATGGCCTTGGGTTATCACCCACTTCCCAGCATATGCCTAACTTAGGTCTTTATCCAGAATTAGATCATAGTTGCCTAGTATCCATCCAGCCTCACCTTCCCCATTAGCTCTTTGTCTTCCATCTGAGGATGAGTGAGTAAATGTCCTGTCAGGGGTGCCTCACCTTCTGGCATTGCTGTATGATGTAGCCTACCAAGCATGGTGGGCCACATTCATAGCTGTCCCGGGGCTTACACAGCCCTCAGGTGGGACATGCCTGTGAGAGTGACTGTAAAGCAAATGATGATAAACCTAAAGATTTACATGGTCAGTTGAATGAGAACTTGTTCTGAGCCCAGCATTTCACAGGCTCTTTGCGCGTTAGGCTTTTTTTTTTTTTTTTTTTTTAAATTTTAAATACTACAGAGATTAACAACGAAATCAGCTCTTCTGACTTTGTAAATCAAAATTTATGAAGCTGAGACTCTCTTTCTGCTTTCAGGCACTTAGTTTTGAGAAAGTCTTTTTTCTCAAGTACCTATCTGTCCATTTTCCTGAATTCCTAAGTGATACCGGAGGCATTTAATGAGTTTCCATAAGGATATATATTTAACTGTCTCATGTTCTATATCTATATATCTCTATCTCTCTCTATATATAGCTATATATATATAGCTTAGGGGAGCTTGAGCCAGTACAAATTTAATGCTTATATTAGGAAGTGAATGCTTCCTCTGTAAATGGATTCACCTTAGAAATTTTATAAATCATTGACTTAAGATATTTAGCAGGTCTCATTTTTGTCTTACTTTTTTCCATTTAAGGCTCATTTACTGTGTTTAACAAAAATGAAGGAGTTGGAAAGATTTGTTGAACCGTAGCTGGCTCAGATCATTTTGGCAACGAAGGCAGGCATTATAATCTCTCTTCTTTACACAATTATAATCTTTCTTAATATGTCTGTTTCTTTTTTTAAATGTCTGATCTTATTTCCTAAACCTTCATCTTTTATTTTCTCAAGGCTTCTGTTTACTTGAGATTTAATATTGGCTTAGTAGAGCTTTAGGTTCAGTCTTGTTATTCTGTTGCTGATTACCTAGTTCCCTCTCTTGTTTGCAGTCCCAAGGAAATGAATTGGGTTGATTTGTGTGTCGGTTACAGTAATGTTGAAACAACAACCGCCAAAGGCCCATACTTTCTCATTCATGCTACATGTTTGTCTTGGGTTGGTTGGAAGCTGTGTTCCCTATGGTCTTTGTTCTAGAACTCAGACTGAAGCATTCCTTGGATAAAGAGATGTCATTCTGCATGACATGCACCTTCTATTCAGAAAGAATATAACACTCAGTTTAGCTCACTTTTCATTGACCAATCAAGACATCTACTTAATGAAATATTGATGGTATAAAGAAACACACCCCTTCTATATTTGGTAGGCAGCACTAATGGCTATTATACTTAGCTCCTCCCCTTACCATATGCTCACTTCACCCTTTCTTTCCTCCCTGGAATCCACACTATCTCTTCATAGGAGACAGAAATCTGGTGGGAGGAATTGTATCTCCACACGTTTACTCATGTGACTTCTGGTAACTTCTGGCAGGCAAAGTGTACTTTCCTCCAAAAGTAAGTCTGAGCTATATGACTTGCTTGGCTCCTGGAATATAGGTACCCTGAAGTATGCCAGCATGGGATGGAATCTCTGAATGGAGTTTGTGTGCTATGATGTAAATTCTTATGTTTTTGTCCTCTGCCAAGCATACAAACATCCAAGATAGGGACTGCTCCTTTACCCTAGATCTCAAAAGCGAAGACACGCAACACATACCTGGAACATCGCTGGATTTTCAGCTTTTGATGCTGTGTGGTATGAACATTTGACGTGGCACAACACAGATTCTAGAACTGTCACTAAGCAAGCATTGACGATATAACAATGGGTTTTGGCAGCCTACATTTGAGTGTTAATTCTGCTGATTTTGTGATTTGGGGTAAATTTACATTTTCTGAGGCTGGGTTTCTTGTAAAATAAAGCTAATAATGCCAACCTGATCATTCTAACATGAAGATTAAAGTGGATGGCTTTAATAAAATGCTTAGGATGCCAGTCAGTGTACAGGAGAGGTCACAGCAGGTTGCTTCCTTTCCTTTGGATTTCTTCCTTACCACCTCTGTTATTTAAACACATGGTTGCAGACAGTCCCATAGTTAGCATTTGATTGTGAGATTGGATAAAATGGTCTTCACTTGTGAACTTTTTAGTTCAAATTTAATAATTTCCCTCTAATGCAATCCAAGATGTTCTGATATCTCTTTTTTCCACAAATGATAGAATAGTGATAGTTTTAAAATTGGCAACATCCCAGCGTACCTCTGAACCTAACCCTTGTAAGATAAACTCCTCAGCCTCTTGAATAGTTACATTTCACGGGAGCAGGGAGGCTGTCATCATCACCCACAGTCTCCTCCATGTGGGTAGGCCTGCTACTCTGGAATCAGTGACATGTACACACACACATACACACACACGTGCATGCACACACAGGAGAGCGAGAGGAGGAAAGAGACAGACACAGCAGCGGGTAGGGGGAGAGTTGGAGGTGACTGAGGGATTGAGGGCATGGAGATTTGTGAGCCTGTGTGAGTAGGGATGTTGTCAATGTGGACTCTGCAGATCAGCTGGGAATGACAAGTTGCCATCTTGAGCCTAGAGTCTGTTGGGAGGCTTCCTTGACGGAAACAGGGTTCCATATTGCAGTCCTAACTCAGAATTCTTCCTTCTCTAAGACCCTTGCTTTTGCTCGTAAGCCCTTGAGCTTTTGGATGAGTCGTCTACACATCAAGGTACTCACTTTTTCTTGAAGTCACGTGGTTGAAAAAGCAAATCGTATTTTCGAGATGCTTTGACAGAAGCACTTAGGTTAGTGTTTAGCCGCATGACCAGGCTGACATGTAACCAGCAATCTAACAAGGGAAAGGGATCTTCTGCTGCAGAAGACAGTGATAATAGAGAACTAGAGCCCTTTCCTTTATTTAATCAAAGTATTGATGAATGTGATGGTTTATTTCCAAATGTGCTCCGACAGACTCACGTTTTTTTTCGAAGAATATTTTAAAAATTTTGACAGTTTTATATACTTTTTTAATGTATCCTGATCATATGCACCCTCAGTTCAACTCTTCTACTCCATCTAGACCCTCCAAAATGTCCCTTTTTCCTTTATTCATTGTCCCACCTTTAAAAATAGCCCACTGAGTCCAATTAGTGCTCTCCCTGTGTACATGGGTATTGAGCCGTCCACTGGAACACAGGCAAACTACCATCGGCCACACCCCCAAGCAGAAATGACTTCTCTCCTTCCAGCAGCCATCAAGCACCAATAGCTCCTCAGCTATGGTGGGGCCTCACCAGCCCCTCCGTTCATTTGTTTTGGAATACTTACTGACTTGATTTTGTGCAGGTAACGGCAGCTGTGAGTTCATTGAGTTCAGAAGTGTCTCATGGCACTCTTCCCGTCCCCAGCCTCCTCCATTCTTGCTTCCCCTCTTCCGCGATATTCCCTGAGTGTGAGAGTTTGAATCAGATGTCCCGTTTAGGGCTGAGCGCTCAGCAGTCACTCCTTCTCAGCCCTTTGACCAATTATGAGTCCGAATTAATTGCTGTGCATTGCAAAAAAGCTTCTCAGATCAAGGTTGTGACCAGCACTATTCTGTGTCCTAAAGAGTATTCTCTACGTCCCCCGACATTTTCCACTGTTTTAGGTCGTATATTGAGATCTCGGCCTACTGGAGTTGCTTCTTGTGTAGGGGGAGATACGGAGCTGTTTTTCAGTCTTCTACGTGATACATAGTTTTCCTAGCACCATTTGTTGAAAATGCTTGCTTTCTTCTGTATGTGTTTTTGGCATGTTTGTTAAAAATCACGCGGCTGTTGTTATGTGTCCTTTACGGTGCTGTTTTGTTTTGTTTTTTTTTTTCCTATGGCTCTAGATTGTAACGTACAGTCAGGCATGGTGATACGTATAGCAGTATTCTTTTTGCTCAGGATTACTTTGCCTAGCTAGTCTCATTGGTGCTTCCATAGAATTTTAAGGTTGCTTTTCTTTTTCTGTGAAGAACGTCGATTGGTAGACCATCAGTTCTGTCGATTGCTTTCGGTAGGATGGCCAGTGTCACAATACTCTTCTAACTTCCTGAGCATGGGAAGACTTTACATATTCTAGGGTTTCCCTCAATTTCTTCTTCAATGCTTTAGAGTTTTCATTATGGAGTTCTTTTATACCCTTACTTAGATTTAATCCAAGGTGGGTTTATTTATCAAGTCTTTTGAAAACAGGATTGTTTCTCAGTCTGTCATTGGTATACAGGAAGGTTACTGGTTTCTGTATGTTAATTTTTAACCATGCCTCTTTGCTGAAAGCGCTCATCAGTTGTAAGAATTTTCTGGTGGATTCTTTTGGGTCTCATATATTGAATCACACCAGCCAAAAGAGTTACCTTGACACCTTGCTTTCCTATTTGTATCCCTTTTATTTCCTTCTATCTTTTTGCTCTAGCTAAGACTTCTAGTACTATATTGATATTAGTGGAGCGAGTATCTTACATTTAGTGTCTAATGAATGAGTTGGTGAGCCTTTGTCAGAGCTTTGATGGGGATTTGGGAACATCCCTGGGTTTCATTCGGCTCATCCTTTGTGAGCTGAAAGCTCTGCGGTCTCACAGATGGCAAGGTTTCTGAAACCGAGTAGACAATCTTTTCGATGCTTGTCAAGCAAGCCCTGTCTTCTTTAGCAGGTTAATATGTTGCAGACTGGTCTCACATCTCTCCCATTCTAAAGGATGCCTTTTAAGAATCCGCTAACTCAAATCTTTGAATGGGCCAGGCTTGTGACCTGCAGACTGATTTCCCTTAAAAAACAACCACCCACCTTTAAATTGAGCTCTGCAGTTGACTTATGTGATGTCTTGATTCTCTATAGTTTGATTTACTGCCAAAGTGATATCGTTAAGTTTATGAGTGCTTTTAAGCAGTGTTTTCCTTACTCTTAGAATTTCCCTATGAAAAATGAAGAATGACTCTTTAGCCAAGTTTTATTGGGATAAAGATCAATTTTATGAAGCCTGACGACTTCATATTGTGATTTTTACATGAGCAATGCCCCAGCTCAACTGAATGGTGTATCATATTGATTGACTCTCTCACCAGTTCCTTTATTGATTAATGGCACAGATAAGAAAGATGTACCTTGTTGCATGGGGGTTAGAACAAGGAAACTGCCAGTCCTTCATATCTCAAGACAGCTGAAGGTCTGTTTGTAGGAATGGCATGACGTACAAAGGAGAAGGAAAGTCCAGGGCTTAGTTAAGACTGGGGAGAACTAAGGGGAGAAAGAGAAAGAGAAAGATCACTTGTGGTGATCTAGTTTTGAAAAAGGAAGGACAGTTCCCTGGGCAGCCAGCAACCCTTCCGTGATGGCAAGTGAGCGGCTGTGCCGACTGTGGAATGCTGAGCCCGGTTACTGATTGTCTTGTCAGAGGGCATTGTGCTGCTTCCTACCCCTCTGCTCATGTGCTAGCTCCCTGCCCCATCCGACAGAGGTAGTGGTTCAGGACTGCCAAGGGCAAGTGTGTCCTGAATCATGTGGGCTCCGACAGAGCCCTCTGGCAGATGTGGAAGTGCATTGTCAGTGCTTCTGGGAATCTGAGTGACATAGTATAGTGCCCAGCATGCCAGGCATGTTAATCTAATAGTGAATCTATTCTAAGCCCCAAAAGAAATTGTAGACCTCAAGATGGACTGGTTGTTTTTAACAAATCACGATCAACTTTGGCCGAGTTTGAGGACGTGCATCTTTCATAAGACACCAGGGAGTCCATATTTCTTCAAGATCTCCAAACAGAATCTGTGCATAAAACATTGGTAAGCTTGAGATACAGCCAGTGCCTGCTGTTCGCTTTCACTGCATTGAATTAGCTGGTTCTGGAATGGTGTATAAATGATAGCAATCAAAACCAATCCACAAAAACATACTGGCTGGAAAGTAAGAAAATATTCTTGGAGGATTAAAAAAAAATGCTACTGATAGCAAAAGATAGCATGCTCAAAGCTTGACTTCAGGAATGTGTGCACCTTCTTTTGCTAGGTAAACACTGCACAGTGGCATTTCTTCTGCTTCCTGAGGACAAGTGAGATAGCAGATATAAAGGTGCTTGACACATGGCTGGTCAGTATACATTATCTTCCTGATGGTGGTGAAAAGATGACTTCCATTTCCCATGCTTCAATAGATCAAAACAAGTATAGAGTGGTGGATAATTATAGATGGTTTCTGACCACTTTGACAAGAATTAGAGGTAAACGATTAAGAAAACACCCATGAAAAGCTGAATGTAACAGAAATCTACGTAAAAATTAAGGCAATGAAGACAACTGTGGTCTTTGAGAGTAACTTGTCTTTGCATCTGTCATTTTCTGTTCTGCGCATTTGGATATGTGGTTTTGCTTTCACCAAGCTTTGTCCTAAAACCTTTGAATTAATGCTATATGTTTTCACCACTGTCTTCTTTGATAGGACAAAGATCTTCAGAGCATAAGAAACATAAGAAATATAAGACTGACTCTTTCTTACCAGTTTCCTGAACTCCGAGTAACCCTTTCATGCCTGACTCCACCCTGAGAGCATTGATCAGGGCATCTGCATTGAGTCTCCTGGCTATGTTCCCTGTGAGCAGCCCAAACCTCAGTATTTGGTCTCCTGTGTTGCAGGCTTCCTTTGTCACCTAAGAGAACCCTGGAAGTTCTCTAAGTATTTCTTAAGAACTTAAAACACTTAAGAACTCCGCCTGGGAGCTGCCATCTCAACCATGTCTTCTTCCTTCTGTGATGTAGTTCATTGATTCTCCTCATTGCGCTGCAGAAGTTTTTGTTTCTTCTAATTATGCTTTAAGCATGAGTGTAAATCTAGTGTCTGTTCTTTCAGTGTCATCTGCTTCCTCCTGGAAGTGGAGTCTTCAGCAAAAGCAAACTAAGAAGCTTCTACTTAAGATCTAACTGCTTTGGCTGAAAGGCTGACAGCTGTTAAACAAATGTAGTCTACGTCCTGTGCTTGGCTAATCTTTCCTTTCTGGATCATAATGCTGCATGCCAGTATTGTCCACAGCAAAGCAGGCTTTTGCTTAACCGTGAGAAGCAACTAGTCTTCCCAGGCTGCTAGGGCCTCTTGGGATCTTCTGACTGGCACAGAAGTAGGAGCAGAACTGGGTTCTAGTTCTGATTCTGTCACTGATCACTGGCATGGCTTCCTCAACTAGAAAACAAAGGGGATTAGGCCAGATGATGTCCTAGTTCTTCCAGTCATTAACTTACCATTTGTTTCATTGAATCAAAACGCTGTTTTTAGGAGGGGGAAGGCAGAGATGCTACTACTTGTCTTTTAATTGTTGAAGATTTTCAAAGCTGTCCAGGTCTTCACATGAGGCCTTGATGTGTGCAAAAGCACAGAAGCACTAGGTCTAAGAGCATCTCCTACCCACTCTTCTTCACGAGGTAGTCTGACAGTGTTAAGAAAAGCAGCATGGTGCTGTTGTCTCCTCTGGTCTTGGGATTGTCTCAGCATCCCTTACCTGGCTTGGCAGTCTCTTCCAACAAGGTCTCTCTGCCTCTTCCTTCCTAGTCCCATCGCCACCTCCTAGTCCCGGGGATGCATGGCGCCCCTTCTTCACTGTCAACCACACTCTTTGATGGGCCCCCTCTCTGCTCTTCTCTTTTCTGTGGGATGCTCTTTGTTGATTCACCTCTCTGTTCAGTCTCCAACCCTTCCCTCCTAGATCACTTAGAAGGGACACTCCTCTGACCTGCCTGACTAGGTCACTTGTCCTCACACATGCTCCCAGTACCCATACTTCTCCCATGAGTAGCTGCCGTGCTCACAGCATCTTACCTGTGTCATCATTTGAGTAGTCATTTTCTTCCCAGACATCTTGTGTGTTGAGAATGATATAGATTATACCCAGGGTTTTTTTTTTTTTTTTTTTTTGGTGTGGGGGGGCCGTCTTTTGTATTTTCAGTGCCTTAACTTGGTGACAAAACCATTAATAGCCAACTGACTTGGAATAAATGCTGGTAATAAGAATGAGACCACAAGGGAGTCCCGTGTACCAGGCACTGCTCTGCCCTCTCTCCATGTCCATCATTTGCAAGGTTATCACTACTACAGTTTTTGAGTGACTATAATACTACTTGCACATTATTAAGTACTTTATGTATTGTTTAACTTAATTTTCAAAGAATGCTCGAAGGTCATATATTAGTTGTAATAGGCTTCTTGGTCCCTGATGCTGCTGTGTGCCATGTAAACTCTTAAGATGGCACTGAGTCAAACAGTAGGGGCCTTACTGAGTGGAACAGGAGCTGACACATGATTGTCCCAAATTCTCTGACAGCAAAAGGCTGCTGGCTAATTTGGGTTCTTAATTGGCTCAGGCAGAAGGACTCCTGTGGAGATACATAGGGTCATGGAGCAAAGCTTATCCTGCTTGCTTGTTCTGGAAAGGTGACTCTTGTTCCATTCAGACTTGGAGTGTTACCATTATAATCAAGGTAAGCTGGAATCTGATGCTGTGCATGTTTCTATTCTGACTGCAGTTGATCAGTCAGTCACTTTATCAGTCAGAGACTGTGGGCAGTGCCTTTAATTTTAGCATCTTTTTGAGCCTGTGTTCATTACATTAAGTGAACCCAGCTTGTGGATCAAAGACAGTGAAGCAAGTGATGTAATGACAGTTAGGTGAGGTGACCCTAGGCCCTTCTAGCCCTTCAGGTTATCTGAGAAGTTTAGTAACTGCTATTTTGACCCAGGCACAGACTTTATAAGCCCCATCACTGACAACTGTGCTTTATGTTTGGGAGTATTCCAGGGACGGACCAAAAACTTGTGAGCATTTGTTGCTCAGAGCTGTGCAACTCGTTACTTCCTTTGTGTCTTCTACCAATGTGGCAGTGCATTTGGTGTTTTATTTCTTATTTTGTTTACCATGCACCTAATGTCCTAGGAAAAGTCTTGTGTGTGAAAGTCTTCCCTCCCTTTTAACAAGGGCAATCTCTCTGCTGTTTCATAAGCTAAACATGTAAGATCCATGCTTTTCTTATGTAGCTAGACTGTGCATATATGATCCATTTGCCTTGGTTTTGGAATCAGGACACAGAGAAGGTGCTAGCAAGAGTCCACTCTGCTGAGGTTTGGGCAGGGCAGTAGCTGTACCAGATGTTCAGAAACTGGGCCAATGTTAGTTGTGTGAGTGGTACAGACTGTAGAGTCTGTGCTCAGAAGCAGTGGCTTCAAGGGTGAAATACAGGGTGTAATAATGGTGTATTAGTCAGGGTTCTCTAGAGTAACAGAACTTAATCTCTATATATAGAAAGAGGATTTATAAGAATGACTTACAGACTGTGGTCCAGCTAATCCAACAATGGCTGGCTATGAATGAAAAGTCCAAGAACCCAGTAGTCGCTCAGTCCACAAGGCTGGATGTCTCAGTTGGTCTTCAATGTACGCTGGAATCCCAAAGATGTAGGCTCTAATACCAGTGAAGGGGTGGGCTTGTTAGCAACGTGAGGGCAAGCAGGCAAAGAGCAGAAGCTTCCTTCTTCCATGTCCTTATATTGACTTCCAGCAGAAAGTGTGGCCCAGATTAGAGGTGTATCTTCCTGCCTCCAGATCTGGATTAAAGGCCCATGTTTTCCTGTCTCTAAGGTCTGGACTAGAAGTAGATTCACTCATTTCAAACCAAGCAAGAAATCTCACAGGTGTGCCCTCCATTTCTGGATTATAGTTTATTCCAGAATAATCAAATTGACGACCAAGAATAGCCATCACAGATGGCATGC
Source organism: Cricetomys ansorgei (assembly GCA_026225945.1). Lineage (NCBI taxonomy): Eukaryota > Metazoa > Chordata > Mammalia > Rodentia > Nesomyidae > Cricetomys > Cricetomys ansorgei. Next base: position 11,867,137 of record JAMJFZ010001815.1, read on the forward strand.
ATCTCAAGGTCATTGAGACATTTAGATAAATTAATTTAGAACCGTGTCTGGCTTGTAATAGCCTCTTCTCTTATTATTCCTTGACTCTGATATTTTGTAAGCACATTTTTCTTTATTTTTTATAATGAGTATTTTGTCAACTATCACAACTCAGAAGCTGACAACTGAGTAGGACACAGGGACACATTGGCTAAAAACTGCACGGCACAGTTGAGAATATTGCTCGGTGGGAGACCCCTTGCTCAGCAGTCATATGTCCTGAATTTGATCTCTAGCTTTGCAAAACAAACATGTTACAGTACAATCATGGGGTGGTTTTTGTGAGAAGGGTTTCTCCGTATACATCCAAAGTCAAGGCTTCTGTTATTTATGAAAAACATTAACTTACTTGCCCCGTGGTTACTTGCTTCATTCTGAACTTCAGATTTTGATGAGAGGCTTTTTGCAATATTTGTAAACCCTGAAGCAGAGGTGGAATAGTTTTGAGGCAAGTACCTCCTGGAGTGATACACTGGCTGGTCAGGCAGTGATTTCATTATCAGCAACTTTGTGACTATCGTGGTATTGTGTTTATTGCTGGCAATAAGTATTCTCTGTGAAGAGCCTGTATAACTACTACTCATCCCAGAGTGAAGAGCCCCGAGCCCGAGTTTCCCTTTGGAAGTCTCTTGTGTTTCTGCAGAGCACAGTGCTTCCTGGCAAATTCCTTCTAAGCCTGTGAAAATAGAGACTTTGAAATGGGAAATGTCGTTCAAGGTGAACTCTTGGTATTTTCACAGCAGGCAAATTTTACCATCTTCTTTGTAAAAACACTATTGAATCACATTTATGGTTTTGTCACCTTTACAATGAGAACAGATAGTGACATTTAAGCCTAGGAAAATCCCCAGTTTCTGATATTGACTATTAATGTGGAAAACTTGAGGAAGCAGGTAGAATATTGTGACCTTATGATGTGAATTCTTTAATTAGAGCATACAGATCAGTCAAATATTTGACTTATTGATTTTTGGAGAGCCAAACTGTTTTGTATGCAAGGCGTGAACATAGTAGGAGATGTTGCCCTTGATTCAAAATAGCCAGGGTCTCGTGCAGTGCATTTGAATTAATGTTAGAGTACTATGCATTTCCACTATTTTAATGCATACTAACAGCAGGTATAATTGGTTACTTCCCTTACAGCCACGTATTTAAAGTGATTGTGCTTCTAGAATAATTTGTCTAAGGTAGTCTTAACTGATGAAGATGCACAATTAACTGTGTAGCATATAGGTCCGTTCCTTCTGTGTCATGTACTAACACACTGAAACACTTTCTACGAGGAACTCCCAGTAGCCACACTGGGGTGGGATGCAGGTGGGTGATTTTCCTCCGCTGTCTTCATTCCAGTCTCCAGGATTACCCCTAGTCCTGCAGCACCCTACCTACAGGAGCCCCTCCTCCCACCTTACCTCAGCTCCCTAGGAATCCCACCTATGGGTGCCACCCCACTGTAGCACTCCCCACCCCAGTTGGATTTCATATATTTTCTTCAAGATATGAAAGAAAGGATAGCTCTAATCAAAACCTGAAAGTTACTAGAGAGCAAGTTTGGTAGCATTCACTGCAGAGCTGGTGTCGAGATACACTGATTTTCCTGAGGACTGCCACCGACCACGTTACTCTGATAAACCTACTGGTTTTCTGGAGTCAGCTGCCATTTGGATGGCTTCAGTGTGGCTTAGAGGGAGAACTTCAAGGAATACATATGGGGCCATTGGTTTGCGCTTCACCACCGTGGGCAGACACAGCCACCTAGCCACAGCTTTGTGTGCACAGCCAAATTCTGTCAAGGACTGACCCTTCCTTCCTCAGTGAAGGCCTGCTCTAGAGTCACGTTTTCCCTCCTGTTCAGTCATTATCATTTGGTGGCTCCTGGCAGGGCACTCTCTATGCTTGTTGAATCCCCAGAAGTGGTACCTTTGGGGCCACCTTGATTTGTAGTTGCAGCCATTTAACCTAATGTATCATTCAGCTCAGGGAGCAGAGGAATTTAATCAGTATGAAATCTTGGAATGCTCAAATATCTGAGTAACTAATTAAATATATAATAGGCAAGTGTGAAAGTTTGGCCTTATTTTTCTATTAGATTGCCTATAACAGGGTGGGGAATGGCAGCCAAAGAAAAATTACTTTGCTTAAAATAAAAGCATACTTTAGAAAGTTTACTTTGAAACAGAAAGTAATTGTATTCTAAATATGTGTAATTATTTGCATCCGTTCCCAACCTCCTTGGGATCAAATTGGTTTTCTCCAGGAAAGGCAATTATATGCAGGAGGCCACTTTTTGTTGAATTACTGTGTGTTGCATGCAGCGCACCCCACAAACCTGAAACCAGAGATGTACTGCTATGATTTATAATAGCCATTAATTACAGCTTTGTATTAAAGCCTTTTAGATTTCTGCATCAGTAAACCTAAATTCTCCTTTGAAGAGGAATTGCTTACTTTAGGTCTCATGCTAACTAGTGAATCATGTCTTCACTGTCTCATCAAAAGGCACTAGATGCACGTCTCATCTAGCTGGAAGTGTGTTTTCCTGAAGCTGTTTAACATTGTGCATTGTTGGGATTGTTGAGAACATTCTGTTTTGTTGATGAGAATACAGCTCAGGACAGGGCTCAGATGATTAATCAAAACTATTTATTTACCACATTTGTCATCCTTGTAGTACCATGCCTGCCTCTGTACTCTTTTCTAGTATACAACCTTAAGGTCTCACCTCCAGCTCCTTAGCTAACCCTGTGGTCTTACAAAATGTTCAGGTTCCACCTCCGAAGAATACAGTACTAAATCTGGGGCTTTGTAAAAGGCTCCTTGTGGAATCTAGTGCACAGCAGAAATTGAAAACACAGGCCTTTGTTTTCATCTGAAAAGCCAGGTTTCTCCCCCACTTCAGAAATAATATCCGTAAGCCAAGGAGACATGCTAGGCCCGCTCACAGCATCTTCTCTTGGGTCTCTCTGGTAGTCTCATTCTGTGTCCAGGGACAAGCAATTTCCTGGCAGTCCCTTACATGGTAGCATCGCTCCTCTTAGTCTGATGGGTGTCTAGCTGTGATTTCTTCGCTGACTTCAACCATTTCGTAACTTTAGCAAAGACTTGCCTCTTGGTGCTGCCATTTTTATTCCTGTGAATAAAGTCAATTTTGATTTAGAAAAAGTCTAAAATTAGGATAACATTTAGTCACACACTTTTTACAAATTATTCATTGAACTTTATTTTCTTTAGATTTCATATGCCTGAGAAGCAAGTTTTATCTGTCTTTTTTGTCTTTATCTTCTTTTCTGGCTCCCTCTCTGTCCTCTGTCTCTGTCTCTGTCTCTGTCTCTCTCTCTCTCTGTCTTACATGGTCTTGCTATGTAGCTAGGCTAGGCTTGAACTCTAAATTCCCCTGCTTCTACCTCCTGAGTACTGTCCATCCATTGTTTAAGCATAGTTTAACCTCACAGGTTGAATGTAATGTATGTTCTTAACTTCTGTTACTTTGCTGTGTTTCATCTGAATATATTGGGAAACAGTTATTTTTAGCAAGTGTTCCTGAACAGTGTAAGAAGTTACAAAGGCAGAATAATATGTTACCATGGTTTGAATGTACGGTGTCCAAAATTCAGATGCTGTTAACAATGATGTTCAGGAGCAGGGCCTTTTAGAGTTCATTAGGGCTCATGGGCTCCTCCCATGCTGGTGTGGTTAGGAGCCTGTAAGTGACTTGGTGTTGTGTGGTGCTACCTGGGGATATATGAGCAAATGTCTGTGGATCCTACACAAGTTCCCAACAAAAGATCAAAGTAAGGATGCCACAGAAGTCCAAGTTAGTGAACCAATTAGTTTATTGGGGTCACTCAAAGGAATATGGGTGAAAAGATATTTACAGGAGCAGAAATGACTCAAAGACAGCTTCTTTACCAAAGTCCACTCATGGGTGACAGGTCACAGAAGCTGGAAACCCAGAGCACACTGCACATCTTGAAGGCAGCTCAGCAGGGTAGAGGACTGTCAATGGCCCTGTTTATAGGGAGAATAAAATGGAGGCTGGTGTGTGGAAGAGCCTGGCATTGTAGTCACCAGAGCTGACTTTCCCCCTACTTCTCCTTCTGTGCACATTGTTGCTGAGCCATATTAGTTGGGAACAGCAGCTCTCCAGGTGCCTCAGTTGGTCTAGACTCTTCTAGGCAATACAGCCAGTCTTGTGTTTTCCCAGACAGCTCAGCTTGTCTGAGAATTTCTCTTAGTAGTCCTTACCCCTTATATATGTTTGGAGAGGGAGAGGAGAGGCCTAGTGTATCTGCTTAGTTTCAGGGGCTTCTGGAAGCCATAGAGTTATAAAATCTCTATAAGCTCTTGTGTCTTATGGAACTTCCCCCTTAGCACTTCCTGGATACAGCTGAGTTTCCGCCTATGTCTCCTGTGCACATTGTTGTCTTTTATGTTCATGTGGCCTACATCAATCTAACAATGATCCTCTATGGAAGCACTGATCACTTTTGCTATTTACCTGGAGTCTGTCCCACCCTGAATCTAGGCAAATAGTAATCAGCTTCCTTACTCTATAGATAAACCTTGTGGGGCATTTTCATTTAAATGAGATCATTTAAGCCTGTGGTCACGTATGGCTTCATTCACATAGCATGCTTTCAAAGTTTGTAAATGTCACTGCATCAGTATGCCATTCCTTTATATTGCTTGGTGATATTCCATTACCTAATATACCAGAGTAGTGTCTGTGGTATTATGGCTACTGTCTCTCTCTTCCAAACTCCATTTCAATCATTATAGCTGAGTCCAGGTCTCTTAGCAACATCAGGACAGGCCCAGAACAAAGAATTATCCAAAGTTGAACCCTTATCCACAGGTAGAATGGCACTGATTCTTTTTTGCTTATTTTTTTGCTTGATGTATGAATAACAGTTATACTTTGTGATGTTTAAATCTAAAAGATATGACCTTGTAGAACATAACAATCATGTAGAGAGCTTGAGGCAAGGAAGTACTGTGTGTCTTCAAGTGTATTACATGCAAAGTCAGGTTCAGAGGAAGAAGAGAATTGTTGTTGCTTCCGATTTCTGGCTGTTGGTTTTCTAGGCTCCCAGGTAAGTGGTTGTGTGTGTGTGTGTGTGTGTGTGTGTGTATGTGCACGCACACATGCGTGCTTAATCTTAACCTCTGTTGGCCTGGATCTTCCAGATTTATACTATATTCAACAAGTTCCTTCTTGCCGTTTCCCCACAAATTAATTTAAATATTATAGTAGCCATTTTTGGACCTTTTCTAGTTTAAAACTAATAACTAGTGAAGTCTTATTATAATCTTTGAAGGTTATGATGGGTTTAAAAATTTAGCACCAGCACCAGATTATATAGAAACGTTCAGACATGACAAAATGCATTGAGCCTGACATTGCCTCATGGTGATATCCTATTTAAGTCAGCTAGAATTGACATCAAAGGCAGGATTAGTGGATGGAGACCTTGTAGCATCTGTGGACCCTGATAAGTATTAAAGCACTTGAGTGAACTAGAGAAAATCTACAAGAGTAATTCTGTTTAGGATGTTTTGAGACACCATTCACCTGCTTCAGTTAGCTACTTAGGTACAATGACATTTTCTATTGTAATATTATTTAATATTATGCCATCTAGACTTTATAATATAGCCTCTATTATATTTGTAATAGCACAATTAGCTGTGAAAGATCAGTTTTTTCAGGGGTGTGCCCACATTATATTTTAATAGAAACTCAGACCATCCTGATTCATAGTTTAAACAGCGCAGGGTTGTGGCTGCCCTGGTCTGTTCCTGTCTGCTGCCATGTGAACAACCACTCCTGTGAGCCCTTATTACTATGAACTGAGCTGTTCCACAGTGAAGTCACTCTGCCTCCACCCCACCCGACCCCAGCCCAGCCCCTGTGATGGACTGACATGTCTCTGAAGATGTGAGCCAAATAAATATATCCTCCCTGAAGTTGTCGTTGGGTGCTTTGTCACAAGGACCCTAAAGTAACTAATGCAAATTCAGGTGCCTCTCCTCAGACGGTGCCTTCTGAGGAAAAGATATCCTAGGCACTGGCAATGGACTTTTGCTCCCACCCTTCCTCATCATTCTCCTAGCTAGACTGTATAGTCATAGCACACTTGTTTCCATTAGAAAGCAGAGACTTGCCTTCTTAAATCACTGTGCTTAGCATCTAGAACAGCAACTGAATTTGGTACTGATGGAAGACAAATTACTGGGCAGCTAGCATTTTGGAGTTTTGGGATAGTGGGTTAACTATAGCAGGTGATTAGGGTATGGGATGTGTTTCTACTCTGGAGGCACAGTGGACTGGCAAATCATAGACTCATCCTATGTCCACAATGGTTAGTCTAGGACATCTTGTTCCGAACAGACCTGGTGGATAGGAGAATCTGGGTTTACTCTGTGTTTGCCATTGTTCTGTTTTCCTGGAGGCATTTTAGCAACTGCTGTTTCCTCCCTTTGGGTTTTAGAGTATGGGTTCTGTTCCTTGATTCCATAAGAATTCTGCATGATATCAGTGAGCAAGGACAGCTCCTGTGAGTTAGTTCAGTTTAATGTTTGTGACTACTAACATTAGACCTAAGCAAGCATTAAAAGCCTATAGAAAGGCATTTTCTTGCCCTTTTAGTTTTGGAACTCCGAAATACAGAAGTAAGAAAAGGTATCTTACACCTGAATTTTGGGGAGCTCTTGAGATTATAGGAAGTAGGAGCCTGTATAGTGGTCCACGTGTTACTACCGACGGCTGGGGACTCTTCATTCAGTGAGTAGATACTCAGTGGATCTCACCCTGTGTCAGGGGCTTTTTCTTATATTTGACAGAGACATTTATTGATTGAGAGCTCTGTGTTGTTCTTTAGCAAATCAGAAATAAACAAGTCTTGGCCTCTGTAAGAACTTACAGTACAAGGGAGGGAGAGCTGCAGCAAACAGATTTGTGCGAAGCAGTTCAGGAATGCTTTGGGATGCCAAGGACAGAGTTATCAGCTACAAGGAATAGTCAGAGTGGAAGAACTGAACGCCAAGAGCAAGTTGAGGAACTGGAGTAGCAGGGGAGCAGCGCTCCAGAGTGGCCAGGACCTGCAAGCTTGGGGAAGAAGACAGACTGGATGAGAGCAAGGAGGTAGGACAGAAGCAGAATGGGGATGGGGCATGGGGCATCCGGATTGCATCTTGAAGGCACCGAGCAGTACTCAAGCCATTTATTCAAAGAATGGTAGTGTGTATTTGTATCCCATAGGACCCCTGGCACAACAATGGGATATGAGCTGGATGAAGAAAAACCTCAGAGAGCACATAGTGTGGAACCTCCTGTTCTTAGACAAATTATCCTCAGGGAAGGGAGTCCTAATCTGAGCAGAGGTTCAGAATGGACTTCTTCAGGCTCCACAGAGGACTGGGCATATTCCTTACATGTCCAGTTCACCAGCAGTTGCATTACATAATTCAGGTATCACATTCACACTAAATAACATATAATCTCAGAAGACACTGAGGCCATTCTCATTGCTGAGCTACCTATTATGAAGTAAATAGCCTCGGAGAGATGAGTGTTTGTGGAGAGTGGAGAAATGCTGAATACGCACCAAATGGTTATTTCTGTGAGTAGCTCTATAATCTTTAATTTTCTTTCTTTACACATTGTATGTCCACTGACTTCTACTCTGAAGCATGAATATTTTATTTATATTAAAATCATTTCAGAAAAACTTGATGCCAATCTATATGGCAAATGCGTATAGATTTTATTTTTGGTGGGTTATTTACCCCTTCAGTTTTGATAGCCACTATTTCATTAGGGGGAAAAAAACCAAAAAAAACCCCCAAACAACCAAGATCACTAATCAAGTTATAACAAGTCCCCTAGCATGTTAACAACAAAGAAATGACACCTAATAAACTTGTTTAACACTAAATTTTAATTGGAGCATGCACTTAATTTAGGTTTGAGTTGATATCTTCAAGTGTACCTTGTACAATATTCATGTAGGTAGCTGTGGAAACATATAAAAAGATAACTGGATGTCAAGATAAATTTGTATACATGTATCTATATGTTTCTTGAGAACTATAAATGTAGCATACACACACACACATACACACATACACACATACACATATACACACAAACACACAAACATTTGGGGTTATGTTTGTTTAGAACTGTGGTGGTTAGTTTTAACTAGAATCAACGAGAAAATGTCTGATTGGGTTGGCTTTTGGGCATGTCTATGGAGGACTGCCCAGATTAACTGGTTTCAGGAGCCCTAGCCCACCATGGGCAGCACCATTCCTTAGGCACAGAGTCCTGAACTGTGTAAGATTAGAAAAACTGAGCTGAGGACTAGCAAGTAAGCAAGGGGACACGCATGCATTCATCTCTCTTTGCTCTTGACTGTGAGGTGACTAGCTGTTAAAATTCCTGTCACCTTGACTTTAATGTAGTAATTGATGATATTGTGGGATTGTGAGCTAGAATAAAAACTTTTTTTTCCTGCCTTGCTTTTTGTCAGAGTCATTTATCACAGCAGTGGAAATGAAACAAACTTTCATTTTTTAGGATTCATTTCATAGGACAGAAATAAACTTACATTTATGGGAATATAAGCAGCATATTTAGACATACTGAGACACAAACGTATTTAACTTGCAAAAACAGTATTTTAATAAAAACCGTAAGTAATAAATAATTTGATTTTTTTTTCCCTTTTGTGCTGGGGAATTGAACCTCATATCTTACACATACCAGTCAAGTGTTCTACCATTAAACTAAGTCCTTAGCCAATAATTCGACTATTTTCAAAAGCAGATTGGACTAATTGGGAATTGATACAATTTGAGCACTCAGTAAATGTACTCTTACGGCAGTTGTGTCACGGAGAAACACACTTTCTCCATGAAGCCGCCTCTGTTGATTCAGGTAGAGGTGATAAAGCTGCAGTGGGAGTTTTATTCTACTAGGGCTAGCACCATTGCTGGCTCCAACACATCCTGCTGCTTTGTACAGCACAGGCTCGCTGCCACACAGGTAACAAATATTGCATGTGTTGCTTTCCTTTCTCAGTCTTAGTTCTTACATATAAATGGGATGAGAATATCGAGACATTGCAGCATGAAGTCATTATTTCAGGGTCATGCAGGTAATAATGATTAGGATTTAAACCTAGGAGAGGATGACTTTGAAACTCAGGACACATAGTTGTCTCTGTTCCTCTCTTCTTGCTTTCTCAGTTCCTCATGAGATTCACTGTGGATAAACTGCAAAAGAAGAACAGTATACATACAAAGGAATATGCAATAGCTACGAAAATTCTGCCTGTATCTTGTGCTGTGTGGTGATTTGAATAGGAATAGCCCCCATAAGCTCATATATATATATGAACACTTGATCATCAAGGAGGGACACTATTTGAGAGGAGTTAGAGGTGTGGCCTTGTTGTAGGAAGTGTGTCTCTGGGGGTGGGCTTTGGGGTTTCAAAAGCACTAGCCAGTCCCAGAATCTCTCTCTCCTCCTTCCGCCTGTGGCTCTGGTGTAGAACTCTCAGCTACTGTCCAGCACCATGCTGGCCTGTGTGCCACCATGCTCCTACTATGATGAGAATAGACTAAACCTCTGGAACTGTGAGCAAACCTCAGTTAAACGCGTTCTTTCATTAGAGTTGCCCTGTTCATGATGTCTCTTCACAGCACTGTAACACTGACTAAGGCAAGCTGTTATGAATAAATGAGCATCTGTGGGTGTCGTAGCCTATGATATAGAATAACCTGGGCAGAGGCAAATTTTTCTAAGCTAGTTTTCTTTTAAGTTCTGATTTTGACCTTTCTCCAGTAGCCTTGAGACAATAATTGTTTGCCCTAGTACTAAAGCAATGGATGTCCGTAGGGTTGTGTCAGGGCAACATGAAAGGCCTCCTGGGGTGAAGAGCTGATGTAAACTGGTCTAAGCCACCCGCTACAGAGGGCAGATGTTTGCAAATGGCACCCCACAGACATCTAAGATGATGTTTCTATGGCTTTACAGGCTATCCTTGCCACAGTGGATGCCTTGTGTCAGACAGCAAACTCACTGGTCAAGAAGTGCCTGGGAATCATCCTGCATATCTTTCTCAAATTCACTCAGAGGGATGATACCAGAATGTGTGTTTGGGTCATTTAATACATGTTTCTAGACCTACTAAGTCATATTTGTGGAGATCATGAGCATACAAATACATAGAAATGTGAAGTATAGCCACCACAGAAAGCTAATAAACAAACACCAATACAGTAGTACTCCTTTATACTAGGTTTTAGTTAAGTGTAGTCAACCACAGTATAAAATTATTACTATGTTTAATGTACTGACCTTAACATAGGTATATATATGCTATGTATATATGTATGTAAAACATATAGTTGTATGTAGGGCTTAGTACTATCTATAGGTTCCAAGATCCACGGGGGATCTTGGGACGTGTTCTGTGTGGGTAAGGGGAGACTACTGTTCAAGACCTCATGAAGCAGAATCATGAGGACAGCAGAATCAACACAATAAACCTGAGTTACTCAGCAGTAAGGACAGTAGTTGTATAGAGAAGGAAGACATCATAAAATGAAAAAACTTGGGAATATTAACTGATAAATCTAGTATTTGGGGTAAGGAACTTAACACATCAGATGAGTAAGATGGGTATAAGCAGAATGAATTATTGAATACCATAGCGAGGAACTCTCAAGGTGAGAGAACAGTACAGAAAGCAAAAAGGTACGGAGGTAGTGAAGTGGGAGGCCCAGCACTCATATAACACCCAGGGAGGAGACACTCAGAGATATCGATGGTGAATTCCTTAGGATAAAGAACAGCGACTCCATATAGAAAGAGCTGCAAGTGCCACGCAGGAAGGGTGAAAAGACCCAGTCATGGCAGGATATCATGAGATTTCAGACTCTCAGCACCAAGGGAGCCTAGCAACGTTTACAGCAAAAGAATAGATCATGCACAAAGGAGCATGAGTCAGGGTAAGTAACCTTTCATCCTTGAAGCTCTCAGTTTTGCATATCGAGGTGAAGCAAATCATCCAAATAATTTATAATTTAGAACATCATAAGCCATAAGTTCATATTCCATTTGATGAAGTATTCATCAGTGTAACAAGGGCTATATTTTCTTCAGAGCTTTTATTTCTGGAAAAAAAAAAGCTGTAGGTTGGTAGATCATGAAACATGGCTCTATAATTTTATATAAATATTTAGAAGCTGCTATTTCATTAAAGAAATGCACCTCTCTTTCCTCTTGGGTTTATGCGTACTGTTGTCTTTGATCTCATGTTTTTAAATCTATATATGCAAAATATACTTTTTTTTTTTTTTTTTGCAATATGACATAACAGGTGGTTTGGGCAGCCTCTGGTTGGGTTTAACCCATGTCCGTACACATTTGGGTAAGCTTTCTGCCACTGAACTCTATCCTCAAACCCCACAAGTGATTACTTTTTAATTTACTTCTTCATGCTCCTTTTTTAAAATGGCATGTTCCTGTCATATATGTTCTGCTTGTATGGTGGGCAGACGTCATATTCATCGATGGTTCAGAGATCCTCTGTCTAGTAGAAATACAACACAGTCCATATTTTTCTACTACCCACATAAAATATTTTAAAGGATGAAATTAATTTTAAATTTCTTAATTCAGTATGTAGACTATTTCAGTATTTCAATGTATAAAACCGTCGAGGTATTTTACAGTCTGCATGTGAGTTTCCATGTTGGGTCTATGTTTTGTATCGTTTCAGGACTGGATACATTTCAAGCACATGGTGGCCACATCTGTTCAGTAGACACTTCATCATCAGTACATTGCTAAAGCAAATGATCCCTGGGCCACTTTTAACAGCTGCTTTCAAGCCATCCATTTTATTAAGGCTTTTGGATGTGGGTAACCAGTGATACCTGTCAGTTGGTGCTGATAATATGAAGGAGCACCAGGGCTGCAGGATGTCATTAGACCACACTAGCTTGCAGCAGAGAATTTATGCTAAAGCATAAAAGCCTACAGACTTTTCTGATACTGATTGGATTTTTGGTTTTATTTCACGAGTCCAGGGAGTCCTGCCTGGGTATCTGACAGGTAGTTGAGAGTGAACCAAATGTCTCACTTCCCTCTGGTTTTGTTCTTGCTTATGTTAATGAGTGGTGTATTCATTCTTGCTTGCACACACCAAGCAGTCTGCTGTCTTTGACTTCTAGACAAAGTGTCAGGAAAAGTCACAATCTGCTTCTGCAGATGTCAGTGACCTTCAGTCCTTGCTGCCTATATGTTTACAATGGCATGCCCTTAATTACAAATGTCTCCTGACTTTTAGGTAATGTTATTTATTTTTGTTTTAAAAATATGTTTATTTTTGAGACGGGGTCTTATTGTGTAACCCTGACTGCCTGGAACTGGCCATGTAGACTAGTTTGTCCTATAACTCACTGCCTCCCAAATGCAGAGATTAAAGTACTGTGCCACTACACCTGGCCTAATGTTTTTTTTTTAATGAAAATAGCTCAGTGGCAAGTAGCTGTTTTTGGTAGATGACTTTAAAATCCTGTGAAGTTTTTGATATTTCACATGACAACATTATTGCAACGTCTTAGTAGGACACAATCCACTTGATGCTGATGTTTTCTTATATTTGATTAAAAGGCATAAACTGAGGGGAACACATTTCAGAATAGGAAAAGTCAAGCTTGATAGTTCTAGTTATAGGTAGTGTTCGTCCACTGTTAACTGTACACAGCCTAGAGTCATCTCAGGGAGTCTCAGTAGGTGGGCCGCCTAGATTACTCTCTGGCCACTTCTGTGGGCCATTATCTTGATGGATGATTGCCCCTAGTCCACTGCAGTCCTTACTATCCCTAGGCAGGAGGGCTTGATTTGTATAAGAAAGCTAGTTGAAAAGGAGCCAGCCAGCAAGCAGCCTTCCTTCATGGTTTCTTCTTCAGTTCCTGCTTACACTCCTGCCCTGACTTGCTTCAGTGATGGATTGTGACCTGGAACTTTAAGTCAACCCTTTCCTCCTTCCCTCAAGCTGCTTTTGGTCATGGTGTTTATCATAGCAACAAAAAGAGAACTCAAATAGTTGTTACTGTGCTGTTTGTCTAGGGGATCTTCTGACTCATTTGTTCAAAATATGTTATCAGAGGAAGGAAATGTAAAGAATGTATGATGCAGATCTTTTCCTTAGTTGCAGTAAGATGCATTCAATTTAGGGATAGTGGGCGCTTCAAAATACGATTTTTTTGAGCTTTCTGTGTATGGCAAGGTTTCTTAAAACTAACGTTGTCTATGGGTTTTTGTTCCCTTTTTCTTTTCTAAAAATATGCAATAAAACATGAAAATGTCAAATATAAAGGATGGCAGTTGCTCAGACTTGTCCTTTGCTTGTCTGGTTATCCATCAAACACCATCAAACCTCTTGTGCCAGAAAGTATGAAATAATGTCTTTGGAAAGTCATCAGTCAAATGTACGTCAAGGTCTTTTAAAGTCCCAACTAGCTGTTTCGGTATCAGGGGAAGTTTTACAAATGTGATACAACAAAATGCGTATTCTTAAAAAAGCATATCTCTCAACTTGTTTACTTCACCCCATTTCTTGATTTTATACTGTGGTTGGTTGGGGTAAGTGCAGGCATATTATACCCCAGATGTCACACCCCTGCTGCCAACAGGAGTGTCCAAGGTCTACTCCACTCCGTCAGTAAGATGGGATTGATGATTTGGGTTATTAGAACAGCGAGTACATTGTTGTAATAGCTACATGATGATGATGATGATGATGATGATGATGATGATGATGATGATGGAATGCTTAGGCTAGCAGGTAAGGATAATTTTTTAAAGAAAACTCTTCAGATCAACATCTCTCTTTATTTCTCCCCCCCCAATAAATTTGTTTATTATTAGACATAAAAATAGAAAAGGATCATAACCTGAAAACGAAAGGAGAAAAAAATGCCTATTTTTCTCTCAGAAAATGGAATTTTGTGTGCCATTTTGATTTACTAAATGCCTTGTACTGGCATTGAGCTGATTATTGAATTGGTGTCAGTGTGGTAGGTTCAGAAACTTGGGTCTGTGGTATTGAAGAAATTATATGTCGCTGCAGATGTTCTGGAGTTCAGAAATGGAAAACAGTATACATGTTTTTTGGTTACTGCTTGCTTCAGAATATGGAACCTTTTGAATATTATGTCATAACTCAAAACTTTAAGGTTTCAAGCTTGATAAAAATCTGTTTAATATTCTAGAATGTGAAAACTGAAATCTGAAACAGAATTTCTAACATTTTACTTTAAGATAAAAAGATAAGGAAATGGGGAAGGAAGGGATTCTCAATCATTATATGTTTTTGAAACTTTCAAATATTCAATTTCTTCATATTTCTTCAGTCATATTAAAATACTTTTGCCTCTAAATGTGTGATGAACTATGCCCTCTTTGAAAGTCTGTCCTATTTAGTGGTGTACGATAACAGGGAGTGATAAGTCTAGATGGCAGTGTATCGTCAACAGAGTACAGTGCGCTTTTCTATCTTCATTTATGTGTATATGTGACATTGGGCATGAGTGTATTGCATGCACAAGTGTGTGCGCTTGTGTGTGCATGTAGGCTGGATGTCGATGTTGTTGTCTTTTCTCTCTTGATCTCTCACTTTATTTTTTTGACACCATTCATCTCTCACTAACCCTGAAGCACATAGATTCCTCTAGACTGCCTGGCAATATCTGATGATGTCTGGGTAGAGAAGTAAGCTCCGAGTGACACGTGCAGACACGCTGAGCTCTGTCTACACTCAACTAAAAACCTTTCTACATCCACAACGACAAGGTCCCCATTAAGGAGGTGCTTTCCGAGTCAGACGAGAAAGCAAGGAAAAGCAGCTGGAGCGCTGAGAGGAAACATTCTCCCTGTGGACCCCAGGACCAGGTCCTGTCCCTAGCTTCCCAGGCCTCTGTCCTTGAGCTGCATGTTTGGAACAGTGGCTTGATGTTTCTACTGTGTGGAGAAATGGAAACTGCTGTATTCTTTTTGATTATTTGTCTGTAATCACCCTCAGGCTCCCCAGTACTTCAATCTCATTTCTAAGGACTATGATTTATAGAATGCCTGTTTCCAAGGCATTCATACAACACTCACCCGTCTACTTAGCTTAGTTCGCATGGCTTTGCCTCCACTCTCAAGTGCTAGTGGAAGTCCAAGTCAGTGGGATTATTTTTTTGCATAAATAAATAAATAGAATTAAAGTATTTATTTACACACACATATAGCTCTTCTCTGCCTCTTCACTTTGTTAATTAAATATAATGATGTTCCCTTTGATATTAATTTCAGATTTCTTAATAAAGAACATGTTAGGTGTAGGGCAGAATAGAGTTCAACATTACTAGTATAGCACATCTTAAGGAGGATCACCAGTGCAGTGGGCAACTGAGATTGCATATTTGAGTAGGGTATAGATTCAGCAGGTTTAAATTAGGGGTTGTTGACTACACTACTTAGAGAAGATGAATGACATGCACTGTGAAGGCCACCGTGTTCCGGGAAGCCTTTTAGGCGTTTACCAGAAGTCTTTAGAGACAGTTGGCATCTCTGGTGCACGAAGTGTAATCTGTGTGATTATTTAGGAAGCTTTATGAGAAACTTCCACCTAATGCAGTTTAACTTAATATTCATGCTTAAGGAACAGTTTAGTTCTGCAAAACCCAGGAAGAACATTTGTTTTCCCTTTAACATGAAGAAATAACAAATTTATATTTAGTGTGGTATAGATTCTTTAAAAGACAGATGATAAATGAAAATATTATAATAAGGAACTTTAGCAGTTCAGTTATTATAAATTTATTTTACAAATTTATTAACTGAGTTAGCATCTAGAAGCTTAAATGGTGTGCAGTGTCTTTGAATATAAACACTTTTGGCTGAAAGAAATGCTATCTTCATCTCTTAGTAGTTGTGAAGCATACAAGATCCGGACCCAGAGCCATCTCAGCCAGTTCTTCATCCCAAATGATGATCATCAAAGATTACATCAAAGATATCATCAGGGACACCTTTTTGGCAGGGGCCTACAGAGTGAAGTATAATGCTATGCTTTGTAAAAGAATAAGATGTGCAAAATACACAAGAGAGTAAGTCTGCGGAGCTACAGTGATGGCACCATTTCCACCCAGAGATGTCCCAGAAGCAATGCAGAATTTTTATCTGTTGAAAGTAGACTGAAGGAAGGTTGTTGTTTGCTTTTGTTTGGCTTTGCTGGAGATTGAACCCAGGACCAGGTAGATGCTGGCAAGTATCCTGCCCCTGAGACAGATGGTGATTCGGCCATTAAAGGTCCAGGGACAGTTGGAGATGTTACCATGTGGGTAATGTCTTACATAGGGAAAATACTGAGTGTTACTTGTGTCATTTCTGTCCTTGTTCCATAAGAAAAGTCTCCTAAGAGGCCGCTGAGAAGTTGACAGTTCACCCTCTTGGTTGTTGTTATGAAAAGTGGAACATCTTGAATTTCATTTGCCAGATTCTTCTTTTGTTCTTGAGAAGCCTCGTTATGAAGACTGAGGCTTGTGAGACTTAGCGGCTGAGTACTCATTTGTCTGGTGAGTACCTGGCCCTGGGTTTAATCCCCAGGACTAGAAAGGAGCAGAGGGTAGAGAAGAAAGGGGAGAGTCTTTCAGTTTGGCAGATGGTTCAGCAGTTGTGAAATAGTTTGCTGTAGCTTAAGAATTTTGAACCTAAATTGTGAAAGCACACTCAAAATCAAAAAAATTTTTATGGGAGAAAGATTGAATGACCCACATGTTCCCTCTCCGTGTATCTCTGATATCTTCTCTCTTCCTAGTCAAGCACTCGTTTTATATTTGTAACTGATAGCTGCATGGCAAAGTGCTCAGGGTAGACCCTGGTTGCCACGTGTGGAGGGATCCAGCCTTCTCCACAAATGGGTTCACAAAAACTCTAAGTAGAAGGGAGTACAAGTGCGAGAAAGTGAGGAATGGCAAACTAAAAGAGTAGTTCATTCTTCATGGGACCCAAAGAAATGGCACGCACAATTGCACTTTGAAATGACACGTAGAACACACTTTAGAAGTAAAATGCAGGAGCGATTTTAATAGGGGAATTAACAGTATACATATTAAGAAGAGAGAGGGACAAGAGAGAGAGAGACTGACAATGCACCGTGTCAGTGGAAAAGCCACACCAAAAAGAGAAGGAGGGAGAGACTGACTGTGTACATTACCAGGGGAGAACCACGCCAGAGAGAGAGAGAATTGCTCTCGCAAAGACTTTAAAAAGCCTTAAAAAATGCAGTTTTTTGGTATGCAGAAGTTGGTCAGGCCTCGGGAGGAGCCAGCTTGACAAGCAGATGTAGTTGCTCTCAGAAGTCAGTCACACCCAGGGAGGAGCCAGGTATCCTTCTTCCTGCGACTTACAAACTACAAGGTTATCTTGTTTACTATCAAAGAACATTTGACTCAATAACCCATAATTGGTTGAATATTACTGTTGGCTGAATGATATCTTCATCTGCCTCAGAGCAGAGCAGGGTGCCATGCAGCTGCCAAAGAAGAGGTTTTTTTTTTAATGGTTTTTAGCTTTTTGGTGCATGATTATTTTTTCTCTATCTAGGCTCTTTTTGCTTCCATCTGTTAAAGGCTTGTCTCTTCCTGGGAGGACCAAAGCCCACTCCAGGAATAGCCTTTACAATGTACTATCAGTATGCATGGGATAGCTCTACACATTCCAGGACTTAGAAGCCTGCAAGGTATTTTACAATAACAATTACATTTGAGTAAAATGACTATGTTCACCTTCTCAGCCAAAAAACAGCCAGTTCAGGTGTTACTAGGCCACGCAGACATTATTATTATTGATGGAAGGCTTTTTCTCACCATTACAGCAAAGAGGAGAAGGGGGGAAAAATTGCTGGTGAGCTGAAATTCCCTGACCAGGGAGCCTGGAACTTTATCATGCAGACTTCATCCATGTTACCAGGGTATTGGGGCTCCCAGCACCTGATACCCACTTTCTTCTCACACTAGGTCCCATGATCAAAACTCCTTACACAGACCTTCCTCGGCTTACTCCCATCAGTCTGCGTGTGAGCCAGACCCCTGACCTGGAAGCATCATATCACCTCCACAGTACTTAATATTCTCTGGAAGTTACACTACTTGGCATGTTTAGAACACAAATGGAATGCATTTTGCTCAGCAAGGTCATTAGCCCATTTTGGAGCCATGATATGGAAAACCATGTCGGTGGCCAGCGCATAGGGACATTTCCAGGTGCTGCTGCAGACTGATAAAGCCGCCTCTGCTGTGCTGATCCAGTGAGATAACTGACCACGAGCACTGTGAAAACTGGCAAATTCTGTGGGCGTTGAAGCACTAGGAGTTGAGGAGCAGTCTGACCTGCCAAGGGAGATTATGAGATGAGAGAACAAACTTGGCTTCAGAAGAAAGTAGAGCTAGAATGTGGAAGTTCACAGCGTAGGCTTTGTAATTGGGATCCAATGCTATTATAAGAGAACGCAGTTCCGAAGGACACAGGATTTTCTGTTGTTAAAATCAATGAAGTTAAAAGAGCAGCTGCTTGTAAAAGTTAATTTTCTTTGACATCTGCTTTGGTCCCAGTAATAAAAACACTAGCTCTGTTGAACAGCCTGTCTTCTCCAACCTCATATCTTTCTCGTTACCGTGAGATGTTTGGGAAATTGTTGCCTTTTGGTTTCAGAAAATGAACAATGAATCATTTGTCCTTTAAGACATATGCAAAGCACAATCTGTGCATCTTTAATTTCCTAAGAAACGTTTTGAGTTGGTAGTTTTAGGAAATTACAGGATGTATAGGGCCTCCCCTGACCTGTGAAATGAAGAGCATGTGATGATATTTTGATAAATTTTTTTCCCATTTTCTTCATTTAAAAATCTAAACTTGATTCTTTTTGTGATTTGTAAAGACACATAAATGCTTCTGTCCTGTTTTAGTGGGTACAGAGTACTGTCCTGCTTATTGGATAAACAGTGTTAAATGACAGACAGTACCGACTTTGCTTCATCCACCCTGGATTTCTGTCTGGCTGCACCTTTGGTATTAGATATTTTCATATCTCTCGAGTCTTACAAGAAAGCAGAAGTGGCTGGTGGAGGGTTAAAACCACCAGAGAACCAAACAGAGCAATATTTTCCAAGTGAGCTGTGTTTTCTTGTCATTTTTATGTGTTTTAATTTAGCCGGCGTTGGGTGAGCAGTTCCGAGAGGAGGGATTTATTATTTTAAAATGAGCCCCGTTGTTCTTCATTTCCAACTGACTGCACCACCTTTGTTTTCAAGTGTCTGCTGTCTCTTTAAGATCCCTTTATGGGAATATGTTCATATTTCCTGTCCTCATGCTTATCATCTGAAAAAGAAAACCATGAAAAATATTTCCTTTTTACAGACTCCTTATGAGCCCCTTAAAATTCCTTTGAGAAAAGATCTTATTAATTTTCCTGTGTATGTGTTCCTGCATGTGTGTATTTGCACCATGTGCATACTTGGTATCCCTGGAGGCGAGAAGACTGTGTTGGATGCCCTGGAGCTGGAGTTACAGGCAATTATGAGCTTCCATGTGGGTACTGGGAACCAAACCTGGGTCCTCTGCAAGAGCAGCAAGTGCTACGAATTAGTAACTGGCTGACAGCAGAACCCTTTTCATAGCAATGGTGAGCTTCAGTATTGCAGGCAAAGTGCTTTACTCAGATTTTTTTTTTTCTACAAAATAGATTTACTTATTCAGATTTTATACCCCCTAAGTCTCCCCCCCTCCCAAAGTAATAGAGGTTCTGATTATGTGTTCCCTCTAAAGGTAGTTGTGAGCTGCCCACTGTGAGCGCTGGGAACCAAACTCTTGTCTTCTGAGGAGCAGTACATGCTTTTAACTGCTGAGCCACCTCCCCAGCCTGATATCAGTCTTTAAAACAGAGTTTATCTAAGCCTCAAGTCCTGTTCTAATGGCTCATTCCTGTAATCTCAGCACTCAAGAGCTAAAGCCAGGAACGCTGCCAAAAGTTTGTGGCCAGTCTGATCTACAGAGCAAGTTCGAAGCCACCCAGGCCTGTATTGCAAGGCCCTGCCACAGAAGAACCCAAAGGGGAGGAAAATCAGGCACTTAATGCGTGCTTAAAAAACACAAACCTCGTATTGCTTAATTCAATGTGCTAGAGTATTCTTAGGTCGTATTCCTAGGTCTGTTCTTTGAATAAGTTATGCTAACTTTTATGATGGTTCCCTTGAAGTAGCCATATCTAGGGTCCATATAGAGCAAATTTTTGTGTTTTCTATAAAAGGTTTGTAAATGAAATCTATTTTCTCTTAGATTGCTATTCACATTAACTTGTAGAGGAAATGCTTAAAGTATCTAATAATAAATATCTTGATATGATAGTATATTGCTTTCTTGGAAGGCTGAAACTGTCATTTAGTTTTGACTTAGATTTAATTTTTGTGAAAGTGGGTATTTGAAAGCCTTTATCTATCAAGTGCAGATAGAGATAGACTTTTTTCTTTCCATCAGTTAATAGAGTGAGTTGCAAGTTCTTGTCACATATTCTATATATAGCTAGCAGTCTGCCTGTTATGCATCTGCTAGTTATTATTGCTAGAGCTGTGGCAGCCTCGTGGTTGAATGGAGGAAAGAAGCCAATATAGTAGCTTAGAGAGAAATTTGAAGAGCATCTGTGAAGCTAACAATGGCTGAACGGCAATCTCAGTAGTTATTAGAAGTTAGTGGATGGGTCTGTCACTTACACGGTTTGGGCATAGGTTTGTTACCATACCTCCTTAACCCAAAACCATGCACCATTTTTCTGAATGTTAATGTTTTACAGGTTGAAAAGCAGAGCCCTTGGAAAACATTCTACTCAGATCTCCAGTTTGGAGATATTTGGAGATTTTTGTCCAAGTTAGCCTTCTCTTACTACCTTAAACACCGTGATCAACTTTGGGAGGAAATGCATATTAACTTACAGTCAATCGGGGCAAAAACTCAAAACAGGAACCTGGAGACAGAAACTGAAGCAGAGGCCATGGAGCGATCTGCTTACTGGCTTGCTCCCTCTGGCTCATGTTCTGTTACCTTTCTTATTATACCCGCGCCACAGTAGCAATCAAAAAAAAAAAAAAAAAAAAAAAAAGATTCGCCATTAGAGTATTCAAACTGAAAAGTAAGTTGGTGGTAGAGAGGCTCCAAACTGAGTCTCTCTGTTCTAGAAATGGAGGCGGTGACGCTTTCTACCTGGGGCTCTGCTGCTGTTTCTGGTGTGGACGGTTGGAACTGACCTTCACTCACTTTTGGTTGATTGTTTCACTAATGTGGCCCGAAAATGAAAATCTTGAAAAATGTTAGATGTAAGATCATTACAGTAACTTAAAGTGAGAACCCGAGAGAATTCTTAGCTGATTTTCACTGGGGAGAAGTTAACTTTTAAGTTGAAAACCTCAATCTTTTAGTGGGAGATGAATTAGGAAAGAAGCAAAACGGGAGGCAGACACAGCCGTGAACGGAGAGGCGTTAACAGCTCAGGGAAGAGTGGAGGGCGGAAGCGAGACGAGTATTTGAGGGATCCCCTCATGGAGTGGACAGCTGTCTAGGAATGTGTGGTGGAGAGGTGTCTTCATTTAGAAAAGATGCTTTAATTGGGAAGCTTGCCGTGGACATTGACAGGTGCTTGGGAAAGCCCAGCCTGTCTGCTCTGTGTTCAGAATACTGGCTTTCCAAGTATCTATATAGGTAAATTAAATCATTTTGGAGAATAGGTTTGGATCCGGGACATGAGCTCTCATTAATAATGAAAATGAGATTTTGTAGAGGGGTTTGACATTAAGGATTACATTATAGGATGGGCTTAAGGTTTGCTTATAAAATTTAATAATTTTGATAACTTTTCTGAGTGATGACATACGAGATGGAATTTCCCGTGGATACTAAAAATATGTTTGTGCTAAAATTACAGCGTATTATTCTGCCACAGTATTGTATTTTAAATTAATAACTCTTGATGTGTTGACTTATGTGAAACTCAGAATACTTGCTGTTCATCATTAGACATTTTTTAATTAAATGATGTCATAAAAGTGTTTTGGCCTTTTAAAAAATAATATTAAGAACTATTCTACCATTCAGTTACAGCCCCAACCATAAAACTTATATTAGAATATAGCTGTATTTTTTACTTATTTAGTATAAAAAGTTGATAGATTGCTTTCTGTTTTCAAGAAATCTTACATGAAAGCAGTAGAGCAAGGAGACCCTATATAATTCGAAAGGATGTCTTTTAATCCTTTACGTTTTCTAAGGTTTCCTTCTGTGGATGGTCAGACGATTTCTTCTTAGTAGAACACAAG
This sequence comes from Cricetomys ansorgei, assembly GCA_026225945.1. Classification (NCBI taxonomy): domain Eukaryota; kingdom Metazoa; phylum Chordata; class Mammalia; order Rodentia; family Nesomyidae; genus Cricetomys; species Cricetomys ansorgei. The sequence goes on from JAMJFZ010001815.1 coordinate 11,889,604, forward strand.
AACTCTTTTGATTAAATCCAGAAGAGATTTATCTCGTTTTGTTGTTTTGAGCGTATCTGACTACTTTGGATGAATGTCTTTAATTTCTAGGAGGACTTCTTAGAAGGAAATGCAATTCCTACTGCTATATATATGTCAGAAGTGGTCTGTTGTTGGCTCGCTGCATGGTATTTATTGTAAGGGTTTGGCCTTCAGTCTTGGTCTCCTGGATTCGTTTGAGGTCATATTTCATTATTAAATACTTTCAGTTGGTTTTGAGTCTTCGAAGGTGTTCTTGGTTTCTTAAAGTAATATGGTTGTTAAGGTTAAGGAAATTAACGGGGAATGTGTGTGTGTATTCAGGTTTCATGATGACTTAGCCATAAGTGAAAGCTCCTCATTTTAATGTCATCATCTTAGAGTCATACTGTAAGTTAGCTTTTATACATTTTAATGTTTAGAGCTTTCCCCAGTTCTATGTACGGAGCCTGAGTAGAGGCTTTCACACATACTCAGGTGGACAGGGCTCTGCGCTTATTTCCCTACTCTCAATTCAAAGCCCTGTAACTTACTCTGTATCCTTATGACAATGTATTTAGGCTTTGTTTCTGTTTTGTTTTCTAAGGCAGGGTCTCCCTGTGTAGTAAAGGCTGACCTCGAGCTCTCCATCCTCTTGCCTCAGCCTTCTGAGTGCTGAAAACACGTAGTTATTTTAATCCTGATTAATAAATAGTCAAGTCCTTGATTTAAAAACAGAAGCATTCTCTTATGTCTTGCTTAGCCTGCAGCCCTAGTGGCTTTACTGACACTTTTCTTTGTTGCAGCTAACAGCCAGGTCCTTGCCTGCCGTGCAGTCTGATGAACGACTTCAGCCCCTGCTCAACCACCTCAGGTAACACAAAGGCAGCGCTTTGTCACACTTTTCAGTGTTCAACCACCTTCAGTTTCTAAAAATTAATTTTTTATTTGCTTGAATTTTGTCAATCCACTTGAACACTAGCTCTCCTTGAGTTTAGGATGCTAAGAAAGTTCATCTTATTCAGCAAAAAATGTAAGAACTGTTCATTACATTTAAATCAAGCTGAGTAGAGATGACCAACTGTATGGAAAAATCTAAACTTAACGTGCTTTCATCTCACGCTAAGGCATACTTTTGTTTGGAATTGATGGATAGATGAAGTTTGTTTCTAAATATAAAAAGAACATAGTTTCAGCATTTATAAAACAATAGAGGAAAAGGAAAAAAGTCACAAGCAGTATTTCTTCCATCTATGCTTTTTAAAAAGCCAGCATTGAAACAATGGCTGTATTAGATTTACTTTTCTCAATTTACCACAAACATGAGACTTGTCACTTTATTGCAATCACTCTTATTGAAATCATTCTAAAAACACCCATTTTTAGTGATTGCATATAGTTTTCTTTTACAGTTTCGCTATCATATATTTGTCACTCTGCACTTAGGCATCTCCGATTATTTTGCCTGAAGTAATAGCGTCATTGAAATGATCGACACGAGACAGTTAATGACAATCGTGCTGGTTAAACCAATTAAAAGTATATTAATGACTAAACTAAGAGTGCACCCATGCCTCCAAAATGTCTCTTGGTGCCCAGACTCAGGGGCACAAGTGTTTTAAAAAACAAAACTCACAATGTCACATCAGTGCTTGGGGTGGGTCACATCAGTGAGGGGTTCGAGGGGTTTGGGGTGGGTCACATCAGTGAGGGGTTTGAGGTGAGGGGTTCGAGGTGGGTCACATCAGTGAGGGGTTTGGGGTGGGTCACATCAGTGAGGGGTTCGAGGTGGGTCACATCAGTGAGGGGTTTGGGGTGGCTGAGTAGCATCTGTTTCTTCCAAGCTCAGCGGTGTTTCCTAGCCACGTCACAACAATTATTTTTGATTTATGCTTCCACTTATTGTAGTTTTATGTTTAAGCTTGCACAAACATCAGTTATTTTATTTAATATGTCTGAACCATGGCCAGGGTCACGGACAGTTCCCAAAGCATTGCCAAGGCAGATGCGGCTGTTGAGGTGCGGAAAGCTGAGAAGTGTCTCTGCAGACACACTATAAAATTAGGACAAGATGGCGTGAGCTTAGTCATTTCATCTTATGCAAACCTTTACCTTCACCTGTGTTTTAGCTTACTGCATTAGGGTTCTCTTTCAGAAGCAAAATTACTTTGCTGAAATGTATGGACCACCTTAAAAATTTTAGAATATATCTATTTCTTTTCAAAATGTTACTCTGCTTACATTCTCATACTGTACACGACTACTCAGGCCACTTTAGCTTTGAATGAGGTGGTGCAGCCAAGGAGCTGGTGAGGATAATCCCGTCAATCATAAAGATGCTACTGTGGCCACATGCATCTCAGTTCTCATGAAGAATGACTTTTAGACATTTTATTATCTACTTCTGTTTTGGGGTGAGATTAACAGTCTGTATTCTTTGCTCAATTATTGATAGCATCTCCTGATTTTATTTGATCTCAGGTACTTAAAGTGTAAAAGATTGTATCTTTGTTGTATTTGCTCCAAGCAGTTCTCTCTAAATTTTTATTTGGCCTACTTATATTTTCAAGACTTATTTAGTCAACACAAATATTGTTTCTCTTTATGGGTTTTTAAGATTTATTTATTGTATGAGTATCTAACATGACTATATGTATGTGCACACTGTTCTTGGAGTACGTGAGGCTGTCAGAGAGGGTGTCAGATGCCCTGGAACTGGGTTCATGAACTTCTATGTTGGTGTGGGAATCGAACCCTGGTACTGCGCCAGAGCAGCCAGTGTTCTTACACACTGAGCCATCTCTGTCCCTAAGATTTTCCTTCTCCTTTGTCACAGAAATTTTACAGTCTGGTTTTTTTTTTTTTGGTTTTCATTCTTTGCTGTCCCCTTTCCTTTTCTTTCTCCGGGTCAGAAGATTTTCTTTTCCCGTGTAATTGATTTTGGAGGCAGAGGTGTATGTAGGACGTGATTAAGACTAGTGTTTCTGGTGTGAGTGACATGCATCCTCCACACATTGTTTCTTATCCTAGAGCCGTGCTTATGGGTCAAGAAACCCGCACCTCAAGTTTGAGTATGTTGGTCAATCTCCCCTCCATGACCCTTGTAAATCTTTTGATTTTATCTTGAAAGTATCTCTTTACTCACTAGCTTTTCACTAGCTTGGTCTCTGTTCTCCTTAACTCATGCTTTTCCCTCTCTGATAGAATCCACATCACTGTAGATGTGATCATTCTTGGCTTTAGCTCGTCTCTGTCTATGCCCCCCACTCCTTCCATTCTGCTTGAAGCCTGAGCTTGGTGCCTGCTCTGGAAGTGCTGCTGGCCAGAACTGTAACTTGGTGAATGGTTGTTTGTCCTTTAGCTCAGGTGTCATGTTCCCTTCTCAGCCTGACCCAGACGCCTTCGATAGGTAGCTTCTTGATATCCCAGACTGTCTGCATTACGGAATTTGATGCTGTTACTGTCTGCCCACTGCCCAGTAGCCAGGACAGTATCCCACACTTACTAGGCGCTATGTGTTCTGCAGAATGCGGTGCGAGCTACGTCATTTATGCTTTCTTTTCTTCTTCTGAATGAAAATTTTAACATATATATGTTTTCCCTCAAAAGTTTGCTGGTTTCAAACATAAGTCAAAGGGGCTGAATCTTAGCTCCAGTGAATACTTGATTCTATGCGGTCATGATAGACTCTCCTTCCATCTCAGTGTGCTAATTGTCACCTAGAACTTAGATTAACTACTGACATCTCTTTGAGTCCTTGAAACTTGCACAAACTGTATATTCGTTTAGGGCTTTTATTCTCTGTGGAGTTCATTCATGGCTGGTTGCTAGGCAACCAGGGCAGGATGTTGCCTTTTTATTGTTATTAAACCAAATGGCTTCTCATTTTATTACTGTGTCAGAGACATCTGTAGGTAGGGTGGCAGCTGGTGTGCATAGCTTGGCACTTCCGGGTCTACAAAGTAACCCTACGGAATGTGTGCCTTTCAAGCATGTCAGATTGTCTCTTGGCTGTCAAGTATGATGTTTTTCTTTTATCTTTAAAAAAATTTTTTTTACAGGTCAAGGTGGCAAAGAATTGGGCCGAGGATATAGCTCAGTTGGTTAGAGTGCTCTTACAGTGAGTAAGAAACCCTGGGGCCGATCTCTCCAGCTGCATATGCACTTGGGAGATGGAGGAGACAAAGGCAGGGTGATCAGAACTTGAAGGTCATTCTCCACTGTATAGTGAGCTGAAGGCAGGTCTAGGATGCAATGGATACAGTCTCAGGAAAAAAAAAAATGATGAGAAAGATGATTGCTGGATTTGAGAGATTGTAATGGCAATCCTGTTAGGAAAAAATAATTACCATTGATTTGCATGAACCATATAATTTAAGTGTGACCTAGAGGAGATAGACTTTAGAAGGTCTTATCAAAATCATTATTTGTTCCAACTTTGGTGCCTCTAATGATCAAAGATGAATAGCATTTTAATCAAATTTGTCAATAAATCTCATTTGGGAGATTATTCAACGCCTGTAAAACTTGAAGGAGCAGTATAGAGGAATTGCTAAATTATTTTACAGCATTTAGTCACTCAGAATTAGTGTAACATTTTGCTAACCTGATAATCTAGACCATTTCTTTATATATATATATATTGGCTGCTCAGATTGGAGGAAGCATTAATCCTACTAATGTAGGATTAGAATGTTGTAGAATTGTTGTAGAATGTTGTCTTTAACTCAAGAGAATAGAAGAGGAGACTATGGTTCCTGGTGGATTAATAATTCCAGGCAATTTAGGCTTGGAATGATCGCAAGACATATGTAAAGAATATATTTAATGAGTAGTTACAGACCTACAGCGTAAGGGTGATTTTAACATGAGCAATGTTTGCTAGTCACTCTCTGTAAGTGATGGCTACAGTCAGGGAAATGGTTGAGCTAACCGCAGAAGGGAGAGTGAAAGAGGAGAGGAAATGTCTTGAATTGAATCCACAGCATATTGGTGTTTGGCCTCTGTGGGGCAGCAGTGGGAGTGGGAGGTGAGTTAGAGAAACTAATAGAAATTCCAAGGAGAGATCTCCTGAACACCTGGAGCTCACTGAGAGGGCGTTGTTCAAAGGTGCTAAAGGAAAGCTTAGAGCAGCTGTTCTTAACCTGTGGGTTACGACCGAAGGGCCCTTTCGCAGGTGTCACCTAAGACCATCTGCATGTTAGCTCTTTGCATTAGGATTCATAAAAATAGCAAAGTTACAGTTCTGAAGTAGCAATGAATAATTTTCTGGTCAGGGGTCACCACAGCGCTGTATTAAAGGGTCACAGCATTAGGAAGGTTGAGAACCATTGTCTTAGATCACTGTCACAGACCACAGGGAAGTTAGGTACACAGTGATGATTGAATTAAGCCCCTGGGAATTAGCCCTACTGTTCTAATAATGGTACAGCTGGGCATATGAGTCCTACCAAGGAATAAATAAGAGATGAGGCTGTGGAGCAGGCCATGCACACGCCTCTCGCTCGGGCTTCCTTCTAAGAGCAGGGAAGGAAGGAGGGCTGCATCCATGGCCTTTTTGGTTGGAAGAAAGTTTTAGTGTTTCCATTAAGGTTGCAGAGGTAGACACATTTATAGGGCGAGGGAGAAAGGACTGTCGGAGTGAGGGAGAAATAACCAAGGGAGGAAGGTTGGAGAGGGCACAGAGGGAACAGACCCAGGACTCACATTGGTTGGCACTTGCTAAGTACTGATCAACACGGTATTTTTGATTGTTTATCAGTTGCTGTTCAGAAGAGCCCCATGGGGAAGGCGGGGCAATGTTGTTTCTATCTTTAAAGGTTGACAGAGCTTTAGAGAAAGTTATTTTTATGAAAGCTTGGTTTCTTTAAAATGAAAACTACTGCCCATCTCCCTCCTCAGAAGAGAGAAACCCAGGGATGGTCCCCTATATTCTCAGGGATTTGGGAGGTTGAGGCAAGGGGATGACTTGAGCCCTAGAGTCCCAGGACACCTGATTTATATAGCAATAAATTCAAAAACAATAAAAAAGGGTGATGAATGAATATTTGTAAGACACTACTTTTTTTTTTCTTTCAAAATTCCTACTTGGAATACTCTTGAGTTCAGAAAATTAAACTGGTTTTGACTTGCTGAGAAATCAAACAGAAACAGCAACAACCCCCCCTCCCCCAAATTCCAGAATGGGGGAGAGAATTTGTATGAATAATTGTGTTTTCCTTAGACCACACATCATTAGCTCTGCCATTGATGAGCTGCATCTCCCTGTAAGCTTGTTGTCACCCCTGGGGTTCTGCCATTGCATTTTCTAGGCATGGTTAATTAGCGTACTGGTTTATTTTTGAGCTGTACAAAGATCTTTGCTTATGTTCTCGTGAATCTAGACATTCATTGCAAATGAGAATCTTTTACTGCCCTAACCTTGGTACCCATGGGATAATATCTTTAAAATAGTAGGAGTTTTTTTCTAATTACATTTATTTTTTAAAATTTATGTATGTGTGTAAAACAACTCACAAATTTCTCTCCTACTGTGGTCCTGAGGATCAAACTCAAGTTAAAGATGGTTGCAAGCACCTTTACTGGAGCCATCAGACTGGAGCCATCAGAGATTAGAAAGGAAAACTTGCATTCCATATAATATACTTTACATATAATAAAACTTGCTTTACATATAATAATTTGAATGAGAGATTTTATCCCTTTAAATATATTGTACTGTACTTCCTTTCTGTAATGTGCGTATTTCTCCTGAATCCCTCTACTTTAACATAGGGTGTGTGTGTGTGTGTGTGTGTGTATGTGTGTATGTGTGTATGTGTGTATGTGTGTATGTTACCAATCATACTGACTCTCTGTAGTGTGTATATTTCTCCTGAATCCTTCCACTTTAAGATAGGAATAGGGGGAGGGCGGGATGTTACCAATCACTCTATAGTTGTTTTTATTTAATGTCTTGTCCTTAATTGAAGATTAAATAATTTTTAAACTTGAGTTTGCTATAATGTTTCTCCTAATTTTATCATACTGTTTCAGCTCAAGAATGAATTAGAACTTAAATAAAGATAATATGACACAGTGTAGAGAGGAGTATTACGTGCAGAGGATTAACTTTTAATGCACCCTGAGCTTGTAAGATAGCTATACTGATCTGTTAACATCATTTAAAGTAATGAAAACATCTTCCTTGCACGGTATTATCACGGCGTATTATTATAACTGCTTGTATAGGCTTCCTGGTCCTGCTGCAGGACGTTTGCTTAGTATGCACATGCTTCTGTTTACTCCATTAAAGAGCATGCTGTCACTAATTTATGTCAGACAGGCAGCCTCTCAAGCTTTTCCTAGGCATAGTGATAAACTGAAGTGTTTTCTCTTTGAATAAGCTCTCATTTTCACATCAGAACACTGTGTTGGTATTCATGTGTCAATTGTGGCAAAAATGAAAGTAAATGCTAGAAAATGATCTGGTGATCAGAGCTTCTACCAGCCAAAGACTGACATGCTAGCCTTGTTAGTGTGATGCACACAAGCATAGGCCGTTTGCCAGCTCTATCTTCTCACCTGTTCCCAGTCTCTGGCAGTACCTTGAACTAGTTTATTTCTGTTTATTCATGTGGCAACACAGCTATTAGCTCACTGATTATTGCTAAGGTCTGTGTAGTAAATTAATAAGATTATTATATTATAAGGTTACTCAGGGTCTGTAAGAAATTAATAAGTTAGAATGTATAGTTTTCATTTTATAGCCTTAGAATTATATTTTTTAATATCTATATCAATAGTGATCATATGTTTTTAAGGACATATTTGCTAAAAGTTGACATTTTGCTAGAAGTTACCCACTGTATTGTATTATAGGCACTGTAACAGATACTCTGATTATGCACAAAAGAGTTACTAGATATGGCCTCTTAATTTTAATGTATTTTCAAAGGGGAAAAGAACTAAAATTTATAAACACATTCATGTGAACGTAAGCCTAATCAAGCAGAGAAAAGTAAAGTGAGAAGTCTTAGGAGAGGTAGTATATGCACGTGGATGTCTTTAGGAATTTAAGGATCGGAAGCTCCACACGTGCTCTCCAGGAGGAATACTCATCAGGCGGCTCACATCCACCTGTAGCTACAGTTTCAGGGGATCTTGCGCCATCTCCTGGCTCCCATGGGTACTTGCACTCAGATGCACACACACACAGAATTCTAAAATTTAATATTTGAGGAATTTAATGCCATTTTGTGTGTTCAGTAGAAATGAAGTTATTGCACATCACATTTGGAAAAAAAAATGGAAGAAAGGAATTCTAACTCCCCAGGGCAGCTATTGCTGACTTTGCTGTAACCTGTATGGAGATTTGTATGTAATTATAAGGTGGCTACACTTTTAATCAGTTCTTGCACATATGTTATAATGATATAACAAAGTAGAAACTGATTTTCGTAGCTCTAATGTTGAGTGTTACATATTGTTCAGTGGAGGGCAGCTTTATCTTTTACTTAGCTGTTCCCCTTTTCTCAAGTCTTGAGGCCCCTCTGTGTGTGAATGAAAAGAGCTTTGTTTCTGTGTGACCAGGGGAAGAAACAGTACTAAGTCCCCTATTTTAGAGTTTTTTTTTTTCCTCCTAACATTGATTGGCCTCTAGTTAAGTAATAAAATCAATTTTCTTCTGCTGGCTTAATCCAAAGCTCTAAGAAAGTACATAGTGATGAAGCTAGGGGAAACAACTTTCTGAAAAGCAGGAGAAAGCATTGTAGTGTCTACTGTAATACATTAGCAACTGCAAGTGAGTCATATGGTGTGCAGTTAGACATTCTGGGGAGATGTTCTGTACCTGTGCTGTTCATCCCAGTAGTCACACGCAGCTATCTAGTGCTTGGCTAGTGTAACTGAAGAATTGCAATTTAAATTTTACTTTAATTAAAATTTAAGTTTGAATACCCAATTAGAACTAATGCTTATAGTCAGCATCATTCCATATCACAATTGAAATATATTTAAATAAACACATTAAGAAGAAACCTTAATAGTGGAACCAGCAATTCTTAGTCTAAGGTGAAATTAAGTATGGTTTGTTATCAGTGTCTATGAAGGACTTGGGTACTGAAGGGTTGGTCCCAATATAGCAGTGTTCAGAGGCGATGAATTACAAGGCTTTTAACATTGTCAAATGCAGAATTCCACTGCAAGGCTGAATATACCGTGGGGGTTGGTGAAAACTCTGGAGATGGGGCCTAGTTGGAGGAACTAGGTCATTAGGTGGGTGCCCCAGGAAGCTGCATATTACCCTAGGCATGTGCCTACCTCCTATTTCTTTCCCTCTCTTCTTCTCTTGGTGTGTGTGTGTGTTTCCTAGCCACCACGAGGATAATAGCCTTTCCTATCACATACTACTGTCTCCACCACATTCTGCTTCACCTTAGGCCCAAAGCAATGGAGTCAGCTAACATTTCTGAAACCATGTCCCAAAATAAATATCTCCAGACTTTCTGAAGGATTGTCACAGTGGAAGGGTAGCTGGCATGGGTGAGCTTGTGATAGCCACTCTTTCAGACATGTGGTAAGACATTTGGGTAACTGGAGGTCATGGAGCCGTGAAGGAGGGTAGACCCTTTACTTGGTGTGGGTGTTGTCTCTCTGCACCCGATTGTTCACCTGTGCAGGGCTATAGCAGGGACTGCACACAGGAGAAGCTCTTGAAGCTACCCAATTGACTAGGACCCTCCTGCCTCAGCCAAGTGCTAAGATGACAGGGATGCAACTCCACCCCTGGCTCTGAAGTTCTCTGTGGCACTGGTGGAGGGTGGGGGTTTGAGTGAGAATGACCTCCATGTATATTGCGTGTGTAGTCTCCATTTGATGAACTGTTTGGGAAGGATTAGAAGGTGTAACCTATTGGAGTAGATGTGTCCTTGTTGGAGGAAGTGTGTTCATGGGGGTGGGCTTTGAGTTTTCAAGTCGTTCTCCCATCCCCGCCCTGTCCACTCTTCCACCCACATATGCCCGTGGATCAGGATGTAAAGCTCTCAGCAGCTGCTCCAACACCGTGGCTTTCTGTTTTCTGCCATGACAGCAGTGGACTAACCTTCTAATGCTGTGAGCAAGCCCCCAACCAAATGCTTTCTTTTATGAGTTGCCTTGGTCATGGTGTCTCTTCACAGCAATAGAACTGTGACTAAGACAGCAGCATTATTACCAGAACAGTCATTTTAAATTAGTTGTTTGTGTGGTGTTTTTCTAGAATGCAGTCTCTGTGAGAGTAAAGAATCTGTCCATCTTGTTTACCACAAACAGTGACTACCATAATAAGAACCCAGTCACCATGTGACTCTAGTGGATGGATGAATGAATGAATGAGTGAATGAATGATAGAAAACACATTGAGCTTCAAACTTTTGCAATTTGCTCATTCATTCTTTTTTAAAAGTTGCTAGATGGTGAGTCTGAATCAGGCAGTTTGTGGATAGGATTCCAAGTGTCAAACCCAGAGCCTCGCTCCTGTTAGCCGAGTTCCTGTCCCAGCTCCTGAGATCTAATTCGGACTAAAAGTCCACAGATCTTTTTGTCACTTCCAAGAGGATGCTCTGCACTTTACCTTCACAGAAGATTTTCTTTGTTTTTGTGACTTAAGATTTTCCCAAGGATGTGGGACTTTCCATTCCTGTATGACCACAGAAGACAAGTACTCTGGACTTACTGACTCTCATAGACTTGTGTAACAGAACTGTTAGGGGTTTAATACCTGAAACAGAGCCTCAGACATGACGAGACTTCAGAGACTGTTTCAGGATTAAAGGAAAGTGCATTATGTGAGTCTTTGAACTGTGACTTTTAGTAAGAATCTCATTAGTTGTCTCCGCACCTTTTGCCTGAATCACCCCATCCCTGCTAATTAACTGAACAAACAGAAAAACCTACATAACATTGTGTCCTTAATATTTGTGAACAGATGCTAGGGGAGAGTCCTAGAACACCATGAACAGGATACCAGGATACCAGTCTCAGATCCATTGTGTACTCGGAGACCTATTTGTAAGGGTCTGGAAGGATAGCCATCTGTTTAATGTGTTAATTTTTGCTGAGACCTGCGTGGTTTAGGGGTATGGGGAATGAGGAAATGACAGAGACACATGCAGAAGAGCTGGGATTGTGTGGGCCGTTTGTTCTGATGGAGACCAGCAGTGGCATCTGGAAACTCCATTTGCACAGCACATGATTCAGGGGTGGGGAGGTGGGGGGATGGGAGGTTAGCTAATCTCAGTAGGAGTCTCTGTAGGGAACAGCTTCAGACTGTAGTTACCCAGGAGGAGGAAGTTACAGTTGATGGTTTTAGCACACTGGTTTTTAGCTAGAGGTCAGCCTTTGGCCAATAACAGTACTCCAAGTGGGGGATGGCTTTGCCATGGCCCTGAGCCTGACCTGAGGAAGACTTTGTCACTCCTGTGGGTCTGAGGCATTGGGGTTCTTGACAACGGCCATGCTCATGTCAGCAGTACACATTCTCTCAGGACTCAGTTGCTCCCCACAGAGTTTGCTGGATGCTAGACCTTCGTTCTTCCAGCATTCTTCCAGCCTCTTGCTTTTCATTATTGCCCCAGCAGGCGCCCTTTCTTAGTCTTGTGCATCCTGAGCCAGAGCAAATCAGCCTGTCCCAGAGCATCATTCATTACATCACCAGAATATGTACCAAGAGCAGCGGGGATGTAAGAAATACACTGGTGTATGTAGAGAGATTTGTTGAGTTTTATATGGTTTTTGTGGGTATATATATATATTTATATATAATGTGTGTGTGCGAGAGAGACAGAAACAGACAGACACACTCATCCCTTTGTAGTCTAGGTTGCCCTCAAGTCTAGAATTCCAGACGTGTACCAGGATGCCCTTGCTGAATTTTATGTTCCGAACAAATTTTAAAGAGAAATGCACCCATTTTAAGGGTATAGTTTGTTGAGTTTTGTCACATGTAGGCTGCTGATATTTTTGCCAGAAATACAATATACAAATTCAATTTCATTGTAGTCTATTGGATTGTTATGGCAATACATTGGAATAAACAAGAAAACGTGGGCCACGTGGGGAAGATGAAGACAACCAAGGTGAAGTAGCAGTCATTCTGGGGGAGCCCTTACCTGCCGCAGAGCCCCATCTGCTCCTCATTTGTATTGTGGATTCTCCTGCTATACAGAAATACAGATTATATCACATATTGTCTGACGATAGTTTTCTGAGGAGACTTTTTAAAAATAAAATTGAGTAAAAATCATGCTTGTGGAAAAATAATTTATATTCAATTTTGACAGAATCTTATTGATCGTCTTCTCATTTGGAATAACTGCCAGGAAAATCACCTGGGCTAACACAAGTTAGACAGCATTTACTAAGGATTTAGCTGTAAAAAGAAACTCATTTCCATTTCAGCGGTGACAGCTGCTGAGTGAGTTTTCTTGTGATGTCCTTCGCAGCAGGAAATGATATGTTGTGTCTTTGGCTTCCTTAAGTTTCCACCCACCCAGCAAATCCTCACTACAGGGGGATTGTTGTTTTCTAAAGGTCTGAACAGCCTAGCTTATATGAGCAGAGTATTGTTTTTTCTTTCTTTATTTTCCAAAGTGGGTAAAGCTGTGATTGCGAAATGGATATGTGTGTGATGTGCAGAGAGCCTCGTCTCCTCTTTATGAAACTGTTTTCCATCTGTGCCGTGATACACTGGGCTTTATTAGAAAAGGTTAAACTGGAACCTGGAGTGCTTTTACAGAACGACCTAAGAGATTATAGTTTATTTTGAAAGATGCTTTAACTTACTATTTAATGGCCCCGATAAATATGATTCTCCGATGTATCGGTCAGTTTTGGTTACTTGTGCTCTCTTTGCTGCTTTCATGTTTCATATCAGAGTGAAAATAGAATCAGCCCAAGCCTGGCAGGTAGAGAGGGGCGAAGAGTGGCAGCCTATTTAGGTTCTGTGGTGCCTCGAAATGATCGACAGAGACAGGCAGCACGTTTATGTGTTGTTATTTTATGGGCCTCAGGATCTGTCAGTTGAGGAAAGACATTCCTGGAGGGTGGTAGAGAAATCCTTTTACTGTGGCTGAGAATCACATTTGCACTCCGTGGCATCTGAACAGAACAGTGGCATTTGCATGTCCAGGTAGACCCAGCAACTCCAGATTCGCATGTGTTGAAGCTTAGTTTTCTCCATAATGACCCTCAGTTCAGTTTACCTCCGAACTAATCCCAATTCCAGATTGCTTAAGGGCAAACTCTGTCTAGTATTTAAATGGCTAGTTCCCAAGTACAGTGTTTTAAAAACATGCTCTTTTGCAGTAGACTGAAGGATTCTCTTTTCTTGGCCCAATTGTAGATTATGTTATGCCCATAACTATCAGGAATTTTAGTTTGGCAAGTAGAAGTGAGAGCAGGTAGTGACTGTTCTGTAGGTATGCCCACCTACCTAGTCTTCCGAAGGACCATTTGCCTATCTTTTGTCATTGAGTACATGAACAGCAGTGCCATTAGTGAAAACACAATGGGAGCCACGTGTCTACTTTTCTATTACACACATAAAGGTAATTTAATGGCATCTTCTTTACTTCATATCCAAAATATGATTTTAATGTGTAATTGATGTGACAAAGTGTTAATGAAATATTTTACATTATAATCAGTGTGTTTGAAATCAATGGATACATTATGCATTAAACATTATTAAACATCTTACCTGAGAATTAAGACAAATAAGGCAAATGGAAGTGTCCGACGGCCACATTTGTCTATGATTCCTAGCTTATGTGGACAGAATTTTTTTTTTTTTTTTTGTATGTCAAAAGTGAGTAAAATTGATCGAATAAAGTTGAAATTCCATTGAGATCTCCTGCATTTGAAGCTGAAATTTTACCTTTTGGTAATGTCCCAAAAGAGCAAATGGAGCTGATGATGATAGATTCAAAGAAAGCTTCCAGGCATCAAAGCCCATCTAAATGCTTCCACCTCAAGGTTCAGCATTTCTCATGATGGTGTAAAGAAAGTAGATAAAAGCTGACCTTCCAGTATTTACTGGAAGAGATTAGTAAATGCCAAAATTAGAAAAACAAAACAATAGCTCAGAGTGGTGAGCTATGCCTTTGTGATGGCAGAAGCAGAAGAAGCTCTGAGTTCAAAGACAGCGTGGTCTACCTTGTGAGATCCCGGCCAACCAGAGCTTTTAAAAACAAAACAAGCAAAAGAAATAATTCAAAAAAGGAAACAGCCAAAGCGTGTTTAGGTCTAATACATTTAGGCCTTGATGAAGGTGATGATTGCAGTTTAGATGAAAGGCACAGTGCTAAAGTCTAGAAATCTCCTGCTCCGTGAAACCTCTGAAGGCACTCCTGGGATTCCCTTTGCAGTCCCTGCCCATCACAGAGATAGATGAGACCCGTGGCCACCAGATTCTGGGAGCCCTGCTTACTCCCTTGTCTGAGCCTCAAGGATGACCCTGGGCAAACTAGGCTGGGTGTCATACAAGCTGGGCGTCACACAGGAAGAAGAATTTCAGCCAAGACCTCACCAGCTGCAAATGCTCTGTCCATGCTTTCACCCTACCCACAATCTGAAAAGGAGAAGAATGGAGGCATAGCCATCCCTGAAAAACTGACTTTCACCTCATGTTGGTAGTGATGAGGAGGTGACGTTCATCTTCTGCTTGTCATCAGTGGCACAGCCTGAGGCCTCCCATCCCCACCACCATCTAATCTTGCTGGGAGACCCACAGACACAGCCCCCAGTTTCCACATTCCAATGAAAGTCCCCTTGAGGATCTAAGTGTTCAATTGCTGTGCATGCACATCCAACAGGACTTATATTTCTGTTGCTTCTACAAAGTCCAGAAGATCTGCCTCTCACCTGGGATATGTTTTCCAGATTTATCATTTTAGATCCTCATGGCTTATCTAGTTATACTTCTTGTAAATTAGCTATTTGTATGAGTGTTTTAGAAAAACTATACTTCACTGTGAATGTGATTATGTCTGCTTGTTTCAGACATCTGTCACACCCCTATTCCCCAATATTGCATTGACTTAACTGGGTTAAAGGTAGCACCCTGTATACTGGTTATATAAATAAAAGTTTGGGATTGTGATAGTCAGTCTCACTTGTCAGCTTGACAGAAGACAAGCTCTGGGAATGCCTGGGAGAGAATGTCTATATTAGGTTAGCCTCTGGGAATATCTGTGAGGAATTATCTAGCTAGGTTAGCTGAGGTGGAAGAGCCACCATGCATGTCTGTGGCAGCAGTCCATGGGTTGAGCAGTGTTTCTTGTTCTTGGTTTTGCATTGTAATTTAGTGATTGGGATCTGATATACAAGAACAACAGCTGAGGTCTGGGGAGAAACCTATTGAATCTGACAGTCTGATAGCATTTTTTAAAAAGGAGTCCATCCTGCATTTTATGCGCTGGTCAGTTTTGTTAAAACAGTGACCAGGTGTATTTTGCTAGCATACAGCACTGTTACATTTTCAGGAAAAGGACACTCTGTCCTTTTACAACCCAGTATCTTCAGAACATATTCTCATGCAGCTGAATTATCATGGAGCCAGATCTGTCCTGTTTTTGCTACTTTTCTGTAACCTCAGAAAGCTCTTGCAGTTCACCCTTGGTGACTTTTACTGGCTGTTCCAGCAAGTGAAATGTAATTTGTGCGTAGAAAGCACAAGGAAATCATTGGGATTCCTAACCCTTACCACTTGTATTTATGAATGAACCAATTGGTGTGTAGTTTGTCTTTTTCCTTTTATGTTTATGGCAAATTGGTTACTCAGCTAAGAAATAAAAACATCGATTTTTTCAAGATTCTCTGACTAGTTAATCAAGCATTCCTCTTTATACCTGGCAAGATAATGATTAGGGATACAATATGAATTTTGTGAACTATTAAAATGATTTTTTAAAACCTGTGTTTTGAAGAAATGACATTTGTGATAGTCCTCCTTGTATAAGAGGTTAGGAATAAAACAGCTTTCATGCTCATTGGTTCTACCTTGTTGAAAACTGAACAGTGGTGACCATGAATTGTCCTCAGAATGAGTACTTTCTGCTGGGTCTGCATGTGTGCCTTCTATTGAAGTTATTTAAAAAAAAAATTGCTGTTACTCAACAATTAGTGGGGGGAAAGTGCCCTGAATTAGAGAGGAAGCTCGGAAGTAGGTATAAAAGGGTTTGAAGGGAGGCAAGGGAAGAAGGAAATGTTGTAATTATATTATAATCTCAAAAATAAAAAAAAAATAATTAAAAGGAGAAGTTGCTGTTACTATTTCTCATTAACTAATGTAATCACTGTGGTGTATTTATAAAATGGATGCAGGTTTTTAAACCATTTAGGAGCATGGTGATGACGAAGTCGATGGCACTCTGGACATAGGAGAGAAGCCCTCACGTTTCTTGGTTCCCTGCACCCGTCTCCTTCAGCAGCATCCCTTCGGCACTCCACGTAAAAGCCAGAATTGCTGTTTCACGAGCTAGTGTGAATTGTTAAGGATTTTTATTCTCCATGGCAGCATTGTCTGCTTGTCTTTTCGTTTGTGCCTTTATCTTTGAGTTGCTATCAGTGCTTCACAATAAGAAAACAGGAAAGTCAGTCCTGGAAATACTTCAGTGACCTAAATGATGAAGTTAGTTACTTTCCCAAAAGTCCCCGACGGAAACAACCTCACAGGGGAACCTTGATTTCGGATTATGGTTTCAGTGTCTGGGAAGACGAGGCAGAGTTCATGGTGGCAATGGCATGTGGGAGAGATTAATCATATCCTGGTGGGCCAGGAAGCAGAGACCCTGAGCAGGACGCAGAAGTGGGGAGGTAGGCGTGACCTTCAGAGGTGTAGCCTTAGCCATGTACTCATTCTAGCCAGGCTCTCTCTACTTCCTAAGGTTCCATAGCTTCCAAAATAGTACCACAACTTTCTGTCTGTCTGTCTGTCTATTCTGTGTCTGTGTATGTGGGGGGCAGAGGACAACTTTTAGGAATTAGTCCTCTCTTTCACCATATTGGTTCCATAGGTTGTACTCGGGTCATCAGGCTGGAAGGCATTTGCTGTTACTCGCTGAGCCACCCCACTGGCCTGAGCTCTGGAGGACATTTTGCATTCAAGCCAGAGCCGAGCTTCTTAGGATTTTTAACTTACATTAAATAATTCTGTTTTTTTAATTTTTGTTTTGCAAGACACAGTTTCTCTGTTGTAACTCTGGCTGTCCTAGAACTCACTCTGTAGACAAGGCTGGCCTCGAACACACAGAGATCCGCCTGCCTCTGCCTCCCGAGTGCTGGGATTTAAGGTGTTTGCTGCTGCTGTCCCGCTCTTTATGTTTTCTTCTAAACTCATCAGTGTGGCCAAGCTTTCTGTGGTGTAGTAATTGTTTCACTGGGTTTCGTCAGTCGCCATCTGTAATTATGCCTGTATATAATTTTTACCACTACCTGTGTAGTTGTTGATCTGAACAGTTCTTTTAGGTGATTGCACTCCCCATTTTCACTCATGCATTTGGATTCTGAGGTTTACAGGATACTGAGGTGTATTAAGCACGGCCTAGTTACAGAGCTGGGTGATGTCTCCTCTACGCTCAAGCTGAGTGCCTTACCTTCTCTCTGTTTACTGGTAAATAATGTAATCTCTCTACTGTACTAGAATATACTTTACTGATTTTAATTAGCACTTTGAATAAGCTGTTTGCTTTCCCCAGCATTCCTAGTCTAGTTTGGCAATTAGTAATTGCATTTTACAAATGAGAATGATAGCAAACTGGGATAATTAAGTGATTTTTTTCCCTGTTGTATAACTAGTGACTTCAAAACAAGACAAGAACAAGGCAGGTCTTCAGACCCGCAGCCTTCTGCTGTTTCCGTTGTCCTATGGTGCTTCTTTGCTCCACTGTAGGATTGGAAAGTGAAATTCTTGTGATTTTACAGAAATAGCAGTCTTTTATGCCTGTGTAAGGGTGTAGCACAGGAGCTGGGGACGTGGCTCAGTGGAAGACATGCTTGTTGCACAAGCACAAAGACTGGAGTTTGGATCCCGGGCATCCACATAAAATCCTGGCCTGCTGGGCTCGGTGGCCACCTGACATCCCAGCACTTGGGAAGTGGAGGCAGGGTTTCCCAGGGTAAGCTAGCTGGACTAGCTGAATTAGGGAAGTCCAAGTTCAGTGAGAGACCCCTGTCCCAGTAAATAAAATGGAGAATGATAGCTAAAGACACCTGACATTACCTCTGGCCTTCACACATACGTGCACGTACATCCAGGAGCACTCTCACAGTGTGTGAGCCTACTTGCACATACATTCTACATACAGAAGCCTGCCAAAGCAGTGTAAATCATTATAATCACAGCTGAGGGTTTCATTTAGCATGATCTTTGTATGCATCATGTCAATGTCACTGATGGAATATGCCAGATCAGACAATATATTACTTGGTAGAAAAGGAAGACTGTAGGAAGGAGACATTTACATTCAGGTCTGACAGCCTTATAGGGTATTTGCAGCATCCTAACGCACTACTGTAGGCTTGCTCCATAATTCATATGTTGTTCAATCAATGAAATTAACTAATTGGAAACAACAGCTCCTTAAAGAGCATGTATGTGGCTCAGGAGGAAAAGGCTGTAACTAGCAGATGTGAAGTAGAAGGTGGAATTCTTTATGATTACCTTGACTCTTCTCTCCAGAATTTTCTTTACTCTCCAGAATTTACTTTTGACTGGATACATTTTTCTATGTAATATGCAGCTTTTGTGTGTGTGTGTGTCAAACTGAATGCAATGGAATCTTTGTTTATGGTGTTGGACACGGGTAGTAGATTTTGTCAAGGATATGAAAAATTACAAAAGATGAATGGCTTTAGATAGTGTATATCAACTTGCGTTTCCAAATTTGTAAATAACACCACAGGGCGTTTGTTACAGGAAGAGGATGACAGCGTTGTGAAGAAATAGAATGAAGAGTCACTTTGCGCTTGAATACAAAGCAGAATGGGTGTTTCGATCCTAGCACATTTCTGATTTCCTCATTTGCTGAATGTAAGCTACGCTTTCTCCCAGAATGGATGTGAGGATTTAGTCAGAGATGTACATGGAGATCCCTTGCACACCAAGCACTGTTAAATATTTTAATCAACAATGACCACTACTGTAAGTCAGGCCTTTGACAAAATGTTTTTGGTTTGGATCCTCGCACCAGTGCTAAAGATAGTCATCTCTATTCTACAGAGAAGGAAGACAGGATACCGAGGCTAAATGACATCACGTGCTCGGATCTGCATCAGGGGTGATTTCTGGTTGAAGTTCTACTTTCATTTTTGCTCTGTTGTAGTGCTTTTAATAAGACTTAAGTAGTAGAGGTTAACGTTTTACAGTATAGATTATGCTTGTAAGGAGTAGGTTAGGAATCAGGAAATCCAGGCTGTTACTATATTGTGTATTAGTTGTAAGTAATTCACTGTGTGTGTCTTATTAAATGCATTTAAAGCACTTGGCTTTCTGCTAAGGTTCACATGTAAAGTGTTTTCTTTATATGGCTTTTATCTTAGAATGCAAATTCTCTTTGAAGAGATAAAAGTATTTTACAAATCCTATTTTAGCATTTTGTTCTGCCTTTGTTTTTCAGTCATTCCTACACTGGCCAAGATTACAGTACACAGAAGAACACTGGGAAGATTTCCTTAGATCAGATTGATTCGGTAAGCACCAGCCCTCTTAAAACAGATTTGCTTCAGCTAGAGACCCTTGGATGGGAAGATGGGGAAGTGGTACTTCATTACTTGCGATCATTTTAAGAGAAAAGTCTCTTATCTTATGTATGTGACTTTTTTTTTTAATTGTAGAAAGCCAAACTTAAGGGGAAAATTTTGCAAATTTTTAAAAACAATTTGGTTATTGGAATGGAATTCTTTTAAATAATGATTGCTGAGTGCTGTTTATGTGTTTACATTTAAATACCATGCAATGTCGAAAAGGACAAATGATGTGCATTAGTTAGCCCTTATTGCAAAATGCCACAGATTGGTGACTTAAATACCAGAAAGATATTTCCTCAAAGCCAGAGCTCGAAGCCTGAGCTTCAAGTTTCCTGGGGCCTTTCTCCTTGTTTATAGACCTCTGCTTCCTCTCTCCTCAGATGGTTCCCCACTGTTGTCCTATATAGCCCTGTTGTTTCTTTCTCTTCTTTTGAGGACCCTGGTCACCTTAGCACAGTATAATATGCCAAGCAACTTAATTGCCTCTTTTAAGGATTTGTTTCCAGATAGATGAACTCCGTGGTATGGTACTGGGTTAAAACTTAAATATGGAAGTGCAGGTGCAGTAGCACTAGCAGAGGCTTCCATCTTGGGGTGCCTCATTAACACGCGGCTCACTTCTGCCTTGTTTTACTGTACAGTTCCACAACAAAAGCACTTCGTTATACTTCAGTTTCTAGAATGTCTCTTTAATGCATTGTACTATGTATACCCTGTCCCACAAGGAAAAGATAAACATGCTATAAATAATCTTTATTTTTAACTGCGGCTTTACTTGCAATAAATTAAAAATATAACAGAATTTTAGTGCCAGAATATAAGCATTGTAATAGAGTTACTGGAGACAGATCAGAATCATAATCATAATCTAGTATTCACCAGTTAATATGCCTAGAAATAACAACAGGATTTTTTTTTGCACTACACACTTGATTTCAGGTTTGCTCTTAAGGGTGTCTCATTTTTTAGTTTCCTCTAATTATTTTACCTTACTAGGTCCTTCCTTGCTTTTCAGTCCCTCCATGCGTTCACTTTGTGTTACATGGATAGTTGAAGTTTAATTCCATTCTTACCTCTAGCTAAGTGAACTGTAGCAGTACCAGGAACTGTCCTCACTGATTCCTGTGGTGAATGTGCACTGAGCCTATCAGTTGTGTACCAACTACTGGCTGTAAGGACAGAACTGAGTATAACAGGTTATCTCTTCCTTCTTGGCCCTTCCCTGGGAGAAACAGACAGCAGAGCAAATGAGCATTGTCCCGTAACATCACCTGGAAGGACTGTGATGATGATCTCTTGGCAGGCCTGACCTGGGCCTTAACTTTATTTGGAAGCTCGCTGACTCTGTACCTTTTCCTTATACCATCATGCCATCAGTGTATCTCTTGATACTTGAGCGTCACAGACCGTTCCCTCTAGATCATTCTCATAACTGAAATCTGCATCTGTCAGTGGCACTCTTGTCCCCGTGGTCCTCCAAACGCAGACTGCATTCTCCTTTGACCCTCTGTAGATGTGTAGCCAGTGCCTTCCTTAGTCCACACGACCTCTTCTGAACCTTCCCTTGTCTGGGCTCTAGCTTCTTTAAAGCCCTGGGATCATGACATGGAATGGATACCTCCCTTGATGCTGACTCCGCCCCTTATTTTTCGATTATTTTGATTGGCACAGCACCGTATCTGTCATTGTTGGCCTCTGCAGCATCCCATATCCTGTCAGTTTCTCCGTCAGCTCCATTCCACTTCCCTGACATTTCTTATTTTTGGCCAACTCAACCCTGTGCTCCGTTGTCTTCATTTTCACTGTCTGGACAGCCATTAGGTTCTCTCAGGCATTCTTCCTTCTTCCATTTCTGCAGTTTACAGTCTCTACAGTAGCCCAAGTTCCTGATCAGATCATCAGAACACTCTGGTGCATTTTATGTGTTTAGACTGAAGTCTAAAGTCATTTTATGGCCTGTCTTCTACTGTATTCTGTCTCGCTCACGATGTTCTAGCAAACCATATTCACTCCTTCTTGGATGTTTTAATTTTCTTAATATGAATAGGATCCTCACTTAACCAAAGTCAGACTTGAAATAAATGTCTCACTTGAGATGTGATTTCTTTATGGAGTCTTTTGTCTCCAAAATTCCCTCTCCTAATCACACTTGATCCCATTACTGTTTTATTCACTGAGGTTTGATACCGTTTATTGCCTTTTTTATGTCCATGCTAGGCTCTCAGCATCAGAACATACACTGCTCCAAGAGGGGTTTGTGACCTCTTTCTTCACCAGTTGTTATGAGGGCCGCACACATAATAAATGTTCAATAAATTCTTCGTGGGTGAGGATAAAGGAATTGATGAATCGTAAGGAAGCAGACATTGACTTGTATCTCGAGGAACTGCTTGCGGAACACCAGATAGTGTTAGCAGAGTGGGAATGCGTCAGCATGACTTAACCAGTGGGAGTGAAAAGTTTTTGCTTGTACAGTGACAAATCAGCTCCCAGTCCGTACTGGGGTTCCATGGTGTCCGACATGCCCTTGTCCTCATTGCTTAAGTTATACGGATTTGGTCGTGTAGTAGTGGTGTAGTAGTCATCTTATTGTTCCTTACTTAACTGAACGAAAGGGACCACTGTGCTTTTGTCATCCTGTTTTCTGACATACCCAATACATATTTGTTCTATTATACGGAATTGAAAAGCTGCCAGGCATGAGGGGTGATTGGGCTTACAATAAGGATGTTGAATATGGACTAACGTTTTTTTTTAATTAGGAAAGAATTAAGTAGTCATGTAAACGAGTGTAAAGGCTTTCTGTCCATCCCTTCAAGGGAAGACACTGGTCTTGAGGATAGAATTTAGCTGTCCTTTATGGAGAGACATTAGATGGTCACTAGAGGGAGCAGCAAAGCCAAACAAATTCCTCCTTACAGGGTGAGCTGTAAAGTCTGCCCTGGTAAGAATTCACATCCTGGGAGGAAGGATGTGTTTGAGGAAGTTAGGGTATGAGGTTGAGATTGTAAGTGAAAAAACTGAATAAAAACTGGCAAGATGCTTCATTTTTGACATTAAAATGAAGAGCTGCATTTTCTAAACTATTGGTTAAACATACTTATTTGAATTTTCTCTTTGAAACCATTTCTCGTAATTTTGTGTTCAACTTTATATCTGATTTATGTTAGGAATCAATTTGCTACTCTGAAATTGTATTTTCAGACCTTTCTCTTAGATGAATGGAATATTATGTCCACACAAACCCTCTTAGAACATTCAGAGCAGTTTTGTTTGTAATAAAAGGGTGGAAATAACTGAATGCTGTTCGGTGGTGGGTCAAGCACACTGCAGCACACTGACGCCGTAGACCACGCCTACCCAGTGGCCGCCCCGTGTGGGCCCAGGTGAACCTCGAAGCAAGGCTGAGGATTAACAAGAAGCCAGTCCTCAAACATGACATTGTGCTTTTGTTTAGTCAGTCCTCTTGAAATGACACAGTTACAGAAGCAAAGTTAGCTGTTTCCAAGTGTTAAGAAATGAGGGAATAGGAGCAGACCAGAAAGCAGAAAGCAAAAATTAAACAGAGAGCAGAGGGGCTGGTGAGATGGCTCAGTTGGTAATGTGCTTGCTGTGTGTGAGGACCTGTGTTTGGATCCCAGCATCCACATCAAAAGCTGTGGTGGCACAGGCTTGGCAATCCCAGCACTGGGGAGATGGGGACAGAAGGATCCTAGAGGCTGTGCTGGCTGGCCAGTCTAGCCCAAACAGTGAGCTCCATGTTCAATAAGAGCAACAGCCGAGGACACCTAATGTTGACCTCTGACCTCCATAAAAAAATTCAGGTGTGTGCATGCACATGTACTTAATACATACAAACAGGAAATAGAGATCCTTGTGGTGATGAAACCATTCTGCATCCTGGCCGTGGTGGGGGAAATATAAACCTCCATGTGAGGAATCACTTGCACAGAAGCATATGTATAATGTGGGAATCTGAGGATGCACAGTGGGACGTATCCATGTTGTGTTCGCCTGTCTTGCAAGATTTTGTATTTGAGAAAAACTGGGGACATGCCATCTCTTAGTATTGTTTCTTGCAACTAGTATGCGAATTACTAGTCATCTAAAGAAACTTAAAAAAGAAGCAGGAGAAATGGACTTTATTATTATCTTATCTAGTATATTCAAACTGTTAACAGCTTGATTTTTGATCAATATAAAATAATAAGACAAGTCTTGTTTATAATCACAGTAATACAAATTTACAATCACAGAAGATATAATAGGGGGCCTAGTATATCTTCACCATTACTCAAACTTGCTTTTTTTTTTTTTTACCTTGTAGCTTTCTACCAAATCCTTCCCGCCCTGCATGCGTCAGTTGCACAAAGCTTTGAGGGAAAATCACCATCTTCGCCACGGAGGCCGGATGCAGTATGGCCTGTTCCTGAAGGGCATTGGTCTAACCTTGGAACAGGCATTGCAGTTCTGGAAGCAAGAGTTTATCAGAGGAAAGATGGATCCAGACAAGGTAACACTGAAAAGGGATAGCAACAGCAAATGAAATTGTTAGTCTGAAATTTATTAGTCCGAAACTAGAAGATCTTTTTGTCATATGTGCTGAAACGCAGCTGAAAAGTAAAAGATAAATGTGTCTTAGTATATATAAAAAGAAATTGACATGTTAATCTAGCAAATGCCAAACAAAAGCTTGGGGAAGGTGTCTTCTTAAGTAGACATCTTGCCAACAGACTGAACTTGTGTTTCTATGAGGATGTGTATGTCTACACACACACACACACACACACACACACACACACACACACACACACACACGAGTCATTTGAGGGTCAGGAGAGTCATGAACGCATAAGCTTAAAAGCTTTCCTTCAGGCTTTCCTTAGAGCATTTCAGCAGGGGTTACTAAAAACCATATATGTATGTACACAAACACACATATGTATATATATTATCAGTCTATAGCATTGTGTTCTTAGACTCATTCCACAGTTCTTCCTTTCTACTAATACCGAGTGATAAGATTTTGTCTAGAAATGTGGCTTTTGTTTCTTTTATGTCATGCACTCTATGAAGAATAATGTTTGTATTTGTTTCTTGATTTGCTTTTTCTGGGAAAATGGTTAATAGGGAATGAAGAATTCTTATATAAATAAACACCATGTGTTATATTAGCCTTCTAGAGCTGCTATAACAAAATTCCAAGTCTGGTGGCTTAAATAACAGTAACAATTTCTCATGGTTCTGGAGTCTAGACATTCAAATCAGGGTGTTGGCAGTCTCCTAAGACTTGGCTCCTTGACTTGAGGTGTGGCTTGTTGATTGGGGTCTTTTCTCTGTGTGTGCACCGGTGCCGCTGCCGTCACCGCCAGGACTCTAGTTGTACTGCATTAATTACACTTGTAGCATCTTACTTAACCTCGTTTCCCCTTCTTAAAGGTGCTCTCTCAGAATACAGTCATATTTGCTATTAAGGCCTGAACAATAAGGAATTTTAGACTAACATGACTCAGTATATAATATGCCTCTCATTATATACTTTATTTAAAAATATAAGTGTGTGTGTGTTCGTGTGCTTGCGCGCGCCTGCCTGAATGCCAGAGGTTGAAGTCAGGTGTCTCTCTCTGTTACTTTCCACATTAGTTTTTGAAAAAGATCTTTCACTGAACCTGGAGCTTGTCATTCCAGCCTGACCGGCTGGCCCACAAGCCTCTGGGACTGTTTGTGTCCAGCCCTGTAGCACTGGGTTTGCGGACAGACATCACCACGCCCAGCTTTCATGTGGGTGCTGGGGACTCAGACTCAGGTCCTCCTGCTTGTACAGTGGGAACTTTACCCACTGGTCCATCCTCCCCTTAGACCTTCTTCGCATTGCGAAGGTTCTTGTCTGTCTTACAGATTTGTTCTAAACACTGCTTTCCTGAGAATTGTCTGTGGGCTTTTGAAGATGTGGCTCAGCAAAGCTTTCTTTGGACAGTTTAGAATATTTTTTGGATTTCCATTATGTTTATTTTAAAAGCATTCTGACTGTGGAGAGTATGAAAAAATGCAGAAAGAAAACCACTCACTAGCCTCCTCCCATTAGAAAGTAGTTTTAACAGTTTAGGCAGCTAACTACCATTGGTCCCCGGCCCACCGCACAATAAAATTTGATGTTATTTTATGGTTTTGATGTTATTAACTAACTTTGAAAGATGATGTGAACTCGTTATGTAATACTGTAGCATTTGGAAATGACAGAATTAGTCCTTTTAGTTTCAGGTTTTAGGCATTTGGTTGTCTATGTGAGGCATGCGTGTGTGCACGTGTTACATACATGTTACGTATATGTGTTATGTACGTATGGAGGCTAGAAGTCAATGTGCGGTGTCTCTATCATGTTCCATGTTACTTTTTGAGACAGAGTTTCTCTCAGAACCTGGAGCTGGCTGTTTCATTTAGACTAGCCAGCCAGTGAAACCCTGTCCCCCACTGTCCCAATGCTGGGGTTGCAGGCATGCACTAAGCACACCCAGCTTTAAATAAGAGAGATGGGGGGGGCACGGTGTTAAGCCACAGCACACATGTGGAAATGAGTGGAAACAGTGGACCAGCCTGAGATTGTGAGGCTTGTGGACATGTCCTAGGAGACATGCTGACCAGATTGCTTACTGAACAAAGGAAGGGCAAGTGTTTGCTTCGTTACATTGGGTTAATCTGGTATTTTCCATTGGCTGTGGACACAATTTCTAAACGCTTTTGCCTCCTGGTGAACCAGCATCCTGACTCTGAGGTTTGCGTTCTCTTGGTGGTTGGCGTAATCCAGACACGCTGAAGCCCGCCTTGGCACCATTACATTACAAAAATGTTCTCGCACTGTGGCTTGGCCTGACTCTTACCATGGGGCTGAAGGACCTTCAGTGCTTGCGCTGTTGCAAAAGCACAAGGGTGGGCTAGAAGAAACACATATAAAGCTCTTAGAGGCACCAGGGACAGGGCTCAGAGCTAGTTTGCCTTCTGTCCACTTACGGTCCTCCCCATCTCGTATCTGAGAAGGCCCGTGCAGCATCAAGTGTCAAGTGTGTTTAGAACTCATTTATTGAAATCGTTTTCCTATGAGATTTCCCCACCCCACAATTTAAAAGTGACACAATGTAGTGTTAAAAGAAATCAGTAGATAATTTTTAATTTTTTCTGTAAATAGACGAGAGTTTACATTTTCATTAGCTTATTGATTGTAGCAAATATACTATTTAGACTCAGAGATTACGTTGCACTTAGGCTCTGTTGTTACTGCCTGTACTTAAATAAATGGTTATGTTTTTCTCAGTGTTCTCGCTCCTTATGTATACAAAGTATAATAAGCTAACAAATGTTAAATTGCAGCATTTTTTTTCAATCTAACAGAGCTTTTTAAAAGTAGCTTGTATAGTTAAAATAGTCTAAAGAGGTGTAGAAACTAATGACTTGCTGGACCACTCAGAGTATTTTGTTGGATGGATGTGAAGAACGTTCTGATAGAAACATGTTTTTATGGATGTGCTGGCTAGTTTTATGTCAACTTGACACAAACTAGAGTCATGAGAGGGAGCCTCAATTGAGAAAATGCCTCTGTAAGATCCGGCTGTAGAACATTATCTTTATTAGTGATTGATGGGGGAGGGACCAACCCATTGTGGGTGGGGCCACCCTTGGGCTGATGGTCCTGGGTTCTATTAGAAATCAGGCCGAGCAAGCCACGAAGAATGAATCAGTAAGCAGCACCCCTCCAGGTTCTGCCTAGAGGTTCCTGCCCTGTTTGAGTTCCTGTCCTGACTTCCTTCAGTGATGGACTACAGTGTGGAAGTGTAAGCCAAATAAAGCCTTCCCTCCCCAACTTGTTCTTGGTCGTGGTATTTCATCACAGCAGTAGTAACTCTAATTAAGACAGATGTCCAAATAAAAACATTTTAGGTGAAATGCCAAGTCTATTTTAGGTAAAGTGAAGTAAGAAGGTTGTGAAGGTGGATTGTTTCTAGAAAATATTAGTTAGGATTTTGAACATGAACAAAGGGTAAGAAGAAAGAAGGCACATGTTCCCCTTCACCCCTCACCCTGTGTTCTTTATTAACTGTTTCTCTGACTGTGCATATTGTTGGCTGGTGGTAGATGGCGGTGCTCTTGGTTGTTGTGACTGAAGAATTTCTGCTTCTCCACTTGCTCTTGGATTTTGCTCTTCATGTATCCTAATAGTTTTATCTGAATGCATGTTTTAAATAGAGAATCAGAGATTTTAGCATTGACACATCATTCCTAAGAGGATAAATATTCTGCTGTGAGTTAATATCCAGCAGGCCAAATTGCTTTATGGTATGTCTCACCCCCAGAGTATTAGAGTTATAATGTAGGTTTTAGTCTTAGTTTTAACTGTGTTGTATTAGTATGTGTGATGGATTAAAATTTTAAAAACAAAGCCTTCTTGTCAGTGCAGGACTTTTGAAAATCTAAGTTGTCACATATTCTTTGGTTTATAAATGTTTTTACAAAAGGTATTCAAAGTTTTGAATGTCATACTTTAAATTTATTTCTTATATTTCTAAAAAATGCATAATGCTTTATGGAAATAAATGTACTTAAATAATCATAATGCATTCAAGAACTTTTCTTAGTTATAACTTTTTTAGTTTACATGCCAGTCTGTCTACCTGAGGAAAGGCCTCACCTTGCATATTACAAGACATTACATTTATCAAACTTTTATTAAGGTGTGAAAAAAAAAACATAGCACTAAAATGTCCTTTTACTTGGAACTTGGTTATTAACTATCTCGGTCACTAAAATTACATTGAACTGGGTACGTGTAACAAATTCACGGCATAGCGAAGTCTCAGCCACATTGCTTGTGGTGTTGGTCTCAGTTGCCTTCTCCTGGCTCAACTGGACATTAAGCACAACATAGACCATTTAAATGGCTGCTGTTTCTGGTGCTTGCCTGTCATATGCAGGGCCATGTCATGCTGTTGTAATTGAGTTAAGGAACATTTTGCACTATTTAAAAAGCTTATCTTTTGTCCCAAAATCCAGTACATGATGATAGAGGGTAGATTTGAGTTGTTCTACTTATTACCAAGGGAGGAAATATTTTTGCTCATGAAGTATGACTATACATATCAAGATCTGGGGACAGGGCTCACAGTTTGTGTTTTCAGAACCCTCCACGTGAAGCTGGTATTCACTGAAGATTGAGAAAAATTATTAAGTGAACTACCCTTAAAAAAATTCAAGTTACTAACTGGCTTTCCACCAAACAGACACTGCAGGTCCTTAGCTCTTATTTATTCTTCTGTCTGCCTCTGTGGGCAGTTTAGGCACAGTGATCTGTCCTTTGTCAATAATCCATACATACATTTAATGGCCTGCTGCATGCCAGGTGGTAGGAAATGCTAAATGAATATGTACAGCAGAGTGTCTCCACTAATGTACTGCTAATGAATCTCCAATATACTCCAGTATTGATTCCATGAATCCTTGGGGAAGCTAGGCCAGACCTGGAGTACTCATAGCTTGTTACCTTCCATTGTAAGTAGTACCTTTCTTTACTCTAGAATAATTTCTAAACATTGTTTAAATGTGCTAAGTGACAGAAGAGGGTAGGAAAGAGCTGACAGAGAATGTAGGCTTGGACTTGGACAAACATTTTTTCTGTAACTATATTAGGGTTCTCTAGTGGAAAAGAACTAATAGAATGATTATATATTAAAAGGGGGTATGTTAGATTGGCTTATACAGTACTGTCTGGGTAGTCCAACACTGACTGTCTCCCTCTGGGGAGGCAGAGAGCCCAGTAGCTGTTCAGTTCCTCAAGACTTTATGTTTCAGAAGCCCTAATCTAGTGCCCAGGTCCTGGAGGATTCCCAGAGAGCCTCTGGTCTTCAGTCCACATGGGAACACAGGGTTCTTATACCAACAAAAGAATGTGCATTCTGTAGAGCAGGAGAAGAAAGTAAGACACGGACAGTGGTCATTGTCTGCTAAGGGTTATAGAGACATAACACTATGCATAATAGAAGTGTAAATATTCCTTCCTATGAATTAAAGGGGTACTTATCATTTTAAATTCTCGATAAATGCACTGTGTAACCATTCACACATTTATTTAAGAGACCCATAAACCCAACTTGTAGAAAAGCCTTAATTAGGTGAGTGGTTGCTTACATTTTGGTTTTTCTTTTAAAGGAAACTTCATTTTAGTTGAATGTTCAGTTGGTGATATCGTAAGAAAGTAATTTGAACAGAACGTAAAGAAGTTATGCAAAGGCAGCCTAGTCACCTGTAGTTGAACAGCAGTTTTAAAGGTACTGTAAGGAGTTACAAAGTCCCCGTGAATGTGTTCTCAACGGTTTTTCATTCTCTTCACCCAGCGCTGGGCATGGGGCCTAGTGTCTCACACATGCTTGGCAATCACTTTGCCCCTGAGCAGTATTCCAATCCCTTCTAAGTGTTTTAGAATACAACAGAGATGTGTATGTAATAGTAAGGTTGTTGCTGTTTTTTCTGTGTTACTTAGAACACTGATTCCAGATAACCTGATATAAGAATAAAGATTGACTTCAGCAGCTTGGGCTTGTTCTAGAAACGGCTGAGGAACTTGGCCAGTCACGCTTTGAACTAAATAGTGTATTAGGTTAAATCTGTCAAGTGTTAACACCACCCTCCAACACTATTCCATCCAATGCTAGGTCTGGCAAGGCCACTGGATTTTGGTTTTCTGTGCCACGTGATTTTTGCAATTCTTTTTGTTCCTTCCTTTCATAGACAATATTTTTTTCTCACAAAATGTATCCTGATTACTGTTTCCCCTTTCTCTGTTCCTCCCAGTCTCTCCCCACCTCCCCTCCCTTACAGATCTACCCCCTGTCCCTCATTTAGAAAACAAACAGGAGTCTACAGGTTAAGAATAAGATAAACCAAGGCTCACACATCAGAGAGGACAAAGCAAATAGAAGAAATGAGCCCAAGATAAGGCACAAGAAACAGCTATAGATGCAGAGATCCACTCGTTCACATACTCAGGAATCCCATTAAAACAGTAAACTAGAAGCCATCATATATACACCAAGGACCTATAGGGTAAAAAGAGAGAAAAATATATAAATAAAATAAGAATAAGATAAAATTAAAACAAACTAGCAAGCAAACAAAAAGCCCTGATATGACATTATATAAGACAAGGAACCTCCAAAGATGCCATAGTGTTCATTTTCTGTTGGCATCAACTGCTGGGCATGTGTTCTACCCTTAAGAGTACTCTGTTTCCTCAATGAGACTCCCTTGGAGAAAACTAAATTTTCATTTGCCAGAGGTTATTAATTGGAGATAGCATCTAGGTTAGGGATGGCGGCATGTGTCCACTTCTGTCTTCAGCTCAGGGGCCCTACCTGTTGCAGAACCATGCAGGATCTGTGCATGCTGCCTCAGTCTCTGTGAGTTCATATGTGCATCGATCCTGTTGAGGGCCTTGTCTCCTTGGTGTCCTCTATCCCCTCTGGCTCTTACACCCTGCTTCCTCTGAGCTTTGAAGAGAGGGATTTGATGGAGACATCCCTTTTAGAGCTGAGTGTCCCAAGGTCTTCTCACTGCATGTTGTCTGACTGTGGTTCTCTGTATTTGTTCCCATCTGCTGCAGGAGGAAGCTTCTCTGATGATGGCCGAACAAGGCACTGATTGATCTATGAATACAGCAGAATGTCACTAGGAGTCATTTTGCAGCTATGTTCTTTTAGTAAAGAGTAGCATTTGGTTTTCCCTTAGGTCCCTGGGCTATCTAGTCTCAGGTTCTTCTTGGATACCCAAGCAGTGTCAGGTACGGGTTCCATCCTGTGGAGTGGGCCTTAAGTCAAATTACGCATCGGTTATTTAGTCCCAGAAGCTTTGTACCACCATTGCACTAGCATATCTTGCAAGCAGGACACTATTTTAGATCAGAGAATTTGTGGTTGAGTTGGTTTTTATGTTTCCCCTTTGGTAGCATGTGGAGCACCTTCCTGTACCAAAGGCACTAGTACATAGGGGTGAAGGCTCTAGGTAGGCACCAGCTCAACTTCTCCATTTACAGTGAGCTGGGTAGGTGTTGTCTTCAGCCACATGGCCTTCAGTTTGTGGAGAGCATCCTATAGTCTTGTCAACAGCCTGGGTTGTTTGGAGGTTTCCATGGACTCCTTTAGCTAACAATTCAATTAGATGTAACCCATTCCTGGTACTGGAAGTTTCAGTAGGTGACAAGAGATGTTCATTTAGGGCTCTGTTTCGCTTATTATTTGGTATTTCATTTAGATCACCTTCATATATGTATATGTTTTAGCAAGTTTCTACTGCATTAAGCTTTCATACTACCACTCAACGTCCCTTAATTTTAGCTGTCTCTCCCTGTATTTCCTCTCTCATACCCTCTTCCCTCCTCCTCTCCACTCCATCCTCCCATTCCAGGCCCCCTCCCAATCCATAATGATTTATTCTATTTCCCTTTCTTAGGGACTTATGGAAATCAAATGAAAAGTAGATACCCTTAACTTCTTAATCCATTCATTTATTTACCCATTTAATTAATTTGTTTGTACATGCTGAGGATTGAATTCAAGTCCTTGTGCATGCTGGCAAGCACTTTGCTAGTGAGCTGTGTCCCTAACCCAAGACTTTAGCCTCGGTCATTCATTCATGTCAGTGGTCCCTTTGGATTAGACTGATAATGAAATGGCACTGTATCTATCCTTTTCAGTGGAGGGTCAGTTTAAATGTACCTGATGCTCTTAGGGGAAGATGGCAGTTGAGATTTCACAAAGTATCTTTAAAAATTACTCTTACGCATTTACTTAAAAATATTATTTTGTTTGTGTGTTGTGGTTACAAAAAGGGATTTCAGACAAGTATTTGCTATATGTTGAGCATCTTCTCTTAGTAGCCTTATCCCTCACATTTCCACCCTCCTCCCCCTTACCTGTCCCCCCGTGCTTCCCTAGTTTTGCCTCTATCTTCATGTAATATATGCAAACATAATTTATGTCTTTATAGAAAATCTAGGATTATCTCAGTTTGCATCTGTTTTCCTGAAAATGACATAAATTCATTCATTAGTTGAAAGCCAGGTAGACACAGGACAGGTGCAGGGGGTTAGGGGGTAGGAGAGAGACAGAGAGAGAGAGAGAGAGAGAGAGAGAGAGAGAGAGAGAGAGAGAGAGAGAGAGGGAGAGAGAAAGAATATGAGACTATGAGAATATGCAGAGGACACAGGGGACAGAGTCTTTACTATTTTATTATTAATAACTCTTGAATTACCTTCCAGTTAATTATAAACTCTTTGAGAGGCACAGACATTATTTTGATTGTATAATCAAGGAACATTTATTGAGTACTTGGAGATGTTTTATGTAGCTTAACAAACACAAGTCTCTTGAGTAGGGTAATTCAGCTTGATTTGGATGGCAGCATAGTATAGTTGGGAAAATGTATACTTTGGAATCAAATCAGAGCTCAGACTCATCTGCTCATTATAAGCTGTTGACTTTGTGTAAGTCTGCTATCAACTTCAGTTTTTTGTTCCTTGGGTAAGGATAATGATGGAATTTATTTGGTGATTGTATATGATAATATTCTTCCTATACCACTTATTAACAATGCCTGTTATTTAGCAGAGAATCTTGAATTGCTTGCCCCTAAGTTCCCATTTAATGTGAAGTAGAAAGTGGTAATAACAGCACGAGAGCAAGCTCAAGAGTGAAATAGTGTACCCACCCAGGGGACTCAGCCATCTTCCTGGGGAAGTTAAGTTAGTATGTGAATTGAGCCCCTAATGGTGGTAGCTGTGAACATGTAGAATTGGGAGACAACATTTTCTGAACCATGATGTGTTTCTATTATAATGGCTATTGGTAACATAACAAAGGATCTTTTAGACCATGGTTTGGCTAAAGACATAAAATCATTACTTATGTGGATGATTCTTATGTAAAATCTTTGTAAAAGCTGGAAGTTATCAATTCTCAGCAAAAGCTCCCTGCTAGGTACTGAGCATCAGACGTGGGGCCTCATTGCTTTGCAGTCCTCTGTAATGGGGGATGGAGGTGTGAAAATCTGAGTGGGTAACTCTGAGACACAAGAGCTCTTTCCAGTGTTAAATGTCCAAAGAAGGTTGGTGTTTCCCTTGTGCGAGTGAATTCATAGTCTTCCCTTGGTTTTATGTCAATGTTCTTGTTTGTTTTTAACCTGCAAGTTGTACCTTTCTTAAAAGTGTACCTAGAGATTTTAAGGTCCCATCTTTTTTGTTTGTAGCAAAGATAGGTTTGATGAAAACCTAAATAGCCAGTTAGCAGAGTTCCCAGGACACTTGGTGGCCAGATCCTAGATGGCACAGATGACCCAGGTGCTCAGCACTTCTGAGGCAGAGCAGTAGTATCCTTCTTGGATATTTGAGGTTTCCAGGGCACGGCTTAGGTCTTGATTTTTATGTCTGCTGTCAGTGATGTCATTCATTTTATGGCATTAAATACATGTATAAATTTATGATTTCTAACTATATGCATTTAGCCTAGCATTTTTCTGAGCCGTAGACCCAGATATTTATGGGTTTTTTTTTGTGTGTGTGTATTGTTATCTATGTTCTGAATCGCATAAATGCAGTTCACAGAGCATATCTTATTTCTAAACCTGAGCTCCTGGTCTGTGGTGCAAATTACATCCTGTCTTTCCCAACTCATTTCAGCGGATGGCAATCCTATTGTTTTGATGGCTTCATATTAAAACCTTGATGTTTGTAGTCTGTGCCTTTTTTTTTTTTTTTTAATACCTGTGCAGTCAGAAGAATAGCCTAACTTTAAATCTTTAAATGTGTGCCTCTGCTGTTTATTTTGGTATGAAGCATCCCCACTTGCTACTGGGAGGTGGTGAAGACTTAAGATTTATTAGCAGGAGGTCTTCAGACCCAGGAAGAAGATAGTAGGAAGCTACCCTGTCTTCCTTTTGGGCAGTTGTTTCTTAGCTGCCATGAAGTAGTGTTGTTCAAGCACATGTTTCTTTCCATGATAGTGGACTCAATGAAGCCCCAGAAGCGTGATGCATTAGTAAGTGCATCACTGACTGGCACATTCAAAACTGTGAACCAAAAGAAGCCTTTGTCTCCACCGATAATCTCAGGTATTTTTGCTACGGTAATGGAAAGCTGACCAATCACTGTCTCATTGGTTCCTACACTCACAGTGCTAGTCTTCATCATCACCATTGTCTGGAGTATGCGTTTCTGGCTTCTGTCTCAGATACTTCATCAGTGTCAATAAAAGCAGAGAATTAGACGGGTCAACATGGGCTAGTCTTTTTACTAACGGGATTTAAATTTCGTACAAGTCCTGGGACAGAACTCCTAAATAAATTCTATTCAGCATTCTGCCCCAAATTTTGAGAGGGGTAATTATTTCCCCATGCATAGTTAGTCGACTGTAACATAAGAACATTCTAGTGGAGCTGCTGTTTTGAGTACAGCAGCCCCTGATGGACAGTTGTCCTGTATATCCTAGATGTATTACTAAACCTAAAATTATGAGAATATAATGAAGTACAATCACTTCCAAATGTAACTGAACATAATTCTATACTTTTACTGATTTATAATGTACTTCAGGATTGGGAAGTGCTTCAGGCTGATCACTAGGAGCATCAATTATCATTGCGCAGTAAAGGAAATACTGGTCGGGAGAGATTTCAAGTTGAGTTAGTGTCAGAAAAAGCAGCTTCTGTCTTCACAAAGGAAAGAAATAGTTTGTTAAGCCTATGTAGTTATTTTTCCCTCAGAGATTTGTGGCAAAAATCTCACCCCCTTATATTCTGATAATGAATTTGTTTTGGAGTAGTGTTGGTTGACAGATTGGCTTTATTTAGCACGTCTAAAAAGTAAAGTTCAGCCGCTGAGTTCTGCAGAAATTTAATTTACTTAACTTTTAAATTTTATGTTTATTTCCTGATCATGTAGACGTGAGACTCTCTGATTTAGTGACAAAGTAGAATATACTAATGAGAATGTCTTTGGGACATAATTATGTAGATTTAATGGCTGGTGTAGTTTTATTATGCCCTTTAGCTAGTATACTTGCATATTAAATTCACTCATGTCTCTTTATGTTTTCCTCTGAAACTTTGCTTTTCTCAGGCCCTAACTTGATAATCAGCTCACAGGTATTACCAAAGGTTATGTAAGTTAAGCTGAAGGCTGTCAGAGAGCATGTTCCAATCACTAGTCCAAAACATACCTAAGTGTAGGTTTGGAAAGAATGGCCCCTGGGTCTCCAGTGTTCTTGCCAGGTTTAAGAGAAGAAAACTGCAGCTCCTGTGTGTGTGTTTGCCCTGCCTCTTCCCTCCCAAAGAAGCAACATCGCTTGGTTGTAATATTCTAAAGCCAGATGATTTATTCTTTCCCTCAAGTATGCGAGATAAAATAATGGTATTACATAATTATAATTTTTCTGCTGTGTGGTTATTCTTTAACTTCTTCAGTGTTTTGATTTTTTTCTCTCATACTGGCTCTCAGTTTAGCAAAATAATTTTACCTAGAAGCCATGAGATGATTTCTCCACACTAAGAAAAAAAATATGAAATCACCCAGCATTTCTTGATAGGGCTTTGTTTTTTCTGAGAAACTCGATTAGGGAAAAGTCCTCAGTAAAATTTAAAATGAAAAGGACAAAAAAATTAAAATTAAAAATTAAATTCCGGATTATTATTATTTTCCATTTGAGACAAGGCCTCACCTAGGGCAAATTGGCCTTGACTTTATCTTTGTAGCCAAGAGTGACCTTGAACTCTTGGTCCACCGGCTCCTGTCTCCCAAGTGCTGAGAGTCCCGAATGTCAGGCTACAGTGAAAATAACATTAGAGTCAGTGGGCTTTCTTAAGATGGCCAGATAGTAGCCATTCTGGCCTCTGTTGGAGCTCCTCTGCCTCTATGGCCAGAAGCCGCCACAGGTGGGACCTGAGAGAATGGGCGCGGCTGTTTCCCGTGGGCCGTGGTCCCAGCTGGATTTAGCTTGTGCACTGGCTATAGTTTGCTAGCTCCTAATCTAGAACATGGATTCCCAGTTTTTTCTTTTCTTTTTCAAACTGACATTCATCTTGTGCGCATATGCTATAGTTGCTTTCAGATGCTTTTTTGATATCAATAGTCATCATAACTTAGGAAACAAGGCGATAATGTTTCTTAAAATTTTAACCTGACAAATTGTAAACCCACGCAAACACGATCCCCACTTACTCATCATGTGAAATAATTCCCTGTCCTTTGTCTACACCGGATTGTCCTTTATTCTTTTGTTTTAGCTGATTTTGTTTTTCCTTTGAAGTTTATTCCAAACTGTGGTTGTGAGGTGCTGTTTAGGTCAGGATTCTCTAGAAAACAGAATCAGTAACACACACAGATGGAGGGAGGGCAGTTTGCAGAGGGAGGGAGGGGAGAAACGTATTGTGGGGAGTTGTCTCATGTGATTATGGAGGCAGAAAAATACTAGACTGCTACAGCAGCCCGAGAGCTGGGGACTCAGGAAAGCCAGTGGTGAAGTTTAGCCTGAGAGCCAGGACAGTGCTCCCCAGTCAGGCTTCGAGGGAGAAGGGCGATTCTCCCTTTCTTTAACATTTGGTTTAGGTTTCACCACATTGGATGATGCCTGCTCACACTGGAGAGGGAAAGGCACTTCACCCATCCTGCTAAAATACCCAGACATATGCAGAAATACTAGGCACCCCATAATCCAGTTAAGACGCACAAAATTAGCCATCTTATGTACCTGGTGCTCTTGAATGTACTCTCGATGCTGTTCCCCCGTTCCCTTTGGCTTGTATTTTAATCTATTAACTTTTAAGAAGTGAGCAAGTCTATAAAATGGATCATTATCTGTCTTTGTTTATGTTCTTGTTATTTCCTACTCCATTTCTTATCTTCCTGTAAGTAGCCAGTCCTGCTAGTTTCAGCCGTTTTTTATCAAGAATCCTCCCCAAGTGACTTACCCTTACAGTTCACTTCTTGTCACCTGAGGGGGCATATCGGTGGCCATAGCCTTCACCATTGATGTCTCATCTGGTGGTTTGGCAATAGAATGGTCAATTATGCTAATATCTTGCTTCTAAATCTATCCGCTGGAATTCGTCTGTAAAGAAACTTCCCCAGGTCATCCTGAAGAATGACTTCCCCTGACATATCCACAAGGAATAGAGTAGTTCTAAATCTCACAGGCCTTGGGTCTGATCTAGCAGAATCAAGCCCAGGGTTGACACCCTAGTGCTGTTTTTTTGTTTTTTCAAGAACCGGTACTCAGAGACAGCTCATTCTCTGTTGTTCTGCCATCTCAGAGTGAGAAACAGCATGGTTTTAATAGTTCCGCTACCTCTATTTCTGTTTCTAAATAATTTAAGGAGAGAGTAGTAGTTTTATCTAATAAACTAGAGGTGATTTTTGAGAATAAGTGAGCACCTATGTTCAAACTCCTGCTGTCTCACACAGCAGCTGTCTGCTGACTTTGGGCAAACTGCTGAATCCTCCCACAGTCCTGTTTCCTTATCTGTGACATGAAGATCCTAATAGTGTCTGCCCTAAAGGCTTGTTGTTAGCACAAGAAAGCTGCTTAGAACTGTACCTGGCACACAGTAGGTATTCAATATCATTTCGCTGTCAGTAGTCAAACTGTCCCACAGTTACACCTTTAATTCTATCAGCCATCCAATCCGAGCATTAGAGGTATTTCGGTAATTGTTAGGAAAGCAGTGTGACACTGTACTGATGCTGAGGGTGCTGGTTGGTCAGCCATGGACTGGCATCATGAAGACTGAACAGGTGTGAGAGCAGCAGAGGCTGAGTCATTTCTCTACCTTGTAACTGCAGAGGCAAAGTGTCTCAAGGTTTTAGTTATCCCCGTAGGACTATCTAGTACATCTGTGGATAGTGCTTGAAAACAGATGTATGAAAACAATGCTTTGCATTTACAGTTTTCTTGTGTTTGAGTCTTATCAAATGAGGAGGGTTGTTGGTTTTTTTGTTCCTTATTTTATCTCATTATTTTTTTCTTTGAGTCTGAACACTTCCTACTCTTCACAATAGGAAAAGCTGTCAAGTGAAATTCTGTCTGTTCAGCCGGACATGAAATACTTTATTCTGCACTAGGTGGAAAAAGCAGAATGCCTTCTGCCCAGTGCTGCTTCCCATCCCCTACTTGTTGGCAGGTCTTCATTTGGAACTTGTTCAGAAGGGGCTTCTAGTCAGGGTAATTTTCATTGCTTTATAAAGCAAAAGGCACTGCTTTCCAGCTGTGCTTCAGTGAAAAATGCTTGCAGCTGCCATTTCGCGTGGTTAATGTTTCTGTGTGGAGCTGAGGATGAAGAGCGCGTGAGCATTTGCTCTGATCCCTGGAGTTCTCCTGTTTGCTCCTCTGCACTTCTTATCTTGCCCATTGCACATAGCGAAGCTTGTCGCTCCATGTCTCTCGAATCATCAAGTATCTTCTGAGCCATATTTGAAAGGGAACCTATGTTATAAATGATTTGTACGATTTGTAGACTTTCTGAGCATTTGAAAGAACCTTGTGTTTGGCCATGAGAAGTGGAGCACTTGCATTCAACAGTTTTCTAGGCCTGTAAGTAGGAGGATGAGTGACAGCGATGCCACTTAGCAGTGTGTCCACACGGAGGAAGTAGTATGACTTTGTCATTGTGGCGACCAACACAGGCTGTTCTTCAGAGCTTCCACCTCATGTTTACATGAAGTTATACCACTCAGAAAGGGGTAAGTATCATGCACTAACTGTAGGCTTGTTGCCAGTGTTTTATGAAAGATGTAACTCACCTTAAACCACATTTTCAACATTATTTCCTCCTTGTATGTCTTGAGATTTTTGTATTTACAAATTAAATACCATTGTAAACTTTAAGATGGAATAGAATAAAACTATTCTATTCAAACTTGTATTTCAGTAGGTTACTTTTTTTGTCCAGCAAAGGAAAGTATATTCAAAATTCTCCTTCATAGGTACTAAGGGGATAGTACAAATGAAGAACCTGGGATAAAATGGAGAGGGTTGAGCTACAGTCTCCAGATCTGTCCAGGTCCTTTCAGCTCTGTCAGCTTAGCCTCAGTCTTGGAAAGCACCCTGGGTCTAAAGCCGAACCAGCAAACCTAAATCTTGGAAAGCACCCTGGGTCTAAAGCCTAAGGACGCAGTCAGGCCTTTGCACCGTCTTGGAAGCTCTGAAAAGCTGTACACTCCGTTCTTCCCAGCACATTAAAGAAATAACATGTCTTTCTTGTGTGTGCAACTCCAGAGTTAAGTAAATTTTCTGGGAATGAAGTTCTTCATTCCCAGAAGCATGGTGAGAGTTGACTGAGGCTTGCTTCTGTTCGTTCACGGTCTTGGTCCACTTAGCTTTGCTATGCTGTGGTTTATCCCATGTCCTCATTTGTATGCGGCAACGGTCATCTCAGTTTTGGATGGGTTCTTGGAAGCAGCGAGGATGCCCTCTGCCAAGTGTGGGACACTGTCAGGCATGTGAGGGAGCTTCGCGCACGGTAGCTGTTGTCATCTGCTTGAAAAGCTACTGATAATCAGTCAGTATGTGTGCACATATTAAGGTGAAAGGAGGGGAACTTTCAATATTAACAACAGGTAGCATTTGTAGAGAATTTTGTTGTTGATTTTCTTCTTTAAGTTAACGAACTGATTAGAAATGAGTGATGCAAAACGTGATATTATTCTTGGAACCAGTGATGAGCAGTGAAGTTTTCTAAGCCTGTAATGTGTGTGTATTTTTTCCTTCTCCTTGGATGCTTACTGTTTGTAACTCAGACTTTTTAGAAAATGTAACTTGAATATAAATTTGTAGGAGTAAAAAGAACATTGAATGATAAAAACCCTTACATTTTAGCATTCATATTTAATGTCGAATTCCAAGGGGAGCTCATCAGACTTCAGCCCCCACTCCGGCTCTCTGCTTTGGCTAACTTTATTAGTTATTCTTGCCCATCCTC
Source organism: Cricetomys ansorgei (assembly GCA_026225945.1). Taxonomy (NCBI): domain Eukaryota; kingdom Metazoa; phylum Chordata; class Mammalia; order Rodentia; family Nesomyidae; genus Cricetomys; species Cricetomys ansorgei. The sequence continues at coordinate 11,930,368 of JAMJFZ010001815.1, forward strand.
TTCTCGAGGGCGTGAAAGCGAATTACGTGCACATGAGAAATCACCCTGTTAGCGCATTGATTCATCACAGCAGCTGCCGAGCCACGGTGCTGCCGAGCCACGGTGACATTATCTTAAAAAAGGGTACCACAGACTTGTCTGGGACAACATTAGAAATCAAAGCCAACTGGTGTGAAGGAGCCGCGCTGTTCGCCTCGGAAGAGCGCTCTGTTTTTATACGGGTTGATAACGAAAGCCAAGTGCCACCTCCGCTGCTGTCTGATGATCAGAGTAAATGCGGTTCTTACTGTTTTCTTTTGTGAGCGCCTATACCTTTACTTTGCTCTTAGAGCTCATGAACTTGATTACTTTCTCCGACTCGGCATAAGTAATCTAGACCGTCCGGCTAGTTCTCTGTGTTTCGCTGGTTTTATAACACAGACGGTGTTGCCTTTTATCATTTATGTAATTTTTCAGTACAAACCTTATAAAATACCTGGGTGCTGAACGTTGCAAAGATGGATTCTTAGGGCTCTGATAAAAGGGTTGGTGGCTTTGCAGCACATCCTAGGTGAATCGCAGAGGTTCTTGTCAGCCCGCCTGTGGAGCTGTACGCAGTTAGGGGTGAAGACACCATTCATCATGTTTTTAAGAATGAAATTAATTGTCTGATTTAAACTAGAATACTCAGATTTTTGTTTGCAAAGGAAAGCATGTTTCCAGTGTGGTAATTCAGTGCCTCATATGCCCCCTGTGACTGCATTTCATTGCAGCTACCAAGCATACTCTTGGAAAGCCAAATCCCACAGCACTTTTATAGAATGCCATGAAATACCTTATCTGTTGGAAGAGCAGCTTTGATTTTGTATCTGCGCAAGGTAAATCCAGTCTTAGGACCAGACAACTCTTAATATATTCACACTACACTGGGTGTATTTCCAATCCATGTATTTGGTCTAGAAGGTGGCTATCAGGCGTTTTTAGTTTTCAATCTGAGAAATGGAAAGAACAGTAGTACTTGGAAAATATTCAGATTTGTAAGACATTAATATAACGTTGAAGATTAATGTTTTCCGGGCCAGTGAGACAGCTCAGCAGGTAAAGGCTCACGCTGCCAGCCTGACAAACCGTGTGTGATCCCCAGGACCCACAAAGTGGAGGAGAGAACTGAATCCTGCAAATTATTCTCTGACCCCCCACATGCACGTGGCACACACGGACACACACATATAAACGCAATGAGATATTTTAGATAACATTTTCAGGTAGGTACATAGACTATATCTGAATGCAGCCTTAGTTGAATAATTCCCTGGTGGTGCAGATCTCATTCAGGTACCTTTATTGCTCAGCGCCCCCATCCCCTTATCTATAACGTGGATCTGGGTTTGTTTCATAGTGTTAAGATTTAAGCAGAATAATATAAAAGCATAAATATGTGGAAAATGTTGCTTAGACCAAAGTAATGAACAAAGAGCCGTCGTTACAGCTAAAACAGCTCTGCCAGAAAGTAGGCGCAGGTTTAGAACTCTGAACTCAAGGCTGTCGTTTAGTTGGAGTTTGTTATCACTGTTTCACGACTAATGAGACATATTCCTATTGGTCACCAATTTTTAGTGAGAAATATCAGGAAAAAGTATTGTTTCCTCAGCTTTAGGACAAGAAGAATATTTTTTATTAAAGCGATCATCAAATTGACACCATTTCGATAAATATTCTGAATCCAGGATTGTATGTTGGCAGTTTTCTCATAGAATTTTTTAATGAAAAATATCCATTTCATATCATGATAAAACATGAAAGAATGCCTGTATTCCTCTCACTCCCTTGTGTGGAGGTATCAAAAAGCCAAATAAAAACACACGAAAGGCATTTTCTCATTACTTTTAAAGCCTTTGGATCTCTCCCCTTTAGAATATCGATTGTTTCCATCAAAAGATTTTTTTTCTTGCATAAACTTAGGTTTTATTGCATTACTATTTTGAGTTTCAGGCTGGCAAAATTAGAGGTGACAGATACACTTTAACTCATTATCAAAGCAAAGGTCTGCGAGGAAATGGTTAAGAAGTACGTGTCCCCCCCCCTCCCCCCGCCGCCTTCTCCACACCCCGTTACCAGACAGAGCTAAACCAGAGGGAGTGCGTTCACTTCTGATGTGAGAAACACAAGGAACCCAAAACACCATTACTAATTAGCGCCATAGCCGTGAAGACTTAAGTTCACAGCCACATCTCAGGTCTCTTCCGGGCTTGGGGAGTGCGCAAGGACTGTTTAAACCATCGAGGTAGAGCTGAGTGCTAGATAATTCCTACACAGCCGGTGGGAGGAGCGTTTGTGCACTTGTCCTGTGACTGTGTCTTAAACTCTTACTATCGTACCTGTTCAAATGCCCATCGTTATGATTTGTGAATGGTAATTCTCTCAACAGAATTTTGAAATAAAAATTCCATCCTTTTAATTTTCTGCCTTCTTTCTCTAGTGTCCACCGTACTGCTCTGCTGTTTTTCTCTTCAGGGGAAAAGATTAATTAATGAACAAGGTGCTGCCAGTGTTGTGCAGCAAGAAGAAGAAAAGACAGACAGAAGCTCCTTCTGTTTGGCTTTACTGAATCCCCAGATGAATGGAACAGTGTACGGCAGCAGCCAAAATGTTGGATTTGAAATTCCTTGTTTCAATATTGAATGAAGGCTCAGCCCAGCCGAGGGAGAGAGGTTTGGGTAGTGTTTCCCGTGGTGGATTTGAGGTGACTTCCTTTGCATGCCGTGTCACCTTGTCCCCTTCCTCCAGGAGCTATACAGCTCGTGCTTCTTGAACAGGCACACACATTTTGCAGATTTATGGTACATGATGTTTTCATAACAGAAAGGAAGAGCGGAAAACGATGATATGAACCAAGAAAAAAATGGAGATCTGGCAGCCCACTGTATGTTTATGCGCAGTTTTATGTACATGCCTACTGAATTTAGTTCATAATTTTAAAGAGATTTTTGCTATCAAACATCGTGGGCATAAGAAACAGAGGGATGCCCCTGCACCACAGACTATTGTATATCAGAGTGGATTCTACACAGCTCAAGTAGAGAAACCTAAGCCATGTAACCGGCCATATTTATGCATAAAACAAGCCTGAGGAGCAAATGCTGCCAATTGTGAATTGGGCGGTATGGAGAGAAGATACATTCTTCAGTCTTCAGCATTTACACACGCTACGAGGGCTCATTGCTATTACTCAGGTTTCAAAGGTAATACTGTAGTTATATTTCTTTAGAGGCACATTGGTTTGGGGATTATTAATACTCAACAAATTACTCTTTAAAGCTGCACATCAAAATATTATTCCCATATTTTATGAGTGTTGTGTTTCTCATTATGGTTCTACCCATTTGTATGCCATAGAGGACATCAGAAACTGCTTTTGAATTTCAATGAAAGTTAATCTACATATGAAGAGACTTCTAGACTTGTGATCCCAGAAGCTGTCAAGGCAGAGCCCCATGCTTAGATTTGCTGTTATCCCTAGCTTTCTTTGTTGTTAGTGTCTCACCATTTAAATGATTAAATTTGAATTAACATAAAAAATTCTTTAGGAACAGATTTAAAAAAGAAAAACCAGAATGTGAGATGATTTCTATTAATTCTGAGTTTATGAAACAGTAATCCAAAAACCTACAGCAAAAATTTCTTTAGCAAAATGGCAACAAAACTTGCAACATTATTCACATGTATGTATTTAAGGATGATATGCACGTGTGTGCTTCGTGAAGAGAAGTGTTTTGCATAATAATATATTCAAATAAGCTATTGCCGTAAAATTATAAGCAATTGATTTTTTTTTTTCTTAATGTCTCCAAGTGTGATGTAGCACAGAGAAACAGAACAGTTATATTAAGGGGAGGAATCCTAGAACATTTGTGCCACTATTATACCAGTGTGCCCGTCTTATCAGGACAGTTGTCGCTTGCAAGGTTCATAGCTGGGAGAGATCGAGGCTTACTTTTTTTCCAGCAATGTGCCTAGCACCCTCCAGCACCACGAACACTAGCCTGTAGGGATGAAGCTTCCAGATACAGAAGTATGTGGTATATTCAGTAATAAGGGTTTACTGTCAAGCTCTGGAGGGCAGCCAGGAGTATTGGCACTACCCTGCTAATAATAACTTGAGATGTCAGGAAACGGTCACTCCTGTTTGCATTACAGTGACCAACAACTGTTTATTCAGTGCCTTTAATGCACTAGACAGAAAGCAGGGAGAGCCTAGAGTTGCTAGAGCGAGGATGAGTCATTTACTCTACTCCACTCCTCCACACGTTCTCTCCTTTAAAAGATGGCACCTTTAAGCTCAGTCCCATAGCAGAGGTTGTGGAATGAGGAAGTACAGTTTATTATTCTTTCAATAAGTGGTAGTAGAAGGATATGAAGTTTGCCATTCATACAGATTAAAACAGTGGAATATAGCAAGTCCATGTGGCTCCACCTGTTTATAGAGCTATTACTTATGTGCCAGGTGGATGCAGAAGACACAGAATTTAACAAAATAGACTGAAATCTCTGTCTTCAAGGGGCTGCATCCTTGTGGTATCTCTCCCTCCCTAGTCTAGACTTAGTATGTCCTGATGCTGACTATCCATCTCCCCTGAGGTGCTGAACAGGATTTTCAAGCACAATGAATCCCATACCAAGTCTAGTGTTACACTTGCCCTGTGAACAGAAGTCATCTCTAGAGAGAATGTGAATGTATGGCTGCCCCAGTTGTCTCCTCCTTCCCCCAAGTTTGCTGTCTCATAGAAATCATAAGTAAGGCAGTCACTTCTATAGTACCAAATGGCAGCTCTTAGCTACTGAATTTTTAAACGCACCCAGACATGAAAGTGGAGTTTGATAGGCTGCTAAACACAACTAAGATATATTTGTTCTTTTTAGTACATCAGGACAAGCTCATCCGTATCCTCATCCGCATCCTTCACCATGCATGGTGAAAAGCTGAGAAGTGTTGTAACTCGGTGAATGAGCTTTGGGCAGGGGATCAGCATGCGCAGGCTGGAGGTTCAGATTCGCTGCTGAGGAGCTCCGTGACTCAGATATCCACCCGCAAATACAAGTCATGCACCAGAGAGTGAGACCTTGGCCAGATATGGGCCACACGTGTGATAGTGGTTCTTCCGTCTGCAGTGCAGCACTCACATGTTTATGGTTACCATTTGGTAAAGCATAAGCACATATGGCTGTGCACAGATAATAATACTTGATGATGATTGATTATGTTTTTATATTTCCTGTATTGTCTTAACCTCCCAACTTCAGTTTGGGGGTCAAAAGCAGGACCCTGTGGATGCTGGGGAGGCACTCTACCACTGAGCTGTATCTTCAGCCTTCGGCTTTACTTTCTATAACTTTTGAGTGTTCTCTTACTTACACATTTGTAGCACTGGGGATATAGCCTGCTGCCGGCATGACGTGGTGTGCTCTTTCTTTGGGGTTTGTTTTTGTTCAGTGCTGAGGATCAATCCCAGGGCCTTGGCCATGCTAGGCAAACACTCTATCCCTGGGCTATAAATGTATGAGTAAGAGAACACTCAAAAGTTACAGAAAGTAAAGCCGAAGGCTGAAGATACAGCTCAGTGGTAGAGTGCCTCCCCAGCATCCACAGAGTCCTGGTTTTGATCCCCAAACTGGAAGTTGGGATACCACAGTGAACAGAGGTAGCCAAAATCCTACCCTAATAGAACTTGAGTTGTCAGGGAGAAGACAGTCTGAAAACAGAAACATAGCGCTTATATATTGTTTGTCTCTGGGTTGCGTCGAGAGACCACAGTGATCGATGCTCTACGCACACTACTGTGCTGATACACACTCTCCTGTCACAGCTCCACCTAATGTGCACTTCTCAGAAAGTATTTCCATTGTTAATGAAACGTGTCCGTACTTCTGTACTTCAGGGTATTGTGAGAATCGATAGTTACCAAGTGGTTTGAAAATTAGCTTTTAAGGTGAGAATTGATATGAAATTCTACTATATATGTTATGATAATTTTACTATTCAGTTTAATGTGCGTGTGTGTGAGAGAGAGAGAGAGAAAGAGAGAGAGAAATAGCAAGTGCTTTTGTTCATTAATGCTCTACAGACTGAAGAATATGAGTCTGTATTCAGCATACAATTGGCCATTCCCAGCTGATCTTTGGGCATGTTCATGTTTGACCAACTTACCACTGACATTTTAATTTTACTTAAAATTTCTATGAATGAATGAGAGATGTGTATGGTATCCAGAACACCTGTAACATGAAATAATGGTTTCCCTTAAACATTGCTAGGGTGGTAAAATTGAAGGGGGGGAAAAAGCATTTTCCTTCTGTCTTTTCTTGTTACTTGTCTTCTGTGTGTAGATCATTTTAAAGAATAGCACGGCACCATAAATCCAATGTCTTAGTGAGAAACCACATTGACGCCGAGAAGCAAACATAACCTGAAGCCAGCAGTGACATTTACATAGCCCTCCCTTGGGAGAGCCATCTTGCTGCATTGCTGAGAACACAATCCGTCAATCATTTGTTGTTTGGTTACAGGAAGGCAACCACTTTGTTTCAGGGCCTTTATCATAATCTACAAGATGAAGTACTATCCAGCACGGTGCCTGTAACACACCACTAAGAGAGCAAGGGAGAAGCATTTCTCTTCCTTCGAACAGCGCATCATTTCTCTGGTGTTTGATACACTGCCCATTTGTTGCGAATCGTATTTGTGTGTTGTTTATGTAAGTCAGTGATGCAGTGCTCTAATTGCAAAGAAAAACACACAAATCTGAGCATGTAATCTTTTTGTATAAGATATATTTGAATCCTGTAACTAAACATTTGCACCCATTGAAGCGAGTGAAGTTTGTGACTCAGCCTTTCATCCCTCTCACTGGGAAGCACTGTAGTGTTGTCATTCTGGTTATCATGGTCTGCGAGGCAGGCTGTAGCTTACAGTGACTTCATGCAAACACGGACATATGTTATCCTTACTGCTATAAGACAGATCCTTTTTTGTTTCCTGATACTATGGACTAAAAAGTGACCAGACAAAGAAAAATAGGGGAGTTAGGGAGCAAGGGAGAGAGTGGACAGGAGCTAAACACAGGTAGAACCTAGACAGGATGATACTAAGCTAGCAGAAACCGAGCACATTTACATTTTGGAAATGTTTGTAAAAGTCATTACTGCTTCATCCCCGAGGAGAAATTCTAATTACCTCCATTTTGTACACTCTCTTGGAGGAGCTGGCAGGGGCAGTGAGCTGCTTTTCAGTCACGAGGTCATCTGATCGCCCTGGGGCATGTCCTGCTAAGTGGCGACGTTTGGCTACTAAGTGCAGTTTTCATTTTCAATGGTTTAAGTTATGATAAGCTTATTGAAACGACCCAATCGGTAGGCATTTGTGCTCAGAATCTCAGGAACCAAATCTGCCTCCGCCATGCATGGGTGAATTATCATGCACACCTGCATGCAGAAACACAGGCTCGGTGTGGATTGTCGGATTTAGGAAAGAAGGACCAATGATGGCAGTGAGATCTGAGTTGTGGCACCATAATGTTGGACAGTAATTAAAGTAATACAAACAGATTTTCTTCAGGAAGTACTAGAATAGAGAGATGAGGCCTTCCTATAGAACAGGGCACATCATCAAACACAGCATCAGCAAGTGGAGATGGATAGCCAAAGGTTAAGTGGGAGTCAGTGGATGTAAACTTAAGAGAAAGAAACCTCAGGGGTATGGCATGGATTAGGAAAGATGGGAGCCGAAATCATACCCCTTTGTAAGCTGCCTCACAGATTGCAGAGCCTGGCTGGGGTCTCCAGCATCCCTGACATCCGCTGGATTCCTTTCACTGTGAAATTTAAAGGGGAGCAAGCGGTGACTGCGACGCTGGTGTGCCTTGTGCTCACTCAGTGCAGGTGGAGCTCAGAACTGCCTTGCCCACTCAGGTTCGCTGCCCATTGGCTCAGTTATTTATAAGCTCAGAATAACAGGTTTTATTTCTGTCTGTGTAATACTTTCAGTGTTATGCTCAGTAATTTCCCATGAAAACTTGCTGAAGAACCCTTTCTCTAAGCTTTCCAGAATATACATTTTATTCAAAGAAGCACGGAAATAAAGTGTAACCTTCTATAGACATTTCATCCTGACTGTTTAGATTCAGAACTCTGAAGATTTTGCCCTTTGGAAATGACTCGTTATGTGTGCTCCGTGGCTTCTCAAGACTTAGCAAGTATTTATTGCCTAGGTGTCATGGAAGAACATTGCTCTGGGTTTCCACTCTGTGAACCACATATGGCTTCTGATGGTTTTGTTTTGAAAGCTTGTGAGACGACTGAGTAGTGAAAGTAGTTTAAGATTCTCCTCCTATTATGCTTTTATATCCTGCCATTTGTTGTAGTCTGATGATCATTTTAGAAACTTAGTTTTTGTCTCATAATTTTTACCCAAATAATTATTTTTTGTGAACCATTTACCTTAATCTATACTCCTTCTCAGTAAAGTTGAGTTTTACCTAATGTTATGTCATATTGAATATTCCTCTAATCAAACATATTATCAAAGATACATTTCTGTCCTTGCTTGGCCATGGACATCACCTGATAATTGCAGTTAGAAAATCACCAACCATCAATCAGGCACTGGAAACATTTAATGGGAGCCTGAAAGTGGGATGATGCCCTTTCAAATGCTATAGTAGACCAAGGAGCCCCTTCCAGGTGCAGTGAGCTCATTTTTTTTGTGTACTGTATATATAGTGCTGGATAGCCCAGGAACAACTGGTCACCTCAGTGCAAAGTCCACAATAACATGCCATAAGATAAACACAATTAAATATAACGGAAATCAAATACATAGTGAAGAGAAATATCTTAGAAGTGTAGGTGTGCATTGGGAAATGCTACTGAGCTGCAGAAGAGACTGCTTTAGACTTTTGAAAGAAAGAAGTTACAGCCTACAGTGATGTATTTGGAATAAGATAATTTTAAATATCTTATTATTGAGGAAGTGCAGTATTATGGAAAGAACTTGGATTTTGGAGCCAGACTTCTCTGATTCTACACGCTTTTCAACTCTGCTATTTACTTAATGGCCGTGTTATATTGTGTTGCTTTATTTCTTTGAACTTCAGTCTCCTCTTGTTTACTATCATAGCAGGGCTGATGATTTGAAATGATCAAATGGGATTGCGTTTTTTAAAAGCACCTAACAGTATACCTGGTGGCACCTAACTGCCTTCCAGTGAATGTTAAGCCCCTTTCCTCCTCTTATCTTACTCATTCCAAAGTCCCTTCAGTCCCCTTAGCTTGTTTTATGAACGCAGAGGCAGGGATTCCAGGTAGGAGGCAATTGCAGTGGCTCGTTCACTCAGCAGCCATTTGCTGACAGCTTGTGTTCTGGGGTGGAAATGCAGAGGACAGCATTAATTATTTTAAGAGGCATTTCATAAATAGAGTGAGTTAGGATGCAGACATTAAAGGACAGCTTAGGAGGAGGACAGAGAGGTTAAACTGGTTCCCACCCAGTATAATCTCTGAAATCAAATTAAGGAGAGCAAATTGATAGTTCTCTTCTGCATCACATTATTCTCATCTTTAGACATATACAGCTGGTCCTTCATGGCTTTGGGCTTTTACATCCTTAGATTCAGTGAGCCTCAGTTTGAAGTATTTGAAAAAAAATCTTGTGTCTGTACTAGCCATGTATGGATTTTTTTCCTTGCTATTATTACAAAATGACGACAGTGTAACAACTATTCCTGTAGCATTTAGATTGTGTAACTTGTTATAAATAATTTGGAGATCATTTAAAGTAGATTGGAGGCTGTAATAAGTTGAATACAAATATATACCCCGTTGTGAGCTATCAGACATTGACTTGTAGATTGTATCATCTCTGGGATTGCAGGGAACAATCCCCATTAGATACCAGAGACTGGGGGATGATTATAACCTTAAATGTCTCCTACCTGAGATGGTTTTTGCTGTTTAGGAAATTTGCTTAGAACACTACAGAAACCAGGGAGCATGACAGTAACAGAAAAACCCTTGTTTCCACACGTGTGTTGAGGGGGTAATATTTGTGTCATAAAAGGCCTAGGAGATACATGAGTATGCGTGTATCCGTGGACACTGAATCACTTAGCTCTTGACCCTAGCTGGTATTGCTGATGCTGTTAATACTATATGGATTGACTTGGTCTCTTCTTTTCTTCTTCCCTCAGTTTGATAAAAGCTACTCTTATAATATCCGTCACAGCTTTGGAAAGGAAGGCAAGAGGACAGACTATACGCCTTTCAGTTGCATGAAGATTATCCTAACCAATCCACCAAGCCAAGGGGATTACCATGGTAAGTGCTTGTGCTGGATCCTGGGAAATGGATTTTTGTGTTACTGGAGGACCTAGTTCGTGGCAGCTTCTGTCAGTCCTCAGTGTCAAGCTGGAGCCCCATTCTCTGACAGTGGTTTGTCTCATTACTGGGCTCGTTCAGCTGTGCTCAGCCTGTGCTGGAGTAGGCTTCCCTGTTCTCTTCTGTCTGCTGTTCTCTGTCTTGTGTTCTGCAAGAGACTTAGAGAGAAGTGTTTCAAAGCCATTTGAGGTAGGAAGACCCTAGTTTCAGAATAGTACATTTGTTAATGTCCCAAAGGCCATGTGCTGAGGAATAGTGTATTTTTCTTTTAGCTACTTTCATCTGACTAACAGAGATTAAGTAAACAGTTTAACATGTCCCAGTATCAAATGTATATATCAGTTTACTTAAGTTGTCCACACACACACACACACATACACACACACATACACACAAACTAACACACACATCTGTTTCTCAGTTTAGCAACGTATTTTCTAAAACAGTTCTATTAGCACATCTTTAAAAGCTTCCCATTTTGTCTGGCATCTCAGGAAATGATTCATTGTTTATATTAGTAAGCTTTCTAGATTGCCAAAGCTTGCTGTAATCAGGTTTTAGTTTTTTGTTTACTTTAGAATCTTAAATGCAACAGTCATAAGAAGATCCCACACCTTTTAGCTGTTAAAAATTGGGCAATTATAAACAATATTTTTAGAAAAACTCACTGTGTTCAGAGCATTCAAAACGCATGTACATAGGGCTGGAGGTCTGGCTCAGTCGTTAAGAATACATTGTACTCTTACAGAAGACCCTTTGGGTTCTCACAATAACAACCATGTGTAAATGTCTCTATAAGTCTTAATGCACTATACTGTCCTTGTTTTTATATGATGTGAGCTGATGGGCTGCATTTTCGATACAGTGAAGCCAAGGTGGCATTGTGGTGTCATTCTCGGAGGGTCATGTTAGGTGATCCTAGACCAACGAGCTCTGGTGGTGTGAATGGATGCATGTCATGAACAAATGATAGAAATGTGTGTAGATCCTCAGTATTTGGAAGTTTTTTTTTTCTTTTGGGGGGGCATATTTTGTGAAAACTCTAATTAGAAATTGTCTCTTTTTGGCTTATCAAATTACCGCCGAGCATCGTGACCACCCAGTGGTCACCTGGGTGATTTTAATGCTATGTGTATCCTGAGGATGTCATTCCATAGCTTGTCCTTGTATGTCTTTAAAACTGGGTGTGGCAGCTCAATGCCCGTGGTCCACCAGTGAGGAGCTGAAGCAGGAGGATCGCTTGATCTCAGGAGTTCATTATATCGCCTAAGCAATATAATGAGATCTGTCTAAAAACAACAGTTTAGCAAATTTCAGGACTGTTTCCAATGCTGGCTCTCTCTCAGTTTCCTGCCCATTTTCTCCTGTAGGGGACTCAAGTTCTTCCAGTTGTGTATTTGGCATGCTGATGTTTCTTCCAACCTTTATCAGCATATCAACAGATTCATACCAACCTGCCTTTCATATGAGTGGTTTCTCCATATTCCTCTATTGATCCCCAGGAAGCCTTTAAAGTCGCTCATGGCTTCGCACCATCCTTCTCCCATCAGACATTTTCAGTTCTGGCTTTCAGTGCAGCTTTGATCCGTGTTACTGATTCACAGAAGCAACCATTTCCCACGTTGCACGATACCTAGATCAGGACCTATATCAAGTGCTGATTAACCGCAATTGAGTCAGGTGAGTTTCTGTGACTTTGGCAAATCAGATGATGCTCTGATCAAGAGGCAGGAGTAGTGGGATCATATTGGGAGTAATAAAAATGCAACTTCAAACCTGCATTTTCATAGCAAACCAACTCAGTATGTCCAGGTATATGGTCTTTCATGAAGAAGACCTTACATTTCAACCCTTCTTTCAAACATTTTTTGTTTCTTGAAGGAAGCACTCATTGGTAGGAACTTTCCATCAACAAGGTGGTCATTGCCCTCACTCTGATTGTGTTGCCAGAACAGGAACAGATCATTTTTGATTTTCAAGGTCTGTGGCTTCTTTACACCATGTCTGGCTTTATCACATGCCCTGTAATGTTGCTGCTAGAGGTAGTCTGTCTTCCCTTGTGCTATGCCCTGGTGCTTCCTAAGCACTTCATGAGTGTTGGTTCTACTGTGCATCATCTTCTGGAAGAGCCTGCTCTCATCTTAACTAAAGGTTTGCTTTAGGTAGCATCTTTTCTCCTTAATCAGCATTCTAATCTCTCAGGAATGTTACCTTAGCTTCCTCAGGAGGTGTAGCCTGCTCAGTTAATTTTACTCTTGTCATTAAACCCTATTTCTGGGTCAGGAGTATGGCTTAGCCTTAGAGTGCTTGCCTCTTACACACAAGGCCTTGAGTTTGATTCACTAAGACAGCAGTTCTCAACCTATGGGTCACGACTCCTTTGGGGGGTGAAATGAGCCTTTCACAGGGGTTGTGTAAGACGATCCTTCATATCAGATATTTACATTTAGATTCATAACAGTAGCAAAATTATTGCTATGAAGCAGCAACGAAAATAATTTTACGGTTGGGGGTCACCACAACATGAGGAACTGTATTAAAGGGTCAAAGCATCAGTAAGGTTGAGAACCACTGCACTAGCACAAAGCAACGCTATTCCTGAATGTATATAAAAACTCCTAAGTGGCTTGTCACTTTTTTCAAGTAGACTCACTGGAGTGTGTGTTTGTATCCTCAATGCTTTCAGACACCCCCATAACACATTTTCTGTCCACTATTAACGTCTTTCGCATCTTAACTAAACAGGTCTCACACACGATGCCTGTATCTTTTGCGATTCCACGTGGTAAGGAAAACTAGTAATAAGTTTCTTCTTTCTTCTTGACCATTTCACAAATAGGAAATTCATTCTGCTATAGCATCTTAACAGCACTTTCTCCTGTCCTTGTTTTGCTTTCCATTTTCCCGTCCTTAACTTTTCACTTAAGGGAAGCACTCACGGAGTTTTCGTTGTTTTGTTTGTTGCACACCTGGATTGCCGCCACCGGCACTGTAGTAATACGTGCTGTAATCTAAACACAGCACTGTGCTGTCGTGACTGAGTGGCTCAGTCACTGTGTCAGCATGGGCACACTAGACAGGACGGTGGCACACACCCTAAAATATCTATCACACTACTCCAGATGCTGTGCAGTGCGAAGCACGGGTCGAGAGTTCCATCTGGACGCTTTTGATCTTGGGTGATTGGAACCACAGAAAGTAAAACCTCATGTGAGGGTGGGTTCTTGTACTGTCTCACAAATGCTTGGTGAACTGTTTGCTGCACACATTTAACTACTTCTCCCTACCCCACTCACCCCCCCCTTTTTTTTTAAAAAAGCAAATCAACTGTTTTAGAGCTGTGTTGGGTTCACAGCAAAAGCGAACAGAACCCCTCACATGACGACCTCCCCCAGTCTCAGTGTCTTGTACAGGGAACAGTTACGACACGTTGTTATTGCCCAGACCTGTTGCTGAGATTAGGATTCATTCTTGGTGTCTGTAGTCTGTGGATGTGGACAAGTTCGTAACACCATATATACTGTGGAGAGTAATTTTACTGCCCGACAGGTGTGCATCCCTCCTTCCCCCAATCCCTGATACCTCTCAACTGTCTCTTAGCAGTTTTGACTTTATTGTATTTATCATGCACTTGGAATCAAGTTAGAATTCTATATGCTGCCCTTGCAAGCTGTCTTTTTTTTAGTCAATAATATGCATGTAAAAATCTCCCTCTTTACAGCTTGATAACTCATTTAAAATTTTTATTATTTGAAGGGTTATCCACATACAGGCATGTGAATGCAGGTGCATGCATTGTGGACATTGTGTTTATTTTTGAAATAGTCTGTCTATCGAAAATAAATGCTTCCTTTATGTTTGTTTTTGAAATATTTTATGTATAGAAATACAGAAAGATATACCCACTATCCCACATTTGAGCGTGTTTACTATCAATATTTTGGCCTTTATTTTAAGTCTAGATAGCTAACTCTTAACTATTTGCTCCACATTTTAAAATCTGCATTACTTTTTATGTTATTAACTAGTCTTTGAAGGGTGGTTTTAGTTTGTTGCATAGTGTATCCTTTGAGAATGATTTTTAAATCATTCTCCTATTTTTAGACAGTTGGTTGTCTTGATATATGCATGCATGTCTGTGATGTCTGCATGTGTGCAGGTGTATATGCAGATGTGTGTCCATAGGTGTGCCTGTAGAGGCCAAAAGCTGATGTTATGTGCCTTTCTCTATTGCCTTCCACCTTAATTTTTGAGACAGAGCCTCTCACTGAAGCTGGTCCTGCTGTTTCAGCTGGGCCAGAGGCCACCCTTGGCTTCCAAGTGGAGGCTGGGATCTGAGCTCAGGCCCTCAGGGTTGCTTGCTGTCCATCTTCCTAGCCCTAGAGCCTCCCTCCCTCCCTCCCTCCTTCCCTCTCTCCTTCCCTCTCTCCTTCCCTCCTTCCCTTTCTTCCTTTCCTTCCTTCATTCCTTTCTTTTTTAAAGCATTGATAATATTCCATTTCCCAGATATATCACAGGTTGTTTTCTTACCTATTAAAGAACTTCTTGATGCTATAAATATATGTGGCAGGGAATGTGGTCCGATTCCGAGCAGGTTCCATGACTGCTGCTTGGAGCGGTTGTTCTGTTTCTGCTGGATGAAATACTTTGTAGATAAGTTAAGTACATTTGATATTTAATGTAGTTTCATCTGAGGCTTCTGTGTTGGTTCTGGGGTCTGGTGATGTATCTAGAATTGAGAGTGGGGAATTGGGATCATTTTATTTTGACCTTTTTGACCTCTTATGTTCACCAATGTTTGTGTTATGAAATTGGGATCCTAACATTTGGCACATATATATTTACAATTGTATCTTCTTGATGAGTTGTTCCATTTTTTAATATGTAGTGACCTCACTTATTTTACTCATTAGTCACTACTCGGACTAATTCTGGCTTGACATCTACTTTATTAGAGATCAGAATAGCTGAGCCGGCTTGTTTTCCATTTCAGTTTGCTTGATAGATGTTTTCCATCATGAGACTCACATTCTGGTATCTGAACCAGTAAGGTATGCATATTGGAGACAAAGGAAGGAAAACGTCTTAATTTCTATCGTGTTTTTAATTTATGGCTTAAAAAATGCTTAGGATTTATGTTTCTGCTTATTCTAACATCTGTTTTTGCATGCTGTCTTCTTCCAGCATATGAATCATTGTGCCTTAGACCTGATCTCTTCAGTCCAGCGCCCTTGCTGTTACAATTCTGCTGCTTGGCCAGCATTTCCACAATGACCTTCCCCAGTGCTTTGCTGATTTTCTCTCTTGAGTGAGACAAGCTTGCTGGGTACCTCTCTTCCCCAAGAATGCCAGACTGTGATAGACCTGGCGGGGCTCTGCTCAGGGAATTTTCTTTCTGGAGAACAGAGTGTTCTAGTGCACTTAACCTTCCCTTCCTCTACAGAAGCTTGCTCGCTTGCTCGCTTGCTCGCTTTATTTATTTATTTATTTATTTATTTATTTATTTATTTATTTATTTATATTATGTTTATTTACATGATAAACACTGTGAGGTGCTGGTAGATTTTTCTGGATGTGAAACTAACAAGTGAGTTCCTCCTCCACTCCTACTCCTACACTTGAGCTTCTCTTAGATGTGCTCGCACTGGGACTCTAGCACGTACCAGTCAACTTGGTTCGCCCAGCGGCACTGACTACAGTGGAGAACTCTGCTCAGAGAGTTCTACTTTAGCTGGTCGTGCATCTCTGCATTTACCTGCTCTCTGAATTTGCCTCAAATCCCTGTTTCTTTGTTGTTGTTTCAGTTTGATGAGCTTCTTTCTTATTTAGGGCAGAGAAGTGACGTCTGAGCTCATATGCTCAGCCAGAAACTGGAAATGCGTTCCTTTCTGTTTTGATACTTATAAAATTATTTAGTCCCCTACATTGGCTTGATTTTGTCACCGGATGCTACCTAGCGTAGTTGATCAACCAGTTATGAATTTGGGTGTGGCTAACTGTGCTCTGGCCCCTAGTGGAATGCCTTGGCAAACAAATTCATCTCTAGTGTTCTAACACTAATGTTAGCTGTTGAGTGCATTTGCCTGCATTTTATCTTGTTTGTCCAACCCTGAAGATTATTCTCTTTGAAGTGAAAAGTAGGAACACAGAATATGTTTATATCATCCATTAAAATAACACCAGCTCCGCCAGGTGCTGGTTTACTTCCTCATCGCTCTTCTGAGTGAGCATGTCTTAGAAAGACTTTTCTCTAAGTTTTCTCCAGTTTCTTCTGGGCTTTGCCTCTAGGGTCTTTTGTATGATCCTGTCCATCATGTCAAGTACAATTTGGATGATTCTGTGATTCTGTTCAGTCTGTCTTTTTTTTTTTTTTTTAATGTACCTTCATTATTCTGGAAATAACCAATAATTCCCATGTGCACCATCATTTCTTTCTCATTGAGATTTTTCTGTTTTCATTACTGTATTTTTCAAGAGTAACAATGATAACTAACATATTTTAGTGGTGTGTGTGTGTGTGTGTGTGTGTGTGTGTGTGTGTACCTGCCAAGAACATATAAAAGCTTGCTTTCATAGGACATTTTGAGGTGACTACTATTATTTCCCTCCTTGAGAGACCATAGCTGATAGAACAATTGTCCGTGATCAGTTGATACTTCAAACCCAGATGCTACAAGGCCATTAAAATTTTTTTTGAATTTATTTTTTAAATTCAATATGTTTCGAGAATTGTTTTGAAAATCTTTCAGAATTTTGTAGTGTTTCCACACATTTTGGTTATATTCATCCCACTGCGCCCTCTAACTCCTCCCAGATCCACCCCTACCCGCCTCACAACTTCATCGCTCTGGTTTTTATTTTAAATAACTCATCGTGTTCCATCTGTACTGCCCACATAGCTGGTCTTGTGTGGAGCCACCCACAGGAGCATTCCTGCCTGGAACGCCAGACCCTTAACTATGTATTATACATGTTCTCAAGATGATTCCTTGTACTACAAAGTATTTAAGTCTGAATAAAGTACATGCTACAAAATTCGCAGATTTCATAGTTGGTAGAGATCCACAGCGTCACCATAGAGGCTCTATTTGTATTACGCTGTTTGATAAATGCGCTTGTTTGGCTTCCTGGCCCTTCCTTTTGCTTTATTTTTTCATATCCTGATTTCCACCAATTTCATATGAAATGTGCAGTTGCTCCAAGTTAGCTTGTAGGTCTGTCACTCAGTGCCTCAGCAGTCTCTGTTCTTCTTCATACAAGTATTTCTAGGTGTCCATCCTTTTATTTTTCTCATGAAATACAGTGATGATGCAAATGTACTATGTGTGGCTTTTCTCCGAAACAGCTCCTAATTGTCCACATCATTTATTACTGTGATTCTTCAAAGTCTGTATGGGTTCCGGTCTTCAGGAGATGGGCATAGAATTTATGTCTGAATCTGATGTGATATATTTGTGTTTCTCTGAGTTTGGCTATTTTCTTTATATTATCTCTGTCCCTTCTGTTTTATGTCTTTATGCAATGTTTTTGGACTACAAAAATGTGAGAGCATGTAATTTTTAGGTAAACTGTTATGGCTACTTTGTGATTTTTCTGCTCCGGTGAGAGAATAGCAAGATTAAAGCTATTTTTCTCTCCCTAGTGAACGCCATGTGAGCCTGAGAGTGCTATACTGTTTTATGTTACTCTTGAGCCTGTAGTATCCTGATAACTGAGCAGCTGAATCCTTGTTTAGAAGGAGAGGAAAGCAGTTGCACCCATGGGCAATTGACTTTTTATTAATAAGCTGTTAGACAGTTAAGGGGCGCTCCAGCAGCCTCTCGAGTGTGGCGCTGTGCTGAGTCCTGGTGAATAACCTTGTTGCGGTGCTGGCTTGTGTCTTGTCAGGGTGCCCATTCCGTCACAGCGATGCAGAGCTGCTGAAGCAGAAGATGCAGTCCTACAAGATCCCTGCCTCGGGGATCAGCCAGGTGGGTCCAGTTCTGCTTCGGATGCTCAGTAGTTTGGCAACAGCTAGAGCCTCTGGGATTGCTGTACAGAAGTGACGCTGTGTACCGCATCAGGCCTCCCAGGAGCCTCTTGTCTGTGGCTTTTCAGGTTCTAAGTCCTTGGAAATTTCAGTTCTTCTATCTGCTAGCCTATTCTCTTGGTGTTAAAGGGGCATAGGAATCCTACCCCCCAACTTCATTTTCCTCTATCAGTTGAGAGCCTTATTTTAAGACATAAATGTTTCATGTATTGAGGTTTATTAATGAAGCTGAAAATTCATGACAGAGTCTTTCATTTTGAAAAATTTTTGTTCTGAGAAAGTGATAATACGCTGTGCAGTCGATGAGTATTCTGATGGGCATCGTTGTTGCTAGGCTCAACCTGTATGTCTGAGAGGAGCGTATTAGGTCTAATGTTGAAATGCTTTGTTTCGTTAAAAATTTAAGTAAAAATTGCACAAATTATATTAAATGTGTATCATATATACATTCTATGATATACATTATAAATGTATATATAATATAATGTATATTATATTAAATGTATTTAAGAGTGCATCTTTTAGTAAGTCTACCTATTAAAAAAGTACTGCGATGTTGTTAGTACCATTGTCTATAGCCTCAGACGGGACTGACTTGCCTTGGATTCTGCAAGAACTGAAGGAGCCTCTTCTTCCTGGCCTACAGAAGAAGCTGGGGCATCAAAGTCATTGCATATTTTTAGTTATTTTTTATTTGAAAAATATCAATATACTAGAAAAACCCTACTGTGCAAAGTCTAGGTTGAGTATAGTTAACTCAGTTTGTCTTGTGAAGTTCTTAGGTAATTATTCTAGGCAAGGCGAAGCAGTGTCTAAGAAAGGAGGAAGTCTATAGCCAGTCTGCAGCCTGGAAAGCACTTTCTTAAAGAGCTGATCACTGGATGAGGACTTAATAGAAAGTCAGGAATCGTGAACAAGAACGCACTAATAAAAGGCAACTGTGTTGGCCACTGGCTTTCGAGCTAGCGATAGGGCAGAGCCAGTACACAGGCAGTGATGGGCAACTTAAAAGAAGTAGACGGCTTGGGAGTTGAGTTTAAGAGAGAAAGAAATTTGAGTGGCAGAGAGAAGGTGGCTTTGAATCTAAATAGAAAAGCAAGGAGAACGCTGTCCAGTTACAGTTATGAGGTCAGAAAGACCACCAGACAGTCAAGGAGTCTTTCAATAACAAACAAAAACAGAAGAAGCATTCCCAAACTCCCTCTTCAAAGGGATCACACTAATACCCAAACTAGGTAAAGACACACACACACAAAAGAAAATTATAGGCCAGTATCCCTTGTGAACATAGACGCAAAAATACTCAATAAAATATTTGCAAACAGAATACAAACACACAAAAAGCATTATCTACCATGACTAGATGGCATCCCTGAAATGCAGGGCTGGTTCAACATATGCACTTCAATAAATAGGATAAACTGTAAAAATGGACTTAAAGGCAAAAATCACATGGTCATTTCAATAATCAGATGCTAAAAAAGGTCTTTGACAAAATTCAACATCCTTTCATGATAAATATGAGCACACATAATTTCAGCCACTTACTAATTACAAAGATCCAAATGTCAGTCACATTAAATGAGTCCAATTTAGTGACCTCAGTAAAAAAAAAATCTCTATAGATTCAGGTTGTGTATCAGCTTTGAGGAAGTATCTGTCCACTTGTTTTGCTCACTTTTCAGTCGGGTTATTTTCTTGTCAAGTGTAATAGTTTTTTGTTTTTGTTTTTTATCTTTTGTGTACGAGA
This sequence comes from Cricetomys ansorgei, assembly GCA_026225945.1. Lineage (NCBI taxonomy): Eukaryota > Metazoa > Chordata > Mammalia > Rodentia > Nesomyidae > Cricetomys > Cricetomys ansorgei. The sequence continues at coordinate 11,950,554 of JAMJFZ010001815.1, forward strand.
CCCTTGTCAGATAGATATATGATTTAAAAGTGTGTTTTCTATTTCTATAGTTTATTGGTTTTTTGATAATGTAATTTGATTGAAATAGATGCTAATGTGGAGAGGGAGTCCAGTGTGTGTTCTTTTGTTTCTCATGTCTCTGATGTGATATTTAAAACTCCATTGCCAGAATTTACACTTAGTAAAGGTTGTCACTTAGATTTTCCTGTATCAGCTTTATAGGTTTAGCTTTTAAATCTGGCTCTTTAATCCTTTTTTAGTTAATTTTTGTGTACAGTGCAATGTTGAAAGCCACCTTGTATTTTATATTAATGTCCAGTTTTCCAAACACTATTCATTAAAGAGATGGCTTACCAGTTGGTAGTCCTGTACTCTTGACAAAAGTAAACTGTAGCTAGAGATGTAGCTTAGGGGTAGAACCTTCGAAACAACACAAAGTAAGTTTAGTATAGATGTACGGGGTGAATTCTGGACTATTGGTTTCATTGTTTTTGTCTGTATGTCTGTCTTGATACTAGTACTACAGTTTGGATATCATGGCTTTGTACTGCGTTTTGAACACAGAGGTGTGAATTCTTCAATTCTGTCCCCCCATTTTAAATATTGTTTTGGCTATTTGGAGCCTCTTGTAATCTCCTATACATTTCGGGATCAGCTTTAGGACTTTGATGAATACACTCAGTCTCTGGGTAGCAATGACATCTGAGCATAGCCTGCCAGTGCCTAAGACGGCGACATCGTTCCTTTACTTATTTTCTTCCTTGTGTTTTATACTTGTCAGCATACACTTTCTTCTTCTTCTCATGAAGCAATAAATGCATTCCTGGTACTTTAGTATTTTAAACACCGTTATACATAGAAATATTTTTTTCTTTCTCTGGCCATTTGTTACTGGTGTTAGAAATACAACTGATTTCTATTCCTGTATCTTCCCGAATGGCTAGGCTAATTTATTGCAGAAGGTTTTTGTGGATTCTGTAAGAACAGGTCTTCTGAGAGTATCACATCCTTTCCATCTGGGTGCTTTGCTATTTCTTGTGTAATTGCCCCCTCTGATTAGAACTTCCAGTACCGTCCTGAGTAGCAAGATGAAGGTAGGTTTCTTGATCTTGTTCCTGCTAGTAGGGAACAAGTTCCAGCTTCCCTATCATGTAATATTAACTGTAGCTTTCATCAGCACCTTTATCATTTGCAGTAAATCCCTCCTACTCCTAGCCTAAATGGAAGTTTAGTTTGAATCACCAGAAGACACTGCATGTTTCAGCTGCCTTTTCAGCATCAGTTGAGGTGAATCACATACTTTTGTTTTTGCTTCACTTTATGAAGGTACCGTTTTATATCAATTGATTTTCATATTTTGAACCACCCAGTATCACAACAGTAGCACTTGAACATGACTTCCAATCCTTCAAAACATGCTGCTGGACGCTAGTGGCTTTTTTTTGTTGCCGCCTTCAGTGTCAAGGACTAAGGCTAAGCCCTTGGCTCCTGCCAGACAAGTCCTCTGCCGCTGGACTGTAACCACAGCCCAGGCTTGCTGGTATTTATTGAGAGTTTTTGTATGCACATTCCTAAGGGATCTCCATCTGTTGTTTCCTAGTGATATCTTTGTTTAAAGTTTTACTATCTTTGCTGGGAGGTTTTTAAATTTTGATTTGATGTTTTGTCTGTTACAGTTTATTTTGATGATCTATCTCTTTTTGGATCAGTTTTGACCATTTGTATTTCTAAGAATTTGTGTATTTTGTCTAAGTTGTAGCATTCACTTAACTGTAATTTTTGTTTGTTACGAGATTTTTCTTGGTTTCTCTTTGAACATATTTGAGGTGCATTTGTGTTGCTCATGGTTGATGTGTATTCCTCTTCCTGTGAGTAGGTTTTACTCTCTTGTCTCTTTGCGTGTTTCGTACTGTTCTCTCGGAAGCTAGAGAATCTGAATATAAAGGTGTCTAACTGTGTAAGTTCAGATGTTTCTGTGTGACCTGTCCTCACTGTCTGGTGTCGCAGATGGTGCTCCACGCACTTCAGATGTAGTGCACGTGGCTGGCTGGCACGGGGCTGTCTAGCTCTTGAATTGTTTTCTTCTCTTTGAGGGATACCAAAAGCGGGTTAGCAAAGCAGCTTTCGGGAGGGTCTGCGTTCTTACTCATTTCTCTTGTGTGACCATCTCTCATTGTATGACATCAGCAGTGTTACGACACTGTACCTGTTATGTGTGGAGCTGGGCAGAATTGGCTCTCGAGCTATTGGGTCAGCTCTCATATACCACTGTCTGTAAATATTAAACACACCAGCTAAAAACTCATATAGAAAAGCGCTGTAAAATAGCTTCGTAATATTCAGATTAAATACATTCTAGAAATGATATTTTTGACATATTTGTTTTAAAGTATTAAAAATAATTTTTTCTGTTTTTGCTTGAGCTTTTTACTTGTGGCCATAGAAAATGTAAAATACCACCTGTGTCCTGAGTTTTATTACTATAGGAGAACACTGCTCTTAATAGTGATCTCAGAGTTTTGAGTACTTGAGGCGTTTCATTACCAGAGTGATCAGGTTCTGTTTTTACATTTTACCGTAGTATTTGCTTCTTTGTATAATTATGTTTGACTTTCCACAACTAACCATTTTACCTGTTGACCTTTGAGAATATAAGAAAACTATTCATTTGCAAGGTTATTGCTAGAAATCATGTTATTTACAAATGTCTTTAATTTCTTTTTTATTTTTGTGTTTTTTTCAATAGAGCAGGAATATTTGTTTTGGAATTTTGATTTAACATAACCATTAATAGTTATTTCTAAAGTGGATCTAATTAGTGCTTCCAAAATACTAAGTAGTGATGTCTGAGCCATCAAGTGTGAAAAGTGTTTGTTCTTTGTACTTTTGGGGAGGCTAGTGAACTTGTTTTTCACAGTCCAAAAATTTTCAGACAATTACTGATCATATTAAATTTAAACTGGTAAGTGCCTTTTAATGAAGAAATCACTCAAAATGGACAGTCTAAAAGGCTTAAAAGTAACTGCATCAGGATTTCATGGTGGCGCTGATAAGTGTGCCGGTAAAGTCTCGTGGCTCCTGACTTAACGTGTGTACAAATCTGAACTACCCAAAAATGTTGTCATGCTGTCAAGTAAAACATCCTCACCAGTGGGTGGTGATACCCGGTCTCCGTTACCGAGGGAACAGTGCCTGCTGTTGTGTAAGTACCACCTCTGACTCGACAACAGCACTCGGTGCTTCTCTTAGTGGTGTGGCTGAAAATGCGCATTTTCATTAGTGAATTAATAAGTTTCATTGTAAATCTGAGAACTGCAGTAGAGGACAGCTGTGATGGCCATGCTTGTACTTTAGCGTATATCACACAGTCATCAAACATTTAATTTGATTTGAAAAATATATTTTCTCTTTTCAGAGGCCACAGTTATTTAATTTTAAAAAAAATATTATTCAGGACATATAATTCAAGGAAAAATCACATATAAAGTTGAATAACATTTGCCTTTGTTGATGAAAACATTCACTAAACTTCTTTAAGTAGAAAACTTATTCTTTTTAAAAAAGTAGTACTCTTTATAATGATATGTTTTCTATAGATATGTATTAGGTTAGAAATTTTAATACAGACAGGAATTTCATTCAGAGGTATTTGGTAATGTCACATAAACCCAACTGCTTTTCTAACTCAGTTCTTCTTTTTTTTTTTTTTCTAATAGAATATTTTGTCAAAGCCCCTGTTCCTTTTGGAGAAACAGACTTTAGTAGAAAATTAACTATTTATAAGGCAAATACTTGAGATTCTTAATCTTCTCAGGTCTGAGCTACTTCAGAGCTATGGTGTTTACCATCAGTTTTTCAATGCATTTGCTGTTAGTGATTTTTTTTCTCTCTCTCCATATGTATGTGTGTGTGTACATATATATGTATATATATAAAACATGTTTATATGCTATATGCAATATATATACATGCATATATTGATATGCCGTCTTTAATCCCCACATCCTTGGGAAGCCCTTAAGTGAAGGCTTTAAGCTTGGCTTCTCTTTCTGTTATACTAGCATACCCACTAAATAGAATTTATCTTTTTATAAGTTCTTTAAAAATAATCATGAAATCAGTATTAGTGTCTTTCACATGCATATAAAGATCATAGGGCATAGTAGTTCTGAACTTTTTTGCTTTTTTGACCTGGACAGACAGTAAAGAATCCAAAGCAGGGTAATAGTAACTGAACATGGAACCAAGAGTCAGCCTGCTGCCTGTCACACCTCTAACGGTCATTCCCTGTGTCCTCAATTGTCCTTCCTCCAGTTCCTAGTTCACTTAGCTATTGATGCCTCCTAAACACGAAATACTGATATCTATCTGCACTGAGAGATTCAGTATTCAGGACTGCAGTTTAAATTGCTTTGTAAGAATTTTTTTTGGTACTTGTTTTACTGTAATAAAGAATGATAAGTGCTCCAATAAAAATCAATGTGGTCGAAGTGCTGCAGATCCAAAGGAGAGCAGAAGAGAATCCATCACATAGCGAATGGTGTTGGAGTCAGGTTTGAATACCGAGTAGGAGTTTTCCGAGTGGCGGGAAGTAAGGATGTGAGACAACAGGAAACACATTCACTTGACATTAGTGAGTGGCTGGCACAGCGGCTCTGCAGGCAAAGACACTGCCACACAAGTTGGGGTCCTGAGTTTGGTTCCCAGAATCCATACAGAATGTGGAAGGAGAGCCCCGCCTCCACAGTTAGTTGTCCTCTGACCTCCACATGTACAGCATGAAACACAGGCCCTTTCCCCAGTTACGTCCAAACTCTTAAAAGAAGTAGTAATGTGGAGACGACTGTAATGAGTTGCTGTTGAAGACACCAGGACTATGGAGAGGTGGCGCTAACGAGACCTACCTGATGGAACTGACATTGCAGTAGGGAGAAGGCACGCAACTGTGCTGGCAGTCAGCTGCATCGTAATATGGCACCAGAACAAGGCCTTCAGGAGACCAGGTCAGAGTGTGTTCTGGCACATCTGTGACACACAGAGCGAACACCATTCTGATAAGTGTCACCACTAAGGAATTTAGGTAATTCTGGATTAAACCAAATCAACGTATTCGACAAGAGACTCCCATAGATGTTACCACTAGGGTTTCGTGAGCTAAGATTCCACTAATCACATCATAGAAAAGCCTAGACCAGCTGTGAGGGCCCCATGGCCAGACAGAGCAGGAGCAAAGCCAGAGAGGGAGACAGGGTCTGATGAGACAGGCCTTTGAATTGTGCAAAACAGTGTGTGCTTTGTCCATAGCGGGGGCCGGAATGCGGGGTTGGGGTCGGCTTTTAGGAGTTACTCTGACGGCAGTGTGGAACGGATGTAAGGGAAAATCAAGAAGCGAGAGAGAGTGATGGGGGCTGAGCAATGGAGAGGAAAAGGGAAGTCTTTAAGACATTTGAAAGTAAAATGGGCTCAAAACTCTAGAAGCAACAAAAACATGAAACAGCAAAGCAAATGAAAGTGCATTTTCAGGAGAGGGACACTTGGCCTTGGTCTCCCTAGTGACGGTCACAGCAGAGGTGTGAGTAGCCACTGGCCGTGCCATGCCAGGTATGTGAGAGACAGAAGCAGAGCAGCCTGTGCAGAGGTGTCCACACTCATATCTCTACCAAGCTTTTCTTTCACTTTTGCAATAAGGAAGCTCAGACATGGAGTGGGAAATCCGTGTGGTCTAGTTTTGAAAAGTTGAGCTCTTCAGGAAGAAGCCAGCCTGTTCTACATCTAGACGGATGATAACCTTGAATTAGAGGCACACTAGCCGTGTGTCTGACTGGTGGGTGCAGCATATGAAGCTGTGCGTGTGCAGTACACCAGTCACCACAGCCGAGGGTGGGCAGGTGGTAGCTCTCTGCTGCCGACTAATCCTTGAGCATCATTGGCAGGCTCTGGAGTAAATGGTGGGAGGAAGCCGCACCTGCGCTCAAGTTAGACTTGGAGCATGTGCTGTGCCTTGATATTTATGTTTGTTTATTTCTGTTGTTTGTATGTAGCATTTCCCACCAGTGTTGGTGAACGTCAGCCGTGTTGATTGACTGGCAAGGGCCAGTCTGATAGATCATAGCCATTCAAAACAGAAAAAAAACAGTTACTTCATTTGTCTTTAAAGATGTCTTGGTTATGCCACTTTTATTAGAATTCCTTACCAGGCAGGGTGGTCTGCAGTACCAGCACTTGGGAGGCTGTTGTTGAAGGGTTCAGGTCATTCTCTTAGGAAAACTTAGCCACCTACGGGTCCTCCACAGTGAGTCTAAGCTTGTGCAGACACTCAAGCCTTATCGAGACCATGTACTTCCAAGGGTGGCAGGCAGAGACTGGCCTAGAGTAAGGACCAGATTTTTTTAACAATCTAGTTCATTATATTTAGGAAATGGTTTGAAAAGGGGGGTTGGGTGATGAGTAGTGCCTTGTTTTTAAGCAGCAGATTCTGGCTGAACATTTTCACGTGAAGTATCTGCTTCTTAGAAACAATGTCTGACTATTAGGAAATGCTTCAGTCTCCAACTCTGAGTGCTTCCCACCACTGCCTCTGTTCTCATCCTGGTGGGATCCACCAGCCGGCCCTAGAGACTAGTGAAAAGCTGCCTACCCCTAGTCTGCCCTTTATGATTATGAGTCTGGCATAAGAGTAAGTCAGTTCACTTCACCCCTTGGCTGGGAGCACTGCCTGTCTTCCTACGCTTCTGCAATATAGATCGTAATCGAGAATCTTAATAATTGTGTTCTTAGGTAGTTTCATATTTTCTGTTTAATCTTGGATGCATGTATGGTGTTTCTATATTCCTCTGTGGAAAGCTAGATTAAGCTACACATGATTTCTTAATTCTTTTTTAAAAATTGATCCTGTCCCTAATGAGACCTCCAGGCAACTGTATTTAACAGGATGTATTTCTTGTCTGAAATGAAGCTAGTACCTGACAGTTCTACCTAATTGCCTCAAAGCACTCTGTCTCTTGGAATCCTCCTTGGTCCACTTTCTTCCCCTCTACATACTTTTTTGTAGCCTCCTCTGCTTCATCTCCTTTATTCCGTATTTGTCAGTTTTTCTATCCAGCAAACAAAACAACAAGAACCCACTATTGTTTGTGTTTTCATCAGACCTTCACAGTGATACATTTTTTTTGTTCATCTCAAATATACTGTGTTGTGATTAGTAAGGTTCTTTTAAAGTAAATGGGTGAGTGATTTCAAACCAAAATGCTTTGGTTACGGAAGAGCCCCCTCTGTAGGGTGGTGGTAGAGATAGCTGTGTTCTTAATCTAAATTTAATTAAAAACAAACAAACAAAAAACTACCATTTTCAGTTAAGTCTGCGTTTCTCAAATTCTGCGTCTTGTTAACTGTTTTACATGTGTATAATCACCTGTGCTGGGTAGTTTTAACCGACACCCTAGACTCACCTGGGAGGAGTCTTAACGAAGGATTTTCTGAATCAGGTCGGTCTGTGGAGCATGTCTATGAGTGTGTTACATCGATTGACAGGTGACGTCAGAAGACCCAGCTAACTGTGGACTGCACCCTTCCCTTTGGTTTTACATAGAAAGTAACATAAGTATAACACGTAGTTCAGCCTTTATTCAGATATATTATTTATCTGTGAATTAATTTCATCTTCAGGTAATTTATGGTATCAGTTTAAATTTGTGTTTGAAGTCTCCTTTGAAATGACACTTCATGTGTGTCAGTGTGCTGTTATTGTTGTCCAGTAATTGCGGGTCCAACACTGCACAGCTGTAACGGCTATGCGGGAAAGCATTAGGGTATAAGCTCAAAGTGCTGTATTACTTACAGGGTTTTGTGACTTCATTTTTTTATTTATTGTCACTCATTTTTAATTATTTTATTTTTCACTTTCCTCTAGTTGAGGAACAATGAGTCATAGAGGTAGATAGAATCTGGGTTCTGTCACGGGTTGACATTCACACAGATCTTTCAGATAACAGTTGATTGAAGGCGATATAAAATCTGGACATAAGAGGATCGGACGAGAACAACCCTTTAACAAATTCTTGCTGGTGCACAGCACCCCTTCTACAACTGTAATTTTTCTTGTGTCCTGTCAAAAAACTATAAAGCAGCATTCTGTGATGAGGATAGCAGGAATTCAAGACTGTGTTCGTTTCTTTTGTGGCAGGAAGGGTAGCCGTTTGAAAGGGGCACAAATGAACATTTCTCTAGAGTCCCGTTTCCCTGCGTTTGAGGTTATCTCTTAATTCCAGCATTTTTCTGTGCCTGATAAATGGGTCAAATATGTATTTTATTTATTTGGGAGTGGCGGAAGGCAGTGAAACTTTACAAGTTTCAACTGCCATTGCGCTCTGCTGATAAGGATGGGTGCTTATACCATTCTGAAGAGATTACACGAGGTAGAATTGGAAGGCAAATTGTATTTACGGAAGATAGGATGGCGTTCCAAATAGATGCTCTGAATAGGCTATTCACGCTGATGTTCTGCTGAGCTTTGCTAGAACTAACTTCAATACAGAAAAGACAGTCTGACTTAAGGTAAGTTGTCGCTCTCTATGCTAGACCAGAGGGTTTTGTTGAGTTCAGTTTTCCTAATGGGTTCACAAGAGTGTGCTGCATCTGTATAGACAGGTAAAGTGGAAATAAGTCTAAAGAGTGTATTTGATGCCTCTACTATTAGATTACTAGATGTATAGCTACACGTTTTTAAAAAAACAGGATCCTGTAATATGATATGCTGACAGTAACCATCAAAGTCAAAACACAAGGATCCGTATTCATCTCGTGTCAAGTAATGTTATACAGAGCCACGGGTGGCGGGTCAGAAAGCTCACTCGCTACCACTTGGGATCTGTGTGTTAATGCTGAGCTACACCGTTCCTGGGTAATCTCAGCCCCACTGCAGTGTCCATGCTGCAGAAGCACAGCACGCTACATGATTTATTTATTGAGTTTCCTTTTTAGAATGGAGATTATGAGAAGGCCAACAACTGTGGCCACAGTGGCTTAGAAGAAACTTGACTTGTTCTTTTTCTTTCTCACTTTCCCCCATTCGTTTTAGATTTTGGATTTAGTAAAGGGGACTCACTACCAGGTAGCCTGTCAGAAGTACTTCGAGATGACACATAATGTAAGTAAATTGTTTAACTTCATAGACTGATTGTGTGTTAGCTTGTTACTCTGTGTTTTGTTTGATGCTTTTAGTTGCAGTAGTGAAAGCCATTCTCCATATTTCAACAAAAAGAGATTTATTACATGATACTAAGTAACTTAATAAGATTCATAAAAGGGCCAGAGAACTAAGATGGTCCCTACAGAACCAGAAATATTATGAGGAAGGTACCTCATAAGAGAATCTTACTAAACTGCAGCTTTACCAACCTTTCCATATTTAGGTTCAAGATCCAGGATTGTTGAGGTTTGTGGTAACGAGGCAGACTGCAAAACCTTTAGGTTTGTGGTGTCTGTCACAACTAATCAACTCTGCCACCAGTGCAAAAACACCCATAGAAAATACAGAAATAGTCATATCCGTTCATTTGTAGCACTTCTTCTATAGAGGTCAGAGTTGACCCATGCATATTAGTTTGCCGATCCCTAAAATAGATTAGATCTAAAACCTTGGCCATACCATACCTGTCCAGAAGAACCAGACACCTTTCCCATCTTCCACAAAGAAAGTCTAACGTTTTTGTGGATGCTGCTTGACAGTGCTCTAGTCTCCCTTTTTAGTACTGAAAATCCTGAAGGGTAATTAGAATGAGTGCTGAGTTATTCTGTTGGACACAGAGGGGTTTGAAATGTGTAAGCAAGAATCACAAGCTCAAGAAGCCTGCAGTGATCAGGAGAAGTTGGCTGCAGTTGGGAGAAGCATGGTGCAAACTATGGTGCACTGAAGAACCTATGCCCTGTTGAGGTATTCATGTGGACACAATTGACAGCTCCATGCAAGCCAGCAGAAGCATCTGTAGGTAAATTCAGATCACTAGCCTCTCATTGGTTCCTAACCCGGGACACACATCTAGTAGGCTTTGTAGGTCCATGCACCTTTTGAAATAGTTTGTCACTGTGCGCTTACGTGCACTGCTGTGGAGTGTGATATTATCCTGACCCTCCCCCAAAAGGTACTGCATTTGTTCAGTTCATTATTGGCTGCCATACTAAATTTTATATTCATATTTTCCATTAAGTTGTCAAAAGATGATTTTTAAATCTGGCTTATGTAATTGCCGAACTTAGGAATATCACTAAGATTTTTGAACACATTGGCTCCTTTGATCCCTGCAGCCAGATGCAATTGTAACCCGTTAATGAATACAACATAGAGAAGCTGAGCAGCCTGGGTAAGATCTTGTTGGAATGGAACTTGGCTTTGAACCTAGGCTGTCTGAGTTGTTAGAAGCCCAATTGCCTAACCATGTTCTGTATCTGGTAGTAGATTTGAGAGAATGTCAGCTGATGTGACTCTAGACAGGTGAATGTTCACTGAGGACTTTTGAGCTTAGCCGATCTAACTCATAAACTGTGTGGAAAACTGTAGTTCCAAGTAATTCACTCAACTTACCTCAATTGGTCAAAGGAACACTTAGACCTACAGATAGGCCTGCCATGAATCTTCTACATCTAATTGGAAAATATTTCCCTTATTTTAAAACAACTTATTTTTATACAATTTGAAGTATTTGTCATAAAAAATAGTAGACTACAACAAAATTTCCTTAGTTTGATCATGACTGTACTAGCTTCCCATGTCTGGGCTCCTCAGCACCAGCCTTAAATGCCCTACTCCATGAGGACTTGTGTGACACTGTTCCTGGGAAGATTTGAACAAACACCTATTTACCCAAGATAGGGAACTGACAACAGACCAAAGTATAGATACCATTAAATACAACTTGGTGAACCAATGAGTTTTATTTGAGTTACTTAAAGGCACTTCTGTGTGAGAGGTTACATACTAGAGCAGGAACAACTATATGGGTGACAGCTCATAAAACTGGAAACTTAGAGTACACAGTAGACCCTGCAGGCAGCTCAGTAGGTTGGAGAATGTCCTTTCCAGGTAACTCAGTTTGTCTGAGCCTCTTTTAGGTACTTTGACTGGCCTTTACCTCTTCCAGTCACCTTGGCTTAGCTGCCTCTTCCAGGATCTCAGCTTTTCTGAGAGTCTCTCAGAAGTGCTAACAACTTATATAAATGACATTTATATATCTCAGCTTCCTTAGGAAGGAGGACTAGTGAATCTGGTCGGTTTCAGGGACTTCCTGGAGCTACTGAATTATTTATTTCCTGGGTTTAAGGAGCTTCCCTGAGGGGTGGAATATTTCATCTCCCTTTTGACATCTGTGTCTTCAGCAGCTTCCCCCTGTTGTTCTCCCTTTCCCACTTTAGCATCTTTTGTCTCCACAAACTTCCCTCTAAAATGGAAGATTTTAATCTCAGAGGAAACCACTACACATCGGGACTGCATTTCTTACTTTGCTTGCTCAGCTTAAAAGTTTTAATTTTATAAATGCTCTTCAAACATCTGTGAACCTTTTAAGTAAAAAGCCTCCACACTTTCAAAAATTGAGATCTTCTATCTAATCTTTAATTTTAAACATTAAATTAGGCTTAAAGTTGAGTTATAGTAAGTTATTCACCCCTCCCCTTTTCTGTGTTTGCTTTGTTTGTTTTGTATGGTTCAGTCATTATATAACCCCAGCATGACCTTGAATTCCTCATCCCCCTGCCTTCACCTTCCAGGTGCTGGGATAATAGGTAAGCACTGTACCAAGTGAGCCACACCCTAACTCAGTGGGTTCTTAAGTATGCTTTTGTGGCGTCCAGCACAATCAGGGCTACAATTGCCAGTCATCTAAATCCTTTCATACATAGAATAGTGTAACTTAGACTGCATGTAAATCATTGAAATAAAAGGGTTATTTGTATTCACTAGTTCTATTACTATAGATTTTTAGATGTGGATATATCTATTTATTATTTTTCTAGTGTAAAAATAGAGTCTATTTTTATTACCTGCTTTCTACGATCCTGTCTCCCTCCCCAGTAAACCTCCAGGTTCATTTTCCTCAGGCCTCTGTGATGAAATTCACTTAAATGCAAGTTTTGAAAATGAACTCGTTAATTGATACCATTTGCAGTAGCACTGTGATAGCTCCATATGGCTCTGTGGTAACACCAGCTGCCTCATTACAAGCTGTCATTGCAAAACCTCTTGATTAAAACCTGAACATCCCATAGGTAAAAGAGTATTGCTTCCATTCTTCAGATCTACATTTGCTGTGGCAGAAATGAGACCTACATTTGTGTGAAGGTCATAGTGTGGAATGTGTTGGTTTCTAACAGCGTTTGAGAGAGTCCTTCAGCGGGAGTCAAAAGCTAACCTAGTGAAAGCTGTCTGCCTCAGTGTTTTGAAGGAACAGTGTTTGAAACAGTTGCATGTTGCTACACTGCTTCATTTGTCATCATTTGCATTCTTGCATGCTTTGACTGTAAGTGCAAACACTAGGCCTTGTGTAGGTTAATCTCTGAGTCTTAATTGAAAATGGTTTCTTTAGAAATAGAGCCCTTCAATGTTGAGTGGAGACATATTTTCCAAGTAGCATAATTTCTTTCCCATCATGTAAACTGCTACAAAAGTCTTGTGAAATCCTGTCATGCATTTTCCTAAAATCTTTCCTACATCACAGGAGTGTATGAAATGCACATGAGTGTCTTTCATGGTGTGGAGTCATCCTTACAGATAGCAGTTGGACTTGTGGGCCAGAGGCCACACCACCATCTCTGATTTAGAACCCCATCATCGCTTCCTGACTCATTTCTCAGAGTCCACACATGCCATCCACGTATTTCTTCTTTACATAGCGGAGGGTGATATTTACAACAGTGGGATTTGATGATTTCATTAACCCGCTTTAAAGACCTATCTGTGGATTTCCTTGTCTCCGAAGATAAAATTTGAAATTTATACTGTGTCCTATAAAACAATGTCACCAGCTGTGCTGACCTGGTCCTGATTCTTATCAGTTCTGTGGACCTTCCAGGCTAATGTTGCATGCTTTACATCTGAATCCCTTCTCCCAAATGGTACCAAAGGGACAGTAGAGCCTTTAGGGGAAGGGGTGTGGCGGAAGGAAGCGAGGCCATGGAGACCATGCCCTTGAAGATATTAGGACATGGTCATTGCTCCATGTTCCCTCTTTGTGATCTCCTGCCTCAGCACAGGCGCAGAGGCAGCAGACAGTGGACCATGGATAGAAATCTCAGAACTGTGAGTCTGAATTAACCCCCTCTCCCCCATTGTTTATATTGAGCATTTTGCCACAGTAACACAAAGTATGGAAAAAATGAAAATACAGCAATGTCTCCCTCTCCCAATACCATATGCAAAACATAGTCAGATCAACCACAAAGAAACCATCACTAATAGTAGCAACCAGTGAGAAAAGGAAAAAGAAGAAGCAGGAGATTCATAAACACAATAATGAAAAGACCCAATGCACGTGTTTCCACCATGGTTTGGTGGGAATCAAAGGAGTTTCGTTAGTTCGTCTTGGTGAGTGATGAGGGAAACAGCCACTGGCAAATGAGTTGGGATGGCCTCCTTTTCCACAGGTGACTTTAAAGAATGCTTACTATTGTTTTTTTGGTCACGTTTATATCCATCCCCTTTCTGTAAACAAACAAACCTCAAGTTTATTTTTCTGAACAAGATAAAAGAAGATTACATGGTAGCATATATGCTTTCTTCAAAACTAAACACAGGATTCACCTGGAAGTGCAGTTTAGTCAGTAGAAAGTTCATCAGGCCAGCAAGCAGCTGTCAGACCACAAGTTCAGCAAAATGAGTTAGGGCCATGCGTGCCTGTGAGAGACAGCCAGGAAACACCACACAGACCTGTCTCAAGGCCCTGGGGCCTGCTGCAGATGGTTAATAAAGGTCATAAGATAGAAATTCATAAAAGTACATTCCTTAGATATATATTAATACACAAAAATAATATAAATAAAGTTAACTTCACTTGTTAACCCTTTGATGCAAAAAACAAGAAACTGTCGAATATAGTCTCGTGGCTAATTCAATCCCATCTTTCTTTCCTATGATAGTATGCAGTCAGCAGCTTCCAGTTTGGGTTACTTTAAAGTGAAAAAACAAAAACATGGTAACTTCATTCTTCTGGGGATTCTGTCTCATTTTTAATTGACTTGCCTTTCTTGACTCCTGAAACATTTGATTCGCTTTCCGTAGAACCACAGCTCCTTCTAAATTCATATTCTGTTAGTTCCCCCCCCCCCCCCCCCCCCCCCCCCCCCGTCGGCCCTATGTTAAAGCACTGCTATTACGACCGTTCCATAGATGAGAAAAGTGAGGCTTCGAAAAGCTACGATGTTCCATCTTGCTCACACTGAAGCCTGAGATTCAGTTTAGTTCAGTTATCTTCTGTAATGATGGATATATTTAACACTTTAACAACTTGAAGTTGTAAAAAAAAATTGCTCATATTAAAAAAAGAGAGAAAATCTTCCGTATATTACTATTTTGCCAAGTACTAAATTATTTTTGTAAGAAGTCTTTTTTTTTCTTTAGCATTTTAAAAATCTTTAAAGAGGCCGGAAAGATGGCTCAGTGGTTAAGAGCATTGGTGTTTCTTGCAGAGGACCTGGATTTGGTCCCCAGCACACAGGGCGTCTCACAACCATCTGTAACTCCAAGTCTAAGGGCTCTGATGCCCTCCTTCGAGGGCACTGCACGAATGTGGTACACTTACACGCTTAAAATAAATAGATCTTAAAAAATACTCAAAGCCAAGTTTTATGAAACTGTCATTGTCAGTTTATTTGACTTTACATAAAACCTCTTAATAAGATTTCAGAGACATGTAAACAGTCTAGTCAGAAGGCTTGAATTACATTTCTGTTCTGTTAAGTTCTGTGTAATTGTATCTGCACATGGTATTGTTTTACAGGAGGACATTTTCCTGTACGGTGTGCTGAGCTTGTCTCCTCCCCGCCCTCACCCTCTTGCTGGTCCCCTTTGCTCCCTCGGCGGTTTCATTTTCTTTTCGTGCCAAATACACATCCATGATTTTCATGTACATGTAAAATCTAGGAACCACGGATGAGGGAAAAGACGATATCTTTCTCAGGCTGGCTTCATTTTTACTTTGATTGTTTCTGGTTGTGTCCCTTTTCTACAAATGAATACGTTCCAATGCATAAGCATTCCATTGTGTATATATACCACATTCTCTTTACCCATTCCTCGGTTGCTGGATGGCTAGGTTGGTTTTATAACTTACCCGTTGTGAATGGGTACAGTAAACATTGATGCAAATATTTCTATGATATGTCGACTTCAGTTAATGGCCATGAGTGATGTAGCTGGAGATGTATTTTAGTTCGCATAAATCCAGTTACTATCTTAATGACTGAGTAAGCCATATGATCTCTGTAGGCATTGGTTTGCCAATCTATACATGGAGAGAGTTCAATTTAAAGGAACTGTAGTGTCCTTCTGGTCTCTGATATTCTGTTCATAAAATGTGACGCCTTCTGATCGAAACGTTTAAACTTCTAGTGAAATATTCCAAGTTTTTGAGGAATTGCATAAACTCAAATATAATAAAGAAGTTCAGAAACTATGACATTGTTAATAAAAATTACAAATTTATCATAAAACATTGAGGAAACAGATGTTAAGCAGCCCTGTTCTAAAAAAGATAAAGATCTTTTTTTTTTCTTGGTGATTTGGGTAATAACTCATAAGTCTATATGTAAGCAACCAGTCACTTAACACAGTAACGTAACTAAAATTACTGTCCCACCATTTATTAGCTAACTAAAGAATCAGGGAAACCAGGGGTATTCACCAGAAAACCCCATTTTTTTCTGGCCTGAGTTCCACCCACTGAGGTTCATTCTGAGTCACAGGAACTTCTTTTCTCCCTTTCAGTCCAGATTAACCCACCATAAGATTATTTATAGATCTAATTACACCCCTCTCCTCCTTAAGGGCTCTTACAATGCCATCTCCTTGTGCCTAGAGAACTATGTCTAGACAGAGCCTGGCTTTCCGGGATCTCTGAGGTCGGGTCCCTGCCAGTCTTTCCTGTTCCTTCTTATCTCCTGTGTGCCTTTTATATCAGACCATGTGAACCACTTGCTCCCTGGGCTGTTCCCCTTCACCCTGCTCTGAGCTCCTGCAGCTTCTATGCTGGCCGCCTCCCTGTCCCAGCCTTTACCCTCTCCTTGCCAGCCCAGCTCAAACAGTACTTCCTCACAAAGTCTTCTTTGATCTGCCTAGCCAGAGTAGTGGACCTTTATCTATGACCCTTGCACTTTCCATTTCTGGAAACGATTTTTCAGCTTATGAATTAGACGTTGTGATTTTCTTTAGCTTCAGTTTTAGTCAAATGCAGTCTCGTGTTCTGAAAAACTACTGCCTATAACAGCCATGCATATAATAAGCCATGTGCCACGTAAGATGTGAAAAATATGACTGGCTGATTCTGGAGTCATCTCAGTAAATATTTATTAGATACCTATTGTGTACAAGACAGCTCAAGACAAAGAGTGAGGTGTTAGAAATGTTAACCAAAAATGGGGGCATAAACCTGTAGTCTTGGCTACTCAGGAGCCTGAGGCGAGAGAATTAGTTCAAGGGTAGTCACACTAACATAGCCAACGACATAGAGACACTATCTTAAAAATAAATAAATAAATAAATAAATAAAGAGATAAATAAGACATAACATAATTGTTTCTGGTCTGAAAATATCAAACGAAAATACCACATTTAAAAAACCAAACCAGGCTCAAACAAAATGGTATTTGCTGTCAACTCTAATTGCAGGCGAGAAGCTGGGGTCCGAGTTAGTTCGTGTGTTGCTTATAAGCAGTAGTCTGACCATTAGTGGAATGTGAAAAAAGTGACTTGAAGATTCACATTTTTAGAGAAAACTCCCTGTAGCTGTTAGCCTACAGTGCCATTCAGCAAAGAAGACAGGGAGGCATTTTCATAGGTGCAAACTCTGCCAGGCCTCGACGGAGGGAACCACCATCCTGGCCAGCACGATACTGGAGAATGGAATCTGAGCGTCTGAGCTCAGGTGTTTTATTGATTCAGAACTCCTCAGGTGCAGATCATATGCAATCAAACATCCCCCACAGAAATCCAACACCTGCAGACAATACAAAATGCCAAGAAATTAATTTATACATAATTAAAAATAAACTTCCATAATAATTCCCCCTGTTGTATCACACCACACCTTCTAGGAATCACTAAAACATAAACAGCTTTGTGGTTTTCAGGAATGATAATTGTATATGTACACAGTACTTTGACCTTGGCCCAAGGACAGTCATCAGAGGCACACTGGTTCTAAGCTTCAACTCTGCTAATTCAGATCTCATTTCCACCCTTGGTTGTGTAATCTTTGGCAAGATCCTTAACCTCCCTTTCTCAGTTGTGTTACCTAAAAAACCTGAGAAGTATTGACACTCTAGCCAAGTGCACACATTCATGGAGAGTGTGTTTGTGACCCCACTGTGGAGTGGGCAGTAAGTTCTTGCTGCTGGTAAGAGAGATGCTTTTGTTCACCATCGGTAAATCTTAGGATCAAAATCTAAGAATAATACTCTTCACTCCTCCATTCCTGGTGACTACTAATGGCACAGAGTAATGAGAACTATGAGAAAATACTCCAAGTTCAGTACTGAGGATGAGAAATAGCATAAACTTTTAGGCTCCCATTAAGTCATAGTGAAAATTTAAAACATTTTTCTATAATAGAACAGATGCCCCAAGTTAACATGAAGAAGTTACATTAAGTAAAACTGCTTGTTTGGCCTTTTGCATTATACCAAATGAGATTTATGTGTGTGTGTGTGTGTGTGTGTGTGTGTGTGTGTGTGTGTGTGTGTGTGTGTATGTATATATATATAGATATATATACATACACATATACATATATAAATACACATATATGTATATATATGTATATAGGCACCAGGAACCGCTATCAAAATGATCAATGTGTTTTTAATACTACTTTGAAAACCTTGCCCAAAATGTGCTAAGTTTGTTGCTTAGGGCTAGGGATACAGTAACCTGTGCACCATTAATGGCCATTGTAACACATAGACTTGCCCAGGTGTGTTTCCCAAACCCTCTTACTACTGTGCAGCAGCTGCCACCCAGGTGGTCCACATGCTGGGGAGGGCTCTACCACTGACGCACCTCCAGCCAGCCCTGTGGGATGTGTTTTTCTATTCATCAACAGACACTGGAATGATGTGGATACTCTAGGAATTGAGGGTACATGGAATGTGGAGGGCAAATTGTTATCCAGAATGTCACAGAATGGCGATCAAGTGCTGTGAGCAGGGCAGAGGACGGAAGCCATGTGTTTGACATTGCATTTGAGCTGTAGGTAGTGGGTAGGAATTGGAGCCAACTGCAGAGGTTTAGGCTGAACATACACATGTACTAGCCACGATGTTTGTGGGTTCTTCAGCTGAAGCTCCCCTGAACGAAGTAGCGTTAAGTTGTGGGTTGCATATTCCAGATGAGAAGAGCTGGCACCCATGTCACAGGTACTCAGCTCTGAGTGAGGGCGGGGACAGCCTTTGAGGCTTTAGCTCTAGCTACGCTGTGTGCTGATATGCTATAAATTTGCTTCCACGGACAGGTGGACGATTGTGGCTTTTCTTTGAATCATCCGAATCAGTTCTTTCTTGAGAGCCAGCGGATCCTAACTGGTGGCAAAGACATCAAGAAGGAATCCAGCCAGCCAGAAACACCTCAACCCAAACCCAGTGTCCAGAAGACCAGGGAACCATCGTCTGCTCTGGCCTCTCTAGACTCCTCCCTGGAAATGGATCTGGAGGGGCTAGAAGATTATTTTAGTAAATAACTCAGCCACTTAAGTAGCTCCCTTCCCCCAGTGAATACATTCCTGTTCGTAAGGCTTTGCCTTTTTTAAACCTTTCTGTTGAACAACTTCCTCTACCCACCTACCATGTACACTCATTTATTAGGAAAGCAGAATTGATGAAGAAGGAGTTCTTATTGAAATCTTTCATTGAATATTTTGATTTGAATCCTGTTTCAGAAAATTAAAGCAGTACTTAGAAACCAAAGTCCTCAAGAAGCAATACACTAAAGCCAGCTTTTAAAGGTTACCGTGTTACAATTTTGACTCCGTCCTCTTGAGCCATTTTTGCTAATAAATATCAACATGTATACGACCATATCTGTGTGATTCGGGTGTCTTATTTCACAGCAGATAAGGCATTTCTTCCTTATTTGAAATGGCATTTGAAATACTCACCACTGTCGATTGACGTGGGGAGCAGAGGAAGTCCTGAGAATCCATAAGGAGTGGATGAAGTCCAGAGTGGGTGTGTATCGCTGACATGGGCATGGCTATGGAAGGACACCAGTGCCTGAGGCTCCTGGGGAGTGGCAAAGCCTTTTTCTGGTCTGAGTAGGAACGCTGACAGTGTGTGCAAAAAAAAAAAAAAAATCAACCACAGCTTCTTCCTCTGCAGTGCCTGCAGCTGGGGACTGCTATCCTATGGAGACCTCTTACTGAGATGAGCTAAACTGCCTCCTCACTTCAGACTTTTGGAAAACACACTGAGTTTCTGGTTGCGGTTGCAGCTCCAGTACTCCACCCGAGCGAGTACATCCTACCCAGCACCATGTTTTCTGCATATGTGTCTGTGTCCTGGCCTTTCTTCCCTCGTTGCCCCAGGCAGGTTTCTCCAGTGAAGACTAGGACTCTCCTTTTGTTTAGTGGCCTGTTTGTGGTTCATTATAAGTGAGGAGTAGGTCTGTTCCTGTGAGTGGCAGCAGACTCAGTAAATGAATGGTGACTTGAGAAACAGAATTATTGGAGCTATTCGTTCGGGACAGGCTGTTACGTAAATAATGGTGCTCTGCATCTGTCATTTTCCACTGCTTCTTACTAAAGCAAGGAGGCTTAAAGTCTAAAGGATGAATTGCCAAGTAATTTGGTAAGTTTATTAACTCGGTTAATGTATTTTTGAGTGTTCCTTTCAGCGCAAGCCGTGGGACTTAGCGAACACTGTGAGAGACCTGCAGCATCAGCTCCCAGCCCTCGCTTACCTCTGGCAAGGAGGTGAGCCCGGACAGCCTGCGAAGAGCGGCGTTTAGCAAAGCCGTCTTCTGACTGCTGATCCCGCTACTGTCTCCACTCACACAGAGGATCTGGCACTCTGAGGAGAACGGATTGTTTAGAACTGTGTGGAAAACATGAGTATGAAATGGGCTGTATAACCCAATAGTCCACTTCCGTCTTCTCTCCTGGTAAGGAGTACTTGTCCTTTCTCCTTGTCAGTCAGAACCTACCGGAAGTGACATTGTGTTTAGAAAACCGGACTGTTCGGAGCAGCACAGTTTCAGTCTCATGATGCACTGCATCCTTCAGAAAGAACTGAAACAGGAACAGGTACCAGAACCTAAGAGGCTCAGTGGATCTTAATTTCAGGCTTCTGAGTCAAAGGTTTCTTAGAGTATTTAGTTACACAATTAATTGAGATGCCATCTGAGCAATTGCTCATTTTTATGAATTTTATTACTATTTATTATTATGAATTTATGACTATTATTCAGAGAATAGCCTTACTCTAGGATAAATTACTGCTCTTCTCTGGAAGCTTTCGCTATTTCATTTATCACTTATAATTCTCAACAGAGGAGTACATACCACGGTCAACCCCAAGTCTGTTTGTCATTTGTTTGTAATATTATGAACAGGTGCACCATGGAGCCATTTTAACTACAGAATTAAGTCAGCTTTAGAATGTTGAACATCCAAATGTAGGTCTGTTGTAATTGAGGAAGGGGATGTTGGACATGACCATCACGTAGTTCAACGAGGAGCACTACGATCTCCACAGGAGACAGTGCCGTGCAGGGCTGTTGTTTACTGCTGCCCCGTGTCCTCTTTCATGAGGCAGAAGGACAAGGTCATGGGCAGAATGCTCGATGTGCCTTAGTGCCTGTTTTTTATGACAGCTTCAAGAATGTATGCCGTTTTCTTGAAAGTCTTATATGTCTCTAGCCAAACTCCAGAATATCTTAGTTTAGGTCGTAGCAATAAGGTTTGATCTCCAGTCATCTATTTACAGAAGAATATGTAAAGTTTTGTGAAGTCTGCAGATCGGAGGATAGAAGCTAAAGGCTTAAACAAAAAGAGACAGAAATTTAATCATTTTCCGCCACTTTGGGAGGTTGGAGAAAGCAATTCATTTTTTCCGTGCTTCACGTCTCAACAGTTTTGTTTTATTTTCTTGAAGGCAGGCTTGTTCGAATTGGATGATGTAGGAGGAACCTCAAAGAAAAATCAAAAGTAGCCAGTGGAAAAGAATGAGTATTCTAGATCGTTACTGTAAAAAAAAAAGAGGCTGTGTGACTCTTAACAGCTGACGAGAAGGACAAGATAGGACTCTAGCCCTTGAAGCGATCACGTTGTTAGCAGAGATGCCGCTGGGTTTCTTTTATGTTGCTCTGTAGTTTTCATCCTTAGGATACAAAGCTCTTAGTTGTCGTGCACATAAAAGAAGGCTAGAAGTGTTTGGTAAACTTTTTAGGACTCGTCATATTATAGACTCATAAAAGAGAACACTTACAGGTTTTGAATGTTGGGAGTGGACCTAAGCACTGGGGAAGGCCTTTAATGCCAGCAGAGTCATAATGAGCTGAGGGATCTCTCCCAAGTCACGCAAGGGTGTTTGGCTCGCCAGACCGTGCTTCGTCGCTGACGCTCAGCACTGTACACGCAGATTTCTACCATTCTTTGCAGAGCAGGAAACGTGTGGGGTTTAGGTGTGGAATGTGAAATGAGACAACTCTGAAGTTCCCATTGGGTTAGTCTGCACTTGGCAGATTTAATCAAGGTCTTCACAGGCGTCAGCGTGACATTAAATGTGAGTGCCTGCTGAAGGGAGAGCCTGCCAGCCGTGCTGCTTGTGAAGCTGTCTAAAAACGTCTTTACAGCCGGAAGGGAGAAAATGTTCAGAAGCCTCAAACCGCTGGTAACTAGATCCGTTTGTTAACTTCTTTCCTAAGGTTGGCAGAGGAAGGGGAGGAGAAGGTAGGCAGGCGGGGACCTCCCTGTTGATACTGGGGTAAACTGTGTCACAGCGGTAAATATTCCAATGGATGAATGAGATGGGGAAGTTATTTCAAGAACACTGTTTCACTTGTCTCATTTTCAACACATACAGTACCAAAGTGGAGGCTGTGTTCTCGCAGGCTTGACTTGAAAGGTTTGGTTTTACTGCCCCTTAGAAGCCATAGACATTATTTGGGAGTTGGACCTCCAGTGGTACTATGGTTGGCTCAGAGTGTTTCTCACAAACAGTAGCTTATATTCAGGTAATCACTGTTTATCCAAAGCGCCCGGCCACCTTTTCAGCGTTGAGTCCTTTTTTGACAGGTCTTTGCCCTCATCCAAGCCTTCTCACCATAATTGGCATTGTAGACAATTAGCTTTGTGACTATGGAAATCATGTCACCTGTAGGAAATTATCTTCCCACCTATCTGACCTTCCTGCCAAAAGCAATACTGTTTGCTGTTACTGGATCTGCTTTCTATCCGGTAAGCTCTTTCTGTCTGTTGCTTTGTGACATTTAATTTTATCCGAGAATTGTCACTGTAGCACCATATCAACAGCTGAAGAATGTCTGTATACAAAGCGTTGGTATCTCCCGCAAGCCTGCCTCTGCAGTACTGTTTTTGAACATTGTTGACAGGTAGTGAAATAATATTGCTAATAACTGCATGATAGGATTTTTAGTTCACCATAATAGGATTATAAAACTCTTCCCGGTTTTGCTTTTACACCAAAAGCATAGAAGGAAAATAAATTCAGCAAACCATTGCATTTGAAACTCTTGATAATAAGGGCGAATCATCAAATACTTGACCACCTCCATGTACATGCTATATTTATTTTCAGCCTTCACATGGGCCGTAGAGGGTACCAAGACTACTTATTAAAGCTGGGTGGTGGTGGCACACACCTTTAATCCCAGCAGCACTCAGGAGGCAGAGGCAGGTGGATCTCTGTGAGTTCGAGGCCAGAGGTGAGTTCCAGGAAAGCCAGTTACAACAGAGAAATCCTGTCTCAGGGAGTAGGGGGAGAATACTCAATGTCCCAACTGACATGTTATAGATAATGTATATATTCATTTTCATGTGTGAATATCTAAATTAGCATTGCATCTTATTCATAGGCAGATGTTTGGCCATCTCAGGCACTCAGTAGACATGTAAATGGAGCATTGCTTGCTTGTCCCACCGGAACCTCAAGTTCGGTGTTGCTAAAACCTACAATTAAAAATGCACTGTGGAGGGTGGAGATAGGGCTTAGTGCTCTTGAGTGCATATTCCTCTTGCAGAGGGCTGGAGTTTGGTTCCCAGTACCTGCTTTGCGTAACTCGAGCTGGGGTTCCAATGCCCTCTTTTTACCTCTAGTAGGCACCACATGCATATATGCAAACCCACACTCAGACGTTCATATGTGCATAATTTTTAAAAGTGAAAAAGAATGAACTTTGACTCCTGACACAGCCACCATCAGCTGTGAGCTTGTCAACTTCCCCAGGTTCCTGAGCTTCGTTGCTTCACCTGTGAAATGGGGATAGTAAGCATTGTTGAGTAGGTACTATTACATGCCCAGCACAGAGGGCACTGGCAAGTGGAAACAGTGTTAGATGCTGCAAGTAGATGATGATCCTGGCAGTCTCCGGTAAGAAGTGATCTGGGTAGTTAGAGACCAGAGAAAGCAGCTGCAGACACTTCTCTCGGGGTCCCGCTTGGTCCTCTGTGATATTACGGCTGATGTCTCCAGTCAGCACTGTTAAGGAGCTGGAGACTGGGTAGTAAGAAGCAAACCACTTAAATCCCCATAGAAACTAGATCAAAATAAGAACCAGGGGTCACATATCGCTTCTTTACTCAATTTCCCCAAATTCTGGGCTGTAAAATGCACCAAAGGCAGAAGGGAACAGAGAAAGACTCAGGATGCTCTTAACCGTTTCTGAGAAGAACCATCCTACCTGGTAAGGTATTAACAGTTGTTTCAAACAAAGGCAGTGAAAAAAACACATACCTACAGATTCTCGCCACTTCCACCGGGTGAGTGCAGTCCCCTCAAGTCCTCGTCATGCCCTCCACTCCAGCCTCACAGCAGAAACTTCTTCACCCTCCAGACCAATGAAGAAAATATCTCATGTGTGCGTGCTGCTCTCTTGTAACTAACTACTCAACACTCAACTATGTTTATGAGAAGCAGCCGTGTACAACACATGGACAAATTAATGTGCCCATTCTGAGCATGAAACGGGACAGGTTTGATCTGTGGGAAACAGTTTATCAATGCCTGACCTAGATGAAGAGCAAAATACTTGTAGGATACAAATTAACAAAAGTGACCGACACTTAAATGTGTACATTGGTTCAGAAGAGAACTATGACTCAGCACCTTCCTCCAAGAAATAGATCCAGATGGTTCCACTGGCAAATCCCGTCCAGCTTTAAAACAAATAATGCCAATTCTTCCCCCAAACAGGAGAGTGATTACTGGAGCCTCCCAGCATCTGCTCTGAAGTTGGCATTGCCCTGCAACTAAAACTAGACAAGAAAACAAAATTATAGGCCACTATCTCTCAAGCATAGAAGCAACAATCCTTAACAGATGAACTGTAAACTCATGATTAAATGGGGTCTATTGCAGGATTCTGAGGTCAGTTTAATGTGCAAATACTAGTATAGTTTACCGTGTTTGCAAAGAGGAAAAACATGACCATTTAATAGAGAATAAGCATTTGACAGAGTAACATCTGTCCATGATAAAATTCTCAGTGAACAGAACTACATGAGACTGTCCTTAATCTAACAAAGGTACCTACGAAGGTCCTAGCGGTGATGCAGTACTTCATGGCGGAAGGGGGGAGGGGGCACAAGGATACCCCTTCTCACCATTTCTCTTCAACATGGTGCTGAATATTCTGCTACTGTAACGAGGCAAAGAGAACAAGGTGTACAGTCAGAAAAGATAAAACCGTTTCATCACTGGTAACATGACTATAACTAGAAAGTCCTACTCTGTCTTCAGAATGAATCGGTGAGTGCTGTAAGGACCTTGGAAGCCAAAACATAAACATTTCTAGCAACCATTAAAAGTTGAAAAGTTTATAAATACTATTTATGATTGCTTCTAAAACATGAAATACTTAAAAATAAATTTACCATCGTTGTTGTGGAAGTTTATTTTTAGTTATGTATAAAATAATTGTTTTATGCACCGTTGGATGAAGGGCTCCCTAGGTAGGTCTTGGCATTTTGTATTGTCTGCAGGTGTGTGGGATGTTTGATTGCTCATGATCTGCATGTGCTGTCAGTAGAACACCTGAGGAGTTCTGAATCAATAAAAACACCTAAGCTGGGTCACTCAGGGTTCCACCGTCCAAATGGCGCTGGTCAGGATGGTGGTTCCTTCTGCAGAGGTCTGGAAGGGTTTGCACCAATGAATATGCCTCCATGTCGTCCTTGCTGAGACGCCACAGCAGCTTAACTACTACACATCATGTATAAAACCTATGTACCATGTACTTCAAAACATAGCCGAAAGAAAGATTAAGATGGCAGCAGGGTTAGACTATCCAGTGGGAGCCTTTCCCCAGAATCATTGATTTGTACAACTGTTAACACAAAGCCATCTTCCCAAGAGCTAAAGGAACTGGGTGAGAGCACAGCTCCTGGTTCCTAGCATAATTAACAGCGCACTGAGGAAGGCAGGAAAGGAAAGATTGCCCTTGCAACCCCCTTCTTTAAGCAGAGCAGTGTGAAGAGAGATGCTTCCTACTTGGGGAATCTGGACAGGGAATTAACCACAGGCCTTAGACTTAGTCCTAAGCACAGAAACATGTTACCGGGCCATAAATGGAGCCTCTGGAGTCACGTTAGCCTGATGTCCCAGGATCCCTCACTCAACCTCAGGCAGCACCATGTGGAGAAAGAATCCAAGCACTGCTGTATTATAGGTCAGAGAAGTTAGCATGGGATTTGCCCTGGGAACCCAGTGCTAGGTCCACCGTGGGGAAACCTAGCACGCAGGAGAGTCCAATATCTCTGTCCCTGGCTAGTGCACCTACAAGAGGCCCCTGAACCTGCTCTGGTGTCACATGGAGCCCAAAGGGACAGACTTGTATTCTCACCAGTGTTACCTCTAGGCAGCCACAATGGTCTTGACTATGAATATACCTAGGCACCAGGCAGGTATAGCAGTATGGACTCTGCTCCTGGAGAGCTGCATGTCTGTGAACCCTGGATGTAATTCAGCCTTGTAGTACTGAGGCCAAATAAGGCAGATTCCCACAGCGCCGGACCAAAACTGCTGACTAGACTCACAAGCCAGGCGGAGGCTTTGCAGGGTGGACTGCTCTTTTTACGTACTTTCAGATTCCATCTCGAGTTGCAGTTGTGGCAACTCTAGGGCTAAAGCAGCGAGTACAACAACCACAGATGAAGTGCAATATCAGCAAGCTCAGAAAAAATAAACAGTCTGTTTAGAATATCTGGAAGAGTGGGTAAAAACAAACAAATGATCATGATTGTATTCCCAGCCCTGGTGAATTCAAGGCCACAGGGCCAGTGTAGGCTGCAATACTGTGACCCTGTCTCAGAAGCGAAACAAAAAAGCAAAACCCAAATCCAGTTTATGAAGACTGGAATGTGCAAGTCTCACCACCTGCCAACAAGAACCCTGGACTTTGAAATAGCTATGACCTGACCAAAAGGGCAAAATAAATTCCCCAGACTGAAGGATTGACATATGTTTATGAGGTTTTACAAACAGGAAGAACTTCAGTTATGAGAGAAACTTAACAGAGATGGATGTGACTTGCAAAAAAAAAAAAAAAAAAAATAGGAATCCTCAAACCGCGGGGCCAACAGAAAGACTCAGCGGGTGAAGCACTTGCTGAGCAAGCCTGGCCAGCTGAGTTCAATCCCTAGAACCCGCTTAAAGGTGGGTGAAGGGGTGACTCCACACACCGTCTCTTGTCCTCCGTGTGCACACTGTGGTGTGCACCCTTCACAATAATAGTTTAATTTTTTTTAAACCGTCATGCTAGAAGGTGCAGTAAATGGAATGAAAAAGCTTCTAGGAGTCATACTAGCCACCTAGGTCCAAGAGAAGGAAAGATCAGCTCAAAAAGAGGCTGCTTGGAAACACATTTGGAGAAGAAAAACAGAAAAAGACAGAGTGAGACAGCTGGGAACCTTGACACTGCATTAAAAAAAGCAAATATCTTGAGGTTACACGAGAAATACCAAGTAGGAGGAAAGCTTGTTCAAAGACATAATACAGTTAAAGGTCACCAGTCAGATTCAACTCAACCAAGTCTACACCAAGACATAACGGGCCTCTCAAAATATGGAGAGGATTCTCAAAGCAGCAAGAGAAAAGACATAACGCGTGTCTTGGTTTACCTGACAGCAGAGCTCAGCAGAAACCTTAGCAGCCAGGAAGGAGTGGGGTGAGACATAATATTAACAGGCGTGGGGGCAGGCGAGATAGGGGACTCCTTCCAAGCAAACAGGTTCACAGGAGCCCTTCCCAAGTGAAGGAGATCTAAAGACAGTCCCAGACAACCTGCTACTACCTTATGTGGCTTTTAAGAAATGCTAAAGGAAGTTCTTCAACCCTAACCTTGCATGAAATGGGTGGACTCCGCACTCCAGCTACAGATACTGACTAGAAGAATTCATAAGAGAACAAGACCAAGCAGCGAATGCCACCAGGAAAAGTACACTGAACCTGAAAGTGAACATATATAAATAACATTCTGAGTACATGCAGAAACTGAGCAGAAACATCTGCTCTTACATCACATTAAGTGGACTTGAAGATAAAAGCTAAGAGAACTCAAAGAAGTCCCCACATAATGAGCAACGAATCAACCCAATAAGATATAATGAATGTAAGTCTTTAAGCGCTGAATAACGGAGAGCCATACAACACTTAGGAGCTCTAAAAGGAGCAATTAGTTCTAGTTTCATAAGGTAGAAGACCACCAACACCCTGCTTTAATCAAAAGATACACTAAAAAATAAATGAAAAAACAGAAACGAGTGAATCCAGATATAAACATCCTTTAAAAAATTCACTCACAACTAAACATCCTTAAAAATATTCGCTTACAACATTTAAAAGATTATTCACTACAATAAAGCAGGATTCATCCCAAGAATATAAGAACAATTCAACATACACTAATTAAGGAATCTGATAATCCACATCAATACAACAGAGGGGGAGACATATGGTATCTTTGTACATGGACGAAAACATTGAACGAAAGTCGGCACCATTGCAGGCAGAACTGCTGAACAAATCAGTATAGAAGTTAAGACACAGCAGCAGGACAAAAGGCCATATCTAAGAAGCCCAGATCCAGAACCAACAGGATCAAGAGGACCTGAACACGCCCTAAGATGTGACGCATGACAGAGATACAGAGATGCCCCTTTCATTCCTCACTCAACGTAATTCTGGAAGTCCTAGACAGAGCAGTGGTGTTAGAGATTGAAATAAAGGGCACACAGACAGGAGAGTAGAATGGCAAATTGTCACTATTTACAGATGACATTTTATACAGAGAAAACCAGAACACCCCAGTGGTGAACTAAAATTTACTAGAATTTACATAGTAATTCAGCCAAGTTGTAAGACATAAAAATCAGCAAAAACTAAGATTTCTATGCATTAAGATAAAAATGTCCACAAAAGAAACTACGAAAGCCATATAAATACAGCTGCTACCAAACAATTGTATCTCATCGCATTTCTAAATGTATACCACAACAAAGGAGGGACTCGGTTTCTAAAATCAATACTACTAAATATGGAGTCCCAAAGAGATATCTTTACTACTGCTGAACTGTTCATGATATTGAGAAAATGGAAACAGTAGGCGTGTCCCTTATCTGATTAATGTATAAAGTGAAGTGCCCATATACAATCCAATGCCACAAAATTTCAATGCCACTGAAAAATACAACTGGAGACCATGATGTTAAATTAAATCACACAAGCTTGGAAAGGCAAGCTCTGCGTGATGTCACTCATTGATAGGGTTCACTGAATTGAAGAAGACAGTAATGACAGAAACATATAATCTCATAGAATCTGGGAAGTAGAATAGTGGTTACCAGAGGCTATAGAGAGTGGGAGTAGAAGGATGTTAAAGATAACACTTCAAGAGTTCTGGTGTGTTCTTAGTACAATGCAATAGATAACAAAAATGTTCTGTGAATTTCCAACAGAGTTTTAGTTTTCAACCTGAAGCAATGATAGATGTTTTAGATGGCATATTTAACTTAGACAAAACCATATGCAATATAAACATGTATCAAAACATTTCACAGTGCTCCACTAATATGTACTTTATATACTTTTACATATCGATTAAAACTAATTGTATCCGGGCTGTGGTGGTGCACACCTTTAATCCCAGCAGGCAGATCTCTGTGAGCTCCAGGCCAGCCTGGTCTCCAGAGTGAGTTCCAGGACAGCCAGGGTTACAGTGGAGAAACCCTGTCTTGAAAAACAAAACATAAAATAAAAATAACTAAAAATAATTGTAAAGATTTATTTTACCTACGTGCATATACGTGTGGGTTTGTTCACTAGTGCAGTGCCTATGCAGACAAGAGGCCATTCAAATCCCCTAGTGCTGGAATTATGGGTAATCATTAGCTACCCAGTATGGGTGCCAATTCAGGATTTCTGGGAGAGCAGTACGTACTCCTGACCATTAAGCCAGCTCTCTAGTTCCAAATATAAATTTTAAGATAAATTAAAGAATATAAGAGCAAAGTTTCTCAAGGCTTTTAGGATGGCTCCTTGTATTAAGTCATACCAGAGTTAATAATCCCTAGCTGACTGTTTGGCCCTTCAGTTTATTGAAATTGAATCGTTTTAGGGGATTCTCTTGTCCAATTTGTTTTTCATTGAAATGAAAGAGCATGCTCGAGGACTCCAAAAGTTAACCTAGAATCATCTAAATTCTCTACGATCTTCACCATGTAACAGCCCGGGAACATCCTGAGAAAGGCATGCAGCAATGTTGGCTTTATGTTGATGACCGGTGTGTCAGAGCAGAATGCAAACGATTACGAGTCACTTTGTCGAAGGGGTATACCAGGGCTGCGGACTGTTAACGAGTCTGAAGAAGAGGTCATGAGCCAGAGAGCTTGCACGGCAGTGTAGACTCTCGTCAGCGGTACATCTCCGAGAGCCTCACCAGCGTGTCTCTCCGTGAGAAACAAAGAAGACCAGAACTGAAGATTCCTTTGGGAGAACGGTGAGACCACGGTAAGTGGCAAGAGTCTCAAAGCACAATTTCATTGCTCGGGTTGAGGATCCCTTCGTGGGGCACTGACGTGGGAATCAGACGGCGGGCAGCAATGCATCTTTATTGCACACTTACGAAGGTCAGCTCAATAAATGTAATTAATTATAAAGACACAATGGCTGCCATTATCTAGTGGGTCAAAGTCCTTGGAGTCATCTTCAATTCCTTTCTTCCTCTCCCATCCTACATCTATCCAAGGTGCTTCTACCATCCAAAATCATCTTCATGGTATTACCAATTCATTCCTGAATCATTATGATAATCTTCGACTGGTACAGTCCTTTCCTAAATTACTGGAACATCCGATGACAACCCACGAAAAAGTGGGGTTAAAAAAATTTGCTCATATAAAATACAAAACTCAAAAGCTAATGCTTTGAATCTATGAACCATGTATTACACTTTTAGCCAAACGTTGCCAAACCTTCACCGTACCCTGTAAGTCCTATCAGTATTCTCTCCTTTATCTTCTGGTTTAAAAAGGGACAAATTTTAACTTATGCCTTGGGATTCTAAACTCCGCTGCTTCTTCAAGCATGGTGCATGCGTTTTAGTGAAGCCATATTGTACCCATCCTACTGTGTAAATTTTATGTACAGACTATTGCTTCTTAAACACATTTGACTATCTCCTCTTACATATCCAATTATAAGTAGGTGTTTGCTTAATTTGAAGAAACTACTTTTTCTCTCCAAAATGTATTGCTTTATTACCTCAGTTCCCCGCCATTTTTCAACATGACATCTATTTCAGAAACATATTTTAAAGCACAGATTTCATCATAATTATAGAATAACCTTTAAAAAAATGTATGCTCTTATACCCTTATAGAAAGTCGGCTTACTATTGTGGCATTAAATCTTTTTAAATTAAATATTATGAAGTACATTATTGAATTCTGTACTGTATTTTCAATATGCTTCCTGAGTAAGCCATTCTACTTTGCATCTAAAATTGTACTGTTTTATGTGCATATATTGTATGTAAATGTTTTGTACACATATGCACATAAATATATGTCATATATTATATTTCATTTTCTCTGATGAGCAGTCTTTTAAAGTACTCATCACTTTTAAAGGAACATCAGGGATGTTCCACTTTGCTTATGGGTTTGGCTGTTTCTGCTGTTATTTTTAGGGCTGACATGCAATGTGTTACATTCACCTATTGAGGTGGTAAGGAGTTCACATTCTTTCATGGAGAGCCAAGCAGGGTTTGGAGGAGGTCACACACTCTAACTCCCATTTTGAGATCTCATTTAGTCTGGTTTGGCAAACTTACTTCACCTTTACTTGAAAATGCAAAGCTGCCTGGAAATAGTTGGAATATAACTGAGCTGTGTTCCTGTCTTGCCACTGGCATAGACCTTGGGCAGGTAACTGAGAGATACCTCTATTGTATCTGTATGAGAAATGAAGATAGTGTCCAATTACAATTGAGGGCCATAGTGAATTTCGCTTTTGCTGCTCACTGTGAGATCCTAAGGCCAAGGATGCTGAGTGGAGCTGGACGTCTACAGGAAACTAAAAATACCGTTATGTTTCGGAGCTGATCTCTCAGGGTGACAGCCATCTCTCCCCGGGGCTTGGAACTGTTATGAACAGGAAGTTGAATCTGGGAGGAAGAAACTAGTAACCTGAAGTTAAAGTTTTACCTTCCCTCCAGACCCGAGCTTCCTTCACACTCACAAGTAATTCTCAAACGTAATCAGTTTGTCTATTCCCCATAAAAACGAAAATGGGGGTGGAAATGACACATCTCTATAACACATCTACCATCCAGATGTCCACAGTTCCGGCAAGGGCGGATGATGACTGTGTGGGACACTCGGATGTGGGAAGTTGCACTGGAGACACAGCGGATAACAGACTGTGGCAAAGCGTGAGTTGTATAATCAATGCTATTGTTAGAAAACTGCCAGCACCGGCCTAGAGACTCTACTTCTAGCGGGACTTCCAGAAAGTCTTTCTGCAGTTCAGTATCTACTGCTGACCGCATCCAAAGGGTATAATACAACGCCATACACATATGATTTGCGAACAGCTTGAGTGGGCTGAACCCATCGCCCGCCTTGCAGGTGCGTGTCTTCTGGGTCACTTCTGCTACCCTTTCCTTGGACTTTTCCACCCTTTGTGCTGCTGCCAGTATGGTTTCCTCCTGGAAACAAGTCCAAGTCCCTCAGTCTTCTCCTCTGTTAGAGAATTTCCTGACAATGGCTGTGACCGATAGGAGTCATTCTAAATTCCCCTGGCACGAGTATGGAACCGTTTACTCTTTGGCTTCAACTTAATCCACTCCCCTTCTTCCTTGCCGCTGTGGCCCTGCGCTTCAGGAAATTGTCCAGCACACCTTCAAATAGCCTTGCCCTCTGCCCTACTGTTACCCAAACTGTTTCCCTAGCCCGATGTCAGTCTGCACATTACCTTGCGTTCACTCATCTCTCTTCGCCTGCTCAAAGGCTGCGCAGCCTCCCTGCAGCAGCATCCCTTTAGCCATCCCTGTCCTCTGTGGACATCCTTCCACTCAGAGCTAGGGGTTCCTTTGCTCTCTTCCGGTATGAATGAGATCTTTCATCTTCTTACCCCGTCCCCCTACTTCTAATGCTGGAGCCTGGTATTCGCACCTCTGTGAGAATAGATTTACTTCAGGCTTGCACCTTATCTGCACGCTATGAAGCTTTTAGAGGGACAGCTTCCAAAACCGAGCTCAAGTACATTCTCTTCCCGGGCGGTAGATGATTTTACAGGAGACCGAAGGCTCCCATGAGGCCTTTCTGCCTCACTTAGTCAGAGATGAGATTCATGTCTGGTCTTCCTGGGTAGGGTCCAGGGCCGGTACACCGCTTCCTGCATTCAATCCTAACTCCTCAGGAGAAGTCTGCCACTTGAGCAAGCACAGGGACAGTAGGTAAGAGGGACTGACTTGCTAAAATACTCACTTTAAATTCGACCATTGGACATGGAATTTTTTCCGATATTTCTTCCAAACTGGGCTGATCATAGCAGCCTGACTGTTCTGTGTTCTCTCCATGAGCTACTCTATCTCCTTTGTCTATGTGAGGGAGGAACCCCTTCTCTCTGTTGATACTCTTCTTCGTATTGTTGGAGTCTCACGTGTGCTCAAACAAATTGAAATTCTGGCTTTTTTTCCCCACGGCATGCCTTGCTCTCAGCTTTTGGTTATTTCAGCATGGAGGATTTAATGCAAGCATAGGAAATCAATCACTTTGGCCTTGGTGGAGAATGATGTAGAATAGAAAGAGGTCTCGAAACCGGAAGCAGGGAGAAAGGCGATCCAAGCAAGACACGACCAGAGTCATATTAGGGTTAGGAAGGAGAAGTGACAGTGTGATGATAATTGGTAGAGGTAGACAGGAAGACGGCTGCATTAGTGCTTTTTCAACCTAGTACTGGCCGTGGCATTTTCTGAGAGGGGGAAACGAAGAGGAAGAAAGAGAAATAAAGTAGGTTGAGGCACAGACGCTAAACTGTAAATGTTTAGTGTACTAAAATAAGTATTCGTGGGACAGACATGTTTCATTAGCAGGAGAAACGTTTGTATGGGAAGGTCAAGGAGCTGGGTCTGGCTAGTGACAGGCACTTGTAACCGTTGGCCTATAGATGGCAGTAAAGCTGAGGTAATAGAAATAGGAATACCATGAAGACTTATGCCAGGGTTCATGACAGAGTTCCAAAGTGCAGCCAGAAGACCTGGATGCTGTGGCAGAAGACTCCTCCTCAGGCAGAGGAGCCTGAGAATGCCAGCAGGAAGGGAGGAAAAGCCAGGCCACAGAGGAGCACCAAGAGAGACAAGAGTTTCGAGATGGAGAAGCCAGCCAAGACAGTGTCGCATGCTCTTAAGTAAGGGGAGTGGAAATGGCTCCTTAGGATTTAATGAGTAAAAGAAGTAGTTCCAAGGATTAAAGCTGGAAAGTGGTGAAGAAACAAGTTGATTTGGGTGTGGCTGAGGAAGACAGAATGAAGGCACTTAGATTCAATGTGAGGAGTTGGAATTACAAAACAAAAACAAAAAAGACTTCACTTAAGTGATGTTTATCATTTATTTCTGGACAAGAAACTTGTTGGTGAATAAGAGATACATGCTCTGTTGCGAGGAAAAAAAAACAAGTGGATGTTTGTTCATATATGTGGAAAGAGAGAGAGGGAGAGAGAGAGGGAGAGAGAGGGGGAGAGAGAGAGACAGAGAGAGAGAGAGAAAGACAGAGAGAGAGAGAGAGAGAGACTGACAACATGTGATGCTACATGTGGAAGAAATGGGTGAAAATCTGACCATGGACTGTGGTCAGCAGATGAACATAACAATTTCATATAGAATTAAGGTTGCTAACCAGCTGACCTTGTCATGGCATTACCAAGATGGACCCAACAAAACAAGAAACAAAAAAAAAAAAAAAAAAAAAAAAAAAAAGAAAATCACAGAGAGGGCAAAATGAGGAGGACTTGGCTTAATGCTTCTGACTTTAAAAGAGAAGAATGAGTTCACAGGGCAGCCAGTGTCCTCATTCTAAAGCCATGGAAGAAATCAAATCTCTCCTAGATCCCCAGGAGATTTGATTTAAACTCAGTGAGATCCATGTCATGTCAGGTTTCTGACCCAAGCAGCAGTAGGATAATAAATATGTATTGTTTTCATACACTAAGTTTATGACAATTTATTATAGTAGCAAAAGAAAACAAATATGGTTGTTTTCAAGTATTTTTATTCAGATAAATCAAAATAAAAAAAACCCACCTACAAACACTTTCACATATTGATATGCTAACAGCTAAAAGTTTTCCATCATGAGTTTGAGTATTTGAAAAGCCATTGAATTTTGATGCATACATAAATTACATTTATACATAAAACTAGTAAGAATGAAGGATGCAAAAGGAATCAAGAAAGCCTATAAGATTTATGGGATGGCATCAAAGAGTAAATATTTGAGTTTATGAATTAAATAGAAAAAGGGAGACAAAGAGGTAAGAAGCATATTTAGAGAAATAATAGCAGAAAATTTCCAATCTTAAGGATGGATATCTAGAAGAAAGAAAGAAAGATAGATAGATAGATAGATAGATAGATAGATAGATAGATAGATAGATGTAGGAGACAGACAGATGATGATAGAGACCAGAGGCTTCACAATAAATTTATTTATATATTTTTCAGGTAAAGGAAAACCATAGTTCTTTAATTAGACTCAAATACCATGGTCAAAAATCAACGACAAAGAAGATTTGAAAGCACAGAAGAAAGGAAGGAAACCACACAAGAGGGTGCTCTGTTACAATGAGACGGCAGTGGGTGGAGAATGGGATGATGTATTCAAAGTGCCAACCAAGGTTCCTGCGCGTACCAAAGCTGTCCTTCAGAAAGAAGGTAGAGACATATATTCCTAGACAAGCAACACCCTAGGGAATTCATTACCACAAGATTTATTTTACAAGAAATATTAAAGGAAATTTCTAAAGGTAGAATAAAATACTTCCAATTAACAACATAAAGCTATACAAAAGTATAAAGCACTGTAAAACATATAAAACTGTAAAACATGGTAAAAGTGAGTATATCAGATTCAGATGCTTGCTAGAATGTCCTAGGAATAGAGAAAATTGGTGTTTGTTATGCAATCAAAGTTATTTAAAATAACCTGGACCCAACATTGCAGAATGTAAATATATAAGACAAATCCTAAGAGATCCTGATGGAGCGCTGGACTACAACACATGAATATCAGGGGGCTCCAATACTCCACTTACAGAAATGGACGTATCTGAACAGAATATTTTAGACCCAAAATACACTTTAGAACAGATGACATAGCACACATAAACAGAGTGTTTCACCCAACAG
The DNA here is from genome assembly GCA_026225945.1 of Cricetomys ansorgei. NCBI lineage: Eukaryota > Metazoa > Chordata > Mammalia > Rodentia > Nesomyidae > Cricetomys > Cricetomys ansorgei. Next base: position 11,986,888 of record JAMJFZ010001815.1, read on the forward strand.
CAGTGGAATATACACATTCTTCTCATGTATTCTCTAGGGAAATTATATGTCAGATACAAAAGTCTTAACTTATGAAGACTGAAATCATATCAAGCATCTACTTACCCCAATAATGTGAAATGAGAAATAATGACAGGAGCATCAAAATATTCACAAATGCTCGAAAGTCAACACACGCCTGAGTAACTCTGAATCAAAGTATGAATTAAGTGGGTTATTTTACAACATATTGAAATAAATGTAAAAGGGACACACAATATAACCAACGAATCCAGCAACAGCAGCTCAAAGAGACGAATTTACAAAGGTAAATGACTAATCAAAACAGAAGGAAGATGTAAACAATGTATTTTAAGAAAGAACTAGATCAGCGTTTCTCAACCTTGGGTGTGATCCCTTTGGGAGTCAAATGACCCTTTCACAGGGGTCACCTAAGACCATCTGCATATCAGATATTTACATTATGATTCATAACAGTAGCAAAATTTCATTTATGAAGTAACAACGAAAATAATTTTATAGTTGGGGGTCACCACAACATGAGGAATTGTATTAAAGGATCATAGCATTGGGAAGGTTGAGAACCACTGAACTAGATTAATAAGTTAAGCCCAGATTAATAGAAAGAAATAATACAGATTGGATCAGAAATAAACAAAATAGAGAATGAAAAAAATGATAGAATATATCAATAACATTAAGTTGATTTTTAAATGCTAATCATAATTGGCAGATTCTTAGCTAGATTAATAAGAGAGGTGACTTGATTAATAACATCAGGTTTGAAAATAGGACAAATGGATATCACAGACATACACAGGACCAGAGACTCTGTGTCATTATATGAGAAAAACTGACTTAGCTGGAAGGAATGAGAGAGTTCCGACCATAATCCAACCTGCCACAGACTAACAGTTAATAAGTAAGGGTATTAAGTCAGCAACAAAGCATCATAGAAAAGCCTAGAATTTGATGTTTCATGTCCAAGTTGTACCAAACAGCTGAAGAACCGATTCCAGTGATTTTCAAATTCTTCCAAATATGGGAGAGGAATACCTCTAAGAACCAGCCATTACCTCGAAAATCAAACAAAGGTGCCACCAGAGAAACATAATTGCTAGCTTTGGTAAACATAGGTGCAAAAAGCCTCAAGCATATGCTGGCAAGTTGAGTTCAACAGCACGTGAGAAGAGTCATCAGAATCAAGTAGATGTCCTCCCAGGATATGAAGCAGTTTGAACACAGGCAAGTTAATAAGTATATACACCATATACACAGAATTGAAGACAAAGCCATTCATGCGGAATTATTTCACAAAATTTAACCTTTTGTAAAATCAAAACTTCCAATAAATTAGGTATTGAAAGAATGTATCTTAGCACAACAAAGGCCACATATATGACTGTCCTACAGCCAATGTCACAGTCAACGGTGGAAGATTGAAAGCTGTACTCTAAAAATAGGAACAAGGCAGGAATATCCAAACTCATTTCATTTCAACCTTACACTGGAAAGCCTAGTTAGAGTGATTATGTAAGGAAAATAAAAGACACTAAAATTAGTGGAATGAGGTAAATCATTCCTGTTTCCAGATGATATGATCTTACATGGACTATTCCAAAGACCCCACAGGGGTTGGGGGGAGCTGTTAAAACTGACAAATTTAGTAATGTGGCAGAATATAAAAACCCACACAGGACGGGCTGTGGTGGTGCACACCTGTAATCCCAGTACTCGGAAGGCAGAGGCAGGCGGATCTCTGTGAATCTGAGGCCAGCCTGGTCTACAGAGTGAGTTCCAGGGCAGCCAGGGTTACAACAGAGAAACCCTGTCTCAAAAAACAAACAAAAAGACGAAAAACAAAAAAGAAAACCCAAACAACCAACCAACCAACACACAGAAAAACACATTTTGCACATGACTGTGCCGATTGCTATTTTATCACTGTGACAAAAGTATTCAACTTACAGGGTGAAAGGTTTATTTTGGTGCAAGGTTTCAGAGGGTTTTAGTCCCCCGAAGTGGGGAAGGTTTGAGGGAGTGGCTCCCTGGTGACCAGAATACATGCTGGAAGCAAGGATCATGACGCAGATAACGCAGGTCAGTGTCCAGAGCAGATCTGAGCACCCAAGTGCTGTGGAAGTTTATTTTTAGCTGCGTTTAAAATAATTGTGTTTGTGCCCTGTTGGAAAAAGGGATGCCTAGGCCTTGGCCTTTCGTATTGTCAGCAGGTGTTGGATTCATGTTGGGGGAGGGGATGTTTGATTGCTTATGATCTGCACCTGAGGAGTTCTGACTCAATAAAAGCATCTGAGTGGACATGCTGGGGGTTCCACTGTCAGGATGGCGCTGGCCATGACAGTGTTCCCTCTGCTGAGGTCTGGCAGGGTTTGCAGGTATGAAATACGTCTCCATGTCTCTTCCTCGCTGGGCTCCCACAGCAGCGAACAGCTACACCCAAGTCCATCCCTGGTTTCTTCAACCAGCCATATCCCTCTTTCTTCCGGTTCCACAGATGGCAAAACAGTGCCAGATGCCAGGGATGGGAGCCCTGCTAGCTTCCTTTCCCCTAAGCTCTCTCATGTCTACACGAAGCTTCTTCCTAAAATCTCACCTTTCTGTTGGCTATGGAACTCATTCTCCAAGTTCTCCAGACAAAAGACTCAGAAGCCACTGCCCCGGGGTATTCTGCATGGCTATCAATTGCCCAGCGCACTAGTCTTCTAAATTATTGCTCCCTTGAACTGAGAGAGGCTCCATCAAACTCCAGAACCCTGGCTTTCCCACTTCTGATTCGACTCCTTCTGTGTTTCATTTGGGTTCTCTGTGAGTTTGAGGCCAGCCTGGTCTACATAGTGAGTTCCTGGACAGCCAGAGTTACAACAGAGAAAGCCCTGTCTTGAAAAACAAAAAGAAAAGAAATAAAAAAAGGAGTATTTAAAATACACACACACACACACACACACACACACACACACACACTACAAAACAAATAACAAACAAACAGCAAAACCATATTAGGAAGTATGCAGCCCATAGGGAAATTAAAGATTGTTCCCTGTTTACAGTAATACGTTTTTATGAACTGAATCTCAGTCTCAAGTACACACAATAGGAGTAAGTTTTCAGAAGACCGAATGACAGAGAGAGGGCTGTACACATGGTTGGCACTAACAAAAAGGCAAATATGGATTCTAAGACTTTCGTCTTCTTTGATGGTCATGAATACACACTGAGATAACAGAAAGTACTAACTTAGCGTTAACATAAGATCCTGGCAGCTGAGAAGCTTTCCAGTCCCTGAACCCAGGGATACCTGTGACTGAGCTCAGGCAGTTTTCAGGGGTTCTCCTTGCAGCCCACTGGAGTTCCAGTTGTGCCTACCACGCTTCATTCCTAGACAGAGTGAAGGTATGGACAGAACTCTACCTTGAGTCCTGGCCTGGAAATAAAGCACCAGCACCGCCCTAGTTTCCCGACAGTTTTGGGAGTCTTCCTGAGCTGACATAGTCTTCCACAGTAGTTCAGAGGTGGAAGAGGGAAAGTATTAAGTGAAATCATTATCGCTCTTTCTGGCCCATCTTACAAACTATCTGAGTTCAAACATTCCAGCGCTTAGTGAAGGCATCCCCAAAGAAGCCTGAGGCTCAGACCTGTGCGCTGCCGACTGTGAAGCAGGTAGATCGGCTCTGGTCCAGGCGAACAAACTGCGGTTCAGGACCATTTCTGGGTGAAACACATTCTCATCCCAAGAAGTTCCTTCTTCCACCCCTGGCTGAATGGCATCCGTGTGAGCCCCTTCGGCATCCCGCGGCACCAGAGAGGCTGGGTCACAGCACTGGACAGGGGTGTGTGTGTGTGTGTGTGTGTGTGTGTGAGAGAGAGAGAGAGAGAGAGAGAGAGAGAGACAGAGAGAGAGAGAATTAGGAGAGGCCATGGCAGCCAGGGGGTGAGAGCTCTGCATCTGAGAGTCATGCTGTGCCTTTAATGAGTGTGTAAGATTGGGATAGCTTCAAGACAGTACCCGAATGAGTCCAGAACTTGAAGATCATTGTTAGAGCCTCCACACTGGCCTTTCTGCTTCCATTCACTACAAAGCCTCTTTCTGTTCCTCAAGCGGCTTCCCCCAAGTGATCTCAGTAAAATGCAAATCAAAACACCTTACTCTGGTGTTTAAAATTCAGCGACCTTCTGTTACCAATGCCATAAAATTACAGCTCCTTAGCATGACTTAGAGGGGCCTTCATTATTTAACTCTGACTACCAGTGTTACTCAAAATAAGCAATTATGCAAATATAGTCTTGTCTCTCTGGAAGGCCCTTGTAAATATAATCAAGCACTATTAATACTGCTCTGTGTTAAGGGGGCTGTTTGTCTGATTTTTGTCTTTTTTGAGGAATAGAATGTGCTCATCATCATAAATATTTTATAGTTATAATAACACAGAAGAGGGAGTCACTGAAAAATGAGCTCTGTTACATCTTAACACCTTGATACATTTCTGCCAGACGTCTTTTCTTTCTTAACAAATAGGTCATTGCAGATATGTTTGGGGCCCCTCTCTCATCTACAGAGGGAGATGTCCGCTGAATTTGTTGTTTATCATTTTATATTTTAGATGCATTTCTCCCATCTCCATAAACGTATGCGGTAATGTGCTGTACACTCTTGAGCTTTACACAAGTGGAATGATACGGCATGGATCTTGAAACTTGCTCACTTGCTCGTGGCTTTTGAGATTTTCCAGGTTGATGTACAGGGTTTCAATTCTTAAGCTATATTTAACATCTACCATGTGAGCATAGCCATTGTGCATTTATACCATCTCCCATCAGTGGATATTTGCAATTTTCCTTCATACAAACAGTGCTGCAGTAAACCTTTTGTGGACCTCTGTTGCACACATGTGGGAGGGCTCCCCTATGTTATAAACCCAGAGTAGAGTTGCTAATAGAACACGTGCACAGGTTAAACTTTCATATTTATTTTTCCCTAAAACTTAGCTATAAAAATGTTCTATAAAGTTTCCTCTGAAGATGATCTTGACCCTTCTAGCCAGGGAAAGCCTATGAGAAAATTTTGCTTAAGTATAAATATATAGCCACAATCAAGATGAGGTTCTTAGATAGAAACCTTATGAAGTTTGTAAGAGGACCCTATACATGATTTAGTATATATTTAATTATAACAATTTCAGTGTCTACTTCATAGAGTGTGTGTAGTAGTTAGCCACTGTGTGGGCTCAGCGAGGAATTGACGGAAACATTTTCACAGATGCAAACCCTGCCAGATCTCAGCAGAGGGAACCACTATCGAGGCCAGGGCCATAATGGACAGTGGAACCCCAACCATCTGAGTTCATGTGTTTTTATTGATCCAGAACTCCTCAGGTGTTCTACTGCTAGCACGGGCAGATCACTAGCAATCAAACATCCCCCACATAAATCCAACACCTGCAGACAATACAAAATGCCAAGACGTAGGCAGCTCCTCACCTAACAGTGCACACAATTGTTTTATGCGTAACTAAAAGTAAACTTCCACAGCAGGTGTGTATGTTTGATTCTTTAAGCAAGAGAGATATTATTACATAGTTGAGGTATCAGTCTTTAGCTCCTTCCCTCTGGGTAAGCTGGGTCGGGTGACTTTTAGAAGAGCGACCTCTCTTCCGAGACAGATGCTAGAAACCATTTCTGTTCATTGCTACAGTCCCTCAGTAAACATCGAATGGCTCCCACCCCACGGCTGGCATCATGCTGTGTGTACCAGTGAACACAGAAGAGAGCTGTTCCTCAAGACCTCACCTTCTAGCGGGCAAGTGGAACCTAAACCACACTATAATTATGGGAAGGAGTTGATGTCATGGACAGTAGTCATGGAAGACCTCATGCAAAGGTAATATCTAAATATTTACAGAAGGAAATCACGAGAGATTGTGTTTGTAATTCCACAAGAGATCAGCCCTCAAAGCGGAGGTAACAGTAAGTACAATGGCTTGGAAGTGGGAGGAGTGCTCTTGATTGTTCAAGGACTGGCCGTGAAGCGAGAGAAACTGAGGAAGAGCCAGCACAGGAGAGGGATTTGACCAGAAGGCAGCCGGGATCAAAGGCTTGGAACAAGTGCTGTGATTTTAAGAGCAGAGGTATTGAGGCTCATTCTGGATTTCTCTCCGGATGAGAGAGGCTTGTGGCTTGGACCTGGATCTTAGCAAAGTGGTTCTATGATGGGAGTTCTTGGAAGAGATTTGTTGGTAGGTTGTTCTGTTGTTTTGGGTGACTCCCTGTCTTTGTAAGGATGGGGAAGATCAGGAGAGGAGAGGTTGGGAGAGGAGGGGGTTGCTTCTCTTAGGAGGTGTGGAAGGCCGGGATTCTCATTAGGCTTATGATTAGACTCTTTAGTAGGTATTGAGAGAGATGAACTTGCAAATTATGCTCGAGATCCGGGCTAGAGGTACACATCTTACAGTTGTGGGCCCTTATTAAACACCTAAGATTGGCAAGATGTCCTAGGGAGTTAGTTTGAACAGGGCAAAGAAGAGGTCTGGGGGCTGAGTCTTGAAACTCTCTAACACCTGGAGTACAAGGAAAGGTGGGAGGGGAAACTACAAAAGAAACCAAAAAAGGGTTGATCCTTGAGACGGGTATTGAACCAAGAACCCCTAGTAGGCCAGCAGCCAGAGGAAGGGGACTTCCCAAAGGAGAAGGTGGTACATTTTGTTAAATGTCACTGTCCATTTCCATCTGGAAGGATTGAATATTGAGTTTGCTCCCACCCCGTTGGCTAGTCTTCATAGTGCCAGAAGTGCTATATTGGCTGCTTCGGAGGAAAGTTCATCAACAATCTCATTCCGCTGTAGACCATGCTGACCTGACAGGCAAGATCTACCTAGCAATCGAATAGTGGTGTGACTACACTGGGGTTAACCAACCATTTAGTGACCGTTAGAGGAAACACATATCTGGGACTAGAAACCTAGTCTAAAGCCTATGTCACAAGCCCAAGGGGAGCATGCCACTGTTGTTGCCTTAGATAGATATGCTGTCAAACTTCCCTTCAAATGTTTATATTTAAACCCATAGAGTAGTTCTGTCCACAGCCTGGGGCACAGAAGCCCCTTTTGACAGAGGACAATGGTTAATCCAGAGACTCATGTCTGGTCAGAGTGTGGCGAATAAAGGATTGCCGAGCATCAAAGCATAAACAGAGCATTTATATCACCATACTTCCCCTCAAATGTGTGGCCCAAGGGAACTTACTGACCTTAGAAAAAGGTCAGTAAGTATTTAAGGATTAGAGGATGGGGAAGAGATCCGAGAGTTGTGGCCATATAGATAAACATAGCCCACTGCAATGGCAAACACACAACAAACATGGGGACCTTCAACTTTCTCTCTCTCCTGGGGAGCCACTGACAATTAATGGTTGCTGAGTGTGTGTGTGTGTGTGTGTGTGTGTGTGTGTGTGTGTGTGTGTTTGTGTATGAATACTTGTGTGTGCATATGCCTGTTTGCATGTGTGTCTCTGTATGTGTCTGTGTGATTATGATTGTATGTGTGTTTTTGTGTCTGTGTACATGTCTGCTACATGTGTATGTGTCTGTGTGTGTCTATGTGTACATCTGTGTGTGCATGTGTGTGTATGTGTGTCTGTTTTTGTGTATGTATCTCTTTGTGTGTCTTTGTGTTTATGGCTCTGTGTGTGTGTGTATGTGTGTGTGTATGTGTGTGTGTGTGTGTCTATCTGTGGGTAGGTGGGCTGTATGTGTATGTGTGTACATGTGTGTGTCTGTTTGCGTCTTTGTGTTTGTGTGTGTGTGTGTGTTATTTTCTTTAATGTTGTAACTACTAGGGACTTGCTGGGAATAAGAAAGGGTTTGTAGGGAAAAGAAGGGCAGTAACAGACATAACAGGGTAAATATATTCACAATACATTGCATGTTTGAATGGGACTGTCAAAAATTTTTGCAAAAGGAATTGAATTTGGCAACAGAAAGATTATTTGTGACCTTGGCATAAACTATTTTCGTGTACTGGTGGAGTCAATGGTCTGTTTTGTAGGTTCATGGAAAAAATGTGCAGAGTCAGAGACAAAGAAAATAGACGAGAGACTATTGTATGGAGCGGAAAGCAACTTAGGAAGCACTGGCCTGTGCCGCAGTGTGACTGTCTGCAAAATGCCCCTGAGCGGCTGGTGTTTGCGATTCTAACGGTCAGACCAGTCACTTCATCCTGGCAGGTGGGCGTATCTCCTGACTCGTCCGTGTGCTAAATGCACACTCATACTTCCAGGCACACGTAAGCTTCTTCCTCTGCGCATGAATTCCTTCCGGCCTTTCAGACAGACTAAAAGCATTCCAAGCTTACGTATGGTTTTAGTTAAAAAAAAAAAAAATACAAAAAACACATCCTAATGTTTAATTTATCAGCCACTAAGCAGTGACTTCATGACAAGTGTTGAGTCTTTCTGAGGTGGTCAGTGACCCTCAGCTAATGCTTAGTTAATGTTGGCCAAACTAATTAGTTATTATACATATGTATGTATATTACTTTATGTGTTTGAGTGTCTTACGTACATGGAAGTCTGTGTGTATCTCTAGAGGCCAGAAGAGCATAGCAGACAGGCACCTGAAACTGGAGTCACGGATGGTTGTGACCTGTCCTGTAGGTACCGGGAAGCAAACACGGGTCCTCTGTGAGAGCTGCTCACGCTCTCAACCACCGAGTCATCTCTTCAGTCTGTAATCAGTTATAGCAAGAAAAAAGTTTTCATGCAATCTATTTGGATCATGATATTTGATCTCCCTCAACTCCTTCCAGGCCCTCCCCACCTCTCTTCTTCCCTAACTTAAGACTCTTTTTTCTCTTTCATTCGAATAAAAATCAAAGCAAGCAAGCAAGCAAGCAAGCAAAGAAACAAACAAAAACCTAATAAGGCAAAAAATTACCAAACCGAAACAAAACGTTAAAAAGAAAAAGTGTCTGCGTTGTGCTGTCCAGCTACTCCTGGGCACGGGGCCTGTCCTGCAGTGTGGTTGGTGTATCCGGTGCAACTCCACTGGGGAAAACTCATTTTCCCCTCTCCCAGCGGGTATCAAGTGCAGACTAGTTAGGGTGGGTCTTTGTTCAGTTACCTTAAAACACATTCTTCCCTTCCAGTTCTGAAGGGACAGCAGTGGGCCCCACCCTTTGCAGGGGAAGAAGAATCAACATTATCCCCATGTGAGCCCCAGACAGGATTTCTGTGGTGTGGAAGGCAGTGCTGTCTCTCGTTCCTTTTCATCCCATAGGCGCTTCCCGTTGAAGTCAGAGGCAGCCTTGCTGACTTGCACACCCACGGGGCCTGGCCAGAGTTGTCAGTGTGCTCCATTGTGTTGATTTGTTGTGGCTCTGAGTTGGGTCAGCCTGCAGTGTGCCTTCTATGCACCATTAGTCTCAGCTGAGGACTCCGTTAGTTTTCCACTCAGGCGACAACATTTTCCTACTGTGCCTTCACCAAGCTCCGACATCGTTTCATTCCCAGTATCCTCTCAGTTACATCTAAAACGGCATTCATTGCATTTTGCAGGCTTTTTGAGATGAAAAGTTGTTTATTTTTACGTTTAGCTCACTTTTTCTTTTTTTCTGATTTTTTTTTCTTTATGACATAAAGACCCTGAGTATTTCGTTTGGTCTGTTATCTGACTGAGGGGACGGTCACATTCTGTACGTACTCTCGCGGCTGATTCTTGGCTTTCCACTATTAGTTAGCAAACTCATTTTCTGGTGGCCAGAACGAGGTTAGAATAAGTGTGCCCATCTAGGTATCCAGCAAGCCCGAGGTATTCAGAGTGGCAACAGGAGACCAATTCTATTCTGGTAAGCTCCATTAATAGGAAAACATAGATCAAATCTTATGGCCTTAGTCAGCAAGTCTCAGCTTATAAGAATCTAAGCTGAGCCACAGTTGTACTTCGGAGGTTTCACTCGGAGTAGCAGCTTCGTCTTGCTCAAGGGTCAGAAAATCGAATCTGTATTCTGTGAGTCAGGCTTGTGTTGGAGAGGGCCACCTTCACCGGGCTGTCTGGAAGGCCGGTGAGTCTCGGGAACATGGTGGATTTTGATGCACAGCCACGAGTTCCATGGGGCATTAATTCTGCTTCGTTGCTTGCCCATTTGAACTGAAAAAGTGCTGGTGAATACATTATCCTCTGAGACAATCAGGTGCCATGTTCGCTCACTGCCGTTTCAAGGTCAGTGATCTACTCTGCTAGTGTCATTTTGGTACCTGGAGCGCATGCGGAGTGCGCTGCTATTGTTTCTGTTTGCGGTTCGCCTTCACAACGCCACGGCTCACGCCCTTTAGGAAATTAGCATTGCTTTTTATGTGTGAAGGGTCAGTGTGTGCAACTACACAGTTACACGTTTACAGAGAAATATGGACACTCTATCTCAGTGATGCCCTGGGTCTCCTTATGCTGAGTAACACACAATGATCCCTGCAAATTCATTTTTGTGCAAGAAACTACTTTCAGTTAAAAGATCTTATAGTGCTATGCATAGTTGCTCTGGGGCCCCAGGGAACTCTGCTCTCCTTCATGTGGTTGTCCTCAGGACATTTGTGAGGATGTCACAGCCTCCACTCATAAAGGGAGTTGGTCAAAGAGTTCTTTTTGCTTTTATAGGGCATCTCCCTTTTAGTGATAAGTGCTAGCTCTTGGTAAATCTATTGTATTTCCTTCTATGCTTTTTATAGTAAAGGGTATTCTGTTATAGATACTATCAGTAAGTGAGCTAGAATGTAAATGATAAAGGGTTGAATTTTTCTATCCAGTAAAAATGGAAAATGCATGTCAGTCATTGCTAAAAGGGGGCATCGGTGTGTGTGGCTGAAGCTGGAGGCTATGATAATTCAGGTGTTCTGTGAGAAGCATGTAAATCACCTTGGTAGGAGATCTTCTGATCTGAACCTTATGTATGTAGGAATCACGTGGATATTCTATTGAGAATAATGGTATGTCAATAAGAGTCCAGGCTTACTGGATTTTGCTAATCATCTTTCCAAATTCCCAAGTCGTGTGATAAAATTTTAATTAACTCAGTGATTCAACCTTACTCATAGACTGTCATCGTATTAGCCTTGATGCCAATCACCGGTTGACTAGCCTTTTAAGGGCTGTACAATGGCACGGGAATGGCCATATTGACAAAGTAATTTCACACCATGTCTATTTCACAAAACCACAATAGTTGATTCTCCTCTAGGGCCTACAACCTCTCTCCAACTACTGTTCTTGGTTGGTTTACAGTACTAGGCACAAATTTTTTCCTGTGGAGCAGGCTTCAAATACAATTACAATAGTTGGTTTCCCCATAACAGTTATGCCATTAGTACACCAATGGGCATATCTTGCATTACAGGATGGTACTGTAGTCAGTAGATCCAGTGCTGGGTAAGAACATTGATATCTTCTCCCTCCCCTCAGCTTGCATTGCATCTTCTGACACTGAAATATAGCCAGTGGGAAGAAAGTTTCCATGTCAGTTCCGATTGTCTGTTCTGCAGACAAAGCACATTGTGTTTTCAGCAGCAAGATCCTGCTACCTAGTTATGATGGACAACCAAGAGCAATGGTAATTACCTGTGTTGTTTTAGAGGCTCCTGGGAACTCCCTGATCAATAATTCATAGGGAGAAAACTTATGCCTGTATACCTAGAGTTCTTAAGATTTTTGTTGAATAACCCATGTCTTCTGGTATAGAGGAATGTTTGGAAGAAGTTTTTATTATTTTGATTTCTTTTCAAAACTCAAAATGGTGTTTGCATTAGGTTTGTGTTCCCACCCCAGCTGTGGTATAGTTGTTTACGAGTTGGATTTGGAGTGTTTGATGCAGGTGGCTATAATTTGGTTAGGTGCAGTCGTTCTGGCACCTGTAGCTTGGTTTTGGGATTGTGTGCTGCATGGGTTTGTGGGAACTTGTGGCTTAGGGTATAAAAAGTTTTAAGCCCAAGAGTCAGGGTGGATGTTGGTTGGTGGTTCGTTGGGTTGCTGTCGTTAGTATGATAATTCCTAAAAGAACAAAGCTTGGAGAGATGAGTTTATAGACTGTGAGCTGAGATGCTAGTCTGACTCACTGTCAGCTAGTCCTCTTCAAGCTTAGGACAGCCTAAAAAGAGGCTGTGAAGATTTCTACCTTTCTCTCTTTCTATATCAAGGCTGCTTGCAAAAGCAGTGAAGATTTCTTTCTGTCCTTCCTTTCTCTTTCCCTAAATAGTGGGATTGTGATGTGCTGCTACATTCTGGAGAAGTATTATCTACCCATGTGAGTCACCTCTGTCTAATCCCCTTTCAAACCTGTGTGTGTGTGTGTGTGTGTGTGTGTGTGTGTGTGTGTATGTATGTATGTATTTAACTGGCTTACAAAATAATGGGTTTTCATGTTTCTTCATAACTTTTGCTTAACCCACTCCCTGTCTTCTCCTCTACATATATCCCCTCACTCCAACCCCTGCTTAAATCTTTTTCCTCTGCAGTACATCCCACCTTTGCATTGTTTATGTTTTACTATCTCCTCTCCTGCTGAGCACTTAAGGCCTCTCCCCTCCTCCCTCTCATGAGCCCTTTCTGGCTTCCTGATGTCTACAGAAACTCCAAGTTCAAGTTAAATATACAAGTCTGAATCTAGGATCTACATGTGAGAGGGAAACATATGGTTTTCATCTTTCAGGGACCATGTTATCTCACTTAATATAATACTTTCTAGTTCTATTTATTTTCCTGAAGATTTTATAATGACATTCTTTTGTACAACTGAATAAGATTCCATTGTGTACACGTATCACATTTTCATGACCCACTCATCAGTTGGTAGATATCTAGGCTTATCCATTTTCTGTTGGGAATAGAGCAGCATAAGCATAAATGTGAAATATCACTGTAGGAGGATATGGAGTCCTTTAGAATTTATCTATCTATCTATCTATCTATCTATCTATCTATCTATCTATTTATTGAGGCTAGTCCTGGCTAGTTTTATATCAACTTGACACAAACTAGAGTTATCTGAAAGGAGGAAGAAAATGCTTCCACAAGATCTAGATGTAGGGTTTTTTTTATTAATTAGTGAATTATAGGGGAGAGTCAGCCCATTGTGGATGGTGTTATCCCTGGGGTGGTCCTGTGTTCTGTAAGAAAGCAGGCTGAGCAAGCCATGGGAAGCAAACAAGCCAGTAAGCAGCACCACTCCAGGGCCTTTGCCTCAGCTCCATTCCTGCCATGTTTGAGTTCCTGTCCTGACTTCCTTCAGTGATGAAGGAACCCTAACTAGGACGGACAGCATCTTACTAGGTTCTAGGTCCAACAATAGTACCAGTTATGCATTTCATCTAAGCACAAGATACAGAAAATGCTTCAGCATACTTACGTGGTGAATTGCTGACATGGCTATGCGGAGTTGAAAGGTGACCTCTGGTTCTAGCAGGCTTCGCATGGCACTGTATTTGTTGAGAATCACAAGTCCCATTGACTTTTTTCATAACCTTCTACGACCCTGCCACATCTCTTCTCCTCTTCATCTTTCCCTGAACATTCTATCTAGATATTTGATTTTAGTTGGAGCTATTGTGAATGGGGTTTTGCTCTCGGCAGATTTGTTATTAATATACAGAAAAGCTACTGAATTTCTTGTTCATTTTGTGTCATTTTCTTTTCCTGGAAGTGTTTATTATGTAAAAGTTTTCTGGTGGTATCTTTAGAGATTTTTAAATGTAGGATATCATTTGCATATATGGATGCTTTGAGCTTTCTCTCTATCCGAAGTTTTTCTTGTCCCTTGTTCTAAGACTTCGAGCACCATATTTTCTGAGAGGTGGAAGTGAGTACTATAACAGGGCCCTGGATCTAAGTAGGCCCTGAGACCTTAGCACAACTGACTCCATGATGGAAGTGCCATTCAGGTTGTAAGACTCAATACGGAGACAGCACCACCTGTCAAAATAAAACAAAGACCCAATCCATCAAAGGCCGTACAGTTCTGGGAAAGTCTCAAAATGTACCAACCTTGTTGTTTAGCTTATGTAGTTCTGCTAATGTAGTTATGTAACTATTCTTGTTAACTGAAGTATGTCAACCCAGAACATGGGTTTTTAAACCCATGTCCAAGCAATCTCTTCTGATGAATACACTACAATAGCACTGTTGTCATACTATTGATTTCAGAGGAAATGCTTCCATTTTCCCATGAGTATTGACTCTGTAGACGCGTTTGTCATTGAGGTATGTTTCTTAGTGACAACAGATTGTAGATTCTGATTTTTTAATCTGGTTAACTAGCATGGTGTATTTATTGATAAATTGAAGCTATTTCCATTTAAAGTTATTATTTAGAGATGATTAATAATTCCTGTGATTTCACTGTTTTTTTTCTGGTTGATTGGACCAACATTCTTACTCCTCCCCTCTTAGTATCAAGGGTCTTCTGGTTTCCTGTGCTCATCCTCTAGCCATCCATTTATCTCATGGAATTTATTCTCCGCGTGCATTCACGACTAAGAATGCTTTTCTTCTTATTCTTATATATTCTTATATAGTTTCCTTTATACAGGAGGGAAAAAGGACAGAAACATGGGACGGAAAAAGAAATGGGGTGAGGGGAGTAAAAGAGAAAAAAAAAAAAGAAAAAGATTGCTTAATAGTGGGAAAATACATGAATGAAATTAGGTGATTGTACCGAGGGTAATACAAATAAATCCAAAAAATGTTTTAATGTAATAAAGTGAAAATTCTATTCAAAGTGTAATTAAAAAATACAACACAGGACAGAGGGAAGCAACAACCTAAAGATGAAGCATGGAGCAGCTTTCTTTTGGGTCCTTGACACTTGGAGGGTCCCAGTTGTGTGCACACACAGAAGGTGGGTGCTCTGTTGAACTTGTGGACTCCTCTCCCTTTATTCTGGCTTGTTTTGGTGCTGAGCCTGTGTGGCACAAGTGTACAACATTACCAGAGCCACCTTCACATTTGTAGCTCCCTTTCTTTGCATATACCAAGATCCTCTGCCAGCTACACTTCGCTTTGCAGTCCGTAGTAGAGATGTTACAGGTCGTAACCATGTAGTGGCTGATGCTCTAACTGGGAGGTGTCTCGTGGGTGCCCAAAGTGGGAGAACCAGCCATAACGTAATCTGTACTGGCAGAGGACCTGTCTACACTTTCCCAACCCTCTAAGCCACTGATCTCCGTGCTTGGGGGGCACAGTTGTCAGTGGAGAGTATTCTGCCAGAGTTTCTGAGTTTCCAGACTCTATAGTAGTAACTAGCACCGTGGCGTTTCCAGGGGAACTTGACTGGCTTGCCCACCACAGGCTGAGCACTATCAAACTCCAGAGTTAGTCTGAAATAACGAGATCTGTTGTCAGCAGGCACTCAGGGAAAGCCTGTCTTTCCTGGAGCCCTTTCCTGACTGAGCGGAGTCTCCTGCCAACTGCACTTCTTAACGTGTCAGCCTTTGACCCTCTTGTTCTTCACAACTGCCTCCGAGAGCTGTCTCTGACCAGAGGGCTGTGGTGGTTTAAATTCAGGCTTACTGACTTTTGGTTGTTCCCCGTTCTCAGATCTCAGGGTATTCAGTTATTTTCAAGTCTTTCTTTATATTTATTAAGTGTATATAATAACGTGTTACATAAGGGCATTTTCCACATAAGTATGCGTTGTATGTTGGCAATTATTTCCCCATATCTGTTTTCTTCCCTCGTTTTGCTCCTCCTCCTTCTGTTACTTCTCCTTTATTCCACTAAAAAATTCTGCTTCTACATTCGTGTCATATGCACACATATAATTTTGCATGTTGACATAAAGTCTAAGACACGTGTGAGGAAAAACAAATTATATTTGCCTTTCTGAGACTGGCTTTATTCACTAAATTGACATCATTTCCAGGTGCCTCCATGTTTCTGCGAAGGATCTCGCTTTACCTTTATGGCAGAAAACAACCAATTGTGTATTTGTATCATCTTTTCTTTGTCTATTCCTCTTTTGAGCACCATGGTTGGTGCCATCCTTAGCTATTTGGTACGGTGCTGCAGTAAACATTAATATGAAAGATGTCTGTGGTGTTCTGACTTGGAGCCCTCCGAGTAAATATCCAAGAACAGTACGCCTAGGTCCATTTTGTTGAGGAATCTCCATACTGACTCCCACAGGGACTGGGCTAGCTTATATTCCCACCTGCAGTGTGTGGGGTTCAGTTCTGCCCACACATTCTCTATCATTTGATATTTGTTTATTCGATGCCTGACATCCTGAGTGAGGTGACATGGAATCTCAATGCAGTTTTCTCTTTCTTTCATGTTACTTTATGTGAGTGGATATTTTGCCCACATGTATGTGTGTGCACCCCATGTGTGCAGTACCCGTGAAGATCAGAAAAGGGCATCAGATCACCTGGTACTGTAGTTAAGATAGTTGTGAGTCACCCCGTGGGTGCTGGGAATAGAACCTAGGTTCCCTGGAAGAGCAGCCACATCTCTAGCCCCTCAATATAGTTTTGATTTGCAAATCTCTGATGGCTACTGAATGAACATTTTCTTTTTTCCCACGTATACTGGGCATTCTTTTCTATTTTTTTTTTTTTTTTTTGAGAACTGGCTATTTAATTCCTTAACACATTGAGTAGGCTGTTTGATCTATTGTTTAGTTCCGTTAGTTCTTTCTGTATGCTAAATGTTAATCCTATGTCAGGAAAGTGGTTAAAAAATGTCTCCTGTTCTTTAGGCTGCCTTTTCACTAGATTGACTGTTTAATTTACAGCACAGAAACCTTTATATTTCATTCAGTTGAGGGCTTGCTTACAGTTTCAGAGTGTAAACCCACGACTATGATGACAGGGAGCATGGCAGCAGACAGGCAGGGAAGGTGCTGGAGAACTTACATCTGTCTCACAAGCATGAGGCAGAAAGAGAGGGAACCAACTGGAATGGCATGGGCTTTTGAAACTTCAAAGCCCACTCCCAGTGACACACCTCCTCCGACAACACCACGCCTCCTACTCCTTCCCAAACAGTTCCTCTAACTGGGGACCAGACATTCAAACATATAAGCCTGTGGGGGTCATTCTCACTCAAACTACCACAAATAATTCCAGTTTCAGGTCTTACATTAAGTTCTTTCATGCATTTATAGTCAGTTTTTGTGCAGGGTCAGGGACTAATTATACTCTTCTTCACATGGATATTCAGTACATTTGTTAGAGAGAGCAACTTTTCTCCAACATATGTTTCTGGCATCTTTGTAAAAAAAAAATAGATTGCTGTAGATGCATGTGTTTGTATTTGGGTCCTGTGTTCTATTCTAGTGATCTCCATGTTTGTTTTTGTGCCAGTATCATGCTCTTTCTGTTCCTCTGACTTTCCTGTGATGAATTATAACTTCAATTTTGAGCAAAAATGAACCATTTCCACCAGAGTTGCATTTTGTCAGTATATTTTAACTCAGCAACAAAAGGAAATGAAACTAGAAAAGAAATTTGTAACAAGGAAGTAGACTCATTGCAATGTTGGATCTTCTTATGTGGGTTTTATGCCCTGGATGAGGAATGTGGAAACATTTACTAAATTGTGTTGGAAAACCCACCGAATACTGGAAGCAGGAATTAATGGGCCATTTTGGTGGAAATGAATTAAGAATGCTAAAGAAATGTGGATAGGTGAGATCCTGCTCATGGGGTTTAGAGAGGTACAGAGACTTTATTAGGAAGAGAGGCCATTTATGTGACACCTTGGTTAAGCATCTGTTTGTACTGATGATGCTGAAGCTAAAGGAAACAACTTGATTGTCAAAGGAGTTGGCGCCACTGAAGTGAGACTTCCTGTGCTTCTTAGGATAGTAAGAAGGCATTTCCTCCAGAGCAGCACACAGAAGCCAACACAACTTCCCATTATGAAAATACAGTAGTAAAAATTAGTCACCTTTTATACGTCAATCATTTTGGGAAGTAAAGGAATAGTGATATTACAATGTGCACTAACATATTAGTTACTATGGGTGAGCACAGAAAAGAAGAAAGCAGAATAAGACCAGAGATTCATGACTTGATAGAGAAAAAATAGGAGGGAAAAGTGAATGGGAGTTTTACTGGTAGTCAGCGTCTCAGCTGCTTGTATCCTGGAACATTTATTGGAGTCAACAAATAAGTGAATCTTGTTTTGGATCCGTTCTGCTATTCTGTTTTGGTTACTTTTCATTGATATGATAAAATACCAGGAGTAAGCCAACTTAGAGAAGGAAGGGTTTGTTCTGGTTGTGTGATTCCAGAGGGAGAAGAGTCCCTTGTGGCAGGGCAGCATGGCAAAAATATGGTAGAAATGTTGGCTGAAGCAGCAGCAGAGAGCTCACATCTCAAACCACAAATAGGAAGTAGGGAGAGATAGCTTGAAATGGCGCAAGTCTTTTGAAACCTCAAAGCCCACTCTCAGTTACATACTTGCTCTAGCAAGGCCACACCTCCTAATCCTCCCCAAACACCCACCAACTTGGGACCAAGTATTCAAATGCCGGAGACTTATGGGAAGACGAACATCTCATTCAAACAATTAGGTCTGTTTCTTTTGAATGGGGAATTTAGACCATTAATAGGTATTATTGAAAGGTATTGTAAATTCCTGACACTTTGTCCATCTTGTAGTGTTTTGTGGTTTCTTGTTCTTGGCCTCCTATCCAAAGAGTTTAAAATAAGGGCTCACACGAACTTGCAAAAGTAGCAAGTTAACTCTTGCAACATGAGCAACATGAGAGTGCAGATTAGACTGACACTGAATGAAGATATTCAAAGGACCCAGTTATGGTTTGGGGCTTCCTTTGATGGAATTCAAAAGGAGGAGTTTTGCTACTAAGGGGCATCTAATGGGCTGTTCTTTATTTTCATTGATAGGTTAGGTCACACAATTGCTTTTCTTCTGCCTTTCTCCTTCCCACAATAAATCATATACATGCCTAACTGCACAGCAACGGAAGATGACAAATAGAGGTTCTCCTTAAAAGTTTGACTACAGTTTTGCCTTAGTGCACTTGCATCCCAAAACAGTTCAGGCTGGACCAGCCTTTCCATCCTTTGTGCCCTGATACATTGCAAATATGTTTGAATAGAAAGTGTTGAAGTTTATCATTGATGGAGGAGGAGAAGCTTATTTCATTGTTCAGAGAGGGGTGCGCGTGTAGGCCAATGTGGTTGGGCATCCAAGACTTGAGATTTAGAATCGCTTTTTCTTTTTCTCTTTTTGATATTATTAGAATACCACTGGCTTTTGTTTGGTTAGTTCTACCATGATAGTTTCTCCATGCTTATTCTTTTTTTGTTTGCTCCTGCTCTAATACAAATGGACGTGCATGCGTGTGTGTGTGTGGTGTGTGTGCGTGTGTGTGTGAGGTTTCACATCCACTCAGAGCTTTGAGTGTGCTAGGCAAGCATTCTACCACTGAGTTACATTCTTAATAGCAATGCCTTCTTCATTGTATTCTGTCTTTTGTATACAGAATAAAGATGTGTTTTTTAAAAAATAGCAATTTGAAGATGTTATAGTAATGTTTAATCCATTTACTTCTAGTTCTAGTCCCCATATTTTCATTTACACTGCTTTATTTATGGCATTTTCTATGCATTGCTTTTCCTGTTTTGTTTTTCTAATATTTTGATTTTATGTGTTTTGAATATATTGCTTTTTATTTTTTCTTGCTTTTTCCCCTCCCACATTTTATGGAATTGCTCATGCTGTTTCCATTATATTTGAAGTGATTATAGTAGTTAAGTCAACATCTCAATGTCCTCCCCACCTATGAAAGTTCTTCTTAGTGCATTTTAGCTTCGGTCAATCACGTCATCTCGTATCTAAGTTTTCTCTAGTATTTTGGCTCTGTCACATTTAAACTCTATATATTCTATATTATTTGTACAGATATATTTTAAAATTATCATCATCATTACCAGCATCTGTGACCACTCTGCTTCCTAACCTCTCAAGATTACTATTTTTTAAAACTCAACTTTATCCTCTGAAGTGTTTCTAATCAAAGTTCCTCTAGTGGAAATCTGATGGCTTACTTTTTTTAATGATTGTTTATTTGAAAAAAAAAAACTTTGTATTTAGTTTATGAATGGATTTTTATTCTCTGTATCATTCTGGACAGGGAGTTGTTTTCCCCCAGCATATTGGAACTATTCTATCTCTCACAGGACCACCACTTTGGCTACTGAAAGGTTGGCTGTCAGCAGAGTTATCATTTCTTTGAGGGTCAGCTGTCAATTCTTTTTCTGAGTTTCAAAGATCTTTTTCTGGCTTCTGCCGTCAATGCTTCATCTTACTGAGCAAGTGTTATGTAAGTCTCCAGGGTCTGCTTTCCAACAAGTATGGGTGACTCTCAGGTATTACGTATGACTTCTCCTTTACACTGTCTTTTTGAAAGGAATGTTGAATATGAATAAAAACATAAGCGATACTTTATATTCTACTTTTCTCCTTAATGAACTCTTCAGTGTTCAATGTTCAGCGTTCAGTAATTCTCTCTCCAGCTGCATCCAATTTCCTCTTGGCCAGCTGTGCTGAATTTTTCATTTGAGTGTTTATAGTGATAAATTTTTATCACCTGATGTGCTAATATCTAAATCTTCCACTTTTTGTCCAATTTTTTTCACCTAAATTTTGTCCAACATTTTGAGTCTGCTGGATTTTAAACTCTACAAATTAGGTATTGCTTTATAAAGATACATTTTAAATTTGTGACTCTGGCTCTCATTTATTTCTGTATTTTGGAATTTAACTTTAAGTCTATGTGCAGTACGTAATTTTACCTGTGTAAATCTTACGTGGCTTTGGTTGGCAATGTGGTTTTGCTTCTTTTGGGCAGCCCGAGGGTGTTAGTGGCCTGGGGCCACTTTAGTTTCTCATTTTGGGTATCTGAAACCATAAAATATTTTTATTAATTCTTAAACTAATGCATAGGTTGGCTGTGTTATAAATTCTTAATAATATCTGTCTCCCACTTGATAAACTTCTATGAATATTATATTTTGTAACCCGAGCTGGATATTCCTCAGAATATTTTAAGTATTACCTTGCATTTAAATTCATCTTTATTAACAAAGTTACTTTTTAATAAGATTTTTAGCACTTAGTTTTATAACAGTTACTGGAAAAACAGTCACTCTCTCATTCCCAGTGAAAGGTAATAGACTCACATACTTCAGTGATATTCTGAAACAACACAATAGAATGCTTGCAACTTAATAGTGAATGAAACTGTACCATACTTGGACTTGCTTTAACTCCACAAACTGTGGAAATACACAAAGCCAAATTTTCATTATTCCTCAACACCAAAAGTACAGTTAGAAACTCAGACTTCTATTTGTCTCTGCTGTGTTATGTGATCAGAATAAAATGACTTATTGTAATTCTAAATTGTTCCACCACTTCATTTTTTTTTCTCATGCTCTCTGTGACGAATGTGCATTGTTTATGTTTCTTTAACTCTTTTCTTCCTTTTTGGGGTGATCCTCAGCACTCGTCCACAACTGTGGTGGCAATTGTTAATTATAGTGCATATGGCTCCTGTAGGGAGGATGGGTTATAGGTCAAAGGTTTTGTGGCTGGGGTGGTTTCCAAGTCCATTCACTGAGAGCCTTGCCAACTACAGGAGATTGCCTGTTCAGGTCCCCCCTACCCCCATTGCTAGAGGTTCTCTCCAAGTTCTTCATTGTGGGCTCCAGTGAGTTTCCACTGACCTTCCTCTCCAGATCCTTGCCTCAACATCCCCCAGTTCCAGCTGTCCCTCCGTACACTCCCTCCATCCATCCCTCTCCCCACACCCGCCTTCCCTCCTCCCATTCCCATCCTTCCCCAGCCCACCAGCACTGTCTGTTCTACTCTCCCCCCCCACACACCTGGGAGAACCCCCTCATCACAACCAGTCCCCTCCTTGTTGTTCAGTCTCTCTGTGGCCTTTGTCCTTTGCTTAACAGTTAATAGCCACTTATAAGTGAGTACATGCCTAGTTTGCTTTTCTGGGATTGGGTTACCTCACTCAGAATGATTTTTTTCTAGTTCCATTCATGTGCCTGAAAAATTCATGTAGTCATTTTTTTTTAATAGCTGAGTAGTACTCCATTGTGTAAATGTGCCACAATTTCTTTATCCATCCTTCAGTTGAGGGGCATCTAGGTTGTTTCCAATTTCTGGCTATTATGAACAAAGCTGCTATGAATATAGTTGAGCAAGTATCCTTGTGGTAGAATGGAATGTCCTTGGGGTATCCAGTCTCCTTCAGAGAAGCTTCTGCCAATAACAGATGGGAACAGATGCAAAGGCCCAGAGCCAAACATCATGCAGAGCTCTGGAAAACTCACAGAAGAGGGGGAAGAAGCATTTCAAGGGTCAGAGGTTTCAGGGACATCAGGAGAGCAGGTCCCATGGAGTCAATGGACCAGAACTCTTGAGGTTCCTCAGACCCTGAAGCGGAAGACAGGGAACCTTTAGGGTCTCCTAGATTTGTTATGTGGTTGTCTGGCTTGGTGTTCTTGCAGAGAACTGCAGGCAGGAGTATTTGTGGGGGTTCTCTGATGCTTTAGCCTGCCCTTGGAATCCATTTCCTCCAGCTGGGTTGCCTGGTCCATCCTTGATGTGGGGACTGGTGCTTGGTCCTGTCCCATTTGTTGTGCCCAGTTTGAGCGGTGACCCTGGGAGGACTGCTTTCTTTTATGGGGAGAATGTAGATGGGAGGTACAGGGATAAATGGGTAGGAGGAGAAGGATATATAATAGGAGGAGAGGGAGGATGGGGGGGAGCTGGGAGGAATGGAGGGAGGATAGGAGGGGTGTTGATATGTATTATAGGAAAAAATAAAAATAAATTTAAAAAATTATAGTGCATATGACCTATGCCTGGATGAGCTCATGGGTCCCCCTCTTTTGTTCCCTGGACACAGTTCAAGGGCAGATAATCTGGGGAAACCTCATAGGATAAGTTGTGTGAGCTCTGGGGAGAGAGGTTCTGCCTCTCATTTTTTGGGTTACAGACCTCACAGGGGCAACTTGTGGTTGTCACTGGAGTGGACGGACCTGAAAAGCAAACAAGAACACAGAGAAAGCAAGATGTGCAAGCAGTCAGGTTGGCAGCAGCATCCGAGGCTTAGAGCATCCACGAAGTACCTGTGGAGAATATTAGAGGGTTTTTTTTTTTAATTTTAAATTTTAAATTTTATTTTGAGACAGGGTTTCTCTGTTGTAACTCTGGCTGTCCTGGAACTCACTCTGGAGACCAGGCTGGCCTCGGACTCGCAGAGATCCACCTGCTTCTGCCTCCCGAGTGCTGGGATTCAAGGTGTGAGCCGTCACTGCCTGGCATCTGTTATACTTTTAAATAGTTTTGCTAGACTGTAGCCAATCGTAACGCGTTTAAAGAAAATATTAGTCAAAGATGGAATGATGAAATATACCTGCTATTTAAAAGATGGCGGAGTAACTTCAATCTTCAAAGATAAAGCTAATGCAGGGCAGGCTTGCAATTTATGGAGTAACAATCGATGAGGTGACACAGGGCCTTCATCAAGTTGTGAAGAGTGTGACACAACTTGAAACTCGAGTGAGGCACTGTTAGGCAAACCAAGTGTCTGCAGAAGCTGTGCGGGGCTCAGGAAGTATAGCGACTGTAATGCATCCAAGCTATTTGAATGAATTCATCAATGACGAAGACTGCAGAGGAAGCTCAGATACGAATACGAATGTGGGAGCGCTAGACACTGCATGGCGCCGCAGCGTGGTCCAGGAGCCGGGGATGCAGCAGCATCCTGGACTGTACAGTTGGAAAGTTCTGTGCTTGATGTTGACATGAGGGAATCAAACACTATTTTGGAACAGATACCAAGAAAATTCTTAAGGTGTTGAGTTTGGAGCTA
Organism: Cricetomys ansorgei; assembly: GCA_026225945.1. Classification (NCBI taxonomy): domain Eukaryota; kingdom Metazoa; phylum Chordata; class Mammalia; order Rodentia; family Nesomyidae; genus Cricetomys; species Cricetomys ansorgei. Next base: position 12,010,804 of record JAMJFZ010001815.1, read on the forward strand.
ATAAAAAAATCTTTAGCAGGGGTATGGCCTATAAAAGGAAGTACCAAATTTCTGAATAAAAAGGCAAGAAGAGGCAGTAGACACTGAAGTAGTCTACTGAAGTAGACACTTTGAGTAACAGGTCCTCGTGTCTGTGGAGGAGTTGAGAGCATGCGCTTGTTAAAAGGTAACTCTCCAGACTGAAAGTAGAAATTCAATGCTAGCTAGAGCTGAATGTTTAATTCTCTCATAAGAAGAAAAAGATGGTATTACTTATAAATATGCTTTTATTGGACCTGTTATATCTAAAGTATCATTTCAACACATAGGCAATATACAAATTACTGATAATACTTATATATGCACGATAATAATGCTACATTGCACACATACACACTAAACTTAGAATGTCATGCATGTGATACATTTTTAGTTTTATTTTTCATACCTGGTCTTCAAAATCTGCCGTTTAGTTTTATGACTCAGCACATATCAATTGAAAGCTAAATTCTGATCAGATACATACATATATTTAAATTTAATAGATTTACAGTTGAAAAGAATATTACGTATACATATGCAACTAAGTCGTATTGGTTTCTAAAATGAATTAAAATCAATGAAATAGTAAACTTCTTGGTTGCGTTAGACATATTTCAAATATTCAGTAGCTCTCCGTAGCTTTTGAGTAGTGTAGCTCTAGAGGCTGATTTTCAAAATCTGTTTACATTTCACCCTTTCTAATTATGTAGTCATGTAGGCATGCTCTTTCACCTTTACAGGTCTTCATTTACTTATTTGTAAAATGAGCTAGTAGTATTACCTGCTCACAGAACTTTCCTGAAGGTTAGGTTGGATTAATCCCTGTGAGTTGCACATAGCAAACTCATTGTTACTGTTTCAACAGAAATCTAGGTGGCAACCAGGCTGTCCTTCGTAAGAATGGAACAATCTATCTTAAATATCCTAGTTTTGGGGTAAAGATACTGTACCCAACCAAAGCAGTGATCTGAACTCAGGTTTAGGCCCAGAGAAAGCTCTACAACAAACTCTCATGGTCAGTCTTATGAGTACTATAACAATGTTTCCAGTCTCATTATCAGGTCGGGAACTATTAGATACCACCCGAATGTGTCTAGTATAAGTGACTGGGGGCTTAAGAGTGTGGAATCACAGCTTTACTTATTTAAGGGAACCCACTCAAACAACAAACTGAAATCACCAAGGTAATACATCAGACAAAGAGAATGGAAAAAATGCACTAAATATTTTAGAGGACTTTGATCAATTACTGTACGATAGGATGCTTTTAAAATAAAGACAGTTCAAATAAACAGTTTGACATACTTTCAAATGTGCTTTCTGAAATGGATTTTAAGAAACCCATCAATCTTATACTAAAAGTTTAGTGCATTAGAATAAATTGAAATATTAAAGATCAAATCCTTCATCCTCAGAAGGGCATTGTTTCAATTCAGATGGATAGTGTTTGTTTTTATTTTTTTAAAGATTCTTCTCATTATGTGGATTAAAGCCAACCTCTACCATTTGAGAGTCTAAGTACTGAAAGTCATAAGAAAGGTACAAAGAAATTACCCAGCTCTTATCCTTCCTAGCAAATCCCTCTTCCTCAAAAGTGCATGTCAGAGAATTCTATTAGTGCGCAACAAAGAGGCAGCCTGGCTAGCTTGGCGTACCCTCTCCATTTGTGCTCTGTTCTCTGTCTCATTTAGAACAGTTTGCTGAGCCCTTCCTCTCTCCCGTAAACAAGGCTGTCACTCAAGAAGCATTCCCCGGGCTGAGGCAGGGAGTGGGGGTTAATAGCTCTGGAAATGGAAAACAGAGCAACCATCAAAAGGACTTTTAATACCAGGCGAATTATTGGGAAATAACGGAATCAAATGAAACAGGAATATAAGTAGACCGTGGTACAAGCTACATTTTGTTAAAGGTTTCATATCCATTGAAGTTTTGTGTTACCTGGGAAGAGTAATAAAAAGAAATAAAATAGATTGGAAATGGTTACCCTTGAGAAGTTATTTCTGAGTTTTTGGCAGGGTTCCCACGTGGCTGCCGATGCCTATATAGTGTGTCTCCTTCTTTCTTTCTTTTCAACTTCAATTCTGCTTTACAAGTAGGCTTGCTGATGGTTTTTTTTTTTTTTCTTCTCCCTTAGAACGTCTTTGATTTGTCATTTAGTTTAGTGGTTAAATGAGACGAGCCTCTGTATCTAGGGAAATACTGACATTTTTAGGTTTTTGATGGGTGACCTTTTATGGTCAAATATTCTCAGAGGAATCGAGAGCACTTCCTTTCTGGGGAAGATTCTGTCCAATCTGAATATGAAGGCGGTGGAAACAGGATTTAGAAGAGTGGAGAAGGACTTTCAGGAAGGATGCCTCCTCACATACACAGCTGGGGAAATTGTGTACAGGGACTTTGTGTTATTGGATTTAAGTTTCATAAGGGTAAGGTATTCTGGTCACATGTGTACTTTTTACCAAAGATTGGCCAGTTTGTTATAAAGCTCTTTTGTTTTTACAGATAATAACCCAAGTAGTTCATAGTTCAGATATTATTTTTATTAATTCAACACATATCCATAAAGACTAATATATTCAGAATTCTGTTTCTAGGATAAAGAAAACACTGCATTGCAGCTTATAGTCTAGTAAGGACAGAGAGAGGCACAGTAGACAAGTACATTTATAATTATAAATGGTAAAGAATTGATTTTTTAAAAAAGGAGAGTAAGAAGGAACCTGGCAAGGAGATTAGATAATACTTAATTACAAATAGGAAAGACGATAAAAGCAAAACAAAACTGGTATAATGGCATATACCTATAATCTCAGCACTTGGGAAGCTGATGCAGGGGGATTGTAGATTCAAAGTCAGTCTGTGTTTCACACGAGGCCCTGCCTCAACAGTAATAGAAATAACAGTAAGAGAGGGACTGGGTAAAGTTAATTGCTTTCCAACTATGAGGACCTGGGTTCGAATCCCCGACATCCACCCAGTACGCCTGTCTGTATGTCTAAACCAAGCATCTGAGTGGTGGAAATGGGTGGATCCCAAGAGAGTGTGTTGGCCAGACAGCCTAGGAGCTCCTGGCTCAGTGAAAGGCCCCCATCTAAAGGCAGTGAGGCAGAGAGTGATAACAGCAGATGCCTGATGTCCTGCTCTGGCCTCCTATGAGTACGCACAGGCAAGCACACGTGCATATTCATGTGCATAAACCATACACCCTCCCCACCCCACACACACAATTAAAGCAAGAAAACCTGTTGTGGAAGTTTATTTTTAGTTATGTTTGAAAATATTGTTTTGTGCACTGTTGGGTGAGAGTCTGCCTAGGTCTTGGCATTCCTGTATTGTTTGCAGGTGTCGGATTTCTGTGGGGGATGTTTGATTGGTCATGATCTGCACCTGAGGAGTTCTGAGTGAATAAAAGCACCTGAGCTCAGATGCTCGGGGTTCCACTTTGAGGATATGGCACTGGCCATGGCGGTGGTTCCCTCTGCTGAGGTCTGGCAGGGTTTGAGTCTATGAAAATGACTCCTTGTCTCTCTTGCTGAGCCCATGAGCAGCATACTATTACACAAACCTACTGAAAAGACAGGGAAACTAACCCAATACAGAATTTGGTAGGTAAGCTAGGCGTGCGGGCTCACCTTAGGTAGAGTAGAATTGCAGAACTTGGTTATGTGGCAGTGGATAACTAATAGATCATGTCCTCTGTCCTCCATGAGCTGCCTCATATGTGTGACCTGGTTGGTGTTTACACTTCATACTGGTGTTTGTAAAACAGTAAGAACCGTGAGCTACTCCAGGAAATGAATGGTCAGGGTGCACACAACACACGCTGGAGGGGACTATTGCAGACTATTGGTGCGTTAGGGCTCCCCAGAGCAAGTAATCCCAATTTGTCTGTAAGATACTGAAAGCTAGGTCACATTTTTTGAGATATACATGACAGATCTCCATGAACATTTCTTAGTATTAAAAAAAAAAAAAAGGCAAAAAAGAAGAAAAAGACCAGTTTGTTCAGCCTATTTCCTAAGCTTTGTTTCCACAGACAGGGAAAGAGGGACACTGTGGTGCTTGTCCTCATTCTTAACTGTTATTCCTGGCCGACAAATAACTTGCTAAGGTTTCAGAACTCTGTGGGCAACGCGTACTAGGAGATCAACCACAGCGAACAGATTTCAAACGAGGTGCAGAGGAGATTCGAGCTGACATTGGAATAGGTAAACTGGCAGACATTAGTTATGTTCAGGCTGCTTATTATTTTTTAAAAGATGTATTGATGTTAATTGTAAACATGTAACTCTACTGAGTTGTAACTCGTGATGTAATTTGAATATAAAAGAGTATGATTTAACGGGTTAAAATACAGTCTGAGGGTTGAGAATTTCAGAGAGATGTCAGCCTCCACAGGAGACCTCCGCACGCACTAGCCGTTACTCCTCACTCGATGGACTTGCCTTTCACGAACATTTCTTACAGACTGAGTCACTGGTCTTTTGTAATTAGCTCCTTTTAGTTAGCATGTGTTCATGGCTTATAATACTATTCTTGTGTGTCTCTGTGTTGTGTATATGTGTGCGTACATGGGTGTTCAGAGGCCGGAAGCCAGTGTCTTCCACAATCATGTTCCACCTACATTTTGAGACAGGGCCTCTCACTAGACCTGGAACTCGCCAGGTGCTTAGGCTAGCCGGCCAGTGAGCTTCCAGAGTACCACTCTCCCCAACTCAGTGACACAGGAATTACGGCATATGCTGCTATGCCTGCTTCTTCACGTGTGTGCTGGGGATCTGAACTCAGCTCCCTGTGCTTCCAAGTGAGCACTGTACTCGCTGAGTCGTCTCCCTCTTCATAGCCCACCCTATAAATTCACGACATCTTATTTATCCACTCAGTAGGCGATGGGTATGGGGACTGCTTGTGCCTTTTGTCTAGTATAAATAATATAATAATTTGTCTAATATAAATAATATTGTTAATAATGCGGTGATGAATATTCATATTCAAGTTTTCATCTGGACTCCTGTCTTCATTCCTCCTGGGTACAGACGTAGGAGTGGAACTGCTGGTTCATATAGAAATGTTCTGAGAAGATGCCAAACTGTGTTCCAGTGCACTGTACCACTTCCAGTCCTCTGGCAATGAGCACCGCTCCCAGTCCACTATATCTTACTGTTTGTCTTTTTGAGTCGTACCGGTGGGTGTACAGTGGTATCACCTAGTAGCTAATAATGTGGAATATTTTCCTATGTGCTTATTGGCTATTTGTATATATTCTTTGGCAGATGTCTTCTGAGACATTTAACTCATTTTATAATTGTGCTTTGGGTTCTTGTAAATTTTGAGCACTAAGAATTCTTTACTCAGTCTGGATTCAAGGCGTTTACCTATGCTGCAAGAAGATGTGAAATAATAGTTCGGTCCTATGCACTCCTTGACACTTAGAGAAAAGTCAGAAATGCCCCGGGTGGCCTAACTCAAATTCTGCTCTTTGCTCTGTTCCTATGAGTAAGGTCCCACAGCCAAGCAGCCCTCTAACACATAAAGCAGAAATGATTCCTGTTTTATCTGAGTAGAGATTTCAGTTCCCTGCCAAGCCAAGGACTTATTTACAAAAGCCAGTGACATTATGGTGCCCAGGAGCTATCACACCGTCTTAAGAATATGAAGTCAACCTCTCGAGCTGTGGGCAAACTATTCACTCTGTATCTGTGCCTCCCCAAGTATCTCCATGAACAAGTGCCTTTCTCTCCCAAGCTTTAATGTGATTACTTCATGTGATATATAACACGTGACTAATGTACTCAGTTCTATTAGTTCTCTGTTTATGTTGTGTCACCTTTATGATTCCAGCGTACACCTCCCTCCCTTACCCAAACAAAGAAAGCCATCAAAATTCATAAATTGATGCCAGCAAGATGGTTCAGTGGATAAATATGTCTGCTGCCAAGCCGATGGCTTGAGTTCAGTTCCTAGGACTCACACCGTGAGAACCAACTCCTGCAAATTGTCCTCCAACCTCCATCCGTGTTCTGTGGCATGTGTACACCACACACACAGGCGTGCACATATGCACATGAACATGCAGACATACGCAAGTGTGATAAAAATTTCAGAACTGACAATTTGCAAACATTTCCTTTCTTTTTATACGTGTTCTTTGTACTGTCAGAGCGTGGATATTGTTTAATTCTGATGGAATGCTGTTTTCTTGTGCTGTTTTGGTCTGGAGAGAGAGGTTCCAACCCCATTCTAAGGAGAGATAAAGTACAAAGTCAAGTCTTGACTTGATTCTTTAATTCAACTCTTTGGTTCACATACTTTCCTAAGGACTAGGATGTAGACCAACATTTCTGGCTCTTTATATAGCAAATAATAAAATGTTTATCATCCTTTTAGGACCTGTCCCTTGAGCTCTAGGTAGTTTGACAAAATAAAGGCTGAAACAGCCTAGCCAAATTTGATCCATTTTGCTCTCCACTCAGGGGCATGCCTGTTGCTACAGAGGAGAGAGAAATTACACTGCAGAGGAAATGTGAGATGGCAAATGTAGAACACCTACCTACGTTTGAGGAGAGGTTATAGCTCCAATGTTTCCATTGAGGTAGATTAGAACACTGCAGAAAAGCCACCTGACACATAAGGACCCCACTTTCCTCAATTCTCCTTAAGAGCAGACCTCTGACCCAATTTTTTCTCTACAAGAAAAGCCTTTGGTAAACTAGAAAAATGGCTTTGCCATTTAGAAATGTAAATCCTTAGGAATCAGCTCATTGTCTGTAAACAAATTCAGAAGTTTCAGCTTTGTACATCCCATCTGTAAAGGAGAAACTCATATTAACACACACACACACACACACACACACACACACGCACACACACACAATTTCTTTGAGACAAAGTCTCACTGAGTAACTCTGGCTGGCCTAGAACTCACAGAGATCAGCCTGCCTCTGCCTCTGAGACGCTAGAACTAAAGGTGTATGCTAACACACCTGGAAACAAATATAGTCCACTTCTCACCATTATATCCTTACTTTATGGCTCTGGAGCTACTTATATTGGTAGCCCCGATCTCAAAAAAGAATGGTCTGGGATAAGTTTGCTGGGGGACAGGGAATGAGGGAAGATGTTTCTTCAAGGGTCTTGTGGAGCTGCCAAGATTGCTTCCTGTGTCTGTTGTAAGTAGTTGCTAGGTAACAAAACAATGGAGGGTCTCAGGATGGAGATGTATTATGAGTTCTCTGTTTTGCAGAATTGAGTTCTGACGTCATTTTCCCTTTACCTTATAGATGATGAGCTTATGTTATTTTTCCTGTGTTGTAAAAAATAGAATCAGTGGGAAAAGTCAGACACTTTTGAGAACATCAACTAAGATGATAGATTGGTAGAAGTGGTCCCTACCAAAATCACTATGCTTGATAGGTTTCTCTGAGGCATTAACCTCAGGGGTGTCTTCAGGAGATTCTTTCAGGCCATAGCATCCTTACAGGAAGAGGTAGTTGATGGGCTAAGAAAAGACCAGAAACTAGAGGGACCCTCTCTGAAATTCCGCTTCTTACCGAATCACTAGGGAACTGCCTCAGTTTTGCTGACAGTATGTAGAAACAGTAGCTTCTCTTGTTCTTTGCAATTGCTTCCTGTCACAGAAGCATTAAATACTCATGGAAAAATGCAGACAGGCCAGGAAAAAGGTAAAACTAACTCCAAATCCTTGCTTTGCAGCCCAGAGAAAAGAATTAATTTGGTGCTCATCATCAGAGACTCTCCGTTTATCTTTGTATCTTCAGTTTTGAGAACTATCCTTTAGCAATGACTCAGGCACTTTAAAAACCTAACTTACACTTTACTATATTACCCCTTTCTTTGTGCATCTTTTCTTTGGAGTAAAATAAACTCAATCATATCCAAAATTGGCAGAATATATAGTCTTTCTGTTACACGGTATGATTGTTATCTTGTGTCATACAAAATGAATAAAACCTCAGACATTGATGCATATGCTTACAGCAACTGTAATGACAAATGTCGATTTGGTAGAACTTTGTGTAATATCCATTCGTGACTGTCAGTTAACGGAGAACTAGGGAACAGTAGTTGTCAACGGAGTGACGCAGGAAAGACAGGTCAAACCGGTAAGGAGAGAGAAGCCCTCCTAAGGCAGAATCTTCAGTGTTCAATGTCTAAAGAAGTTCAAAGGTTCAAATCTGTGGAAGGCCTTCATCTCTGTACCATGCTAGTCAGCGATGGCCACACGGACCCAATGAGTTTGATGAGCCTTTGTCCTCATGACATTCTGGATTTTTCTAACATGCTCAGAGTCTGGTTTTAAGGCCCAAACCAGCAGGTCTTTTTAAACTATCTTGCTTTTTAAGTGCTTTATGGAGACAAAAGTGAAATCCTTTTAATATTACTACTCACTATGAGGAGGAGGGTTGGGGGTGAGACCTTCTGAGTTGACTCTTGTCAATAACTGGTTGCCTGGGGCACAAAGGAAATCTTAAATGATATACTTTCTTGTACATTTGGGTTTTGTAGTGTGTGTAGATATGTCATATTCTGAAGGTAAATATAATGTAACATTTTAAATATAGAAATATAAGAAAAGTTTTTTTTTAAGTAGACATTCAGATAGAAATTCAATGCCAGGATGAATTTCAAAATCCTGTGTGCAATTATGTTCTTGAAACAATCAAGGAACGATGACTAAATATTTACACGGAGAAAATGCTTCTTCCTGTGATACCCTGGATTGATGACCAAAGTCTGGAGGAGACTAAATATACCAAGTCCACACAGCAGTCTTCCTCACTGAGCACGCAAAGACATTCTGAGTAATCTTCTCTATAACAACGAGACTTCTCTAATTTGGGCTATTTTGTTAACTTCCTAATGCGTTTCTGGGCTAATGGGCAATTTTTGAGATGGAGTTCTTGTCTGAGTTTTATGTGCTTCTGTCTCTTGGCTCATTAGGTTACACACAATAGCATTTGAATGTCACTTATTAGCCAAATGCATAATTTCTGTGATCTGTTTGTATGGTGTGAATACACACAGTTAGTGGAACTTGGCTAGGCTTAGCAATTTTACACAGTAGATCACACAGTTGCCCAATAAACTGTTTCAGTAGCTACGTGAAACATTCTCCACCCATCCTTTGGCCATGTACCTATTTCTCTCTCATCTGTTAATTTGAACAGAGACTACATCTTACTCCCAGGAAATGCACTTAACATAGGTTGTATTCAGTTGACATTTCTTTTACAAGTGTCTTCTATAGTTGTGGACAAACAGACTTATTGAGGATTCGTAAGAATTATCAGGAAGTTAGGGGTACAAGATTAGAAATGAAATTGCCTCTGTGTGAATGACTCAAGTCCAGATGTTTGAGTGTTTATGATGAACACTTTTTGAATACAGTTGCCTTAGCAATACTAAAGCTGGCTTGGTTTTGGTGTCTTTTTGGTTTATATATTCTTCCTCTTCCACTTTCTCTATATGTGTGCTTGTGCCCAGGTGCACAGATCGGGGATGTGTGTCCATGGATGTAGAGGGCCAACCACAGGCGCCATCCCCAGCTGCTGCCCTCGGGGCAATTAAATTTTATTTTTCAACCAAGAATATAAAATAATCACAATGTAATTTATCATGTTTTTAAGCAGCCATTTCAAGAAAGAGGGCAGAACAGCTCAAAAGCAGAAAGACTCAGTTCTGAAGAGGCAGCTGGTTCTTCGAGCTCTGTTTTTGAGACAAAGTTTCTCAGCAGTCTGGAACTGGGCAGGGAGGCTAAGGTGGCTGGTGAGCCTGGTGGATTCCCCCGTCTTTGCCTCTTCAGTGCTGAGATTTCAAGTGCACACCATCACACCTAGCCTTTACTTCTCTCTTTCTGTCTGTCTCTCTCTCCTTCCTTCCTTCCTTCCTTCCTTCCTTCCTTCCTTCCTTCCTTCCTTCCTTCCTTCCTTCCTTCCTGTCTCTTTATTTATTTCTTTGTTTGTTTCTTCTTTCTAAAGCATGAGCTGGGACTTGAATTCAGGTCTTTGTGCTTGTAAGCACTTTACCAACTCAGTCTTCTTCCCAGCTGCCCCCATCCCGATTTTTGAGACAAGGTCTTGCTGCCCAGGTTGGTCTCAAACTCTTGAGATCCTCCTGCCTCAGCCTCCCAAGTGTTGGGATTATAGGTCTGAGGTAACATGCCAGGTTCAGTCTCTCCTTTGACCATCCTTTCTGAGTGTGCCCTGCCTGTCGTCCTCAGGTGCTTCCGCTCTGTCTCTCTGCCTTTTCCTTCTTTGAGTCTGTCTCACAGTTATACCAACTGGAGCCTGGGAAGTTAATTGCCTGGAAACATCTCGATGCCATTAGGGGAAAGAGGATTCCGGTGTTCCTAATTTCTGAATTTTTTTTCCAAATTGTGTGACTGATTAAATCATGCACCTGATCTCTATGCTCTTAAATCAGAAGTACATTTAATGGGATGCAGCAATCAAACAAAATCCCTTCCTATTATATTTTCAGAGACATTTCTTATAGTTAAAAATAGCAAATATGAGCCAAATTGCCCAAATCATAAAGGTTCAGTTTAGAGAATATTATAAAGCCAAAGATTATTTCTTATCATCCAGGAAAACAGACAGATTATTGCTGGAGAGTATCCTAACCATTCTCCCCGCCTCCACTATCCTGATTTGTATAGTAATTCCTTCCTCCCTTTTCTCTGTATTTTCTTTACTTTGAGTGCATTCTCCCAAACGATACTTTTCTCTATGAAAAAACATATATAAATGTAGTTTGTAAACATTGGGCCTGGCTTAGTATGGTTCAAGTTCCTGGGAAGAACAGTAGCGAATGAAAAGGGAGGATTTTATAAGGATCATAGGCAGGCTGTGAGCAAGACTAGAAGATTAAAGATCAAGATGACGGATCAAGAAAGGATATTGGCTACCACAGTGAGGAGTGGGGAGTCTTCACTAACCCCCACACCTGAAGGGTCCATAGGGGGGAAAGGAGTTAATGTATAGTCAGCTTGCTGTTGCTATAGGGAGGTGTCTGGGGAGGATTGCTGCTACAACTGGCAACATTCTGAGAAGGCACCACAGATTGGCCTGTAAGCAAGTGCTTGGGGCGTTTTCTTGACTAAGCATTGATGTGGGAAGGCCCAGCCCACTGTAGCTGGTGCTATCCCTGGGCAGGTGGTGTTGGGTTATATGAGAAAGCAAGCTGGGAAAGCCAGGAGCAGGCAGTAAGCAGTGTTATTGCATGGTCTCTAATTCAGTACCTGATGCCAGGTTCCTGCCTCGAATTCCTGCCCTGACTTCTCTCCATGATGGATTATAATAAGACAGTATAACCCTTTCCTCTCCAAGTTACTTTCGGCCCTGGTGCTTATCACAGCACTAGGAAGCAAGCTTGGATAGAAATTGGTAGCAGAGAGTGGCTATTTTTGTGGCAGGCCTGACTCTGTTGTCACGGGAGGATTTTGGAACTTTGGGCTGGAAAAGCAGTTGAGATCACTGGTTAATGAGCTATCGAGGGGACTTGGGAGAGCATGCTGAGAGCAGTAAATATGATGGAGGCCTGCCTTGTGAGGTTTCAGAGGGAAGTTTGAGTGTCTTTCAAAGACTGTTGGGGCCATTTGTGTAGTAGTTTCAATTAAGAATCTGTAGTTTCTGATTGGCTGGGGCTTAGAAATCAGCAGTGAGTAGAAGAAGCTAGCCTCACTGAGGTGCAATCTGAGAATATTTGCTCAGAGTAAGTACACAGATGCTGTGGTGCAGAGGTGGCCAAGGCTGCATCGCGTGTCAACAAACAAACTTAAGTCGTGTATAAGAGCCTTCCGGATGGTACTGGTTTTGGTGCCAGGGAAGTCCCAGGAATGTAAGAGTCACAGAGAGAATCTGAGGCTTGGAACCATAAGGCTATTGTTGAAAGGGTGGTCTCAGTTGTAGTGGAGACCCAAGCATATTGGAGATGCCAGGGTTGTGGGACCTCTACCAAGGACAGCAGCAGGTATGGAGTGGAGCCGGTCTGAGCCTATGAAACAAGCTATGTGTATTGTAGATGGCAAAGCAGAAGTGGTTCATTGTGCTGGTCAGGTGCTCTTTGGTTGCCTCCACCCACCCACTAGAATTCCCCCAGTGTCTCCATTGGCTGAATGTATATAGCCACAGAGGCTTCTCTTGTACACAGTGCAGAACTGGGGTAATGCAGAATACGTCTTGGAGCAACTAGGTTGGCTACCGTATATGTTGCTTATTCTGAAATGTGTTTCCCTTCACCATCTCTCTCTTTTTGTATTTGAATACAGATGGCCATTATCTCCCACAAACCATGACAATTTTGTTACTTCTTTTTCAATTCTGGATGACTTGAGTATTTCCTGTCATAATGGGTTGGTCAGATACAGGGGGCTTGGTAGGCTTCATTGACTGCCAAAGTATTCTTCTGTGTTACCCTGAAGCCTTCCAGGATCCATCTGCTGGAGATTTGGGAGCAGTTAAATCCTGTCTGATAGATCGTACCCTGCCTATTTTACTTTTATATTTTAAAATGTTTTTAATTGAAATAGTATTACATCACATCTCTATCTCTCCTTCCTCTCTCCATTCCTTCTCTCCAGACCCTCTGAATTTTGTCCAGTTGTGGTTTTTTGGATGATCTCCTTTGCTGTAAAGAGAGGCTTCTTTGATGAGCTGTGGAGTTACACTTACCTAGGAAACGTGGCTCACATACCCTAGTTCATTTGTAGAGTTATAAATTCACAGAATTTCAGAGATGGAAGGGATCTAAGGCTGTCTACTTCAGCCATAGACTTTGGAGCAAATTTGCCTGCTACCTGTTTCTGAGAAGTTTTATGGTAACATGGCCATACTTGTTTATGTGGTATCTGAGCTGTTTCTCTGCTACACTGAAATCAGAGTAGTAAGACAGAGATTTTGGCCCCCAAAGTCCAACATCTTTATCATCAAACAGATGCCTATGGAGTCTATCTATTCCATTTGACAGGTGATGTTTGGCCACTACTCAAGGTCCCACAGCTCTTCGTGGTGGCGTGTGGGTGAGATTACAGGTCCTCAAACTCCTGGACTAATATTCTTTTCACTTTGCCATGTGATAAAATCTTCTATGTGTCTCAGCATGAAGTCTATTTCACAGGATGGGGCTTAGCCTGGGTAGGATAGAGGTCAACGCCTGGCCAGATGGGAGGCCAGAGTTGCAACTCTCCTGTGCGTTGTGGCCTTTTGCTCTGTCAGAGATGCTACCTAAAGCGATAAGAGGAAAATACAATTGATGTGCTTCTGTTAAAGGATGAAGTGGTCCTCTTTTCGCCCTTCCTCCTCCCTTCCAGTACCAGTGTGCTGCTGGGTTATATTTAGCAAATATACTAGACAATTTAAATTTGTCACTCTTTACTTGGAAGTCCCAGTGTTGTTTACTTGAAGTTAAGCTTTGCAAAAGACCTTGAATTATTATTTACTGTCCTTGCTGCCATTATTCACAGGTTTCTAGGCATAAAAACATTCAATTAACATTTCAAGCAGTGCTGTGTGGTGATGGAGACAGGCCGCCTTCCTATTGAAAGAGGAATGACCTCGGATGTACTGTTTTCAATACTAGCCTCGGCTCCCTTCTGCTTGCAAAGCCATAAACAGTTATTAAAGAACATGTTAGATTATTTCACTTTTTTGTTCTTCCCCACGGTGTTTATCTCCGCTTTCTCATCATTGCTCACCGACATTTTCTGACGGAAAGAGTGGTTCTGAGCTTCTGAGCCTGTCCTTGATGAGTGCTTCTGGCTGTTGAGTGCCAAGCGTCATCGAAGAGATAGGGAACTGAATTTAATTTCTCTTCACCTCAACTTGTCCTCTTCTTTTATTACTCTGTTGGATACACACTCTCGATGTTTAGTTCAAACCCATTCCTCTCTGAATATCTTTGGAAAGCTGTAACTTCTGCTTTATTTATTATTTATTGTTTATAGCTAACGTTTCCTCCCCTCTCTGTAAGTACTTTCAGTCTTTCCCCCTACACGAACACAGAGAAGTAGCCGGTAGTTGCATAGGGGCTATCTGCAGCATCGTACAGAGCCCCATCCCACATCCCAACAATCCTCCACACCACAGCCTTGGGTTGTGTTTCCTGAGAAGTGAGAAGTGACCTCGAGAGGAAAGATGGTCTGAAGTCTTGGCTTGTTATTGCCTTCTAAACTGTGGAGCTATATAGTCCACATTGCTTATGCCTCTTAATTATGCCAGGGTTCCATAGACAACCTGGGGGTAGTAGAGAGCAGAGGAACAGGCAGTAGTAAGTTAGATTGACTTTCCTTCTTCTGGTGTGAATGCCACAGAGCCATCAATCTGAACCTTCGGTTCCCTATTGATCCTCCAGCTTCTGCCATTTGCTACTAAATGAATCTACATTTGTGGCAATGTCCAAATCTCTGTCTCTTGAAAGTCTGCCTCCTTAACAAAAAGCAATTTTTGTTGTATCTGTGTTACCCCTGCAGAGTTTCTCCCTATTGATTTACAAGAACCCTCAATGGTTTGTATGTCTTCCCAACTGAGCTCTGGTTACAGTCAATGCTACTTTCAACAGGTAGGATGTGATAGCCTGCAGAACATGTAAATCCCTAGCCTTCAGCCCTACCCACCTCGTTTAGGCTCTCTTCTGTGCTGAAAGCAGAGAAGAGCTGCCTTGCTACTCAACTAGAGGACCAGGGTCTTGTAAGGGCAAACAGAAGAGGAGATGATTCTCCTGTGCTGTGCACCTTCTGAAAGTTGTGGTTTTCACATTTGTCTTGACCTGGCAGTTAGCTTTAATTATCAGCAGCTCTATTTATCTCCGTGGCTTGCTGGAGGAGCTCTGAGACTTTGTGCACATGATCTCAGGATGTGGGAAAACACCCTTCTCTCTGAGTAACATTTGGTCAGACCCGTAAGTGTCAAAGCTCCTACTGGTACTGATCTTCCAATCCCCACCCAGAGAACACACATGTATCAGGAGTGGCTGGGTAGAATCAAGTACAGGAATGAATTGCTTCAGAGGCATAATCAATTAAAGTCTGATGATGATCTGGGGAAAAGTGCAGGCTGGGACCTTTGAGTTAAAGCAAATGCTTGGGAGATGCTAACTAATTTTCCTCTCTCTGGAGCTGTGTTCCCATTGTTTGTACTGATCACAGTTTTTAAAAGCACTGAGTTGATGATTTAGATAAGAAAAGCAATGTCACTTCCAGACAAAGATGCTACAGCTGTTGACATTCCTCAAACACCAGCTCAGGTACCTTTGGAGACTTGGCTGTATTCTGAACAAAGCTTTCTACACCTCAGGTTTGGTGCTGAGCCTGACTTTAAGAACAAATTCTTTCTTTCTGTAAGACTGTGGGTTCTTAACGTTTTTAGTGCTGCGGGCCTCTTCGTTAGGCTAAAACATGTTAACCTTTCTCAGGACTATGAATTTAAATAGCACAAGACACACACATTGTAAATGAGGCTTATGAGAATAAAATACAGTTGAAATTATGTATTTTTTCCTTCTTTAAACATTTAAAAATAAGGCCTAATATAGGGTTTAATTGCTATCTTTGAAATTATGATAACATATTTTCAATTAAATGCAATGACTGCAATATATGAAAATCTGTGTTTATTATTTTGAGATTATATATGATTATAGCAATTCTGTGAAGGCTGGCATTATGTTTTAAGTTTAAATTACTGTGCTTAAGAGATCTATGAAAGAAAAATTCCTCTAACCTGTAAGCACCACTTGCCCAAGGATAGATAACTTCCTGGAATGCTGGGGGCTGTTGTGCATGTAAGATCGCAAGCTTCCTGTTTTCAATTCTGTAAACAAGCTTAGTTGCTGTAATTGCACAGGGCGTGTGCTTGATCACATGTAGGCAGGAAATATGTAGACAGGAAATATGTCAGAATGTGTGCGTGCCTGATTGCATGAAGGCAGAAAGTATGTAGCTTTGTGAGTTTTGTCTTTATAAGCCCCTGACTAATGTAATTCAATACCATATTCTGAGTATGAGACTTGGTGTGCTGGCCCGCAGCACTTCCGAACTGGTTCCTGAAGGGGAAAAGACAGGCGAACGAGGGAGAAAGGAACAAGTCAACTCATAGCTGATCAAGTTCGTTTATTCAAAGTTTGCCATACAATTATATACCCTACTTAGGGAGGAGGAGTAAGGGATGGAAAGAGGGAATTCAATAGGGCTACCTGCGGTTACCAAGGGATACGTCTCTCTACCATGGACTCTGCATTCTGTGATTGTTCTTTTGAGCAAGCAGGGGGTGGTTAGTTTAGAGCTTGGCAACTCAGGCAGAAAAAGGAACAGAACAGAACAGATTATTCAATTCAATAAGAGAAAGCCCAGGCCTACTGCAAAAGGCAAACCACAAAGTTCCTTGTTTGAGGAACTTCAGAAATGCTGGCAGTACTCACATTGATTTGCAGGTTGTCCTGCTACAACTTGGGTATGGACTTGGTCAGTATCCATGGTCCTGGCCAGTATTTAATAAAGCCTCTTCTTTATTAAAATGTATTCATGGGGTCAGGGGCAGTGATGGCATACATCTTTAATTCCAGCACTTAGGAGGTAGAAACAGATGGATCTCTGTCAGTTCAAGACAAAACTCATGTACAGAATGAGTTCCAGGACAACCAGAGTTACAACAGAGAAACTCTGTCTTGAAAAACAAAACAAAACAAACAAACAAACAAACAACAATCTATTCATGGTCAGACCGGTGAGTCTCTGAATGACCCCAGACCTGTAACATTTCTTTCCCTTTCCTCCCTTCAAATTCTCCCACATATTTCTCCCTCTCCTTCAATTTCAAGGCCTCTTTTCTCAGTAATTGTTATTGCTCACTAATTGTTATATATATATGTATATTGTGTGTGTGTATGTGTGTGTGTGTGTGTGTGTGTGTGTGTATTGGCAACAAAATCACAGGTATTTTAGACTTTCTGGTTTTAGTAAAAGGAAATGCTGTGCTATCATTGAAAATGAGTGATATTAAACCACATATGGTGGTACGTAGTACACACCTGCAATCCCAGAATGGTGGAGACCGAGATAGGAAGATTTCAGGGAACATGAGGCCAGCCTGGGATGTGTAGTAAGACTGTGTCTCTAAAAAACTCAAACTAAGTATGAGTGAAAATAGAATGCTCCTTCCTTTCTCCCTCCCTCCCCCCCTTTCTCCCCTTCCCTCCATCCCTCCCTCTCTTTTTTCTTCCTTCCCTTCCTTCCTCCCTTCTTCCTTTTGCCTTCCTTCCTCCCCTTTCTTTCTTTTGTTCTTCCTCCTCTTTATCCCTCCCTCTATTTTCTTTTTCCATTCTTCCCTCCCTCCCTCCATCCCTTCCTTCCTTTATTATATTTTTTTTTTCTTTACCTGGGCTGCTTGAGTCAGAAAACTCCCATAGCTTAGTAATATGGTAAGTTCTGTTCAGGGTGCTTACAACTTTTCTTTTAATCTGGTCTTTGTTAGAGTTACATTCAATGTTCTGTGATATCTTTGTCCCTTGTAAAGATTGTATCTGGCTCAAATGGAGTGTTTAGCTCTGTAGGAATTTTGAAGACACAAATGGGCACATAGAAAGGGCCGCTGCTTATAGTCATTCAAACGCCAAGGGAGTTGGGGTCGACAAGAGGAGAATGGTCATTTACCTTTCTGTTCAGTATCTTTGTAACTCAATCCTTAGTTGGACCTCAGGTGTTCTGGTACCTATCACAGGCTTGTGAGGTGAACATAGACTGCTCTAGTCTCCCCTAGATAAATGCCACGTCCCACTGAACTGACTCTTTGATGTCTTCTAACCTTTCTATTCATTTTCTCACCTTGATATGTCCTGTACCTTTTTCTTCCATTTTTCCAGAGGTGTCCCCCACCCACATCTTTCTCTGAAAACCACTGGTGATTTGTTTTGTCCTTAATTAAAATATTCCTTCTCGTGAAGCATGGTGGGCATTTATATTGGGAGCATGCACTATTCAGTCTTTTTGGGAAAAAAATTGTTTTGAAACCTCTTATTAATCTTTTCAGATCCTATCCAAATCTAAATTACCTCATAAAAGACTTCTCTGTTATGATCATTTCCAGAAGAAGCCCCAGCCTCAATTCTTCCTAATTCTCACTGTGCAAAACACACTCTTACCAGTATCAGTGAATAATATGCTCATTGCATGAGCTGCTTAGTAAGTGAGTGAATTCCTTATCTAATGTTGATTTACATTTTTTACATTGATTGTCCGTGTGCATTTGTGTACGTGTGTGAGCAAGTGCTCCTGTGTATGACAGCACATACATGAAGGTCAGAGGACAACTTTATGGAATCAGTTTTCTTCTTCCACCTGTGTGTATTCTGGAGGTCAAACTCAGGTCATGTTTGGTGGCAAGCGTGCTCACCCACGGTCCCATCTTGGCAGCTCTAGATTGTAAAAGTCTTAAAAATGAGTACATTATTTATTCAGAGCCATTTTCTTCTATCACTTGATCTTCTATGTTGCACAAATGTCCCATTTTATCATGCTCTAATTAGCTGATTACTTAATATTCCACAGTGTACACACATGTAGAAAACATTTATGGCTATGGGTTGAGTGTCAGTAACAGTGTAGTTGAATTAGTGTTAAGTTTTCCAAAGGCCACTGTTCATCATAGTGAAAGCTGTTTGTTTGAAGGCAGCATTCTGTCCTCAGCTTTGGTCCAGCTTGCTCTTGGCTCCATCAATGATAGGAAGGATTCTGGTTAATCAGATTGCCCAGGGCATTTGTTAGTCTATATGTCAGAAAGGAAGGCATTTCCCTTTCTTCTTTGTTCTCTATTTTATCTGCATATGGTTTTCTTCTTAGATCTTGTCAGGGAGAATGAACCAACAGAAGCTTTATTTCTGAGTCTCTTTGTAGACGTGAGAGACACTGTCAGAATGTGACCAAATCTCACTTCTGACGTAAACCTCACCTTGAAGAAGTAAGCATGAAATTGACTGCATCCTACTTACGACACAGGCAGATGTGTTTCTTATATTTCTTTCAGATTTTTAGAGTATCATAAAGAAGTTGCCAAGTTGTACATTATTAATGGAGGGCGGTACTGTTTGTTGGCATCACGCCCTCGCAGAAGGGTTGGTTACATGTTTCAGTTTGTGAGGTGAGGGAGACCCAAGCAGAGTGACTGTTCTGTGGTTGCTTCCTCAGCCTTTGGAACTGGAGGAAGCTGCCTGGATCACCAGGGGAATTCACTATGCTTGAAGTTCTGAAAAGAAACCCTGATACAGCTGGGGGCTTCCATCCCACTCTGCAGCTGGTCTTGGAATCTCGTAGTGCACGGCTCTTGATAGACCCCTCTCCTATGTGCAAGGTACCATGTTCTCCCCCAGCTCACACTCCCTTTTGCTGGATTGTGACCCGCCATTGCCACTTATCCCATCGTGATGCAAACAGTAACGGATGAAAGCCTACGGATCTAGAAAAATGCTAGCATGGCTTGTTACATCACAAATGTTCACAGCTTAAACTTTTAATATTCTAAATTGTTTTCGTGTCCCCTCTCAGACCCTCCCTTAGACTTTTACCCTCATCTGTAGTCAGTAGTTATGGAGGTTGGGGACTAAACTGATACTTTTTTAGGATTAACTCTGCAGGTATTTTGAGTGAAAGTTTCTTAAGGTTTCTTAAATATTTTATGAGCCAATCTTTCCTTCCCAGCAGTGCATTGGAGGAACCAGGTACTACAGAAAAAAAAAAACAAAAAAAAAACGCTATTGTTAGTTGAAAAGACAACATTCATCTCCAATGACAGTTTTTCTCACCTGTAATGTTTTGTTTTAAAGTTAGAGAGTCTTTAAATAAATAAATCCATAGGCTTTCAATGCTGCTAAGGAAAACATTTTTGTTCTTCTCCTTGTTTTCAAACATGAAATTATAAAAGATTTTCAGAATACTGATAGCACTGTAGAATCAAATTGAGTGCCAGAAACAAATGGGCTTGGACTTAGGAGCTCTCAGAGTAAGGAAACCTATTATTTGTCCATACCAGAAATGGCAAAGTGAGAGATGGATGGACATTTGCAATGGACTCTACCAAGTTAGCTGCAGAGCTTCAGCTTTGTAGTGCATCAGATGGCTGTTAGCATTCTCTGTGATGTCCCAAAGGCACTACAGCTCGCCACACCAGAAACCAGACATGGTATTCAGTCCCAAACCAACTCATCTTTCCACGTTCCTTCAGCTTTCTGCAATAAAGCACTTTTATGGGTTCACATGAATGAGTGATACCCAGTCCATACCCTCAAGGGATCTTCTCAATCCTCATGGTTTTGCAACTCAGTGTTACATTTCAAGCTTTGCTTTTCAGTTTGGTGGCATATCACCTGAGAAAGGGTTAATTCTCCTCAGGTAAAACAAAGTATACCTTGGTAAAACAAAGAGATCACCAGAATAATGACTTCTTTACCATTTTTACCTATATGATGATGATGATGATGATGATGATGATGATGATGATGATCAAGAAGAAGAAGAAGAAAAAGAAGAAGAAGAAAAAGAAGAAGGAGAAGAAGAAGAAGAAGAAGAAGAAGAAGAAGAAGAAGAAGAAGAAGAAGAAGAAGAAGAAGAAGAAGAAGAAGAAGAATATGATTTTAAAAAGCCGTGTTCTGGGATGGAGAGATGGCTCTGTGGTTCAGAGCCCTTACTGCTTTTGCAGGAGGCTTATATTTGACTCCCATCAACCCAGTGGCAGCTCATAATTGCATGTGATTCCAGTTCCAGGGGAAGGAGCTGCCACCCTCTCCTGACCTTAATGGGTTCCTGCACAGACGCCATGAACATACGTGTTCTCAGGCACACACACAGAAAATAAACAAATGAATAAATATTTTAAAATTTACCACATTAATGTCCACCACTGCAGTACAAGGGTCTATGTCGACTCCTTGGCTTAAGACAGCCCACAGAGCCCTCTGGGACACTGCTTTTTCTCTGTTAAAGAACAGATTTTTCTCACATTGACAATCTCTGTTGTACTACCATTTCTGTCCATGGTCAAATGGACATTATCTCATCTTGGGATTGAGTCTTTAGCATTATTGGGGATCCCAAGAAAAACGATAGGTCTGGAGAGATGGAGCATTAGATAAGAGCAGACACTATTCTTGTGGAAGATCTGTGTTCAGGTTCCAGCACCCACTCTTGGTGGTTCACAACCGTCATTTCCAGTTCCAGGAGATCTTATGTTCTCTCTGGCTCTGCTGGTACCTCCATGGCATGCATGTGGTGTGTGTATGCACTCAGATGTGCACGTGTGCTCAGGCATGCACATGGATAACACTCACACACACATACACACACACACACACACACACTGTCAATTCTGTGTCAATCTTGGTTGCCCCACATTGAATACAACAGCCACGGATGAAGGTATCCTGGGTTTCTGGGCCACTGTACTAAAAGTTCCACTCTTTGAGAGTGAAACTCAAATTCAAGAAACAGTTATTTTTTGTTGGGTGAAGACATTGATTTTCTGGTTCATTAAATGCTGTTGCATTAGTATGGTTGATCTTCGTTGATACAACACATAATTGGTAGGTCGCAGAGCTAAAATACAACTCCAAGCAGGCAGAGTCAGAGTGACTCATACACTTAATTAAAACTCACTATTTTCATTATGGAGAGCATGTGTATTACTGGACCTGAAGTAGGGAGTGTGTTTAATCTGCACCTTGAAGAGTGACAAGCTGGCCCAGTTGAAGCTGGTAGTGGTGGTGGAGAGGGCTAGGACAAAAAGGACCGCTAGCTGCAGAGATGTCACTTAAGCACTAAGAAAATAAGAAATGCGGCTGGAAGGAAGAGAACAAGGAAGAGTGTGGTACAAAATAAGCCAGAGAAGCAGGGGAGAAAACCTTGATGCGTCGGTCTGCCTGGACAGGCTGCTTAGCAGACAGCAATTGAAACAAGAAGGCTTGATTAAACCTTGATTCGGACCCCAGGGAAATGAGGTCTTGTTATCTGCTGTGGCCCCCTCTGTCCCTCTTTGTCAGCTCCTTCTTTTCCTCCCATTTGTTTATGTACGCCAGCAATTCATAGCTCTGAGGTTTGTCCGGGAACCAGTAGTGTCTGTAACATTTACCAGCTGTGAGACTAGGGTAAGGCACTTCGTCATCAGTGGGGGCAACCTTCGTGGCAACCAAGAGAAAGGTCTCCCAAGCATTTTTAAAGTTCGGCTCAGTGCTTGGCAGCCATTGTCGTTCATCACGCTGTGTGACAGGCGGCGGACACAGGCTTTGGGCGCGAGCAAATCAAGATTTGTGGTTTCTTGACACTTTAGTGTACATCTTGCTTCTACCTCAGCCTCAGCTCACTGATCCCATGTGCCTAGTAGTTGTATTCTAATACTCAGCTCTGAGTGAGCATAGCCTTTCATTCACCGTAAATTTCCAGAGAATGACAAGTGTTCTTAAGTGTTTACATTTTTAAAAATTCATAAGGGCTTCTATTAAAGTAAAGGGAGTCTTCAGTAGACTGAACACTTCTCTGTACTTTTTATTGTTGTTGAAGTTCTCTATCAGCTCTGGATCTGATTGTCTTTGTTTAAATTTACAAATGAAATTTCATTATGTTTATCACATTTGAGCCATGTTTTAGATAATATTTTTAATTAAGTCTTTGAGAATTCATTTTGATCATACTCACCCCACCCCCCAATTCCTCCCAGGTCCACACCCACCTTACCACCCAACTTCAAGTTCATTCTCTCTCTCTCTCTCTCTCTCTCTCTCTCTCTCACCCATCTACTCCAATTGTACTGCCCATTATATTCTTCAATGTGTGGCCATCCACTGGAACATGGCTGTCTGTCCTTATCAGGGGCTATAGCTTTAGAGAAGATTGACCTTCCCCCCTCAGAAGCTATCAACCGCCCATGGCCCCTCCATTTCTGGTATGGACAAATAACAGGTTTCTTTACTCTGTGATGGCTTGGGAGTCCAAGCCTATTGATTTCTGACACTCAATTGATTCTCAGTTAAGGGCGGGGTCATGCCCACCTGCTCTCTCTCCATGCTGGGATTTTATCTGTCTTGAACTGGTAATGTCTTATATATGTCGTCACAGTCACACAGCTTCTGATAGGTGACTATTCTGTTATGTACAGAAAACACTGTTTCCTTGTAGTCAGTCACCACGTCTGGCTCTTACTATCTTTTTTTGCTCTTTTTCAGAAATATCCTCTGAACCTTGCAGGGAGGGATATGAAATCTATGTCCCATTTGAGGCTGAGCACTCCACAGTTTCTTATTCTCTTCATAGGGACCAGTTGTGGGTCTCTGTGTCAATCTCCATCTGTGGCAAGATGAAGCTTATTCTGTCCAGTAAGAGTTGAGGGATGCGCTAATATATAGGATTAGCGCTAAGTCATCAGGAGTCTGTTTAATACTATGTATAGTTACAAGAGTAGTAGTAATAGGTTCTCTCCTAGGGCCTATGGCCTATGCAGCCACAGGTTCTTGGCCCTAGTAATGATACCATGTATGGGTTCCATCTCATGTGGGCTTGAAATCCAATCAGAAAATACTTCGTTACTTGAATAACGTTGGTGTCATCATTGTACCTGTGGTCATATCTTACCAGGACAGCCGTTATTACAACTCATAGGGTTTGCAACTGGGGAAAAAAATTATGATTATTTTTCTCCTCTGGTAGTGTGCATTGGAGCTTACAGGAGCTTAGTTTCTACCCCTAGGTTTCTGATGGTTTCTTTTTTTATTGGGAATAGATTGAGTCTTGTCAAGTACTTTGGATGTATCTCTTAATAAACTCATTCAGTTCTTTTAAAAAATCTTGTTTTAGAGTGATGGTTACTATTGATTGTCAACTTGGCAAGATATATAATCCCCCAGAAAACAAATCTCCGGGCATGTCTGGTGAGGGTCTTTCTAGGTTGGGTTTGTTGAAGTGTGAAGATGCTCTGAGTAGTGGCTGGGGTTTTGGAACTGCACAAAAAGGATAACACGAACTTCGCAGTAACATTCTGTTGGGGAGTTTATTTTTAGTTATGTTTGAAATTGTTTTATGCACTGTTGGAAAAAGGGATGCCTAGGTCTTGGCACTTTGTATTGTCTGCAGGTGTTGGATTTCTGTGGGGGTTGTTTGATTGCTAATGATCTGCACGTGCTATCAGTAGAATACCTGAGGAGTTGTGAAAGAATAAAAACACCTGAGCTGAGATGCTCAGGGTCCCACTGTCGATTGATCTTGTGCATTTCTCTTATTTATTTATTTTTATTCCCTTAAGGGTACATTGTCTGTGCACATATTTGAAGACATGTACAGGTAGCTATGGTTTCTTAACAACCTGTTACCAGAATATTTGCCTGATCAATGGGAAGAAGCAAGAGCCACAGTGTCAAGTTATATCGAGGAGTGATGCAATGAACTAGAAGTTCTGAATTCCTTCTACTCAAACTCTTTTACAGTCTTATCAGAAAACACACCTCCATCATTACTGTAGAGTCTGAGGCTGCAGAAAAAGATAAAACTTCCCAGATTACTCTAAAATTTACTTAGAATGAAAAATATTCCCAGGGAGCTCTCCATTATGAAGTATTCTCTCAAGAAAGTCTAGAAGATAATGTTGTATGTCAGACAGCTTAAAATTATTAGCCTTATAGACTGGAAAATGTCAGTGTGATGGCAATCTCCAATGACAGGCATGGAAAAATATTAAATTAATTAGTAGATCAGGTAAACACTAGAAGAAAGAGTGAAAATGAAAGAAGCCGAAATACGATTATTTCATGACATTCCTGTTAGGGCTTTAAAATCTCTTTTTGCCTTTGAAATTTAATTCTTTAGTTAACTAACAAACTAATAAAGTTTTCTAGTGACATTTTAGTATATATTCGTGTTGGTTGAATCTTCTCCATTTCTTCGTTTTCCATATCTCCCTGCTTTCCCATCCCTTCTAAAACCCTGTGTCTTAGGGTTTCTATTGCTGTGTTAGAGCACCATGACAAGAAGCAACTTGGGGAGAAAAGAACTTATTTTAGTTTAAACTTACCATAGTCTAACATCTAAGGAAGTCGGGCAGGAGATCAAGGCTAAAACCTGGAATCAGGAACTGAAGGAGAGGCCATGGAGGAGTGCTGCTTCCTGACTTGCTGTTCATGGCTTGCTCAGCCTGCTTTCCCATAGAACCCAGGACCACCAGCCCAGGGTTAGCACCACCTACAGTAGGCTGGGCCCCCCCCCATCAGTCACTAATTAATAAAATGCCCCAGAGGTTTGCCTTCAGCCCAATCCCATGCAGGCATTTTCTTAAGTGAGGTTCCCTCCTCTCGAATGACTCTAGCTTCTGTCAAGTTGACATGAAACTATCTAGTACACACTTCTACCCTAGTATTCTCTCTCCCACTTTATGTCACTGTATTTTATTTCTCTTCTCCCTACTTCCTTACAACCTCATTTATTTCTTTCATGATTTATTTATTTATTTATTTACTTATCTTCTCTCATATAATATATCCAACCCCCCTCCTCCCCTCCCTCTGCTCCTTCCAGCTCCCCAACTCTCCTCTCCCCCCCAGCCTTCTCCTCTCCATCTCCCCAGATGAGAGCAGTTCTCCCACAGTTACTGCTCAAACAGGGCATAACAAGATAGAAGGAGGCCAGGCACTGATGGTGGGCTAGGCAACCCAGCAGGAGGAAAAGGGTCCCATTGTTAGTCTGATGACTGATACTGGCATTCACTTCTACATAAATTCACATAAATAAAAATCAAAAGCAAAGATCCCCATATAAAAAGAGAGAATTTGTCTCTACAGGTTTGGATTTATAAAGCTTGGATTACTTCACTCACTGTAATATGTTCCAGTTCCATCCATTTTCCTGAAAAATTTCATAACATTTTTTTATGAGTGAATAAAATTCAATTGTGTATATATGCCATATTTTCATTATTATTTCTATGTTAATGGACATCTAGGCTGATTCTATTTCCTAGTATTGTGAATAAAGCAGCAGTAAATATGGACGTGCAAATATCTTTATGATAGGTGTCAAGTCCTTTGGGTATATGCCAGGAGTGGTATAGCTGGGTCATATAGCAGTTCTCTTTTTAGTTTTTTTTTGAGAAACTCCCATGCTGATTAGCATAGCGCCTACACTAGTTTGTGTTCTCACAATAAGTGAATAATGGTTCTCTTCTCCTCACACCTACGCCGTCAGTTGCTGTCATTTCGTTTCTTGATGACAGCTGTTCTGCCTGGAGATGGGACCTCAAGTACTTTTCATTTTTGTTTCCCTAATGGCTATGTTGAACATTTTTGAGATTATTTCTTGGATATTGATACTTGCTCTTTGGGAATTCTGCTCAGTTCCTTGCTCACTCTTTGATTGTTTCTTGTTTAGTTTCTGGTGTTATTGGTATATCCTCGATGCCAACCCTCTGTTAGATGGACGGCTGGAAAGGATTTGCTTCTCCCATTCTGTAGCCCTGTCTTCACTTGATTAGCTGTTTTATGTCTTACACAAAAGCTTTCTAAATTCATGAGGTGGGATCTGTTAATTGCTGGCCTGATTCCTTGAGTATTTTAGAGGTCTAATAAGGCTGAAAGAAGTACATTGATGTAGAATGGAATAGAAGAATTAGAGACAAACCTAGTGAAGAAAATACTTTTATTCTAATTCTCTCTCTGGAAATTCTATAGCGTAGAGAGACAATTACTTGACTGTGGAAGCTGTAGATCCCCAAATGAACCCCAGTTCATACAGGCAACTTCAGTACTCCTGTTTCAGCTTGAACAATGCTTGAACTTATTTATTGATTGACTTCAATAACCAGTAAATTGTATTCACTTAGTCACCATGAACAAAAGAATAAACTGACTCTTCCCTGCTGTTCTCTTTAGCTATCCTGCATAGTCTATCTCCATTCCTTTGTGACTCCATGCTGACCTTAAGAACTGCACTCCAACAGGGACCCACAGTCAGCACACTTGGCTGAGACTCAGGCAAGCTACCCAAGTTCTCCTTTTTTCCTTTCTTCTGATCTCTGCAGACTACTCTTAGACCTACCACTGAGTTTCAGCCTGAGCCCCTCTCCTAATACACATCCACGCTTTGAGATTTGGCCTCTTGGTGCACACCAAGGGTCTTTGTAGTTCTTTCCCACCATCTCTTTCAACCATTCCTTCAAGCCCATCTCCATCCCTTTGTGAACCCCTGCCAATTGTGGAACTTCTTCCTACTTCTACCTACCTGCCAATTATGGAACTTTTTCTATAGCATCCACACTTGAAAGGAACCCAGAAGCATTCATAACCAGGGACCCCACAGACACCATACTTGGCTAAAATCCAGCCATGTTTTTCTTCCCTACCTCCATTTCTTTGTGACTCCTTGCCCACCCCATCACTGTCCTATATCAGGGACCCAACAGTTGCACACATGGCCAGGATACAGATTGGGAAAACAGCAACCAAAGAAGAGAACCGCCACCCAACAAAGGCAAGGTCCGATATCTACACCAAGAAACATGACCATCTCTATAACTCCAAATGCCTACATCTCTGAACAAAACTTAAACATGAAAAACATTACAATATACTTCCTCCAAAAGCCAGCACCCACTGTAATAGGTCATTAAAAAGCAATTTAAATGAAGGACAAACAAGGACTTCACAATATCAGTTAAGAATATAAGTTCTTAGGTTCAAGGAACTTAAAGAGGATATGAATAAATGCCATTATGAACACCAAGAAAACACAATTGGTTGAATGAAATAATGAAAACGAATCACGATATGAAAATATAATGTAACAAAGAAATAGAATTGCTAGAGAAAAAGTCAAATTGAAATAAAATTGGAAATGAAAAACTCAGGAAGTCAAATAAAAAGCTCAGAGGTAAGCCTCACCAACAGATTAAATTACATGGGAGAAAGAATTTCAGGTCTTGAAGATAAGGTAGAAGAAATAGATCAAAGAAACTGTTAAATCTTAAAATAAAAATCTAGGCACAAAATACCTAGACATTCTGGGATACTATGGAAAGATCAAAGTTATGAATATTGGGAAGAAAGGATAAAGAAGAAACCCAAATCAAAGGCATAGAAAATATATTTAACCAAATCATAGAAAAAAATTTCTCCAACCTAAAGAAAGGTACAAGAAGCATACTAAGCACCAAATAGATGGAGTCAGAAAAGAACTTTCTCACAACACATAATAATCAAAACACTAAACATACAGAACCAAGAAAGGATGTTAAAAGCTCCACGTGAAAGTGACCAAGTCACATATTAAGGCAAGCCCAATAGAATAACACCTGCCTTCTTGATAAAGACTCTGAAAATTAGAAGGACATGGACAGAGACAAACCACAGATGCCAGCCTAGACTACTATACCCAGCAAAACTATCAACGGAGAAAGAAAAACATTTCATTATAAAAAACATTTTTAAATAATTTCTGCCCACCAATCCAATTCTACAGAAAGCACTAGAAGGAAAACTTCAGTCTAAAGCAGTGGTTCTTAACCTTCCTAATGCTGCAATCCTTTAATACAGTTCCTCCTTTTGGGTCATCAAATATAGAGAAATTTATCTGGTGTCCAACTAGAAGTTTAAGCCCTACATGGTGCTAGAAGTTACTTTACACACTACTGAAGCAGAAAAGTAATCAGCAATCTCACATAGCTATAAACCCTGAGACCTACAATAGCAACCTGTCTCTAAGATATACTGGTGTAATAGTGGCATCAATGTTAAGGAAATAACCACCAATAAATCTGATTGGATTTAATGCCAGCTCAGTGGTATGGAACTTACACTTGGCAATGCTAAAGTGGCCAAGAGCCTAAGACTATTTAAGTCATGGGCTTTAGGGGAAAACTTACTATCATTCTGCTAAAGAAACATAGCAATAAAATGACTCCTAAGAACAGATTGCTGTATCCATACATCAGTGCACCATCCAACCCTCATCAGACCAGCTTCTTGCAGTAGATGGTAATTAACACAGAGATCAACAATTGGGCAGTGTACAGGGAGAGACTTTGGAGTACACGATCCTAAATGAAATGTCATTATTACACCTCTCTACTCAGGGCTCAGGGATCTATGTAGATGAGGAGGCAGGAATATTATAGGAGTAAGGAGAGGTGAAGGACCTCAAGAAAACAGCATCTTTAGACACGATAGGGCTAATATACATATGAACTTCCAGAGACTGTGACAGTATGCTGAAGACCTGCCCAAGTTCAAACCAGGCAATATCCCAGCAAGGAGAAAAGAAAGTGGACACAAAGTTTTTACCCCTGACCAAGAAGCTATCTGCAACTGATACCTGTTGGCAAAGGAAAAATCGGTTTTCTTCAAGGAGTAGTTGGCTAACACAAAACATTCTCTGTGTTTTTTGTGTGTTTTTTGTTTTGGTATTTTTGTTTTATTGATTTTGTTTGTTTGTTTTTATTTGAGAGAGAGAAAAAGAGAGAGAGAGAGAGAGAGGGCATGAAATTGTGTGGATAGGAAAATGGGCAAGATCTTGGAGGATCTGAGAGAAAGGAAAGAGTATGACCAAAATATATTTCATAAAGTGAAAATAAATAGAAATATAAGAGGGAAAAAACTATGACAGACTTGTAGACAAGAATTAGCTTTGTAATATCTTTCATGATTATACTGCATCTTTCCCCATCACCTAATATTACCTTCTCTTGATTCTTGTCCTAAATTTTAGACTAGAATCCATGTATGTAGGGCAATTTTTTTTTGGTTTGGGTTTCCTCACTTCATTTAAGTATATCTGTTTTCCTGAAATTTTCATGATTTATTTTTTCTTAACAGCTGAATAATATTCCACTTTGTATATGTACCACATTGTCATTATTCATCTGTTGATGGACATACAAGTTTGTTCCATTTCCTTGCTATAAAAGGTAGAGCAATAGTAAACATAGAAATATAAGTATCTTTGTGGTAGGACAAGGAGTTTATTGGGTATATGCTCAGGAGTGGTAGAACTGGGTCATATGATACTATTTTTAATTATATGAGGAAACTCTAAACTTATTTCCATAATGGCATTACTAATTTGCACTCCCAGTACAATGAATAAGGGTTCCCCTCTCTAACATTTATTGTTGGGTAGGTTGATGATAGTCATTTTGACTGTAATGAAGTGGTGACTTAAAGTAGTTTTAATCTGCATTCCTTGTTAATCATGCTTCTTTAAAAATTTTTATTAATTCTTTGAGAATTTCATACTTGTATGCAATATATTTTGATCATATTCAGCCATCACTCTTCCTCTAACACAGACTTATCCCATCCCCAGCCCTCCCATTTCATTTCATGTCCTCCATTTTTTTATAGCTGTTCCCCCAAGTCCAATTTGCGCTGCCCTTATGCACATGGCTTCATGCTACCCTCTAGAGATCCTTGAATGGCTTAGGTTCCAGAACCCTGACTAGCAATGATGAGAGAATGAAGAAAAACCAGACAAGGCGACATAGGGACAGAAAATCTGGGATTGGGTTGTCTGGGTTCTCAGATGGAGAAGCCACAGGATTCCAGGAGCCCAGTGAGTTTATTATATCCAGCTAAACAAGGAAGCTGGGTTTATATGCAGCTGAACAAGGAGGCAGGATTAGCTAATCTCTGTAGAAATGGTCTTTGTAAGAGAACAGTTTTCAAGCCATAAACATATTGTGTGGGGAGGAAGCTACGATATGTATTTTCTATGCTCACTGCCGATATTTGCACTCACACCAGAGGAAGACTTTGGCATTCCTCTGAGCCTCACCTGGAAAGGTCTTTCCTATTCCTATGGATGTAAAGCATTGGGGTTCTTGACATGGCTATGTCTGTGTCAACACACACTCACTTGCTCCCTAGAGTGGGAAATCTCTAAGAGAGACATCCTTACAGAAAAATGTCTCTCCACCAGAAGCCATAAACTGCCAATGGCCCTTGGCTAGGAATGGGCACTCATGAGCTCCTCTCCTCTTCATTCTGGAATGTTGACTGGTCTAACCTTGTGACAGGTGTTGTGCAGGCAACCACAGCTGATGTGAGCCCATGAGTACAGAGATCCTGTCATATCCGGAGATATTGCTTTTGCTCTGGTCCTCCCTGACTTCTGGTTCTTACAATTTTTCTACATCCTTTTCCGAGAGGATCCCTGAGCTTTGTGGAGAGGGAGCGGGTCTGACATAGTGTCTTATTTGTAGATGAGCACCCCACAGACTCTATTCTCTGCACCTTGAGCAGGGAAGAACACTTCACCGGGGAATATAGGATTAAGATGCCATATCTTCTCAGGGTACAGGATTTAAATTTAAATCTTAAAATATATATGATAACCTATAGGTAATAACAATTTATCATTTAAATTTATCATTTAAAATTAAATTTATCATTAAATTAAATTTATCATTTAAAAAATACAAGTCAGAGACATTCAAAGAAATATGAGTCTTGTTTGTTGTTGTAACTCCAAAATAATCAAGATGCATGGTCTGTTTTGGTAGCAATTTTCAAAATTTATTCTGCCATGTCTTATTACTTACGATCCATGGAAACAATGAAGTGTTTTGTGTCAAAGTTTGCAAGTCACTGATGTATGTGATATTGAGAATCAATAAAGCTCTTTCAGCTTCTGAATATACATCAAACACGGTGATTAGCACTATACCCTTACTTACACTTCAAATTTATTCGACTCCTGCAGAGTGGTCAAGATTACATCGCACTCTTCAAGGGTCACCTGCACTTTAACTGAATTAAATAATCACCTACGTTTTCACAGGCAGAGCAGAGCCAACAACTGGCCTAGTTGTCTCTACTCATTTGTGCTTAATCCCTAACGTTGTTTAAACAGAGGATTTCTTCAACTGGAGCTCCTTATATAACTCACGGCAGTCAGTCATGGGAGTATTAGCTGCAGATGCAGACAACACCTGATTTAGCTCAAGAATGGTTGAATTCTTCATTCTAAAATACTTTAAAATAGAAAATTTTGATCCATGTTGAATTTTTCATCTCCCTGGAGATGACCCATAATTGCTTCAGCGTGTAATTCTTAGCTCTCCCCACCCCTCATTGGTCAGGTTGTCTGCAGTGCACTCTCATAGCTATGTGTGCATCTGCTCAGCCATCTGCAGTGCAAAATCCTGTCAATCATTCTTACCTCTGGGAAACCATGAGATTTTAGCTTTGAAAAAATTACTGTCCTATAAAAAGATTAAGTAAGATGCGACTGGTAAATGTACTTTAACATAGTGTCTTCCTTTAGAGGAGTCCTGGATATATGGATTGTAGATTTAGGGTTTTAAATTACATGATTAGCCTTCCAAGTAGATCATGTTATGACTACTGGATTGCATGACCATGAATTTTCTTTCCCATCACAAATTGCGTCTTCAATTCTGATTATAATGGTGTCTTAGAGTAAATGAACTCACAGTGTCATGGGGTATAACGTTCAAGTCCACAGTTCAGCCGCTCTGTGACTTTTCTACTCTAGGTAGTTGTGTTTGTGGTAGGAATTGGTGATTGCCGGAAAGGGGCCTGATGAACCATAATCCTGAAGATAACTCGACAATTTCTTAGAAAAGCCACTGGATTAATGAGGTAGCAAGTCCGTTATGTAGTTACTAATTCTTTTTACCAATCCTGAAAATGATATACCTATCACCTCTTCTGTTGCCAAAGCGACACACACTGAGTAGCTTTTCCTGCCTTATGTATGCAATCAATAAATGAAGTGCAAAATCCTGTCCATCATTCTTATCTCAGGGAAACAATGAGATTTTAGCTTTGGAAAATTACAGTCCGTAAGATGCAACTGGTAAAACTATCCTAACATTGTGTTTTGCTTTAGAGGAGTCCCTGGAAATATGGGTCCTTTCAGATCTACTTAAGTCCAAATATCAAGTTTGTCCAGATGTTGAAGGGAAGCATCCATCCGGCTGTTTTAGTGTAGCTCTCGATGGTACCTCTCAAAGCCCTTGGGAGTAGATGCAGTCAGGACTACTTTTCATTACAGTTTTGCAGTTTGGGCTCATTTGGGTGTATTTGTATTATTCCCTGCTACCTTTGTTGACAGATTGTGGTGATATAAATAGAAACCACTTTCACTGACATGATGTGACCTTCCTTCTCAAGCCTGGCTCTTTTCCCTGTGTCAATGGATGGGGCTGTCATCCTCCTGGTGGCTGATGCCAGAAGCCTCAGAGCTCTCTCAATACCTCCCATCCTCCCTGGCTATATGCAATCCATCACCTATTCCTATTTAGCTCTGAAATAGTCACTCATATGGCCTTGCTGGTACCCTCTTCCTGCTTCTTCCGATCGATACTCTCCATATTGTAGCCAGAGCTATATTCTCAAGAGTGACCTGTCCACATGTGAATTAATCTCACAATGTGTCTACTGCCTATGATGGATGTAGAAGGCATATAGCAGACAGATACAGTTCTCTCTTCATGAAAATGGGAAACACTACAGTCAGTCTCCTCCTCTAATTCTTTTCCACTTTATGTTAGAACACCAGTACACTATAGATGCTCTTAGGTTAAAACCTTTTCAATATTTTTGAAACTCTATCCCCATCTTTGACTTCTGACCACTTTGGCTTTGTTTATGTCCTTTAAGTGTTCCATATGGTCTACCGCCTCAGGCCTTTTGCTTGTGTTGTGATGTTAGCTGGAATGGTTTATGCCCCTCTTTATCATAAGGAATACGTTGGCTCTTATGACATTTCATGGACAGAAATGTGGTCGCGGCAGGTCACGGGTATTTTTACCAACTCATATGGAAGATACTTCATCTCTCCATCCTTGCTAGGCATAGATCATCTTCTCTGAAGTGAAGCCTCGTAGAAGCTGTGAAGTAAGCGTCAAAGTGGCTGGCTACCTCCCAAGAAGACACAGAAGTCACATGGTCTTCTATCCTTCAGGTCCATGCCTGATCTTATCTTAATGGTGTCACCAGAATGTCACAAAAGAGGACCACTGCTTTCTCCTGCTTAGTCACTGCTACCTCACAGCAGTTCAGATAAGCCAAATTTATCTCAGCACCTTGGTACCCAGGGTTAGTCTAGCCAACCTGGAATCTCTTTTTGTCCTAATGGAGATAGTTACTCTTCTTACTGCCCTCAATTCTTATTTATCTGCTCTCTGCAATTCAAAGGTACTTGTAAAAGATGCTCAGTTTAAAAAAATGTTTCTTTTCCTAATTCAAGCAGACAGTGTTGGTGGTTAAACCGTATCGAGGGAAGGTGTGTTCGGAAGTGTCTAATATCATTTTTTGAAAAATTAAAAACCTACAGAATTGACCAGAATTATAAAACAGATGGAGGTTATGCAATTCCTTCCTGAAGTGGATCAGTCCAGCCAAGATCAAGCGGGGCTCAGGTCTCCTCAATACATTAAAGAACATGACCCATGGAGCATCAGCTGTGATGGTCTCCCAGTGCACTCTGGAGTCTATGTTTGAACCTTCTGTGCTTTTGAGTGGCACTGGACAAATGAGAGAATCATGTGGGTAGATGAAGGGTGATTTAGATGTGACCACTGTGGAGAGACGGTGAGCAACAAGAGACGCTTCATTGACGTTGGTGATAGAGTCGGCACAGCGCTGGAGAATGGACCTACAGGGAAGCACCGATAACTAGCCTGTTTACTGTTGAAATTCAGCTTGTACGTGAAACTAAGGCCAATGATAGAAATGTATGTGTATACACGTGTATACATACAAATGTATGCGTATATCCCAGTGGAGTGGATGGTAGTGGTTAAACTTAGGCTAGAACTAGCTTTGCTGTCTACTGGCTGTGAGACCTGGATACTGTAATCATTAACAGTAGCTGTTGTCTCATCTGTGAAATAGGGCAGCAGTAGCATTCTCCTCATACGCTTGCTGCAAGTATCAGAATCTCCTTAGTGCAATTCTGGGGCTGTCTCTCCTGACTTCATTGCCCATGGGAAAGGGGCCTTAGGGAATTTTATGCAGATTCTGATGCCTGGGTCTGCGTAATACAGAAAAAGCACAGACAGATCCTTGTAGATGAAATGATCATCACCAGAGCTTCTGATGTATCAGGAGAACAGTTCAGTTGTGTTCTGCATTCGGGCTCAAGGCTAGTATAGCCTTGTCCATGACTCGCAAACATTCGCTTCCTGTTTAGATTCAGAACGTCTCAAACATTTCCATGAACTACCTGGCAGGCCTGGCCCTGGATTAGTGACAAATTCCCAGGTCAAGGGCTACATTTGGGTAGCCAGAGCCTGGATTCCGACAGAAGAAACAAGCCATTGGTAGTGCTGAGAGAGGCTGGGACAGGTTACCGTGGGGGAACTTGTTGTTTCTCCCTAGAGAACTTACACATCAGATCTGACATAAATTTTTGGTCTGACAGGTATTTTTCAAATGCAGTTTTCTCTGGAGTCTGGCCTGATTAAATGACCTGTGGCAGTTTGCTACCTCGTCATTCCGTGATTAGGTTACAAACCACTGTGTGGTGTGATGCTTAGTTCCATAACCTTTGAACATGCCCACATGGCACACAGCATTCTCTTAGGTTGTTGTATAAATTTTGATCCAGCAAAAGATTTCCAGTTCTCTATTTTTATTTATTTAGTTTT
Source organism: Cricetomys ansorgei (assembly GCA_026225945.1). Classification (NCBI taxonomy): domain Eukaryota; kingdom Metazoa; phylum Chordata; class Mammalia; order Rodentia; family Nesomyidae; genus Cricetomys; species Cricetomys ansorgei. Next base: position 12,046,467 of record JAMJFZ010001815.1, read on the forward strand.
GGTAATGACTTCACTGTTATATTAACTGGTTCAGTGGAGGTCACAATACTGTGATATTTTCTTTTGTGATTTTATTTGTCAAAATTTGTCATTAAAATTTTACTCCACACCATTGAATACAATATAATTTTAGATGTATAATGCCAAGACATGTAAAATCTTTGTGCATATCTATTTTCTTAGTATTATAAGTGACACAGAGTTAAGATGTCCAAAGAGTGGAAGGGTATTAATGTTAGAAGAGCAGAATGCATAGGAGAACAGATATTAAGGAATAAATCTTTTTCTTCTTTGGGGATTTCAGATAACATTAGAGAGCCTATTCACATGTGCGAAGCCACTGGTGAACAATTTAAGAGAATACAATATTGCTCAGCTGTTCTCAAACTTTGGTCAGTTTCGGAATCACTGGAGTCACCAGGCCAGTGAGATCTCCAGCTGAGATTCTGGTGTCCAGGCCAGAACCATTGGTGGAAAAGCCTTGGTTGCTTATTTATAGGGCCACTGAGTTTCCTGAGGAGAGGCAGAACGCAATAATGAGAGGAAGATCCACATCCACAGAGAAGATGCCAGCTAAGGAGAGATTTGCGATGAGTGTCAAGAAGAGAGGAGACAAAGAAAGCTTTTTTCCAAGGTGGTGTTATGAGCTAAGGGTTGATGGTACTGTTTGGATTAAGTAAATACAGAGACAGGGGTGAAGTAAGGGAACTGTGTAAGATGTGGAAGGAAGAAGCCCAACTTGTTGGGAAAAGAAAAATCTAAGCAGAAAGTCCCGTCACTAACCAAGAATTTATTTGCAATTGATGTCTTGGGAAATGGAAAATCAGCTGTCTCCAATGTAGTGTTACTGGGTGTATCAACCACACTTCAGAGCAGCGCCCAAGCCCAGCAGTAGTTGGCCAACACAAATGGACTTCAGGTTTTTGTGTGTGTGTGTGCTTTTTGTTTTGTTGTTATTGTGTGTGTGTGTGTGTGTGTGTGTGTGTGTGTACAGGGGTTTGAGACAAGGTTCTTTTATGTTGCTCTGACTATCCTGGTTGCCATAGACTAGGCTGGCCTCAAACTTAAGAGATTTACCTGCCTTTGCCTTCTGGGTGCTGGGATTAAAGGCATACATCACCGGACCCGGGTGTTACTCATTTTTGTTTGTTTTGATCTTTATTTTTATGTTTTGATTTTTTTCTATAGCATTTCTCTTTTCTTCTTCCTCTCCAAATTTTCCCATTTACCCCTTCCCTCTCCCCTTTAAATTCGTGACCTCTTTTGTTACTAATTGTTATTATATGCATATGTGTATTTGTATAGACATGCAGATTCCTAAACATAACCTGTAGAGTCTATGTAATATTTATCATATGTATATTTTTAGAGGTGACTGTTAGCGGACAATCACTGTGCTCTTCCCTGGAGAGGACCACCTCTCCTGCTCGTAGCATTCCTCAGCTGTCTATAGTTTTGTTTTCTTTTTTTTTCCTGTAGAGCTGAGACCTTATGGGCTTTTCTCTGTCCAGTGTAGCATGCCCACTTGGTGTCATCCTCAGGAACATCAAGTTGGGTGGATAGGGAGGACCTGAGAGGACTCGGGAAAGGGGAAAGACTATGATCAAAATAATTGTGTATTAACAAGCAAATTTTAATTAAAAAAAAAAAAGGGACTGCCACACATTGGGAAAGTTGTTTGGTCTTATACATTCTGAAACATAGTTGCCTGGGCAGATGGTTCACTGGATAAATGCTTGTCACGCAGTTATGAAAACCTTACTCCAGACCAGAACCCGTGGAAAGCCAGACTCAGTAGTGCATCTGTAGTCCCACCACTCCAGTAGCAAGATGGGGGATGGGAGCAGGAGAATCCTTAGAAACTCACAGGCCAATCACCCTTGAATATGCAGAAGAGAACAAGGGATCCTGTATCGAACAAAGTTTAAGGCAAGAACCAATACCTGAGGTTGTCCTCTGACACGTGCCATGGTGTACATCATTCTAACACAGACACAGATACACACAGGGGAGAATGGAGGAGGGAAAGGAGGAAGAGAAGGACAGGGAGAGGAACAGGGAGAGGGAGAGAGAGGGGGGATAGAGCAGCTCAGAAATGATTTTTTTAATGCTTCTAACAAACTGGAATTCAAAAAAACTATAATCAAGAAAAAAAATTTAAATATCTAGATGCGCAGGTGAGCAGGTGGGAGATGCAAAGAGGGAGGCTGGCCAAATGTTGAAGGGTGCGGCGTGATGCTCATGGGTTTGGACTTCATCCTGGGTGGGGAGTGTCGTGGGGCAACTTGCAAGTCAGAAAAACGGCTGTCATTCTGTGAAGTAGAGAGCTAGGTTGAAGTGCTCCTGGGACAAGGAAGTACCCAATCCCGAACCACGGCTGAGAGTGAACAAGAGTAGGGGTAAAGAGTTTGTGCGTCTGGTGGGAGAACTCAGGGCTTCCATGGCCAACAGACCTACGCTCAGTGCCTTTCCCTTTACCCCTAGATGAGTTTCATGACTTGGACCACCTTACTGAACCTTTCTGAAGCTATTTCCTCATATTTAAAATGACCACAGTAATCACCACAGCATTCCTAGAACAGAAATTTGTAACACAATATATGAGAAAGTCCCAACACAGTGTCAACAACCTATGATGTAAATTACATTTATTATTTTGGGGGGGAAAATCCATGTTAGGGCTTCCTGAGGGCTTCTGATAAAACAGAAACAGATAACTTTAATCTAATGTTTCATAGCCGAGGGTGAATTTCAGTCCCCTGGGATTGGGTGTTGACTAGAGGCATTTTGGGTGTCACAACTGCAGGACTAAGTAATGTTCCTGGCCTCTGGTAGACAGAGGACGGAACGTTGTTAAACATTCCGTCCTGCGGAGGGCGGTCCCCACAAGAAGAAGTATCTGACACAAACTGCCAGTGGTGCGAAGGTTCAGAAAAACTGCACCAGGTGTTCTGTCGTAGGTGATGTAGAATCTGAGGAGAGAAGCGAGTTAAGGAAGAGAGCAGTGGTGTTGAGTTTCAGTGGTGGCTAAAGACTAGATGGCTAAATGGAGATGGGAAATAGATGTTTGGGGTAACAGGGGTGGGGTGGGAGGAGGGTGGAAAGAGATAGAAAAAGGGTGTACGTGGGTGTGGGCTAAAGGGGCTAAGGCTAAGGGTCCTGTAGGTGAGAAGACAGTGGGGTTAGGGATTTCAGTGGTGAACTGTTGCTGTTGCTGGCCCCTAAGGCACATGGCACTGGAAGGCAGACTCGGACTGGGATGCTGAGGTTACTGTAATTGAAGGCTTATCATCTTTAACACTCCAAATTTCACCAGATAGCTGGGCCAGGGGTCTAGAAGATTCCTGCCTCCCATTCTTCACTACACATCATGATTGCCTCTTTGTGAAGCTCACTGTCTAGCTCCCTTAAAGGGAGGAACAATTGCTAATCTAACAGGAGGTCAAAACTGTGCTTGAATCAAGGAATCCAACCACAAACCTAGCCATTTCCTACTTCCTGTTATCAGTGGGAACACGGCTGAACTGGGCTCTGATTCTTCAGTGTCGTGTACCCGGTAAGTGAAGTCGGGTACCTTCTGGATACAGGCCCAGACTGAAGCGTCTTCATTCTGCTTGGTTCCTCTTCTTATGTTTCATTCTGTATTTTGCTATCAAATTTGATCCTCAATGAAACTTCATGCACACGGGAAACATCCGGGGACTTTACACTTGTGTATCCATCTGAAACTCCGTGCCCACCTGTCAGCCTCTCGCTTTTCAGTCTGGTTCCCAGAAGAAAACATCTCTCCGTCTACCACCTCACACCCGCGCAAAAGCATGTAGGGTAAGCACTTTATACTAGTTATTCCTAACTGTTCACCATGCCTCTGTTGTACACCATGCCTCTAGCCACTGATTCTTGTCACAGGTGCCATCTTATTTTCCTGGTTGTCTCTCTGCGTGTATGTGTCTAACACCTGTAGAGAATCTTCTGCAGACTTTAGACAATTTCTGTCGCCTGCAAAATAATTTCTTGGACACACACTCGCTGTGTTCTTAGGAATTTGTCTGATTTTTAAATCAGGGGAAAAAAAGAAGAAAACATGAAAGAATAAGCACAGAAGGTGTTTCAGGCTTCTGTAAGTATCAGCCAAATGCCTTCTTTCAAGTTCTTTAGCAACACAGGCATTCCTGTCCTGTCAGTAGCCATGCGAACAATTCCGTCCCTCCCTCTCCCTTTCATTTTCTTTCAATGTCCAGAATGAGAGCTGTGCTTTAAGGACTTCATTCATGGCAGAGTGCTGTTACATTTTAAAGATGCATTAGTTGCTTCCCATTTACAGAAATCATAGAAGTGAACATTTTTTAGACAGTGAAATGAATTGTTGAGATTTCATTGAGTTGCAAATCAAGAAAAAAAAATCTTTAACATCTCCTTTACCCAATTAAAAAAAAAAACAACAAAACCCTATGTATTCACCTGAGAATTTAAAGGAAAGAAAAAGACTTTTGGAGCAGACCTATTGAGTTTTTGTATACTAGTAAAAGAAAAATTAATGTAGATGGTCAGGTACAAGTTGTTCGGTCATTCTAAAGGAACAAAAGCTTTACAGGATGTTGAAACATATGCAGTACTGATTATTGATTCGTAATGCACATTCAAATCAAAACTAGAAGAAAATTGAATGACTCTGACAATCTTTCTATGCATAATGTACAAAATAATCATTTCACTTAGCTTTGAGAGCTTTTGTCTTAAATGAGCTTCAGGCCTTACTCTAGCGACTTAACTTTTATCCCAAATTTCCAGCTGGGTTATTGCTTTTTTAAAACTAAAACAATGGATAGACATCAATCTGCTCATTCAGAATGATCCCTCTAGCAACCATAGCCACCTTTTCAGAGCTCAGTACCGAAGCCAAGATGTTCAGTGTGGGGCCTAGACACATGGAAGTCTCACGAATGCAAAGTCACAGGAATGGTAAGGTGGCCATTTGTGTTGGTATCACCAAATTGTGCTGTCAAAAAGAGCATGAGGAGGGAGAAGCTACCCAAGAGATGACCCAGGAGAAGGCTGTGAACTGGGAGGACCTCTTCCTTGTTTGCAAGCTGTGACTCATGTCGTAGAAGTTTATTTTTAGGTTCATGTATAAAATGATTGTTTTGTGCATTGTTGGGTAAGGGACTTTCTAGGTCTTAATGTTTTATACTGTCTGCAGGTGTTAGATTTAGGGGGAGAATCTTTGGTCATGATCTGTGTGTGCTATCAGTAGAACACTTGAAGAGTTCTGATTCAATAAAATCACCTGAGCTCAGACGCTGGAGGTCCCACTGTAGAGTACGGCGCTGGCCAGGGTGATGGTTCCCTCTGCTGAGGTCTGGCAGGAATTCCACCTATGAAAATGTCACTGTGTCTTTCATGCTGAGCCCACACAGTGGCTAGCTACTGAAGGCCTGCTGCATTTAAAAGGGAAAATTGGTGAAGGAAGGCTTCCAGAAGACCCTCAAAGATCTTAAGCTATCTGAATGTCTTTCTTATCTGCTGGCCACTGGCACTTCATTACTCCCCAAAGACGATAAAAACAGTGTTCTCACCAGTGAGATTACACTCATGGATGCCCAAGAGTCATGGAAGAACTGGTTAAAGCCCTGGGTGTCTCCTACTTCAATCTTTTGTAGATTGGAAGTCTCTTGAGTGAGTCTGGACAGAACAGAAATGAGTACTGCCACTCCGAGGTCACCATCTTAATATGTGGTGATCTCCGAATCCTTGACACCAGCACGCACGCGTGAGCTTTCAGGTTGTTGACTTCAAGCTGCATGATGAGGTGATGGCTGTCATTCTCAGATCGAACTGAAACTGGAGAGTCTATTCTGCCTGCAATGGTAAATATGGTGGAACATCCATACAACATGGAATACTGAAGCCCAGTCTCCGGAAGAGACTGCCTGGTAGGTCCCTTATTTCTGACGTGCAACTCACTCCTCCTGAGCTTTATTTTAGCCAAGCCACTGTGACATCATGTAGTACTGGCCTCCATGTAGAATCTAGACAGTGCTGCGTTTGTTCTCATAGTCAACGAGAGGCAGACTATCCCACAGAAGTGAGACTCAGAGAAACAACAGATAATTTCTTTCATTAATTTGATCTGGTTAAATGTTTGTCAAACACCAGGAACTCTGGTAACACTGGGAATACAGAAATAAAACAACAAAGATAATATTAACTGGAAAAAAAAAGATGAAAGATGTATCGTCTGATTTGAGTATCACTCGGGTGTGGGTGGGAACAAACGTAGCAGAGTTCTCAGGTCATGTTTTCATGCTGAAAAAAACCTTAAATGTGATTGGTTGCTGAAGGCTTTGTCACTGCTTTTCTGCAAAATGGAGGTTTTTAATGAACAGCAATGGAATCTGATGTACAGTGCAAGGTTTTCAGCAATGGCACAGTGTGAAGAGAGGGGCATAATGAGAATGCCTGCTCACATGCTCAGATGAATGGATTCAGCAAATATAACCTGCTCAGTCTGTATAATGTTATTTGCATGTATGTTTTCAGGGCTGACTATTTGGTATTGGCTATCCAATTGGGTATCATACTATTAATTATCTACCTAAATTATCTACCTATAATTTAGATTATATATATATAATCTAAAAGATTTATTTTTATTAATTTTAATCATGTGGTGGTGTGTGTGTCCACAGGTGGGTATGTGCATGTGAGTGTAGTTGTCTGAGGAGGCCAGAGGGTAGAGACACTGGGTTCCTTGCAGGTAGAGTTACAGGTAGCTGTGAGCCACCTAATACAGGTGCTGAGCTCTGAATTCAGGTCCTCTGGAAGAGCAGCAAGTGTTCCAAATAGCTGGACCATCTCTCCCACCCCTAATCTATATTGTTCAACACTTCTTTCAGCAAAAGGAACTGAGTGTGTTTTTTTTTTTTTTTTGCCCCTCAGACTTTTAATTTGTGCTTCCCACTGAATATTTGTTTTAGAATAAAATGCTTGGTTAACAGTCCTTTCCCGTGACATTTGGTGTTACTTCCCTGTGACGGTCCAGTGTCTGTTGTGGCGTTTGTGAGATCAGCTACCAATCTAGTTGACTCTGTCATGCTCAGTTAATTCACTGTTATGCACTTAGGTGTGCATTTTTTAGCTTAATTTTTTTTAGCTTATTTATTCTTGAAGCTGAGATTTCAAGGCTATAGTTTATATTGAAAAAAACACCTCACTATTATTTTTTAATTGCCTCCCTATATTCTTTCATTTCTCTTCCAGAAGCTCTCATTTAAAGACTGTTGAACTGTCTTAGTTGGTTTTCCAAGATTTTTCAAGGTTTTTTTTTTTAATTTAATTTTTTCTGTCTCCAAGATCCAGTAATTTCCCTCAGTTCTCTCATTTCCTTTTCAACTGTTGGTTTCGTTTCTTGAAGGCTCTAGGGCCTCCCTCCAGTTACTGATCACTTGTTGATTGCCACAGTGCCTTAACTTTTCAGGTATGGTGATGAAGTCTCCCAGCACTGTAAACAGGCTGCTCCTGCGTTCTCTTTAGATTATCCTGCAGTGGCTTAGAACCTGTAACTGTGGCTCTTCTGCTGTCTGTTGCCCTTCCATGGTGGGTCTATCCCTGAGTGATTGACACAATTTTAGAGGAGATGTGTATCCTGTTTTTGTTTGATTATTTGTTTTCAAGAAACTAGCCCCCTGAAGCCCAGGATGTGGAAGAATTCTTAGATGAATTATGTATTTCCTTATACCGTGTCATGCAGGGCACCACTGCTCCAGGACAGAGTTTGTGGTACTCCCTCGACTTACAGGTCTTCAGACCAAAGCAGTGCATGCAATTAAGATTAATGAGCTGCTACACAAAACCATGCTGTGTGAATGCACCACACAGTCTCATTTGGTGATGGACAGCGAGGCTGGTGTTAGGATCCATGTTCCCTGAAACCAGAAGGAGAGCATCAGGCAGAGGAAGGAATTGGCAGACAGGAGAGTACGGAGAGAGGACTAACAGGAACAAAATTATAAAAAAAAATGCCATAATGAGCCACAATACTTTGTATGCTAATTTAACCAATTGACTTTAAGAAAAGATTGCCAGTCTGGAGTTTAAATTTCTTAGAGCACAGTTCTTTACTTTGAACTTATCCAGAGTCAGGCCCAACAGTCTCCCTTTTCTTAGTGTAGCTCTTAAAGTAAACAGGTTTCTAGAAATTTTAAGCTATCATAATATTCCACAAAAGAAATACTTCTTAATAAATATAGAAAGACTAGAAAATATACTATAATGAAGACAAATATGACCTATATCCTACCGCAGATTGACAGCTACTTTGACACGTTGATATTTTTAAAGTGGTATTGTTTTTTTGTATATATGCGCAGAAAAAAAATAAACTATGTACTGCATTTTGATTTATAACCTTTTTTTACTTAATATAACACTTAATACTTCTAATAAAAATAGAACTTTAGTTAAAATGTTAGCTTATTTAAGAGGGATAATATTTATTTCACTTTAATATATCAAATGTTAATATCATTGGCTTAGTGTGTGCTCAGTGGTAGAATACTATCATGGCATGTTCAAGATCCTAGAAAACACACACACACACACACACACACACACACACACACCACCCACAATACACATGCACACACACACACACACTCACACACATGCACCACCCACAATACATATGCACATATATACACACACAACACACATATACCACCCACAATACACATGTACACACACATGCACACACACCACACACATATACCACCCACAATACAACATGCACACACAGACATAACACACATACACCACCCACAATACACACACACACACATTCACACACATGCACCATCTACAATATACACGCACACACGCACACACACACATGCACCATCCACAATACACATGCACACACACACACCACCCACCCACCACTCACAATACATATGCACATATATACACACACATATACCACCCACAATACACATGCTCACACACACAACACACATACACCATACACAAAACCCCTGTGCACTCACACACTCACACACACACACACACACACCACACAGCACACACACATACCACACATGCATATACCCACAATACAACATGCACACACACCACATATATACACACACATGCACAATATGTGCACACCTCCCCACAATTTACATGCCTGGGGCTGGGGAGAGAGCTAAGTTGGTAAAGTGCTCGTAACATAAGCATGAGTATCTGACTGATTCTCAGTTGCTGACTGATTCTCCACTGTTGCTATTAGAAGGAAATACTACAGATGCCTAGTATGGCCTCTGCCAGGCAGGACACCAAGCATCCTATAAAGAATGGTCTCCTGACAAGCAATGAATCAAAATGTCAGTGGGGTCAAGGTCAGGACACTGTTCTACGATGCCGTTTTAATGAGTATTAATAAGATTATTCCATTTTCCTCTATCCAATCGCCATGGTCCTTAGTGATCAAGACCTTTAATAACTTTACCCTGAAGTTTAGTAAGTTTGAATTACTTGTTAGGCAAGGATATGTGAGATCTTTAATGACGTACATCTAGTCCGTCTACTCTCTAAAGATTTAATTCTTTGTTTTGTGGACAAATATAGGGTCTTGATTCTGAGCAGGAGTCCTGAGTAATGGAAGCAATGAAAGCTCCTTTTCTGGAGATACATTGTCATTTATTGGATATGCTTGGATATATGATCGACTTCAAGCTTCATTTCTTAGGGATTTTGAGAACTGGACTTACACTTTTCTAACCTTAATTTAGCTCATGTAATATGGGCATAATGATATTTTGCTCTTATCATTTTTGGTGGCGTTTGAGAGCATGTGGGCAAAACGCCAAGTACTATGAGGTTTTGCAGTTGTTAAAACATTAGAACATATGTCTTGTTGGACAGCCGTATGTAGACTCTTCACTAATAGTTAGGTCTCAATGGAACAATAAAAGGCAGGTGCTATGAGACCAGTGTTAACAATTCCTTCAGAATGAGGAATTGCGGTTCCTTAACATGACACTGTGTACTAAGACAATAATGTCTAGTAGCCTAAGCACAGTATTAATTGAGTATGCATTGAAATTTGAAAGGGTCCCAAACCCAGAAAGACAAACGTCACATGTTTTCTCTGATCTGTGTATTTTAGCTTTGAATCTTCAGATATGTGTATTCAATTTGGAATACACATAGAGGTCAAGAAATTAATAAGGGTCTTGGGGAGGGGCTTTCAAGAAAGGGGAGAGTTAATACACTGGCATAAAAGGTTAAAGGGAATAATGGATGAGTAAGGGTTAAACTGTGTTTGGGGAGTGGCGAGAGTAAGGTAGAGGAGGGGGTGTGGTGAAGGGTAAATAACATAAAAGACCTTTTGAAAAAGACATGTAGACATCTATTACAGTAGAAGCTTCCATATATAAAATATATATTTAATATACACATACATACTTACATAAATATATTAAAAAACAGGGCCACCATGCCTCTACTGGATACCAGAAACTAACAGATAAAAAACCCAGTTCCAGGAAAGTGCTCCTTCTTTGGAGTTGTTGGCCAGTGGGGTCCTATAGACCCATTGCTCTTGGTTACCATTCAGAACTTGACTCTAAGACCCTATTGCTGAAGACACCACATACCTGAGTCATAGAACATGATGAAATCAAGCTGATACTCACATGGGGGTGGAAAGAATGTAAGCCAGAAAACAGATGACTGCACGGACACATTATCTTGTAGACACAGCAGGACATGTTACTGTGACAGTGTGTATAAAACGTGTGCAAGCTTAAGCTAGACCAATATCAAGCATGGAGAGAGGAGCTGGGCACACAATCCCATTTCATAGCTGCAGAGCTATTAGCAATTTTTTGCTACTGAGGGAGGGAGATAGTTTTCATTAAGAAAGCTGCAATTTCATTAAGTTTCATTAAGAAAACTGTAGTCCCTGCTAAGTTGACCACTTTCCTGTGGAAAACCACACACCCAAGGATATTTGAGCCGTGCTAATTTGTCTTTAATGATAAAAAGGACATAATTAGGTGAGTAGGAGAAAGAGGGGTGAATCTAGGAAGAGTTTGGGGAGGCACTGTGAATATGATCAAAACATTTTATGAAACTCACAGAGGAATCATTTAAAAAAGAAAAGATATTTGAAATCTGGAATGATAATTCCTCCAGCATTGTTCTCTCTGTTCAGGATTGCTTTGGCTAGCTGAGATCTTTTGTGACTAAATGTAAACTTTTTTACTTTTATTTTTCCCTATTTCTATGAAGCATTTTTAAGGGGTTTTGATTGGAATTGTGCTGGATCTTTAAACTGATTTTGCTAGAATGGTTACTTTCTGCCATCCATTAACATAAGAGATTCTTCCCACTTTCCAATGTCTCCCTTAATCTCTTTCTTCAGAGATTTAAAATTTTCATTTTAGAGGTCTTTCATTTCCTTGGTTAGGTTTATTACTAGATGCTTTTATTTTCATTGAGGCTATCATGAAAAATAGCATACCCATAATCTCTTTCTCCGCATGATTATTGTTGGTATAGAGAAAGCTACTGATTTTCATAAGTTGATCTTGTTTCCCACCATTTTGCTGAAGTTGTTGATGATTTCCTGGTCACATTTCTGGGATCTCTTACATGTAATACCGTACAATTTGCAAATAGAAATAATCTGGCTTTTTGTTTTCCTATTTGTATCCTTTCAAACTCCTTCCCTTGCCTCATTGCTCCATTTGCGTTTTGAGCACTCTACTGAAAAGTGTGGAGAGTAGGCAGCTCTGTTTCATTCCTGATTTTAATGGGCTTGCTTCGTTTTTCTCCATTAGGATAATGTTGGCTGTATGTTTGTCACATGCAGCCTTTATCATGTTGAGGGCGTTCCCTTCAGTCCTACTCTCTCTAGGACTTTTATCATGAAACCATGCTAGATTTTGTCAAGGGCTTTTTCTTCACTTATTGAGATAATCATGTGGTTTTTGTCTTTAAGCCCATTTATATGGTTTATTACATTTATTGACTTATGCATGTTAAACCATCCCTGTATCTTCAGGACAAGGCCAATTTGATCATGGAGGATGATCTTTTTTATACATGTATATGTTTGGTTTACAAGTGTTTTATTGAAGATTAGTCCATCTATGTTCACCATGTATATTAGCCTGTAGTTTTGGGGGGTGTGTGTGTGTGTGTGTGTGTGTGTGTGTGTGTGTGAGAGAGAGAGAGAGAGAGAGAGAGAGAGAGAGAGAGAGAGAGAGAGAGAGAGAGACTTGTTTCTTTACCTGATTTTGCTATTGGAGTTATATTGACTTCATATAAGAAGTTTGGAAATACTTTTTCAGTTTCTTATTTTTTTAAAAATAATTTAAGAAGTATTGTCCATAAATCTTCTTTGTGGTAGAATTCTTCTGTGAATCCATCTATGCCTGGGGATATTTTAGTTGGAAGACTCTTTATTACTGTTTTAATCTCCATGTTTTTAATGGGTCTGTTGAATGCTCTTGATCTTTTCTTGGTTTAACTTTGGTGATTTGGGTAATCTACAAATTTCTTCATTTCTTTTAGATTTTTCCATCTTAATGGAGACACATTACAGATCCATAATAAAAACAATGTTCTGGAGCAAAAATAGACTTGTAGACCAATTGAACAAAATAGAAGACCCAAACATGAGTACATTAGAAATTGGAACCTTAGCCATTTGATATTTTCAAAGATGCCAAAGACACATTGGAGAAAGACAGAATCTTCAATCAATGGTCCTGGAATACTAGATGTCACATGTAGAAGAATGAAACTAGGCTCCTGTCTATCATCCCACGCAAAAGTCAACTCCAAATAGATCAGAGACCTCAGTGTAAGCCCTGAAATAGATCTAAGTCTAAGAGACTGCCAAATACTCTAGCCTGTTGCTGTTAGCCTTGGTTGTCTTCCAGAAGTTGAAGCTAAGCTGCTGCTGAAGACACCAAGTACTTTGAACATAGGTTTCAGAGGATTCACCTTGGACTTGACCTAAAGCCTCTTCTCTGAGGACTCCTGGAGATGGCTATGCCAGCTGCCAGTGGAGGAAAGTGATTATTAAATAGTCCTACCCAGCCGTGATGAGGGGAGGTGAGAGAGGAGGCTGTATGAAAGTACCACAGAAGATATGAACGGACATGTTCATTGGTCTATAAATGATAGACTTTCAACACAAGGTGCTGGGAGAACCCGATACTCACTTGTAGAAGGATGAAACTAGACCCACGTCTCTCACCTGCACATATCTTTATACAATCCATACGGGAAGAGTTACCAAGTATATGCTCCCATTGGCCCTAAACATGTCATTTCTGTGGCAGTTGATGGTGAGTGATCGATTTAGAACATCTATCTTTCTGTATTCAGGTAAATAGCTGTTAGCCTCATAGTGAAAAAAAAAAAAGTAGCTCATTATACATATACCATATAGTCTCTACTATTAGCCACTGTGAGTCCATTTCTGAGAATTCTGGATTATAAATGTGCATGTGTGTGCATTTACACAAACACACACACACAGATGCATACACACAAGCATGCAGGTATATGTATGTACGAACCTATGTGAATAGGTATATTAACGTTTTAGTTAAACTGATTTTTGGAGACATTTTTCCATCAAACGGAGATCTTCTAGCTGCAATCAGTTTGTGAAATGGTTAGAACTGCCTAAGTGCATACTGCAATCTGTCTACTTTGTTATCTTCTGTAAACACTGGAATTAGTTGGTACCATCTACTGCTTGCCTTCTTCTCAGTGAGGTCCATCGGGGTTTGCAGAGCTTTGATGACATTTGTAAAAGACTCATAGGTTGGCATGCTGTGACCCACTTGCTGCTACTCATATATGATTTCATGCTATTATGTTATATTATCTCATATATTATGTAGATGTAGGGTGTAGTTCCACTTCTGCACCACACCAGCAATGTAACCTTCCGGAGCCTCACCTAAGAACCACGACATCTCCATCTCTGTAGTACTGGGAATTGGAGACAGTGTACAGAGAGCATTAAAATCCTCCCTGCTAGATACTGAAACTTTAAAAATGAAAGTCATACACTGTTTATGTTTTCATCTTATAGTGAAATGTTGTCTGTAGAGGGCTTTGGGCTGTGTCCTTGTTACATTACTACTCCACAATTATTTTTTTGTGGTTACATACACAGTTATTTGTCATTTACTTGCTATATATATATCCACTGATGTCATCCAATAGAGAGCTGTGGATGTTGCTCTTTAAATACATGACATTTACAATGCTCCATCAAACAAGGCCACCACTTCTTGAGATTGTTTATGGCTCAATGCCACAAAATTTTCTCTCTGAAAGAAATGTTTGTGAAATGTGTAGTGTAGTGTGGTATAGGAAAAAGTTGCTTTAGATGTTCCCAAATGTCCCCAGTCTTTCAAGAGGAACAGAATTCTGACAATAGATCTTAACTGGTATGTGAGTAGGATGACACACATTCTGATTTTCACAGGGTCACTTTTATAGCTCAGAGCCTATAGGACTGAATACATAATACAACTACAATGCCCCGGAGCTACTGTCCTTAAAATATAATTCTAAGTGCTGGAGAGGTAGCTCAGTGATTAAGAGCACAGGCTGCTCTTCCAGGTGCCCCAGGTTCAAGTCCCAGCACTTACATGGTGGCTCACAACCATCTGTAACTCCACATCCAGTGGCTTCGACGCCTTCTTCTGGCTGTTGTGGGCGTTAGGCACGCAAGTGGTGCACATACATACGGTGCAAGCAAAACTCTCCTACACAAAAAATAAAGTTAATAATTTAAAAATATAATTACAAATGTTCTAAGGAAGAATTAGTTATGATAGAAATAAAGCTTATTAGTGCTTAAAAATAATAGTGTTCAAACAGTGCCAAATGAAATTATTTTCACCATGGTTTGTGGAGAGCAGTGGTGTCCTTTAGGGCAGGGGCATGCATATCTTTGATCTTTGCAATTCTTGTAGTAATCTCAAGCTGTTCTTTGTACGTTCTACACTGATAAACTATTGGCAGAGAAGATGAATGAGACACCGCTTGCCATGTTGACAAAGGATGGACTCAGGCCACATTAATTAGGGTTGTGCCGTATGTCACTTATAGTTCAAGACAGATCAAAACTTGCTCAGCCTTTCACTCCCTGAGAGGGCAGAGCCAGTTGTGGCTAAGAAGTATGGACTGTTTTATCACTCTGAATTGAATTCAGTTCCTAAAAGTAAGTAAGATGCTTACCTGTGTGCATATGTATGCATGTGTGAGTGCATTTGTGTCCTTGTGTGCATGTGCATGTGTGTGTATCTTCCAGAAAACTGAATATACTATGTATCTTAGAGTTTCTATTCCTGTGAAGAGAAACCATGACTTCTTACAAAGGAAAATATTTAACTGGGGCTGGCTTACAAGTCCATAGGTTTAGTCCATTGTCATCATGGTGGGAAGCATGGTGGCACACAGGCAGACATGGTGCTGGAAAATGATCTGAGAGTTCTACATCTGGATTGGCAGGCAGCAGGAAGAAAGAGTGACACTGGGTCTTACTTGAGCATTTGAAACCTCAAAGCCCACCCCCAGTGACACCCTTCCTCCAACAAGGTCACACCTACCCCACCAAGGCCATATCTCCTAACAGTGCAATTCCCTGGTGATCACATTTCAAATCTATGAGCTTATGGGGGCCAGTCCTATTCAAACCACCACACAATGCCAGTCCTGTATGACTTGGGTCTTGGGATCCTGTCTAGAGACAGTGAGGGATGACACCCTTACAGTACAGCTCAGATCAGGTGGTATTCTGCCATGGCCCCAACCCGGAACCTCAGTGAGTGTATTGTGTACAGCCCAAAAGGAGGAATTGGCTAATCTAAGTAGGAACAGTCTCAGGCTGGAAAGACCCAGGAGGAGGAAGCTGTAGCTCAGAGGTTATCACTCTTCCTGATGCTGCAACCCTTTAGTTCAGTTCCTCGTGTCGTGGTGACCCCTCAACCATAAAATTATTTTTTAGTGCTGCTTCATACCTGTAATTTTGCTACTGTTATGAATCATAATGTAAACATCTGAAATGCAGATGGTCTTAGGTGACCCCTGTGAAAGGGCCATCGACCTCCAAAGGTTTCATGCCCTACAGATGGAAAACCACTCCTGTAGTTGCTAGACTTTGAATACACTGGTTACTCATAAATACTCATACTGGGAGCCCCAAGGGGAGCTTTGTAACCCTTTGAACTTAGTCCATATATGGCTCTGCCAAGTTTTTATGGGTCTAAGACCTTGGAGTCCTTGAGAAGGTCACGTTCAAGTCAACACCAGTCATTCACTCAGGACTTCCTCTGCTGTCTACAGTTCCATATAATTTATAAAATCCCCATGGTTCCACACCACTCTTACCTTGATGCGTCTTGAATGAAATTTCCTTGAAACTAACATCTGTGCCCTGCTCTGTTATGTGAGACACAGTGTTTTGTGATTAGTAAACCGGGACCAGGTGCCACATTGCCTGGGCTAGAAGTTTCAACTTCACCTGTTACTGTGTGATCTGGGGAAGAAGCATAGTTATCTTGATGCCACCGTCTGAAAGAATGTACTTAGACGTTTGCCATTAGGGTCAAATTTGGTTTTAAGCTTTTCAGCGGAATGGGAAAATGCATCTACTCAATGAGTGGCTACTTGGTGCCTGCTGTTTCACGTTTCTCACTGTGAATCAGTCACGTGCAACACAGATTGTTTTAGCTGCTGTTAAGGAACTTGTCTTTAACGATATTTTTTTCCTGTTGTCGAAGAGAAACGATTTATTGATTGACTTTTTGGTTATCACTGAAAGAAATTGTTTCACGGTGATGTTTTTCTTACAGATGTGTCGTACTTTATCCCTACTCATTCCCGTGCTCACTGTCATCTGCCCTCGTTCACTCTTGTGCATTGTATGTGTGTGAATCCTTTGTCCCCCACCTCCACTTTAGTGATCTTTTCCCCTGAAACTTTCATACAACATTAACACACACCACATGTATACATATGAGGGAGAGAGAGAGGGAGATCAGGACAGAGAGGGGAGACAGACAGACAGACAGACACACACACACACACACACACACACACAGAGTTTTGAATATAGATTCTACATTTGAGAATAACATACACACTTGTCTTTCTGAGTCTGGAATATGGCTTATTTTACTTTACATAATGATTTATAACTCCTCCATTACCCTGAAAATGTCAATCTCATTTTCTTTATGACTGAATAAAGTCTATTGTGTATATGTGCCACCTTTTATTCAGCCATTCATCACTTGATTGACACTTAGGCTAGTTCTGAAACAAGTCAGTAGAGAAGATGATGGCTAAAAATGTTGAACACCTTTTCAGGTATTTTTGGCTCTCTCTATTTCTGTGTTTGAGAAGGAAGAAGTTCTTCAGTTTAGCTCATTTATTACTTGGGTAATTTGCTTTGGAGTTCTCTATAGGTTCTGATTATCAATCTGTCAGATATATAGTTGGCAAAGATTATCTTCTATAAGCTTTTTCTCAACTCTAGTGATTGTTTTCTCTTTATTTTCATGGAATACCATTTGCCAATTTTTGTGGACTCCTCTTCAGGAAGTCTTTGCCTATGGCTGTATCGTGAAGTGTTTTACCTATGTTTTCTTCTAGCAGTTTCAGAGTGTTAGTTACTTTAAAGACTTCGATCCATTTTTTAATTGGTTTTTGTGCAGAATGAGAGATGAGGATCTGGTTTCATTCTTCTATATGTGAATATCCATATTTTCAGCACCATTTGTTGAGAAGGCTATCTTTTCTCTAATGTATTTTTTTTTGACGTTTGTCAAAAGCTAGGTGGCAGTAGATATGTGAGTTCATTTCTGAGTCCTTTATTCTACTTGACTTGTCTTTTTCCCAAGGATATTTTACTGAACAAACTAATATTTTATAGTGAGACTAAGTATTACTTTTTAAAGCCACCCTTAAATGGCTATCACCATTTCTAAATAATGGTACATATCAAAATCTAGTATTAATAATGTTAAGCTAATCATACCTTTTCATTTTCACCTTTATCTTCAAACTGATCTTAAATTGCTTGATACCATTTAAACATCAATTTTATTAGTTTTGACGTTCAACCATATGTTACTTCCAACGAGTCTTTGATGTTGATGTGTCTGACATTATCTTTATATTATAAATGACAAAAAATGATATTTGGAAAAGTTAAGTGCCTTTCCTGAGACTCAAACTTTGAGTAGACTCATTACAGTAGCTGAGGTCTTTTGACCTTGTGTTCTTTCCATTTTACTTCTGATGTCTTAGAAAGAGCTTCTAGAATAAAACATATTTTAAAATCTTTAGAAGACTCTTAAGAATACTTTCCCTATTGTTTTCAGTCTTTAAAAACATTTTTAATGAATTCCCAATTTCTGGGATTACAGCCATGCACCACCACACACAATTGTACATGATACTGGGGAATCATACTCACAATCTTGGGCTTGCTAGACAAATGCTTACCCACTGAGCTACATCCTTGTTTTCATATTTGGATTTAAAAATTATAATATGAAGACAGACAAATCTAATGGAATTTTAGGAAAAAAAAACCCACATCTTGAGTTTCAGACGATGTATCATTATGTGAAGGCAATAGAATTTTCTCCAGCTTTTGCGAAGACAGCAGATTAGAAGCGAATGATAAAATGAAACAAAACAGGAAAACAATTATCCTAGATGTCCCCTGGGTATCCATGACTGTGCAGTGACTACCAGGTGAATTTCTATTCTTAATGTCTTTCTGAAGATCTAAAGAGAACTACAGGAGCACCTGGATTCTTTGCTGAGAAGGGTTCTATAGATATTCAATAGGTATTATAAATGTTTCTTCTGATAAAGAAGCCTCTCTGTCAATTGACCATGTCCTCGAAGGGCCATCATAGCAGTTTAATGCACAGCAAATGTGCAAGACCTTACATCCCTAGACACTATAGTTTTAGTTACAATGTACAAAGATATACACAGAATCCCTCTACTACTTTACCTCCAATTTATTCTTGTGTTTATTATAGCTACGCACCCATCCATCTTGCTTATTTTGAACGACTTATGTAGAAGGGTCAGTATGTATCTGAGAATACTAGCCCAGAACCTTGGTAACCTGCACCAGCTGCAATAGAAAACCCAAAGTTTCATAAAATGGCTGAAGATAGAAAAATTATGGAGGAGAGTTCAATCGATTACTGTGACTCTAAATAGTGACTTCATCAGTTTTTGTAACGTACAAAACACCTCAAACTTCAGTAGCTCAGAATAACGTTATTTGATTGGGTGAATGCTGTCAAATGTGGAATGTGGGACTATGACTCTCTTCTCGCAGATTTAGATTAGTAATGGTGGAGGCCAAAAAGACAAGCCTAACCTGAGAGTCCATTCCGAATCTCTAATTGTATCAAATCTGCAAAGAGAATTGCAGTTATTAACTAAAGCAAGTCTCAAGGCCAAGCCTAACAATAAATGAAGTAAAGATGAATGGAACTGTGGACACGATGGGGCGAAGACTGACTATTTCTGAGTAATAACTCAAATTGCTACAAATGTAAGAGTTAAGGTTTGTCTGGCACATAACAACGTAGAGAAGAGTGGCACCAACAGCAACAGAAATGGTACCATTTCTCACAGTGCTTTGACTTCTAGAGGGAGCCAAGGATAAAGAAGAGAGCAGCTATCATATCCCAGAATTCTTTGCACCCTCTGATGTCCCTGGGGAAGAGCACTGTCGGTGTAAAGTGTTGCAAAGGGTCTTTGCGGGGAAAGAGCTTTAGCAGTGCTACTGGAGAAGCATGGGCTAAATTCCTGGTGACAGTTGCCGCCTCTGACACACTTGTGAGTGTGAACAGCAAATATGTTTCTCAGGGGCTTCAGAAGAAGTAGAACAAATCCCACGAAGCATCTCAGATGGCACTTAGTGTGGACTTTATGTTCAATTTGTGTCTGTTTCTATAGTTTCCTTGACAAAGCCAGGCCAGGTCCTGAATATCTGCATCTCATTTAGCACCAGGCAGTCTTCGTCTTCTGAGGCAGCAGCACTAGAGTAAGACATCTGCCTCTGAGATGAAGAGATCTCTGTCCTCTGCACTAATCTTGAACCTGATGCCTTAAGCTAACAGTTTTTCCTCTGGGTCTATTCTCCACCCTCTGGAACTGTACCTGACATATAATAAATGCTTAATGAAAATGCTTTTGGCCTAATGAATAATCCCTATTTAAAGTCTCATTTGTCTCTAAAATTCTATAAAAAAGTTGACTTGAGGAAAGGAGTTAAGTGAGTGAAAATTTTCAGTAAAATGAATTAAACATTAATGCTAACTGTGCATTATCAGACTTCATATTCCTCCTTCCAAGAAAAATATAAATTTGAAGTAGAGGAAATCCTGGGGAAAACATTTGGTGAGCAAAAAGATTGATGCACGTATATGCATAGCTCTTTATGGAACTTGTAATTCCTATTTAATGACGAAAAGACTAGACAGGCAGCCATCTTTTAAATTATTCACATTGACAAAAACCCGCATACCTTACAGAACTTGCAGGTTTTAGACTCTCTGGTGAATCACAGCTTCACGTGACCCTCGTGGATTTGCTGGATGTGAATGCTTTCATGGGTTTCTTATTTATTCCCAATGAGGAAAACAAGTCCCTGTATCAACAAAAACAAAAACACCCCCCAACCCCAAACAAACAAACAAACAACCCCAAGCCACACAGCAACAACAACCCCAACAACACCAAACACTGTCAAAACATAAGAATTTTCTTTTTTGTCTTTTTAACCCAAATGCTCTGGAAGTCTAGTTTTGCTATAAAAACTCAAAAGAAATACATGAAAACTTCTTGGTCTCTTAATTTAAGTGGCAGGAGGGTTGGAGGAAAACTGACAATCATGACACTTCCTTTAGGAATCTCTATCAGATAACTAGGGGGTGTTAAGCAGCCACTGTCTCTCCCTAGGCAGCAGCTTGCCATGGCTTTTCACCATCCTCAAGAAACTATAAAAACTTTTGAAGAGGTAAGGAAGGATGGAGCCTCTCTGTCTCTCATTCTCTCTCTTTCTTCTCTCCCTCTCTCCCCTCCCTGTTTTGAAGAACATGAAAAAAAATTCAGCGATTTTTTCCAACTCTATAGAACATTTATGTTATCATAAGCTGTATTGTGACAGGTGTGTGGTGGTTGGTCCTTGGGGTTTGGAGCCAGAGATGCCCATGTCTAAGCCTCAGCACCTTTGGGCTATTTGCTTAAGCTTTCACTTGCTCGATTTTCTCATGTGTAAAATGGAATTTAGGATTACAACGGTTGTGAAGATTGAGTTATATTAGAACTTTACAGTGATACCTGGTATGAAGTATTATTGTACATATGGCAGCAGAATTGGAGAGAGAGAGAGAGAGAGAGAGAGAGAGAGAGAGTCACCTCAAGGTGACTTTTTCTCTTAATAAATTGTCTCTCATTTGACCACTATTAGTATGTTGGAGGTTCAATTTATTGTACTGGGACACAGGAAATCTCACTGGCTTCCCTCCTGGCCTCAGATCTGCAACTGTAATAATCACGCTAATAACATTTCTCTTGGCTTATTATTCTATGTCTGTTGTTTGACTCTAGACATCCTTGTGGTTACTCATCGGCCTCTTTCCTTTGGCTTTTGTACCCAACTCATTTCATGTTTAGCAACATCCACTTGGATTTGGGGACAAACAGTAAACCCTTTAATAAAAAGCCATTCATCAGGCAGGGAGGAATTTCTAAGCTATTTAAAGTTGTTCCCATCTTCCCCTAGCTTTGCTGTGTTTTATGTTTTCCTCTGGGCAGCAGACTCAGTTTGAAATTGTGTAAAGAGCTCTGATTTTGCATTAGGATGATTCGGGATGCATCCAATTTGCATGTTAAGAGTAATCTTTTCAGAAACGCAAGGCCATCATGTGGAAAAAAAATAAGCATTTCTACAATTCAGTGCCAATAAAGAATGTTCTACGGCAGGAATAAAAGACACGCTCAGGGGACGCATCCAATAAGAAACTAAAAATGATCAGATTTCACTCAGAATGGAATTTACCATGGGGTGATGCACCTTGGGGGTATCACTGTGCTCTTTTTATTAGTTTCTCCTGTGTTTGGCTGTCCTTTATTAAGATGGCTCATCTCTCTCTGGAGAATCAAAGCGGACACATAAACTTTCAGGGCATCCATAAGCTACTTGCTACAGAATGTCTTCATTCTGTTCCAGTGATTGCAGGTGGAGGGGTGACAAAGGAGAGAGCTGGAGGGGAAAATGTAGCACTTAAAATTTCAAGGTGCTACAAGTCAGGCCAGATATTTACCCTTAAAAGCTATGGTTTTAGAATGTGAATGACTTGTTTGAAAAGCATCCTCTGTGAGTTAGACCAGCATTTCTCAACCTGTGGGTCATGTCTCCCTTGGGGGTGGAGCAACCCTTTCACAGGGGTTGCTTAAGGTCCTCTGCATATCAGATAATTACATTATGATTCATAACACTAGCAAAGTTACAGTTCTGAGGCAGCAGTGAAAATAATTTTGGGGTTGGGGGGGTCGCCACAGCATGAGGAACTGCATTAAAGGGTCACAGCATTAGGAATGTTGAGGACCAGTGGTTCAGATGGTTTATTGGCATACAGCAAAAGGGATGCGATTGCCTGGATATTTTGCTGAAGGGACACACCTTGCTCCTCTTATCAGAAAATTGGGGGTGGGGGTGGGGGGTGGGGAGAGCTGTTTCCTGGGAGAGTCACACAGAGAAATGGGGGTGTCTCCCCTCAAGGTTTTCAGTCTCATTAATAAAATAATTTAAAGGGAAGCTTGAAGGCAATTTTATTAGAGTTTAAAAGAAAAACCCAGCACAGGCAAGCTGTAATCTCCACAGTTGCCAGAGGAGGAGGATGGAAAAGACAGCCTTTTGATAAAAGTCAGCGTGAAGTCAGCCCCTCTGATGGAGAGGGTGGCTTCAGACAAAGGCGAAGAAAGCCCTAAGTACCAGCAAAAGCACACTTAGGTTCTGAGCAGCATCTGGAAAGAAAGAGAAAGAAAAAGTTATCCAACAGAATCTCATGGACGCTTGTAGGGACTGTGTTATCTAAGAAGGAAAAATATGCTATCTCACTACAGGGACAATTCTTCTTCCTACCTCTTAAGCATGGCTTAAGGTAGATCTGCCTTCCTGAGATCCTGCCTTCCTGAGGGGTGATCCTGCCTTTCTTGAGGTGGTCCCTCAGGCATGTCATTGACTTGCCCAACTGTCTCTACATTGGGTCAGTTGGTGCCGGTTGTCGGTGCTATTTACTGAGGTCTTGAGACTTTTAGGATGTAAAAGCCTTACTTGGGGAAGTGTGTCACTGTGTCTGTGTTTGTGTGCGTGTGCGCGCACATGGGTGTGCAACTGGAGCAGGGCTGAGTTTTTAAGCTTCATCTCACTTCCACTTCCGGTTTACTCTCTCTGCTTCCTGTGTGTGAAGGGAAATGTGATCTCTCAGCTTCTTGTTCTGCCCCGCCCCTCTGTCATCCATGCGTC
This sequence comes from Cricetomys ansorgei, assembly GCA_026225945.1. Lineage (NCBI taxonomy): Eukaryota > Metazoa > Chordata > Mammalia > Rodentia > Nesomyidae > Cricetomys > Cricetomys ansorgei. The sequence continues at coordinate 12,070,075 of JAMJFZ010001815.1, forward strand.
TCCTCACATTACGGATTCCCCCTTTGGAACTCTTAAGCAAATATAAATGCTTTTTGCCTGTATTTGCTTTTGATCATGGTATCACAGCAACAAAATTAACGAATACAAACAGAACAACAAACAATATTTCCAGGAGGCAGGAGTTTGACAGAATGCAAAATGGTTTGTGTTCCTATATTCTTATATATTCGCTGATTCTGTTAATTCGAGATAGAAACAACAGATGGAGAGACTGTAGGTCTGCGCTGCTGTTCGGTATTGTCTTCTGACGTTTTCACATCTGTGAACAAAATGCAGGAGCCGGGACAAGCTAGTTTTGGTAACATCAAAAGATAATCTATCTTCCCAGGCTAGCCAGGGCTACATAGTGAGACTCTATCTCCCAAATCAAATACAATCAAATACAACAAAAGAACAAAATGAAAAATGAAAGTAATCATCCTGTTTTTTCCCCCATTTTCACAGTCAGAGCTCAAACAACTGTGGATCTGGGGAAAGGGAAAGCTGCCGTGCATACTCCTTATTTCAGAACAGCAAAAGTGACTGTTCATTCCTAAGGGTTGTCTTGAACATGTCATTCCTTTGTGCCTCCCCGGTGCTACTTTTTTCCCAATTAGGACAAAAACTTCTATCATTTTATTTTTAAATAACATTTGAATGTATTTAAATAAAAGTAAACTCATTTATTTCTAAAACTTGTAAAATATAATCAATCATGAAAAGCAAAATGAATCAAAACTCCTAATTTAAATTATCTACAATCCCTAAAGTATTCCTATGTTGTGTGTGTGTGTGTATTTGGCCAATTACTTATAATTCAATCTTCCCAAACTAAGTGGCTTTAAATTATTCAATTGATATGATCTTATAACTTTGTGGGTCCATAATTCAGGTTGAATTATATGGTTAGATGATTTCTCTGCTGCCTGTGGTATTGATACTTAGGGTTAGTATCTAGCAAGTGGGGTACAAGACTGGCTCACCCACCTACCTCAATAGACTGTTCTGTCTATTGAGACCTTCCTTCACTAGATAGTGCAAGGATCTCTGTATCTAGTCTCTCCAGCTGGAACCTAGCACAGTAGCTTAGATATCTAAGAGTAGAATTTCCAAAAGACAAGGAAGAAAACCTACCTCAGGGTTGGAGAAGTGAGCACAGTACCACTACTGTATTCAATTGATCAAAGCGTACACCACCCGAGTTCTCAGGAGTGCAAAGAATGTGTGTGCCTCTTTAAATTGCTACCATTTGGTCACTGCAAAATATCTCATTCTAGATGGTCAGAGTCTTATCTAATTATATCAGAAGTTAGCAAACTGTGTTGTCTGTGACGGCTGCCATGTTGTAATGGCAGAATTGAGACTTAATGACAGAGACTCATTACTTACAAACCAAGATATTTACTCTTTTTCCAATTCTTGCTATCATTTCAATGTGTTGGAACTCTTCTAAATTAGGACCGTGGCACAGCTGAAATTTAAGTGCAATTTGCTGAGTGCAGTGAGCTCCTGCCTGAGGTCTTGTGATAGCCCCACAGGTCTCTCCAATACACAGTGCTGGAAGCAGGCAGCATCAGCAGACCTTCTCTCCAGCCTCACTGGAAGGCATGTAGCACTCAGCCACTCTAAGCATTTTACTAGTCCCTGCAGGGTAGCCAGTTTCTGTTCTTCGGAGAGAATGGAGTGGAGCACTCTTCTCAGCCTTCCTTCTGACCATGGAGGACTTAGGTACAATGGTGGCTTGACCTCTGGAACTATCTCCATCAGTCCAAGCTAATAAAATTCCTTTATTGGCATTGTGGGTCTCTTGGGTATCAATTTATGGTAGTCTCCCCCCCCCCACACAAAAGCCACTACAGGATTTCTTTCTTGGCCCTTCTCTACCTTTGATGCATATGAAGCTGCTATTGGCCAATACCTGTCAAACTCTAAAAGTCTCTGTGGCTTAGTGAGAACTCCTGAGAAGGACATGCTTACTCTTTGCGGTCCTCCAGCATGCTTGGAGTGAGTGCTCCTGAATGGCCGTGTAGCCATCATGTCTTCAGATCGTGACCTTCAACTTGTACTTTATATTATTCTGAATGTGCAGCCAAACTCTATTCCATGCATATTAATACCTCCCTGTCCTCTTTCAAACCCTCACCAACAATCTCTATAGGCTGCTGAGCTTCTATTGTCCAGATGCAGGGCCAATGGCTCCTAGTTTTGAGTTGTTTCCTCTGGGACAGGATGCCATTTCCAGATGCATATGTATACCACATATTTAATGCATAATTACAAACCCCACCCCTGTCTTCTCTTGACATGTTCTCTACCATATGTACATAAAAACTTAAATCACCTTTTCTTATTCTTGCTTCTGAACCTTCTATCAATAGTATCACATGTCCTAGAGATGCTGAGAGAGGTAGGGTTTGCATGTTAAAGAGTCTCTAGGTCAAATAAACTTGTTTAGACCTAAACTAATCCACAGGATTGTTTTCTTCAATCTCTTTTAGTGCCGCAACATGACATGAGAATAATTGAAAGTGAAAGGAAAGGAAATTTAAGAATAGGGAAAAGGTCAGAGGTAGCTACTGTTTTACTTTTTGGTCTAGTTTAGATAGCGCTTGGCCCATTTACTAAGTGAATTTATCATGATACATATTCTTAGCATGGATTATGGGCTTTTGGAAGAAAGAATAAGGCTCTCCATCCTCCACACATATAAAACTTAATAGGTGGAGGAGGGGGGTTGAGAGATTAGCAGGTGAGCTCTGTCCCAAATAACATTCTGGGTTGCATTTACAGTTTCCGTTCAGTAAATTTTGGTTTACTTTCTGAATCCATTACTACTAAGGTAGTGATTCTTAAGGGTGTGGTAATGTGGGGGTTAGGGGGCAACAGGAAAGGGAGGGAAAAAGGGGCACTTATATTAAAACAAAACAAAACAAAACAAACAACAACAAAAACCTGGCTGGAAAGATGGCTCCAGTGGTTAAGGCCACTGACTACTCTTCTGGAGGACTTGAATTCAATTTCCAGGACCCACATGGTGGGTCACAACTGTCTATAACTACAGTTCCAGAAGATCCAGCACCCTCTTTTGACCTCCACAGCAATTCATGCATTTAGTCACAGACATACATACAGGCAAAACACCTATACATAGAAATAGATAAATCTTTAAAAAATAACCAGGAAAACAATCTATCTATCTATCGATCTATCTATCATCTATCTATCTATCATCTATCTATCTATTTTACAGCACTACAGCTTGAACCCAGGGCCTTGATTATGATAGGTAAACATATCTCTGAGTCATACCCACTGGCTGTTGAGACAAGGTCTTGTTATGTGGTCTGGGTTAGCTTCAGACTCATCATTTGGTGCAGTGTGATTGTCGACTCTCCGTCTTTCTGCTTTCGCCTCTCAAGTGCTTAGATTGCTGCTGTTTTCTTTCGGATTGCCTATTCTTAAACTTCCTAGGGAGGTCATAGTTGTTGTTGCGGTCCTTCATGGCCTGGCAGTAATTTTGGCTTTTGGTTCTATTTGACCAAACAATTCCAGTTGCTTTAAATTCTTTTGCAGTTTACGCCCTCTCAGTGGATTTGTAATCACAAGAACTTTCTAGTACAGAGCTTTGAGCAAGCTTCTTCTACCTCGTCTAAGGTCTTACTTGGTACCATTTTTAGAAGCATTTCTACTGAGCCTTGAGAGTAATTTCTGAACCTTTAAAAGGCTTTCCTGTGGAGGAAACATGTGCTGTCTGTTTGCCTGGATGCAGCACAATTTGAAATAAAACTATAAATTTTCCTTTATGCTACACTCCAAGTGTGAGTGGCCAGCTAGCTATTTTGCGTTTAATGAAGCCTTAAGCCAGTGTGAAACATTGCTAAGGGAGTATTCAAAATTCAGCTGGCAACTGTTATTTCCTCTCCCTAATCAAAGATAGAGGAGAGTTGAGTTGAGTTTTGAAGATCACTGTTTGCAGAAATCCTCCTGTGAGCTTTGAGTCTCCCTGTCTTGTGGAGCAAAAATAAAGAGGATATTTTTCCCCACTCTCTTCTCTCTCTCTTCCTTTTGAGTTAGAGAAATGACACCCATGGGAGCTAGACTTCTTTTATGGCTTTTGCATGGCTTATTCCTGGAAAATACATAGCTAAAGACAGTGGCCGTCTGGCTGTGACTGGAGAACAGGGATCAGCAGTAACTGCTCAGAAGTTGAGATTTTGATGCTGTTTGAGGAGGTATTGCAACTTGTTTGTCCAGTTTCTTAGCTAAGCATGCATGAGCACTTCCTGGTGGCCCATTGAGGTCATATAGTAGGTGTGAGGTCGCACAGTAGGTCTCATAAGAGTCAAAAGAAGGCTGTCTTGTATCTGGCTTAAGAGCTTCACAAGAGAAGCAAATAGGCTATTGAAGGAACTGAACTGTTCCTGAGAAACTCAAAGATGGGATTTCAGTAAAGAGCTCCCAAGAGCCTACAAGTGTGTGATGAAAGGAAAGTCCAGCTTGAATAGTGTGCCAAATCCAGGCAGCACCGAACTTGTATTAGCATGGTGGTACTCACAGAACTGAATGCCTTTCTCATCCTTGCTTCCTCCACAACCCCCATCATCAGCAGGGGGTGGAGGGAGCCTAGAGAATGTCCAGGTGAGGGAAGGAATGACCATATACCCCCTCCCCCCATTTCCCACTGCTAAACCAAAGCTGAAAAAAATGTGAGTGAAAATTTTAACTTTCTCTTTAAAAAAGTCATTTAAAACTGTGTATGCTGTGTCTCTCTGTGTATGCACCTCTCTCTCTCTCTCTCTCTCTCTGTGTGTGTGTACACATATATGCACATGTGCTGGTGCCCTCAAAGACCAGAAGGGACATCAGATCCCCTGGAACCGGAGTTACAGGCAGTTGTGAGCTGTCTCGTGGGTAGTGGGGACTGAACGCAGATCCTCTGCAAGAGCAATTGCGTAGTATTAACTGATAAACTGTTCTCCAGCTCCTGACATTTTTTAAACTTTTAATGTGATTTTTAAAAATTATTATTATTTGAAAAAATTATACACGTTCATGAAAATAAAGAGAAAGGTCATGAGGACTTTCCAAAATTTTTAGGGAAAAATAATGTAAAAGAAATAACCCTTAGAACAATAGTGGGAAAAAATAATGCCTTTTTTTTTTTTTTATTGCACCCGAGGAGTCTTTCTTGTTCACTGCAATGATTGCAGATTTGAGACATCATGGTGGCGTTTTTTCAGTAGAAGACCATTCCTTGACTTAATTACAAAGACAATCATAGCTGTAAAGTTGAGGCTAAATAAATGTGTTGTATGATAAGGTACATCATCTTTAGTGTTTGCTAATTTTATTTTTTCCATTTTATTTTGCAGGATATTTTGGAATGTGACTAATGTTTAACTCTGGCACCACCTTCAGAGATAACATACCACTTTAGCTACTACAATGTTGTTTCTCTGGTTTTCAAAAATGTAGCCAAACATGGGAGCTACATGTCACTTGGTGGGGGGAGGGGGAGACGGGCAGAGAGAGAGGGAGTGGGTAAGGGATAGGGTTAGGGTGAGGGGGAGAGAGAGAGAGAGAGAATCTGCAGATAATGAGGACAGAATATTTTCTTCTGTGGACCACATATTTACTTCTAGGGCTGATTGATTAAATTTCAACTAAGGTATGGGAATAGTGGCTGGGAAATGGCCCAGAGGTTAAGAGGGCTTGTTGTATTGTGGACTTCAGTTCAGTTCCCGTCACTCATATCAGCTGGCTTGTAACTACCTGTAACTCCAGCTCTGGTGTGTAACATCCTCTTCTGACCTTTGTGTTCACCTGCACACACACACACACACACACACACACACACACACATAACACACACACACACACATACACACACATACACACACACACACACACACACACACACATACACACACACATACACACACACACATACACACACACACACATACACACACACATACACACATACACACACACATACACACACATACACACACACATACACACACACACATACACACACACATACACACACATCCACACACACACACACCCACACACACACACACACCCACACACCCACACACCCACACATACACACCCACACACACACACATACACACACACACATACACACACACACATACACACACACACACACACATACACACACACACACATACACACACACACATACACACACACACACACACATACACACACACACACACACACACACACACACACACACACACACACACACACACACACTTTAAATCATGAGAACGGGGCAGTGACAAACTTCTCTTGCCCCAGTTTCCCAGTCCACGCCAGGGCATCAGCCATACACAAAGCAGAGTGGGAAAGGTAGCTGCTGCTTCCTGGAGTGAATGAGAAGTCTCCTGCTGTGAAAAGCTCTTCAGACCTTTCCAGTTCCTCATTGACCAGTGCAGAAACATTTCCTGGCTAAACTCAGCTAAATACTTACAAAAAAGGTCAAGAAGTAGAAAACAAGTTGCAGAGCTATTTTTTATTCCCTTAAAGAATTGTTCTGCCCTTACTGAAACAGTTTTGGGGCTCTTCCTTTAACCACATACCAGCTCCCCTCAAAGGAAAGAGAAGTTGTGCAGATGTAAAATAAAATCAAAATATATGCATACTTGCCCATGTTGCCTTTTTAGCCCCTGGAGTTGCAGGCTCTTTTTAAGGGAAGCTGCAATAATATTATTATCCATTAGTTTTGGTATAACTGTATCTTACTAGTTTTTCTGAAAATATGAACACAAGTTTGGCCTATTCTCTAACTTCATAGTCATTTGTGGGTCCTTGCTTTCTGCCTTCTTTCCCAGGACAGCCAAGCCCAGCCTTGAGGAGGGAGACAAAATCAGAGACCATTGTGGGTGAGAGGATCTTGTATAGAGGTCGAGAGTCACAAGAAACAGACTTCTCAGGAGGCAGTGTCAGCAAACAGCTCATTTATTGAAGCAAGGGGAGTGATGGAGAGAAAAGGGGAATGACCTATGTGGTGGTATGCTATTGGCCAGGAGTACTAAGAAAGCTCTATTTGCATTAGCAGAGGTTTGGTGGCCAGGGGTAGAGACCTTATAAGGTCACATAGAGGGAGAGTAAGTCCGGCCCCTGGGTCCTCCAGTTGCAGAGGTAGATAAACAGCAACCAGGCCACATGCCTTGGAGAGGCATGATCTTGTCAATGACTATGTGACCTGAGGTATGCCAGCACCTGGGGGAGCTTTGCTAAGCTGTTAATGTTAGCTTGGGTCTGTCAAGTTAGAAAGGGGAGCAGCAAAACACCTTCCCCTCTCAGGGTGAGAAATTCAGAGTTCAAAGCTTGCTTCAAAGCTTGCCTCTTAGCCCGAGGCCAGCCCCATAGTCATTTAATACAAATTCCACTCTCACAGATGTAGGTATGTTTTAGGGCCTGTCCCACCACCTTTCCCCCCTGAGAGATGCATCATTCCAGCCTAGTTCAGTTGCCACACTTTCGAATGCCACGGTCCACTCCATGCTCCACCCTTCAACGACCATGTTTGAATCTAATTTCCTGCTTGGCCATAAGAGACTAGAGTAGGGCTAAATTTCAAACTGAACTGAGTCAGTTTTATCAGCAGTTTGGAGTCTCTTTCTCCAGAGATTCGAGTTTCTCCAGTTGCGTTAAGTGACGTAACACAAGCTCTGGAGCAGCGATGGCTGCAGTAGGCTGGCCATTTTAAGCGACACTAGTTCTTACAGAAAGAGAAAAGTGAAACAACTATTTTGAGAGGTCGAAAAAAAAACAAGACTGTGTAGGGAGACAGAGAGCAAGGAAGTGTGGCAGAAGCCAGCAGAGTTGTCTCGGTTCCTGGTAGGTTGATTTCCTCAAAGGGTCCTGGTCTTTGGTGACATCAATGACACCAAATGGCAGGCCTTAGGTCTTACACTGTAGCCTTCATAAATATTTTGTTTGCTTATTTTGTGTCCTCTTTGGACTAAAAGTTTTTAAAAAAAATTTTTTTAAAAAAAATTTGCATCCCAAAGGAAAATTTGCTGAGTTGTTTACGAGGTTGCAAATCAGATTTTGACAGTTCAGCAGATTCTTTTCTTTTTGTTGCCAGTAGCCAGTTCCCTTGAAAGTGTGCCCTGCTGCTTGCTTAGTAACCTTGAAGAACATTCTGATCTGAACATATTCTCTGACTTCCCATTGCTGTTTGTATATCTGACTTGACTTCTCTGTAAAGTACACCCACCTAAAGTATATAATTACTAAAAAAAAATGACTTTCTAAGAAATCTATCATCAGTCATACTAATATCCAGCACTGGAATCTAAGCTCCCTCTAACGATTCGGTATAAATCATCTGCATTTTCTTTATTTTTGTAGTTATTTTGTGTATTTGAGTGTTTTGCCTGAATGTGTGTCTGTGTACCATGTGTGTGCCTGGTGCTCACAGAAGTCAGAAGAGGGAATAAGATCCCCTGGAACTTGAGCTATAGATAGTTGTGAGTCTCCAGCGTATGCTGGTAATCAAATGCTGGTCCTCTACAAAAGCAGCAAGTGCTCTTAGTGGCTGAGGTATCTCCCTAGCCCTTGTAAATCATATGAGAATGAGAGATAAATATTAAGTCTAGATTAATCAAACGTTGGAGGAAAATTTCTAGTTGTAGTGTGAACACCTCTGGATTATCTCGCTATGTGTGCCTTTACTCCTTTTAAAATAAAAGCCCTGTTTTATTAGTGTTTTCCATGGTGACCTGGCTCTTAACCACACTTTGCGACATCTTTCCTAATACTGCTACTCCTGCACAGTTCCTACTATGAGCTAGACACAGTTTTAAGAAGTTTATATCTATGATCTCTATACTCGAAATCAATCCAAGATTACAAGAATTTGTGAGATATCCACCGTTGTTGTCCTCATTTAAATGATCAAATTACTTTATTATCTAATTATCTATCACATTTGTGTAATCAATGGAATACTTATCACCAATGGTGTTAAGAGATTTGAATGAAATGAACAAAATGGAAATATGGAAGGTAATAGGAAATTCAGTTATTAGAGTGGTCATGGAAGGCTCCTCTGCAGAGGTGATATTTCAGCCCTGTTTAGGAAGGCTGGGAAAAGAGGCACAAGGGCCTACTCTGGACAAGGAAGTAGGAGTTTCAGGATTTGAGTTAATAGTGCAAGGAGTATATGTTCACCTGTATGGGAAAGAGCTTGGTGTGTTGGAATATCTCAAGTGAGGCCAATGCGGACCTCTTTTATAACAAATATCGTCACAGACCACCTTAATGATTCTGAAGTAAGATTCACATGTACTTATAATGTCTTTTGTGCTGGTTAGCTTTTGGACTTTCAATTAAAAAGCTTTGGGAATTTCTTTGAGTCTTTTTTTTTTTTAATTAATGATTGATATAGGAGGACTCAAGGCACTGCCCACAGTGCCACCCATGGGTAGGTGTCTGGGGCTGTATAAGAAAGCAAGCATAGCAAGCTATGGAGAGCAAGCAAGCAAGCAAGCAAGCAGCATCCTTCCATGTTCCGGGTTTTAATTCTTAACTCCCAAGTTTCAGCCTTGACTTCCCGATTTAGCTTCCCCTCAGTGATGGACATGTAAGCCAGATAAACATTTTCCTCAAATCACTCTTGGTCAAAGTGCTTTATCACAGCAACAGAGAAACAAACTAAGATATCATTAAAAAAATCAATATGGATTCCCTAACTGGAATATAAAAGAGAAGCAAGAGGAGATGAATATTTTGTCAATTAGTAAGAATTTCAGCATGTAAACTCTTGGTCAAATGTGTTGTGGAAGGTATAATGAAGGTGTCAGATGCTCATAGGCAAACATCAGATCAGCTCGACCAGGGCCGACGGATCCAGCTGTGCTGGTTGCTGACTCACATCTCATTACTGAATTCCTCCTGATACGCTGTTCTCACACCTGAATGCCTTTTATAAACTCCCAAACAAATGAAATACCACTTTCTAGATCCACTCAGAAGCCATGTGTACTGGATATGGTGGCACACACTTATAATCCCAGAACCCTAGCAAGCTGAGGCAAGAATCACGAGTGGAGTTCATCCTGGCCTGTTCTACCAAGACTCTTCAAAAAAGCTCCCCGAACCTTACATGGCAAAAAGCATACAAACTAATTTGGTTTTGTACATAGACTAAAATTAAGATTAAATACTAATAATCCTCGAAAGAATGTCTTCTAGGATAGTCTAAAACTGAATAGTAGAAAGCTTCTTTACTGTGTTGGCTCCACACATAAAAACGTCAACAGTGGCTTCTAACCATTGTGATGAAAAATTTATTTCCCAGGGAATATACTGCACCCCCGAGGATAGCTGGAGCCGAGCACTGTAACAAAATGAAGAGGTGCTGAGGGCTTAGACTGAGGGATGTGCAGGTCTGGGTCAACCACAAAGTCTACAACCCAGTGGGATGTTCAAAGGGCCCAGGGTCTTTCCCCAAGATCTCTTTAATCTTTGTAGCTTTTTGGCTTTGTTTTTGTAGCTAATACAAATAGACTTATTTTTCTAAATGCTCTCTAGGTCCATATTAAGAAACATTATCTTCCCCACTTAGGTCTCAAAATTGCAAAACGTTATTGTATTTGCCTACTTCAGTTTAGGGTATTGAGGATGTGACGGTTATTAAAATCGAATAAGAGCTTAAGGACCTTATGAAAAGGTGAGGAAGGGAATGACTCATAAGAAAATGTCAAATAAAGGGAGGTCTCAGCTGGATTAAACTGGTCAGCACAAAGTCCTTGGAAAAGGCACATCTTGATGCCATTCTGCACGCTGAGTAGATAAATTCTGAACAACTGAATGGGGTTGATACAAAATCGTAGACTAGAAGTAAAATTCTGTATTTATTATTGTTATACAGTTTGTGAACACAGGGGAATTGTTGGTTCTAGTACTTGGGTTTGAATATCTGGCCCTCAAAGTTATTCCTTGATTTAAGTTCAATATATATGTGAAAAACCATGGTTTTGATACTGATTTTGGTACCAGGAGTGATTCAGAAGGAACAGAATCATAAGCATGAGTTTTCTGAATTGGTTCTGTGGCTTTTGGAACTGATTCTATGATCTCATTATGTTTAACAGTGCTAAGGATTAGTAATTTCCAATACTAAAAAACAGTTTTAATAGTTTGTGGGGTGACCTAACAACAGAAGCATGCTGAATATCACCATGAGTATACTCCCATTCAACCACTTATAAGAGGTTAAGCAAATATGATGTCTTAACTTTTTTTTTTTGTCAAATTCATTATATATAACGGGATTGCCTGGTGTGATGGCTAATATTATCAATTTGATGGAATCCAGAATCACCTGGGAGATGGGGCTCTGACTATGCCTGTGGGGATTATCTTGATTATGTTAAATTATGTGAGAAGGCCCATCTTAATTGTGGGTAGGACCATTCACTGGGCAGGTGATTTTGAACCACATAAAGAGAAAGTGAGCCAGCAGATGTTTATCCCTCCCTGTTTCCTGACTGTGGATGCAATCTGACCCACCTACTGCTTCGGGCTCCTGCTTCCTCGACCTCCTCACCATCATGGACTCTGTCCTGAACTGTGGGCATAAATGAACCCTTCCTTTCTTCAAGGGCTTTTGTCAGAGCATTTTATTGCAGGAACAGGAAAAAAAAAACAAAAAAACAAAAAAAAAAACAAGGCAGCTGGTTTGTTTCTGTGGTTCCTGGGCAAAGCAGGAAAGGGGAAGGATGAGTTTAGGGATCCAAATTCAACAAAGACCAGGGTGGTAAAGATGGAGGAGTAGATTATTGCAACCCCATAGCCTACAACCCAAGGAGCGCTTGTATCAGGTGGAACAGAGTGCTGGAGAATTTGAGGGAATCACTGCAATGGTGGGAAAAAATAAAGGCATAGGACCAAACTGGAAAGTTCAAGGGCAGAAGCAAGCTTTGTACACCTTTGAAAATCTCAGAACTCCTTGCCTTGCTACCTCTTTACTGGTATACACTTAATAAAAGTTGGTCAAATTGGGCCACATTCTTGATGACGGGGCATTTCTTTCCCTGCTAAGGCTTTAACAGCAATAGAACAGGTGCTACGGTGCAATCTACTGGTGAACTAATGAGGTGAGTTTATTTATATCAATTTGCTTACTCCTTACTCCAGAATAAACACTTCTTAGGTGGAAAGTTTTTTTTTTTTTTTAAATTTTATAGCCAGCCAAGAAACTGAGGAACTAGAAACTCTAACTTGGTTTTAACTTTTGGAATGTATACAGCATCACGTTTGACATTCTCTTCCCCTCGGTTAAGTTAGACAATCATATTAACCAAATCATCTGGCTGTTATGAATAATATCTTAATAAGTATATTCCCACCCCAGAGCACCCCTTTGGTGATGAGTGAATGTTGGAATAGCGATGTGGTAATCGCCAGCTCGGTAGGAGGGAGAGAACTGAGAACAGCATCAGGCAGGAAAGAGACTTGCAACCTCCCATGGGAACAATTACCGTAACAACCACAAGAGCAACAGTAAGAACAAGACTCCAACAACACTTTCCATCATGCCATCCCTGTGGTGGGACTTCTCCGTGCAAACTTGAAGGAGCCGAGGCTCAAAGGCTCGTCTTGAGTTCGCAGGGAGTGGAAGTCTGCTTCTAGTTGAGAAGGTAGCAACCCCTAGGATAAAGGTGTGGGGTTGGGCAAGTGAGCCGAGGCGAAGGTGACGTTGAGGGACACCCTGTCAAGTGCTTCTCTGCCTACAAGCTACTCCCTGAGGGTGATGTGCACTATGCTATCTCTGTGTAGTCTCTGTTGAAGGAACCATTTGTACTTTAGCTTCTGCTTTCTGACAGTCTCTTTTTAGAGGGGATTAACTGTAAAAAGGAAATGGCAAAGGGAGGCCTTCATAAAGTCTTGAGTGTGTGTCACGTCCCATTTGATGGCCGTCCAGTATCAAGCAACCTAGTGACAAAGGGTGAGGTACTTCTGTCTATAAAGGAGCATGATTGTACTTCGGTTATCCGGACAGGGGAGAATAGTCTTGATCAGGATAAATGTATTCCTTTTGTCTCAACCATTATATCAAGCACAGCCTTGTCCTAGGACCTTCTAAACACTTTGGAATATTAGCTAGTTACATTCCCCAAAATGAAATGGTGTCAGCTACTTACATGCAAGCAGGGAAGCTTTCATGGTTCTAATCAAATATTCACAAAAGGCAAGAAATGTGCTTTTATCTCATTGCACACGCTGCTCTCTTTTATCAAGTTATCTGCGGAAGATCTCCTGATTGCCAATTACAAGTGAATTAAGAATTTAAATTCCTTCCTTCAGCACTACCAGTGAGATCCTTCGACAGAGTCTTTGAGCCACACCTTATGGCACATGCTCCAAGTGGCAGAACTCACCCTTCGAAGCCAAATTGAACTTTACATATTAAACAGCGTATTTGTTTTTTGATTCTTGAGCTTTGCCTGGGGCATCCTCTATAATTAATCACCCCACAGGTTTAGAAGACTTCCGCCCAATCCTCTTGGATTTGTTAAGAAAAGAAAGTTTTCATATGAAAAAAGTCCTTCTCCGCTGCTACTTCATATAGATTTTACCCTTTAAATCTACTTTCTTTTAAAATCCAGTGAGTGTCTCAAACCAGAAAGATGAAAAGCCCGCATATATCCACCATCCATCAACGTTGGCAGATAGAGAAAGCAAGACTGTAAAGGAAAGGAATAGCTATTTAATATTCTTTCCTTCTCCATTCTGATCACACATACTTGTACTGAATGACGCCACACAGCATGGAGTCTGATATCAGTGTTTTCAGGAAGCATTAATTGAATACTCCTCATTAAAAGAAAAAAAAGTGCATAAAGAAATAGTGTTAAAACCAATACAAACAATAAACCTTGCAAAGGCTGTTCTCAGTTCTAAAAGAGTGGCGAAGATTTCAGTAATGGTCTTCCTGCGCTTAGGATGATTTTGAAAAGCTCATGGGCTGAGTTTGTCTAAGGCAAGCAGGTGCCTCGCTACTGAAATCAGGAAGACGGGGAACTATTTTCAATGCATCCAATTCAAGTCAGCCATCTCCAGGAATTTACCCCTAATCCTGAGAGAATACCCAACAGACAAGTTAATTACTTCTAATCACCTAATTAATAGGTAATTCTTACAAAGAAGCTAAACACCTGAACACCACAAAGTCATCTCTTCCCAGGCAGATCCAGCACAATCCGTACACTAATTTCATTACATGAGAATCTGACCAAACTGTATGTCGCTACAAATAAAACTAAATGTATCTAATTCAAAAGCAATAATGAAGAAGTTACTGTTTGTTTTATCTTTAATCCCAAGGGTAGTTTTAGAAGGCTCTCAGGCCCAAGGGTTAGGGCTTCCCCTCAGACCTGCAGACCATGCTGGCTCAGCCTCTTGGGCCTCCCTCCCCAACTGCTCTGCCACTTTGTTCTGTCTTTCTTGACAGAGTCCTTCCTGAGTTTCTTCCTCATTCAGATTCTCGGATCTGTTTCCGGTCTGACTGCTTAGAGGGACAGTCATTTTTGTCTCTCCCATGGGTGATCCATTGATCCTGCTTAGGTTTTATAGGCTCTAGTTTAGTACTTTCTCATTTTCCCCATCTGAAAAATTCAAGAAGGTCTGTTCCAGCTAATCACGGTTTTTTGTTTTTTAATTTTATTTTTCAGACTCAGGACATTCAGTGAGTGTTACTACCTATGTGATAGCCATTTAATAAAGTATCTGAATTTCTGTAACATTTCTCCTCAGCACTTACCAGGAGTGTCAGTTGTGTGTGTGTGTACACACAGGTGCCTAGCCTAGTCACCACTGACTCTAAATCAGTAGGGCTCAAATTCCACCTGAAGAAAACAAATTCAAGAGAGTTTTCCCAGGGCACTGCAGGATCTACCTTTATTTTATGGGCGGGGAGGCCTGGTGGACTGTGGAGTTCTTAGTTCCAAGTTGCCCAGCATAGCAGCAGCTGCTGCTTCTGGGACATGGCTTGGGACCTGTTGATCTAGAGATAAGACAGGAGAGGGGTTAATACTTGGCCTAAGAGTCAGATACTATTATGTTTCTTTTCCCTTTTATGGAAAACAGATTGATTTCTCACATGATATATCCTGATTATGGTTTTCCCTCCCTTTATTCCTTCCAGCTTCTCCCCACCTCCCCTCCTATCTAGGTCCACTCCCTTTCTGTCTTTCATTAGAAAAGGCTTCTAAGACATAATAAAATATAATAAGATAAAACAAAACCAAAAAAAAAAAAAAATCACATCGATGTTGGACAAGGACAAACCAACAGAAGGAAAAGAGCCAAGAAAAGGCACAAGAATCAGAGACCCACTGGTTGTCCCCACTCAGGAATCCCATAAAACCACTAAACTGGAAGCCATATATATATACAGGGTACCTTGAGCAGGTGCATGCGATCTCCTGCATGCTGCTGAGCCAGGCAAGCCTGCCTTGTTACCTTTGCAGCTGTGCCCCTCAGCTGTTAAACTCTCTCAACTTCAGATTCCTCACTGTTAAACCGAGTTTAACAAACACTCCTTGCAGCTCATTGAAGAGGAAGAGCACAGAAAAAGTTTATTAAGCATCTGAAAGGACCCAGATTGTGGTGGACTTTTTTGTTGTTACTACTTTTTATTTCTTCTCTAGAACTCAATTTTTTTAGGGCTTCTTAATTGTATCATAAAGGGTCTCTTAAGCATTTGCTTAAGCAAAGTATGTGATTAGACAATAAAATACTTGGGAAGAATTTTGACAAATAGTGATTCTAAAATCTCACCAGAACTTGTACAGCAGATGCCAAAAGAATTTGAAAGCAAGCCCCTTTTTAAAGACTCCAAATCTTTAAAATATTTACTCAAAAAAATAAAGTTGCAGTCATCAAATGACATGCTTATTGACCTAGAAAAAGGCAAATGGATTAAAGAAATAGATTGAAAAATTCTGTCGGACATAGGCAGATGTATATGACTTTATCTATACATTTGAAGAGCAGTAGATGTAAATGGATACACAGAATTTCAGGTTCATGAGAAATATATACTGTTAAATAGTGTTGGGAACATTAGATATTGATTTAAAATGACCTCGGTACACACAGAGATAATTTCCAGGTGAATTTTAAAATCTAAAAGGAATTTAAAGAAAAAAAAGACCCTACACTATTTCTATGATATTAGATAATAAAAAGAAATAATGGTAAAAATGCCAGGTGGAGGTATCAGGAATTTACATTAACAACTTACGTATGAAAAATCTACTCATTTTTAATAAAGGTGAAAGTTTTATTTATTTGATGTTCTTATGTTTCATTTACCTTCTTTAGATTGGGGAAATTTTCTTCTATGATATTGTTAAAATGTTTTTTTTTTTTTGCTTTGACCTATGTCTCTTCTTCTTATTTTATTCCTATTATTCATAGATTTTGTTTTTTTTTCACAGACTTTCAGATTTCTTGTTTTTTTTTTTTTTAATTTAACATTTTCTTTGAATGACCTATCTAATTTCTTCTACCTTACCTTCAATTCCTGAAATTCTATTCCATGTCTTTTAATCTTTTGGTGACGCTCCTTCTGGATGTTCTCCAGAAGGTCTAGAGTTCAATGATGAGAGACACTAACATACACTAGACTAGTGGTCCTTAAATTTGAATGTACGTCAGATCCAGCTCGAGAGTTTATTTAAGCACAGGTTGGCTTCAACCAGTAGTGTTTTTTTTTAATTAATTTTTTGTACACTATATTTCGTACAATATATTTTGATCACATTCTCTTCCTTTCTCCAACTCCTTTTAGGCCCTCCCCACCTCTCTTTCCATTCAACTTCATGTTCTTTCTGTCTCTCACTCTATAAAAAAAACAAAAAACAAAAAACCAAACAAAAAAACCAAACAAACCCGAATCAAAGCAAGCAAGCAAGCAAGCAAGCAAAATACCAATAAGGCAATATATATACCCCAAACCAAACCAACATACACACCAAGCATGGAGTCTTGACCAACTACTCTTGGGCGTGAGGCTTGCTCTGAAGTTAATATTCCTAGTGTCAGTCACTGGAGAAAATGGATATTCCCTCTCCCAGCAGTTTTCCATTGCAAATAGCTTCTTAGCGAAGGGTGAGACGTTTTGTCCACTTCCCCTTTTCTGTGCTGGAATTTTGTTTGGTTTGAATGTGTGCATGCTGTTACAGTCTCTGTGAGTTCGTATGTGCATCAGTCCTGTTGTGTCTGGAGGACACCACTGGAATGAGTCGTTTATCACTCTTTCTTACACTCTTTCTTCCTTCTCTTCTGCATTGATCCCTGAGCCCTTGTGGGGAGGGGTTTGATAAAGACATCTCATTTAGGGCTGAGAACTCCAAAGTCTCTCACTCTCTGCACATTGTCCAGTTATGGGTCTCTGCGTTAATTACAGGCTCCTACAAGAAGAAGTTTCTCTGCTGAGGGCTGGATGATGCACTGATATAAGGTTTAGAAATCTGTCCTTAGGAGTCATTTTATCACTATGTTCCTTTAGCAGAATAATAATAAATAGTAATAATAATAAATAAATCATAATAGTAAAATTTTCCCCAGAGTCCATGTCCTATCTAGTCTCAGACTCTTGGGTACTTTAGCATCATCAGGTATGGGTTCTATGCGTGTGTACAAGTGTGTGTGTGTGTGTGTGTGTGTGTGTGTGTTTTCTGAGAACCATTGACCTTCTGGACCCTAAATATTTTCCTCCATAACAATTGATTAAAATCTTACAAATTCAATCTTGATGTTGAATTAAAAGCTGGTGAGAGTTTTGAAAAAAATATACATGCTAAGGACTCCATTGACATGTATCACATTAAATTCCACATATATGACCTGTTTTTAATGACCTATGATTTTAATAGATTCTTTTTTCCCTACATCTTCACTGAAGGAGCTAAATGTTATGAGACATTACAAGCAAAGTTGTGTAAGTTTTGCTCTTTGTACCACTTTCCACAAAAAGGAGACAAGATAAGATGATAAGAATTATCAGCGACTTCCGGACTTACGTTAGACTACTGTAGGACATTTTGTGCTAGAAAGCAAGTACGTGTCACAAGGGATGGACACATAAGAAAAGTTGACAGAATAAGCACTTGACTGGAGAGCTGAGAAAATATAGATATCAAAAGTGACAGCGGTGGGTTGAATGTAGCACACTGTGTATCAGAAAATGAGAAGGATATTTGGACTGTTATGGATTTCAGGAAGTTTCCCATGGTGACTCACTGGAATCTTCAGACTGCAAATGTTGCGAAATACAGCACAAAAAGGTGGGATACTCAGTTAAAGATGGCTGAATGCATGATCCGTGCTTATAGCATGGATTTTAAAAGGACAGCAAGAATGTCTTTGTAGACAAGGAAATCTGAGTCTGGATTCTTGTCTAGACGAGGAAATATTTTATCAGGGTTAAGTTTCCTGGCTGTGATAGTGATGTGCTGTTGTGAGAGGATGCTTTTTTTGTTTTTAATAAACACATGGGATGTGATTATGATGAAGTGCATTGCTATATTTAAATAACCTTCGAAAGTGTTTATCATGAAGCACACATATGTGAGTGTCTCATGGAGAGATAAGACAAATTTGGCGCGCTATCCAGCTGATTTAGGTGAAGGATCTACATGGTTAATCAAACTATTGTTTCCACTATCCTACAGCTTTGCCATTTTTCATAAGTAGAAGAACAATAGGCACGTGAAAAAAACCTGTCAGATAATTAAACCATTATTTTATATGTAAAGAATGGTATATAAAACTATGTATCTATGTATTACATATATATAAAATGTGACTGTGTCAAATTCTTTGTAAATTGCGAGTCGCCAGTGGAATGAATGACAGTATGTAGGAAGCATCTGTCTCTGCTAGATGATATAGATCCAGAAATGAATCAGCTGCGTCCAGGGCTGCGTCTTACGTATATTGAATCCATTTCTGTGTGTTTTATAGAGAACTGAGCATCACATACGGCCTTTGAATACTTGAAACTTTGTTTCCAGGCTGTTGGCTTGAGAAAATCTTTAGAAGAATCAGGCCCTTTGAGGATTTTGTTTTCCTTTTGATATCCATTACTGCCCCCTCATCTCAGTAAGGACTGAAATTGACAGAACAGATGCTTACTGTTTCTAACCCAGTTCTTTGTAAGTTGGGGAAGCGATTGGGAGCCATTAGGTTGTTGAATAGCGTGATAGAAAGCGTGACAGGGACCATGAAATGAACAATAAGGCAGGTGTGTCCAACAGATCCTATGCAAGGTTTACTTAATTCTCTGCTCCGTATCATCATTACACAGGCTTTTTAACTTTCCAAATAAATGAGTGCATTTGTGAGTATGAAGATGATAGATATTTTTGATAGTGAAAATATCCCATATTCAAATGGAAATCTGGGTTCGTGGTAAATGACTTAGCCAGGATGGCACTGGGGAAAATATTGAGACAGGCTCTTGAAGATCATGAGCATTTATAGGTAAATTTTGGTTGTGTCTAAGTTAGTGTGGTACAGAGATTCTCTATATTTGACTTCGACCTTCTGAAACCCAACCGAGTACCAGGCAGAAAGTCCCACAATTCAAAGTTAAGGTTGTGCTTCGGTCAGTGCGGGAGAGTTAGCCCAGGTAATGTATGGTAAGTAAGCATCGTACCACTGTGTCACACTGAGTCCCCAAGGTTGCCCGTTCTGGACCCAGTGACACATAAACTGAAGAGTAGGAAAGGTTGCCTCCTACAACAGTTCTGCAGCTGTGAGCAGAGATGATGAGGTGGCTGAAGTCAGAAACAAAGGAACAGCTAAAATGGCAGATGCACTGGAAAATGCAAGGAAGGCTACTTTACTCACTTGGTTTGGGAGCAAAGCACAGTGGTCACTGCTTGGTTTGGCAGCTAACTGGACCAACAGGATATTCCTTTGGTTGTTCTTGTAAAGGCATGGATGATGAAGTCCTGATCAGAATTCTCTTTGGGCTCATGGAAAATTTCCAAAGGAGAGTCATTGACCTGGATCTTTAGTATTTGGGGCCCAAGATGAACATCTGAGCAGAAGAGCTTCTCCCCTGCCTTGTCATTTCTCCTTGCGTGGGTCATCAGTTGAATGTTTCCTCTTCTACTGAGCAGCTGTATTAGGTTAGCAGGGGAAATGACAGTCTAAGCCCTCAGCTTACACTGGTTCTACTTATGTGTTAGCCATACCGTCTTCTTGACTTAACTTACACCTGGTACTGTGCTACTGTCTTTGAAGCTTTACATACTTTCTCAATTACTAGAGAATTCCCCCATATGCATCACCTAAGAATTAGGAAGCTGGTGATAGCTAGGTATGCTTACTTGCATTAAGCTACAGAAAGTCAAACATCTGCACATTGATTTCCCTTGAAGTTACCAATGAAAATAACCCCCAAAACACAACTTTCTAATAAATATTAAATGTTCCGTAAGCACCCTTGTCACAATGTATTTGAGAGTAACTCAAGGGAATCTGTATCTTGGTGTTAAAGTCAAAATGATTTTTCTTCTGTTGGTTTGTTTCCTGGCCGGAAAAGTTATTTCCATATAAATGTATACAGGGAATTACAGGAATGGAGGTAAAATTTTATTTTCTCTGAGTATGTGTTAATATAATGTCAATGAAAGGTAAAGATGTTTGTCTGAATACATTATGAAATGTGTTGCTTAAGAACTTCCATCTGCAATCAGCGAATACTTTTGAAAGTGCAGCCTCATAAGAAGAAGAAAAGCGATTCTCAATGGAGTTCCTAATTGTGTTCTAGTGTGTACATATGCTTGCATTCTTTAGATACCATTTCCCCTTAAGAGGAAAGTCTGTACTTATTTCTTAGAGGGAATCAATAATAGCAAATGGCAACAATTATGTGTGGCTCAACTTGTTTATTTTATTAATTATTTGCCTTTCAGCATATTAGTACCACAGGAAACATAGAATTTTAGGAGAGGAACAAAGTAAAGTCAATGAATTAAGGTGACTTAATTTACGAAAGACATAGACAAAATTGCAAGCAGCACATGGATAATTTAATTTTTGTTGTCTACAGAGGGATGATATTTCATTCCCTGATCTTCCTGTCTTACAAGGAGACTGAATACAGTGTGGAGCTTTGAGGAAACAGCTGCATGCCTTCATATTATCCCACTTTACGTGCCAATATTTTATGACCAAACAGATGTGTATGCAAATCACACCTGCTCACCCTCCAGAAGCTGAGCTTCAAACACTTGGAAATAACTTCTGTCTCCGAGACAGAAAATGTCCTAAAGAATCACAAAGGCTGGACAATGAAGGTGTTGTCAGCTCCCGGCCAAGGGCACAGCTGAGACAGATGGTCACATTTTCATGCTTTCATGGGACTCCAGGGAGCACTGGATAGCCAATCAATGAAAACCTATTAGATGGGAAAGTAAGCCCTGAGAACGTGTAGGGGGACAATGCGGGGCAGCTTGGTCTGCAGATGCTTTTCTTTTGCTGCTGTTCAGAAAAATTAGGAAGCGGCAGTTGCCTTGCGTGATATAACAGCGGGCGAACTGTATTTTGAAAAGTTGCGTTCAGAGAAGATGAAAGGTAACTCACTCAGCATTAACTGTTTTGATTATCCTTAAAAAGGGTTTTTGTTTGTTTTATGCCACATATTACAACTTAGAAGAGAAGGCTGATATGTTTTTCTATCATGACATAGTAATAAGGAGAGACTTGCCTCATTCTGTAACTCACGTCCCCAAATGCTACCCAGTGTGCTAAAAGATTCTTCTTAAGTTTTATTTTTTTTCCAAACAGAAAATACATTTATTGTGTGGTCGCATGGAGTTGCCTGTGATGTGCCAGACTCTGATACTTTTCTCCTCTCACGTGGCCTCCTGCTATTTCTTCCTGGTGAAAGCAGGCAATTTGGTACTGGGTAGAATTTACAGAGGTATGTTTGGGAATGGCACGATTATTTTTCATGGCATTCTTTGCAGACACATGACAATTTATTGTTGATGATAGCAACTCAACTATCCTAGTTGCTTCTGCTCTCCATAAGCCACAGAAGCCAAAGTCACAGTAATTCCTTCAGTCTCCCAGATGATATCTCACCAGTGGTCCTAATTCTATGCCATTAAAGATTTCACATCTTTTATATTCAGTTGTGTTTTTTTTTATTAAACTCTTTGCCATACAAATATGTTTCTATCTCTCAAATTTTTTTATTAAAGTATAAAACACATAAAGTTAAACACACTATAAGTTTAAATATTCTGAAAAATGTCATATTAATACACTCAGTAACTGGGATCCAGACAGAAAAATGGCATATGACTCTGATCTCTTTCAAAGTCTACCCACAACTTAATTGTAAATAAACAGAGTCCTAATTTTCAAAAGCTTAGCCTGATTTTATCTAATTTTGAAAACTTTTGAATGTTTATCTGTATCTTGGTCACTTAATTCTTTTTGCTACATGATATTCCATTGTGTAAGTAACTGCTTCTTCTGCCCTAAGGTTGGGAATTAGTTTTTAAGCACAGACACACACACACACGCACACACACACATGCACACCTTGACACTAGGCATACACTCCCACACACACTCTCTCTCTCTGACACACACACCTTGACCCACAGACACATCTAGACACACACCTACGTTTACACACACAGAGAGACACACACCTTGAAACAAATCTATATAAATCTGTATAGGAGACTTCCATGATGAAAAACTTTAAAACACCAAAGAAAAAAATTGAGGACAACACTAAAAGATGTAAAGACCTCTCCTATACTCTTGGATTGAAAGAATTAATATTGTAAAAATGGCCAAAAGCAAACTACAGATTCAGTAGAATTCCAATAAAAATTACAATGCTATTCTCCATAGAAATAGAAAAACTAATCTTAAAATTCTTACAGAAACAAAAAGGACTCTGGATGGCAAAGTCAATCTTCGGCAAAAAAGAATATCATGCTGCAGTTATCACTATACTTGATTTCAAATTAAACTACAGAGCCATAGTAACAAAAGCAGCATGATTTCAACACAAAAACAGACTATGTAAATCAGTGGAATCGACCTGAAGACTCCCATTTCAGGCTATGCAACTACAGCCAAATGATTTCTGAGAAAGAAATCAATAATACACATCAGGGGAAAGACAACAGCTTCAACAAATGGTGCTGGGAAAACTTGTTATTGACGTGCAGAAGAATGAAACTAATCCTTATGTTTCACCCTGAAGATCAACTCCAAATGGATCAAAGACCTGGATGTGAAATCTAAAACTCTGACACTGCTAGCAGAAAAAGTAGGATGCACTACAGGATACATGAGTATGGAAGTGCTCTCCAAATAGGGCTCCACTTGCTTCGGAAGACAGATGGGATTTCATGAAGTTAAAATGGTCTCAACAGCCAAGGGAAAGTTATCAGCTGAACGCTGAGACAGACTTCAGAACAGGATATCTCTCCCAGCTACACATCTGATAGAAAACTAGTATCTAGAATATATAAAGAACTAAAATATAATTTCTCAAAATAAGGAATACAAATGGATATTAAATGCCTTAAGAATTCTCCAACCCCATTAACCACCAGGGAATTACAAATTGAAATGGCTTTGAGATTCCATCTCGCCCTAGTGAGTAAAGGGGAGCTTTTTTTTTTCATTTAACTGAAATTTCTTTTGTCATACAATGTATTTTAATCATGACTTTTTTTTGCTTCCATCAATTCCTTCCAGATCATCCCTACCTCCCTACCCACCCAGCATTATGCTCTTCCCCTCTTTCTTAAAAAATATAACAACCCCCCCATAACAAAAAAATTACAACAAAACCTCCAAGAAATGCAAAAAAAAATGGAAATTAAAATAAACAAGGAAAAGATTAACAAGACAAAAATATACCCCAAAGACAAATGAGAGGAAAAATCTACAAAAGTGTCATTTTTGAGTTTTGTTTTGTGTTGGCCAATTACTTCTGGGAATAAGCCCTGACCTGAAGTGTGGTTAATCTACCAGTGAGACTTCACTGGAGAAAACTAATTTTTACTTTGCCAGCCAGTACTAATCGTAGGTAGCCTCTTGGTTAGGGGTGGGAGCCCATGTCTGGTTTCCCCTATCTGTGCTAGCTTGAACCTGTGTAGGCGTCGTATGTGTTACTACAGTCTCTGTGAGTTTATGTGTACATCCGTCTTGTTCTGTTTGGAGGTTGCTATTTTCCTGGAGTCATCTATCGCCTCTGACTCTTGCAATCTTTCCACCTCCTCGTCTACATAGATTCCCGAGCCTTGAGGGAAGGGCTTTGATGAAGACGTCTCATTTAGGACTGAGTGTTCAAAAGCCTATCATTCTCTGCACGTTGTCCACTTGTGCGTCTTTGTGTTAATTGCCATCTATTGTGAGAATCAGCTTTTCTGATGAGGGCTGGATGAGATTCTGTTCTATGTATGTAGCAATCTGTTCTTGGTAGTAATTTTATCCTTATGTCTCCTTTAGCAGAACAATAATATTTGGTTTTCCCTTTGGCCCATTACTTCTCTAGCCTCAGGTTCTTAGACACTTTAAGTGTCAGGTATGGTTTTTATCTCATGGAATGGGCCCTAAATCCAATTAGAACGTGACTGGTTACTCCCATAATACCTGTGCCACTATTGCACCAGTATACCTTTCGGGAAGATCACTGCTATAACTCACAGGGATCATAGCAGGGAGATATTGATGATTACTTTTCTCCTCTGGTAGCATACAGAGAGCACATTCCTGTCCTGTGAATGTTAATCAGTGGGGATGAAGCTTCTAGGTATGCACCTGCTTACTCAACTTCACTGTGTTTGATGACATGTAAGTTTTGTCCTCAGCTATAGGGCCATCAGGTTTGGAGAGTAACTGATAGCCTGTGATGTTTGGTGGTTTCAATTGGGCCCCTTTTGCCAATAACTCAACAAATTGTGGGTTACAACCCATTGCTGACACTGGAAGTTTTTACTTGGTGGGATAATATGTCTAGTTGGGGCGTTGTCTCCTATATTATTTGGTGACTTCATTTAGAGTCCTTTCATATATGTGTATATTTCAGGAAACATCTACAGTAGGAGGTTCCCATATGGGTTTTAGTGTTTGTTGTCTCTACTCATATTTCTTCCTTTCCTCTTCTCTTCTATCATTCTTCCTATCTAATCCAACTATTCTAGTTCCCTCTTTGTCTCTCCATAACAATACATCCTTCCCCCGCCCCCTTGGGAGAGTCTCTCTTCCCCATACTCCTTTACTAGGTATCTAAACCTCTGTGGTTATTCAGATTGTAGCATGTATAGCAAAGGCCTGAAAGCTAACATTCATGTAAGAGAAAATATACAGCATTTGTCTTTTTTGTGTCTGGGTTACCTCAGTCAAGATAATTTTTTTTTCTAGCTCTATCAATTTATCTGCAAATTTCACAATTTCATTTTTTCTTAACAGCTGAATGATATCTCATTGTGTAAATGTGCTGAATTTTAATCATCCATTCATCAGTTGACGGAGATCTCGATTTGTTTCCAATCTCTGCTATTTTAAAATCAGAGCAGCAATGAACAGATGAGTAACTGTCTTTGTAGTAGGATGAAAAGTTCTTTGGGTGTATGCCCAAGAGTGGTACAGCTGGATCTTGTGGCAAGTTGATTCTCAGCTTCCTAAGGAACTGCCACACTAATTTCCATAGTGGTTGTACAAGTTCGTACTCCCATCAGCAATGAATAACACAGTGAAATTATTTAATTTCCAGGAAAATTGGTGGATGTGGAAAATATACTGAGTGAGATGACCTAGGCTGAGAAAGACAAATGATTTTATTGTTTTTCATATGTGGAACCTAGCTTCAAGCATATACTTTTTCTATAAAAATTTCTATCAGTTGGATTGTATGCAGAAGCCAGGAAGTAAGAAAGGAATATGTGGGGGTGGGGCAATAAGTGAGTGATGGGATAGCAAAAATCAGGGGATATGAAATTAGGGAGGAGGGTGTAATAGGGTTGAGTGAGGAAAATGTGGGAGTAGTTGGGAACTTAGCAAAAACTATGCATGCATAAAAAGCCATATTGAAGCCTACTTTATAAACTAAAAACATAATTTGAAAATAATAAGAGTTTAAAATGAGTGCATGGTGTTGTACCTAGGAGTCATAGATATTTAAAAAAAAATAAAAGTTCTAGTTTCCAGATGTGAGATAGTTTCCTAGGAGCCTGTTGCCTGAGAGATCTCAGAGGCTCCCAAAAGAATACTGACTATTGCCATAACTTCTAGTTGCTCCTCAAGGGTAGATGGCAAGGCCCTGTTACCAGACATACCACACATAATGGCTACAGGACACAGAGAAATAAAGTTAGAACTAAGTTGGAAACTACCTCTTTATTTGCTAATCTTCATGTTGCCAGAAGGTTCTACATGAGCTATGGGGAAATAAAAAGTCATCAACAGCTTCATCCTGATTGTAATGCTTGCTAAAATAGGGACTGACCTGCCCAGTAATATATACCTATTAATGCAATAAAATTATGACTATATTGAGGTTATACTGGAGGCCTGCTTCATGGGTGGGGGTATACATCTGGTACTTTTAGCCTGGTCAAAAGCCTAGAGTTGTAGAAGCCATGGGCCCAAAGGCAAAACAGGATATCATTGTTACCTTAAATAGACATGTTGTCAAACTTCTTTCTGCATCTCTACAGTTAAATCCATGGAGTAGTGCTGCTTTCTGCCTGAGCCAGAAAGACTCCTTTTTGCAGAGGAGATGTTTATACCCAGACTCATATCTGATCAAAGTACTGAGAAGAAGCAACTGTTGAATGTTCAGCCATAAACAGAACACCTTCCACTACCTAAGGCCCAGGGACCATCATGTAAAAGGGGACAGAGAGAATGCAAGATCTGGAGTTTAAGGAGGAATGTATCATAAACACATAGCAGTGATGGATGTCTGCACAAGATTAAGTTGTTAAACTTTCCATCAGGGATAGAGGAGGTGCCCATGAGGTCCCATCTTTTCCTGAGGAGCTACTGAATGTTAATGGGTGTGTAGGGTGTAATGTTGTATGGTGTGTGTGTGTGTGTGTGTGTGTGTGTGTGTGTGTGTGTGTGTGTGATTTCCTTTGACGGCATAGCCACCTGGGGATGAATTGAGAAGAAGAAGAGGCTCTGAGGGAAAGGAGACCAATGACGGGTAAATAAAAGCACAGTATATTATGCACATGTATGGAATTGTCAAACATAAAAAAAGAAGCTAGAACTATTCAAAAAGAAGAAAGATCTTTATCGCAACAATGAACGGGCAAGATTAAAGGTGATGAAATAATTTAGGGGAGGACTGATAAGATTTTAACTAATGCTTTCTGCGAGCTAAAAATAAAAAAAAGATGTGTATGACAGTCATTTATGAGGGAAAATAATTTGAACTTGACGGCTTAAGCAGACACTAGGGGAAAATCAGGGTGACTTCTAGGCATCTGGATACTGGTATAATGCATGAAAGCGCTAACTATAGAGATTTCTTTAAATGAGCACAAATACATTTCCGGAAGGTGTTAACTATTGATTTTGTAGGGAAAGAATAAAATAACAATGATAAAATAATAGAAGATACTACTTATTTTCACCATAATGTTTTATCAAGTCTTTAAGTAGCCAGAATAGGCCCTAGTCAATTGATGTGTGTTCTAAGAATTGGATCTATTGATTCAGAAGGCCTAAAGAGATAAACCTGGTTAAAAATGTCTCTGTTCTTTAGAACTGATGTGACTTGGGCTAGCTATGTAATATTTAAGATGTTTCTTCATCTGTAACAAAAGATAATCAATTAGATTTTGAGGATTCAATGAGATAAAGTATGCCAATCATCTATTAATACCTGCTACATAATAATTTTAGATAATAGCCATTAATTCTGTTACATCTAACCAGAGTTTTGTTACATTTAATTAGCATGGCACAAGGATGCCCAAGGATGGAACTTGGGGGGCTGAAGAGATGGCACAGTGGCTTATCACATATTGCTCTTGCAGAGAACCTGAGTTCAGGTTCCCACAACACAGCAAATAGCTCACAACTATCTGACCTAGCTCTGGGGATCTGATTTCTCTTCTGGCCTCTGTGGACACCTGCACTCACATTTACATACCACCCCTAAATATGCACATGATCAATCAATCAATATCAATTAATCAATTAACATATATGTACATAAAATTGGCATTTTATTTATCTTATTTAACAGTTTTAGCCTAAATCTACCTATTCCTTACAAGCTGTTTTTGACTTAAAATAAAGATATGAGCATATTTGGCTCTTACCACAAATGTATTCCAACATTACCCAGCAAACCTGCTGGGTATTTTATTAAGCATCCTGCTTTTATTAAGTATTCTATGTTGGCTTTTAGGTGTAGAGGAATAGATCTATGTAAAAACTAGAAAAAGTCTATATTCCATGGGTCTATATGAAGGAATCACCTTCAGAGGTCTGTGTGGTCCAAATAGAATATAGAAAGAATATTAAGAATGTTGGTAAACACCTGTAATCCCAGTATTCAGAAGGCAGCAGTGGTCCATGCTTTTAATCCCTAAGACAGAAACAGAATGTGGAAGAAGACTCAGGAAGCAGAGCTCAGGACTCAGTGTCACACAAGAAGTGAAATCTGAGATGAGTCAGAGTGAAGGACAAGCAAAGTGACTAATCAGAGGAAGAGTTAGCAGAATGAGTCAGAGTGAGGGTATGCCCAACTCTCACAATAGAAAGGTTGGCTTTCAGCTCAGAGCAGAGTCAGTTACAGCAGTGAGTTACAGCAGGCAGTATGAGGTGAGCAATCTGAAGCAGGTTGGCTTGGGGAGAGACACAGAGACACATAGGCAACTCGGCAGAAGAAGTCAGTGTCACATGGGAAGAGCGAGTCTGTTTGAAGCCGAGCTAAACAGTTCAGTCTGAGGCAGTCAGAGATCAGCCAGAATCTGCCAAATCAGAAGAGATCAGTCAGAAGCAGTAAGCCAGCTAAGAAGGTCAGCCTGGAGAAGAGTTTGAACCAGAACAGCAAGTGAGCTGGATGAGAAGAGTCAGAGTTCAGAAGGAGCTAGTCAGAGTGCCTCAACCAGCAGTGAGTCACAGAGGTTGATTAGATTGTACAGAGGTTTAAATGTTCTAGATTGTATGGAGGCCGAAAAGCTCCAGGCTAGAACTGGCAATTGAATTAGCAAAAGAATAAACTGTCCTCTGCCCTGAATTAGTGTCCACATCTGGTGAATCTACATCTGCATTCAGGGCCTCGGAGTTTATGCCAAGATGAAATTTCTGTTGATAAGATTCTGCTGCATGTTCTTGACTTCTAAGATATAAACTTCCAATTGCCTTGGAAACACAATTGTGCAGATTGCAATCTGAAAAGCTACAACTTCAGTTTTGTGGAGTGGAGATTATTGTTATTTACCATCTGTACCTACATCTGTACAGGAGACAAAAAGAGTTTGCATCACACTGGCTTCCAAACCCTGAAGCACTGTAGTGCTCTAGAAGCTATGGCTTGCAATCCAGCTGTGTGTGTGTGTGTGTGTGTGTGTGTGTGTGTGTGTGTGTGTTTTCATAGTCAGAGAAGACAGGAAAGAACAATTTAAAAAAAATTTTTGCCTCTATGTTTTCAGATCTGCAGATTGTGGGAAAACTTTTGAGGATGAAAATGTTGAACACAATGCAGATTTCTTCATCAGTGAGATCAGGATTGTAGAGAGACACTTTTAGAAATCCATTTAAATCTGCAGCTGTTTGTTTCTAAGCAACCCACCCCCATTTTTGCCTGTCTCTTTCCCACTTCTTTACATGCAAACCCCACATTACTCTATTTTTATATAGTAATACAACAAAAAAAAATACGGTAGCAAATTCAGCTAATATTGTGAAATAATCTTCATGACCTATATAAGTTGATAATGGTACACACAATGATTTAATGATTGTTTTCTGATGCACAAAGGGACTTGAGATTATATCTGTATTAAAACATAGCATTCATTCAGCCACATTTTCCACTCCCTTGGCCATACTCTCTGGTTACCAGGCTACAGAAAACAGTGTCGTACAATGGTATTTTGGGCTCTCAAACACAGATAGAGAAAAACCGTTTTAAAACTACCTAGGGGTTATGCAGATGTTTGTTTATTTATTTATTGGTGAGGTCCAAGGGAATCAAAGGGAGAGAAGAGTGTTCTAGGATTACAAAGTCCCTACATGGAATATTTTTGCTTGTCATGTGGAAAGGCAGATGCGAAGCCGCTTCTGTGTCCCATTATACTTTGAAGTCTCTGTAGGAATGTTTTCTTTACTAAAACACCAAAAAGGTGGAGAGACACATAGCAAGAGTATAAAAATGGTAAAGATGGGCGATTCTGAGCTTCGTTCAGATACTTGTCTCCTGAGCCCCAAGCTAACAGCATCTGTACAGGACATAACACTATTCTAGACTGCAATAAAGTACATTGGAAAGATTATTTCCAAACCATCACCCCTAGCTTCAATATCCTCTGTGTATTTTACAGTTCTTTACATGAGATGTGAAAATAATCATGTAAGATGAATAAAATCCCAGAAAACGTGTTTACTGAGGTTAAGCACAGTCTCTTCACGCTGGATTTACTGGCAAAGGATGAGCTGGATATTGTTGAAAGAGACTTGGATTGGTTGACATCCAGATGTATCAGTGCATAGCCACAACTATATCCACTCAGGTGGCTGTTGACACTGCATCAGAAAAGGTCTCTGGTCATATTGCCACCCTTACACCTGAGCAGTTGGCAATATCAGCTGGAAACAAGATTACAGGAATCAAGACGAGGGGTGGTGGATTAATAGGAGCAAGTCAGTAGGAGCAAGCTTCCTCTATTGCATATATGCAGTGAGTCTTGTAACTAAATCTGTCTTCTAGTCTGTTCTTTCTCTGCCTCTAGAAAATCCATGCTTTCCTATAAATATGTATGTTTGCAAAAATCAAGGAAAAAGAAAAATCGAGTGCTCTGAGCTTGTTGGATTTAGCATTGCTTTTCAGGCAGGTTCTGAGTTTGGTGTTGGTGTGTCTGTTTTGATTCGTTGACTTAATGTTTGCTTGAATTTGCTTTTAGCTTTGCATTATGGCACTGTCCATTAAAATCTGGAAGGAGGAAACATACGGGATTGTTTTTCCTATAAGAGAGTTGTAATATGAATTCTCATATTTGACAAGATGCTCTTGACCTGTGAGATTCAGTATGTTTTAGTGGCATGGATGATGATACGCAATTTGAATTGCTCTTTCCAAGGGTACATTTTTTTTTTCATACTAAAGACCAGAAAATGCAAAAACATTTCTACTGTATACATGTGACATGCATTTATTTTATATTATTTTTTTATTTTAAATTTATTTTATTCAGGGGTTTGCTCAGAGCATCAGAGAGTTAGTCATTATCATCATAGTGGAGGATGTGGCAGCATACAGGCAGGCATGGTGCTGGAGAAGTAGCTGAGAGCTCATATTTGATCCAAAAGTTGCAGGCAGAGACCTCAAAACCCACCCCTGGTGACATGCCTTCTCCAAGAAGGCCACACCACCTAATCCTTCCCAAATTGTTTCACTAACTGGGGTCCTAGCATTCAAATAGCCTATGGGAGCTGTTCTCATTCAAACTACAACATTACCAATCATGATTAAATAACTTCTTAGTGTTTATTAAATAATTAAAATTGCAAAGTAATGCATTGATATTTGTTACCATTCACTATGAAGCAAGCACTCTGCTTAACTAAGAGTATACGCGTTATGGCTCCTGTCCTTGAGACATTTCCCACATAGTAGTGGCAAATATTAGTGTCTGTATTTACATATGAATTTACTGCGGTGTTTTGTCAGAAAGTGCAGAAACATCCCTACTACATATGCGTGACATGTACCTTTATATACATTTCCTGAGGTGTGTAGGACTATAGAACATCATCTTTGAGGATTTCTACAAGGCCCGGAAATATTTTAGACAGGGTCAGTATTTTAACCTCAGTAATATGTGTCTAACCTTAACTATCAGGCGGTATTTTATATATGAAGGTGAGATTGTATGCACTAGGTAAAAACCACCAAGAAGGCTCAGTGAAAGCAAGACTTTACCCAGAACCAGTAATCAAGCATACCTCCAAAACCACTCACTCACTCTCCTTTCTGCATGCATTACATGCTGTCTCCATTTATCTCTATTGCTGCAACTTTTTGCAAAGATTAAAAACACCCTGAAGACATGATGTGCACTCACTCGCTCCTCCCCCACTCATTCAGACACTAGTAAGGTTTGGATCCAGTGTTTTGTATATGCAGGACAGTGCTCTATCAAAAGCTATCCTCCAGCCCTCTCGAAGTTTTAGTTTTGAGTCAAGGCCTCAAGAACTTGCTCAGACTGGCCTCAAACTCACAATCCCCCTACCTCAGCCTTGGGAGTAGCTGGGAATCCGGGGGTGTGCCATAGGGCTGGGGTATATGTGAACACTCTCCACACAGGTAAGTGCATAACCAATCCCCTTATGTTCCTCAGATCTGTTGAAATGTCACCTCTTTACATACCTAGCATGATGTAACCCTCCTCTCTCATCGGCCCCTTCTCCCATTAAGCTTCTCTCCTTAGCACTTGCCTCTGATTGACACAAATTTGCTTTATAGACTCAGTCCCAACAAATACAAGCTAAAGAGTCTCTACTACATTTACTTCTTGAGTCCCAGCTAAAACAGTAGCAGACATGCCATTGGTGACCACTAAACAGCCATTAAATAAATGCCATTTTGTGTTGTAGAAGTTTATTTTTAGTTATGTATAAAATAATTGTTTTGTGCACTGCTGAGTGAGGGGCTGCCTAGATCATGGTGTTTTGTATTGTCTGCAGGTGTTTGATTGCTAAGGATCTACAAGTGCTACCAGTAGAACACTTGAGTTCTGAATCAATAAAAAACATCTGAGCTCAGATGCTTGTGGCTCCACTGTCCAGTGTGGCACTGGAAAGGCTGGTGGTTCCCTCTGCAGAAGTCTGGAAGGGTTTGCACATATGAATATGCCTCCGTGTCTCTCTTGGTGAGCCACCACAGAAGCATACAACTGCAATTTTGTGCATTTGTAATCAGGTTGTTTAGAAGGAATTTTAGAAGTGAAATTTCCCCATTAAAGAGCATTTGTGATTTAAATATATGCTACCAAATTGTTTTCCTCAGAAGTTATAGAAACTTACACTCACTTCCCCCTCTACTCAAAACACTTTTTGATATTCTCCAAGTTGATAAAACCTATTTTTCATTTTATTTTTAATTGAATTTCCCCATGAATGATGTGCATGCTTCCAAATCTTTAGCTGTTTCCAATGACTGGTGATTAATATTTTGATTAAACCTTCTCAAATAGCCACACATGATCCTAACACTCCAGCTTTGGTACCAGAAGCTGCTTACTGGTTGTGCACAGGGCTCTGTAGGTACTTAGAGCTTTCTGGCTATATGAACTGTGTCTTTGCTTATTTACCATGAAGCCTATCATTTACCTATGTTGAGTGAAAAATTCCATCATTTTATTCCCTAATGACAGACCCATCTTATTAAGATGACCATTTCTAAGATACTTCCTGACTCTGTCTTTCATTGCTAATCAGTACAGAAGTTCCTAGCAGCTCGAGGAACCCTCTTTCTCCATAAAGAATATATTTTACAGATGGCCAGGTCAGAGAGTGTGTCTTACCACAATGAAATTTAAAACACTAGAGCTTTGATATATAATTTGGCCTAATTTTAAAAAGTGAAATCAGTGTTTTGTACTGTTTACTTAATAATAACTCGAGAGTACTTTCGATTTCCTCCTATGAATGCTTGTGTATTTCAGACTTATTTATTTGGATGGCCAGGCTTTCACTGAAAGTCAAAATGGGTGTTTCCTGTTGCATTTGTACTTAGCTTATCAGACAAACTATAAATATGTAAAACACAGAATCCTCACAGCAAGAGAACTTTTCCTGAGATTATCTGCAGCACTGGGATCTCTTGACACTGTAAATCTTAATCCACAGACACTTCTGTAGAACTCCCTGCCGAAAAGAATAAAAGGCATGGGTCATTTACTTTAAAAAAATTATTTCTTGAGTTTTTTGAGATTATAATAGTATTACATCATCTCCCCTTGCCTTTCCTCCCTCCAAACCCTCCAATATACCTCTTCTTGCTCCTTTTCAAATCCATTGCCTCTTTTTAAAAATTAATTATTATTACATACATATGTCTCTATAAATGTATGTATATTATGCATATATACATTATATACATATTTTTATACTTATATTTTTAAGTACATAAATACAACCTGCTCTATTTCTGTAATGCCATTTATATGTATGCTTTCAGGGATGACCATTTGCTGATGGTCCTTAGTTGCTTCTTTGTGTAGAGTTGAAGCCTCCTGGGACACCTCTCACCATGCCAGCGTGTTTATTGTTGTCCTTATTCAGCTCATGTCTAGGCAGTCAAGTTGGTAAAACCTCCCGGATGTAGTTTCTGACATTCTTAGGAGACACAATCTCAGAGCAAACTCCCTGGCTCTCTGACTCTTGCCGTCTTTCTGCCCCCTCTTATACAATGCAATGAGTCTCAAGTGCAAGAGTTATTTACTTTGTATAGTGGTTTCGAACCTTTTACATGGTGTTACTGTAAGAATTTTGGACAAAGATATTAAGACAATTTTCATGTCTCCTGCAAGCTTACGCCATATAACTTCTTAATTGTTTCTACATCTATTTGTTTGTGTGTTCTCACACACGTATGGTAGTCAGGGACCAACTTTCAGGATTTGGTTTTCTCCTTCTACCATATGGGATCTGGGACTCAAACTCAGCGCATGAGGCTTGGTGGCAGGTACTTTTATCCACTGAGCCATCTTGTAGGGCTCTTGTTTCTAATAACTTCCATACGCAGAGTTTGATCTTCTACCCTCGGACCTTCTCGATTTGAGTATGGTGTGTGCATTATATTCTGAGGTACTTTTTAGATATTATCTTTACTTCTCTTTCTTGAATTTGTGGGAAATGACGAATAGTCACTATTTAGCACATAGACACAACACTTAATAATATCCAATATTTAAACCAATTTAGCAATGTGTTGACCAAAATACAATTAAAGATCACAGGGACTTGTTTTTCCTTAAAATTCACATGCTAGAACCAGACTGTAGATTCTATGATCAAGAGTGAAGGAAATCTTGAAGACTTTTACCTTACGTTGACTGGTATAACAATGAGTTTGCACTAATATTCTTGTTGGGTAAGACTGCATGAGATTTTTTTTTTATAAGCAGCAGCCATAGAGCCAGATGATTACAAAAAGCTCCAGCAGCTGATGGAAGAAGCATCGAGACCCTGACGTGCTGCGGATGGCTGCGATGTAGGCATGTAATGTAGAAACCTCTCCATGCTGAGACTCCATACTCGGGGTGGTCAATGCAGTGGTGAAGTTTGTAAAACAAAAATATCAACTAAACAGCTTTCATTATTACATCCGCAGGGAGTCTCGCTATGAAAGCTTTTCGCATCAAGGATAATTTCAGTACAGATTTAGAAAGCTGAACGTGGGAGACCAACCATGCTAAGTTCTTAAAGAGAAATGTGAGCTGCAGAACCTATGAAGTTTTACATGTACTGTGCTTAAACATGAATTATTAAATGATATTTTTACTTCATAAAAATAAAGATTTTATTCGGAAAAGCTAGTCTATCTTCAGAGACTTCTGTAAATATCTGCTCTCCTTGTCAATTATGGAGCATTTTAAGTGCAGTGAGTGTCGCCTACCACATGCCTATATCCTTCTATCTGCCACCACTTAGCAGACAATAAGTTTAAAATTATTTGCAGTATCGTTCTTGCCTCCCTTCTGTCCTATCCTGGTACTGAACGCAGTTTTATATATTTCAGGTAAGCCAGAAGCACCACAAATTGTAAGGCATGTGTGGAGAGTTACATGCATGTCCAGTAGGCCATAGAGATGGCACAGTGGGTGGAGTCACTTGCTTTCAAGCCTGACAACTTGAGTTCGATTATTCAGACCCACAGGGTGGAAGGAGAGAACTTACTCCTGTAAGCTGCCCTCTGACCTCCATGTATAGGCCTGTGGCGTTCATGTTTTCCCACATACACACACACAATAAATAAATTCAGAGGTCAAAAAAGAATAATCCTAAGCATGACGATTTCATTCTTCAGGTCTTTTAGAAAATCAAACGCATTTCCTCATGGAAGCTAAACGTATTGAGCAATATCTGTTCTGAGTTTCTCTTTATTGGTTGACGTGGAGTTGCATTTTTCTGGCTTTTTGCATTCATAAACACTAAAAAAAATGCAAAAACAAAACAAAAGAAAATTGCACACACACACACACTCATATACCCACATTCATGCTCACATATATCTAGTCCTACACATTTATACATACATACACACATTCATAGACACACTTACATACAGTCGCACTCAATCATAGTCACAGTAACACACACAGGCACATTCACACACATACACACATTCACAAAACCACAACTTATACAGCTCATACTTACAAACACTTGTACACACACTCACACACACACTAACACTCAAATGCCCAGAGACCCATACAACACATACACTCACAAAGAACAGTCACATATACAGTCACAAACACACATACTCCACATACACACACACACACACACACACACACACACACACACTCAGAGTCTCTATGCATTACATAAACCACACATCTAGCTCTAAGTTAGAGGCAAATATAAATGCAGCCACCAAAAAATTAAAGGAAGAAACTCCAAGGAGGATAAAAAAGATTCCAAGGATCTGAGTAGAGCTCAGTGGTTTAGATTGTGTTTATTATGCTTGCAGCCCTGGATTTAATTTCCTACACCATCAAAACCAGCTAACCAAACAAAAAAACAAACAAAAAACCTTAACAACAAACCAAACAACAAACACACAACCACACACACACACACACACACACACACACACACACACCGACAAACACACAGACAGAGAGGCAGACAGACAGATTTTATTCTCTATGAAGTGACTAAACCTAAGGATAGCTTTGATTTTATTTCCAATAGATGTAAAAAGTTTAATGGAATAACTAAGGTTTTGTGAAACATAAGCTGAATTCAGCTGATGCTTCTATCATCTGTCTGATGA
The DNA here is from genome assembly GCA_026225945.1 of Cricetomys ansorgei. Taxonomy (NCBI): domain Eukaryota; kingdom Metazoa; phylum Chordata; class Mammalia; order Rodentia; family Nesomyidae; genus Cricetomys; species Cricetomys ansorgei. The sequence goes on from JAMJFZ010001815.1 coordinate 12,107,375, forward strand.
AATCACATTTTCTCCATTCACTAAAATATATATGAGGAAATACAGTTTACATAGCCTATGTATTATGTGTGCTATATATGTAGACTTGTGTATTATTATGCATATATTTTGCAGATTTCAATTCAAACTTTCACAGTGAGAAGAACATTGCAGTTGATTTTAAAAGGGGCAATGATCTGCAGCCATGCACAATGTCTCAACACAGGAACGAGAGCAGTAATTTAGTGGAAACAAAATTCTAGCACTTGGCTTCTAATAAGCATCTTGGGAAAGGTATCCAGAAGCATAAACAAATGTAAAGTGGTTAGAATAGCAAAGATATTTCTGAAGATTTGTGTTTTTAAATTTCCTGCATAGGTAACTAGTGGGCATATGCACTTGGCAACTATTATGCTAGAAACATCTTTAGTCGGCACTTTATAAAACCTTCAACTTATAGCCAATGTTTTTATTCATAAATGGTTGCAGTAACAATGACTGACAATATATTACAAATAACAAGGATGAGTTGTTTTAAATGAGTCAGTCTTTATCTTTCCCTTTAATGTAACACTTAAAATAGATGAGTTCAGCATATAAACATGCAAATACACACACACACACACACACAAATACACACACACGCACACACACACTAGTTCAAGGTCATCCTTAACTACATAGCAACTTTGAGGGCACGTTGGGCTCCATAAGACCATGTTTAATTAATTAACATTCCATTGAATTCATCTGTTTTAAGTGTGACATTAAAAGGAAGTTGATATCCACGTTCACCTCATTACTGAGACAAAGTTTCTTGATGAACCTGGAACACTCTGATTCAGCTACTCTAGCTAGCCAGTTTGCCTTGAAGATCACCTTTCTGGACTCACAGATGTGTTTCACTATGCCCAGCTTCATATGGTGCAGGAGATTGAACCCATGGCTTCAAGTGTGCTAGGAAAACACTATCAACTGAGCTATATGCATTCCCAACCCATTTCCAAAGTTTTTTTATCTAGTGTGTGTGTGTGTGTGTGTGTGTGTGTGTGTGTGTGCACGTGTGTTTTTCTCTGTATGTGTTGGCATGTGTGGCCGTCAGAGGACAACTCTTGAGGGTAGGTTCTCTTGCCACATCTGAGATCCGGGGATTGAACACAGTCCATCAGGCCTAAGGACAAATACTACTCACTGAGACATCTCATTGACTAAACAATATTATTGACTAAACTTAATGTGAACGTAACAATTCTCATGACACCGTCAGAAGGTTAAAATGAAACAACAACAAACCCACCTACCTTTCCCCCACATTTCTTGCCAACCATGTCCTCTGAAGCTCACAATAGTTTAGCTTCTGGTATTGGTAAGGAGGTGTTGAGGGCCGACGATACCCAAGCAGTGGACGCATTCAGCTTGACAAAGATCCTGGTTTTTCCCTTTGCTAGGAATCTGAAGCTCACCAACTTTCTTTTATCTTTACTGTTTGGTGACAAAAGCCTCTCATCAATAATATCGTCTATTTGGCCTAATAGTTAAAACTCAAATAAATTTCTGGGCTGGCTGGGAGAGGGACACTGCCATCTCAGCTCTAAGTAATTATAAGCTAACCTTCAAGTTTTGGCATGTGAGAACTATTCATGCTTTCAGTAGACATATCATAAAAACTTTTCCTTGGCTACACTGATCTTCCCGTGGAAACAGAGCCATAGTTGAGATCAGAAATGAAGAGTCTAGACAGTAGGTCAGCAAGCTTGAAAAAACAAATAGTAATTCACTCCTGAATGTCTGACTCCTTTAGCAATGAGTTTGCAGACCAAAGATCAGCTATTCATTAATAAACTATTGTGTTAAGACTACTCACTAAAATTAACCTTGAAGATCAGAGGCCTGCAGCTGGGAGGGGATGAACACTCTTGCATTGGTTCCTTTTTTGATGTATGCTTGACATCTGCAAATAAGGAGCTTGAAGTTTTTGCTATTTTAATTAGAGAAAAGTCTGTGTGAAGGAGGGAAGCCTTGCAATTTTTTCCCCAATGTACACATTTCTATTTTTGCTTTCTTTAATTCTTAATTTTTCTAAGTTCTAATTTCTTTCATTTTTATTATTAAAATAAACTCTTTATCATACATTAGCCATGTTCTATGTGAGTCTTAAAAACAGTAAAAGTGTAACATACTGGGTTCCATAGAAGAATGAACTACTATGTTCATTTTTCTTAATCTTTCTTAATTTTCCTTCAATGGTCCGTTTTCTTCTGTGGAGAGTTCATGGAACCATTCATTGCAGGTGAAAACCAGTTAGTAATCCAGGAGGGGAACTGAGATCCCATTAATTAACACTGGCATATTTCCACATGAATGGGAAGTGTCTTCACTGAGGACATTTCCTAGATAATAGGCAGACCCAAATGTCTTGTGGATTTGGCTCAGCTCTCAGGCTGGAACTGCCCTGTTGGTGAACCTCCTATGCTTTTCTCTCTCTGGAGATTGCATTGCTTTGGCTTCTCATGAACATCCATTCTGCTCCTCGCTCTTTGCTTTCCTGTCTCTGCTCCTCTGCTTTTTTGTTCTTCTGTCATGAATCAATAACTGATGCTCATGCCAATGGGGATACAAATGACAGAGACAGATCTAGTTATGGCTCATGCCCACTGTGTGTACTTATAGGCTCCATATGTGTAATCGAGAGATGACCTAACAGTGGTGGCTCCAGAACAGACAGCATTCCATCATGGTCACCAATCCCATGACACTGTGGAATTTCTGGGAACCAATGGAGTCCACCAATGTTTCCAACAATATGGAGCTGGGCTACCCAATGGCAAATGCAAAAAACCCTGCATTGACACAGTTCTATTACAGCAGCCTGAGAAAGGTGCTGCTATTTGGCATGCTTGCTTCATTCACAGCAACCAAAGCCCTTGAAGAAATGCAATGGACTCCAACCTTGTGCTGACCTCCAGCCTTGCCAAAGATCTGGTTGTCATGTCAACAAAGCCAAAATGGAAAGAAGGCCATGCTTATTAGGATAATGGCACAGTATGAAGAAAGACCACAGATCTAAAAAATAAGATTAGCCTTCAGAAGGGAGACAGTGAGAAGGCCGTGTGAAGAAGGATCAAACAGTGATTTCTCAGCTGTTTAGGAGACCCAGGCTTCTTCCTGGATTTTCTTCAGGAGATCTATATTTGCACACCCTCATCTTTTCTTGTTTCAGATTATCTAGATTCCTGAGGGGCATTTGTAGTCTTAACTTTCCTTGCCCTGGCTGGTGTGGGCTCTTCTTGGTAGCATTATGCCTCCAGCAGCACGTAAGTTTAGTAGGCAGTCCCAAAGAATGAAGAAACTTTCTTTTCAGCTAAAGATATAGAAAACAAGTCTGGTGTGGGGATCAGGGGATAGTAAGAAGAACACAGGGCTGCCTGCCTTGGCCAGTCCATTGGCTGGAGGTCACTTCATGGTCTGAGTCAGATTCCAACTGAAGATGAACTTGAGACTGTCAGTAACTCTAACACAAAACTAAAGTTGCCCATAAGCAAAGAAGCTGTAATCAAGCCTCAGTTGGACAAGCAGTCACTAGCAATACTGACTAGATCACTATGGCATTTCTTTACTGGATATTGCTGGTACGGCCTCCAGCATACACAGAGGCCAAGGCGATGGATATCCATAACACTTTGCTGGGGGCAGCACTGAATAAGCTGTCTATTTCCTTTAAGAAAGTAGTGGTGGGTCTGGGAAATGCATAAGAAAAGTGAATAGAATCAGAGCTTCAAGAACCTTGGTGCTCCAGCCTCTGAGGTTCAGACCCATTGGTCCTCCAATTGCCACTGGCTTGTAGGTGTATATGAGCTCCCAAACAGTAAGTGAGAGCAATTGAGAATCTTGATGCATGTGTTTCCTGTCTTTTAAGGGTCTATCTCGTTCAGTTTCTCATGTCTAATATCTGGAAACCTTGTTTCGTTGGCGCACGTGTGTGTGTGTGTGTGTGTGTGTGTGTGTGTGTGTGTGTGTGTGTATGTGTGTGTTAACTATTATTTTAGTTGTTTCAGGCAATGGATTATTTTATCTTTGTCAAAAGCAGAGGGCTCCAGAAACTACCTTCTAAACAGTACATCCTTTATTTGAAGGAATAAGTAATATTTTAAAGATGTGAACAAAGAGAGAGGTGAACGTAATATTTATGTTTACACAGAGACTTTATCCTGCAGTACAACATTTAGAGTTTGAACTAACCTTTAATTTGTTTTGATATTGAAATGGTTATTATTGTTTAATATATGTTAAGCTTCCCAGACATGGATGCCATAGCTTTACTGTAATTAATCAAATTCTTACCTGGAGAATTTGAGCTCTAATGGCACGAAAGATACATGCATCTTTTGGATGTTGGAGCTCAAATACAGAACTGAAGTAAGAGTGAACAGTGAAAGCTAGTGTGGGAATCACCAGGCTGAAATGTCCATCTTCATTTTTATGAAGGGCTTTAAATGGGAAAGTCAAGTTACAGAGGCTTAATGAAAGGAGTAACCATTGAGAGCAATAAAGGTGATAAATTACATGGTGCTCTACTCCATAATTAGAATACTATTGGATGGCCACACAACGATGGGTAAAAGAGGAACTCTATATAACAACCTCCTGAACCAGGTGGGTGAGTATTTCCTCAATTTAAAATACGAGACTGGAAGAGACTCGGGAGATAAATAATGAACTCTTTAAAGACCTGCCCTGATACCTTGAATGAAGCTGGTTCCCCTAATTGTTCATTTGTTTAAAGTTATTTCTATTAATGCTTTGAGAATTTCATACAATGTGTTTTAATCATATTTCTCCCCCAGTCTTCCAAGATCCACCTTTCCCCCTATCCACACAACTTTGTGCCTTTCCCGTTCATCATGACAAATTTGAGATGCCCAAACATCCTTTGATGTGTAGCCATGTTAAACTTGAACATGGTCGACTTTGCGTGAGTGGCTACAGTCATGCACAAAACTGACTTTCCTCCAGCAGCTATAAATCTCTAATAGGTCCTTGGCAGGGAGTGGGACTTTGTGCATTACTCTCCTCTTCATGCTGGGGATTGGTCTGGCTTGAGCTTTCACAGGCCTTGTGCATGATGTCCCAACAGCCCTGTATATTATATATTCATATATGCAGCTGCCCTGATGTGTCTGAAAGATACTGTTTCCTTTAGTCATTCACAGCTTCTGGATCTTACATTTTTTTGCCCCCTCTTTCTCAATGATCCTTAAGCCCTAGGAGGAGGAAGTAAAGTATGTGTGTTCCATTTAGGGTTGAGAATTTTTTAGTCTCTTATTCTCTGTATCGTGGCCAATTGTGGGTCTCTGTGCTAATCTATTACTTCTCTGATAAAGGTTGGAAGATGAATTAACCTATGGAAATAATTATGAGTCAATAGGAGTTGTTTAAATACCATGTCCACTTAACAAAATAATAGTAGTAGGTTCTTCCCTAGGGCCTATGATATGTCTTGCTATAGGTTTTGGCCTGATAACAATGTCAGGTATGGATTTCATGTTGTGGAACAAGACTTAAATCTTATCAGAAAGTGGTTGGTTACTCCCATGATGCTCATGCCATTGTTGTACCAATGGTCATATTTTTCTAGGCCAGTCATTATTGTAGTTCATGGACTTCAGAGCTACGTGTAATTGATGTTTTCTCTCTCCTCTGGTAGTATGCACAGCACCTTCCATTATTATGAAAGCTAGTCACTAGGGATGAAGCTTTTCAGGTGAGTACCAGCTTGACTTCATCATTTTTTTTTTTTATAACATAAATACTTAGTGTTTTCAGCAAAAGGCTTCTTACTGTCATTCTGGACAGTAACTATTGTGTTGGGCAATAGCCTATAAATGTATGGAGGTCTATGGGCCCTCATTGGCCAACAATTTCAAAAGAAGTAACCTAGGCTTTTCATTTGTATCTAATAGAGATATTGTTGCTTCATTGTAGGATAGCTCCATCTTAATTCTCCCTCTCTTTGTCTGTCTGTCTCTCTCATATACACATCTATGGAGGCTTCTACAGCGATTAGCTTCCATATGAAATTTTTTGCAAAGCCTTTAGTGTTATTTATTCCTCACTTCCCTCTTCTACCTTGTGATCCCTTCCCCTACCCCGATTTGACCCTCCTGTTCCATTATTCCCATTTATATCAGTGCATTCTGTTTTCCTCCTCTTGCGATACCTCCCCATGGCCTTTTATTAATTTCCCGAGATCTATAGGTATTCCAAATTAACACACATATCTGAAGATTTAAAGCTACTTACACCTTTTTTATACCATTATGAGAATGTACTAAGCCTGAATGGTGAGCTGGCATGGTTATCTTCCTTCGTGTAGTATGTGCAGATTTGTCACACAGGGAAAGATACATTCGGAAGGGCTCAATTTGATGTGGAGGTGGTAGGTGCTTCTATGGTCATGGCTTAAGAGTTTACATATATATTTATATTTTGAACCATATAGCAATTTGGTGGTTCTGATGGCAATGCAGAACCACGCTGGTCCCCTTGACTTTTGAATGGCTCAGCAGAGCTTTATGTATAGTATAAATGATGAATAAATAATTGTGGAAAAATTAAGGGTGCTCTGAATTTTAGGAGAATTACAATTCTGTAATTACAGAATTACACCGACTATATATTTAAAACACTCATTTTCTTACTTATGACTTCATATTTCTTTGTGTGAGATTTGTAAAGCAAGGCAGGAGTCAATCTCCTGATCTGGTGTTTTCAGTATTTAAAGAAAATGAAGGATTTATTGTGTTGTAAACTTTCCTTTTCTACATGGGTACATTTCTTTTTTTCATCTGTATATCCATATCACAAGCCATCTTTCCCATGGCCCCCATCACTGTCCCACACTGGAAGCACCATGACCTCACCTGCATTTGCGGTGGCCTCTCTGCTTCCACCCTTGCCCTTTGACCTTCTGTTCTCTACACAGTATCCACAGTGGTTAAAAAAATGTGTTTTATCACCCTCTGGTTAAGACTTTTTTTTTTTTTTTTGCATGTTTTCCTTTTAACTGAAAACAAATCCTTCTTATAGGTGACCTGGGTCTAAGTTCTGCTTGTATTGTTGGGCTTGCAATCCTTCGCTTGGAATACCTTTCCATATTCTAGCCATAAGTGACACAGGTCATGGTATGACTAGTAGGGTAAACCTGAAGCCCTCAGTGGACTTCCTTGAAAAGCTACACACATTTGACTGTTGAACTTACAGGGTTAAAAGTGTTAGACATGGTGATTTCTGATTGCAAAGCTTTTGGAAATAAATATCGTTTGGGAAGTGATGGTTTGTTCTTGGAGGGAAATATTCCCATGTCTTTGCTGTCTTTGGCGCTGCCATTCCTGTTTGGAAACAGAGCCACCCAGGGTCTGTGTTAGTACAGCGAGCACATGCCATTCATTTTATCTCCCTTAGTATGTTGTCACCTCTACAATCAGAGTTTTCCAGCTCCAGCGAGCATCCTCAGGACCGGAAATACCTGATCTTCCCTCCAAGGTCAACTGCAGTTCAGTCGACAGGGATGAAGCTATTACACCCATGTAGCACAATTTGTGTCCTGCTCTGATTCATTTTGTGCCATTAATGCAGGCTTTGCTATCCTGTCAGAAAGAGGAGGTTACATTCGGGGAGACAGACATGAAAAATGACCCAGGGAGAAATGGGATTTTTCTAACAGAGAGATACATCAGTGTAAGAACTTATTAAAAGCATACTGTTTATAATGCACAAATTGTGCTCATTGCCACTGCCATCATTGTTATTCTAAGCTCCTTTTTGAGGCGTTTGGAGCAGAGTAGTGTGCTCAGACAGCCTTTGTACTAAATGATGGAGTTTTCTTTCTGTGTCACAATACCGAGGTGTCTGTTCCTCTGCGTATTCAAAGGGCTGAGCTTCTGCTCATCCCTGTTTGCATCAATTTCCCTTGGAGCTTGTCTCTTCTAAGTTGGTTACAGGAGTTAAGATTACCCCCCCCCTTTTCAAAATAAAATAATAGAAATTACCTTTCTATCCGAGGAATTTAAAACTTCCACACAAATGTGTGTGTGTGTGTGTGTGTGTGTGTGTGTGTGTGTGTAAAGATTCTCACAAAGCCTCTGTAACAATCCATTTTGCTTTCAGTTAAGAATCCTTTGACAGCTTGTGTTGTCATGCCTAAGTGTACCGTGTATTTGTATAACATTCAAGAATTGGATAGATTGTTCCTCTGTGGACGTTTATGGACCTAGGCACAGCTTTTGTTAACATTTGCTTCTTTTCATATGGGTAGAAGTAGCCACCGATATGCTTGAATCAGCTCAACCAGCATGCCGATAGCTATGAATGCAGAGTGCTGCAGAGACCAGCCATCAGCCTCTCAGAATCAGAGGTGTTGCTGTTGAACTGGAAGGCAGCACCTGTGCTAGTGGCCATGCGACAACCTGTAAGAAAGATAATGTGTCGGGGAAAGCACCAGGTAAAGTTTAAATATTATAAAACAATTTTCAGTCTGTAATTAGAACACAGAGACATGCACTATACCTATACATATGACATTTGAAACATCCTTTCCTTTTTTTTTTTCCTGCCTGTTCCCCTCAATCTTGCTGCCCCCTCCTCTGCTATCAGGATTCATCTTCCACTTTTAGTGTCACATGTGCCACGTTGGTCCTCGCTACTCTTCCGTCTGTAAAACTTCTTTCTCCTTCCCATGTGCCCCTTTCTAGTCTCCTCACATAGACCCCCACTCTCTCCTGTATCGTCATGCATGTATAAAAACCAGAAGCTAGAATCTGCATATGAGAGAAAATTTGTTTCACTGAGCCTGAGTTATCTCACTAAGTATAGTATTTTCTAATTCCATTAGTTTTTCTTTAAATTCCCCAATTCCATTTTTCTTTATGGCTAAAAAACTTTCACTGTGTCTGTGTACCATATTTTCATTATCAACTCATCTGCTGATGGACATCTAAGCTGGTTCTATCTCCTCGCTATTGAATAGAGCCTCATCAAATACAGATGTTTAGATACCTCTGTGGTAGGAAATGGAGCCCTTTGGATATATGCTCAGGAGTGGTATAGCTGGGTTACAAGATAGTTCTATTTATAGTCTTCAACAAACTTTTTTAGTGATTTCCATGATGGCTATACTAATCGACACATCAGAAATGATAAAAGGTTCGGGTTTCCCTGTATCTCCACCAGCATCTTTCCTGATCATGCCCATTCTGACTGAGGTGAGTTGGAATCTCAAAGTAGTTTTTAATTGCATGTCCCTGATGGCTAAAGATGTTGGACATTTTAAAAAATATTTATTGACCATTTTGGTTTCTTCTTGGAAACTGTCTATTTAGTTTATTGGCCCATTTATTGATTGACAATTGTTTTTCTTTTTGTTCAATATTTGCAGTTCCTTACGTATTATAGGCATTAATTCCATTCTGAAGTGTAGCTGGCTATCCTGTTCTTCAGTCTGTTGATAGTATCTCTTTGCTGTGCAGAAATTTTAAAATTCATATGATCCTAGGTATCAATCTAGAGGCTGTTTCCTGTGCTACATTCGGAAAAGTTTTCTCTATACCTATATTCTGAATCAGTTCCTTTAGGTTTTGCTTTAGCAGTTTCAGAATTTCCTACTTCAAATGAAGGCCTTTGATCCATGTTGAATTATTTTTATGAAAAGCAAGAGGTTTGTATCTAATTCATTATTCTGTGGTGTACATCCAGTTTTGCTGGCACCATTTGTCGAATGGGTCCTTTTTTTCCTGGTTATATTTTGATGTATTCCTCAAAAATGATGTGGTCATAGCTGTGTGGTTCCATTGATCTAATTCTGCTCTTGTATCGGTATTGTGCTATATTCGTCACTGTGGCGCTACAGTGTAGTTTGATGCCACACGTGGTGAAATTGCAGCAGACTTCCTTCTGTTGATGACTGAGTAATGAAAATCTGTAGTCTTTTGTATTTCTGTATGATTTTAAGGATTCTTTTCTGGTTCTGTGAAAAGTATTATTGGAATTTTGATTGGGATCGTACTGAATCTATAGATTGTTTTTGGTATGGTACTAGCTACTTTTTGCCAGCTTGACACACACTAGAGTCATCTGGAAAGAGAACCTCAACTGAGGGCAGATCTATAGGAATTTGCTTGGTTAATGACTGATGGTTTATCTCCATTGGATTAGCACTGTGCCACCTCAGGCAGGTGGACCTGGGGTGGTTAAGAAAGCAAGCTGAGCAAACCATAAATAATGATCCAGGAAGCAGCATTCCTTCAGTTCTTGCATCCAGGTTCCTGCATTGGCTTCCCTGGATGATGGACTGTTGCTGTAACCTATAGGGTAAAATAAACCCTCTTCTCTCTACATTGCTTTTGGTTGTGGTGTTTATCAAAGCAGCGGAAGGCAGACTAGGGAAGGCAATACAACCACCTTTCTAATATTAATTCTGCAGTCCAGGAGCACAAGAGTTCTTTTCATCAGCTGAGTCATTTTTCAATTTCCTTTTTTTTTGTCTCTTAAAGTTTCATTGTAGAAGTTTTTCACCTCCTTGGTTAGGTTTATTTATTTAATTGGTATTATAAGCTATGGGATGTTTTCCCACTTTGCTCTAGGCATGCTGAGTTTAGCTCTGATTATATTTCTAGCTGTGTGAACTATCTGCTTCTGGTTTTCACAGAACCTGGTGCTCAGAGACTTTCAGCACATTCCACTTGTGGGACCCAACTCAGGCTAGCAGCTTGGCACTGCTGTTTCCCTCCCCAGAGAAAGTCCCATCTAGTCTTATTTCTGCTTTCTGTAGCCCTTTCTTTCATTTCTGTTTTTGTTGCTTTTTAATCTTGACGTTAGTCCATCTGAACTTCTGAACTCACAGATGCTGCTTCTAACCTGCTCTCTTAGCTCCTCCTCAGAAGACAGCATCTCCAGCAGCAGGCAGGCAGGCCAGTTCTGTGCCTGCTGCCCTCTGTATACTCTTGTTCAAGTTTCAGTCTCCATCAGGTCTGTACAAGTCAAGGAAGGCGTGCAACCAATATGGCAGTTCTCCTCAGTAAAGCATGTGCTTCCAGAGCTCAGGCAAGGCATTAGATCTGTTCCACATATCCGTAATTATTATGGACCAAAAATTTGTGTCTTGAAAACTTCATATGTTGAAATCTTAACCCCCTGGAAATGGGGCTTGTTAGCCACTATGTTAGAGTGGAACTCTCAAGCTGAGTGATGATGGCATATGACTTTAATCCCAGCATTCTGGAGGCAGATGCAGATGGATCTCTGTGAGTTCGAGGCCAGCCTGTTCTGTAGAGTGAGTTTCAAGACAGCCAGTATAACAGAGAAACCCTGTCTCAAAACAGACAAACAAACAAACAAAAACAAACAACAACAACAACAACAAAAAGTGAAACTCTAATGTCTAAGTACGTGTCTTAACCAGATGCCAAATTTGCAGCCTCTGTGACTAAGGACTTCCTGACATCCATGACTGGGACACATATTGCTCTTGTTGCAGCCATTCAATTAGAGCACAGTAGCATATATTTGAGTTAACCAAAGGTATGGTCCCAGGAAACAATAACCATATGTTGGTAAGCCCCTCTCCATCTCACAAATCTACTTTTAATAATTATTTTATTATTTAACTGGTATGGATGTTTTATCTGCCTGTGAGGTTGTATACCACACGTATGGAGTGTAGTGCCCTAGTAGGCCTGTAGAGGGAGATAGATTCTCTGGAACTGGAGTTACAGATGGTTGAGAGCTACATGGATGCTGGGAAGGGAACCCTGGTCTGTAAGAAAAGCCAGTGCTTTTAACCTCTGAGCCATCATTCCTGTCCCTCCAAAACCTATTATAGTTCATTCTATACACAAGTTCTATTATAACTTAGCCACACATTTAAAGGAAGATGTTGTAAGCTCCTTTTAAAGAGTAATATGTGTGAAATGTCTTCTAAATTCTAACTTAAAAAAAAAAAGACAAAAACTCTATATCTGAGAACTCATGACTCAGATTTTTATGAATTTTTGAAGCCTATAGTTTACTTTTGAGACATAAAAGTAAAGCTTTATAACACCCCCCCACCCCTCCAGACTTAATTAAAACAACATCAAGTTTTACTTTGTTGGTAGTTTAAGGCTCAGACGTTCCCTTCTGGGATGGCATTTTCTTCCTTGCCAACTGGTTTCATTCACACATCTTAGAAGAAAGGAAAGCATTAAAAATAAAGTAGTTTAACACTGTGGCATTTTTTTTTTAAAGCTGTGCATTTTGTTGGTTAGTAAAGTTTTCACAAAAAAAGCACTCAGGTACCTAGACTTCTGCTTCTCGCCCTTTCTTTCTGGTTTCTTCTTTAACTCATTTATTTAGGGAATATTATCTACCAGTACTACATGCCATGGTGGTGTTAGCTTTTATTTTCTCGCCTTTCTACCCCTCAGCTTCCTTTTCTGTCTTTGCCTCAGTTCCAGTCTCATTTAGACTTCTCTACATTTGATTGAGACGCTGAGGATAAAAATATCAGTGAGGATGGATTGTGTTCTCAAGGGTTTCATAGTTTATATGTTTTACATACGTGCATATGTATCATGATTTCTTTGTGATCATCCATTACTTAAAAAAATTAGGAGAGCCATTTAATATAATTACAAAAGAGATTGAACGGAAAAGTATATTAAATACCAGCCCATTAAGTTGGCAAAATTACACTCTATTTTTAGTACTTAGTCAAGAAGGAAAATTCTTTCAATTATAAATGAATTCCAAACTGATGAAATTTAAGTTAAAATATTTCTCTAGGTATGATTTTTGTATTCAAAATATTGTCAAAAGATTAGACTCATATTCTGTTAAAATACTTACAATAGACAGGAATAGTCTCATTGGAGTTCTTTGCATTAATTGTGAACAGTGAGATGTTGAATGAGTCTGATGTGCAGTTGTGATCACTGAATATTCTTTCACTCATTCATCTCTTACTCCCTGAGATTCTATGTGCTTATGCTCTCTAGACCGGCGGTTCTTAATCTGTGGGCCATAATCATCGGAAAACACACATTTCCACTGGTCTTGGGAACTGAGACACTGCTCTATAGCAAAATTACAGTTATAAAGAAGCAATGAAAATAATCTTATGGTTGTGGGTCACCACAACATGAGGAACTGTATTAAAGGGTCAAAGCATCAGGAAGGTTGAGAACCGCTACTCTAGACCATGGTTTCCCTTAACTTTTCCCACTTTTGACTCCATTGTATATAAAATTGTTTTTATATGACCCCAGCTATAGAGGTATAGAAAATACAAGCCAAACATTTGCTAATTACATAAAGAAATTTATTTTAAAACAATTCTTTAGTTATACATGTAATTTTGACACTTATTAAATACCCAGGCAAATTTGCATCCAATGAGATGTGTATGCTCGTCTGTTTTTATATAAAGAATTAAATTTTGTTTGATTATTTGACAAGCCAAGTCATAAAGCATCTTTTAGATGTTATAACTTTCAGAGTTATTTGATAGTCTGATTATGTCAATGCCGGGAACATTGCTTTCCACAAATATACAGTGCAAAATGGCAGAAGTGTGTTTAAGGTCATTTCAGAATTTTCTGGAAATTCTTTCCTAATCCTAACCAGAATTAACTTAACATTTAAAAAAAAAATTAAGCTCATCATCCACTCAAACAGTAGTTCTTTAAAAGGCAAGCATTCTTACAATAAAGTCCAAAGATGTATTAATCTGATGCTTGCATAAGAAATGACAGTAGAAAATACCGTTTCCATTTTCTGTAATTAAATTATCACATTTATGTGATGGGTAGAAAACTTTGCATGTACAGTATAAACTTCACAACTCATAGTTCACAAAGTCTCATAGTTTCAGATCAGAAACGAGGTGTTTGAGGTTGCATTCATCAGTACTGTGGGCATGAAGGCACACACAGAGTGCATGTTGTGTGTCTAGAAACAGGGCTGCGATGGAGCCACGCATTGTACAACACAGGTGAGCTCTGCCAGAAACACCCCAGATTCACCAAACAATAGGTTTTGAATTAATTTAGAAACTTTTACTGTGCCCAATTTTTTCATGATTGCACATTAAGTCCTAGGACTGGCAGAGAGCCGCAATAAACAATTTAAGAATCTGAGCTCTGGACAATTTTCTAGGTAGTGGAAATATTCCTTAACACCCAGAACTTTATATTTGGGGGTGAGTATGACCCTCAAAGGCAGGTGTCACGTAGAGACACGTAGATATTTATCTAATCATGGATCTCATGCTACCAGTGCTTAAGAATAAAATATTGAGAGATGACAAAAGCACACTCTTTGCTTTGTCTCGATAAAATATTCTTGTATTATAAGAAAAGCAATTGTGAAAAGAAATTCAATGTTATTTGTCTGCTTTTTAGCTCTTAAATCTCATCTACCTCGATTACAGATTCATTATGTCAAATTTGCAAGTTAAGATCAGACAGATATGCTGAAATGCAAATTATTCTGTCTCAGAAAGCTGGGACTTTTTCTGGAAATAACCAGCCACAATGATATAATATGATCTGCATGCTGTACTAAGAAGTACAGGCATGTGTATGATGAGATGAAGTATTTTCTAAGTAATGTGATGACAATACAGACATGACAACCAAGAGTGTTAGCGGGGTAGTTGATAGCACGGTAGTCAGAGATTTATCCATTTAAAAATCACCTGATCCAAAAAAACTTAAATGCAATTTCTGTTAAGAGTATAAGCTGGCAATTTATATGAATTGTTGTAACCTTTCTTAATTTTTTACGTTTTGATTTTTTTTGTGTGTGTGTCTTGAGTGCCTTGTCTGCATATATGTCTGTGTACCATATGCTCACAGTGCCTGTGGTGGCCAGAAGACGGTGGTGGATCCCCTGAAACTAATGTTATGGATAGTTGTTAGTCACTATGTGGGTGCTGGGGACAGGACCTAGCTCCTTTGCAAAAGCAGCTAGTGCTCTTTCTTACCTGCCAACCAAATCTCTAGGTCCTAAGCATTTTCAAATTCAAGATTTACTTTATTTTACTTTTATTTTATTGTATTTTACATGTCTGAGGATTTTGCCTGCAGATATGTAAGCACACTATGTGTGTTCAATGCCAAGGAGGCAGAAGAGATTGTTGGATCCTTTGGAACTAGAGTTACAGTCAACCATCATGTGGGTGCTGGGAATCGCACCTAGGTACTCTGCAAAAGCAGCGCTTTTATAGAGCATTAAACAGGCAAAGCTTTTAAATTCTGAATTATTTATATATTAATAATAAAACACAGAAAGAGGAGTTATGTGTCCATTTTCCTTCTGTACTTAAGTACAAATATCTTCAAAATAGACTAATAAATCAAGTCCATCATTTCAAGTTAATGAGCACTGTCTTAAAAGGAGCTAAAATGCAGACAAATAACATTGAATTTCTTTTCACAATTGCTTTTCTTATAATACAAGAATATTTTATCAAGACTTAAAGCAAAGAGTGTGCTTTTGTCATCTCTCAATATTTTATTCTTAAGCACTGGTAGCATGAGATCCATGTTTAGATAAATATCTACGTGTCTCTATGTGACACCTGCCTTTGAGGGTCATACTCACCCCCAAATATAAGGTTCTGGATGTTGAGGATGTTGAGGTATTTCCACTACCTAGAAAATAATATTATATTATATTATTATATTATATTATATTATATTATATTATATTATATTATATTATATTATATTATATTATGATGCTACCAATAAACATGTCAAAGACACAAATGAAAAAAGTAAAAGAATTAGAAGGTAAAATCATGAATAACTTTCATGGTATTCTATCAAAAATTTCAACTTCTAATTATTAAACTTTATAAAAGAATAAAGAGAGATGTTTTTGTTGCTATCAACTGAATATTTATACCCCATTGGACTCATATGTTAAAGTTCTGATCCCAATGTCATGGTACTTGGCAGTGGGGCTTCTGGGATATGAACAGGTAGGTCTTAAAGACTCTGCTCTTAGATCTGGTGGAAATTCCCTTGAAAGAGACTCCAGAGGCCTCCTCTGTCTCTTGTGTCATTTGACATGAGCTAGGAAGGAGGTGCTCACCAGACACCAAATATGCTAGTGAACTGTTCTTGTGTTTTTCAGCCTCCATAAATGTGTTCTTAGCCATGTAGGCTATGGTATTCTGGGATGCTGGTTGTTAAATCCACACACACACAGATTAATTGACTCCAAAGACACAATCATTTAGAAATGGAACTTAAAAATGGAGTAGGTAAAAGAGTAGTCTTTAAATTAATAGAAGGTCTTTGAACATCTAGGAATAAATGTAATAACAATTTCAAAGTCTGTGCATTGGTACCTACTGCAGCTCTGTTAAATCACCACAAACCATATTTCTTAAGACAATATAGAAAAGGGCTGGGCTCCTTGAAGACAGAACCATCAGATTATGAGCTGAAAAACTCCATGTGTAACCCAGGGCTATATCTAGCTCCAAAGCCACAAGGTCCCACATCTCCATTTACCCAAGATATCCAGTGACAAACCCAGGGGGATACAAGAAAGGGAGGGTTCTGTGAAGCTGTTTTAAAAGCTGAATAACACCTGAAGATACAACTTCAGGTGTACAGTCAGACCTCAAACAGGTTAGATGCTTAGCCATCTCAGAGGCAGGGTGATTAGCGGAAGACAAATCAAGACATTACATTTTCTCTGAATTGACCTATGAAATAAAACTAAAAGAAAGATTGAAATGAAACCTGTCCTAGGGTTCTCTAGAGGAACATAACTGATACAGGAAGAATATATCAAAAGGGGATTTATTAGATGATCTTACATGGTACTCTCTGAGTCGTCCAACAACAGCTGTCTTACACTGGAGAGGCTGAGAACAGGCTAGCTGCCCATTTTACAAGGATGAATGGCTCAGCTGAGTTTCAGACTGCTACTGAAAACCTGGAAGATTTCTGGAGAGCTGCTAGCCTTCAGTCCATGCTAGAGGCTGGTTCTCAAATCTGTGGAGGAATTAGCAGCAGCAGCAGCAGCAGCAGCAGCAGCAGCAGCAGCAGCAGCAGCAGCGTAGATTACTAGCCACAAGAGTGAAAACAAACAGGCGAAGGCAAACTTCCCTTCTCCTGTGGCCTCTTATCTGGGCTGCCACCAGAAGGTACTGCCCACATTTAGGGCTTGTCTTACCACTTCGCATAAACTGCCAAGTAAATTTTTTATCTTATAATTGATTCAGTCAAGTTGACATTTGAGATTAGCCAAACCCATGTAAATGTCTTATTGCACTTCATACTTAGTTAATTGAAAAATGTTTGTATAATCCAAGCATTTATTTGCATTTACTTATGCTAAAACAATCAATTATAGTAAGTTAAAAATCACGTCCTCTTAATGTTTGGCAGAGCTGAAACCTGGAAGCTTTACAGTAGATTATTTCAAAGGTAACTTCATATATACATAGTAGTTTAATTTGCTTCAAAAGGCACATATGTCTTTAAATATGGATTATTATAGGAAAATTGCTTTCCTTCTCATGCAACTTACAGCATATCAGGGCAAGGCAAATCACTGAACATTTGCATGTGATTGCCACTGACTGAAGTCACAGACCATTGTCCATTCTTAAGCTTTCTACCTACTCTACATGTTAATACTTAGTGCCCAAGATGGAGATTTATCAGAAATAAATCCAATAAATATTAAAGAGAGGAAGCAGTCTCGTGGGGAGGGCATTGCGTTTTCCCTGTGTTTGTAAGGAATAGTTTATTCATTTCTTGCTCTCCCTCTCCAGGGTAGAGTGCAAACAGCTATTTTACTGTTCCTCAGTCTCTGTTCTTATGCGTGTACTTGAAGTAGATGAGTCATTCTGCTCATTTGGGAATGCACAAAGCAAGCAAAACCTCCCTAATGATGGTCGCCATTTCAGAGAGGCTCATTGCTAGACTGGTAAGAAAGGCTGGCGAGCTGCTGAGGCCCTTGCAAAGGCTGCAGGCAGCTGTGCTATCAGGCAATCAGCCTGACACTCCCACCCCTTCCTGCCTCCAACTGCAGTAGACTGTAATTCAATAGAATTCAAATCCTTGGGTGCTTGGAGCAACCAGGCAGCGGGCCCAGAGGCCCTTTCAAATCAGGGTTTTTACAGTTATTTTAATCCACGGGAGATGCCAGTGTTTCTCTGCTTCACAAAGGCAGGCGAAACTGTACAAACAGGCTGGCAAGGCAGTCTGGCGGAGGAAGTTGAACCTGATTCTCTTATGGAAAGATAAAATGAGAGCAAATCCGCATCTATTGTTCATTGTGCTAATCTGCTGTTTTCTCTGCTTGGGGATGGATTTAGGAAGGAAATAATGATACAATAAATACATGATGCTGAAGGCTGGTGCAGACACACACCAATCTGGTATAGCGAATCTGAAGCCGGCACACAGCAGATCACGCGGTTTTTGCTCAACAGAGTATTAGCACTCACCTTCTCTTGCTGTTAGGTGAGGTCGAACATTAAATCATTGCGGGTGACGGAAACACGACTTTACCAGGCCATCCACATACAGCTTAGCTCTAGCTGTCACGTAAGGCTGAAAAGTATCGTGGCTGACTTGGCTGGGGAAGGGCTGTCTGACTGGATGCGTTGGTGGTTAGGACTGCCTGGATGCAGACCCTGCTCTATCATTTAACACGTATGAGGATTTGAGCACATTTCCATACTCTGGGGTGAGAAAGACGACCAGAGTATCTCTAATGTAAACTAGATGAATGAACCAATGGGGAGAGCACAAAGGTACAATTCAAAGATAGTCTCTAGACCCACAGCCCCGGCCTGGCGCGGGGGCTGCTGGGAATACAGATTCCTCGGTTGTGCCCACTGCTGGCTGTATCAGAATCAATTTCAGCACAATGTCTGCTGACATTAAATAAGTGAGGAGTACGATTGCGACATAAATGCTGGTCCTGGAATTACTGGATTTTCGCCTTTTCGGTAAGTGGACCAGTAAAATCCAGGCACCATTGCTGATCTTACTTCCAGGATTTAAGCCTGTGGAAAAGACTTTGCCCTCTCCGAAACTGGACTCTGATTATTCTGAATGTTTTTTGTGTCCCATGGACGATGGCTTTGTGAACCCATTTTCTGCAAGCATCCTCCACCTACAGTCTGATCTTCAGTGGTTACTTTGCATTTGACCCTGGTGTCTCTGGCTAGAGCCATCTAATTTGTCCTAAGTGTCTATTGCTGTCAGCTTGAGTCCGTTCTTTGGATTCCACACCTCATCCTGATGCTTTTGTGTTAGCTGCTAAGTGAAGCAGGATCCTTTAGGGAGAGACTCATATTAATACACCTTCAAGCGTCCTTCCCTTTTGTTTCAGCTTAAACGTTTTGGAGAAAACTGAGCACGCCCAGAAACATTCCTGTCTTTGTGTCTTTCGAACATGTATTCCATAACCTTGAGCTAAGCGTACCCCAAAATGTGCCTTCCACCCTTCTTCCTTATGTTGAAGAATGCTTTGGGAACTAACTGCCATGCTCTTCTTCCTGCTGTAGATAGTAAATCTCCATTCTTTTGATTCGTGGAGCTTGTTTTTGGTTTTGGATCTACCAAGATAATACACCTGTTACTTTGGTTACACTTACAGTTCAGCTGGAAGGCTCCATGCTCAATTGCTCTTCCTGAACAGAACAAGAAAGAGCACAAGGAACATATTAAGAGGAATGAAAAGATTATTTAATATTGCCCTCTTAGGCTCCACATTGCACCTAAACATTTGATTTTTACAGTTGCAATTTTCTAACAGAGATTTTATAGCAGAGAAGAGAGCTCAGCCTGCAGGTGGTGCAAGGGTCAACAAAACAATGTTTCTGTATTTATTGTGTGGGTGCGACACTGCTAAGACCTCTTAGCAGTCAACGTTCTTTTGGACTTAGGAAAAGCTCATCACCACATCTGCTTGCTTTATTTGACATCAAATGGACTTTAACAAAGGGGCACAGAGAAACCGAGACCTTCTGTAGGATCTCATGACAAGCTTATCACAGTTCCATGATACTTGGCCAGTGATGCAATGAGAAAGGACGGCCCCAGAGTGCCGGAGCCCACGGTGTGTGCGCAGGGAAGCGAGGCAATTGTATGTGAAATGAACAGAAGAAAAGCTTCAAAGCCACATGGGTTCTTAGAGTAGCAGGGCAGCCTGCAAGAGACCGGCGTTCATAGAGAAAAGCCTCGTGCCCCGGATCAAATTGGCAAAGGGGAGAGTTTAGTTATCTGTGAACTGTGAAGTTACTGTGACTCGCCATTTCTGTCATGGAAGTCCTAGCTGCTTGGAAGGACTGCAAGGCCTTTCACAGTTACTGGTTGCTTCCTTTGCACACGGCACTATACAGGCAATATAAATCTCTATGTAAAACCCTGGTTCTTCATTCCTAAGAACTGACAGGACAGACATACGTCCACGAGAGGAAAGGAGCATTTAGCAGGGTAAAGTTGGAGGTTCTGAAAGTGTAACAGACAAGGAATTGCTTGAGTCTCATCTAGTCAGCACCAGCTATGTGCAGCAGCATGCCGGTGACAGTATGTAGACTTGTGCAGAGTTTTCCAACCCATTTCTACAGCCACAAGCTACTCCGCAGAGACTGGACCTGTCTATACCACAGTGAATGGAATAAAATACACTCTGCTTACAGGCACATATCTAGGAAAGAAAGCCCACAAGGCACTGCAACACGCTGGCTTAGTCTTCCAGAGCCTGTCAATTAGAAGTCATACCTCCTTCTTGAAGATGTATTTCCACAAAGCTTATTTTTAATCTTCTGTGTAAGTTGGTATTTATGCCAGAAACAAAATAGATACCACTTCCATTATCAGACACTTTTCTTTTGATCTATGGCTTTGTGTGATGTGTCTATACATCTTGGTTTTGTGTGTGTGTGTGTGTGTATGTGTAGTGTAGTATATTATCTGATGCTTTTTCTTTCTGTTAAAGTATCTACTGCTTGATATGGTATTAAAACTATATAAATTCAGAATAAAGATTATGTAACTTAGAAGCTGTACACTTACCTTGACCAATAAATGTATTGCATTCTGATACTTCCTTGTGGTTAATCTTGAGGGTTTAAAGTAGAAGCTGGCTGGAGAGTGCCCATTCCATCAACCTGATTGAGATCTATTAAAGACACCAGTGTGGAAATACAAGCGAAGGCTGAGAGGACATGAGAGAGCTGTTTGAACTCTTATGTGGAAGGTGGGTGAGATTTACCCCAGATGGCCTCATTTTGTGTAACGTAGAGCAATAGGACTGGAAGTCACAGTTATATCCACGGAAAGGAAAAATTTCCAACAACCTGCAACACTTCAGAATTAAGAAGGTTTGGGAAGATGGTGAATATTCTTTCTCTAGAAATGACAGTTTCTTAAAGTTATGTTTAAGTGTTCCATGAGTGATTGGTTACTCCAGAAGCTCCTAAACTCCTGTGTAAAACTAGTGTCCATACCGGTGTGTTAGATTAACCGTGGAGAATGTGTAAACACAAAGATTACTGGATATAGAAACTGATTTAGGAGCTCTGTGATGTACATAAAGCTTCTTGGTGGGTAATAAGACTGTGCCAGAAATGGGCTGGTGCTGGTTGAGGACATGGTACCCTCAAATAAGACATTTGAGAAAACATCAGATATCTGGTGTTGTTCTCCCCTGATACAGATCATAAAGCCCAGGTGAGTCCTGCTTGCAGTATGACTAGTATGTCAGAGAGGAATGGAAACACAGAGGCTCAGAGAGTCTGGAAAGTGATCTGATCTAAGTTCCTTGCAGCGTGTTACCCTTACATCACACCCTCTTTGCCCAATCAGGCTCTACACAACTCTCTGCTGCGAATGAAGCCTATGCACAGAAGTACAGAGATCCTGTTTCTTTGGGTATTTGTCTGAAGATTCCTGTGTCATGGGAAACTGAAATAAACAATGTGTGCTTTTTCCCTTATTGTAGGTACCACGTCTCTGAATTTGATGATAAGTGAGACAAAGGTACTAGCTTTTGTCTTTTGTAGGTGTCCCCATGTTAACACTTCCTTAGGTTTTAGAATTCACTAGAAGGGCTGAAAAGAAAAGTGTTGGCTCATGAGTTATTATGAACGGATACATATTATATCAACAATAAAAATGGAGGCATAGGGCAAAGTTAGACAACAGGACAATGGGTACAAGCTTCCAGGCACTCCTTCTACATGGTTTTTATCTCCCAACCACAAGGTAAGGAAACAATGTAGCAGGTCCTGCCAACTAGGTAAGTTCCCACAAACCTTGGCTGTTCAGGAACTTTTCGTTGTAGTTAGTTATTTAGGCATTTGACAACTGTGCTGACTAGTTTTACACCAACCTGACACAAGCCATAGTCATCTGAGGAGAACCCTGATTGAGAAAAATGCCTCCAAAAGATCGGGCTGTAGGCAAGTCTGTAGAACATTTTATTAATTGGTGCTTGAAGAGGGTCCGGTCCATCATGGGTGGTGCCATCCTTGGTCTGGTGGTCCTGGGTTCTATAAGAAAGTAGGTTGAGCAAGCCATGAGGAGCAATTCAGTAAGCAGCACTCCGCTATGACCTCTGCTGCACCTCCTGCCTCCAGGTTCCTTCCCTGTTTGAGTTTCTGTCCTGACTTCCTTTGACAACGAACACTGCTGTGGAAGTTTAAACCAAATAAATCCTTTGCTCCCTGAGTTGCTTTGGTTATGGTGTTTCATTACAGCAATACTAACTATAAATAGAGCAGCACACGAATGATTAACCTTAGTGATTCTTAGTCTCCTTCAGCCCCAGGAAGTCAAATGGAGACCGATTAGATTCTCAGCTATATCCAACTTTGGCTGGCTGGGTATCACAAAGGTTCAGAGGTTGATTCTTTGGAGGTGGTCAACAGCTAGTCTTTGTTTTATGAAAACACAGTGTTTAGGCACCCTGCCTCATTGAATTAACCCTTGGCCTGCACAGAGCTACAGGTATAGCTTGCAATATGGCTTCCTTCAGCCATATTTAGCAGCCAGATTTCTATGTCAGGTGCCTTAGTCATGAATAGTCTCTTTGGGAGCACCTCAGGATGTGACATGGAGGGGTTAGGAAAATACCTGGAACATTAGTATTTCTCCAGGGGGATTCTGATAAACCGGGAGGCTAGTCTCTTTAGGACTTAGCACTGAAAATAATGTAATGAAGAAATGTGTAACAAATTGTTGAACAAAAGTGTTTTCAGTTCTTTGTGATTTGTTTGTGGGGAAATTAGCATATACTGTTTCTCTAGGCCCTAGTGATTTCACTAGCTAACTGTGTTTAACTGGAGTTCTGTCTTCACAATGTTAGTGCTGAATTTTAAGAATGTTTTTGAGATAGTTACACATGCCAATGTTCCGTAATTACCACATCAAGATCTGGTAGCCCCCAAATCAGCTGTGGCAGATGATCTGCTCTCACAGATTCAATGGAGTCTAGATGAGAACTGAATGCCATTCTGTTGTAAGCTTTCCTTGCAATTTCCTACCAGTTGGATCTCTTATTTTGTCTTCCATGCTTTACTGCATTCTCCTTTAGTTTCTAAGATGCCATTCTTTCCGGTCTTTCTTTGTTATGGTCTTGTTCTTTTTTCAGTGACTTCTTTTGCCTTTTTTTCTTTATGTTCATACTTGTGTGAAGATAAATAACAAATGTTTATTGGATTCCTACAATAAGTAAGGCAGTCAGCGAGGCCCTGGGAACAAGGAGGTAACAGACAAAGAAAGACCCTTGCTGCAAAGACTCAAAGACTTCAGTCTCTTGTAAAAATTGAGCGTTGTACTTAGTTTCTTTCCTCTGTAGACCCCATCTTGAATCTTATAGTAAGATCCTTTGTTTAGGCACCCTGTCAGTTCCGCATGGTCCTGAAGAAAACCACTAAAACCTTCCTTTCCCTGCAAACCAATCCTTTCCCTCTGTTCCCTCTGTCTATTAAATACCACTGTTGTAACCTTCCATATCAGCATCTACTTTGATGCTAAACGATGCTTATTCTGCCTCTGCTAGCTCCATTGAAAGCCATTGCCTTTTATCCTGTCTGGGGAAAGGTCCAATTGGCTCTCCTCAACCCAAGTACACCAGTCTCTTGTGTTCCTGCTCCTAAGTTATTACACAGCTCTGTCTACTCATACCTTTTGCTGTCTCATTTCCTGCTTCCTGTGACCATAGCACATGTCCTTTCCTGATGTGGTCCTAAGGAGTCTCTCATCTCATAACTTTTACTCATTCCCCGAGGTAGACAAAATTCCCTCACCTGTCCATGTGCTTTCGAGACTCTTGATCTCTGCTCTAGGCCTGGAATTTGCTTTCTTGCTGTTTAGTCTTGATGAACCTCAGTCCCCAAATCTTAGTTCATATTGTTTAATAGAGTGGTCTCTGTCTCTCCCAACCAAATGTTCAATGGAACATGAGACATTTCCTTTACAGTGCTCCACATTTTTTTTCAGGAACTTGGCCATTGACTGGCGTACAAAGGATGGCAGATTCTTTTACTTTCCTCTTTCCCTTTTTAGCATCTGGTGAATAAGTACAACAGTGTTCACATCTAAGGTTCTCACTGAGAATTTTAACTCACTTAGACTTAGCTTCAGCAAAAGACTAGGTTGGTTCTGTAGAAAAATGCCAAAACCTTCCTTTTATAATATATGTATATCATTATATTCATACTAATATAATATTATATGAAATATAACCTGTTAGTTATAGTTTTATGATGAAAATATAATTGCAAAATGTAAATTTTAACTTTGCTTGGTTTTTATTTAGCTGGGAGTTTTATTTAGCTAGGATTACAAAAAGACAATTCAATTTCTCATATTTCTAGATTTTTCTTCTTAAAATACACTTTTGATGGACAATATAACACCTGAAAAGATGATAGTGCATATAGCAATTACATTCAATTGCCTTGGCCAAATACCTGAAAAATTGCAATGGTAGGATTTATTTTGGCTCAAAGCTTAAAAGGACAGAACTCATCGCAGCAGGTGGGGAAGGTCTGGTAGAGCTTGTGATGGCAGAAGCATGTGTCTGGGAATCCCCGAACTTGGGTAGACCATGAAACAGGGGCAGGAAGTGCTAGCATTCAGATGGCTCTCTTATGACCCCAGTCCATGGATTGATACTGTGCACATTCGGGGCGACTCATCCCTCAGTGAAACTCTCCGGAAACACCCACGTAGACAAACACAAACGTGTGTTTCCTAGATAATTCCAAATCCACAAGTTGGCAGGAAAGGTTAACCATTGCAGCTGTTTGCCTCATGTGCCTCAGCAGATGGGCTGAAAGGAACTGAAAGCATGCCTAGAGTCTACAGAGCATTTTGCTCCAGATCTCGTGCCTGCACTGTTTCTAATATTCCACTTTAGACTTTAATGAAGAAGAGATTGCATGCTAATAAGACATCCCCCCCCCACACATGTACAGGTTTTCAGGAAAACAAATGGTATGAAGGTTTATATTTAATCCTATTTATGTATTCATCCATAAGATGGTTATATGTCTATTACTACAATTTTCATGGTAGAGTTGTTGATTTTAGTTATTATGTGAAGCATTGGGATTTCCTTTAAGTTCAAGGTATTGTAGGGTGTTATGAAGTGAATTTATTATTATTGCAGAGTGCTTAGCGGTAATTCCTGATAATCTGATCATCTCTACAGGGCATATCTGAAGATACTTCAGCTCATTACTGCTTGGGATGGCAAGAGTACCGGAGGACAGTAATTTAGTTAAGCTATCAGAGATCAGGCTGCATCTAAATATCCCTTCGGACCCTTCTTGGATTTAATGATTCATCCAAGAGATAATTCTTTTTGCAATGCATTTTATCAAAGAGTGTGAAGAAAAATTGCAAAGGAAGACTTGGGATTCACTCTGGGTAAATGTTTAAACATAAAACTATTCGGCACAGTGAGAAATGACAGTAAGATTTGGGGAGAATGATAAACTGATCCAAACCTTGACTATTTTTAGTAGCTTGGGCAATTCAAGCCAGCAGTGAGGTATAGAGACACAGCTCTACTTTGGCTGCAGTGGCTATTTGTGGCCTTGGTACAGAAAATAATGTCTGGACTAACTGCTGTAAAACTGAGTTGGAGATTTTGTTGAATGTATTTTAGTGGATAGAAAGAGAGGTGCTCAAGAAAAGAACAAAAGCCCACCCAAGAATATAGGTGTGAGCTTCTCAAAAGAGACCCACAGAAATGAGGTGCACTTGACGGTGGGTCCTAGCTCCTTTACTATCTCAGCGTTAGGCATGCATACCTTCTGAGTGGCTCCTGAGTTACATCTTCTTGCTAATCTTCTCTGTGATCGTTCCAATTTTAGTAGTATCTGTGCCGTTGAAGCCAGTGCTTAAGTTCTATCTCAAAATGTTTCCAAGGAACTTGCCTCCCTCCTTCTCACTAGTTTTGATAAGTGAGATTATAGGGTGACCCCAGAAGTGCCTTGGATGTAGTTATAATCTGATAAGGGGAGACAAAGAGCCACAAGAGGCACGCACGGTGTTTAGTACATATTTTCCTTGCAAATGGGGGTTTGTGGTGAGATTCCTAGACATTTGCAGATTTATAGCTGTGAAGGAAGAAATGTCATCATCTTTTGTAATTGAATGGAATTCTGTCTTCCTTGAAGGCAAGAGCCTTCAACCAGACTCCTGGGTGAGGGGCTTCTTGTTTTTCTAATCTCTCAACAGCGTTCTCTGCCTTCCTATCCCATTTCTATTCTATTTAAGAACAATTTCCTCCTCTTTCGGCTTCTATTATTACTTGAAAAGGAGATTTTTAGATAGCTTTTGTTTTTAGCACTAGCTATCAAGCTTAAGGCTACATACACAATAGGTCAGAAGCTTTTAATACTTTTAATGGTCTTGCTGAATTTGTCAATTAACATTAAGCTTGCTTTATATCATACACAGGTCTTGAACTTGATATTTTCCTTCCTTGATATCCCAGGACCTGTGATCCCATGCTAGTGCCACCATATCTAGCCCAGATGCTGGTCTTCATGCCTAGCAGTGGTGTTCAAAGCTGTAGGATGACTAAATGCAGGCAGCTATTCTATTTGAGAGTAGGAGTTTCATTTCTGTGAAGAACACCAAAAGCTTCTGTTTTGGGAACCTGGCTTAAGCATAATATTAACTAAAACTTCTAGGTACACTTGCATCAATGCCTTAAACTACCGTGTTTAATTTATTCGGAAATCAAAGCCGTATCTTCTGTCTCCCAGTGACTTAAAAATATGCTCTCAAAACAAGAAAGTGAATTAAAAAGCACAGAGAAACTAGTAAGTGTAAATTTCTTTACAATATAATTACTTGAATTCATATTTAATACAGATAAGTTGCCCAATCAACAATTGTTCTGTGTGTGAGGGTATCTGAGTATAAATCATTTAGTTTGCTTGGATCTAACATTGATAGTACATAATTGATCTTTAAAAGTTTTATGGAGAGTCACAGACTGTGAAATTAAAGGCAGTTGAATTGTCTGGCTTAGCTTTTCCATTGAGCAGACACCTGTATTTCCGGTAGTAGAAGTCTTGTTTTATATCTGTTTTTGACTAGTCCATTAATTACCGATGTCTGACAGTAATTAATGTCATGTTACCTTCTAGTATTTATCAGGACTCTCCAGACTTTCCTAATTTGCTAAACTGCCAGCTAGAGGGTTTCCTAGCCCCCTCCCCCCACAATTTTAATATCAGAGTGGGATATGACTTTTAGTTCAGGATTTGCTTCCTTAAATAACATGTATTGCATAACATTGTCATGGGTGATTCAACATGCGAAATATCCAGCAAGGCAATTTTGCTTTGTATTTCTTAATCTAGAATAAGCTGTCTTTTCAATTTTTCCTTCCTGCTTTTTAAAAAACAAATATTCCCACTATCTTTGATAAACAGAAGAGTTGTTATTAACTGGATGATTCCCAGTAGTTAATACTTGTAACTAAAATATCCGGGAAATATCGTATGTTTATATATTTCACCCACCAAATTCATTGGTCCTTGAATGCATCTGAGTTTCCTATTTTTGGTACAAAGAAAAATACTGTAACAGAATACTATCTTTGTATTTGCAAAGGCTCCTTGGTTCAAATCTTAGTACCCTCCCCTCCAGCCCAAATCCAAAATTTAATGGCTTTGATTCACATATGTTTGCTAGTTTATGTCTGGAGACCAGAAGTTCCAGTGGGTTCCACAGGCTAAAGTAGAAATGTTGGTAAGATTGTTGAGGCTTTAGGGAAGAATCCAATTCCTTGCCCTTTCAAGCTTCTAGCGGCAGATGCATTCCTTGGCTCATAGCCCATTTCTCCATCAATAGTTATGTCACACTGTTATCTGTTTTGATCCCGTTGGAACTCTCCCCATCTCAAATCTCTTAGTTTAAGCACACCTTCAAAAATCTCTTTTGTGTAGTGGAGGTCCTACAATCACTCTTGGGTCTTGTATTCTTTTTGGAAGACTCAAAGAACACAGCCTATGTATATAGCCATACATTATGACACCAAGAAGCAAAGTCAACCACAGAGAAAAACAGATGGATGAAGTCAGGAAGATATCAGAGGCAAGATTTCATGAGTCTTATCTTGGTAACATCATTCAGGGTGGACTCAATTTTCCCAAGCAATGAGTTGCAATAAATACTGCCAATGAGAGAGATTTATTAGAGACCCAGTGCCCAGAATTTTATTGAGCTTAGTTAACTGGTCAGTTGTTCCTTTCTTTGAATGAAAAATGTTCCCCATAGGCTCACACACTTGAACATCTGGTCATCCATTGGTGGCACTGTCTGGGGAGGTGGTGCAGCCTTGCTGGGAGAAATACAGCACTGGGTTGGGCTTTGAGAGTTTATGGCCTTGCCCACTTCCAGTTCCCTCTCTTTGCTTTGTGTTTTTGCTTAAAGATGTGATCTCAGCTTCCTGTTCCTGCACCATGTCTGTTTGTTGCTGCCATGCCTCCCTACCATAATGGGCTTTTATCCCTCTGAAACAATAAGCCAAAATAAACTTTTTCCTCTGTAAGTTGCTTTTGGTTCGGACGTTTTATCATGACAACAGAAAAGTAACCAATATATAAGTTGGTACCAGGAGAGGTGTATTGCTGCGAAGAATCTGACCATATTGTGTTTTGAAGGAATGAGAAGACTGGTTGCTTGGTTGAAGCAAGCCGTTGGATATTGAAAACAGAACGCATTGAGCCATTCTCATAGGAGTCTTGAAGACAGCCTTGTCGAGAGTAGTGTGGATGGTAGAGGCCTGGGTCGAGATGTTTCAGAGGGGAACAATGCTAGCACCTGTACTAGAGGTCATTGGTAGGATATTTTGACAAGGAAGCCGTCTGTTTGCTGCCTTATATCCTGAGAATTTATGTGAGGGTGAATTAAAAAGTAACAGACTAAAATTTGAGTAGAGGAAACTTTAAGGCAGCAGAACATGAAGTCTGTGACATGGTTATTACTGATAGATGATATCTTTTTTTGCAGGTCTACAGTGAAAAAAGAAATGGGGCAGAGGGAAAGACAAAGGCTACTGGAAGAAAGGCACCAGGAAGCTTAATATTACAGCTAAGACTTGTGCTGAAAGAGAGGCTGTAATTGTTAAGATTCAGGAGAGGTCTTCTGCTCGGTACTTGCCCCACCCAGCCAAGCTTCTAACTTTGCAAGGAGAAAGCCCAGATAATTTTCTGTTCCTAGAAAGCAACCGAATAAAAAAGCTGCTAATGTGATTCAAGGGGCTAGGGTCCTATCCACTTTGGCAATCTCATCTGCATAGTACTGACTTTGGAGACATGAACAACGGAAGAGTAAGAGGGTTGTGGGTTCTTCCACCATGGCTTCAGAGAGCCACTGAAACAGACAGTATGCTGCAAAGGAGTCTGCAAGCGAAGGTCCTGAGAGGGCAGGAGGCTACGACAGGCCATTGTATGAAGCTGCGAAGGCAAAGCCAGAGCTGAAGTAGAGACCCCAAAGTGTCGAGATGCCAGTGTTGTGAGACATCTGCCAAGGAGCGATGTATACAGAGAATGGTACCAGTCTGAGAGAGAGAGAGAGGTGTGGTGGGAGACGGCAGGTAGCAAAGCTGGAGGAATAGAGCCATCTAGCCCTTGGAAGTGAGTCCAGATGTTGGATACGGAACTACAGGATTTGAAAACTTCCCCGCTGGTTTTTAATTTGCTTTGCTCCAATATTTCTTCACTATGTCTCTGTTCCTGTCCTTTCAAATGGTAATGTATAGTCCATGCCACTGTATTTTGGAAGCAGGTAACTTGACGTTTTATTTTACGGAGCTTTACAGTTAGGAGATCTGGGATTTAAGTCTCAGAAGAGTCTGTGAACCTTTTAAACAGTGTTGGGACAGAAAGACTATGAGGACTTTTAAAGTTGGGCTACATGCATTTTTCATTATGATGTGGCTGCAAGCCTACAGGGGCCAGGGAGTGGAATGTGGTAGTTTGCAGGAGAATGTCCCACATAGACACATATTTGAATACTTGGTCTTCAGTGGGTGGTCCTGTTTGTGGAGGGGAGTACAACTTTGCTGGAGGAAGTATGTCACTGGGGCTTTGAGAATTTATATCCTTACCCCACTTCCTGTTTATTCTCTGTCTCGTGTTTGCTATTAAAGATGTGTTCTCTTAGCTTCCTGTTCCTGCCCCCATGCTTGCTGCCTGTTCCTTTCCCACCAGGATGGACTCATCCCTCTGAAACTGTCAGTCAAAAGAAACACTTTCTTCCATAAATTGCTTAGGGTCATAGCATTTTATCACAGCAACAGAAAGCAAATAACTCACCTTTCTTTTTCTTGGTCTTTATAATCCCTCAATCCACAAGTCTTGCTGATTTTACTCTCTATGTTTTGAAGCCGTCCATTGCTTTGAGATACAAACACTAGTGTAGTCCAGGTCCCTGTCACTTCTTGGTTATCCCTGTCTATATATATTAGGTTGGTTGTAAGTGTATAGATTTGCTTTCTTTCAATTCATTGTACAAATAGACATTGGGACACAAGTCGTGTTTGCCCTCTTTAAAGACTCCAGCAATCCTTGTCTACTTCCACGTCCATGCTTTTTACCCTCCTTCATCTTGGCAGTTTCCAGCGTTCAATTACTCTTGACTCCTCAAACAAAATATATTTCCTATTATTGTCAGGCTTTCATACGAGCTTTTTTTCCTTTGCACTGAGTGTGTTTTTTTTTCTCTCTTTGTTAATTTAATTCCAATGACCCTTTCAGTCTCTCCTCACTATGAACATTTCCTCCTCCAGAAGGCCCTAACAGACATCTAAATAGGTGAAGTCTGTCTGATGCACCTGCATTCTGTGCACCTACAGCCTCCCCGCCATTGTTCTCATGACTGAAGCAATGATTCCATCTTGTATACAAGGTTTATCCTAAGTTGTGGTAGAGACTGTTTTTTTTTTTTTATTTGTCCACTGGTGAATCACCAATCAAGAAATGGGCATGGTAGATTTTTCAATAAATATTTACTAAATGAGGGAATGAGTGAATCCTGAAATTTTCAGAGAAAAACAACGGTGTTTCACTATCTGTGCAATATCAACCCAGTGAGGAAGGCCAATTCTTTATTATTCTAGATTAGATCTGACCTGTAGGACTACCAGAAAGGGCCTATCACGTGTGTAGATGGCAGCTTGAGGTCTGCTGTCCTGGGGGAGATAAAACTGCAGAACTTAACAGCCTTAACAACAAAGTGTGCTTGCAGGTCTCTCTGGCCTTAGGGTGTGTCCAAGTGTTTCTCTTGGGCTTGAGAATCCTCTCATTCAGGCAGGAGATTATTTGGTCTAGTTTTTCTTTAATATGGTACAGAGTAGTGTTGACTGCTAATTGGCATCTCCCTAACTTGTCACTGCCAGAGGGTACGTTAACAGCAACTATTTCTACCTTGGTTTTCTCAGGTCTTATTATTGTGTTGCTCCTCTCTCTTAGCTGAAATGGTAGGATAGGCAGCCATGGAGGTGAAATCGGAACCAGAGCATCTATGATAAGTAAAGTTCTGGTCCGTGAGATTCCTAAAAGCCTCCTTTGAGTATCTTTTCTATGAAGCCTTTTGGGTCCTTTGTTGGTTGTAGATTGAAGGATTGAAACTTCTTCTGACTGGCCTACATCTGGGTACCCAAAGGCTAGCCACCAAATTCTTGATTGTGTTTAAAAGATGACATTCTAAGCTCAGTTGTGAGCAGAGTTACCCTCAGCACATGAATAATTCTCTCAGCAATGATGTAGTGAGGAAGAAACTGCCAAACTATTTTATACTTTGCAGTTAGGCTTTTAGATAGAGCTGCTGTAATTTGTGATAACAATGAAGGATAATTTGCCAGTGGCGGGTCACAGCTTTGCCATGTGCAAGCTCTAACGTTGTCTCTGTTTGGCTTTTTGTCTATGGAGAACACAGAAATAATTCTTTGTGTTGCGGGAGATGTCTCAACACGGCCAAGTGGCAGTTAAAGAGCCTAACGAGTAAAACTACTCATCTCCGAGTGTCAGTGTCAAAAGACTCATCGCAGCTGCCCTGTCTCAGAGGGTCTGGGATGAAATCTACGTTCTCAATTCCTGCCCTGAGTCACTTCTGGCTTCTCAGCATCCTCCGTATTCAGGTGGCATCCGTGCCCTCTCTTCATCTGTTTGAGTGGGTATACCGGCATGAAGGAAGCTGAGTTTTATCTCTCTCATGCACGCTGTCTTTGGCACATTTATTGTTTGTTGTTGGTGGTGCCAGGGCTCAGCTGTTACATGACAGGCTTTGATCGAGTGAATCAATTGATGTTGTTTTTCCTTCATGAAATACCCACCAGACTCAGTGCGTCTCTCTTCAAAAGGAAAAAAGGAAGACTGCTTCATAATGGTTACAATCCGTAATAAGGAAAAAAGACGCAGCGCGGGAAATGAATGTCATTTTGGATGAATTGTCAGAAGAAAAAGTTCGTTGTCTTTCACGCTGTTCATTTAGCTGAGAGTACATTTTAGATTCCTCAGAAGTCTCATTTTCTGAACATACAGTAATAAGAATACACTAAATAGATCTTAATTTTTAAAGTTCTGTAGCAAAAGAGTCACATGTGAGAGAAGGAGGTGAGAATAAGAGGGAAGGATGGAGAGAAAGAGAAAGAGAGAGAGGGAGAAAAGAGGGGGGAGAGGGAGAGAGAGAGAGAGAGAGGATCTTTCCCAGTTTTCCTCTGTTCCAGGGGAAGGAGCCCCACAGTGACTTTGTGAGAATCCAGAAGATGATTTTCAGTTGAACATTTTCTGAAATGTCCTGTGATCTCTGCGTCAGCAACCTCGGGGCCGGGGCTGAGGGCTTGCTATCTAAAGACTCCGACTCTGCTTCTTTCGCAACTGCAAGTTGGAATTGCTACGACTGACCACAGGATAGCAACAATCTCTATGCCATCCTCGTAAGATAGAGTAACAACATTGAATAACAATAAGTTGAATGCTCCTTGGTTCTGAATTGTCAAGTTAAACCTTGGTTGCACAGAACTAAACAAGATATATACCAAATCCAAATTAAAGGTTACTATCAGAAAAATTTGATTTTATATAGGTTTTTTAAAAGGATGAACATAATTCACACACACACACACACACACACACACAAAATAAAACAGAACAAAATAAAGAAACAACCCTAAAAAAAAGGTAATTTCTACCTTGATCTTTCTGTATAAAAACATGACCGTTCGAAGGTATGGTTGAGGGGAAGGATTTTATTGTAGATATAAGGGAGAGCATAGCCAGAGGCCTCTGGAAGAGTTCAGAGCAGGGAGAGAGAGCAGTAGAGAGGAGAGTGGTCTGTGGTGGGTGTCTCTCTGCTCTCCTCCTTGCAAACCACTTTTGAGTAGCTGGAGAGTTTTTGTGGGGCAGAGTCTGTTAGCTCAGGGGGAGGCTTCATGATTGGCAAAGGGCTATTAAACAACACTCCATTCTCTTCATGCTACATTTAGGTTTAGTGAATGTTGATTTGCTGTCCATTGCTCTCCAGGTGTGTTTTATATTCAGCATGTTGGCACAGATATGTGACCATATCCTGTAACTAACATTTCATTAAGCTGTGACAATTTTGCCATCGGTGCAGTGAATACTGTCACTCAGAACTCCATGAGATATTGTGTAAACAGCACATTTGGACATTCTGATACAGTTTAGTTGTTTTATAACTGGCATTAATGAAAGGGCATATGTTTACTGGAACATATGAGAACTTTTGCACCATGATGATATAAAATTAGGTTACAGTCGGGCCAGTAAGCAGCTATGTTGTTGAAATCCTACAAGGGTCGCAAGCTGTTGACATGATATTGTAATAAGCATTTCAGTGTTATTGCTCCTGACTTTGATATGAGTCTGGTATTTAATTCTTGCAAGTATGCTGCCAAATTTCTGTAACTCAAAAGTTTGACAAATTCTGAAAGGTTGAAAATTACTGTTTGTGGAGTAATTATAATTTTAAAAAGAATAGCACGAGGCACTTGTATGTTAGGTAGTTGGTTCTTTCAACATCTTGTCAGTGGAAAAGAGGCTTCTCAACCGAACGTGAACCATTTACGTTTAAATACTTCCTGTCTATCATCAAGTGGTGAAAACATGAAGGTCAAGAACCTTTAAGTCACAGTGACTACCGAAAGCTGCGGGCTTTAAGCTTGAAACATCCCTACAGACTTCTTCAATGAAGAGACATCAAACCCGAATGTATGTAGAAAGTTTGTGCATCTGCGAGTCTAATGTTGCCATCAGCATCCATGCTAGT
Organism: Cricetomys ansorgei; assembly: GCA_026225945.1. NCBI lineage: Eukaryota > Metazoa > Chordata > Mammalia > Rodentia > Nesomyidae > Cricetomys > Cricetomys ansorgei. Next base: position 12,142,192 of record JAMJFZ010001815.1, read on the forward strand.
CCCATGGAATTGGTGCTGATGTGGGCCTGTAGACCCCTGGCACACAGGACATTGGTCCCAGATGAGTACCCTGCGGTGCAGGGAACGCTCAAGGCCATAAGCAACTGAAGGAAATCCTGTCCAGGTTTCACCCCCAAGGAAGATATTATATATATATATGTATATTATCTTGAGGTGTAAGCAAATCTCTGGTGCAGCTGGAGACCTAATTATCCTGGAATGAGTAAATAAATCTTTCTTAACTGGAGAGTTAACTTTCTTAACACTCCCTGGATTTGGTGGCTGTTTGTAACACAAATGTCCCTAACACTCCAGGACAGGTCCATGCCAAGGAGTAGTTATCCAATCCCAAATGGGTTCCATCTTTGCTTTTTTCCTTCCCCTCCTCCCCTTCCTTCTCCCCCTCCTCCTCCTCCTGCCTCTCCCTTCTCCTCCTCCTCCTGTCTTTTTGTTTGTTTATTTTGATTTTATATTTTGTTTTGAGAGAGAAAGAGGGGGGGAGGGAGGATGAATTAAGTGGGTAAGGAGGTGGGGAGGACCTGGAAAAAATTGGGGGAGGGAAAGATTATGATCAAAGTACATTGTATGGAAGTTATTATGATTATTTTTTTAATAAAAAGAATCGAGGGCTTTTTTTCTCAAACAACAAGAAGTTAAGAAAACACCAAGAACTGGTTCAGTTCCTCATGAACACTGTCAGGAACAGGCAGCTGCTTCTTTCTCTGCATTGGCCCTTGTTGTTATGGCAACCAATGGGCACTGTTCCTCTAGACCTGAATCTCCATTTTAGAAAGAAGGAAGGCAGCAAACCCAAGCCTGTCACTCACAGCTCAGTGCTTTCATTCTGGAAGGAACATGCTTCTTAGGGGCTCTCTCTACATATGAAACCTTAGGTTCAGAGTGACATGGCTACTCTGACCTGGGAGACTGCAAATTTTTAGTTTCAACTACAGTTCATAGTCAAAGTCACAATTCTGTTAAAAAGTAAGAAGAAACTAAGCCAGTTGACTGGCAGTGTCTGCCACAGGCCCCAGCTCAGTGCTCAAGCTGTTCAGGTTTTAGTATAGGCCTTTAGTGAGCAATAAAATACGACTTTTCTGGCAGCCACAGACTCATTCCAGTGTATGCTTTTTAATAGGCACTCATATTCAAATTTGAAAAGGTTAATTCTACTTGATCTAGTGGTCAAAGGACAGATACATCTCCAGACACTGAATAGCACATTTGGTGAACCTCTGAAATGTAAGAGAATTAACATAGTGTAGTTAATAAGTCCACTGGAAGGCTTATTACCCCAAACAGTGGCAATCTGATCCCCTTACATTGTGGTTTCCTCTCCTTCAATAATAACAGGTGCTGTGAGCATCTTCTGCTGCCTCTCTGCATTTTAGCTTCAGCATCTGCTTCTGCCTTCACCTTATCAGGAGGTGGTCAGATGGGCATCAGGTAAGTCTGTGCATATTTGCAGGTGTGAATCAACCTTTAAATTCAGAGATATTTTTTTCAGCCATTGTCTCGGGTATAACTTCTCCTAAAAGGTATATATATTCCTTAATGAGACAAAAACCAAAAGTGACTTATCCTACTTTGGTTGAAATGTAAGTCACACACAAAATGTAAGTCAAGGCATTTTATAGCCATAGATACTGATGTAAAATCTGCTTTATCAGAGAGTGAGAGGTCTTGTCATTATAAACTTCCGTCATGCTTAAAGAAATTGCCAGTAAAGGTATTGCTATTGCTTTTGTGACTTGCCATCCTCATTCAAACATCCTCTTTTACCATAAGCAGCAGCCTATGAATTTGTACCCATTTCCCCTTGTTTGAATTCATTTAATTATGAAACAGAATGGCAGCTCCTTTGCCTTTTCAAAGACATTGGCGATGGCAGGAGCTAGACCACTATGAAGTCAATCCCTTCTGTACAAAGCAGAGGGCAAACATCTGCTCATTGTGGCTACTTGCAGTCTGCCACATCTTCCTTTTAATTTTTCTTCCTGCTCTTAGCTTGGAGGACCACCCAGGGGCCAAGTGTGACCTACAAGCCAAAGCTTGTTTACTCTCCCTTCAGAGAACATAGGTCCTTAGCACTGAGCAGGAATCACTGGTGTTTATTGAAACTAACCCCCTCCTATTTAGAATGTTTTAATAACATGCTCCTGAATATATATTTATTTATAAAGTTTACATATTTTTTAACCATTTAATAATTTACATTATGAGATGTTTGCAGAATAGTTTTTAAAGCATGAGATGAACCAGGACTAACAGAAACTCAGAATGAGCTTTGTGTCCCAGGATATCAGAGTCCCAGGGACTCTGCTTTTAGGAGAAAATGAGGGATACTTCCTTATGTGAAAGAAATCCACAATTTTTTAAATCTTAATCCGTTTCACTCTTAGTCTCCTTGAACCCTGGGGAACTTAATTAATTGCATCCTGCCAAAATACAGGTTGAAAACATTATAAGAATAGCCTTTAAAACAAAATCGGTTTTCTAAAACTACCTAGAAAATAGACTGTGATCAAAACCAAATTCTCCTTGACCATAACATTTTCCTTTAGGATCATGATTTATTAACCATCTTTTGCCGGTGAAATAGAGTCTTTTAATTTGATATCTTACTTGAAATGCCAGGGCCACCTTTTAGGAAACTGCTTACAACTGAGGTGTAAGCAATGGCCTGGAACTCAAGGCACTTTCAAATTATTTTCTCAAGTTTGTGCAACACGCATCTACCGGGGTCGTGTGGATTCTCTTTGTTTCATTCCATTTTTTTTTTTTTTTGTGTATATCCTGCCAAAGGCAGCGCTCATATTATTTCCTTAGAATAATTTAAACAAATATCCTCCATCTGATCCCAAGATTCTTAACCTTGGGCTCACACATTCTGTAAGTGGCTGTAGACAGCTTAACACATCACTGATCATGTTAAAAATTTTTTTATATGGAACGTTTGTCCTCATTTCTGACCATGACTCGTCACTTAGGGGACAGGAATCACACTAGCTATTTTTTTCCAGAAAGAATTTAATATAAAGAATTGTTAGTAGCTTGGGCCAGAGCGGGTTTTATTTGGCTAATAAGTCACAGTCAATCATAAAGGGAAGGCAATGCAGGCGCTCAAGGCAGGGTCTGGAGAGACCATGGCAGAATACCGCTTACTGGCTTGTTTTCCATGCTTTGCCTAGCCTGCTTTCTCATACAACCCAGGAGCACCTGTCCAGGGGTGACACTGTCCACTGTGGGCTGAGCCCTTCTACATCAATCACTACTCAGGAAAATACCCCATAGACACGTCCACAGGCCAATCTGATGGAGGCCATTCCTTGGTCGAGCTTTCCTCTTCCCAGGTGACTCTAGGCATATCCACTTGATGAAAACTAACTACCAGCACAAGGAGTAAAGAAGAAAATACACACATTTTCACGCAATGTGTGAATTATAGTGTGAAGGTTTCTTGTTGATCTAGGGAAAGCAGAGAGCCTAGTGAGATTCCCATCCCAGCAGCACGATATAGCCATCAGTGCTGTGGACTGGTAAAGATAAAAGTACTTATTACTCAAAAATTATTTTTGAATCATTATCAAGGTGGAGAGCTGACAATTATATAGTTGCTATGGAATCGCTGCTGTTTACAAATGAATAATTTGAATTATTTTGTATCTCTGAGCCATCATTTTATATCTGTGTGTCTGCATATTGAATGAAAAAAACTGGACACGTACTTTAATTTAAAAAAAAAAACAAAAACAAACCAGAGAATAAAACAAACAGAACAAAACAAGAGGGGGCAGAGAATGTTTGGAATTTTTTTCCCTAACAATCAATAACAAATTATGAGTTAGGTGGCAGATAGTGTCTGTCATGTAAGCTCTACCCAGTGTGGTCAGCTGTAGCAAAATCAATTCGATGCTTTCAACCACACTGACTGCTGATTTAAGAGAGGTTCAGGCTCATCTTTGATGACTGAAGTCACCATAGAGATTTTCCAGCTATGCAGATCACACAGGTTCCATTTGAGATAAATTTCAAGTTGCTTTAGTGCAGTAATACACTCAGATGTCTATCCCAGTGGACATCGTTCCTTCTGTGCAGGGCACATCCATCCATTTGTGAGAGTGGCCAGTGTAACTAAAGTAGAATTTCAAAATTCTTGAAAAGCCTTCTCTTCTCTTTCTCATTTTTCTGATGAATACTATTCATTGTCCAACAACTTCTCAGTCTGAAACCTCAAGTTATTCTTGACTTGAATTCTCTTTTTGTTCACTGTGCATTCCCACTCTGTCCTGTTTTTGTTTCATTCCCCATTGCTATGATAAAATACCTTGACAGACAGTGTTTAGGGGAGAAAAGAATTATCTGGATAGTCTTTGCGACTTACAGTCTACAGCTGCAGGACAGTCAAAGCGACAGGAACTTGAAGGAGCTGTTTGCATCAGCAATCAATGACAGAGGGTGAATGTACTTGCCTGCGTACTTGTGCTTAGTCCATCTTCTCCTTTCTTATATAGTCCAGGCCCCAATGGGGATGGTGCCATTCACCTTTAGGCTGAGTCTTCCCACATAAATTAACATAGTCAAGTGTGGTAGTTTGAATGAGCATGGCCCCAGAAAGTTATACATTTATACGCTTAGTTCCCAGTTGGTGAACTATTTGAGCAGGATAGAAGGATTAGGAGGTGTGGTCTTGGAGTAGGAAATGTGTCACTGGGGGTGGACTTTGAGGTTTCAAAAGCCCCATAGCAGGCTCAATCTCAATCTCTCTCTCTCTTTCGTTCTTCCCCTCTCTCTGCCTACTGCCTGTGGGTCAGTTTGTAAGGCTTCCAGCCACTGCTCCAGTGGCATACCTGTCTGCTTCCTGGTATGATGATAATGGACTCACCCTCTGGAACTGCCTCATCTCCCAGAGCTGCTGTGGTTCCCTAACTGGTTGTTTTCTGCCATTCAGGCCTTCAGATCTTCTCCAGAGAGCAATCATAAGCACAGTGTAAAGCATGAACCATTCCATATCTTTTACATGAGCAAAAATATGCAATCAATATTCAATACACTCAAAATAAAACCTAGTTGATTACATCATTTTAAATTATGTTTTATGTAATTAATATGTGTAATTTTTATAACCTAAAAAACAATTTGTTTTTACATTTTTGCTTTTATGTGGAATGCAATATTTTAAATACAAATTAAAGAAAGTATTCCTTGGTAAAATATTGCTTCCTTTAGTCATCAAATTTGATACACAAGCTTTAATGCTGTTTGATTATTTGTATAGCAGGTTAGATAGCAGAAAATTCTCAATAACAGTGGGAGACATTATAGGAGAGTAGAAAAGGCAACATTTTAAATCATAAGACATAGGATTGAGTTTACATTACAATTAGTTAGCTAGTAGCTTTAGCTAGCTGACTTAAACTTTCTGCCTGCTTTTAAGAAAAGTGAATCTTAATACCTGGCTTACTTTCTACGTAGAATTTTCATGAAGATCAAATACATATTTGAAAATGTTTGTGTAGGGTAAAGGACTTAATGAACAATGGTTAAAAATAACAGAATTTCAGAATAGACAAATGATGAGACTTAAAATCTGCAGATGGACTGACAAATCACCTTGAAATACGTACTGAAGTAAAGAAAGGGCTCAGCTGAGTATTGGATTTGTCATGTGCTATAATAAATAAAGACCTATCTGCATAGGGGATGGTGGCTAGATTAGTGACCACTGGATGCTCATTGAATAGAAATTAAAATGAGGGATGCAGAGTTGGAGCAGCCCTGTTCATCAGTGGAGACAGCTGTACATTGCTCAGGGAAAAACTACCCATTGAAGTGGACAGGCTTTCTCACATACTGAGGGCAGTTGAGAGAACAGGTTGGACGATGGGTAGTAACGGCGCCCAATTTGAGTTGGGAGACAATTTGTATTTGGCTGCACTTTTGAGAAAGCCACAGGGTGACCTAGAAGAAGAAAAGGGACTCCTAAGTCAGGAGGAACTAGGCTTTGATTTTTCTATTTCTGAATGCACCACAGCGAATAGGGATGAGACCTACGTGGAAAAGCTGTCTTCCCAGTGGAAAATGTCAAGCTGGAGCCATAGAAGGATGAAAAAGCTTAGAGATCATCACTCAGTGTGAAGAAGTCCAATGAGTGCCAGGAGCAGTGCTAGATCCATTCATCTATTATTATGTTTGCTCTTCAGTGCAAATTTTAGGTGACATGTCAGTCATCCTTCATTACTATAACAAATACTTAAGACATTCAACTTATAAAGAGAAGATGTTATTTTGCCTCACACATTTTGATGTTCTAGACAACACTTGGTTGTCCTGTTGCTTTGTGGTCCTGTGGCAAGTTAACAGTGTACCATAGAGGAGGAGGTGTCAAGGCCCCATTGTCCTTTAAGGAAATGTCACCAGTGACCTAAAGAACTCCCATAAGATCCTTCTCTTACAGGTTTCATCATATCCCAGTAGTGTTTCCCTGGATACCATGCTGCAACCTTGGAGATTTAAGATCTTAACTGTAGCAGTTGACATCAATGCCAGTGACAGACTGGGAGAGCTGTTCAAGATCTCTCAACTAGTAAGGGACCAACCTGGGATTGAAATTCTGATTCATTGACCTCTGTGTACTACACCCTGTTCAGTGACAATGAGCTTCTGTCTAGTAGATATTTTGCATTTGTTTATATTAAAGATTCTCAGAGAGGTACATGTGGAAATGTTCATGGCTGTAGATAGAGCCTTTGATGCCGGGGTATGATGTTATCAGAAGCTCAGGGCTTCTGTTATCACATCTCAGGGCTGTGTGAAGCTATTTCTTTAACAAAGGAGGAAAATTAGATTCATGGTTGGGCCTATCTGATTATCACAATTTCTTTCCAGTTAGATATTTTCTTGGTAAAGAAATATTTTGCTGCTTTGAATACTGCCTTAACAATATCCAAAATAATCTTACCATATCACTGCACACTAATTTAGGAAATCGAGGTTTTCTGATGGTTCCATTCAGGTCTAGGCAAATGGCAGAGCTGCCTATAATTTATGACCCGCTTCAGGAAGTCAGGGACAGTTTTTGACAAGGACACCGCTTCATTAGCATTTTTCTCTGCTTCAAGTCACAAAGCAGAACACATGATTTCAAAACGAGCTCTTCTGTACATGTGTGGCTTTTTCTAAAATACTTCAGGGTAAGACGTGTGTTAGGGAAAATCCAAGATTTGGTCAGATCCCAGCCTTTTAAACTCCACTTTTCTTCTCATACGGTCTCACATTTTCTAAAGCACCGTGGATGCATAATAAGGCTCTCCTTTGAGTTTTGTTGGCTGCGTGTTTTTATTGGAAAAAATCTTTTGCTACTGAAAGAACTGAGACTTTTGTTTTTAATTTATACTCAGTCATGGAAACTTGAAACATTTTATAGCTAAACCATATATGTATAATATACATATATAATATATATATTATATATATAGTATATGTATATATATATTTAAGGTGTCATATAAAACAAATTGGTAAAACCCATATGACAATTATGTTCTTTTAAGTTATTTTAAAAGGAAACTATTCTATGAAGCAATTATAATATATACATACACATACATATAATACATACATACATGTAATATACACACACATATGCAATGTGTATACAGGGAGCATGTCCTGTATTGTATATTCTGTTTGAAAGATGATTCTGTATTGTCTGGAGTCAATAATACTAAAATAAAGTAATTATTAATGGAATATTCATCATGTTTCAAATTATGCACTAAAACTGAGAGTCAAGGGAATGAGCATCTGTTTCATGTGGCTCCTGGTGTCACTATAACATACCTCAGGCCACAGCTCAGGAGATGACGTTTTAGAGGGAGCTCCAGCATTGTTTGGATATGGCATAGGAGTGATCAGCTGAATGGTTTGTGAACTTTACATTTTCTATGGTGAGTGTTAATTCTATGATTCAGTTGTGGGAGCCAATTGCATCATCCCTTTGATATCAAGACAGTGGCTACCCTACTGTCCTTAAAAAACAAACATGCCTTCTGTTTTAGAAACCCTGGGTAGATTTTGGAGTTCTTGTCTGGCTTGATTTATTTTAGAAATTGTCTATCACGGTGTCTTAACGTTTTAGAAATATTTTATAGCTTGCAGAGTACAGCACGTCGTATGTATTAGGGCTGTGTTTTGGCTGTTTCGTTTGCGTTAACAAACTACTTCGAATGGGAGGGATTTAAGTGACAGATTCTTTCTGCGGATTTGCTCACATGCGGTGTCGGTTGGATTATCCATGCAGCCGTATACAGCTGGGAACTTCACTGAGGGACATGGTTCTCCACACAGGTTCTTTCTTCAGCAGCTTGGCTGCTACTCTCTTAGAGAAGGCAGTCAGGCCCTTAGGAGCAGGTGACACTTCTACTGGTGTCGTGCTTGCGACGAATATCCCAACGACCAAAGCTCATCAGATGGCCACACGTGCAGGAGGAACTTGCCGTGTGTTTGGATATTGGAGAAGTGTTGTTTGTACAGGTTTCGGATGTGTTTCCTACACCTCTGTCCCTTTTCTTAGTAACAAAACTCATTATTATCAAGGGAAATGGTTACCCAGAACAAACGGGCAAGGGATTCAAGTGGAAGTCCTGCATGTGACTTCTGGGAGGTGTGTGATGTATCTATTCTTATCTAGTTATCACCAAACTTACTGTAAAAGCAGCAGTTCACTCCTTCACGCGGTTTCTGAGAGTTAGTACTCGGGAGCAGCTACATTGGGAAATTTTGGTTTAGAGTCTCTCACGAGGCTTCAGTTAAAGTGCAAGGAAATACATATGATATGGGAGTTCACCAGGACTGGACTAATTCAGATGGCTCACTTCCATGGCTGTTTGCTGGAAGTCTCCAGTGTGGGGAGGAAGCCTTAGTTCGTTACTACGCAGAACTGTTCGTAGGAAACATCAAGGCTCGTGACGCTACAGCTAGCTTCCACCAGATTGAGTATATGTGTGTGTGGGGGGGGGAAGAGAAGTGGGGAAGAGGAGGAGGAGGGGGAGGAGGAGGGAGGAGGGGGAGGAGGAGGGAAGAGGAGGAGGAGGAGGGGAGGAGGAGGGAGGAGGGGGAGGAGGGAGAGGAGCAGGAGGAGGAGGGAGAGGAGGGGGAGGAGGGGGAGGAGGGGGAGGAGGGGGAGGAGGATGGGGAGGAGGGGGAGGAGGATGGGGAGGAGGGGGAGGAGAGAGCAAAATATCTTTATGACCAGGCCTTCGAGGTTACATATTATAACATCTTCTCTGGACATTTTGGTCACACAGAGCAACACCAGGTTTGCAGTAGAAGAACTACACAGAAGACAGTAACCTCTGGGGGCCATCTTGGAGCTGGCTACCACAGCAATTCTATTAAGAAGGCAATTTCTTCTTATTTTGAGCATCAAATACTCTTTAATGTTTTAAGCAGTTATGTAGGACGAGGCTGACAAATCAAATTCTGTCTAAAAGGGTCTCTGCAATGTAGTCAAACTCGTTTGTTTATTCTCTATTCTCATTAGGAAGAGGAAAACAAAGTCATTAATTCAAAGTAGAAACAGTTATGACAGTATTTACCGAGAGTTCTGTTCTCTTACTTGCTAGGAGGAGGGGAGTTGTAGGACTGTTTGAAAACACTTTAGAGAACATGGCCCAAAACAGAAGTGCTGCTGTCTTCTTCATATTTGCTGCAGAAATAATTGTAGATCATTGTTAGCACACTCATCTTTCTAGAAGCAAACTATATGACGGATAGTATGAACTACACATGGTATGAGAGCAGACTTCTCTGCTGACCAACTCTTGCTGCTACACCCATGCCACAGCCAATCACAAAAGAGAACACTGCATCCCATTCAAATGCTTGGGCCATTGTAAATTTTGAACATTCAGTCTGTTTATTAACTGCAATGGCTCTCACTCAGAGATGCATGAGCTCAGATCCCAGTTTGCCCGTCTCCTGGCCGTGTGTCTTTCTGTTTGGTAGAAGGCAACTCTCCAGCTGTAAAGTGAATTTAATGTTTTGTGTACAGGGTGTTATTGTATATAAGAGGCACAAGGCTTATGGTAAGCTTGATAAATGGAATTATTGACAGTAAGATTCTTTAGAATTTTGTAAGTATTAGTAGCTTTGGTGAATGGCTGGAATATTTCCTAGCAAGACCTCTTTAATATAATTGTGTGTGTGTGTGTGTGTGTGTGTGTGTGTGTGTTTATGACTATTTACATGACCATTTCACATACAGGTATAAACTAAGGCTTAGAATCTTATTGAATGTATTAGAACTAAGAAAGCATATTTCCCCTTTGAATGTCTCTTATACTGGAACATTTCTTTTCGTAGCTTGAGTTGTGTTAATATAGGCAAGTAACTAGAAACCATTTCTCTATGTTTACCCAGTCAGTCAATTAATTGTTCAAAAATATAAAAATCCATTATTGTTAAACATTTAAAATACAAAGACCAACAAAGGTATGTTACTTTTTTACCTCCGAGTTTTTCACACTTTGAATGAGGAGAGGCATGGACAAACAGCCAACCCCAAGTGACAGTTACCATATCTGTGATGCATGTGTTACTGACCAATTACAGCAGGGAGCTTTGCTGAGGAAGAAGCATGAGATTCATTTAAAGGGTCTGAAAGAGTTGATGCTTCATCTGCTTCTTTGAATCATTTATCGGGTGACCAAGGAAAGGCCTGAGGGTTTTATGGAGAGGCAGGATGCTCTGGGAAGAGGCAGAAGACAGAAAGAAATGGAAGGACTTCGATCCATTCTGAGGAACCTCCTCAGCTAGCCAGACACTAGTGGTGGGTAGAAGCCAGGACAAGGCTGGAGAAGCAAGTTGGGTGGCTCTTGAAGAGGGTCATGTGCCATAGATGAATGTATGTTTTCCTTGGGGATATCAGTGAGCCATTAGAAACAAGAATCTCAAGAGAGAAAAGATCAGGTCAGCATTTACTCTTTAGCAACAGTGTGAAATCTGGACTGGGAGGATGAGAAGGGACAGGAGAGAGCAGGTGGAAGATGTGACAGTCATCTAGAAAGGAGAGGCTGAGGCCGAGCTGAGACAGTTCCGGAGGACAGAGAGGAGTCTTATTGCCAGTTGATTCACAAGGCTCATGGTTAGCACTTGATGGGAGGCATTAGTAAGGCATGGGGAAGGAAGCTGTGGGAAAAGGAGGCTTTATTTCGGCTCACAGTTTCAGGGTACAGTCATGGTGGCCCGGTCACCTTAGCAGGAACTTGAAGCATCTGGTGTCGTGTTCAGAGTCACAGAATGAAGTGAGTCCTATTGCCCGTTCAGCTTTCTCCTTTTTATATAGATCAGGACTCTAGTCTAGGGAATGGTGCCATCCTGTCTTAGGCTGTGTCTTCCTATCCAGCTCACCTAACCAAATCAAGATAATTCTGCACAGGCCAGACTGGAGGCTAACCTAATCTAAACAATCTCTGGTAGGCCTGCCTAGAGGTTTGTCTCCCAGGTGATTCCAGATTCCATCAAGCTGACAATCAACATTAGCCATTGCAGAGGGAGCTGGAGACTTTCAGGCCATCTCTACCAGCAAGTGTTGTGCATGTGCACAGCGCTGAACCCTACTCTGAATGGAGCAGACCCCAGACAAAACTCTAAAGTCAGGCAAATCTTTCTGTGATGTCTTACTGCACCTCTGCCCCTAAACACATGGTTTGGTGGCTGCTGCTTTTGCCTAACCCATCTACATTTTTAGCCTAACCTGCTGGTATTGTTTGTATTTCTCTTTTATGCCAGACACACCAGACAGTGCTCCTCAGCTGAGGAATACTTCATTCTCTTGTGCTGCTCTTACAGTTTTAAAGGGTTCACACTTGTCTTCTGTTTCAAAGTCCTTTCCCAGTTGTTATGTTTCACCAAAATCCCACTCAGTCACCACCTCCTCTAGGAAGGAAGTCTGCTGGGCTTTCCTGCCATTTAAAGATAGCTTCTTCTGCAGAGTTCATAAACAGAGAGTAAGAGAAGTTTTATATCATCCCAGGTCAGAATTTATATATTGTATATATTACAACCTCATTATTTTACAGAAATACAATTTATATGTTGACTATTTACAATACACCTATAAATAATTTACTTGTGGATATTAATTGTAGTATATACAATAGTTCTTTTTATACCTTCTTTCTTCAATAATATAATTTTTTATCATTTCCCATGTTATACATTTGCAGCTCTACCAACCCTTATAGACACACGCAGTATTTTAGAAATTATATGCATTCATTATATTTAATGATTTGTGAATCATATTTATTTTCCTATTTCATTATTTTCTAAACAGGATCTCACTCACTATACGCATTCCCTAGGTTCGCTTCCCATCCATGGCTTAAACAATCTTCCAGCTTCCGCCTCCAGAGTAGCTGAGACCACAGGCATGTATACCACTGGTCCTGGGATTTGCTCTGTTAACTTGTAAATTTACTTCACTGTCTTTTCCTTGCTAGCAAGGGCTGTTTGGTTGGGAGGCAATTCTCCCTGGATTGCTTGTTTCCAGAGCTTAGAGTACAAGAGGGACTGATAGTCTTTGCAGAACTGTCTTTGTAAAAACATGTTTACACAGATAGCCCTGGAAGGTATCTCTCTGTATCAGAGGCCAGTATGGTTACCATCCTTGTAGAATAAGGAAACTGTCCTCTTCCAGAGCAGATGTTCCACAACGTTGATCCAAGTTCTTTTTAAAAGATGCTAAGCCCTTCCAGGCTTGTAGGGCCTTGCCTGTGGCCTGAACCTCATGGGACTTGGGGCTTGGGGATGAGTTGAACCTTGTAAGCACGATGCTCATGTTATTTACCATATTGTAACAAAGCCTACTGTTTCCAACTTGGCCAGCTTTCTGCCAAGCATCCTTGAAACTGTGGCAAGTTCACTTCTCAGCTTGCAAGTGGCTCATGTCTAAAACTCTCCACCTCTCCACAGCTCACCTCTCAGAGCTTACTGCTATTTCTGCTGTTGTTTACAAAAGGTAACATTTACTGAGTATTACTGGCTAAATCTTTTTGGGAAGGATTGAAATTTTTAATTTTACTTATTATTATTATTGTGTCTGTTATGTATTTGTGTGTGTGTGTGTGTGTGCGCGCGCGTATGTGTACATGTGTGCATGCATGCGTCCCACAGCATGTACCTATGGAGGTCAGAGGACAACATTTCAGGAGTTGGTTCTCTACCTTCCACTGTGGGTTCTTCAGATTGAACTCAAGTCTCCAGGCTTGATGAGCTGCTGAGCCATCTTTGGGCCACCTGGTCTAAATCTTACTCCCATAATTTCTCCTTAGTCTGTTGCATAATCTTGAATAAAATGCTATTCCCTGGTTTATCGATGTTGTGTACGAACTTCAAATTAATAAATTGCTAAGGTTACATCATCAGGAAGTAGTGGAGTTGGTGGATGGTCAAACCCATGTCTGGAAATTCCAAACAGTTACCTGGCACCTTGCTGCACTAGTTCAATGTAGAACTCTTCCCAGAAGCTATAATATGATAGCTGGACCTATTCTCTAATGAAGATGAACACATTCTGTAGTTTGCTTGGGAATCAGAGATATTTTGGAGTAAGGAACCCTTCCTTACCCTCTGCAAATATGAACACAGGAGAGGGTGTATATCCAGCCTGGTGGAGGGGAGTAGAATGTCTGCACCAGACCCAACCCTGCTCTCAAGGACTTTGTAGTTCGGGAGGTGAGATTTACCCATAGGAAGCAATTAGGTACGATAGCAATTAAGTTCCACATTGAGTGGTTCGAGCAGCAAGAAGAGTAAATTGCTACTTGAGGGAGGCTTATCAGGAGACTTATAGTTACTGGAAGAGATTTGTGGGCAAGGCAGGGCTTGAGCAGAGTCTGGAGAGTGAGAAAGTAAAAACACTAAGGAAAAATCCTAGGAGAAAGTAATGTTCTTGCATTTTGTCTCCAGAAACAAAAGAACATTCTCTTCATCTGCTTTTCTCCATGTAGGAAAAGTTTTGTATCTTTAGAAAAAAAAAAATCACACACACACACACACACACACATGAACACATGCATACACACCCATGCACATACATGCACGCACACACACACACACACACACACTGCACACACACCTATGCACACACACATGCACACACACACATACATGCACAAACAAACAAAAGCCCACCACAATATCTTCTTATTTGCACTTGACTGGAGCCTGTGCACCTTCATTTGGCATGGGCGCTGCCACAGGATCCTGGCATTCCTAACTTGATGGGATCCCCACAGCGTAGTCTACTTCAGCCTACCTTTTTTTTTTTTTTTTTTTTTTGACCACTTGAAAGTTTTTCAATTTATTCAGCAGAATATATCAGCCTGTCGGCTCTGGAGAGCTGATGCCTGCAGAAGATATATCTTTCCTCTGCAGGTGGCACTGGCTGCCAATTTTTCTTTGGCCCGAGCTCTTGTTCCCAAGCAGTTCTCAGTGGTCTGAGCCCCAGTCACATTAGAGCTGATCTCCCTTCCCATTTCCTGCTCTATCTGGGTAATGGCTAACCTGCTGTGTGTGAGCGGAGAGATGCCTATTGTGTTATTTCTGCTCTTTGTGATTAGCAAATTACTTTTTGCTTAAACTGGGTCACCCCATTGCTGCTTCTTCTTTTTTCCCTTGCCTTAGCAATTTATCTGCCCCTATCATTTCCTAGATGTTGACATCAATGTCACTTTGCTTCAGATGCTGTGTCCCTTGAGTCCTCGGAGTCCCTGCTATCTGTCTTTCCTTTGATTATCTGCCATCTACTGTGCAGAATGGCTTCCGGCTCCTCCTGCTGTCTGTCCTCATCAGGAAGCCTATCCAGCTCAGCTGAAGGCTTTCCTTGCTGGGCTTCAGGGAGTAGGCAGAGCAGTTTCCTCTGGGGTTGCCTGAGCCCTCTGGAAGGCTCACCATTTACTTCTGATAACATAGGACAGAGCTTAAAGGCAAAAACATACCCACTGCTCTCGATTTCTGTCAGTGGAGTCTAGTTGCATTGACTCAAATGTAGTAGCAACAGAGGGAAGATCTCTTCCTTGTCTGGGGTTTCTTTCCCCTTCCAATTCTCCACTGTTTTGAATGTGAGTTTCTTGTTTATTTTCCCCATTCAGCATGTGACTGGGAGATAATTTGTTTAACTTCAATTACGCAAATTATAATTCCAGACGGATTCCTTTTTTCTTTTTATAAAATATGTTATTTTAATTTTTACTTTTGTTTCTGTGAGTGTCTATGACAGGTGTCTGTGGGTACCCTCAGAGGCCAGAAGAGGGTGTCAGAAACCCAGGAGCTGGAGTTATAGGCTGTTGTGAGCTGTACATGTTGGATGCTGGGAATTGAACTTGAGTCTTCTGGAAGAACAGTACATAGTTTTAATCACTGATCAACCTCTTTTGCTCCTCTGAAGGACTATAAATTCTAGCAATAGAGAGGTTAGAAGAGCCACTGAGTTTGAGGGAGGACCCTTGGGCATCAGAGACAGATGGGTTTTCCTGCTATTTATAGGTGTCTTATAAAAGAAACAGTGGGAGAATCTGGCTTCTGGTGGCCCAGTCTGTTTTTAACAAATAACTGTATTAATGAGGGTTGTACGCTATTAATAAAACAGCTTAGGAAAGGACTGGAGAATTATGGTAGCTAATGGTCTGAGGAGCATTTACCATAAACCTGATTTTATGACACATTTTGGAAGAGTGCTCTGAGCATAAATATTCACTCTCTGATGACACATTGCTCGTAAAGTCTGCTCTCAGGAATGTCTCTAAACTATCCTCTAAAATTACAGAAGACAAGAAAGGATAGCCTTCATGTAGAGGACAGTTCCTATAGGCTTTTGCTATCCTTGAAATAGAAACTCTCAATCAAATTATTCCTATTAAAAGTTTACCCTTAGGACAACTCATAATAAAATGTTAAGGTCAACTCACTAAGAATACTTAAACTCTATGAAGAAATGAGACATTCAATCAGTTGGTGTTTCTGGATTTCATTTGCTACTTCAAGAATTATAGTGTTCAGTCTTTTAGTGCCATCATGTTTCAGTTAAACACGGCAGAGTTTCTCTATTTCTTTTGTTCACAGCCATCATTGACTCTTCCTCGGAGATGCTGTGATTTCCTTTATCCACCTGCCGTACCATAGACAAGGTCGTCATTTCAAATAGGGCAAGGGAAAACTACCACGGAAATGTTTTCCTCCCAGTAATTCCACAAGGAATATTCAATTGTAACTTCAGTTTTTGGCTGTGTTGTGAATCAACCCCTGACACTCTAGGTAAGCATTCTACAGGGAGCTTCACCCCTCTGAATAGCTCTGGTTGTCCTTAAACTAGGAACAGACAGGAAAACCTCTGTGTATTGCCGTTCATGGAGCTGTTTCACTTAGTTCTCAAGAGCAACCCCCTTCATTTGAACTAGGCAACGAAGAAATCTTACGAAGATTTTGAAGATAATAGAGGCATTTAAAAATTTTAACCTCCCTTGAACTCAGATCTTCAGAGTGGGATTTTATTAATGTTGTTGTTTGCTTTTTATGTATCCATAAAACACAAAGCATACTAATATTCAGAAGCATAAAAATAAGAAAATGTGTTCAATGTTATATGAATCGGTTGGTAAAATATTTTTAGCATGTATTTCCCAAATATCTTTATGTATACTTGTTTATGTGTTAGACAGTTATTAATATACTAATTTTGTTCTATAGAAAAAATACAAAGTAATCTAAAGTAAATAAATGAAATTTAAATGTTTTGCACTATCAAAAAGTTCAAAAGGTGATTACTAATCATTGATAATGTAAATTCAGGGCCTGGGGACCTGGCTGAGTGATTGAGAGCATTTGCTGCTCTTGTAGCGTGCCTGGATTTGGTTCCTGGCATGCACAGAGCAGCTCACAATGGCCTGTGACTCCAGGCACCATTTCAATCTCTTCATCTTCAGTGAGCTATGTAATGGTTGTCTTCAGAAATAGGGCATTACCATAAGTGTATGGAGAGCAACCAATAGCCTTGCCAGTAGCTTGAGATGTTTGGGGGTTTCCATGGGTCCCCTGGGGCCATGACCTCAACTAGATGTAACATATTCCTGGCACTGGAGGTTTCATTTTGTGGCATGAGGTGTCTAGTTGGGGTATTATCTCCCCTGTTTTTTGGCGACTCCATTTAGATTTATTTCACATGTGTAAGTTTTGGGAAGCTTCTGTAGTTGTAGGTATTCATATGGCTCCTCAAATGGCCTTTAGCGTTGTCCCTCCATCTAATCCCTTCCTTATTCTTTTCTTCTGCCCTCCTCCCCATTGAATCCTCTTACTCCAATCTCCCCCAAGTCTCTCCATAACTATTTATTCAAATTCTCCATCCTGGGAGATCCTCCCCTCCCTAGAGCTCCTCCTTTGATAGATAGCATACCTACCAAACCCTTAAAAGCTGACACCAACACAGAAGAGAAAACATAAAATATTTGTCTTTTGGCACCGGGGTCACCTTACTCTGGTTGATTTTATTTCCAATTTACTTGCAAATTTCGCCATTTCTTTTGACAGCTGAATGATATTCAATGTGTAAATATACATATTTTCATCATCCATTCTTCACTTGATAGACATGTAGGTTGTTTTCAATGTCTGGCTATTATGAATAGAACAGCAATGGATGTGGGTAAGCACGAATCTCTATAGTAAGATGTAGAGTCCTTTGGGGATATGCCCAAGAGCGGCAATCCTGGATCTTGAGCCTGTTCTCAGATTCCTAGGGATCTGTCACACCGATTTCCATCCTGGCTGTACAAGTTTGCATTCCTACCAGCGATGACTAAGCATTCCCTCTTCCCATGTCCTTTTATAGATCCTGGCCATTCTGCTGGTATAAAAATAAAATTTCAAAGTTTTCCCGATGATTAAGGATGTCGACCATGTCTTTAAGTGTTTCTCAGCCATTTGTATTTCATCTGTTGAGAACTCTCTGCTAAGTTCCTCATCCCATTTTTAATTTTAATCATTTACTTACTTTTATTTTTCCTGCACCCCATTTTTAATTGGATTATTTGTGTTCTTGATGTCTAGGTTTTTTTTTTTTTAGTTCTTTACATATTTTAGATATCATCCCTCTACCAGATGTGTAGTTCATGAAGATCTTTCCCCATTCTGTGGCCTACAGTTTTGCCCAAATGCTGGAGTCCTTTGCTGTACAAAAGCTTTTCAATTCGTGAAGTCCTATTTATTAATTGTTGAGTTTAGTTTCTGTGTTCTCTGTGCCCTGTTCAGAAAGTCCTTTCCTGTGCCAGTGAGCTCAAGACTATTCCCCACTTTCTCTTCTTCACTTTAGTCCTATAAGGAATGTGTCACAGAAAAGAGAGTGTCATTCTTCCCACTTATGGTTCATTCATATTTACATAACCAAGATCATATTTAGTTCATTTGTAGAAGCATTTTAGATTATCAATCTTGTTTACAATTTTTTTTTTTTTAGCTAAAACTAGACAGTAGCTCATGCATCTGCATAGCTAGTCATACCTCAAGTCCAAACTTGACTTCTCTGTAGGTAAAACATAGTTGAGTTGTCACATTTAATTTCTCTGTATTGTGAAGTCACATTTTCTTCTTAAGACACACTGTCTCTTACATGTGCTGGTGACTAGATCATGAATTGCCAAAGCTGGTAACATTCACCCAAATGTTAGAAGCCAGAAATTGGGACAATGCTTAACTCTCATTTTAAAGATAAGCTCCAACAGAAATGTTAATGGTTTCTCATTTTGTGTTAACTGTTTTGCATACTCCCAAAGAGTGGTGCAGTACCTTGAGTGGCAATATATGAAACATGTTTACAGTTTATGTTAAGGACTAGATATTTAGGAGCAACAACTACCATGGATGTCATGATTATCTTAGAGATTTTTATTTATTTATATTTTTTTTGTTGTGTTCCTTTTTTTCATTAAAACATATTCTTCAAACAATATATTTTAATCATATTTTTCCCTCCCTCAACTCTTCTCAGATTCTGTCTATTTCCTTACCCACTTAATTTCATGTTCTCTCTCTCCCTTTAAAAAAAAAAACAACCCAAATGTAAAAACATAAAAATGAAAGTCAAGCAAACAAGCAAACAAAGCCAATAAAATGCTCTGAAACGAAACAAAACAGCAAAACAAAACAGCACACAAAACAAAACAGCACACAAAACAAACAAACAAACAAACAAACAAATATGGAGTCTATTTTATATTGGTCACCTACTCCTGACTCTGGGAACTGCCTTGGGGCATGGTTGATATATCCAGTGTCTCTCAATTGAGGAAAACTCATTTTCCCTTTCCCAACATATCAACTGAATATAGCTTATTGGTTAGGGGTGGGACCTTACTTCCCCTTCTCCGTGCTGGAATTTTGTCTGGTTTGAACTATGAGAAATGATAACCTGATACACTAGACATTCAGTGGATCTTATTTTTGTTTCATAGTCATAGATGTAGCTTAAAGTAAAGTGTCCTCTCCCAGAAACCTCTGTAGGTCCAGAACTAAATCTGCTATTGCTGACTCTTAGAGCTCTTCAGAGTTAGCTTTTAAAAAACACGACTGTAGGATGAGCTTCAGCTATTCACTTATAATTAAGCTGTTTAAAGTACAGGTTAACTCAAATGTGTCTACTGAGTTGCAGTGTTAATCTCATTAGGTAATATCTATAAGAAATTTTATCAGTCTCTTCTGGGTTTAAAAAGAAAATGCCCTAGAAAGTCTGTGAGTAACAAGACGGTTCTGATGAAGACATACCCAGAAATGCTCCATGACTGTGGGGGAGCTGAAGTGTTTACTAATGTCATTTACCTTAGAAGACCATTCCCTGAAGAGCAGGCAAAAAAGAGTTAAAGGTCTGTGCTGGCTTGTTTTATGTCAACTTGACACAGGCTAGAGTCATCTGAAGGGAGGGAACCTCAATTAAGAAAATGCCTCTATAAGATCTAGTTGTAGGGCATTTTCTTAATTAGTGATTGACAGGGGAGGGCCAAGCCCATTGTGGGTGCTGTCACCTCTGGATTGGGGGGGTCCTATAATCTATAATAAAACAGGGTGAGCAAGCCATGAGGAGCAAGCCAGTAAGCAGCAACTCCCCTCCAGGATATCTGCATCAGGTTCCTGCCCTGTGTGAGTGCCTACCCTGACTTCCTTCAGTGATGGACTGTGACATGGGAGCATAAGCCAAATAAGCCCTTTCTTCCCCAAGCTGCTTTGGATACGGTGTTTCATCACCCTAACTCGGACAATGTTATTTTGGAGACTGAGAGCATCTAAAAACAAATCTTCTGACATGGCTTACTTTTAGATTGGCAAAAGTTATTTATATACAAATGTACAAGTCATTATTCTTTATAGTTCTAGAACTAGAATTAATTTATTTGTAAATGCTTTTTGTAAAAAAACTGAGCACAATATATTTCACACTGGGAAATGTAGCAGTGGTTTTCCCTAACCCAACAATAAATATAAAATGTTTATCTTTTTTTCCTCTAAGTATTTTGTCTCCTGACCTTTAAAGTATAATGCTAGATGAAGACCACAGCTTTTTCTTGCAGAGATATCAAGGTCTTTTCAGTGTTATTTGCAGGAACAACTGCTAGAAGCAACATCTCCAATTGTGATTTATACTCTTTTAATGTTTGCCACAACTCTTCAAGTTTATTTGTATAAAAGGGACTAACGTTAGGAGGTGTAACTTCTTAAGACTGAAGTTTTTCAAAAATTTTCTCCTGTCTCTTTTTTGTGTCATTGTGTGAAGTCAGCATGAGTATTTGGGAATAGGTACAATAAAACTCTCATTCTCCAAAGATTCTGATGATAAATCGCATTCTTCTTTTTGGCTTATGAGTTTTAGATACACAATGCTAGGTGTAGTCTATATACCCCTCAGACATCAAGCAGATTTTGATTCCCTTGTGGTGTGAGAGTCACATCTTTTTAGTTTTATTTGTCAAAGAGCTGTTCCGCTTTTGTTCCTCTGGCATTAAAAAATGTATCAAAATCTATTAATGCTTTCTATGACCTTCCAGCGCATGAAGGAAAGGAAATAAACTTTTTTTTTCTCCTCCAAAAATCAATTCAAATTATTCTTATAAAAGCACTGAGTGAACTGTGTGGTGTGAGTGAACTCTTGGCTTACTTGAGGTGAGACTTAATGAATGGGCTGATGTTGATATTGATCAGAAGTGAAATTTAGAGGTGTCTATGAATCCTCTTGATGGATATAGGGAGGAAATTAAAATCAAAAGTGTTACAGAGGCTTCCTGCGTTTAGCAAATATTTCTCTATACTTTAGTTTACAGTTTTTGTAGGGTCTCTTCAGTATTAATGGTTAAACCAGTGGCTTCCAAACATTGCTGACTGTCAAAATCATGACGAACCAGGATAGAACCAATCATTTAACAATATTTCTGTGTGACTCTAGAAATAAGGCAGAGCTGGCTATAACTATGGAGATGGTCACATCTCTAAGTTACTACAACAATTAGGAAGATAGAAATTAACATTAAGGCAGAAACTCAGACAGCCATAGTATTGGAACATGTACTAGACAATATTTCCTTCACTGTGCCTACTCACTGTAAAATTCCCAGCTGAAGCAATGTAACTTCGTTCCTAGGTGACAAAGCCTGGCAGATTTAGTGGAGGGTGTTGTGAGAAGGCATTCTGGGCTAGGACTGGAGGGAAGGGATCCTCTTGGTCTGGATGAATTGTAGCAATGAATAAGTCAGTTAACAGGAAAACAAAATACCTATTCCTATAAACTTTGCTGCAGAGGAGAGTTAATTTGATTTAGGGAAAGCAGCCCAGGCATGGGATATTGGCAATTTCTCTGGATTTGTACAGCAAGATTGCAGTTGTGTGGGAGGAAAATAATCACCAGCTCAGTGCCATAGTAGCCTAACACAACTGGGATGGTGTAAGTAACAGGGAAGGACAGTTAAGACACGGAATGAGAAGACTGAAAAGTCAGAACTCACAACAGTAAAATTAGTGTCTAAGACCTTCCAAAGTGAGTCTGTGAATTACCACACACACATAAGAGAAATGTAAAACAAGTTTGAGAACACTCCTAGAGTGTTTTGAGACAAAAGATTTGTAAGAGTTCCTTGTGTCGGGCTATGTGGAAGTGAGGTTTTGTGAAGATGGGAGATCTTTAAATCACAAGAGTCCGTATTATGGAAGCTGTAAAAGCCAGAGGCCCAAGAAGGACAGCTGTCTGATTTGTCAGTAGGGCAGAAACGTAAGTGTCTAGTGATAGCAATGCCCAGGACCCCACAATATCTCTGTGAGGAAGAGTCAGCTGCTATTAAAGACCACCTCCTGAAAACCCTCTTACCAAACATCAATGTTGGCAGTTGGTATCCATATTTACCCCCTAATCATCTCCCCTGTGGGTCCTGGATAGTTTTAAATCTTGTTTAATAAAATAGTAGAGGAAAAGGAGTAGGGTTGAACTGGGAGTGTGAGAAGGGGCATGCTGCTCCTCTCTTCCTCTGCAAGTAGCCAATCTAGGTTCAAGCAAGTAGAGGAAAGAAACAAAATCGTGTTTTGTGTTTGAGTGTTAAATGAACTAGTATAACTTACCCCATTGGGGTTGCTCATAAAGATGTTTCTATTTGCCTTTTTGTTGGGAGGAGGTGTTAAAAACAAAACAGCCAAGTGGTGGAGGTGCACACCTTTAATCCCAGCATTTGGGAGGCAGAGGCAGGTGGGTCTCTGTGAGTTCGAGGCCAGCCTGGTCTACAGAGAGAGTTCCAGGACAGCCAGAGTTACAACAGAGAAACCCTGTCTTGAAATACCAAAAACAATCAAGCAAATAAACAAATCAAAGATAGGAAAATGTGAATGAAAGTTGTATTTTAATCATGTTTCATTTGATCAAAGTCGCAATTTTAAATTGGAGTGTCTGTAGAAGCATCTGGAATCATCTGTGTGCCCTAGGTGAGACGTGCAGAGGCAGAGGGCTATTGAGAGCTAGACTCACAAAATAATGATGCTTTGGACCTAGGAAACTGGGGCAGGTGGGGACGATCAAGGGCTCCTGTTTTGAAAGCCAACATGACAACTCTGTCGCCAAAAGGGGCAAAACCTAAGTGGTCAAAATACGGATCTGAGCGGTGCAAGAGTATCATGCTTGCCCTGAAGACACGACGGGAATCCTTTCCTTGGACACGGCCATCTTCAATGTTACTATCTCTTCCTATTCACCTGCAAGGACAAGGGATTGCCGGAGGGGCACTTACAGCTTTCTGGAGTCATACAAACAGAGGCAGAATAATCTAAAAAGAGCAGCTTAAATTATTAGGTAAAAGTAAGGTTTTGAATTGTGCTTAGTTCCAGTGTTTCCATGGTAATTCCTGGTATTGGTGGCGGTAGAAATATCAGTGAAGCGTGTAGTTACTGAAAAGGTCACCAACAAGGCAGATGGGGAAAGACCGGTAGCATAGTTTGAGGAAATCTAGTAGAGCTTTGTGAGGGTGAAGATCAGACAACTTCTGTGGGTTATTTCATTCACTAATTTGAGGACAGTAGTAGGGATCTTTGTATCTAGAAGGATCTGGTGTGAGGAAGGAGGGAGACTTCTCTAGTTTGTAGTGTAAGAGTCGTGGAGTAGCTGGTTCGGGAAAAGCGGATGGTCACTACCAAGCTTTCTCTGACCTTCTCCCACTCTCTTCCATTTATTTATTAACCAAGATTGGCTTCAAGCACGTGACCCCCTTCCCTCAGCCTCCCAGTGGGGCACAGGCATGTGCAGCCACACCTGGCCTCTCATTGTCCCCCTCCTCACCTCCAGCACAAGTCATAGAAAGCAGAATCTCTTTTCTCCAAGGGAAAATCACAAAAAAACTAGAATTCATCTTTCAAACCAGCCATAAAAATGTAGCAATGTTTTGTTACTGTTACTGTTATGGTTACTATTACTGTACTGTTACTCCAGCAACCCCGACCTTCCCGTGTAAGAGGTGGCCTTAAAGAGAATCTCTGTTCTTCTGTGATCATGGATCATGAGCTCTCCTTCCACACAGAGTTCTGTTCTGCATGCCAGAGAGAGGAAAGCTGTGCAGAATGCACTCTTGCTGGCTTCCTCACCCAGTCCCTTACTAGGAGGTCATATCCTTTGGTCCAGTTGTATTATGATAGACTATCAATGCTTCCCTAAATCTAGGTACAAAACCCAGTTTTCCCTGGCTCTTTGGGTTGTCATTATAGAATTGCCTGTGTCACGAAACACTATGAGCAAAGAAGTGACTGTATTATTCTCCTCTTTTGTTAGCCTGTCTTCTGTTACAGAGGTGTTGGTTATCATCTACTAGGATGAAGTGTAGGAAGAAACACACCCTTTTGTCCCTGTTAATTGCAAACTCTGGTTTTTCTAGCCTTTGATCCTCTATACTGTGCTTTTATGTCTCTGCATCTTATTCAGTCCAGTTTCTTTTATGTGCTTACTTAGGAAGCCTGTGGAAAAGACCCCTATCCCCAAACCCTCACACAGAAACCAACCAATAGAAGAAACAAAACACCCAATATCCCCCAAATAAAAAAAAAATCTCTAAAATCCAGCTATTAAAACATGCTGGGTAACAATCATCACCAGAAAACCCTCATCTGGCAGCAGATGGGGGTAGATGCAGAGACTCACAGCCAGACATTATGCAGAAGGAGAGTCTAGATTGCAGGTCTCCTTCTGGTCCCTCCCCTCCTCAGGGAAGCCTGCAGAAGATGAGGAGAAAGGATTGTAGGAGCCAGAGGGGATGAAGGACACCAGGGAAACATGGCCCACTGGGTCAACTAAGCAGGGCTTGAATGGGGCTCACAGAGACTGAAGTTGCAAGCAGAGATCCTGCATGGGTCTACAGCAAGTCCTCTGGATGCATGTCATGGCTGTTAGCTTTGTTTTTTTTTGTTTTTGTTTTTAATGGGATTCTTAATGATGGGAGTAGGTATGTCTCTGACTTTTTGCCTGCTAATGGGACCTTTTCCCTCCTACTGGTTGCCTCGTTCAGCCTCAGTATGAGGGTTTGTGCCGTGTCTTACTGTATCTTGTGGTATTGTGCTTGGCCTGCTCTTTTCTGAAAGGAAATGTAGGGGGGAGTAGGTCTGGGGAAGAGGGGAGGAGGGGAGGAGCTTAGAGAAGTGCGGGGAGGGGAAACTGGTTGGATGTATTGTATGAGAGAAGAATATATTTTCAATAAAAAAGAAAATAAGAAAACTGTAACGTGATAGGTAATCACACAGCGGGCTCTGCAGCGGTTGTTGGGGTGGGGGGTTTGAAGACGATGGGAGGCCAAGAATCAGTTCCTAAGCTCTGCCTACTCTTCCAGGAGCTTCCAGAGGACAGAAGCTAGTACTATCTGGAGAGTGATAGTGACCTGGAAAGGAACCTGAGAGCTCTTGTTTTTTTTTTTCTTCACTTGAGTTTTTGTTGCATAAGTTTTGGAGGTGGAAGATGGAGGACAGCCACAACGTCTACATGATCAAAAGCACGGACCATGTGTTAGGACTTCTTTCAGCTAAAAAGAGGGTGTCTTCAAAGATTTGTCTAAACAAAAGGCAGATTATAGAGGAACACTTGGAATTTTTATGTTAAGAAAAGTGTTTTGGCTTAACTGACTCGTCACTAGAGGTTCGTGTTCCCACCCCAGCTGTGGTACAGTTGTTTACAAGTTAGATTTGGAATGCTTGATGCAGGTGGCTATCATTTGGTTAGGTGCAGTCGTTCTGGCACCTGGAGCTTGTCTTTTTGGGATTGTGTGCCGCATGGGTTTATGGGAACTTTTGGCTTAGGGCATCGAAGGTCTAAAGCCCCGAGAGTTGGTGGGCATTGGTTGGTGGCTCGTTGGTTGGGTTGCTGTAGTTAGTATGAGAACAAAGGTTGGAGAGATTCGAGCTTAGGACAGCCTAAAAAGAGGCTGTGAAGATTTCTTCCTTTCTCTCTTTCTGTATTAAGGCCACTTGTAAAAGCGGTGAGGATTTCTATCTTTCTTTTCTCCTTCCCTAAATTGAGGGTAAAAGATTGTATCATAATGCTACAGCAGTACAGTAGCAGGGGCTGGAGAGATAGCTTGGTGGTTAAGAGCACTGGCTGGTCTTCCAGAGGACTCCAGTTTTGATCCCCAGCACCCACACAGCAGCTTATAACTATCTGATACCTTCATCTCTCCTCCATGAGCACCAGGCATGCACATTGTACACAGACATACATGGAGGCAAAGCACCTATCTGCATAAATAAAATATTAATAACAAAATAATCTATGGCAGCAATGAGCCTGAAGACGAATGTATTCAAGTATGCCAAGATATGTTGATTCCTTTAAAATAATTTTATAAAATTTATAATGACATTATTTTATAAAGAAGATAATTAAGGGCTTCTAACTTGATATATGATATGAATATGTCCTGTGTATTAGGATAAGCATAGGCTGTGGTCTTGCTGTTTGAACTGTGGTGTGGTTCCAAGAGCATGGACTAACATACAGGGATATCCTGGTGGGATTTCAATGGTGGTGCTGGGAAGTATAAAACCCAACTGCAGGCAAGGTGTTCTGTGGTGTGGGGCTTAGGAAGCATAGATGATGAAGCTAATGAATGCAAGGAAGAGATTCTCATTCCATCAGAATTTATTGCCCTTAGACAAAATAACATTCTTCAGAAGTTTCTTTCTGTATCGGTTAAAAAATTAAAAACAGGAAACCTTGCGTATTTCCTCCCATGCGCTCCTTTCATCCTATCTTACACTTCGGGCTTGCTCTCTCACCCCCTTGTCAGCACTTCTGCATGTATCTTACACAACCTTTAATTTAAAACATGTTTTGATCTATGTGTACGTGCGTGTGCAGCATGTGAATGCAGGGCGTATGGAAGGCAGAAGAGGGCTCCTATTCCCTGGAAGTTACAAGCAGTTTTGAGCTGCCTGATGTGGGTGCCGGGAGCCAAACTTGGTTCTTCTGCAAGAACAGCAAACACTCTTTGTACAAACACCCCCCTCCCCAACAACAACCTCTACGGGCTTCTTCTTATGCATTGTTGCAGCAGATTGTGTTTCCAAAGTGAGTTCTACCTGTTGCCCTACCTGTTTTGACAATGTCCCTTTATTACGCCCTTACTAAATAGTGGAATCCATTTCTCACTCTGTGCAATCTCAGTTGTGCAGTGTTCAAGGCTCTTGGTAGGAATTACCTCACTCGAGCCTTACACTAGTTACACTCTCATATTATAAATGAGAAGGCAGGCCTGGCAGTGGTGGCACACGTGCCTTTAATCCCAGCACTTGGGAGGCAGAGGCAGGCCTGGTCTACAGAGTGAGTTCTAGGGCAGCCAGAGTTACGCCAGAGAAATCCTGCCTTGAAAAACCAAAAAAATTAAAAAAATAAAAATTAAAAAAATTAAAAACTAAAAAATAAAAAAAAATGAGAATCAAGGTAACAAGGTAACAGTGTTACTAGGAGTAACATTCATAAGTTAGAATTGCAATAGATACAATGGAACTTTAGTTCACACGTAGGAAACACCCAGGAAATGCTATTAGTATTTGAAATGTTTTATTTTGTACTTTAAAATCTTTACATTTCTATTTCTTATTTACATGGCTTACCAGCTGGCTATTATCTTCCAACTTCCAGGCCTCCTCCTCAGATCCCCACAGTCTACTTTCCCAATGCTGGACATGAGATTATAGTGTAGGTTACCCCTCAGATCTGGGTTCTGGGTTCATCTGGGGCTGTGTGTGCAGGCTAGCCCATGCCACGTTAGCCAAAGCTCTAGGATCTGTCTGTGGTTAACAGGGGGAGACACGGAATCCATGCTTCTCCCCAGACCCCCCTAAGCTGCAGATGAGCATGCTCATGGTGCTTACTGTGTCCAGTTCCTCCTGGCTCATGGCTTCCCATCCATATCTCACCTGCTGAACAGCTTTCCCTGTGGATGCCCGCCTCGCCTGCAAGGAAGATGCCGCACACAGGATTCTTCTGGTTCACGCTTTATTGAGGACTGTAGCTTGACTGAGTGTTGAGAGCGAAAGACCCTGAATGTGTGAGGCACCCTGCTTATATAGGGCAAAAAGGCAACGTGACCATCAACGATTGGATGCATGTCCAGAACCTCATTAGCATAGGGGGAGGCGGCAAGCAACGTGACCATCAACGATTGGATGCATGTCCAGAACCTCATTAGCATAGGGGGAGGCGGCAAGGATTACTCAACTTGCGCCTGCGCTGTTACTTGTTTACTCCAGAACCGAGCAAGAGGAACCCGGAAGCAGGAAACCGGCGCCATCTTATAATGGCGTTTCAACTCGGCTCCCAACATCTCCCCCTTTTATATTAAATTGAGGACAAAGGAACATGCTAAGTCACCGATCAACCCCCTCCATCTATGGAGGTGAGGATCAAGGAAGTTAAGCATGTCCTAAATACCCAGGTTACCTTATCTCGTGCAATGAGGAGAACCTCTGAGATGTGCAAAGGCTAACCTTGAGTCGAATAAGGGATGTGCCTATTCTTGGTGCAATGGGAACAAGCCCTCAGGGTGCAAAGGCCACATACCCAAAATTGTCTTGAAAGAAAACATGTGGGGGAGATGGACTTCTGTCTCATTGGCTCTGATAACACACAGCTTAACTATTAATAAGAGGGTTGGACAATACATATCAACCATCGACCCAACGATTAAGCGTTGCTAACCAGGCCGCAGGGGAATGTCCCACATCAAGGGCAGCAAATGCTTGAATAATACAGAAGCAATCATCATAATACCCATAGTTCCCCGACCTGCCCATTCCTTGAGATACATGGTAGCATCCTTAATCCAATCCCAGAGTCCTGCTACCATGGATAAGTCCACACGAGTTGAATTGACATGTGCAATGGCCAGTCTTAGGTCCCTCATAGTAGCATCAAATTGTGATGACCAATCCGTCTTGAGATATTGAGAAAGTTCCCGTGACAAATTTGCAGCAACAGTATAATTATGATATTGAACAGATGTCACACATAAACCAAATATCAAACGGGTTATTTACAGTAGCTTTGTTTGGGCAATCATCCGAACCCAAAGATCCAATGCAAGGGGCGAAGGTAAATTATCTTTCCTACCTCTACACCGGGGGGCCCACTGAGGCTGACTGTGAATATAACTATAACTATTACTAATCTTAGGCCAACCACCCTTAATGTAAGTGCCATCTACAGTAGTCCAGTCATCTTCATCTACCCAAATTGCACTAGAATTGGAAAGTTGTATACAATTATTCTCGTTAGTCATAGTAAAACAAAGTGTTCCATTTAGGGAAAATGTACGATCTTCCCCTATAGCGCTGCGCTGATTGTAGCAAAGAAGCGGGGGAAAACTTGAGCATCATGCATCACTGGCATTGGTATGGGGAGTGTTGTTAGTATTCCCCATCGTTGTTCTGTGCGTATCGGGGCCACTTTATCAGGATCATCTGTAGAGCCAGTAGCGTTTTCAAGATCCTCATCCTGTTCTTGATCTTCTAAGGGCTGTTTCACTGTTCTCGTCAGACGAGCAGGCACCCAAATGGGGTTTTCTTGGTCCTGAGGAAAAACACAAACAGCTCCCTTGGATCTTATTAAAACTTGATCCGGGCCCTTCCATTGGTTAGACAATACATCTTTCCACTTGACATTTTCTAGTGGAGGTTGTGTAGACATAGCATGTCTATCTGCTGCAGATCTTCCAGCAGCATCCAAATTCAAAAAATTTAAGGTAAATAATATAAGGGAAATGGTACTTTTAGGTCCCATACTGGGGCCGCCTATTCCCCCTTTTTGTTTTTGTAGATAAACCTTGAGAGTGCCATTAGCACGTTCCACAATTCCTTGTGCTTGTGGATTATAAGGCAGCCCAGTGTGGTGTGTAACGCCAAGGCATTGACAAAATTGTTGAAAGGATTTAGAGGTATAAACAGGACCATTGTCCGTTTTTAAGAGTCTGGGTTTACCCCAGGCTGCCCAAGCTTCAAGACAATGAGTGATTACATGAGCGACCTTTTCTCCAGCTAAGGGAGTGGCATGAATTATGCCTGAACACGTATCCACAGAAACATGTACATATTTAAGTTTTCCAAGAGAATTAACATGAGTCACATCCATTTGCCAGACCTTCTTTTACCCTTTCTTGACATCGCTTATCTTCTAAGCAAGCTTTAACCATACGCCATAGTGGCCACGTGCCGGCGCGGAGACCTCCCTTTTCCTTTTCCCTTTGCAAATCTCCTCCTAGATTACCCCAAGAAGGGATTGTAAGAGACCCGGTGGTTCCTGCGCGATGACAATTTAGACAAGGGCAACAAGCAAGAACAACAATAACCATACTAGCAAAAATGACCGCGCCTAGTGCAGGGTCAATCTCATAAAACAGCATACCTCTCAGAAAGAGTCTGGATCCACTTTCGTCCCGCGCTCCAGTTCTGAATCCTCCTGAAAACAGGGGTCTTCGCCGGTGCTCAGCTGATGGTCAGGTTCCCGGGTTTCGGCACCAAATGTGGACGCCCGCCTCGCCTGCAAGGAAGACGCCGCACACAGGATTCTTCTGGTTCACGCTTTATTGAGGACTGTAGCTTGATTGAGTGTTGAGAGCGAAAGACCCTGAATGTGTGAGGCACCCTGCTTATATAGGGCAAAAGGCAACGTGACCATCAACGATTGGATGCATGTCCAGAACCTCATTAGCATAGAGGGAGGCGGCAAGGATTACTCAACTTGCGCCTGCGCTGTTACTTGTTTACTCCAGAACCGAGCAAGAGGAACCCGGAAGCAGGAAACCGGCGCCATCTTATAATGGCGTTTCAACTCGGCTCCCAACATTTCCCCATCCAAGTGAGTCTTCTGTGCAGCAAGCCTCCCACTCTTAAGAAATCCCTGCTCTTATGCACTCCACAACACTTGAAACTGTTTTCTTACCAACTAGTGACAACCTTAATTGCGGGTTGGAAGTTTATGTAGTTCCATGACAAAGATCTTATTTCATACATGTGAGGCCCTGGGTTCCAACCTCAGTTCCCCAAACAAAACAAAAGCATCACCCCAAACTGTCACATAATTATAAGGTCCACTAGTCTGTTATTCTAAAACTAAGGCTGTCATTTGTAGTAACTGGGAATGACCAGGATAGTCATTCCTTATCCCGAGTTTCACACTAGGGGGCTCGGCCAACCTTGGATTAAAAAAGGGAAAGGAGAGATGTGTCTTCTGCATGTGCATAGACATTTTATTCTTGCCATTGTTCCCTGAACAGTACAACATAACAGCTATTTATGTGTAGTTTGCCCTGTATCAGGCTGCGGTAGAGATACTGCAAAGAAGGTTCAAGGTGGGGATATGTTTATAGGCTGTATGTGAATTTGAAAGCATTTAATGGAAGAGACACAGACATTTGCAGACTCGGGCCTGGAAGGTAGAGTTCAGAAACAATCCGACAAGAAGAGGATCATATTCAATATCTTAGTTCCAGAGCAATTTAGTACATTTAGATGCTTAGGGACATATTTGCCTCTGCTCGTCAATCAATTTTGTTACTCAACAGCACGGAAAATCTTAATCCCATTTTAAACTGGCCCTGAGGAGTCTCTGGCATGTGCCCTTTGTGCAGCAAGTACGTACCATGAACGAGAAAGTATGAAGAATAAGTCTTGGCCTCAGTACGGTGCAATGTCATTTGGTCCTCCGTTTTTGTGAGCATCTCAGGGGAATGTTTCTCTTTGACTCTTGTTGGCTGTCGTAATTTCATCTATTCATTTCTCTGTTGCTTGTCACCAGCCCATCTTCCATGTGTTTATAAGTCTACATCTAAGCCTACCAGTTTCCTAACTAGAACTCTTTGGTGGTGTCAGAACATTTCTACCTCTGCCACCTTGTCTCCGTGAGTACACACCCTCCTGGAGCTAATCCTTCTTTTGGCTCTGAAGATACTCAAGCCTTTTTCTGTGCTAGGAATGCTTAGTTAATGGCATCTTTATGACTGAACTGACAGATATATAGGTATAATTGCAGCTTGGAGGAATACATGTGCCATTTTAGTGTGACTTCAGTGTGTGTGAGTTCAATCCCCAGCACTCTTAAAAGAAAGGGGAGATGCTGGGCGGTGGTGGTGCAATGCCTTTAATCCCAGCACTTGGGAGGCAGAGGCAGGAAGGTCTCTGTGAGTTTGAGATCAGCCTGGTCGACAGAGTGAGTTCCAGGACAGCCAGAGTTTCAACAGGGAAGCCCTGCCTCAAAATAAATAAATAAATAAATAAAAGCAAACAAAACAAATCAAACAAAACCAAATAATAAATAAATAAATAAATAAATAGATAGATAGATAGATAGATAGATAGATAGATAAATAAATAAATAAATAAATAAATGGCAGGAGAGAATCTCCCTGATCTACTCCCTGTTCTGAGCCCTTGATCTCTAAGCAGAGGTACATTACGTTTCTCCCAGGAGAATAGAGTTATTGTGATTGGCTGCAGTCAGTTTCAGCCCTTTGGTTTGCAATGGCCTCAGCCTTCCCTGAATCAGATGGAGACATGAAGAAGGGTGGCTAATGAAACACTGCTGTGATTCCTTTTGGGAGCTGAAATGGTAGAGAAGATGCTGGGTAGTGATCCAACTGTGTCTACTGTACAGAAGGTCAAATATGCACATATATTTAAAATTTATATTTTATTTATAGAGGTTAGACTATTTAGGCCACATAAATTTATGTGGGAGGATGAAGTATTTCAGATTCAGCTATTAAATGAAAGAGTCATTAAATTTAATAATAAATTATCGTATACTAAACCAGCCCTTGCTGGAGTGTAGAAATGAAGAACGTTTCTTTTTATTGTGGATAAAATTCATATCTGGTTATGACGCAAAGGAAAATATCAAATAACGAAGGGCTGAATGAGCGGTGGCAAAGCTTAAGGGTGACGTCTGGATTCTCTGTGCCCTCCTGTGCTCATTTTAGATGTAGCAAATTAACCATACAAGACTTTGAGAAGGATAGATGTGAATTAGAGTCCTTGCCAGATAGCTCTTGACCATCGTTTGGAGTGATTCTCCAAATGAAGTATCTTCACCATGCTGTAAGGAGAGTGTCTACATCAGAAACAGTTGGGAACACTTTTGATGTAATTTTAAACTAAAATAGATGAAGACTGATGAAAATCAGAGGAAACAGAAACACAAGGGATAGTTTTACGATGTTACTGCTCTTGGTGTGTGTGGTTCTTGCATGATCCAGAAATCATACGGTTGAGAAGATAAACACTAATCTTAGAGTGTGAGCCGAGATAGACAGTCAACAGACTCAGTGCAGCAGAGACAGTCTTCTTCCTGTGCCCTTCCATGAGGATGTTCTCTGCTTCCAGCTTTTGATAGTTTATCTCCATTCTGTTTGCTGTCATCAAGATCCCACTGTCAGCAAAAGACCGACAAAGTCGATTATTCTCGACAGCGCAAGATTGATAAGGCTCACTGGCAAAATTTCCCCCACGCTACTTTGAATATTTTTTGTGTGCTCACACTGCCATAAAGCTAAAGTGTAACTACAAGACAATGAAACAGGAGCAGGGCAAGGACAGGAGATGTTCTAGGGATACAGAGACCTCCCTCAAGTCTGTGATCTAGTGTCAGGAAGGAAATACAGAATGCTGACCAATAGAGGACTATTCAGAGAAGAGAAAATCCTCCTAGGGTACCCAGCACTTTTAATAAAATGACTTCATTCAGATAGATTCACATAGCCTATAAGCCCATTGCTTTAATATATTCACTAATTTTAGTACATTTTCATCACTTCTCCTCAACCCTATATCTATTTAACAACCATTTCTTATCTCTCCTCCCTACTCTCTGGAAACTAATCTACTACGATTTATCCATTCTGACCATTTCATGTAAGAGGACTCATATAATGCATGGCCTTTTGTGGCCCTGCTCTTTCTTTTGGCATAATGTTTTCAAAGTCCATCCATGTTGTAGCGTGAATCGACATTTCATTCCTCTGTTGATAAATAATCTGCCGTCATGTTCAGGTGTCAGGATAAAAAACTAATACTCCGAAATGTTTTGAGATAAGAAGGAGTTTAATTACAGCCAGGCTACACCCTGCTTGGAAGAGGGTGTGTGCCCATTGGAGCATTTTGTTCTCTTTCATACACATTTTGTTGCTGGGCAAGAAAGCAAGCAAGTGGGTTACAAAAGCTAATCAGAATGCAGTTAACAAAGTTGTTTTTTTTTTTTTTTAACAGTTTAACAGAGACAACAATGTAGGTGGAATGCGGTTAAATCATCAATGACTGCAGACAGGAGTTATCCCCTTCTTGCTGTCCTCTGAGGGCTGACCTTGGACTAGCCATTACAGAAGCGCCATTCTTTTCCTGCTCTCTTACCCTATTGTCCTGGTTTCCTGAGTACTAGAAGGAAGATTCTTGCACAGTGAGCTTGACTTAAGCAAGCGCTTTGTGAGTTAAGCATGAGTTCATAAAGGAAAAACAGGTCAGCCTTTAACCAAGGCTACAGGAAAAACAAGCTATACAGGAAAAACAAGTTACCCCCTCATCCAGGAAGCAGGTTACAAATAAGTTGCAAGGGTACAAGATGGAGCCAGGCTATGAAACACCATGGAATGAACAGTACTTGTCTTGTTCATTCATCTTCTGTTAATGGATGTGTGGATTGTTTCTGTTTTTGATGTCTTGGAGACTCTGTTGTAAACATATGTGCACACATTTTGGTGTCTACATAGTTTTTCATTTCTCTTAGTTATACACTTTGGAGAAAACCCCAATCCTATGATAGCTTTTTAACCTCCCGAGGAATAGCCAGACTTTCTCAAAGTGACCGTACAATTATACTCTTAAAAGCTGCATGGTGGCGTTCCAGTTTCTCCACAACTGCACCAAAACTCCCCTTCATCTGACTTTTTGGATATTCCCATGCTAATTAGGGACACATTTTGTTGTAGTTTTAGTTCCTCCCTCTTCCTCTCCCTCTTCACTTCCTTTTTTTAAAAAAAATTTGTGTGTGTGTGTGTGTGTGTATGTATGTGTGTTTAAGCATGCCACAACACTTGTGAGGAGTTCATAGGACAGCTTGTAGGAGTCAGACTTCTCCTACCATGTGTGTCCTAGGGACATAACTCAGGTTAGCAGGCTTGTTGAAGGTGCATTCATCCACTACCAGCCTGAGGTCTCTTTCTTGCTCTGAACTCAGGGCTTTGAACATACTGGGCATGTTCACTGCAGAGTTACCAGCTCAGCCCTGATTTTCATTCCTCCGATGACTACCCCAATAGCTTCCACAATAGTTTTTGCACTCTCCTGTCATGGGAAGGATTGGAGGGGGTGGTGGACACTGTGGTATGGGAACAATGTCAATCAGCACTCATCTAGGAAATTCTCCCAAAAGTTGTTCGAAAAGAAAATTAAGAAAGTCTTCACGTCGATTTTTGTTTTCATTTACCTATAGACAGAAAGGACTCAAGTATGAAATTATGCTGGAAAATACCTCCCTCCATTGCAATGTCATTTCATGAGGCTTATTTGGTTCATACCCATTTACCTGTTAGCAGAGACCTTAAGGACTTTGGGTGAACTTCTGTAGCATTGGGGAATTTAATTTCCATTGCATATATATATATATATATATATATATATATATATATATATATATATATTAGTTAATATATAATATTTACATACAATGTTATCACATTATGCTCTTAAGCATAAATCTTAAGATTTATCCAACAAACACATAGGCTATGGGAAAGAATCTTCCTTCTTTATTGACAGTCCAGGACAATGTCTAGAACAGTGCCTGGCTCACACATGTGCTTGATAACTATCTGTTGAGTGGGTAAACAGATGAATTATGAGCTTCCTACATCTAACACATAATAAACCCTAGCTGTTACTGAAATCAAGCTCTAAATTAAGTACTTCAAAATGAATAACTGACTTAATCCTCTGAGAGACCTAGAAAGGTCATTATCAGTATTATATCATTTTAAACAAGGAAAGGAGAAACTAAAAAAATATATTAATATGCTCAAGGTCACACCAACAAGACAGACAAGTGGCAGAGTCTGGCAGTGTATAAGATGGGATCAGCTTGCTGCCTCCTAAGCCTGTATCATGGTTCTTGATACTGCTCTCTCTTTGCTACTGAGTAATAAATAATCAAAGCCCGGCGCCCTTTCATCACTGCCTGGAGGCCACAGAACTGCTGAATGCTACAATTTAAACACAAGAACAGTCGAACTGTGTATGCACTGTCTCTCCCTGCTCTGAAGCACAGGGTCCTTTGAAGAGCAGAGAACAGATATTCCGGGCATAGAAAAGGGAAACTTCAACGGCTTGAAATCTGAATGAAAGTTGTCAGTTACTGTTATTGATCCACCCTACATGGAGCAGCTGGTAAAGGGTTTAACTTGCTTTTTCTCCTGACACCTCAAAGATTTGCTCTGCAATAGTCACAGAATAGAGAGATTGCTTAAACCCAACCCAAGCCTTCTGATGTGTTATTTTGAGAAATTATCCTAATGGGCCTTTCTGATGGTTTTCAAAGGATGAGATGCAGTTAGATGTCATGGCTGATTATGGACTAAAAACATAGCTTCCCTGAGAGTCAAGAAAAACAACCACAGCAGTACTCACTTACAGTTTAGTGTCTTGGAGTCATTGGTATGCTAATGAGTCTTTGTAACTAGGAAATTGGGTCAGACTTCTAAAAATTAAATGAGCCTACCAGAAAAATTTTACTAACTAAAAATTTTAATTTATTTGATGATGTCATACATGAGTACTGTATTTATATCATTTCCATCCCTCCCTGGTAATGCGGTGGTTCGAATGAGAATGTCCCCCATAGGCTCATATGTTTGAATGTTTGGTTCCTAAGCTGGTGGACATTTTAGAAAGGATTAGGAGGTATGGGGTTGTTGGAAAAGGTGTGTCCCTGGGAGTGGGCTTTGACGTTTCAAAAGCCCACACCATGCCCAACCCTTTTCTGTCTGCTGCTTATGGATCACACGAAATCTCTCAGCTCCTGCTCCAGCATTGTGCCTGCCTGCCTGGAGGCATGCTCCCTGCCATAATGGTCATTCACTCACCCTCTGAAACTGTAAGCAAGTCCCCCAATTAAACACTTTCTTTTATAAATTGCCTTGGTCATGGTGTCTTTCTATAGCAATAGAAAAGTAACTAAGACAGGGCCCTTCTGATGGTAATAGCCATTTTCAAGTGTGGATATGCAGTGAGATGCAGTGGCAGATTCTGGACCAAAATCATAGCTTTTCTGAGAGTCAAGAAAAACATCAGTAGTAGTGCTCATTTACATTTTAGTGTCTTGGAGCCACTGGTATGCTAATGCTAATGATATGCTATAATGCTAATCTTTGTAACTAGTTATAATCAAGAAATGTATGTTATATGTACAGACCTGAAGGAAATTGGGCCAGGTTTACAAAAATTAAATGAGCCTACCAGAAAATTGAGTTGTTTAATTAAAATTTTTATTTATTTGATAATATCGTACATGAGTAATGCATTTACATCGTCCCCACCTCTCTTCTCCTTCTAACTCCTCCTAGGCCAACATCCCCTCTAAATCCATGAACTTCTCTTCTGCAATTATTTTTACATATACACTTAGAGTATATGTATATACACACATGTATCTTATTATCTACTTAGTCCATTTGATGTTGTTCTTTTGTATATGTGTTTAGAGTGGTCACTTGGGATTGACTAACCTATGAGGAGGCTTGTTCTTGGAGAAAACTGATTTTCCTCATTCAGCAGTCATTGGTTGCCTGTAACTCTCCATCTATAGGTGGGGTCTTATGAAATATCCTCCATCTGCACTACATGCTGACTGCTGTGGTCATTATGCAAGTCTTGATTAGGCAACTATATTGTTAAGATTTCATGGAGGCAACTTCTATGTCATGTGTAGAAGATGCTATTTAGCAGCAGGCATCCTGCATCTGTGGCTCTTACAATCTTTCCATCCTCTTTTCTCAATGTTCTCTGAGTCTTGGGTGTAGGGGTTATACAGTTTTGGATGTGTAGCTCACAGTCATTTATTGTCTGCCTTTTGACCAGTTGTGGATCTCTATAGTAGCCTCCTTCTGC
This sequence comes from Cricetomys ansorgei, assembly GCA_026225945.1. Taxonomy (NCBI): domain Eukaryota; kingdom Metazoa; phylum Chordata; class Mammalia; order Rodentia; family Nesomyidae; genus Cricetomys; species Cricetomys ansorgei. The sequence goes on from JAMJFZ010001815.1 coordinate 12,180,388, forward strand.
TGAACATAAGACGCTTCTTTGATGAAGAGACAGAGCTACATTTATCTATGGGTATAAGGATAAGTATTTCGAGTCCATATTGATTTAGGAAATTGATTAGGAAAATGGCAGTACTAGCTTTTCTTCTGAGGTCTCCTCAAGGTCTTTGGCCATGGGTAGTTGCTAAATTTATGGTACCAGTCATGAATGAATTTTTTTTCCTACTGAGTGGGTTTTAAGTTGATTTAAACAGACACCAAGTGTAAAGCAAGTTTTCAAATGTGTGAGTCTATGGGGGACACTGCTCACTGAAAACACCACACTACTCACTCACAGAGTGGTCTTCATAGCATGACCCATGCTTCTTTTACTTTATAATTTGAAATCTGAGTATTTGAGGGTTACTAGTCTTGCTTATAAAATGTCTTAGTAGTCTTCATATATATATATATATATATATATATATATATATATATATATATTGCACAGGTTTATATGTAGTTATAAATTGGGTAAAAATAATGCACAAACACAGTTTCACTCATTCCTGTTATTAATATATAACTATTTTATTTTATTTGGGTAATACATATTATCACTGAAGGAAAATTTAATTTCACTGCTGTCAAAAGACATTTTTCTTGTTTGTGCTTTGAACTGAGCAAAAGACTATTTACCTTCCTTGACATTTCTCATTCATTGCTTTAGCCAGAACATTATATTTTAGGATTTATACTGTTTTCCTTGTTTTGTCTTTGAAAACATGCTTGTATTTTATTTTAAAATGCACATTTGCTGCATTAGTTAGGCTTCTGGCATAGAAGCAGGGTCATCATGAGACAAGGCACTTAACACAGGGGTTATAACACATAGTTGTACAAGGGAAGCTGGAAAGTCAAAGACTAAAGAGGCGACTGGAGGGTCAGAAGAAACAAACCCCACCAAACACCAACTAGTGACTGTGAAGATTCAAGGACACCCAACTGCCAAAATAAGAGTGTGGAGACAGATTCTTGAGGGCTCGGGGGTGGGGTGGGAACAGGGATCTGGTGGGGGCCCGCCTTTGAGCATTCCACTGCCATCCTGGGCTGATTTAGACTGTTATTGAGAGGCATGGAAATGAAGTGGATACCAGCCAGGATGCACCGCCATTGCTCTCTCTGTCAGCCTGTCCCTAGAGCCACCACAGTGACCTTCAGAGACTCCCGGCTCATTCTCTACTTCTTCTACTTCGTTGTTCCAACTCAGTCCTACAAAAATAAAAGGAAGAGATTTTACAGGTGTATTCTATTTTTAGTTCCAAATTTGCCTTTAACAGAGCTAAAATCATTGAGCTGTGAAACAGCCAGTTCTACTGAAAAAATGTTGATGTTAATAACCAACTTGGTGCTCTAATACGAACATCTTCCTATATAACTAACTGTGTAAGTCAGGCAAGGCACAATGAGTCAAGTCAACTAGCATTTAAGATCTAACATCACTAATTTCTACTTGGACAATGAAAAAGAAAGACTTGTTTCATGTTAGTTACTTCGTCGTGACAGAGAGATGCTAACACTATTCACAATTCGGGGGTCGAGGGAAAATTCAAACTTTGCTGGCAAAGTAACTCGGCAGGTAAGAGAGCTTGTCACCAGGCCTGAAGACCTGAGTTTAATCCCCAAGACATACATGGTAGAAGGAGAGAACCGGTTCCTGCAAGTTGCACTACGATCTCTACATAAAAGGCATGACAAGCGTACATGCAAATTCAGACTCTCACACAATAAATAAATGTAATTGTGTTCCTACCCATGTCTTCTGGTACTTCCTACTTTTAATTTCATATTTTTCCATCAAAATAGAGTATATTTCTCTGCTTGGAGAGTGGATATTTGGTATTAATCATTTTAACTTAATAATTTGTATTTAGATTTGACTTTGCCTAAATTTAATATCATTGCCATTCCTAGTGGCTTTGAGCGCCACACGTTTCCTACAGGTCTTGGAGTCTGATCCTAGGGCCTCATGCATGTGTGGTGAGCATTATAGCACTGAGCTAGAGGCCCAGAAGCTCCTGTAAGGTTTTTATTTTTAACTGGTTTGAATCATTTATTTCATTTTGTTAATTGGGGTATTGTGTCATTCACACTCACAGGTCTGTTGTCATTTCTGATTTGCTTTTTCTTGCCCTTATTACTGATTCCTGATTAATGAAATTTTTATTAATCCTTGTACTTGCAGAGTTTTCTCCTCTAGTGATTGAGAGGCATTCTGTAAGTTTGTCTCATTTTTAAAGGTAATTTTATGTACATTTATAGTCATTGATTTATTAAGATGAATAGTACCTTCTTGATCTCCCTTAATGCTACTTTTAGTGTGGGCCTACAATAGCCCCAAATTTTTCATTTTATTTTGTGTTTTAGTCTAGCCATATTAATGGTTAAATAAATGCTCGATGTATTACATTGTGGATCTTTATTGAGATAAATTCACAAGAAAAAAAATCAAGATTTTTTTAAGCAAGCATCTTTTATGAACTCTAGGAACTCAGTGAAGAGTCCACACATCTGTACCCAAGTTAGAACACCCCAACAAACTACAGCGCCATGGGACATAGCTAATTAAACAGAAAACCGATTTTCCTTTCTCCAAAATGTTTACAAAAATTATATCCTTGTTTTTCATGGAACGGGTTCTGTATAGTGGGGGACATTAGAATTCTCTCCCATTATTGGGGCTGGAGGAATGTCTCAGTTGTTAAGAGCATGTAACAATCTTGCTGAGGACCTGAGTTCAGTTCCCACTATTCACCTCTGGCAACTCACAGTCACCTGTCACCCCAGCTCCACGGGATGCAAATCCTTTTTTTGGCCTCCATGGTCATCCACATGCACAAACAAATATGCATATACGTTCACATAAAATTTAAAAAAAAAACTATTTAAGAAAGAAATTTCTACCATTTTTCATGAAAAAAATTTTTTTTTTCAAGTTTGCTGTCTTTCATAAGAGGAGACGTGACTATTTCTTCTAGGCATCTCTCGCCAACAACCCCTGGTTATACAACAGCCTGTATCTTACTGATGCAGCCCCACCCTTTTCTTGCTACTTGTGAGATTTTCATTCCATTTCATAATCATGTTTACCATTATTTCATGAAGTCATTACTTGATTCCAGTGATCCTTACAACCGTTCTTAATGTGTAACAATGTTGTATAAAATGTTGACTCTAATTTTTTGTTGTCATTCTTAGTGAACCAATTTTAGATGTTCAAGAATGCCTACCCTGACAGCTATTCCCTCCAACAAATTCTGAAGAGTTGATAACAGACAAGCAGGGGGGAGTGGGAAGAGGAACCCCCTAAAGTACATGGGTATCTTGTACATTGGTCAGAGCTGAGCTGAAGAAAATTCGGCAGCAGAACAATGAGCAAACTTTAACAGGAAAACAAAGTCCTAATATACTAGTTTCTAAAATCATGAAAAAGGAGAGAGACAGACTTAAGGTGGAATGCACAGAAAGAACTTCAAACAGCTTCCCCAACCCTGGCCACCAGGGGAGGCCATAAGAGGAGGTTCTCCACCTGTTATAACCAATCAACCTTCAGTTCAAAGACATATCTTCATGTCCAGGAATCTGTTTCTGCTATTTGCTTCATAACCTTGCCCTACTTATTACATAATGTCCCAGCAAGAGGATGGATGACAATCTATTTTTTTTTTGAGGGCCACAGGGTTGGTAGTGACTGGACTCCCTGCTCTCTCGGTGGAAACAAAAGCTTCCATGACCATGCTTCTACCAGCAACATCAGTGGCAGCTGTGGGAAGTACATCCTTTACCACTGCAGCCTCCTCAAATGTCTTCCAGGTGTGTTAGATCCATCAAACCCAAACCACATCTGGAACCTTAGCTGACAAGTGTTCCATTCCCTCATTTGTAGGACTTTTCTCCAGGGGGAGGATGGAATGGGCACCCAGAGCCAAATCTCCTAGCAACCACAGGCTGAGACTGCCGAGGGTGGAAGCAGTGGGTGGACTGCAGATCGTGTTCCATCAATCCTGGAGACCCAGTGTGGGTGCTCCATCAACCGAGGCTAGAAAGAGAGGATGCTATACTACCTGAGTAGGTACTGATGTGAATTTCCCCTAAGGAGGTAGACAAATGCCTTTTCCCTCCAGGCAGGGCACCAATGATAGACCAAAACACAAAAAGTTCTATTTTGGTGAAATGATGAATATAATTAGGGTTATTTACAGGAGCATTGGTGGGAGGTCACTCACAAGAGCATGGTTTTACCACAGAGGAAGTAAAAACAAGTCTCCCTCCCCAAGCAGCAATTAGCTGTCCATATATCCTTATGGAGGAGGGTGGCCTCTGAGTTCCTTCTCCCAGCAACTGTTAATTGCCTATAAATGTTTGCGAGGGGCATGGACCACCTGGTGAGCCTTCTCCCCCTAGTAACCATCAACTGTCTGTAAGTTCTTAGAGGGCATGGCTTCATGAGCTCCTCCCTACCTCCATGACAAAATGTTAGTGGGAATAATGATGCCCTTAATTAGAGCTTTGATAGTTCAAGAGGACAACATTCCATGGCAGATTTTTTTTGTTGTTGTTGTTGTTGTGTGTGTGTGTGTGTGTGTGTGTGTGTGTGTGTGTGTGTGAAGTTCTTTTACTCCCTGATTTGGTTTATATTCCTGGACATTTCATTTTTTATTTGACACAAAAATCTCTTTACTATGAACTCTTCTCGACACAAAGAGACAAAAAGACAAATGCTATACTTTCAGCATAAAATGCCACAGAATAGATATAAAGATTTCCATTCCATAAGGGAGGAACAAGGTCAGAGCAAGAAACGATCAAACTAAAGGAAGATGGAATTCCAGCAGGGCAAACACAGAGCCCTGGAGCTCTAAGCCTGATCTCTGGCACTCATGATAACATTATCTTGCTTCTAACAGCTCTGAGCATCCCTGTCCTTACAGGTCTACTACCAATAGCACATGTTTCCTTTCTCAAACAACTATGGAACAAACTATGCAGAAAAAAAAATTGTATCCAGCCTGCAGATATACGGACTTGTTTGTCCATATATAACAATGCAAGTAGGTCTAGAGGTATTGTAAGCTCCATTCCAGACCACTGCAGTAAAGGGCTTATCACAGCAAGGGAAGACACAGGGTCTGGTTTCCCAGTGAATTTGAGGTTATGTTGACACTGTACTGTACCCTTTAAAAATACACAAGTATTGTGTCTCAATGTAAGTTCCCTAATTATAAATATTGTTAGAAAATACTAATGACCACATGAAATGTTGGAAAAATGGAACTGATAGACTTGCTTGGTGAAAAGTCAAAAGATTAGAGATACAGGTCCTGATTGCTAGAAGATCTTCAGGGAGTTGCCAAGTCTAAAAGCCAAGCATCTGACACCAAGTCCTGAGAGCTGTAACACTATAAGGAGCTAGGATCCTGACAAACAGGGCCTGGGAGCCATAACTCTGGCTAGGACTTGCTTGCTTCTGCTAATGCTAGCTGCCACTATGAGCCACAGAGCTCTGCTCTATGGCAGTCAAAATCCAAATCAGGAAGCTCTGATTGGAGCATCTGGGGCTGTAAAATTCTGACTTCTAGAGCTCAGAAATATATCTTTTAATGTTCAGGACTCAGAGCTGTCAGCATTTGAGCCAACTGGTCTACCCAGCAGGCCACTGGCACTCTAGAGCTTGGAACTGCCTACACTGAAGAAGTTATCCTTGCTTATTCTCTAGTTCCATATGGATGGATCAATGACATTTCAGCCAGTGGATTGGTAAACAGGGGGAGAATACTTCTTGAATACTCATCTATGGGAATCTGGTGATATTTCTAGATTTCTAGATAGATATTTCTAGATACTTCTACCTGAGGTAGAAGCCCCAGGAGGTTCTCATTTTCTACACTCAGGGTTTCTCAAAGTTACCTCTAATGTATTCTTACCAGCACAAAACTCTAGTGTTATCTGCTCCAGGTAACCATATCTCAGTTATTGATTCTCCCTGGAGACATCTGCCACTTTATGTGTGTGGAGGGAGTTGATCTGTGGCCTCAGTTCTCTGATAGGTCTAAGAAAGGTCATTGATTTCTTGGTTTGGCTTTATTTTTATTTTTATTTTTACTGTAACAATGGGAATAAAGCTTCCAATAGCTTTCATGTTAGAACTGAAATTAGAAGTCTCCCTGACGGAGTCCTTCTAAAGTCATCTTGTCAATTTTTCTAGGATATTTTAAATTTTCCTATTGGTTTCACCAGGTGGTTAAACAGGAGAGATAACCAGCTGATCTCACCCTGTGGTCAGCACTGTTTTCATTCTGTATGAACCAGAAGTTGAACACTGCAGTTGTGTGTCTGAAGAGTGCTTCAATTATCTTTTTTAACATTTGCCAACAATGGCTATTTTAAAAGTCTTCCTCTCTAGATTACTTATGGATCTCTGGAAATCTTTACATTTTCACAATTGTATGTACACACACACACACACAAGGTACAATGTATGATGTCTTAGGCTTGTCAACTTCTCTTCAGTTTCATAAAGATTTATTTTTAGCTGATGCAAAAAATACTTATTTTGAATAAAATATCTTACTTCCTCCCTGTAACAGACTTGTGATAAATGTATCTTTTAACACAATAGATAATGTTATAAAAATAGTCATAATCTTCAAAACCTCAAAAATGTATATTTTACAATTTACTCTGCTACATGAATAACATTTTCTACATCCAAATATTTTACAGCTGTGCCCCAAAGGAAAATAAAGCCCCAAACCCACATATGCTTGCTTAATCACTAATTACTTGATCAGCCCAAAGTGAAATAAAAAGTAAAAATTATTAACACTAATTTAGTACAATTATAACCTCAACAGTCACTTTGCCATGGACATTGATTGTTTTCTGATGATTCTCTTACCTCCACCTCTCACACACACAGAAAGGCTCTATCAGCTAGGTGTGCACTCTGTGATTCTCCTCCACGGGATAGTTGCTTTGAGTACACAAAGGGGAAGTAATTGTATTTCTAAAATAGATTTAGAACTTTGATTGAGGGACACCTTGACCTTGCATGTCAGTCACTTGTCTTAAAGGAAGTGAACTTGAAAGCTGGCTAGCAGCCATTGTCTGCTTCCTTCATGCAGAACTGGAGAAGGCTGTTCAGCTGGTTAGTGGACATTAGGAGAGAAACAGGTACTCAACCTTAAATGGATACACAGAAATGGGAATGGTGTCCATCTGATTACATGGCTATCTTGAGCTTAGAGTAAGACTCATTTTGTTTCTCTTACAGTAAAATTCCCTCTTCTATCTAATTTTTTGGAAGCATATGTCTTACAGACAGACACAGGCCATTAAGGACACACTGTTGCTGGGCAGCGGTGGTACACAGCTCTAATCTCAGCACTCTGGAGGCAGAGACAGGCAATCTATCGCTGTGAGTTCAAAGCCAGCCTGGTCTACAGACTGAGTTTCAGAACAACCAGGGCTACGCAGAGAAACCCTGTCTCAAAAAGACACATTGTTCATGAGAATCAGGATAGATCTTATAAAAAGGGGAAGACTACATATTGTTTGAACATTAATGTTTAGAATTTCCCAGATACACACAGTTGTAGTTGAATTTTGTACTATCAGGTTATGGCTTTCATGAATAATGATGTAAGAACATTCTATATTATTTCATAAAGCTTCCATTTAATGTTATAAGATCGAGAAATATGTAATTGATTTTATTTCATTAACTCAATGCTTATGCCTACTTCCTATTTATAAAGCTTTGATATAACTTTCTCAGCCAATAGATTGATTACCCATGTTTTACTTTTTGAATAACATAAATTATTTTTTTCTACCCAGAGGAACTTCCTTTTTTAAATCTTTTGACTTTCTGGCTCAATGGTCCCAAAAGGAAGGGGACATTTATTAAATAGCCAGATGTAGTCTTTGGGAAAGAATAAAAGAATCATGAAAGATGAGTGAATGAATGAATATTGGTACAGAGATGTTTTTACAGAGGGCATTGAGAATTTCTCATTGATTTCTATTCACCAGTTCTTAGGAAATATGATGCTCAGACTTCTTCATAGTGTAGTCCTTTAGATTTGTAGGACCATCAGATAGAGAGCTTAAGGATACTAACAAGTTGTGCGACTCTTGTTCAAGGAAGGACTGCATAGTTAACATGTGATGCAAGTATATAATTGCAATATTACACTTACAACTTTAATGCAAAATAATAATCCTAGTCAAAAGATCTTAGCAGATGGTTCCCTTTTGAAAATATATATATGTGTGTGTATGTGTGTTATATCACATATGTATTATATATAAACTATATATAAATTATATATAATATATTGAGTTTTTAAACTCAATATATATAATTCTACACATATAATATATATATAAATATATATATATATACATTTCTAGTCATGCTAAACAGGTTTAGCTTGACTAGTCATAGAGGAAATGCAAACATAAATGGAAAAGCATAACACCTACACAAAGATTAAAAACTAAGAGACTGACCACACCAAATATTACCAAGAATAAAGAACTGGAATTTTATGTATTCCAGTAAAAGGTAAAGTCAGTGATATGGTAGTACATTCTAGGTGTCTACATCTTTGGGCTACTGGAAAAAAATCATTCCTGGGCATGTCTATGAGGGTGTTTTAGACTGAAATAAAAGTAGAAATCCGATTCTCTATTTCTGTCTCTCTCTCTGTCTCTGTCTCTCCCTCCCTTCCTTTCTCCATCCCCTTCTCCTTCTTTCCCTCCCTCGCTCCATCTTCCTCACTTGGAATCTCTGTCTTTCCATGCACCTCCTTTTCTTTTCCCCTGACTTCAGCTCCAGTACTCAAACCAGCTGCTCCCCCAACTTTGCCCACTCATGTACACACTGGTTTTCTGGCTTCTGTTCTCAGACTGCAAGATATACTACTGACTTCTCTGGTCTCAAGCATTGTATTTGGACTGAATTACATCACTGGCTTTTCTGGTTTTCTAGTCTACAGACAACTGATGGTAAGACAGACAGCTGATGGTAATACTGATCACTTGGCTACAATAATCATGAACTAAATTCAGTATGCCCCAGTCCCCACTAATATCAACACACTGCCACATTGGAATAATTTCTTTGTTAAACACCTGCAATCCTACCCAGCTATTTCACTTCTTGGTATTTATACAGGAGCCGAGAAAGCATATGTCCATTCACAGATCCAGTAATGATGTTGATATCAACTTATTAACAGCTACCCCAAACCAGAACACCAACAGGCAAATGTGTTCAGTGTCATATCTTCATACTACCACATTACTCAGCAAAACAAAAAGGGAATCCACTACTAATACACCCCTGGGGAGAGATGGACTTCACAGTCATGGGAGTGCAAAGAGACAGAAGAAATATTTATTCTATGATCCCATCCCTAAAAAATTCTAGAAAGTATCAACAAATCTACAGTTATGAAAACAAGATGACCAGTGTTTGTCTGAGAATAAATAGGAGAGAAGTTTTGGAGGAAATTACTCCAATGGGACTGATGGGCCATAGAAAAGTAGAACATGTTTGGTATGTACTCATTTTTTTTAGGAAAAGGGGTTTGATAACTTTCACTTTAAAAACTCATTTTGATTCTTCTTTTAGCCCAGATTAGCAACTTTATTAATGAATGAGATGCAGGCACTGGGGAATGTAAGTTTTCCTGCCCTTGAAGATCGTCTGGATCTACTCTCTACCACATGGCCTCTGCAGATGCTGTGGTATCAAGTGCGTGTGAAGGATAGTCTCAACATGATTCAATTCATGAACCCTTCAGTTGATTTCATACATCTAATTGAAGCATTTTCTACCTAAAATGTGGCAATTTGCAGAAGTGCTTGTGCTTTATTTACATCGCATTTTCCCATAAAGCAGCAGGCTTGCAATAAGGCGTTTGACACCCCCCATGGTATTTTGAAAAAAACAATACACAATCTGGCACTGGCTAGACTCAGTGTGAGACGGCAGACTGGGGGGATCGCTTAAACAGCGGTGACTTCCACAACTAAATGAAGTGTCATCTTAAGGAGTCTGCTGTTAATGCAATTTAAATTACTCACCTGAAATTAATATTCTGCTGAGAGAAATAAGGCAATTTAAAAGACCACATAATTTCCGATCACTTTAATGACATTATGTGGTCATGGATGGCTCCCTTATCTAATCTAGGAACACTCCAGTTTCTTTGAACACTAAACACATTTTTCCACTTTAATTACTTGGCTTCTGGAGAAAAAAAAAGTTCTAGTCATTCCCTGCAGATGGTTAACTATTTGAAATTTATGCTTTGCTTCATTACAATTAGGTTAAACATGACCTTGACACACTTATTATCAAACCTAATATTCATTCCTACTGAAGAGGGGAGAAAGCAAAGAACTGTGACCTGTCTAGAGAGTTCTCCCAGCCCTTCAAGCCCACAGAGACCAATTTCGGTTTTCTTCCCTCTTTATGGCTAGAAGCACAGAGCTCACACCGCCTTCCCTCTTCCTATTTGGGCACGTGGAAATGTTAAAGGAAAATAACATCTCGTAACTCCCCAGTTGTTCTGTGGCAAGAAAAACCATTCCACTGGATTCTTTTTGGGGGGTATTCTTTGCGTAGGGGCTCAGTAAATGAGACAGAAAAGACAAATATGTTGGCTGTCACGAGTACACACAGGAATTAGTATTGCCTTAGAGTGTTGAAAAGGAAAAGAGCAGCCCTTATTTCAGAGTTGGCTTGAAAATAGATGAGCATAGTATGCTTGATAAATATCCTTATTTCTTAATATCCTTTCCCTTCACCTACAATGTGTGGACAATGTGTGGCTTTGGGTAGGCAATGAGACCACTTAAACAAGGAGTCCTGTTATCAGTGGTGAATGACCTTGGTACCTGTATGAGATCATGTAGATCCTTATTCTGAGCTAAGTGACTAGTAAACCCCTTCACTTTTAGTCAGTTCCCACCACCTTTGTTGTGGGAGAGGCTCTCCGGAGCCACCTCCCTGATTAAAGGCTTCTTTCCAGCCAGTGTTCCTGCCCCCGTCCTCTGGATATAAGCTACTTTTTTTCTGTCTTCCCTGGTCTTACATGGGGGAAGTAGCCATGTGCTGTCTTCCCTTGTCCTCTGGGATGAGGGGTGGTGACAGTGCCCTCTATGTCCTAACAACTAACTGAACCATTACTTCTGGGGAGAGAAACTAAGAAGAAATGAGTCCTAAGACTCCCCAGTCAATAAGTTTTTTTTAGACTTACAGAATCCAAAGCATATGGTGACAGATGGGTAGTGGCAGCCTGTGCTGCTCCCAGGAAAACAGACCCACAGCAATCCCTGACCACCCTGGTGAGAAAGTTCAGTGAACTTCAGAAATGAACTGTCTCTCAAAAATAAGTAAGTAAGTAAGTAAGTAAATAAATAAATAAATAAGCAATCAAGGGATGACACCCAATGTCAGCTTCTGATCTCTATGCTCATACTCACCACACCTGCACATCCATATATAGACATCTACTTTAATAAGGATATGTGTCACACATGTACGTACGTGCACACACACACGCACACACATTCAACTTGAATGAGCTCTGGGGTCCAGGCCTATCATATATCTCACTGAAAACCCTTCTGTCATCCTAGCCTAGATCTAACATATTCTTGAAGCGTCTCTGCCTTAGAAATGACAAAGCATCCTGAGATGTTATTTAGTTTAAAGTGGGAGATGTAAACAGATTTGGTGTGCCACATCCCTGTAACCCTTGCTGATTGACACTGAGGTGTGGCTGCTTAGCACCAAAGCTGCAGACATTAAAAACAATAATAAACAAAACAAAACAAAAAAAATCCCCATCTTCTCTCTCCCACTGCTTAGTCATTGTTCTCTGAAGCTTAGTCACTTCTTATTTTAAAGATGTGCTTTATTTTTATTTATTCATTTGTGTGTGTGCTTGTGTGAATGCATGCTACAGGGTGGGGGTACTCTCAGAGGCCAAAAGAGGATGCCAGGTCCTCTGGGAACTGGCGTTACAGGCACATATGAACCACCTGGTATGGATGTTAGGAACTGAATTCATGTCTTCTGCAAGAGCATCAGGTGCTCTTAACTACTGAGCCATCTCTATTCCTCTCCCCTAGTTACTTCTTATGCATCCAAAATATACAGATTGTTGCATAATGCCTAATCCACAATAATCAGCCAGGGACTGCTGGATCCTCGAACCACAACATATTGGGATATCGTGTCCATAGAGCTGAGAGATGATCTGTTGGCAGTGTGAGACACATCTGAGAGCTTATAGTGCACCCAGCACCAGGGCTCTCAATCCTGTTTTCTATTTATTGGTACTACCAGCCTTGGCTTGCCGACACAAATTCCACGAGATTTTGTTAGGCATTTAGAATTGCCTCTTTTTCCATGACCTCTGTTAGAGTCACCCATTTTAGCTTTCGGTTTCTTGGGTAGAAAATCTCCTTTGGAAATCTTATGCATTCCCCTAGTTTTCAGCAACATAGTTAGGCACTCAACTCCAATTTTAATTCACAGTGCCACGCGCCAGCACCTAGTTTTACACTGCCTGGTTTTTTTTGTGTTTCTCAAGCACTTAAAATAAAATGTGTGCGAGACTGAAGTCTCTAGTTCAGTTCCTTAAAACCACTATTTTTACATAATTTTCATCCAGTTGATAGCATCACTTTAAGCTCCTGACACAGAATATACCCTTACACAAAGCACCGCCATCCCTTGAGAACATTTACTTATTTTCTTCCATGACCTCCTGCATCTATTTACCACAAGATAATTGTTGTGTGTCTAAATAGAAATTTCACCTTGAATCCACTTAACACATATAATTAATGTTTCCCCCTGTTTGTGTACTTATTTGGGTGCTTCAGATTGAACCCAGAGCTTCCTGAATGCAGACTGACACTCTGCCAGTAAGTGTCCCCAGATCTAGTTCTTGTTTTTATGAGATAGAGCTTCGCCCTATAGCCCTGGTTGGCCTGCAAATCACAGAACTCAGCCTGGGTATTTCCTGGCAGTCTTCTTGTCTCGGCCTCCAAAGTGCATGGATTATAGGCATAAATTATCATGCCTGGCAATTTATATCTTAATAAAAATAAAAGTATCGATTTTCCTGGTGTTAAATCTTGTAATGACTTCCCACGGCACTTAGCATGAAGCTCAAATGTTTCACATCACACTTAAACCCGAGGAAGATTTTGATCTCTGAGTGTCCATGTCTAGCACAATTGCTCTTCATCTCCACCTTTGTTTATCTTTCCTGATGCCTGGTCCCTTTCTTCAACATCTCTTGAAGCTCATTTCACCTCTGGATCCTTGCGGTTGTTCTGCATTGTGTCTGTAGCTCTCTGTTCTAGCACTCCAACCACCTCTACTCACACTCTCTACTGATTCTCTTGAACATAACAAGTCTATTTAAAGACTCTAATCTAACCTAATCTAACCTTCATTTCATGGAGGCTTTCTCTGACATTTTCCCGTCATTCTTTTTCACCATATCCATACTAGTCTTTTAAAGTTGTCTCTGATTTTAGAACTGTTGTGCCTTTTGCTTGCCTAGGGCTTAGCACCCTCAATGGGTATTGAGCACTGCAGTATCACTGAGCGTGGCTGCTTTGCTCACCATGGAAATACAAGATATAAAACAGTACCTGGCACAACTCACTGGACTTGTCAGTAATGAAGAGAGGCATTATGGGAGTAGAAGCAAGTGAGGCTCTGACCTACCAGGCACTGCTTCACATGTGTCCTGAAGTTCATGGTTGTTTACTTTGCCTTTTTTCTTTCTAACTAACTTCCTCTCTCTCTCTCTCTCTCTCTCTCTTTCTCGTAAGAAAGACCATAATTTGCTGTCCTTTCTGTTCGCTTTCTCTCCCACTGTTGCCCTAATCTCTGCTGTTTGGGTTAGCAGTCTTCTCCCTTTTTCCCATCTGTATGAGGTATTCAAGCTGAACCACATGAATAGAAAGTGTGACTTAGGTAATGTGATACTGTTTAGCGCTAATGAAACGGGAAAAGAAATAAGTGTAAAATGATTAAAGCCCAGGGCAAGATTTTCAAATGCCAGTATCTAAGTGTTTCATGGGAAACTTGTTTAAAGAAAGTAGCTATTGCTTATGCTTGATCTGGTTTGGGGTCTGGGAATTTAAAATTGTAAGACAACGATTGAGAAGGAGATGAGAATGTCACCTCCGTGGAGGCATCAACTGTAGCTGCCACCTTGCTCCCTGCCAGATGACAGAATTGAGTGGAATGCAACAGAAGACGGTTTGGCAAGCACCCTCAAAGATTTACCCCTTGAGAAGTGCTGGAGTCTCACCAGTTTTACTTTCCCAGAAAGCATAAGACACTTCCAAGATTCTTTGTTTTAGGCACAAGTTGCTAGGCTCTTTCATAGCAGCCCATTTTCTGCAGAAAGAAACTGTTGGAACATGGTCTAAGAATAGAGTCTTGCAAGGGAAGTTCTGAGTTCACGTGAGAAACCTGTAAGGAAACAAGACAAGAGCCTTGTCACCTTAGTTTTTTAAATACAGAATTTTTCTTGGAATGTGCTTTTGTGCCCCTTCCAGGTGTCGTGGATAGAAGTGCGTTTACTTCTGACTATTCACTGGTCGCTGGTCATTATTCACCTGGTCATTGCTATTTGTTTATGTGCGCTAGAAAAACACAGTTTTGCGATACGCAGCTTGCCCTTGTGATTATATACAACTTGAACTGAGGAGAACTTTTCTCAAGTGACCTTTCTTAACTCCAGGGAGATAAATTGATCTCTGAGTAAAGTTGGCGATTGCATAAGACTTTAGGGTGCCTCATTGTTAGGGTGCAATTACCCAGATTCCACCACCTCTAGAGTGGTAAACAGATTTACCTTTAGAAATATTATATATTACATATCTGTTGTCTATTGTCCATTATATATCTTACATATATTTACAATTACATATGCATGCAATAACAATGAGTTATTGGGTTTATGAGAGGAAACGGAAGGGGAAATGATGTAATTATATTACGTTCTCAAAAAATAAAGTTATATTTTTTTTAAAAAAGGATTTTTAATTGTGTGGGGCATTGGGTCCCTAGTTTTTACATTATCATGGGCCAACTGAATTGTCTTTATTACTGTTCCTATTAACAAAATAGTATGATGACACAAATCACATTTTAAAAAGTGAGAAAAGAAACTGCAGTTCCATCATTAATGACCATTAGAGCCGGGGAGTGTGAATACTCTGTTCCGTTTTTAATTGAATATCCATGTATTTTTTTAAAAAATACTACACCGATGAAATCTCAATGATCTTAAGATTGTAACTGTAAAAATGTCTTCCAAACACCAAACTTCCCCCCCCAAAACTGTAGTTCATTTGCAGTAGAATTAAGAGGACATTACAAATTATATTGAGGTGATATTAAACTTTCATCTAACAATTGAGTGATCCATGGCTAGAGACAGTAGCTCCCAAGTTTTACTTAGTAAGATTACATTACTTATAAATAAAAGGAAACTAGCTCAAAGTAGTTGCATTTCTTAGATTTACCGCAAAGCACAGTTTTCACAAATCATTCCTTAATTATTTCCATGAAAGAAACCCAACTCATAATTCATAATAATGAAATAAATATAAGCGTTCTCCATATTCGGTGTGATGAGTACAGACAGATTTCCATTTTGATTGTCATTTACAAAACCTGTGTGTGTGTGTCTGCCAGGCAGCTGAGGCCAGAGGTCGGACGCTGGCTGAAGCATCCGTCAGCATATGCGTTATAAGGTGTTATAAGGTCAGGCAATGTGTGCAATGAAGATGTCACAAGCAGAGATGCATGAAGAAACCCGAGGAGAGGGTGGGGACCTGGTATTTTTCTCCCTCTCCTGGCAGGCACATCCATCCTGCCTGCCATTCCCTCAATCCCTTCAGTGTCTGCAGGCGAACAGCCATCAACTTTAAGATGGGAGCGCAGATTACATCCATTTTGACATAATGGCAGAAGTTCGGGAATGGGGAAGATAATGGATGTTTATGAATAACCGTTATCTGTTTATTTTAACCACGGATATCTATTTCCAGGTTTTTTTTTTTTTTTGTTGTTGTTGTTGCTGTTAATCGATATTCAGGATCCCTTTATAATTTTCTTCCCTCTCCCCTTTTTGTGTGCCTCGTCTGTGACGAAGCTGTGTGGTGGTGGCTGATTTCACGTTGGGTGCTGCGTCTGGTGCGTTTGCCTGTGTTATCACTAACATTGTTACTATTGCCGTCATGTAATTTTAATGCTGGATCTTCCTTGCTCTGTAAATCTAATTGTTTTTATATGACTTCTGCCTCGGAAGTTGGATTACAACCTAGAGAACATACATGAATAACAGATTGCTGCTGTGGCTTTTAGAAAAATGGTTCATGTGTGATGCGTGCTGGGAAAAGAATTGCTGCGGCATCCACAGCATGAGCTTTCCAGGCGTCCAGCCCTGTCCTCTCCTAGTCCCTGAATGACATCTGTAAAATGACTATAACAAAAAACGTCACCTCATTACATTACCGTGTAACGCGACGTTACATTGGTTCATGTAGATATCGATTTCTGTGCCGTGATTGGCTTTGATACATTAAGTTTGGCAATTAGTCTTGTTAAAAGCAGTGAGAGATCATTCTCAGGTGTCATGAACTAGAAAGGCAGGAAATACCCAGTGCGGGAGCTGGCACTGATACCCTTAAGGAACTTTAGAACAGTGGTTTCTAATAGTAGGCACTAACGATACCCATAAACATTGTTCTAATCCTATGTAAGATCAGAAATCTATAACATAACGTATAAGGCTTTGTGTAATAAATGGGTGCTCAGTAAATATTTATTGCAACATTGATTTTTGACAGGAGAACCATTCAAGAAGAAAACAGCCACTTTGTTTTACATACTTCATGTTTAAAATATTTACAATTTATCGATCTCTTGCTCTGTGACAAGTGGTTTATGTACAAATTTTGGATTTTAATGGCAACTGGAGAGGTGGCTCAGTGGTTAAGAGCACTTGTTGGTCTTGCAGAGGATTCTGGTTTTATTCCTAGCACCTACATGGTGATTCACAATCATCTGTAGGTCCAGTTCCAAGGGAACCAACACCATCTTCTAGCCTCCGAGGTAACCTGCCATGTACATGGTACACATACATGCATGCAGGTAAAACACATGTGAGAAAACATGTAAGAAAATTAGAATTGTATCAGCATAACATTTACTTTTCTGAGTCAACGTGACTGGGCAAAGAGATGACCAGACATATGGTAATGCAGTATGCCTGAGTACATTTGCTGAGTGTTTCTAGAAGATACTACATTTGAATCAGTTCACTTAGTTAAAAACAAAATCCACCTTCGCCCAGGAGAGCATGTCTGCATGAGAGTCCAAGAAGACAGACTGGCAGAGGAAGAGGGCATTCTAGCACAACTTCCTTTTCCTGACCCTGAACATCAGCATACCTAGCTTTCTGGTCCTTGAAGTCTCAGACTTATGCAAGTGGTTCCCATCATCTTCTAGCTTTTGGACTCAAACTAAATAACATTATCAACATTATAAACATTTTGGTATAAGTCATTGAATTTTTTCTATACATATTCTGTACATATAATGACCATTTAAATGAAAATGGTCTCACGGCATCCTGTGTTCTGTTTCTTTCCAGGTCAGGCAATTCCTCCTGGAATGATGCTTTGTTCAAGCAACCAAGTACTATTGGCTTCTCTGTCAGACTCAAAGTCACTGTAAACACTTCTGTAATTCTCTATAAATGTTCCACATATGTGTCATATTTTAAATCGATGTATTTATAGATATGACTATAATGCCCCCAAAATTCTCAGGGATGTTTCCTCTATGACACAACACAGTGTTTATTTTTCCAGGACTCCAGTCTTTGCAAATTACAAAATAATTTCCAAATTATTTCTTAGTAAATATTAAAAATAATAAGCATCTTTATGACATTTTCATACATAAGCAATGTTGATTTTTATCATATGGTCAACGTGTCTTCAAGTCTTTATTAACTTGATAACTTGATAGTGTTATTCTTCAGAATGCTGTGAACGTTCACTGTCTTACCTATGATCTTAAGTTTTCCAGGTTGTTTTTTATTGCTTTGATTTTTATGTATACAAGCTAATTTTCGCAGCTGTATGCTAACAACCTCTTCCTTTATGGTTCACCTTTGTGTTATGTTTAAAGAGTCTTACCTTGAGATCAGAATAAATCATTGATGTTTGTAATGATTTTATTTCAGTTGTGAACTAAATTTTTCCGTAAAGAATTTATATTTTATGTAGAACCTTTCAAAGAAGATGATTGACTAGAATCTCAGTAATTGTGGAGAGTTGGAATGTTGAAGCCCAGAGCTAATTTCAACTTACCTACCTTGGGCTATCTTTAGCTCTCTTAGTAGCTATTCATTGGTCATCTCTGTGTCTGACCTAAAAGCTTGTATCTGGTTAAACCTTTGGATTGTGCTAACTCAACAGATCTCAAGAGCTGTCACTCATGCTGAGGTATCAGGTTAAACCTTTGGAATGTGATAACTCAACAGATCTCAAGAGCTGTCACTCATGCTGAGGTGTGCTTTCTAGTGATCCAACTGTCAATGAGTCTCTCATGGTCCTGTAAGTTATTCCTTATCCACATTCTTGTAAGCAAACCAAGAAACACACTGGTTCACTGTCTTAGTCAGTGTTCTATTGCTGTGAAGAGACACCATGACCAAAGCAACTCTTATGAAAGAAAGCCTTTAATTGGGACTTGCTTAGTTTCAGGGATTTAGTCTATTATTGTTATGGTGGAAACATGGTGGCATGCAGCAGACACGGTGCTGGAGAAGTAGCTGAGAATTCTACATCTAGATCCACAGGCAGCAGGATGAGAGAGAGAGACACTGGGCCTGGCTTTGTTTTTTGAAACCTCAAAGCTCACTTCTAGTGACATGCTTCTTCCAACAAGGCCATACCTCTTCAATGAGGCCACCTCTCCTAGTTCTTCTCAAGTAGTGCCATTCCCTGAGGACCAAGCATTCAAATATATGAGCTTATGGGACCATTCTTATTCAAACCATCACATTCACTAAGCTAGACTTGGGTGGAATCATTTATTTAGTCTGTAGCCAGTCCCTTATTTGGGGTGAATAGATTCTGTTTATGTCTTCTCAGGACAAGTCAAAGCACAGTGATGTGTTAAGATCAAGCCAATGATGGGATATATTAAGGCAAAGAGAATAAACAGTATCTGGAGTTGTCTGTATTTCAGTGACCATCACCTTAGTATATGCTGGTGTTGAATCAATACTTTCTAGTTCCCCAAAGGCTTCTGGTTCAGAACATACAATTACCATTTCTGGATGAAGAATGCATATTATAATACTGTTATAAACACCTGAGTCTGGTCTAAATCCAGAAACAATGTGCCATATAATGAGAATGAAGCATACTTTCATGCGTATGATCTATTTTGTAGATCTGATGAGTTTTCTTAGCACATTGAGTGACTTGTCACTGAAGTTGCTCCCGTATATCAATAGTTTTGCATCCCAGGAGTCCAATAATCATGTGTGTGTGTGTGTGTGTGTGTGTGTAATATTCTCTTAGTCAGCCATTATGATAAGGTATCTCAAGCTTTTCTTCAGCCAGAATAGCATTTACCTATTAACAGTATCATTGTGGCATCTTATTTGACCTGTGGCACACCATCTGTCCATTAAGAATTGCCCTTGAAGTTTCTCATTTATTTCCTTAAACTATTTGTCCCAGCTAGATGTGCACATGCCTGTAATCCCAGGATGTAGGATGATGCAGGAAGATCTGAAGTTCAACATCATCTTCAGTCATAAAAAAGATTTCAAGGCTACCCTGGGCTACATGAAACTGTCTCTAAATATAAAATAAACAAACAAACAAAACTTTAAAAATATTGTCATTTTTCATATCTGAAGTGGCTCGAGCAATATTTTTAAAAAATCCACTTTTGTTTCAATGAGCCAATTTTAAATTTGAAAACCATGGCTATTTTTAGAAAACCCTTGTCATACTTACTTTCTTCTTAAAACCGTTTTACTGTGTTCTGTTCAATAGTCATCTTTTTGGCCAGCAACTCTGATTTTAAGGTGAAGCATCTGCTGGGTTTCTCTGGCTGTTCCGATGGACAGAGGGTGTGGTGGGAGGGGCCACATCGCCTATGAGGTCAAGAGGGGCGGGGAGAAGAATCCCCCATCATTCCAAGATTTTGCATAATCGTAGAATTGGGCATTTATAGCTGTTAGTAGAAATGCGAGTTTCATTGGTTTTATGTGAGAAATCGTGGTTTAATCAGAACGATTCTTCTTTTTCCTTAACAATGACAAAAACTGGATATATCCGTTCCAGTCCTCCTTCTCTCCAAGAGCAGAATATTTGTGCAGATTTGTCTAGTAAATGTTAGGAGGGGAACATCAGACGCTGTAGGCCTTGGTGAATAGTGGTATTGGCAGGGAAGGTTTATAGTATTTCATCTGTGTTGCTGTTGCCTAAATATTAATAATTTATTTAAAAAAAAGCCAATGAGACATAAAGAAGAATATATATTACTTGACTTGGTATGTTTTATTGAGCTGTCCCTGCTTCATGGCTGTCTGAGGCCCCCCAAATGCCCTTTTTTAATGATGTAGCTGTCAATCAGCAAGGGGTAGAGCTCTATGGAGCAAGGAACCTGAGCCTGTGTGGTGGTGTCACCCACCCTCCTGCCCACCCTCCTGACCCCTTCTGCCCATACTCCTTCCCCCTCCTGCCCACTCTCCTGCTCCACCTGCCCTCTCCTGCCCCCTCTGTTCCCTCCTGCATCCTCTTGCCCACCCTCCTGGCCACCCTCCTGCCCCCACCTGCCTCCTCCTGCCCCATCCTGACCCTTTTATGCAACGTGTAATTACGCAAATGTGTAATGCTTCTTAAAATACGTCGTGCGCTCATCAGGCCACAGTAATTTTTACAAAATGAAGCTCCAAGTTTTGTTCCACCTTTACAGAGGAAACATGAGCCAAACGAAGGTAAATTACAGGGATGAGGAATCAGGGCTGAGGTTTTTTGATCTTCATCTGTTCATTCTAACTCAGTTTTATTTCCTCGGAAAGTGGGTATTCATCTCCTCTGCTCTCCCACGGAACAGTCTCTAACTAAAAGATTCCTCGCAGTGCTTCACAGCACATCATGCTGGGGGACACTTATTCCAATATGGGATCCTGGCCTATTGAAAAATCAAGGTCTCGTTTCATACTAATTGGATGGAATGGAATGTTTGTTTTTCATCCCGTGAAAACCTTTAGGAAATGGATCATCTTTTGCAAGGCAGGCTTGTGGAAACTAGCAGGCAGCTTGTAACTCAGTTACACTCACTTGAAAAGATAGGAAAGGATGGTGTCTGGATTTGACATGCTTGTTCTAATGTCTACCACCAAGCCAAGTTTTAGAATCACAACTGGGTCCTACATTTCCAAGTGGAAACTGACTTGAATGGTTTGCCTGTAAACTGAAAACAAGTAGCTGACGTTAAGTTTTATTTTGTTTGTTTTAAGAAATAGAATGATCAAAAATTATTTTTGCTAAGTACTGGAGTTATATGACCTTGGTTAAGCAGAGTCGGTAAGTAAAGAAATATTCAGAAACAAGATATTCTTCCTGAGAATGGCATGTAAGCTAAAGTGAACACTTAGGTGTTGCAATGGTGAGAAAATCCTAGGCACCAAATTTTCACCGTCACGCAAAGCCCACATGCACCTGTAAATACACAGTTGAGAGCTAACCTGTCAGGAGCCAGATTAGAGTAGATCTGCGCTGACAGTGAATGTCAGGCAGTCCAGGCTCATCAGAAAAACTCTGGCCTTGAGTGAGGAGTCACACGTAACTGAAGTTAAGACATTTGGTTCTAAAAATCATAGATTCTTCATTCTAACTTAAATCTCACCATTGGAGAGATAGGCAAGTGTCCCTGGAGCCAATAAGAACAAGATCAGTATCACATGTGCTCCTACACATGTTCGGGAGAGCGTCTCAGATTGAGAGTTGTAAGAGAAAGAGCTGGTGTCTACAGTGTGCCTTTCACGTTCCTGGACACATAACTGTGCTGTGAAGGTGGGAGGATGGAAGTTTGTTCTCCAGTGCTTTTAGCCATGAGTCAACATAATGATGTCTAAACCCTGAGTTCTAGGGTCTTGGAAGGCAAATGGTTTGCAACTGTAGTTGAAGCCAAAAATAAAGCAGGCTTCGTCACTCAGTGTATTTCCAATTTAGACAATTTATCTTCAACTTTGATCTAAAACTTGATCTGGTATAGTCTCCTTTAGGGTATAAGAGTGCAATAGGAGCTAAACGTGTTTAGAAATTGATTTCAAGTTGGTAAGAAAATAAGAACTTGAACGTGACATAGTATACACGGTAGTGTTCTTCAAAGAAACCTCACCAATGATTCATAATAAAAATAAACAGATCTCCAGAATTGGGCATTAGCTTATCAGATGATATCTTCCTTCATGAATAAATTATGTTTTGATTAATGAATGAGATGATGTCTCAAGGAAAAATAATTGGCTTATTTTAAACTTCAAACAGGGTTTTAATACTGCATAGTAACCATTCCTTAATCATGGCCAACTAGACATTATTTATGAATTGAGGACAATTGAAATACCAGAATCAGAAAAACGTATGCAATGCCTTTGTGTTAGTTGATCAGTGTTGAAACTCAGTACTATCTCTTCCTTTTTACATTTTCTTTTTCTCTCATTTCTGTTTGTAATGAATCAAGCCTTAACTTCTTCTTAATTCAGAGAGCTGTTTTCTTTGAATAAAAACACACAGAAAAGACACCAGGAGTTTCTTTCTTAATTTTTAAAACAAAGTCTTTAGATTTCCAGATTTTAGATTTGTTGTGTTGTGTGTGTGTGTGTGTGTGTGTGTGTACACACGCGTGCACGCTGTGTATATATGCACTGTTCTGTGCATGTTGCATGCTTCGGAATGTATGGAAGTGCTCAGCCTCATGGCATGACAGTGGAAGACATCAGGCGCCTTCCTCTATTGCTCCCTCTCTGCCTTATTGCTTTGCGATGCGACTCTCATCCATCCTGACCCTCCCTGGTTGTGCTAACTGGCTCCCAGTGAGCTCTCACATCCTCCTATCTCTGCCTCCCAAGCTGAGGTTTCAGGGATATGCAGCCATGTTTAGCTTTTCACATGGGCAATGAGGATTCAAGCTCAGGTCATCACACATGCAAAGCGAGTGCTCTTAACCACCAAGCCATCGAGTTATTCCTCAGAGTTAATTTTTAAGGTATTCCATTCTCTGAAATAAAAATAAAAAGGCACATTAGCAAATATTAATAGGTCACACTGGAAATTGTGGACCAGATTAAAACAGCTGGTGTTCTAATGTTACCAAGGTGAGAAAAAAATCTTCCAATTTATATTTTCCTTTGTGACTATTCTTGCTCTATATCCTGTTTCTGCAATATTATTGTATTTTCCTTTCAAGATAGCTAGTAAAACTAACTCCTAAGGATATAATGTTGTCTGCTGCTTATAAGAGGCAACAGAAATGGAACTCTCCGGGTTCTGTTTCTGAGTTGGCACATAGCGATTCAGAATCAAGGTTGAAACTTGAGTCTTCCCTTTTAGAAGGGAATAAAGTTTTGATTACTAGTTACTTTCAAAGACAATGATCTCCAGGAAAGAATCATTATTATTTAGTGAATTTTAGTTAAACACACTCAAGGTAGCAGTACACACACAAGTTGAGGATTCATCCTTAGTGTAAGGTTCTCTCTCTCTCTCTCTCTCGTGTTTTTCCACACTGTGTGGCTAACCTGCATACCGAAGCTAGGTGATTTTTCCAATGGAATTTTAGTTATTTTTCATGATTGTGTGTTCTTTATCCGATTGAGTCTTGAAAATGTAAATGGGAATCCCTAGAATTTTTGCTTTGCCTAGAAAGGCTGATTAACTGGTGCTGCAAGTCTGGAGTCACATTATCTTGGGCCATCTTTAATAGCAGTTTTTCATTCTCCTCTGTATAAGACTGAACATCTTTGTGATCATTAGGTAAACCCTCTGGAAAATATAAACAGATCCCTAGCTCCCACCAACCAAAGGCTAAGAATATAGTCAGATAGCATCTGAAGCCAATAGCAGAGATCTCCCTATTTGCTCTATCCCCTCTCCCCAAAATTTCCACCAAAGTATTTAAAAAGTGTCTTGATATGATTTTCTTTGTTCTGTCACTATAAAGATAGGTTGGACTTTGAATGCTGTCATCACCTGCTTAGCCTCTAAGTCACATACTTATTTAAAAGCATTGCTCATACTTATTTAAAAGCATTGCTTATATTTCATCTAAATATAAGCACTGTGAACAATGCCCAACCAGAAATTGAACTCACATTCTCCTGCTTCTACTTCTCGGGTCCTGGGATTACAGCCTTGCTCCCTGTACCGGGTACCTCTTGCTTTCCATCTCCTGCTTTCAATTTTTCAGTCCTATAGATTGGGTCCTTTGGATGACTTCTGCTTTGCAACATCTCAGCCATTCTCCTCAGTCTTCTATTACGGAATGCATTAGCTCAACAGTCGTTAACTACAGTTTCCATGGCCAGTCCTTAATGAATGTTTCATTCTGCCTGTCTTATTACTTTGCCAACAACACTGCTGGGAAGCTAATTACCTGGCAGACTTTTAAAGCATAAGATTCAAAGAAAAGGCTTTTGCTGTTAAATTGTCAGGCAGACCCACTTTTGTCTTTACAGAATAACAACAGATGCCTTTGATAACAAAGCCAAGCAGGTCACTTGCTCCCCTATTATTGAAATGGTTGATCAAATATTCACAAAACTGAAATCTGGTGGGGTCTGGAACCCATGGCTTTGCAGTTTGAACCACATTTAATTTTGTCCTTTGAAGAATGTTCATATTCTTTGAATCTGGCTTTTTTTTTTTTTTTAAAGTTTATCTTTTGACCTGCTGAGCTTGTCACATTTAAGGGAGAATAAGTAGCTTTCACCAGTCATAGCACTCTGGGCAGAAAGGATTTTCCTCTCAAACAAAGGCTGGGAGAAAGACCTGACCTCAGGAACCATCATGAGGAGGCTGTGTTGTTGGGCCTCTGCTCTGTGGACACGGGAAAGGCAGTTCCTAAAAGTATACTGTCCCTACAGGAATGAGACTCCTGTCCATCCTGATGCTTCTGAACAAGTCTTCATAAAGACAGCCTGGCACTGTGCTGAGATTTTTACTTAGCTGCTTCCTGTGTCCTGACAGGGAATGTGTGAGGAACAGATGGAGCCCTGAGTGAATGCCAAAGACCCCAATGCCTCAGACCCACGAGAATGACAAGGACTCCCTCTGGTCTGAGGTAAGGTGTTGACATAATCAGACAACACCAACCACAGCTTCTTCCTCCAGGACAACTGTAGCCTGAGACTGCTCCCCTACTGAGGACCCCTCCCCTTATCAAGACTAGCTAACCCACTTCCTGGTTCAGCTGTATATAATAAGCCCACCTCATCATTCAGTTTAGATGTATACAATAAATGTGCTGAGTTTCCAGACTACTGATGTATCTCCATTAGAGCTCGTGATGAATTCCAGTTTCTCTTTAAGTGTGTGTCATTTTTACATTACCCAAATTCGCTACAGACTCAATCAGGTCATTCTCCAAAACTGTGCAGGTTATGGCAGGAATATGTGAAGAGCAGGTTGTGTGCTGCTGTATCTCTCTCCCTGTTGTGTCCAACAGTGGCTTAAGCCCTGGGAGACTCCACCGTACAAAGCAGGACTTTGTGTCATTTAAGTGCAAATACAGAGGAAGAAAGACTGCAGCCTGTGATGGGTGTGGACACCACGAACTGTCCAACACCCAGCACAAAGCACAGACCAAAGGATAGTTTATTCATACAAGTAAGAAGGAGCCACCTCTTAATGTATCAAAGTGTGCTAAGAACATATGGACACAGATGTTTTCAAACCATATCAGAAAAAGCAGAGTAGAGAATTGATCAAACACAACCAAGTAACGAGAGAGACAACACTTTCATCTGGACCCTGTGAAAAGGACATGTAAAACTGTTGTATTGATGGTCCTACTAACCTGTCATCCTACCACTATGCGTGTGCCAAGGGACTAACAGGAGAACTCCCAAAGCCCACTAAAAGTGTGGGGTCTATCTGTATGCCTACCTATCTGGACCAAGTCCTGTGACTCCTCTATAGTTCTGAACTTCTGAGGCTTTGCTTGACCCTGTGACTCACAAGTGGCTTCTATAATATCTAGCCACCTGGAGTGACTCTTAGAAGCCAGAAAACCCCTTTGAACTCATTGCTTTCTTTTATACATTTGTAGCTTCTGCAACACACACCCCCCCACATACACATACACGCACACGCACACGCACACACCACCCATGCAGACACACATACACATGCACACACACATGCACACGCACGCACACACACACACACACACACACACACGCACAGGCACAACTATATGATGTTTAAGTTGTGGCTTGAGGACTAACATTTGTAATTAAGATTGCTAACCTCTAGACATCAAAGGAAATTGGGTCTACTTGATAAATTGCAGCCAAAGAAACAGGCCAGTTTCTGAGTTTATTGCTACTCAGAAAATTCTGACATTGTGAAGAGCATCATCTCCATCTGAAAACAGCCGGAGTTCACAAGTAAGCACACAGCCCAGTTAAATTTGGATTTCAGAAAACTTAAGTGCCATTTACTCTATGCGTCCCCAGGAAGTCCTATGTTTGAGTCCTATTTGTTTTTGTCCACATAAAACTTACCCCGATTTTGCTATCATGTGTTGCAAAGAGGGGAACAAATATTTAATTTTATTATTTTGTTTATACTCTTTCTTATTTGGTTAGGGTTATTTTCATACTATTTCTAAATATCTCAAAGCATTGGTTGCTAAATATGGGTACCTGTCAAATCACACAAATTACTAAAACTCACTGATGTGTGATCAAGAAGGTCTCTTTCAGCTTCATTTGATTTTAGACACTTAAAAAAAATAGCCCTAATGTGAGGTGAGAGAGGTGTCTAACTCCTGAAGGAGACAGTTAGCAAGCATCAGTGGCCTATGCATGCTGACGTTCTGCTAAGGACCTCTGTGTAGGAGACAGTCAGCAAACACGAATGGTCTATCCACACTGAAGTTCTGCTAAGGACCTCTGCTTGTATCTACTAGCTCGCAGAACATTTGAAAACCTTCCCTGTTTCTGTTTGCCTGGAGCTGAACCAAATCCTGCTTAAGTGTTTCTTTCTATACTACCTGGAATGGAATTGTCTTGTTGCAAGAGTGTGTCTGATGCTTTTTTCATTTAGCAAGGACAAGGCCTGGCTCTGTTAAGTATATAAATCCTATGGCTGGCTCTGCCCCTGACCAAACTGGAAAGGCACTTTGGCTTTTGCAATAGTTTTCACAATGCCGTGATAATATAACTTAAAAATCTATTTCTGAGTATAGATCAAATTTTCAAGACTCTGAGCATTTCATATGTGAATATCATTTCTTTATATTAAAAAAAAAAACATTGTAAAATTAGTCACTGCTCACTTTATCCTTTTCACCAACTAAACTGGGTAATGATTCTGAGCTTCACAGGCAACTTGACATTCTTGGTTACTGAGCTACACGGCCTGGATGTCTCCTGACATTCTCTGAGTATGGCACATGACATTCACTCCAAGGAGGTAGAGAGACGTGAAGGAGAGGGAAGAGAAAGCTGGAGTCTCACAACTCCATCAATCATATGGAAACAAGGCAAAAGAAGGGTAAAAGATTTCTTGCAACTGAAATCATGGAGTGTTTGGAGCATTCCTTTAAAGCTAGTTCGGGAGTGTGATTAAAGGAACAACCACACCCCAGGATTCTCTACCTGCTACCTTCCCTGTCTAGTATCCCACGTGGGAATGCTGCAGCCGGGAGATTTGTCTGAGTTGGCCACATTGGAAGTTCCTGTGAATGAGAAGTCTGGTAGCATGTCATGGTTACTGTTTTAGTTAGGTTTCTGTTTGCTGTGGTAGAACACCATAACCAAAACAAACAAACAAAACAAAACAGACAAACAAACTCTTGGAGAGGAAAGGGTTTAATTCAGCTTACAGTTCATATCATAGAGCATTATCAAAGGAAGTGAGGATAAGAACTCCAAGCAGGAGCTTGGATGCAGGAATTGCTCTTGATTGGCTTATACCCCACAGCTTACTCTTGCATACAACGCAGGACCGCCTGCCCATAGTGGCTTAGGCCCTCCCACATCAAGCATCAATCAAGTAAATGCCCCACAGGCTTACCTATAGGCCAATATAATAGGGTACTTTCTCAACCAAGGTTCCCTTTCTTCAGATGATTCTAGCTCATGTCAAGTTGACAAAAACCCAAGCAGCACAGTTGGGACGTCAGGATGGATAGTGTGTAATAGAGAGGAATGTGATTGGGAGGATGCCTTGGGGGATGCTGGATGACTAGATGCTCAGAGTGGAAAATGGGGGGTCCTATGCCGGGTCCAATTATTGGTAGTGAACAAATAGGGCAGTGACAAGATTACTATGTTGTTGATCATACACATTAGGAGAGTTGTCCTTTGAGACAGTCATATTCTTCTAATGAAGTCTTGTTTGTTGCAAATACCTTAATTAGTATTCCTTTCATGTAGGATAGGAATGGTTGCATGTGCTCTATTTTAGCAGGTAGAATAAAGCACCGAGGGAATTTACTGCCTCCGTCCTGGTTGGTTCCATGGTATGTCTTCCCTCTTTTGTGGGAGAAGATGGGTGAGGTGTCTGTCCCTTTCCCCAACAGTTTCTGTTAGCTCAGGACTTTCAGGAGAATCTATTTTTAAAACATTTTAAGCAATTAAAAAATTTTAAAGTATTTTCTCAGTCACAGACTTTGGTGAATTATGACTATTTTCTCTTCAAAAATAAAAATGTACTTTCAAGTGGTTCAAGGCTTGCAAGATACCTTAGAGAAAAGCCTGTGGTCAGAGGGGGCTTCTCTGGCAGAATCTTGGGTATCAAGAAATTCAGACAACCTGCTCCTAAGTTGTCTAAACGTTTTCTTTCTAGTTGTGCTTGGCAGTGAATCTTTCGAGGTGCCTACCAGCCTGGTGTCAGCTGTTTGAGAGCGAAGAATCTTTATGACGACTCTCCTGTCTACACTAGAAGTGATTTCCTAGGAAGCTACAGAGATGACATTTGTGCTAGCAGATCCCCAGACACTGGGATTTGAAAAGACTTGGCCAAAGTTCTTCAGTGGCTGTCAGATTCTCACTACGCTTGGTCTGGTGCACTTGGTCTAAGCTATGGCTGTGTCCCCGTGTGGGTTTCTCTATTTGAATGGAGGTGCTGGTGGAGAATTTTAGCAACAACGGAAGGTAACAGAATGCACAACTACTGAGAGACAACTCAAAGGCAAACACAGCAAATGTGGTGGCAGTGGTTTCTCATTGTATCAAGAGATGCTTGGTTCTGAATACCCAGCATGGGCACTGTATGTGCTGTCACACCACATAATGGCAGTGGTCACTGCCTGAAACACCTAGGCTTAGATTCGAGTCTATCATATGTTATTAATTTCAGCGTTTTTACTATTCACAATTTTCTGATCTGATAGAAAACATCATGACTACAATAATCAAATACTTTAAATATTTTCATCCACTATCATTCCTCGGTACCTAAGTATTTAATTATTATATGTTTGGAGGGCATGGTGTTAGGATGCTTGATCTGAACAGTTGTGATGGAGTTACTGACTTGAATTTCAATAAAAAAAAATTCTTAATTGTATCTTGGTTTAGGATTAAGACAGAATTGACAACAGTTTCTGAGTTATAATATGTATATACACATAGCAGTGGTCGCATCATTGACTATTATAAAATCCAAATATTGATCATTTCTGACAGATGTTGAATATGTTCTATATTCTGTATATTTAATATTCAGCCAAGTTTTAATTCTTTGTGCAAAAATAAACAAGCTCATCCATCTCAATAGTATGCAAACTTACTTTCATTTTTAATAAATGGTAAAATTATATGTCTACTAAGGAGTTATTTTAAAACAAATTTAAGATGATTTGTTTTATCAGTACTTGGTTAATTTGTATACTTACTTTATATGATCATATACCCATGACTTGTAAAAATATTTTCAGGCAAAAGCGTTCACTAGTGGAAAAAGCATAAGAAACTGTATTGGAGAAGGTGTTTTATTAGATTCTGTAACAGGGTACTGCTGTGTCCTTAATTTCACTTAATTTTGAGATAGTCTTGTGGTTGGCTTTGAACTAACTATGTCATAAAATGTGACCCTGAACTCCTGATTCTCCTGCCTCTACATCCTGAGTGCTAGGGCAGGTCTTCTCCACTACACTTAATCTTATGCAGTGGTGGGAATCTAACCCAAGACTTTGGGTATGCTAGGATGACACTCTGCCAATTGAAGTATTGCCTCCAAGCTCATGTTTGTTAGTCTGAGATCCAAGAAGGGGAGGAGTAGCCCTTGATTCACAGAGCCATATCACAGTGGTAGGATTAAGAGTCCAGAGTCCAGAGGAGAGTATGGCCTAGGAGGACTGCAAAGTCAGATAACCAGTCTGCATGGGCAAATGCCAACTAGATGGAGAAATTCTAACAAATCTGCAATCTGATTGGTGGATAGTGAAGAGTTACAAAAAAAAAAATCTTGGAAACAGCAAATGGCTGAGGAGATCATCCAGCTGCAAATGGAGGTGCTTGGAGGCTGGAAGAGGTTGGGACCCTCTCCTCAGCTGAATAAAAAGAGATCCTTTACACCTCAGGGTGTGCTATCTAATGCCACATCTATTCTTATGCCTCACTGACTGCTTCTATCTTGGATAACAAACTCTCTCATCACTGCTCCATTGAGGAACTGTCTTCTTGTCTCCTTATGCAGTATTTGCACGCATTATTTCATTAATTAACTTGCTTTTGATATTTTTACACATGTATAAAATGCACACTTATTGCTTTCATCTCCTACCCCATCAAACACCCTCCTCCCTACAAATCCCATTCCCAGATTCATGTCTTTGTAGAATGCATATTTTATTCTTTGGGACTTTCATACAATAAATTCTGATCATATTCACACCCTTTTCCTTTGATTGAGTTCTCTAAGATCTAACCCTACTTCTCTACCCCTGCAATTTGTGTCTCCCTTCCTTCCTTCCTTCCTTCCTTCCTTCCTTCCTTCCTTCCTTCCTTCCTTCCTTCCTCTCTTCCTTCTTTCCTCCCTCCCTCCCTCCCTCCCTTCCTCCCTCCTTCCTTCTTTCCTTCCTTTTAAAATTAGTACCCAGTTGACTCCAATTTATGCTGGTCATGTACTTCTGGGTATAGGGCCATCCACTGGAGCACCAGGGGCCACTCATTTACAGAAAACTGACTCTCACTCCCCCAGGGCCATCAACTGTCCATGGTTCCTCATTTAGGAATAGGGTTCATGAGCCCCTTCGTACTCCATGCTGGAATGTTGACTGGCTTGATCTTGACCTTGTCTTGTGCTGGCCACCACAAAGGCTGCAAGTTCACGAGTATAGTGATTTGTTTGTTTTATGACCCACTGAGCCTTTTTTTTTTTTTTTGATAGAGTCAGGCCCCAGATTCATCTTGGCCTGGAACTTGGGGTCCTCCTCCTGCAGCTTCTCCGGCTGTGGAATGTGCGGGTGCACAGACACCATGCTTAACTACTTTAGTCACCTTTGATTAGACAATGCCACCAACTCCACTGCCTTTGGTTCTAGAATTTTGGATTTGGAAAGTCTCATGATTCCATCTGTTTCCTTTGAAACAGGTGCTGTCTATCTTGTTACGCAGTGTGTGACAAAACACATCATGGGTCTCACTAAGCTTTTAAAGAGTCATCTTCTCTGTTTTCTCATAGAAGGATGTTTACTTTTTTTGTAGATATTTTCCTGCTTTGATTTAAAGCATAGGTTTTGTGGCAAATGTATATTTAAATACTTTAATGGGTCCATTTAATTGAAACCTGCATATTTAAATTTATTGAAATTGGGTTATTGATCCAAATGAGGAAAAAGTGACCATCTTTACTTCCAGAACTGTAAAGAAATCTTATATTAAGAAACACAGTCAAGAAGAATATTTTCTCTGAACCTCCGTTAGTTTTAAAATAAATTCCTTCTCATGTTCTCATGAACTAAAACGTCTACTTGTATCCAAAATACGTTTCCAAGTAAATCTGGCAAAGTCTGTGAGTTAGAAAAAAATTCTTACTTTTTTTTGCATCAAAACACACACATTAACATATGTCTGAATGTGTATGTTTACACACACACACGCACACACACATACACACACACATACGTTTATATCCATGGTGTGCCCTTTCTGTCTCCACATACGTATGCATGCACCTATGTGTAGAAAGCCACCACACTCTTTTAATAAATTAACATTGGCTTTTAGTTGTTGGCATTCTATATATGTAAGTATGCATATTTGACACTGTAACTCACTTCAGTAATTCCACAAGTTCCTTAACAGTAAGATAATTGGTTTATATTTTAAACACATTGCCTTCATTCTTTTTAAAGGACATAAAGAATATAATGACATCTTTTCATTTTATACTCAAAGTACATCTGAGAGCTTTAGAATTCACACACAATGCTGTAAGAATTAACTTTGAAAATAAATCAAGGAAAAGAGGATTTATACGAGATCAACTAACCAAGTAGGGAGGCGATTCTAAATTCCAAGAATAAATGGTTTATTAAAACATGTCAGCTCATTAATTTCCAGCCTAGGCCTTTGAAATAACCAGTGTTCCTCCTTCAGGTGATTTTTGGACAGTATTTCTTTTCTTTTAGGTCATAAAATGGGTGAATGGATAGAAAGAACGTTTTCCTCCAAGTATTTAATCCCTTCATGCTGTTCTCTACCTGTTTGCTCTATAACCCTGTAAAAATGTAAAAAAAATATTTTGTTGCATCAAGTTATAAAAATCACTTATGTCCATGATCACCCAAGTGGGTCCTAGTTGAGACAGAATTGGGAGTAAGTGCCTCATTCTTGAGCTAGTGTGGAGGTGACACATGAGTACAACTATTAGCATACACTGGTGTGCACAGAAATCTTGTTTTAGATTTTAGAAGAATGTGTGTGTGTGTGTTCAGGCATGTGCAGTCCATCTGGTCAAGCGCATGTACATGTACATGCATGTGGAACAGAGGTCGCTGTCTTCCTTAATTACTCCCCACTTTACTTTTTAAGATAGGGTCCCTCACTGAACGTGGAGCCTGTTGATTTGACCAGATTAGCTAGCCATTAAGTCCTGGTGATCCCCCTGTCTTTGCCTTCTCAGTACCAGAATATCAGAATTAAAAGCCTAAGTGATTTGTTTTGAGTTGTATTGTAATGATTTGGGCTGTGATAAGCTGAGAAAAATTCTCCATTCTAGCACAAAATGTGTGTGGGACTGTGTGCAAACATGTACCCTCTCTCATTACTAACATAAGCAGTGTGTACCCCACTTACTAGGTGATACTAAAGCAGACAGCTAAGTTCGTTATAGACGCAGACTGTGCATTGCCACTTTTAAAGAGGGGAGACAGAAACCCTGATGTTGATGAGGGACTGTGGTATATGTTCCCACGCATGGAGTGGCTGAACACTCTCTAACTTACTTCTGTAATGCAGCTCTTGAACAAGCAAGGAATTTGCATTGAATTGGGGTATGTGATATTTCCCCACCAAAAATCTGAGCCTTATAATTAGACCGTTGTCATATCTTAACTCTGGATTGACGTGGCCTGTCAAAGTGAAGATGAATATATTTCTTTCTAACTCCAACAAATCTCTGGGTACATAATTTTCATGTGGATTGTCTTTTGTGCTCTCCATATCTTTTCTTCTTAACACCAGGGTTGTAATTTGGGCCCTTATCATTTCACACGAGGGTCTCTGAGCAATACCAGCAGGTATCAGACCAGATTTCTCTCGCTTTCTTTCCAATTTGCGTATTGCTAAGATTATTTTCTTTAAAAATCATCTCTCCCCTGGTCACTGTGGGATGATGAAGCTATAGATTTGTATCACATCCTCATTTCCTTCGGAGCTCCGATGACTATTTATAACAAGCATATTTTATTCTTGAATCCATTTCCCCCTTCCTTTTTATCCCATGTACCCAGAAATAGTATTTCTGTTGTGTTTCTTTTCTCTAGCCTCTGTGCCTTCATGTACACTATTCCCCTCACTGGGTCTGTTAGTCCTTCCACCGCATATATTAAGGAATCTTTCAATTTGATGTTTCCAACCCACGTCATATGAAAAACTCATCAAATAATCATGTCTATGGAACCTTTTCCAAAGGTATGCAGACAACACCTCATCAATTCTGACATTTCTAATGAGGTGAAATACACATCACATAAAATCCTTCACAGGCATGCTCAGATGTCTCCAAGATCATTCTAGGGTTTGTCAAGTTGAAATCAAGATAAAGAATCTTGTTTCTAAAAATGTGTTTGTTTATTTTAAATGACCCCTGAACTTAAGTAGTGTGTATCCAAGCCTGGTTCAATAGACACGTGAAGAGCTAAGTGATAAAAGGAGGTAGACTCCTACACAGCGTATAAACTGTGATGCACTGTGAACTGTGGAGGTCTCACACGCCTCGTTATTTGAGTAACTTCCTGTGCTGTTTGTATGATTTGGATCAAATGTTTTCTTTATAGAAACTGTTTTGTATCAGGGTCCCTATCCTCCGAATCTAGATCACCCAGTCTGTTAGAATTATACATAAACTTAGACTAAATAACTTTGATGGGTGTTTAAATGACTCAGTTTATAAAGAGAGAATGCTTAATTGCATGGAGTTCATAATATAAAAAGATTGCTTACCTCATTTGCTGATAGAGCTAAGCAAGAAAGTGGAGAAGTAAGATTTCGTCCTGTGACTGTCTCGCGGGAACGGCCACATTTGATTAGTTGCCCTCTGAGTTACTCAGACTTCGCACCTCTGTGCTAATCCAAACACAGAAAGGTTTATTTTGGCTTATGGTTTCATTCGAAGTCTTGTGGTGACAGAGGACACAGAGGCTTCTCAGGAGGCGGAGAGGAGACCATCAGAAAGGTACCAGGGCCAGGTATAACACACTTTCCTCATATAGGCACCACCTTCCACAGTTCCACTGTTCTTGATACTTTATGTTTTCAAATCATCATTGGATTACATCATTGATTACACTGAGTTCTCACAATCTAACAGCCTCTGGAAATGCCTGCTCAGTGGCCCAGAGGTGTATCAAGTACCTGGCAAAGCCAGTGGATTAGCAATTGAGATGAGCTATCACCTTTCCCCTCTGTGCAACATGCTGGACATTTAGTGGAAATGTAATACGTTAAGTGTCTTTTGTAGAACAGCTTTTATACTCTCTCATAGCTGTTAGTAATCGGAGCTGCAAGCTCAGGAAAGGAAGCTGAAACCAATTACCCTTGATAATTAGCTTTGTCAGGACAGATAGCTCAAAGTGAAGGCCTTTATCTTTGGGGGGATACACTTGTTTCTTTCCTTGCTCAGAGAATGTGTATTAAGAGCATTGCTTGTCAGTCCCTTGTCTCATGGGACAAACTGCAGGAGTCATGGTCTGATTTGTCCAGGCTGCCTATCTAATCTCTTAGAACAACCAGTGTCTTGAAGTGGTAGGCCTAGTACCTAGTAATGGCCATTTCAGTCCTTCTTATCATTGATTCTAAAGTTATATCCATTATTAAGAGGGGGAATTTTTGTGTTATAAAACAAAGATCACTTTCCTTTTTTCCCATGATTCTGCGGTTCAACAGTTTAGGCCAGTGGTTCTCAACCTGTGGGTCACAGACCCACAAGGACTGAATGACCCTTTCACATGGGGTCTCCTGAGACCATATGCATATCAAATATTTACATCACGATTCATAACAGTAGCAAAATTACAGGTATGAAGTAGCAACAAAAATAATTTTATTTTTGTTGTGGGGGTCCCAAAATATAAGGAACTTACTAAAGGGTCACAGCATTAGGAAAGTTGAGAACCACTGGTTTAGGTTAATGACTGCATGGCCATCCTGATGGTCTCACTGGGCTCACTGCAGGGTATTCAGTCAGCTGGGAAGTTGGTGGTAATCTGACTGACATCTGTTCACAAGGACAGAAGTTGGTCCCAGGGAGTAAGGGGATTGTATCACATATACCCACTTCTGCCAAGCCAGCCTGCTTTCTACAGGGTGCCAAAAGTAACAAGTGAAGGCAAGGTCATTTTTACTAAAGTCCCTTAACCAAAGAAATGTCATGGCTAAGGCCCAACTCAAGGGAAAAATGAAATAGGTTCTATTTCTGCATGGAAGAACTGCAAAACGTTGCCCATTGTTTTTGTTTTAATTGGCCACAGTGTCCATGTTTGCTCACGGCCCTGGTTTGTAGATGTAGTATAATACTCAGATAAGAACGATATTTCACATACGACGTTTATACCTTGTGAGCAGATGGAAGCAAGCACGGGGTGCTGACATGGTATGAGGCTTAGAAGCTCCTCTTTGTTTGAGTTCATGGTGTAAGCTCTAAACTATTTTCAACATTATTAAAAATTCAATAGTTTGCCTTTTAAACAAAGTTTTCAAGACAAGAGAATTACTGAATCACCAAAATCTCCATGCCCCAATCCCACAACTGAGTGCTGAAAATCTCAATATGAAATCACTCCCTAAAGCAAACTGTGCCCTTTTAATTTTAACTTCTATAGAATATTAGAAAAGGGAAAAGGAGAATAAAAAAGAAAATGCAGAGTAAAATTGTAGTCATAAATCTATTGAAGGTACCCATGTTATTTGGAAGCTAATTATGACTGTGTGCAAAGCAAATGAAGTAAGAACTGAATTAATGGATAGCAGCTACCTCCCACAAGGTAATGAGGCATGCTTTATAGCAATAGTGCCTCAAATTGAAAAATTAAACTGCAGTGGAGAGAATAAAGGAGCAGTCAAGTTAAGAATAACAAACAAGGCCACAGGACTTCCCAAAGGCCTTCTCTGGGGTTAACAATCTTTGTTTGTTTTCGTGTGATATGGAATTGTGGGGTTTGAGACCCCTGACTGGTTTAAGACCTCTGACACTAGGCCCAAGTTGCAGGCAGAAGCTTAACAACAATTTCTGTAAGAAAAACTTTTCTTAGACAAACAAGACAGCCAGACGGCCTTGGGCTAGAGAGTGTGCTTCCCCCTCCTGCAGGTGGCCCATAACCTTGGGCCCACAACATTGGGCTGAGGAGTTCCCTTCTCCCAATTGCCCGGAACCTTGAGCATGTATTCTTTTTAGGAGCCCGCGACCTTGCTATATGCTAACACCAATCAGTTTACAGGTTAACTGGCCCCTACCTATCAAAATGGGAAAAGCAATTTGGGGACCAATCAACTTGTACCAACTTGGTCTGTGCCTAGCAACTGTACAGCCCCCTAGCAACCTTCCATTTCAACTGTAAATAAAAAGGCTTGCTTTTTGCTCCTCGGGCCGCTTCTATCCTGCGTGTTAGAGTGGTCCCAGTATACTGGAATAAATCTGGGGCCGCTTCTATCCTGCGTGTTAGAGTGGTCCCAGTATACTGGAATAAATCCTCTTGCTGTTTGCATCAATATCCCGTCTGTGAGTCTCTGTGGGGATGCGGCGTTCTGGTTTGGGCCCTGGGGGTCCCGGTTCGGATCTCTGAGGTACAACAGAATATACTATTAAGCACAGAATTTTAATGATTAAAAGGAGAGAAGAGGAGAGAGACAGAGAGGGGGATGGGGGATTCAAATATATTTTTCATTTCTTAGATGCTGCTCTTAACTTTGATGCAATGCTAGCCTTTCTGTGTTCCTTGCTATGAACACATTGGTGATTTTCTTTTTAAGTACTCTCTGTTTTTATGTACTAAGGTCCTTTGACCAAAGGAGTCACAAGACTTCTATCAGATTCAGGAGGCAGAAGTAGATTCTATATATTACATCCCTACATAGAAGAAGTAACTGTAAACTATTGTGGATGTTTTTCAATCTTTTACAAAAATACTCACTGACTTCATACCATGTATGTATGCATATATGTATTTATGTATATATGTATTGCATACTTCTTCCAGACAGCTCAGCCACTACTAGTTCGGAACTCCTACTAGTCAGCTCAGTTTGACTGAGAGTCCCAGCAGTCCTTACTGCTCATGTGTGTCTGGGGAGGGAGGGACCTAATGAATCCTAACTCAGGGACTTCCTGGACCTACTGAGTTGTTTACTTCCTACAGGATGGGATGTTTCTCCCCTTAGAAAGCATCCTGTTGCTCTACCCATGTAAACTTCCTGTGTTTTAGGGAACTCCCCTGTTAAACATCATGTTCTTTTATTTACCACTCTTTTAACATCCCATCTTTAAATATACAGTCATTTTATCTCTCCTTAAATACAGGGTGTTGCAATGAGCTTCCTTCCAAGATGGATGGTTTAAATGTTGGAGGAAACTGCTACACAACAGTGTCTATCCATCATCTATCTATCTATCTATCTATCTATCTATCTATCTATCTATCTATCTATCTATCTATCATTTATCAATCCATCTGTCTAGCATTTATTTATCATTATTTAAGAAGATATGGGTACATAAATTTCCAAAATTTTATAGGGGAAATACTTTCTTTTGGAAATTTCATTTCCAGGTTTCTCTCTTGTTCTCTCTTTCATACTCACAAACCAAGTCTCCATTCATATAGTTACTGTACCAGTACATCTCTTTCTCATTTAGTATCACAATTCATATTTTTAATCTTTAAGCTACTAAATCAGATAATTTATCTTTCTTAACTTTAAATATCTGTATTAGTATGTATAACAGTATCTATGAGTTTGAAAGTATTTTAATTTTAAGCCATTCATGAAAGACTTCAAGCATATATGTGCTATAGTAGCAACACACACGCCATTGGATCAAGTCTTAGAAACTTTTGGAAAATATATTTGGGCAGGACTTAAATATCTTATTTGCTTAAGCTTTGGTCTGCTTGTACCAGGAAGATCCTCCTATTGAAGCACTGGGACAATAAAGTCACCCTCGTGGTTTCTGTTTCGGTTGTTGTGATAAAATACTAAAAAAAACCCAACAGTTTTAAGGCAGAAAGCATTTACTCTGGCTCACAGGATCATGGGATGATCCATGATGTGTAAGTCATGGCAGCAGGACCTCGAGGAAGCTGGTCACATTTGTATCCATGGTTAGGAAGCTCTGAATGATGAGTGCGTGCTGCTGGTGCTGTTTCTCAGTTCCTAGTTTCCATTTACACAACCCCAGGATATCCTGCCAAGGAGCAGTCCCATTCCCAGTCAAGAGCTCTTCTCACACCAATTAACCAGATCAAGATAGTCCCATAAGCACTCTCAGAGGCCCATTTCTCAAGTGATTCTAGATTTTGTCCAGGTGGCAATCCACATAAGCCATCCTAGCTACCATACTGCTTAGAGTTAAAAGGAATAAATTACATGAAGTATTATTCATGAGATATTTAAAAATTCCATCCTATATTCAAAGAAAATAGAATTAAAATTTATTCTACCCACTGAGAAAATGTTTTAATCGTTTAAATTTGCTAATTTTCTTTCAGAAACTTAAAAACTATTTAAATTCTTTCTGAATACAAAACTGAGAAACAATTTGAAGAATTATAAACAGCAGGCACATATTATAACATAATTTCATATTTAAATGCATATTTTGACGTATTTTCATTCCCAATGTGTATATACATTATTTAAATATAATTTATGCCATATAAATTATGTTAACTATATACATACTTTGTATATTTTGTTTTTCATTTTATGTGATCATGAAGCCTCTGTGATAAAAAAAAAAAAGTACATTCAGGTATGAATTCTATCTATTCTCACACCATTATATTAATACTTCCCAATAACCATCCTATGGGTTTGGAGTAATATACTTACGTCACTGTCTCTATTTCAAGTGAGCACAGATAATGAAATATTGATTATTAGATATACTAATACTAGAAAATAATATGGGAGACCTAATATTCCCCCCATTTTGTCCCTTCTCTCTTTCATCCTGTTTCTTTCTTCTAAACAATAAATTTTTATAGACCACTCTAGCCATTTCATTATGTTTCCATTTGCTTTGTTGTTGTTGTTTTTCCATGCCTTGCAAATACCTACAATCTTTTTTTTTTTTTCATTTATTAAACCTGGACAAAAGACATTCTGTTATAATCACATGATTGTATGTTTAGGGAAGAAACATGAAAAAGTATATAATGAAAATAATGAAACACAACTGTAGAAAGTGTTGTATTTGTGGGCGTGTTTCAGATTTGCAACAGTCTATGTTAATAACAAATGTAGTTGTAACTGCTAATCCATAATCTAAGCACTACCGAGTTCATTTATTATATCCATCCTTCTTATCATTGCCAGCATTTCATAACTAGCACTGTCTTTTCTAGTGGCGAGAAATAAAGTATGCATACACTCAAATGAGTTAGACTTCCAGTGCTCAGTGACAATTCTTAATCTTTATTACCCATTGTTTTCCCTAAATTAGGGATTGTACATTTTCCTAGGGTGAGTTGCTAAAACTCTTGCTGTAACCCAGTGGAAATGTAGATGGATTTTTCTTTGAATTGCATGCTATCTACCAGTTACTGT
The DNA here is from genome assembly GCA_026225945.1 of Cricetomys ansorgei. NCBI lineage: Eukaryota > Metazoa > Chordata > Mammalia > Rodentia > Nesomyidae > Cricetomys > Cricetomys ansorgei. Next base: position 12,221,225 of record JAMJFZ010001815.1, read on the forward strand.
CATTAAGGAACACTAGGATCCCCTCTCTAAGGCCACCCTGGTGTGAACAACTTAGCTCTGTCATATGTTTTTAATGCCATGACTTTTTGCCTTACCATAAGTCCATAGTAATGGAATAAGTCCAGCATGGTCTGAAACTTTCCAAATCATGATAAAAATATACTCTAACTTCTTTAAACTATTTCTTTTTAGTTTTTTTTTTTTGTCCTAAGAACAAAATATCCATCTAACACAGAAAATTGGTACCAAGAATTGTGGACCTTGTTGTGACTGTCTGACTATGTGATTCCGAAGTACTGGATAATGGTTTGTGGGAAAAATTTGGAAAAGATTGAAGATAGAGGAGAATGATGTGAGCAAGGCTTAATGGATGGTTCTGATTGGATCTTAGAAGGCTAGAATGCTGATAGGAATACTGACAGGAAAGACTGTGGAGGTTTTACTGAGAACCACAAATCTGTTTGGAATTATACTAGAGAGCATTCATGCTACACCATGGGCAAAGGACTTGCTTGTATTCTCTCTAAGCTCTAACATATTTGGAAGGCTGAGTTTAAAGGTGATGTACTAATTGATCTAAGAGAGGAACTACCCAGGCAATACAGCATTCAGACTATTGTACAATCATCGCTAGCTTGTCTTAGTTTTTCAGTGAGAATCAGGTGCAAAATGCAAAAGAGAATGATTTTAAAAACTCACAGTTTAGTGATAAAAGTTCATGTAAAGCTTGGCTTTAGGAAGATAAGGTGTCTGAAGAAATTATCAGTTTCAGAGAGAAGGCAATTATTCTGTACTTGGATAATAAGAAAGATGCCTTGAGGGTATTTCAGGAATTGGCCAGAACCCACTCATTGTGGGTTCAAGAGTAAAGAAATGTAAACTCACTTGAAAAAATTTCCTCTATAAGCAGTCTGCTTATAGACAGATTCCCAGAAATCATAGTTTTCTCAAAACATAGCGTCTTTCCTTATATCCAAGAGCAAGGAAACCATTGAGTCCAAATATACAACCATGACTGAAGAGTTCGCTTCTTTGATGAGTTCTACATAGCCCCAACTTTCTTTGGACCCAATGCGATGATCAGATTTCATATCCTCTAACATCCAGGTAGTGTGACTGGTAGTGAATACTGGATGTTCCTCTTAGCTTTTTAAATGTTGTCTATACAAGAGGAATAAGGATACAGATAATGCCACTCTTGGTGACATTTTTCTTATATTCCAAAAATAATTACTGTTGTGACTTACAAGCCAAACTTGATTTTAACCAATAGGGTAGTTCTTATAATCTCAATTTTAAACTGTGGGTATGATAGGGATTGACGAAAGCTCTAAATAAATAACTGAATGGGTCACTATGAACTCATCTTCTAAATTACCAAATAGTACACACAGTCCTTGAAAATTAGATAAGGAATGTATAGGATAGATAAGAGGAAACTTAAAAGGTTATGTAGTGAGTGAGGCTTGTCCCTGGGCAACTATAGCAGGTCTTCCTGGTTTACCTATCACTTGACTACTAGCAATGACTGAACAACAAATAGTATCATCCAAGTAGTATCATTTTTTCCTGTGAATTTTGCATTCAGTTCATAAATAAATAGTTTTATTTCTGTGATAAACATTAGTAGGAACCCTACTACTGAGTAAGACTACTCAAGAGTATAACTTGGCTTCTGAGTAGTATATTGTTGAAAAGGAGATGGTATTAGCTGTGCCTATCAGTTGCTTATAAAAATTTAATGGAATTTGTGATATATAAAATGAAATATTGAGTAAACTTAAGACAAGTTGTCTTTAATGACAGCTTGGAATATACATGCCTCATTCAGGAGGCCATTTACCTAAGGCTTTTAAATTAAATTTTCTAAGTATCTTGCATGTTCAGCTCTACATTTAAAGCAAGTGGCACTCTACTTCAAGGAACTGAAACCACTTATGGTCATAAAATAATAGTTTTAGATTGGCCTTTCAATAAAGGGATGAGCATGCCAGAAATCTGAAGGGTATTACTGTAAGTAAAAATCATTACTGAGAACTAAGGAGAGCAAATTGATTTTAAAGGTTGTCATCTTTGCCAGCACAGGATAAAATACAATAATGATAATCAATATTAAGATGTTCCTTAGGAAGGAAGATGTCCTGAAGCAATACATAATTCCGGTCTTATATGGCTCAATGCCATTGATAGGATTGCTGAGTGCATGAAAAGGATAGGTTATTTCAGTAGGGAGACTGAAGCCCAAACACAGGACAAGGTACAGAAGTTTACAGTTAGGGCTATCCTGGTCTTTCTTAGAAACCCTGCCCTTCAGTCATTAGATTCAGTTTGCCAAGAGATTAATCGCAGTCTACCAGTCAATGTTGCATGTAGAACACATCCACAAGTGGAGCTGGCTCTAAGCATATCTGTTTGTTAGAAAGATTTGAAGGTAGAATTATTTATGAAAGATTTTATTTATGCTTTTATAATTATATTTTTTGATATGCAATTCTTTTTATTATTAATGTCTGTTTCTGAGGGGAAAGCTTTTCCCCCCATTTCCTTCTTTAAATAAAAAACAGCGCCTGTGAAAGAGGAGTATGCTGTTCTAAGTTTCCTCATGTTTGTGTGGCTTTGGGAATGTTAGATTATCAAAACAGAAGCTGGATCCCATGAGGGATAGTTTGAGTTGAAGGCAAAGTGGATTACACAAGGATAGAATTTTGTAACTGAAATATTCATAGCAGCAACATTTGAAAGATGATTTACTAAAGTCATTGTACTGGTCATTTTCTTGCTACAGCACAGCAAGGTCATTCAGTTGTAACATTTGTCAATTCTGACTGTAACTGATTGTCTCAATCTGTTCCTACACTTCAAGTTAAAATGTAAGCATACAACATTCATCAAAAAATTTACAGAATTGAAATGAGTCCTACAAAGGAAATTTATAGCTCTAAGTGCCTCACTCAGAAATCAGAAAAAGCACAATTAAATGATTTAGTGATACAACTCAAAAAGTTGGAAAACAAGAACAAACCAAATCCAAACACAGTCAACAGGAAGAAATAATAAAAATCAGAATAGGAATCAATTAAAATGGACACAAAGAAAACAATATAAAGAACCTGTGAATCTAAGAGCTGCTGAATTGAGAAGATAAACAAGATTGACAAGCCCTTGGCACAACTAACAAAAAAAAAAAGAAAGAAAAAGAAAGAAAGAAAGAGAGGACCAAAATGAATAGAATCAAAAATGCACAAGGGATTATTAAATCAAACAGCAAAAAAGCAGAATATTAAAAGGGAATACTTTAAAAGCCTGTAGTTCAGTAAGGTTGGAAACCTAAAAGAAATGGATGAATTTCTAGATTCATTCAGACTACTAAAATTGAACCGAGAAGTCAACAACCTAAACAGACTCATAAGAAAGGAGATCGAAGCAGTAATATAAATCCAGCAAAGAAAGGAGTTCAGTCCCAGATTGATACACAACAGAATTCTATCAGACTTTCAAAGAAGATCTACAGCTAGTCCTTTGCAAACTATTTTAAAAATGAAGAAATAGGAGAGAGAGGGAGAGAGAGAGAGAGAGAGAGAGAGAGAGAGGAGAGAGAGAGAGAGAGGGGGGAGGAAAATAAGCATAAGTTGGAGGCAAAAACTGATGCAGAGGTCATGGAAAGAGTGCTTACTGGCCCTCTCCACATGGCTTCTGCTTTCTTATAGAACCCAGGACCACCAGCTCAGGAGTATTCCTACCCACAGTGGGCTGGGCCCTCTCTCATCAATCGTTAATTAAGAAAACGTCCTAAAGACTTGCCTACCTACAGCCCAATCTTACAGACATTTTCTCAGTTGAGTTTCCTCCCCTCAGATGACTAGTTTATACCCACTTCACATAAAACTAGCCAGCACACTATATGACTTCAGAAACTTTTTGATGCTTTCTGCCTCTTTCTTCAGGGGTCCACATATCCTTTAAAAGTCTATTGTTCAATATCCATCTGTTTGTATAGTTTTTATAGTTTCTCTCTATAGTTTGAGTTTGATCCCATTAAGTTCTGATGTGTTACAAGATATACTTTCTTTTTTAAGTTGGTTTATACCCCAAATATGATTTATTTGTGGAGAAACTTCCAGGAACTGTTGAAAAGTGTGCGTTCTCTGTTGCTGTCGAGTGAGACGCTTGGAATATGCCAGTTATTTCAACTGTCATTGCCAGGCCAGTCATTACTGAGATTTGCAGGGTTTCACAAGGGTAGGACTGTGGATGATCTTCCTCCTCAAGTAGCATGCATAGGACCTTCCAGCGTAGGTATATGTTGGAGGGAAGTTCATACCGATTGGTCACAATGATAGATTCAGAAACGTTTGCTGTGTGACTAGTAGATAATTGTGTCTGCTCTTTCTCCAAAAGGCCAGCTGAGGGCTCAGCAGGTAAAGCCACTTGCTACATAAGCCTGTCCGGTTGAATTTCGTTGAAACCTATGTAAAAGCGAAAACATAGAGCTACAATCAATATTTTCTGTGCCATCGATGAGGCTTTCTTTTTTGTCTTCTATTCCTATTACTTGTAAATGTGATCTTTTTAGAGTGTCCAGTGCCTTTCCTGAATGGTCTGTGTCTATGTAATTTTAAATTTAACTCTTTTCCTCATGGTGCTATCCATGTCTTAGACCTTGATTTCGACATCTGAGATGTCTTCTTTCCTGTCTTGTAACCGATCTATTGGTGAGGCTTACATCTGAAGTTTTTGTTTGACTTCTTAAATTTCGTTTTTTTTCCATTCATCGGTTCATTTATGTTTTCATGGGTTTTATTAAGGGATTTATTCATATCCTCTTTAAGGTCCTTGATCATATTCATAGTTGATGTTTTAAAGTCCTCGTCTTGTCCTTCAGCTATATTGCATCATTTTGGGCCTTCTGCAATATGGTTATTGTCTTATGGAGGAGGTGTTTTTGTCTTGGATGTTCATGTTTGTGCTTTTGTGCTGGGTTCTAGTCACTTGCAATTATGATGTTTGAGTTGCTTCTTGATGTCAACATCTGGTCTTGTCTTTGTGGGTAGGCATTCCGTTCTTTGTTTCTGTTGCCTTCTTTAGATTCTAGGCGAGTTGGTAGCTCTGGCTTTTCTTATAGAGAGTCCTTCTGCAGGTAGGTGGGTGGCTAAAAGGAACGTAGGTGGACTAGGATAAAGAGCTGATCAGGGTCAGGAGAGAGTTGGGTGGAATGCAGTCTGCTTCAAGAGGAGCAGGGGATGGAAGTAGAGTGGGAGGAGGGGCTACTGCAGATGGGACAAAGAATAAGTCTGGAGAGACAGGATGAAAGGGCTAGGTTGATCCCAGGTTCTGCACCAAGAGGGAGATTCCCAGGGAACAGAGATAGGATAAGAGGAAAGGCTCCGGCAAGCAGGCTGCTGTAGAACTTAAGAATGAGTCTGGGGACATAATAATGGAAGACAGAAAGGACAGTGAAAATTGCCTACCTGAGTTCCAGCCCATTGTAGCCACTGGGGGTCCATGGTAGAAAGCGTTTCTTAGGTCTAGTGTCTGTTCTCCAAAGGGCTGGAGATGGACTAGGACAGAAGGGGAGACCTCAAGCTCCCCTTGAGCTTGGTTAAACCCTATCATGTTGGTAATTAAAAACCAACCATTACAAAATCCATCATTTTGCTTCTATCTCCCTTTGAGTTTGCTGTTCCTGCCACCTCTGCCTTTTGTATTTGTGACTTTTCTTTCCTTTTGCTCTCCTCGTCCTGAATATGCCTACCTATTTAATCGGTCTTTTTGAAGGCTGCCACAAAGGGATTGGTTTCTTTCCTGCTCACGGATGCCAGTTACCATTCCTCACATCCAGTCATTGTTCTAAGTTTAAGAAGATAAGAATGGAAGGTAGGGGACTCAATACGATCTTTAAAAGTGTGGTACTGATTCAGAGAAAGATCCTCACTTACCTCCTGTGACAGAAGCTAAGCCGATGAGCTTGGAGCTAATAAAGCAGAAAACACAGTTCCTCTTCCTACAGCGGCCCGTTTTCCTAGCCTCATCTTTAGCCAAGGTCTGTATCTGTGTTCCAGCTTCTCCTGACCAGTGATGTTTATTGCTGGTGGCATGAGGCTTGGATGTGAAAAAGGATCAGCTGCTTTCTTGCTTCTAGCAAAACAACTCCTGGCTTGCATTGAGGGGAGGAGTGGGGCTCAGCAGAACCGTCCTAAGGCCACTTCCACGGTTAATTATTTTCCATAGGGAGATGATTAGATGAAGCAGTTAGGTGATCGGATGGATGTAAAGTGCTTCCAACCACTAATTATGATGCTTTGTGGGTCTGCTTTGCAGATGGTCTGTGCTTGCTGAATCTGCTGTGAGACGCCGGGAGCAGAACAATACTGTATCCCACTCATCTCTCCTCCCTATGAGTGCCTACACTTCTATCATGAGTGGGTTTTGGCATCTTACAGCATTTACAAATGCGATCTACCATTTGATTTCTCAAACTGGTCCAAAAGAAAAAAACAAAAACAGGCAAGATAGCTAGAAAAATCCTTTTAGGAGAACGGGAAGATTAGAAGCATGAGATTAGCAAACAGTTCACACCATTAATCATGCACCACCAGCTGACAAAGGAGTGGGGTCTTACACTGTCCAGGAGAAACACAACAACCTAGAAGCAAAGTGCAGTTCCTTCTGCTAGAGCTGCTATGCAGCCCTTGTTCCAAATGTGCAATTTAACCTCCTGTGAATATGTGAAGATTTGAGAGATATAGAAGTAATTACTCTTGTCCCTCGAAGATCAGGCTCTTGCCCACTGAGGAATTACAATCAGCTCTAGAGATGACTTAAGGAGCTTTGTGACATATACAGTATGCAAAGCGGAATAATCAATAGTCCATCATGCCAGGACAGTTTACAATAGGTGTTAAATAATGTATCTTTATTAATGAATTCGCTTGTTTGTTAGTCTCACCTTCCTCTGTAAGTCACAGGGGAATAAAATTCAAATATACGGCATGGAATTAATTAAATTCTCTGGACACTATCATTTTTAAAGAGACATTAGTAGGAGAAAGAAATGTGAAAATAAATAATATGGTGCTTAGAATGGGACCCCGGATGCTGTTATTGAATATATAGAGGTGGAAAGAGTTAAATTAGTAAAAACTAAAAGCTGCCACAAAGGTCTTTACAGATAGCTCTCTTTTAAAGTAACAACTAATCACACTGAGAGAAGAGGATTTCTGAAAACAATCTTTACTTAGGCCCCATAATCCCTCATTATTCCACCTCTTGTCTGTGTATGATTCAAAATGGTATAAAACTGATCTATAAGCTAGTAATGGTGAGCTGCTGGGAAAAGTCTTTGTTAATGCTGAAGCCAGACCTGATGCAACCTCTGCACAGAGCATCTGAAGAGTTGCCTTCCTGTAGAAGTATGGGGGTTATGGTGGGCTGGAGTAGGAACATTCTAATAGATAGAGAGGGCTACATGGGAGGGTTTGGGGAGAAGAAAGGGGACAGGAGGAAATGATGAAATTACACAATGATCTTTAAAATATAAAAACATATTAAAGACATGAAGGATATGCACGTTCACACTTCTAATTGTTAACTGTTAATTACTGTTTAAGGTTAAACTGTTAAAGGCTAATTGATGGTTAACTTTTAAGTAAAGTAAGGTAAATAAGTAAGTTAAGTAAATAACTTTCAGGAAAGGTGAACTAAGGGTTCTGCTGTTAGTATATTCCAGGTTGAAATTACCCTCTTTTCCAGGTACATTTTTTTCCCACAATCCTTTCAGCCAATCACACCAAGGTTCTGGAGTCAGATGTGATTTCCCCATTTCTTTCCTTGCGTTCAGTCCTTGTGAGAGACATAGAAGTGCACATGAGAGATGATTCACATCACCACTTTCTTTGTGTGCTGTCTCTTCACTTGGATTTTTGCCGTTACTCCCATTCTACATTTTGACTGCTCAGCTGTCTCATGGTCTGCTGTTAGATTAATTTTATTTGAAGCAGCATTCACCATGACTATACTTTTTTCTGTCTGGCAAACTTTCACAGGTTCACAATCTTTCTTTGTATGGAACTGTAGACTTTATAATATAATCTCAGCCAACTTCTTAGTTTAGTATGTAACTTGATAATCTTACTAAAGCATCCAAATTTCTCTACCCATTGCTCCTGTTCCTTAACTTCTCCAACTGACACCTCCCAATTCCAAATATGTCCACTCTGAATCGTTCACTCTGACCTTTGCTTTTTCATAGTTCTAATCTTCTTCAAGATGCTGCACACATCCATGTATGATCACATATGAAGGCAGTTAGTACTTCAGTGTTAGAAGACACCTCTGTCCCTTATATCTAAGGGCATGTAAGGCTGGGCCACGCAGTCATCATTTTGGTAATTCTCCATACTCCAAGATACTTCCTTAAAATATGTGATGCCTAAAAAAATAAAGAGCAAACACCATTAATTAATTGTATAAGCCAGAAAAATCTTACTTTGAGTTTAAATGTTCTTATTATGAAGTCCTGGTTTTTTGTTTCTGACTTATAATAACTATGATTCTAAGTTATTCCATGTCATCACATATATATTTTAAATAAATGTGAAATGCAGTACCTTTAATGTTGTCAGCCTTTTATGATAATTACTATTTTGATTTCTTCAACTCCACAGTCCTATTTCTTTTAACTCCCTGCTGGTGTTAGCATGTTAAGCAAAAATGCCATCATTATTTTTTTAAGTAGTTAATTAAAACCTTTCCCAAATTGGGGAACATGATGATTAAATTAAAGGCAAATGGAATCTTACACCAAGGTTTTCATTGCCTGATAGATTTTCTGAGAATTTAAAGTTGCTATTTTGATAAGAACTTGGGAGTTTGTTTATTTGATTTTATTTAAAGATTAAGTAAGATTAAAAAAAGAAGCTACTGGTTCTTTTCCTTTTTTGCCTCTTTGCTTTCCTGAATATGCACTGTGGCTACTTTGTTAGAGCTCCACCCATCTCCTGTGGAGATGCTCAAGACTAATGATGCTCTGTGACAGATGTTTGCATGTCTGTTCTCTATATCCTTAAGCTATGCAGAGTATGCTGTAACATGGAGAGTAACCTGTGAGATGGGAAGAAACTTCCTGATAGCACTTTGTTGTTTTGCAAAAGAATATTCGGATAGGAATGCTACTTTGAGTCATCATTCAATTAAATGGTAGAGGCATGTGCTGGAATTGATGATAGCATGAATGTTCCATATCACTGGGCATTTCATTAAGTATCTTAATTTATATGTTTTATTTATATAATACACCAGCAAAGTAATTCCAGTGTTCTTCTTATTTTCTAGCTTCATTTCATGTTGCTTGGATAAAATCTTCTCAGAAAAGCACCTTACAGGAGAAAAGGTTTATTTTAGATCATAGTTACAGGTTACAGTCCACCACAGCAGGGAAGTCAAAGCATCAGGAATTGAGGGAGTTGTTCCTATTACATCCTTAATCTGGAGCAGAGAACAATGAAATGCACCTATTCTTGCCCTCAGCTCAGTTCAGGATCATTTACCTAGGGAATGTTGCCACCCGCAACATTGAGGTTTTCCCACCTCAATCAACCTAAATATTTGCAAATCAACCTGTTCTAGAAAATTATTTATTGTGTCTCCTTTCTTTGGTAAATATAGACTTTGTCAAGTTGATGATTAAAACTGTTAGACAGTAAGAATTTTTGCAACATACCTGTGGTAAGGTTGATATTTTGAAGGTTGTTTTATTGCATAACCCTCTTTTCATATGTCTCTGGTGACATTCTTTAGGAAATTTTTTCATCCCATTGTGAAAAGGTTGTCATTAATAACTCAAATTCCTTTGGTGGTTGGAAAAATTCCGTATTCAGCTCATAATTCTTTCTTTGTTTTGCTTTAAATTGCAAAGGTGATTTATTTCTATTTAGAATTTTACTGCTATTTTTCCATTTGGCATTTGTGAACACATGTGCAGGAGATTTATTTTATTGTTCAGAGGACAGAATAAGTATTTAACCAGTTGCTTAATCTTTCTGAGAGCATTATACGTATCCTCTGTTGGTTATTTTAAAAATTAGTATATAATCATGACCTTTTCAATTCCCAAACTCATTGATGTTACCTAATATCTTCAATGTCAAGAGGAACATTTATTCCAATAAAATCTGCTTATTTTCAAAATAGTCTAGCAAATTCTTCTACCTGGTATAAAAAGAGCTGTGTTCAGCAGCATGTATTTGAAAAATATCTCCTCCCCACATGTTATTTATAGATGTTGTGTCTTTTTTGGGGGACTATAAAGGAGCTCTTTGGCAAACTTCCTGGCTCTTTTAGTTACTTTAAAATACAGAATACTCTTATCTTTAGGTATTATAAAGTCTTGCATAATGAAAATAAAAACAATTAGCTTGCAGCTTCTCTTCTGTTCACCCTGGGAGAGTCCAGGCTACAGCAGTGAGGGCCGAAGTCTGCATGGCTGGTTTCTTTATGATTTTGTCCTGCTTCTTCTTCTACTTATTAGTTGTTCCTTCTGCCTACATCAGGCTCTGACAGGAGGAGGAACTGGAGAAAAAGAGAAAGTTCTTGTTCGTTGCCAGTAGTAGAAACATCAGGGGCACCGTGTTGGCAGATGTTCAAACACTGGTCCTTCCTCTCGAAGTATATGGTTTGGACTTTGTAGAACCTTCCGTACTGCATGCTCCCCTGCAGCCCAGGACTCTCTCTGGCCATATTACTGTCTCTGAGGTGGATGACACATTCTCATGTCCTCCAGAGTGGACTTCCATCCCTTCAGGTCCTACTCCTATTAACCTATCAGAAGGTAGATTTCCTGAGCTGGGAGCTTTTCAGATGTTTCAAGTCTAGATACTATCGACTCCTGAAGAAGACTAAGAATTTGTGTTTTTGTGTCAGAAACCTGAATATGTAGCCTGTGTCACTTTGGCTCCTTCTCTCATATTTGACATCGTAAACCTCCTCAAGGTGAGAGCCCCAGTGCTAGCCAATGCAGTTGTGTGTCTTCCATATCAGGGCTCAGCATGTGCTAAATATCCCATATTTGATATGCTCCTATCAGTAGTGTTTTGAAATTCAGATTTTACACATAGGGAGATATGTTGAGGAGAGGATCCAGGTCTCAGCATGTTTCATTTGTGTTTCATATATACCTTGTACAGACCCAGAAGTTAATTTTACACATTTTAATGCATTGTGTTTGATTCATCCAGCACATGATATCAGTTGTTAAATTTTTCACTTGTAAAATCAGCTGGTCTTGAAAGAGTGCTGGATTTTAGAGTGTTTCAGAATTCTGCTTTTAGACTGGAAATGCCTATCTGGTCCTAACACTGCATGATTACCTGTGGGTTTCTACAAGTGAATACACAGCACTGGGGACTGGAGGTGAGGAAGGGGGTGGGGGTGTTAGATGCTGACTTTATTACTTTTCAATATGTAGTCATTCGCGCACAGCAATGCTGAAAAGTAGAAAACCCTGTTTAGCTGTTTGAACTGATTTTATTAGTAACTTTAGATTCACGGTAAGGAAAATGTTCTAATTAGCATTTTGGAATATACACATACATCAGTAGCATGGATGCAATGATAGCAAATTCTTCTGCACATGTGTGGGATTGGGCTCAAGGATTACTGTAGCCATTGATTATGTGGTTTCTTGGCATTTTAGTAAGTTTCCAAAGAAAATAAATTGTAAAAGCCTTCAACTTACATGAATCCTCATTTTCCTAGTTGAATTCCTAGAATAATGTATATACTTTTAGGTCGTACCAGACTTTCAGATGCAACTATGACTGAATAAATTATATATTGGAACCTCCTTTCTTTAGACAGGTGTATGTATGGGAGGGAAGGGAACCTCTGAGATAACTCAGAGCCCCCCAAGGCAGTGGAGAGACAGAAGAAGGATGTTAGGGAGAAAGGAATATACCATTATACCTTCTCCTTGAGACATTGGCCAACTCAAAAAGTAAATACAAAGAGGCTAAAAAGATGAGCAAATACTGTCTCACAACATGGGAAGAGGCTAAGTTGAATTTTTGGTAGCTTCATGTTGCTTAAAAACAGAAATGAGAATTTAGGGCTTATCACAAAGGAGGGGTCCAAGTTCTCAGCTGGAACCAGAAAGATTTGCTTGTGTTGAAATGACATAGGTAGACAAACACTCATAAAGATTGAAGTCCTGCTTTGAATTATCTCTGTATTTAATTTACATCTTAGACAAACACTAAAATAAATCCTCTCTGGAGATAAATCACAGCATGTAGAGTCCATACAAATGTTCATACAAAGTGCTTGCATTCAATAAACAATCATCATGCTGAATGACAAATGAAACTGAGAAAAAGAGGGATGCTGGAAGCAGACTCACAGTCATAAAGACAGATACACAATGCAACCATGGAAACAGAAGACCACATTTAAGTAGAGAACTGTGAACATACACATTCCCTCATAAGAACATATGTTCCTAAGATCTTACTTAATGTTTGTGTCCCCCCATTCATATTTTGAAACTTAACTATCAACATGGCAGTATATTAAGTCACAAAAGACTCACCGTCATAAATTGTGATTAGTACCTTGTATGAGAAATTTGAGGGACTCTTCCTCGTGGAGATGTAAATAGAGGCCACAATCTATGAGAAATAGACCCTCAGAAGACATCATATTCACAGGCACATTGATCTTGGAATTCACAGTCTCTAGAGCTGCTGGACACAAATATCTATTGTTTATAAATTACTCAAACCATTTAAAAACAACTGGAATAGACTAAGCCGTACAGATACCTGTGTATGTATTACTAGCAATATTATATAAGAGAAAATCAGGTTCTAGGTTCAGATAAACATAAATATGATATGAACATTAAATACATTTAGGTATATTTTACACCTACGTGAGAATATTTGTTGGAGCATTTGATAATTTGTGGTAGATAAGAATATTCATAGTACAGAATGGTTCTGAGCATTTTAAGGTGCCTGGTGTCCCATCTCACCACAATGCCAATCTCCTTCAGGGAGAATAGCTCTATTGAGAACTATGGCTCACTTGCCTGGTGCACCCCAGCACTCCCTTTTTAATTCTTGAGTCAGGGTCTTGCTATGTAATGAGGCGGGTCTGGAACTCACGATGTAGCTCATGCTGGCTTCACACTTGCTTGCTTTCTCTCCTCAAGTCTCCTGAGTGCTGAGATTGAGTGAGCATGCCACTATGTCTGGATAGTCCAACCCATTTTTTGGTGGGGATAGTAAAACCAGAGGGCTGTGACAGCTTCACAAATCTGAACAAATCATATAGTCAGTTATTTGCAGAGAAGAACAGTGAAAACTAATCTTACGTCTTATACCGCAGATCTTATCCATCAGCCCTCTTTTCTGCCTAATTTCCTAAATTCTTGAGAGATATAGCCTGGATTTCTTGGTCAAAAAGTAATAAATAAGTACTTTTTAATTATACTTATTTAGATGTTTAATACAATGAACTCCCCAAACCACTGATAATTAAAATTAACGTTGTAATGTGGTAATATAAGTTTCCCCCCCAAATTCTGGAAGAAGTTGACACTTTGGCCTTAAAATTTAATGATCTCAAAACATATTACCTTGTTTCAGCTTAGGGGAATTTCAGGAATATTTCAAAGACCTCAGCTTTGGAAATTCTCAGGAAGTACTGCCTGTGATGTGGTTCAAAGCCATCATAGGTGTATCATGGGGGATTATGTAGAAAGTTAGTGTCCAAATGTATTTTTCCTCTGGAATCCACACCTGCTTCTCATTTCAGGTACGGTAGCATGTTTATAAATCCCCTCACAGCTCCACAGTTCTTCATCATCACCTGAAGACATGGCCTCTACTTGCCATTAACATTGAGGGATCTCTGATGAATTTGCAGGTGTCTGAGACATTCAGTCTTAATCCAAGCACCCTCTGTTTCTCTCAATTTTGAAAAATAGAGCTTGCTTGAAAGAGTTGATTTTTCATAATTTCTGATTTATGTTTTTATCACTTATTTCTTAAACACTTGGTGTAGCTATTGTTTTAAGTTCTAATGGTTGTTATTGGTAGTGCTCAAATTTAGTGCCTGCTTATTTATCAACCAGGGTAGGCTTGGACTATTGCTTGGACTAGTGAGTTCCTAGTATCTATTAGTTATTTTTGTAAAAGCCTACAAATTGAGAACCCATACGAACCTTTAGAAAGTCACTACAAAGTTACCACGTTTTTAATTTGTTTGCTTGGTTGATTGTTAGGACGGGGTCTTGTTATATAGCCCAAGCATGTCTGAACTTGGTGGTTTTTCTGCAGCATCCTAAATGCTGCAGAAACTCAGGTAGGGACCACCATGTCTAGCCAACTCTGTTTATATGTGCACATATCCTTAAACTACCCCCCATCTATCAAAGCCTCTGTGAATACAGCTTCAATAAGGCTTATCAGGGTAGTACTTCACCCCAACAGAGGGATCAGCCTAGCCTTTTTTTTGTGTGCAAATCTGTGTATATTGGGGTTACTTGAAAAGTGGCCACTCTTTATCCCATTGCTATTTACTAATGGTGTCACTAGTTATCTGTCTTGGAAACTTACTTTGTTTTTAATTTTTTTAAAGCCACACATACAGTTGAACTTTTGTTAAAATGCAAAGTTCCTATAATTGTCATGGCATATGCATGACAATTATTGGATTTTAATTTCAGTCCTTGGCTCTGTGTGTGTGTGCGCACACATGTGTGCAAGCACACACATGTGTGCATATGATTCATGCTTTTGAACGTGGGTTCACAGATGCCATGACGTGCAGGTGAAGGTCCGAGGACAAACTTGAGTGTTGGTCCTTGACACTCACCTTGTTTAAGTGTAAAACCGTTTTTGTTTTCCTGTGGTGTATGGTAGGCTGGCCCAGGAGCTTCCAGAGATTCTCGCATCCTCCTGTCCCCATATTCTAATAACAGTGATGAGGCTGCAGATATTTGCTCTATACATATGGCTTTTATGAAGGCTCCAGGGATTTGACCTCAGACTTGTGTGGCTAGAGCTTTAGTTACTGACCCTTCTCTGCAGCCATCTTGGCTTTTTATATGCTTCTGCCATGCTTGTACAAATATTTTTGTCTCTGATTTCCCTGAGCCTTTTTTATGTAGCTGCACCATTGAAATGAACCATATGTAGTCACAGAAAAAGTGAAGCTATACTTCAGAGGTATCATGGAGGCTCTCGATTCTTTCTTGTCTCTTTGTTTATTCTTTGCCCTCCAGTGACACGGATAGTTCTCATGACAACTCAGGAACCTGGCTATTTGGCTCTAGTGTTTTTTGTTGCTGTTTTGTTTTAAATTTAAAACACAAGTTTTTATTTAGTGGCATGTTCCTGTGGACTGACCTTCATTTTTTCTTAAGATTAATTTGTTTTTATTTATCTATTTATATCTGCGTATGTGGGTGCCCTCAGAGGCAAGACAAGGGTGTTAGATGACCTGGAGCTGGAGTTTCAGGTGGTTGTGAGCTGCCTGCCACAGGTGCTAAGAACTGAATTGGGAACTGAATTCCTGTCCTCTGAAAGAGCAGCGAGTGACTCTTACCTCTGAGTCATCTCTCTATTTTTAAACGTTGCTTTTAGATTTATTTATTTTATTTTATCTGCATGAATGTTTTTCCTAGAGGTATATATGTACACCACATGCATGTTTGGTGCCCATTGTGGTCAGGAAAGGTCACCAGGTTCCCTAGAACTGGACTTATGGATGGGTGTGAGCCATCATGTTGATGTTGCATATCAAACCCAGGTCCTCTGAAAAAGCAAAAAAAAAAATTACTCTTAACTGCTGACTATTTTCCTAGCCCTTGTATCTCATTTTAAGATAACAATTATGATGAGAAGGTGAAGAATTTGGTTACTTTAAGGAGAAGAATGAAGTGCAGGAGCAGCCAGGGACAACCTAAGCCTTGCAGATCACACTGTACCTTGCAACAAAGTTGCTCCCAAACTTGTTCTTACTTTTAATTGGGAATTATCTCACAGTGAGAGAAATATGTAGTCTAACTGCATTGTTATGTTGCCTGTTCATATTCTCAGTGTGCACTGATGCAGTCTAGAGGAAATCGTTTTACGGATCAGATTCAATGTAACCTTTTGTAATTCAGGGTGAGGATTAGGATACGTACCATAAAAACATTTTATTTGTGATCAAGTTCTAAATCAATAATTATATGGTATATATCTTAATTCTCATATATATATATATATATATATATATATATATATAATTACATGTATTGTTATTGTATCTAAGTCATTAATGGAAGCATAGTCACTAGAAATAATCAGCCTGAATCCTGGCTGTGTCAGGTACTGACCATGTGACCTAGATCAAATTATTTCACGGTGTCTGAAAATAAGACAAGTTGTCTTTCTCTGAAAGAAGTTCCTTGTGTGACTGGCACCGGGCTTCAACCCTGTCATTTCCTCAACATGAGATTCCTAGAAAGATTCCAGTTCTCTAGGGTCCTATGTTTCAGTGTGCTGGCAGTTAAAGAGAAGGGCACAAATATCTCTCTTTAAAACAGCTTTCCATGCCAGGAGGTGGTGGCACACGCCTTTAATCCCAGCACTTGGGAGGCAGAGGCAGGCGGTGTGAGTATGAGGCCAGCCTGGTCTGCAGAGTGAGTTCCAGGACAGCCAGAGTTACAACAGAGAAACCTTGTGTCCAAAAAAAAAAATTAATAAATGAAACCATCTTTCTTGGTGTCAGAAAGATAACACTTCCTCCTGGAACACTGAGACTCACTTCTCCTTAGGAAAAGGATGAACATTGTTAAAATCACTATTGGTGTTAATGATAAGTTCTTTCAATTTATCTGTGTAATCCTTCTTTCTGATGATCGGTTTCATGTAAATAAACTTATCGAACTCTTTCTTGCTGCTGAACTGCCTAGCTAGTCTGACTACCCTTATGCGGGCACCAGCCATCTTGGGCACTCCTGGGATACCTTGAGACAACTACACGCATGATTACAGATGATTGTCTGGCTCCTGAATGTGGGCCCCAGCTGGGGCTGTTTGAAACCTTTTACAGGACCTCTTGAAATCACCAGCCTCAGTGACCCTTTTCCACCTTAACCAGACAAAGAACCTCTTCGAGTGGGGGCACTACTATGATTGGTGGAAAGGCTGCAATTGGATCAAAACACAAGCCCTAATAGCTGCGATTATTTCAAATATTTGTGATTGGCTGAACAAATGGCTGTGATTGTACAAACATCCTTTTTGAGGCTATGTAAGCAGCTGTTCAAGCTCACTCAGTGAGTTGCCTGGGAAACATGCTCTTGCGTTATCTCTCTTGGTTATTGAAATATAAGGTTCTATAAAGACCGCTCTTGAGAGATTTTCCTTGCCTGCTTTCTGTAATGCAGGCCGAGGTGGTAACACCAGGAAAGGTGGAGCAGAGGTTGGCGGCAGCACCAAGGATAGCGGCAGCGCCAAGGATGATTAAGGGCAGCACCAAGGCTAGCGGCGTGCACTACTAGGTAGAGTGGGGCTTAGTCCCTGGCAGAAACCCTGCCCTCATAGTCTTAGTGCACACTGACTTGGCCTGCTTGACAGTTAGCTGAAGATCATTCAGGTTCCTTCAGTGTCTGTGATTCACAGAGTTCAACATCACCTGGCTCTGAGTGCAAAGTACCTGCAGCCACCACGTTATGCTGAAGAAGAGGCCACCTGTAGGGCCTTGGACCAGCAGCAGCATCACCCGCAGACCTCAGTCCATCAGGTATCAAGCAGTGTGGCTTGCCACTGATTGCTGGTGAATCCCAACCTGGGTAGGAGTGTAGGTCTGAGCCTCAGTGGCTGCTGCTGTTCCATGTACCCTAGGTCCTGAATGGTTCCTCAGGTATCCAGAGCCAGCAATCACTAAAGGGACAGCTTGGACAGTTAGAGGACACTCAGATAGTGAAGGCATCCAAAGAAAGATGGAAGGAAAGAACTGGTCATAGGGAGTCAGAGAACATGCAAGTCTTAGCTGCCAAGCCTTCAGAACCAAGGATTTCAGAGCCCAGGCTAAGGGTTATAACTACGTGCTGCCAAGCGCCAACGCCAACACAGACACTGAAACACTTGAAGGGCTAGGGGTCTGATCTTTGAGGCAGCATCCCACTATAAGCTGTTTTCTTCTGTCTGCTACTGTCAGCAAAGGCTGAGGGGGAATGAAGACTTTTAAAAGAGGCCAGCTTCTGAGCAGCATCTTGTATACTTAAGATAGAGAGAAAGAGCCCTCAGTAGGCTGAGTTTTGATAGGTCCGACCCATAAGCAATAGTGAGTATCCAAAAGGTAGGAAAAATGTTTAAACCAGGTCACATTTGCCCAGGGAGTTTACAAAGTTGAGGAAAGAGTTGTACTTCATCTTTTAATGTCTACTGTCAGTAGCAGGGAAAAGTTAGCTTGGTGCTTTCTTGTCATCTAGACTGAGAACAGTAGGGAAGAAAATTATGAAAAAGAGAGCATTTGGATAACACTAGGCCCCTGGATCCATAAACCAAAGCCTGTCCAGTCCCCTTTTCACCTTGACAATGTTCTGTGTAGGTTAAGCTTGACTGGGCTGTTTATGACTTGAAAATAAGAGCAGAATTCAGTAATAAAGTACCTTTCACCTTCAATGTCAAGGTCAATGGGTGGGTTTTAATTGTTAAAGATTTATTATGTGTGTGTGTTGGGGGGGCATGGTATGAACACATCAATACTGGTGCCCGTGGAGGATCCCCTGGAGCCATAATTGAAGGCAGTCGTGAGCTACCTGACATGTGTGCTGGGTATTGAACTTGGGTGTTCTTATTTACTGAGCCATCTCTCTAACCCCAAATGGCAGTTTAAGATAGAACACCTCCAACAGAGTCCAGTTAATCTACCCCACAGAGAATTTATGATTTCAGCGACTGCTCCTTACTGTTGCTTGTATAAACTGAACACAGCAGTGGTGTGAAGTGGAGTGAGCTCAAAACAGATCAGATCTAGGTTCAAACCCTGATGGTAGCTTACCACCTACGTGATCTTGGTGCTATGCTTTATGCTTTCCCCTTATAAAATGAGCGTTATAACGCCCCACAGTGTGGGCCTGAAAAGTAAATGGCAATCTGAGTAAAGTAGAGCTTAACAGACATTTTCCTCCAAGGATAAAGCAATCTTCATCTTTCTGCCCTTTTGTGGCATTCAAGTCTCTGGTCCAGCCTTTTATTTCCCTGCAAGTCTTCATACAGGCAGGGGCTGGGATGAAGCTAATCTCAGCAGCAGACTGTACGTGCCTCTATTCACCCAGCCTTTCTGTTTACTTAGACCTTTTGACTGTTATTCAAGCCCTAAGTATCTGAGCTAAAATAGTTGTCTGGTTCTTCCATTGTAACACTCCCTGATACTTGCTTTCCATAGCACCCTACAGCTGCTGTTTATCTAGTGATCTTTGTCAGAAATACAGATGCTGGAAATAGGTTTTCCCTCAGCTGAACCTCCTCCCTGCACTTTAACTCCTTATCACACTAGCCCGTTTTCTAGTTTTGTTATTATTTATTCTCGGCATCTTGTCTAATAAGGACTGAGTTCAGTTTTTCTTCCAGTCTCCGTGACTAGAATCCCCCAGTCCATAAGAAGTTCCACTATCCTTTATTCTCCGGTCACTAGCCACTGCAGATTGAGTTATTAGCAAATTCTACTCAAGGTGTACACTTCCCTTTCATGCTTTAGATCCACTGGGTCCTAACATGTTTGAGCTACTGAACAAATGGTAACTATAGTTACCACCACCACATTACAAATGCTAAGACACTAATGACCTGACATCTCTCATGTCACCAGATTATATTAGTTAGCTTTTTGTTTGTTTGTTTGTTTGTTTTTACTAGTGTAATTGATGGGGTGGGTGTTAACTTCCTCTTAACATCAGGTGAGTCTTCTCTGCAACTGTTTACTTGGCCAAGAAGGGTTAGCACTGTTGCAAGCAGAACACGGGTTTTTGCATAAAAGTGTATTAGTTAAGACTTTTTCTTACTGGAACTTTCAAACAAGGGTTTTGTTTTAGCTCTATACTTATAGAGCCTATAGTATCCAGAGTTGAAACAATTTCTTTGGCCACTCAGCCTGAATGTAGACACCACCCACATGCATGCTAGGAATAAGCTTGTTAGTGCATTCTCATGAATTTAATGGCTTGACAAGGAAAATATAGTTCTGACTGGAAATTATTCTTGAGTTCAAGAATTCTTTTTGCTGCCTTTGAAATCAAATGCAATATTTGGATGAACAGGCAGTGGGTGATATATGCATGGCTTGGTGCTAATAAACTTTGAAGAAGAAGCGTCAGCTCTGTTGAATAATGTTTTTGTCTGCTGATAGATTTCCAGTCATTCAGACTATAATTCCTACCAGTTCTGTGAGCTCACTAACACTTAAGCATGAAGGACAGAAAAATGAAAATGTTGCTAGGACTCATCTATCAGATTAACTACATGCAAGAGATTGAAGAGGAAGGGGAGAGGGCAAGAAGAATTGATTTAATTATACTGGTTTTTTTCCTGGAATAATTATGTATTAGGAAGAACTATGTTGAATGTTTGAGTCTCTGTACTCTGAAGAACACTTTCTTTCAACTTCCCCTACCAATTAAAGTAGGTATTGCTTTTGTAAATTATAGCTGGTCCTGTCTGATTTTATTGGCTGTGGTGTAAATAGATGATGCGTGGCAACCATCACTTTGAACATGTCAAAATAAAATTAATAAAAAGGAAGATATTCAGTTCTGCAGATAACCAAGATAACCCAGGTGATAAAACATGTTAGTATTTGGATCAAATGGTCACTGTCTCCGATCATCATTATACTTCCTTCAAATTGACTGAGGTTTGTCTAGAAATTTAGACAGGCCCATTTGTCCTGGGAGGTCATCGGGAGAGAGGTTGCACCCACTTGCCAACTCCTTCTCTAACTTTGGGCTCAGAAAAGATGCCTTTTAGATCCTCTAATAGTCTGGCTTCTAGGAAGTGTGGCTCTTGAGACTTCTCTGGACCATTCCTTCTACCCCAAGAACAGGGGTGCTGTTGAACCTTAGTCAGCATCAGATGACTGATGTAACATAGTGCCATCTCCCTCCATCTGAGAAGAGGACTTGGGCCCTTCATGCCATTTAAAACAGGAGGGCGAGTGCCTTGAAGGTCTGTCACTCTCAATTCTGCTACACTGAAGTGAATCTGTTTATGTCCTCCTGATGTCTGCTTATGAAAATCAGCTTATGGTATTTACAGTTGTTCTGCGAGAGTGAGGACTGTGTTATTTATATCAAGTGTTTTCTTTGTTTTAAAGAACAGGGTACAGACTCTTTAATGACAGGGTATTCCTAGTGTCTGACTCATGCAATAATTCATACCTAGTAAGAAAATAGAAACAAACCTGAGGAGATTTCCTTGGTGTCCTGACTGAGGTTTCTGAGGAACCAGGCTCATTGACTAAACAAAAGGATACTTTCTTTGGTTTTTGTTGGAAATATGGTAGCCTAAATGCGCCTGAGATGTTTCTTGACTCATGGAAAATTGCAATACAATGTTAATAAGTTATAGTAGCTTCTTGTAGCTGCCACAGTAAATGATCACCAACCATAACAAAGTGCCACAAACTTGTAGCTTTTCTGCTCACAATCCTAGAGGCCAGAAGGCTGAAATCAGTTTTGCAGGGGAAAATTATAGGCTGTACTCTCTGGGGGCTGCAAGGCAGGGTCTGTACTTTGTTTCTTCCAGGTTCCCATGTCTGCCAGCTCTCTAATCTCTGCCTTTTATCAATTATCCCTTTTCTCTTTTGTGTAGTAAAATCCCCTCTTTTCTTGGCCTTTATAAGAACATAAGTCCTTATATATCTATTATATTATATATATTTTTACTCTATTATATATTTTATGTACCTATTATATTACATTATCTATTGTATATATCCCATCATAATTGGAATCTCAAAATACTTACTCACAGTTGTAAAGCTTATATATATATACACACACACACACACACACACACACACACACACACACACAGTAGTGGTCCTATGCTCTAGCTCTTATAATCTGTTGTTTTTTTGTGAACTCATCAGTAAGCCTACACACAAACATTTCCAGGATGTTTAATACACTACTAACAAGAATGCTTTACAAGAATTAAAAACATTCTTTATTAGGGACACAGAGCATCTAAAGCAGCAGATTTGGGACCATCATAAAACAGAACACAGCTAAAAGAGGAAGCATCCAGAATTTGTGTAGATAGTTTTGTGTGCAGTTCTTCATCTAAAATCGTGTGAAATTTAGACTGTGTGTTTGTCAGAATTACCTGCCTTTATCTTTGAAATTTTTTTTCTGAAAAACAGAGTTAATTCACTGAGGATTTCTCTTACCCCAGTCAGATCATCAGCCATAAACAAACAAGTACCAAATGCTTGTGATGATATGAACAGAATGGAAGCTGTGTGTACTACTGGTGGTACGATGTGGTGCTCTATCCTCTGTAGATGAGAGTGAAGAGGAGTACTCCCCAAACTGAAAACAGATCTAGTATAGGATTCACGTATATCACTTTGAGGCATACACCCAATGGACTCTGAGTCAACACATCACAGAGACATCTGCACATCAGGGCTTATTGTATGCAAAAATGCTGCTATAGAATCAACCTAGGTGTTCACCACCAATGGACACCAGCACACACACACACACACACACACGTATATGGTACATGAATATGAATGTGTATATCCATATATATGAATTTTAAAAGATTTTAAAAATTGTTTTTAGCTGTGTGTGTGTGTGAGAGAGAGAGAGAGAGGTAGAGAGAGAGAGAGAGGTAGAGAGAGAGAGGTAGAGAGAGAGAGAGAGAGAGAGAGTGAGAGGGAGTGAGAGGGAGAGAGAAGGACACATGATTGAAGGTACACTGGAGGCCAAAGGCTTCAGATCCTCCTGGCACAATGTGGCTGGGAACCAAATTCAGGTCCTCTGGAAGAGAAGTAAGAA
Organism: Cricetomys ansorgei; assembly: GCA_026225945.1. Lineage (NCBI taxonomy): Eukaryota > Metazoa > Chordata > Mammalia > Rodentia > Nesomyidae > Cricetomys > Cricetomys ansorgei. The sequence goes on from JAMJFZ010001815.1 coordinate 12,244,281, forward strand.
AAGCTCTTACCTGATGATCCATCTCTCTAGGTCCTATAATAGATTATTTCTTCATCCACAAGGAAAAATGAAGTTATGTCATTTGACTTGCAGAAAAATAGATACAGCTAGAAATAGTCACATTAAGTGAATTAAACCAGTTCCTGGAGGATGGATATCGTATTTTTCTCTTATTTTTTTGTCTCTTGGAATTTATATAGACATATAGGATCATCTATATGGAAAGTAGAAGCAACTGTCTAATGGAGCTAAGGGGCTGATAGAAATGGGAGCGGAAAGGAAGGAGGGTAGAAGTATGAGAAATGTGCTCTCTGTGTGTGTATAGCAGAGGAGGGGAGGTCTGTCTGCCAGACCACAGTACTTTTGTCCTGCAGACGTTGTTGGAGCACTGAGTTTAAAACTCACTTCCTTTCCCACGGATACAACAATTAGAGATTTATTTGGATGTTCTGGAAGCTGTGAAAATCACTACACAAGAATCACTGTTTTTCTTCCACAGCAAGGGTCTTTTTATTAGGTAATTCAAACCAAGGTCTGATGTGCAGTGGTGATACTCGGGTTCCCATGGGAATCACAACTTCCTCCCTGGTCCCAGCTGTTCTTTATTCCCCCATTTATCCATCATGATCTCTGACTGTGAGGCCCTGGGTCGTGACTTGGTTCTGTAGTTCTGGGTCCCTCTCATCATAGTTTGGACGCTGGCCCTAGGTCAGAGGCTGGCTCTGTGCTTCATAATGCCTCCATGCAGGCGTTTCTGGGCAGTAGGTGCTTTGTATCCTTCAGCCTGCCTTTCCAAGGTATCCTGAGATAAGATTACACTTCCTTCTCCATTCTATACCTCAATTAAGACATCACTTTAATAACGATGATGTAGAAACCACAATGCCGTGGCAGTAAATTGAGAAGTTTTATTTTTCCATGACTAAATGTAAAATAAATTGCTGAAGTTCCTAGGCTATTGACAATGCTAAATGCAGAATATGAGAGACAAGGATCTCATTAACCTATTTTGGATAAGACTGGCCTACAGACATTCATTGATTTATTCAACAAATAAGAAAATTTCTCTCTATAAGCACTTTGGCTAGGTGATGGTGAGATGGAATAATTATGTACCATGATAAGGAAAAATCCCCTTGTCTACGAGTCTGGTTGAAGCCTTTCACCAGTCAAGAAGCAAGAACTCCAGCACAATTAACACCTGCTGTGACGATCCCCAACATATAGTTAATATTCCTTTCATAGCTGTCTATTTATATTTTTAAGTAGAAATTGACCTGGCTTAAGACTTAAGTGCATGTGACCTCGGATGGGCCCTCATTCCTTTCCTTACACACACACACACACACACACACACACACACACACAAACATATGCCAAACTCATTTACTTTCTTTACAGTAAAAATATCCCACCTTCCTAGACTCCCCTGGTCAGATTCTTACTTGATCACCTATAATGCTGTCAGCTCCTCAGGAATGACCCTGTGATTTCATAGGCTCCCTTAGTAACCCTTTGAAGACAGTAATTTTGAAACCCACAAAAATCCTACCATAAAGAGAACTGCAACTCTGTCTTGGCCAAGCATGCCCTTGGTGTGTTGTGTTTTCTTCTAAGTTCCCCTCTTGCTCTTTGATCCTTTTGCTTAACTCTGTGTTAAAGCATCTTTGTTAAACCCCACTCTGCTGCATACTGGCTAATCCTGGAATTCTTTTTTTGCATCAGGCTTGGCTTTAGTTGCAGTCCCTAAAGGATTTGGGGAACCCCTCAGGCTACTGTGGGTGACCAAGTAGAGCTGTGTCTCAAGTTTCTACCCCTACCCCTGCTGACAATGTGGTAGAATTTAAAGGCAGACTTGTTTTGTGGCTTTTGAGAGCTTACATCTATTAAGAACTATATATTAAATAATTATAAACGTTGCACATTACGATTGAGTGCTAAGAAGCCTATTCAAAAAGAACATGGATCTCGTAATTACTAACTTAGACTAACTGGTTGGAGAGAAGTATTCTGTAAGCTTTCTCTGAAAAAAGAAAGAAACACATAGTAATAAGATAAAGCATGGTATGCTGAAGAACTCTAGTAAGACCCATGAATCTGGAACAGTACAGTGTAGCACAGGAAAATGGGAAGGGTTAGGCATAAACCAGAGTATTCCGGAATCCACATGCCTTTTAAAGGTTTGGTCTTGTCAGAGTGCAAAGCAAACTGGTGAAAAACAGGATCAGACTTGTGTCTTATTTTAATTGTAATTACTTAATTTGCATGCCAGTGGTTTCGCTTAAAGGACCCTCCAATTGTGATGGAAGATTCTACTAGGTGGGGACGCCTGGTTACCCTTGCCTCTGGCTCTGCTGCACAGACATTACCAATCATTCTTGTCGGAGCCAGTTTTACATGGCTCAAAATGTTATTCATCAATTTACTGACTGATGTATTTTGAAACTCTTATTTTATTATGATGGATCTTTTAACACAAGTTCTGCTGTCTTAGGGCTTTTTTACTGAGGAGTATGTTATTGTTTACTGTAGCTGCAGTTCTATACATCTCCCTGGAGAGCCTATGCATCTTACTTATCTAAACCCTTTCACTTGTTGATTAACTCTCCATTTACCTGAGAGGGGAAACGATGATCAGATTCATCTTTATTAAAGAGCTCTATCTGGTAAAGAAGAGGTGTAAGAGAGCAGAGTGCGTACAGGAAATATAGTTTGGAGGTGATCGCAAAAATTAAAGTGAAAAATGGCTTACTCTGTTCTTCTATAATCTTATGTAAACCTTTCTAATTTTCAGCATTGCATGGTTAAGGAACAATAAAATATTTGTGAATAGTAACTGCAGCCGTGGTATAAGAGACCAGCTCTAATCAGCTGTTCTTAGTGTCCTCAGTTTCTGGCTTGTCCTGGAACCCATATTCAATTTTAAACACTCAAAAGTTCTGCCTTGTCATCAAAATGTGGAGAGTGAAAAACATTAAAATACGAGAAACTACAGAATTCGTGTGGATGTAGGGCAGACATCCCGCATCTTTATTCTTGAGGGCCAGCAAATGATTAAAGAAAATTCAAGGCCTGATTAAGGGTGCAGATTGCAGAGATTCCCAATGTTCTTGGTAATTATGCAGTAGAAATTTAATCCAAACTGGCCGGAAATTAGTCTTTCAAGGATAAGAAAATGCTAACCAGGTCAGTGACAATTCGGTCTGAACACTTCATCTGAGTCTAAGAGCAGGTTATCCTAACTGCTTCATTAAGACTCCCAACATTCTAGGACAGTGAAAATTCTCTAAGTACACCAGATGTTAGAAAATAAACCCAAAGCTACAAAGATATTTTGAATTGCAAATGCTTGGTGTCTGGCTAAGAATTAATTTGATAGCCATAAAATGCAAAATGACTTTCTTTTGGGAAGTCTCTTATTATCTGCCACCAATGTGAACACAAGGTACCAAATTAAAGTAAGGCTGTGGTCAGAGGCCTTGGAATGTCCTTGCCGAGCTTGTGAGTTGGCATCAGAGACAACAGAGTACCTTCTGGCTTCTCCCAGAAGTAGTGTTTTCCTACCTGTTTCTCAGAGATCAAATTTGGAGTTTCATGACTTTCTTTACTTAGAAAAGTGGAGTAGAGGTTCTAGAATAAAAGATTGAAACCACAATCTGAAGGGCAAGGAAAATATTGTGGAATTTATATATATATATGTGTATATATATATATATATATGTATATATATATATAGTCTGCTTTATTTCAGACCCATAGTTAGGAAAACAAAGTGTGGGAACAAATGCTAGCTCTCACAGCAAAATCCTAACCTTAATGAGGAAGGAGATAGCCTGGGAAATATTTTTGAGGGTGCTATTTCTAGGGCTCTATTAACCCAAAGGCAGGTTTGTCACCTTACTAAATGAAATTCATATCTAGGACCTATTAAATTACAGTATCAAAAATAAACATACTGTCTTTAGTCCTATACTCCATTAGAACTTATTTCTATTTGCTCAGTGTGTATGTGTGTATGTGTGTGTGTGTGTGTGTGTGTATACATGTGCGTGCATGTGCACATGTTAAGGTCAGAAGACAGCTTTCAGGAGTTGATTCTCTGTTCTTTCCTACCATGTGAGTGTTAGGCTTTGTACTCCGATTGTCAAGCTTGGCAGCAAGGGCCCTTACCCACTGCACAGTCTCTCTGGCTCTCCTGGAGCAATATTATTAAGGCAAGTCTTGGCTCTACCAGTTGTTAGCCATGAGACCTTGATTATAGTCTTAGCTTTTATGTGCTTCTCATTTTTTAAATGGGGCAATAATGTGATTTTCTTTATACGATCAATGGGAGAAGCAAATGATTTCAGAAAAAAGACTTTAGCATAGCATATGACACAGGGGAAGCCCCAGGAGTTGAAGAAACTTTTATTAGGAGACCTTTAGGAATTTTGTCTCATTTTTAAGTATAGACAGAATAAAGTGAAAAATTTCATAGGGTATGGTAGTTATATAAGCATAATGAACATTCTATGAAATGAACACAGATTCTCATAAACAGTCATACAATTTTAGGAGAAAACACTACTTTAAAATTCCCCATTAAGGCACTATCCCTAAGCTGCAATTCAAACAATTGTCTGATTTGGTTAAACATTTACCGGATTCTCCCAATTTTCACAGCCATGGATGGAGAAATGTTAATGGCATACTGCAGGTGTTTTTCTTCTATTCAGAAATAGTTTATCCTTGGGAAAATATTAACTGTTTAAACAAAGTCTGAAGTTAGTGACTGGAGGAAATAAGCATAATGCAGACATTGAATATAGTAGTGTTTTCCTGATGTATTTAAATGGGATAAATCAAGTGATTTTTTTGAAAAGTGCAATTTATATGAAAATGTAATTTCTAGACATTCAGCAGCCCATTTGCATGGTAGAAAAAAAAAACTGTTGTCATAATTCCAAACAAATGCAATCTTATATTCTTATGACTATAAGAAATGAAGTATTTTTCTGCAGGCATGATAGACAACTTATTATTACACATTTGGGGTGTTTAAAGATTTATATTTTATTTCAGAAACAAGCTATTATTTCTGATTGAGGTCTTTGAATTTTACAACCAATACTGTCATTAGCAAATACCAAGGTATATAAGCATAAACAAAACCAAGCTACTTCTGAGAAGTAACTCACAGGAAGATTTCCAAGAATCCATTTAGATAATTTAAAAATTGTTTTTGTTTCTGATGCTCTGATGTGGTTCATAACGACACAAGAGTCTTGTTGCTGTGTGCCTCGGCCTGTTCAGGCTATTGCAGTTGTATCTTGAGTAGGGTGGCTTATAAACAACAGAAAGTCATTTCTCACAATTTTGGAGACTGGGAATTTCAAGAAGAAGGTGCCCAGCCCATCTAGCTGAGGGCCTACTTTTTGTTGGTGTTATTGGCATGGATCTGAGTTCTAGAACACCTACTTAAGTTTCCAAGTTTGTCTGTTTCAGGGAAGAAAATTTGAATAGGGACATTTTGTTAGACACAGAAAATAAGACAATTTATTAGGAAAGGGAAAGTGTCCTTTCCCAAGGGTGTGAGTGACCAAGTGAGCAGGGATCAGATGCTGTGGTTCCTTATTGGGCATTTACATAACACCCACATCTCCCATATTCATATACCCTGGTTTTTCTTGAGTATGCTCTGTTTGTTGCATATACTCCAGATTTGGAATGGTGTCCAGCCTTTCTTTGATAACCATCTTTTTGTATATTCACCTTTATGTCCCTCTGTCTAATTCCCACTCTAGTGGCATAATTACCCCTTGAGTGCTGTGGTCCCCTAAATCTTTTTTGGGTACAGAAAGATGGATGACAAGTCAATTTTCTATAACTATTTTCACGGTGACAGGGAGAATGCGCTCTCAAGGGACCACATGACTTTCCCCTACTTTACTGATTGATTGGAAAGGAAGAAGAAAGTTTGGAACTTTTTTTTGTTGTTGTTGTAGGAAGTGACTTGAACCTTTGCATGGTACAGAGTCTAGTTTGAAATTGTATTGTGTTCTAGAAGACAAAAGTTTATATGAATAAAGGAAGCATCTCATTTTTTTTTGTTCCTTTTCGACATTTATCTTTTATCCATCTCTGTCCCTTCCCAGGCTCAGGACCACTAGAGAGTAAATGGTATGACCATTATGTAGTATATATTACCTGCCAGACATCTATCTTACTTCTCTCCCTCCACTTTTCTTGCAATTTAGGAGGACTAAGAATCATCTTTGAATATGTCAGAAAGTAAGGTTTTCTGAGAATGTTCTAAAGAGAAACAGCATTCTGGTATAAGGAGTGTGCTTCTTTTTTAATATTCATTTTTCTTTTTCTTATGTGTGTTTGTGGTGGGGGATGCAGGGCATTGTGCCTTAAGAGGCATGAAGATTTCCTGGACTAAGAGCTATAAGCAGTTATAAGCTATCTGCCTTGGGCACTGGGAACCAAACTCGGGTTGTCTGCGAGTTGTTGTGCTCTGAACTGCTTTCTAGCCCCTGCCATTTGCTTCTTTATGTATAGCGTTAGACAGTGGGTAAATGAATACCTCTGTCAGCAACCACTATTCAAAATTAGTCTATAAAGACCTAATGCTTCTTATTACTTTAAATAAGGCTGATTGTATCAGGAAATCCCACTATGCTTTTTATAGTGTGTTTAGGCAGCCTTCTGCAGCTGACAGTAGCAAATGAGCATAGCTTAGGGTTATTTTCATATTTATTGATCCATGTTAAAAAGACCAATATAGTTCTTATTGCAATATGTTATGAGTCTAAAGAACAATGGGGAAATATACGATGAGTCGGTTACTTGAACTACAGCAAAAACACATTAGAGCTTTTTATGAGCCCAAGAATAAACACCATAGCTACTATAATTACAAAAACATATCCAATAGAACCACTACTTTATATTTCAGCTAGAGAAATCTAGTAGCATCCAAACTGGAGTAATTCTTCTGGCTCCAGAGCTTTGTTTAGATAGAGAAATTGATTGTAAGGAAGATGAAGAAGCTATTTTTTCTATAAATTTAGTGTGTGTGTAGGGAGGGGGAGGAACAACATTAGGAATAATTGATTGATGGGGATGAGAGGGATGAGAAGAGATGGACTGGGAAGAATTTAATGGCTCTGTGGCTTTACATCTGTCATGGTTTCTGTGCTACATTACAGTTTCATTATTTTCACATTTTCTGTTTTCATGTTTTCCCATCCCCTTCTTTCTGCTAAATTTACCAAGTAATACAATGTAGATAATGGCGAGCTACTTCTGCAAATGTCATCGACTTTGTTACTCTAAATGAATAAAGTGTGTCGGTGATGTGTCTGCTCCAGGATGCATTCTCAATTAGCAGGAAAGGATTGTGCACAAAACATACTTCTCATAGTTACACACAAAATAGACGGAGGTATTAAAAACATGAAGATGTAAACTCATGACTTGTCTTTGCCAACTGTATTTCCTTATGCAGTTTGGAATTCACCTAGGAATGCCCCTGTCTCAGCTCCTTGAACTGTTCACTTGCCGTGGGATACATTCTCATTGCATGTTGTGTTCATTTTAGTAATGGGTTAAGTATATTTTATGTCTGAATTCTTGAGAGCACTTACTGAAACAATTTCCATCACTTACACTTGTGTAATTATTGTTCTGGAATAAACATTCACTCAAAATAAGGAAGAGTACTGAGTCTACTGGATTTTCATAACTGAGTTATCATGTAACGTATAAAAACTTGTATTTTGTGGGTCTTCCTTGTCACAAGTGGAAGTGGCAAGCTCCCCCAGGCACATTTTTCCATGTTATGTGAAGGAGTGTCACAATTCAACTCAACTTGTGTTTTCTGTCACAAAACACAACTTGGACCTATCCCTGAGCAACTGTTGGATCACAGATGGTAAGCAGATAATAGCAGGAGGGTTCTTGTGTACAGAGGGGCTGCATGATGAAGTGCTGGAGGCCCTGGATGAGAGGCCAGGCCTCTCCCATTTCCATACATGGACTGGGGACCCGGAGTTGGGGTTAGTGACAAGAAGAGGGGATGGCTACATCCTCTTTCTCAGGAGCTTATAGCCAGTCTATCCACAGAGACTCAACCCACCTCTCAGACAGATTTCTGTAAAACGTTGCATCTAGAGGTTACCGGAGATTGGTTCTCTCACTCCTGGGGAGAAGCACACTGCTGGGGCTGTGGGTCCACTGCTGAAGAGGAGCTCCAATCTATCCAGTACTGTACCTGTCTGGCTGATGGACCCCTGAGCTACCAGAAGCCAGACAGATACCCTTTTGCTTGATGGGGCTGCAAAATGGAGTCCTGGGTGCACACTTCTCCTAGAACTGATGTGTCTGCTCCAGGATGCATTCTCAATTAGCAGGAAATTCTCATAGTCCTAGAATGGGAAACCATCACCGCCTAGCAGAAGCCAGCCCTTGGTGTCCTGAATGCTAGCTGGAGTGTATTGGTTCCTAAACCATTCTTAATCAGACATACCTCAATCAGGCAAAGACCACTGGCTCTGTCTGGACCACAAACCCCCATATTATGTTGGGGTTGGAACTAATTAAACAATAAAATGCACTTCAAATCCTGACAGCGGTTAATGGGACCAACCTAAGTTCACCCTGGGGAACATCCAAGGACAGGGTGCCTGCTTAATGTCACCAAGATACCTCCTAGACATAGTTCCCCCATGCAGATTTTTATAGCCATATAGCAGGCGAGCTTCAGGAGTGGTGACTGAATGTATTTCAAGGCCCCAGACACTACCTGACTTGCTTGCACTAATGGCTTAACCAAGTGTGCACCTTCTAAATGTTTACACTGGAAGAGACCGCACTCCTTTTCATCCTCATGTGAGGTGTTCATCTATATGGGAGAAGAGGGCAGGGCCCACTTGCGTCTAGATTCTGGGCTTCTCCATTTTTGGTGAGCCACCCTCATTCTCCTTGCTCTGGTGGGTATTGTGGGCTCTAGTTCAGTTGGAACCTTAGTCCTAGTTCTGTGTGATAAAAAAACAAGCAAAACAAACTTTAAGGAGCTCAGTGCTCAAATAGACATAGACCTGGGCCATCTGGAAAGTTGTGGTTCCTGTCTGGAAGCTCGGTTAGACCCCTTAGCTGAGGTTGTTTGTCAGAATTGAAGAGGATTGGACTTCCTCCTTATGAAACAAGGAGGTCTTTGTATGGCACTGGGAGAAACTTGTTGCTTCTATGCCAGCAAGTCAGGGATAATTAGAGAAAGTTTAGCCATGGCTAGGAATAACCAGTGGAGAGAAAGGAGACGGAGACATCAAAAATTTTACAACTGGTACCGATCTTTGTTCTCCTGGTCCCTCTGGTTAACTACTCTACTTACAGACTTGACTGGGCCACTGATCCTTTTGGTCCTAGCTATTTCAATAGGACCCTGTTTGGCCAACTGCCTACTTAGCTGTATAAAGCAGTGAGTAAATTCTGCTAAGTTGTTAGTGCTGATAGAACCCCCTGCCCAAGGGGAGTCCATGGATTCACTCACACCCATAGAACCAACCAGCGGGGAATGTAACTGGCCCAGAGACTTTAGCACAACTAATGCCATGTTAGAGGTGCCATTCTGACCTTGGAACCCAGCATGCAGGACCCAACACCTTCCAAAATGGGAACAAAGACCTAAGCCATCAAAGACCTGGTCCACAGTTCCAGGATCTGGGAAAGTTCCTAAGTCTACTGACCTTGCTTTTTGTCTTCTGTAGTTTTGCCTCACACTAACTGTTCTTGCTAACTGAAGTGTGTCAACCAGGAAGTAGCTTTTGTCCATAAAAGACTGAGAATGGTAAGCTTGCTCTGAAACCTAAGCTCTAACTACTCAGAGTATAATGGTTTCTTTCTTTCTTGAGCATCAAGATTCTCTGATGTCAAAGGACACAAATATATTTGCTCAGGTTTGTGCATAATAATGTATGAACAGTAGTTGCAAATGCTAGGGAGGCTCCCAAATTCAAGAAATTAAAATTATTGTAAAATGTGCAGACTGTTATTGCAATGGAGCAGCACTTGCAAAGAAAATGTCATGCCTGCAGAGACCTTGCCAGAATGTCTTATCCAGGACTCCTTTGAAAACTGGATTCCAGCTGGACTCTGGTCCTTGATTGACAGCACCACTCTCGGAGCGCTACGTAGCCCCGCTTCAGTGCTCCCACTGTGTTCTCACACTGCCTGCTCATTGTTAATTAAACCAAGTGGAGTGTCAGCGTTTATTAGCCTGGACCCTGGACAAGCCTGAAACTGCGAAATCTAAAAGAGGATTTAAAATCCGTGAAAGGCGATTTAAAACACATAAGCTTGGAGGTTTACACACCTTTCCTTCCCGCGGAATATGATGTAAAATTGGCATCTTTCCCAAAGTGGAAAAAGCCAAAAAGAAATGTCCAGCCTTGCTAATGCTGATGGACATGTGGGTGTTTCAGTGCCACTGAAGCATTTAGACTTTTATCCCCGTGAGGCCTGCGGTCTTCACGGAACTGGAACAAGTGGGAAAGGATCTTAGAGATAACAATGTTATAACCAGAATGCTAGACCCAGTCTTATCTGCATGGTATGTTTTCATTTTATTACCTTTAAAACAAAGTAGAAGCCCCTCCCCATGCCTTTAACTTAACTGAATGCCACAGCTCCCATCTTGGATAGATATTGACAGCTTCCCATTTCTTTGATTTATTTAACCAGTAGGGTCTCTTGACAAAGAGAGATCATTTCCATACACTTCAAAGGTGGAAGTTAAAGAGTAACAAGAAGAGTGATTATCTCCTATCTTAACTAAGACTTTCAGTTACAAGATTTCAGGCTTGTCAGGAAGGAACCTGGCTTGATCACCTACCTGGTGATTATGGACCATAGTCACCATATTGGCATTAAACTGCCCTGTTTTAATGAATGCAATCTTCTTGAGTTATTAAAGGCAGAACTAAAGGCAAAATTGTCACCCTTCTTTAAGGGACAACACAGTCAGTTTTAAAGATTCTACACACAAGGAGATTATACTTTCGCCCTTTTTTAATAGCCAGAAGCAACTGGACAACTGCTGTTAGAGGGAGAAATGCCACATCAATCAAAATGAATAAGAGACCAGAGCTTTGTTGGGAGCATTCACGGGCAGCTGACACAGGGTTGCACTAGTGTGTCTGTAGTAATGTGTGGTGTTATCATTAGTTACACATTTTTGATCATCAGTAACTCTAATTTGTATAAGTTCTATGATGATATTCAGATATTACACTGAAAAGTATATTTTATAATATTAAGTTGTGGTTTATGACATCAAAAAATTCTAATGAATAAATTTCTGCTCTCTGGATAATGTTAAAATATTGTCTTTTAATACAGGCAAATGCATATATATGTATGTACATATATATGTGTATATGTCTATATATGTATGTGTGTGTGTGTAACTATATATATGTATGAGTGTGTGAATATATACTGTGTGCTAATGTTTTGTGAAATTTTGCTAAAGTTGAGCATAAATCATTTTTATGCATTACCTGCATACATTTTCTTGTTTTTTTTAATAGTCCAGGCATGCAATCATTTTCTACATTATTTCTAGTTTTCAAAATGGTTAAATTTTCTTTTAACAATTTTTAACCTACTCTACTTATTTATAACAACTAAGAGAAGTAGAATGAATCTGACGGAGAGACGTTCGTTAATAGGCAAGTTATGGGAATTAGAAAAGTCTGTCTGTGCACAAAGCATGGACGGCATTTAGTATCCAAGTCCTCTCTCAGACAAAATTAGCAAGGGCTGCAGAGAAGTTAAAGCCTGCTGGTTGCAAAATTGGAAATTGGTTTCCTGGGGCTCTCTGTAAACTCTTCATTACTTTACTCAATCATGGTTCATTAGCAAGTTAACAGACAGAGGACCAGTGCACGCTGGGATACGTGTGGAGTTAAGCCTTCCGTCTCCTTGAGCATCACTTGAAAACTTGAATGTCACAGCAGATTAGACATCACATCAGACAGCATTTTCATCCAGTGCTTTACACAGTCAGCAGCAGATCATATCCACTTAACCTCTAAATATTGTCAGGTATTTTTGTTTTGTCGCATGTGCATTTCATAGAGCAACACAAGCTTTAATTCAAAGTGACTCTGATGGAACAAATAAAAAAATCTCAAATGGCATCTGAGAAAGAAACAACTTGAAGAAACTCAGTTAAGAGACTCAACTAAAGTAGATTTAATGGGTCCTATTAACTTGGATCTAATTCACTGGAGGAGAAAAAAAAATCCATGGGGACATTAGAACTTTTGAATGTGTTTCTGAAAATGGCTGGACAAACTGTAGCCTTGTTGCATGAAATAGTTTCATTCAGCTTGAGCAAATGGCTTTGACTCTCAACCTAAAACAATTCATGTTCTGCAGTTCACATTTCAGGCAAGTTTGCTTATTACGTTATTCTAAGTGGAAACAGTGACAAGAGACTGTAGTTGACTCTGGAAGACACACTGGGGCTTCTGGTGAATTTCTGTTTTTGTTTGTCATTTTTATTACTCAGAGGGTATGGTGTTAGTTATTGTTTAGTTTCTCCATTACTCAGATCTTATGCATGTTTTATATTTGAAAAGTGTTTCCTCTGGAGGGAATAGGGCTTACAAATGAAATACAGTCCATTGGGTATAAAGAGAATTAGACATGATAGAAAGAGGGAAAAAGAATCCCAAGGATGATTGTATATGATTTTTTTAAAGTTCACTGTACTAATAGTTAATCTTCAGCAATGAGCATCAAAGCAAAAATGATATTTTATATAGTCTTTATTTTAATAGAAAGGAAAACATGCCAGTGGTTTATCTTGGTTTTCCTTTAATAACAAAGGCTTTGCTTTTTTTTTTTTTGTACTTTATTTTCAGTTTCTTTTTTTGTATGTATTTTATAATTTGCAGGTCAATCTTCCCTATATCATTTTTGTTTGTCTTCATGCAAATTAGAGAATTATGAAATGCCCTGCAAACTGACAGCTAAGAACACATCCTTTTAGTATCACCCAATGTATTGGAATGTATTGATTAAAATCAGTCGTTCTCTTAGACATTTTAACCCTCTACGGAAGTTTTATTTAATAGCAAGCAGTTAAACTATTAGTACATGTTTATTTACCTTCGGGCTACAGAATTCCATCACCGTGTTTGTTGGTATTAATAAATGGCTGTAGTTAGCCCTTTTGCAAATTGCTTTATGTTGGAATATCCTGCTGTGAAGTAAAAAATTACTTCTATCTTTGATTCTAGATTAAGTTTACAAAGAGCAGAAGTGGCTCAGGAAGAGTCCAAATTGTGAAGACTCTGGCAGTCTGCGGTGGTCTGTGGGTCAGCTTGGACCGTGAGGCTTCTCCTGGTTTTTGTCTAGAGGGATTTACAGGTGTCTTCTTTACCGGCCACAAGCTGATCCTGATTCTAAGCAATCACTCAGATTGGGGCTGGTTAGAGGCCTCAACTGTGCCCAAGGCCTGCATCATAGGATGCGTCTGATTTATTTTGTTAGGCCTCTACTCTAAGAAAAACCTACATTCTGAACTGTCTTTCTGTTCTATTCCCCTTTCACGTATTGTTATCAAGTGCTCTATTATCTTCTCGCACTCTTTTTTGTCCCATGAGGTAATTCAGCAGCATGACATTATGATTTTTATCCTGTTTTGTTTGCTTGAGATAGGATCTCACATATCCCAGGCTAGACTCAAATGTACTTTGTTGATGAGGATGACTTTGAACTTCTGATTGCCCCACTTCCACCTCCCAGGTGCCAGGATCACAAGCATGAACCACCACACCCTGTATAGGCTCTGCTCAGGGATCAAACTCAATGCTTCCTGGATGCTAAGCAAGGATTCTCCCTATAGAGGGAGCTACATTACCAGCCCCCAACATTGAGTTGAAAATATCCCCAAATAGTAAAACAACACCATCATAAAAGCCCCACTTGGATAAATCAGGTCGACGTCTGTTACATTCGGCACTATTGTTTTAGAATAAAAACTCTTAGGAAGCAAGGATAATGGAAGTTTTGATTAACTTTTGTAAAAATGCCTCGTGGTTACATATATAGCAAGCACGCAGAGACATAGAGCCTCCGCAAAGCAAAGGGTGGTACTGGGAAGCCCACGCCTGCCTTCTCGTTGAGGGCTGCTTTTCTTTTCTTTTTTTTTTTTTTAATCTTCGAAGGGCCTTCTTTCCCTAACTTAGTGTTGGTCAGTTTGAAGAGAGACAGGATGGCTGATTGGTCTACAACTGTTATGTAACAGGTCCTGATTCAGATTTGAATTTGTTGAACTAGCCCACAGCAGGGCGGGCTAGACTTTTTTTTTTAGCAGTCAGGCTTTCCTCCCAAGTCTGGTGATGAAGAAGCCATCTTGAAAGTTTCCCATCTTTATTATCCAGTCAAGGCGTCTCTCCCTCTCTGTCTGCCTATCAGGCAATCGGATAAAGCCTTTCTTCATTAGCTATTTTCACCATGATCTTCCTTCAAGATGCTTTTAGTTACTAGTATCTCAAAAACCATTCTTCTCTCATGCAGAATACGCAGTTCATACTCGACAACTAAGTGCCTGCGGGAACTAACAGCACGGCTGCCGTTGCTCTTTAGTCACCTGACCTTCATTAGTGTTATGGCTCCTGCTTGTGTGGTTGGACCACAGCTTGAGGGATTCTGACGTAATTTCTTTAGCGACCTAATGAAATAATTAATCACCTTCTAAATCAAACCAAACTTTCAATTAATAAAACTGAAGACGTGGAAAATGTGGGTGCTATACCTTGAGTGTGAAAATGAGTGAGACACAGAGCCAGTCAAACCTAGTGAATAGGTATCGGAGGATCAGAGGGGTGATTATATTAAAGACTGGATGTGAATCATTAGCTCAGAATGCAATATATGTTGAGAAATTATTCATACGCAGCTTTCTTATAATGGAAAAGGAAGACGTAGTAGTGAATATACATGTGTGTGTGTGTGTGTACATATACATGTACATGTGTATTACATATATAATTTCTAGAGTAGGATGCAAAATAGAATGAGAAATTACAAAGAAGCTACAGCCGCTCTTTTAAAGAAAGCATAGTCGAGTTGGGGAGAGGGAGCGATGGGTTAATCAGAGCTAGAAATATATGAAAAAGCCTTAGGAAACCCTCCACTTTGTAAGCTAATACTACAAAAATTGAGGAGGGCAGTGGAGATGGCCCAGTGGGCAAAGATACCTGGCTCCAAGCCTGACTACTTGACCGAATAGTAGACAGATAGGAAGGTGGACTCTGATGTAAGGTTGGTTTCCAACAGGAAAGTAGAACTAAGCATCCAGATTGTGGGCTTGAGCTAGGGTGGAGGGGCATAGGGTAAAGTGCATTTTTCTGGGGCTTTAAATGCTTAAATTAACTCCATTCTCCTAACAATCTGTGCTATCTTCAGCATATTACTTATACTTCATTAGCTTTGAGTTTCATTTTCTATGAAATAAATAGAAATGCAAATGATTTCTAAGTTCTACCACCATCTTAAAATCTGATTTAATGGTCATAAAATCTGATGCTTATTCAAGGTTACCACATTGTTGAAAGAACAAAACCACTTACAGAAAATTAGACTTAAGTTGAAAATAACACTGATGGCTAAATAAGAACTTAGCACCTGTAGCTACCAAATAAATTTAGGAGAAAGATGAAAATATATTAAAAAGTCATTCTTGTCAGGCTGGTGATGCATACCATTAATCCCAGCACTCGGGAAACAGAGGCAGGTAGACCTCTGTGAGTCCAGGGCCAACCTAGTGTACACAATGACTTCCAAACTAACCTGGGCTACATAGTGAGACCCCTCAAATATGTAATGTGTTTTTATAAATTCTTTACTGGCAATATACTCATTTGAAATTCTGCTTATCTTTGCTTTTGCTTCTATGTAAATAGAATGTTTCATACAAAAGCACCAAAAACTCATTGTTTTACCTCAATTTGACAAGAAAACGATACTGAGATCATACCAACATTGTATTGAAAACGAGTACGTTGCATGCGACCGTCTCTTTAAAGACGTGTTAGAATGCTGACTCTCTTCTACAGCCAAATCTCCTGTGTCTATTTAAAAAGTACAAATAGAGAGAAAAGCAAGAATTATTCAGAGGAAAACAACTGAAAACCGACTTGTACTATACTGAACCGAGGTGGCAGAAACAGCTGCACAGTAGCTTAATCCCTGTGACAAGCCCCACATTCTACAATAAGGGCTGGCACTGCCTGATGAAATTGCCAAGGAGCCAGATGCTACAGCTGGGAACATTATCCTTGTGTTTCAGATCTCATTGATGTAGCAATGATACTGCACTTTTAACTCTTTGGTATCCATTTCTGCTTACTACAAGGAACTGGCAATTATAAATGGCTATGGATTTTGAAGAACAATGCAGAGGAATAAACAGGAAAGAAAATCCTTTCATTAGGAAAAGAAAGTAGAGGTTTAGAAACAGTGCTCAAAGAAGGTAAACATGGAAAGTAATGGAAAATGAGATATGGTTTTTAAATAATCTACAGAGGAGTAGAGGATGTTTGACAGCATCAGGTACTAAAATATTCCTGTTTCTTGGAAATGGGACGCAGGTTGAGTAACCCTTTTCCAAATGCTTGATTCAGAGTGTTTTACATTTCAAATGAGGAGGAGGAGGAAGAGGAGGAAGAGGTGGCGGAGGAGGAGCCTCCCAAGAATGGAAATGAATTGGTGAGCTCAGGAAGGAGCCCCCAAAGCATCCAGCCTTGTAGTGTATCACTTTTTAGAACCTTCCCCTTTCCACTTGTATTCCAGGGATTTCTTTTCACGAATGCTTTATTCCTTATCTAATGCCAGGGATAGGAAGGGTTTCCTGTCTTGCATTTACCCTAAGAAGTTCTATAACAACCTTTGACTTCAGAGATTAGAATAGGAATTCTGGTCCCACTTTCTCTTCTTGTTACCTCAGTTTGTTTCTAAATTAAAGCAGTGAAATTGCTGGTGCAAGTCATCAGGCTTGGTACTAAGCACCTTTACCCACTGTAAAGCTCTGTAAGGACAATTAGGCGTGATTTTCTTTTGAGAGTACCATGCTAATGTCTTATCCTTTCCATGAGCATCAGTCTATTAATCTCCATAGTTAAAGCTATGGTTTAAAATATTTACTTTTAATAAATCCCAACTTTGTTTTACTCTGGCTTATCCTGAATTTTTTTTTTTTCTGCAGTGAAGTCAAGGATCCAGATTTACCTGAGTGGGAGGAAGCTCTTCAGGTTGCTCATGTCAGTGATGAGTTCGATGTCTCTTACCATGCTGCTTCTAACATAAACTTCTCTAGTAATTCCCTAAGAGCCAGGAGGGTGAAGATCTGGAAGGAAAGACAGAATTCTGAGTTCCTCATTACTTGAAATAATTTTATCTTTTTTTCTTCATTTCATGATATACTTACAATATAGAAATTTAGGCCTGATTTATTATTTTCTCAGAAATCTAAGACATTTCTTCCACTGCTCTCAGTGATCTAGTTCACTGATGATATTGTATTAAAATGAGATTTTATTTCTTTGTAGTAGCCTTTAGGATTTTTATCTTATCCTTGTTCCTAAACTATTATAAAGGCACATCTAGGTGTGAGTGTTTCTCTGTTTATTGCTTCAAAGATTTTCAGTTTAAATATTTGTGTACAGAACGCACTCATCTCTCATTATTTCTTGCATTCTTCTCATTTTTGCTTTCTCAATAACTACACATTAAAAGTTAAAAGATGGCTAAAGAAAAACTCAAAACAACAAAAAGTTTAAGGGAAAATATAAGGATAGAGAGATGTTTACTTGAAAAACAAATTAAGCAAATGTTACATTAAAATGTAATTAATACAAAGAATATAATGTATGATAACATTTTAACATATATATAACATATATATATATATATATATATATATATATAAATAAACACACAGAAAATGACACAATTGTATACATCTAGAACCCAAAACTATTTCACAAGGGAAAATGGGAAACATAGCTATTGTACAAAAACAGTGTCGTTTGTTGAACACAAACTTATAAGCTTATAGGCTTATAGCATAAGCTTCTAGGCTGAGTTTTGTGCATTGATATTTAATTATACAATGATGCATATGTAGATAGTATTTCCTCATTTTACGTATAAGAAAGCATAATGTTGAAGGTTTTAAGTAGTATATCATGGGTCAAGCAACTATGATGAAGTAAAATTGTTTCGCAAATTCAAAAAATCTGGATTTAGGGAGACTGAATAAGCACGGGCAGGGCAGTCTATTAGCTTCCCTCATACCAATTCACATACATTCCCCTCTTCTACTGTGGCAATTCCTTGCTCTCTGGACAATATCTTTTTCAGTAGACATTGAGAAGTGGAGAATTATGGAAAATTTCAAAGTTAAAGAAAGGATTAGACAACAGCATAATGAACAGTGACTTTAAAGAAAAATCATCTATTCACTTTTGCTGAATAATTTCAAGGCCAAGTTGTAGTCATTTGACATTTCACCCTCATAAGACCTCTAAAAATAGACATTTTCTATACTACTTCAATATTATTATCCTATCTACCAGAGTTGCCTAATATAAGTTCATATCTAGCAAAGGTGAAAATTCCCAACTGTCCTCTAATCAACGATGGGCCACATGGTCCTGGGTTATATTGGTTGTTAAGTTTCTTTCATTAGAATGTTCCTCTTCAGCTTTGCTTTCCTTTTAGTGGAAATGTTTTGAGGAAATATGTTTAGTATATAGCATGAATCGCTTCATGGAGTTGTCTTATGGTTTTCCTTATGTTATGAAATAAGATTTATTGTGTCTATTTGAGTTTTATAACATGATATTATGAGACTCTCACAGATAATAAAACTGCTACTTTTCTGAAGCAGATTAACATATCCGTCATCTCACATACTTATTCTCTGACAAGTTAAATTCTGTTTAACCAGAACCCTTAATCCAATACAGTGTCGTTAGATTTCTAGACTTATTAACTCTACATACCTGCTATATTTTCCCTACGTTCCCCCCACTTTCTCCTAGCCCATACTGTCCCTAACAATTAGCATTTTCATCCTTGTCTCTATATATCCCCCACCCTCTCCCTTTAGAAGAAAGCATCCCATGATCCATTCATCTGCTGAAGGGCGTTTATGGCTGTTTCCATTTCTTGGCTATTGTGAAAAGGGTAGTTATGAACATTGCTGAACAAGTATCTGTGGAGTAGAATGGCAAGTCCTTTGGGCATATATGAAAGAGTGATGTAGCTGGGTCATATGGTAGGTTTAATTTTCACTTTTTGAGGGTTCTCCACACTGACTTCCAGAGTGGCTGCCTCAATTAGAATTCCTACCCAAAGTGAAAGATGGTTCCTCTTACCCCACAACATTGCCAGCAATTATTTTCAGTTGTTTTAATGGAGTTTTCTTTTGTAAATCTTTATGCCTATGTATCCAAGATTTAAGGAATATCAAAGTAGCTGAAGATTTTAGCTCTAATTTGTGGCAATGGGATATTTTGATTGAGGAATCGTTCCAGTAGCTGTGAGTATTCGTAGTTCTTGCACAGAACATAACACCTGCTTTTGGGTTTTTTTTTTTTGTTTGTTTGTTTTTTGGTTTTTGTTTTTCAATCTTGTTTAGCCATTTAGGAGTCAATGAAAAGGAAAGAGAGAGGGGAGGAAGTTGCTTCAGTGGAAGATACCAACAAAGCCAGAAGCACAGCCAAGTCCAGCATTTCCATCGGCTGTGACACAATTTGTTTGCTCTACTCTTTCCTCATTTTGCCTTTGTTGTTTAAAAGCTTGCCTAAATTAATTGTATGTAATGTAATGCTTAATTAGTTAACTAATAGGCAGTAGGTTTATCTTAGCAACTGACAGTTACAACCTAGTTAAGCTTTAGTTAGACAAGGATACCACTCCGCATACCAAAACAACTCATCTTGTTTAAAAAAAAAAATTGAACTGCAAAGTAATCAATATTTAAAATTACTTCATCGCACTTCTTATGAGTTATGTTTAATATTAAGTGTTTAAACTAGACTTTTCTATATGATTAATTTCTTTCCTATTTCAAAGCTATTTTGGTTGCCGTATATTTTATTCACAATATCGTTTATCTTCACATGAAATAGCACAGATTTTACTAGTACTACTCAGTTCTTATATTGCTTACTTCTGTCCCCTAAATTTCTTGTTGCTACTCTTCTGATGTTCTTCCCTATTCAATATTCCCAAGAATGTTTGAAAAAAAAATGATGTGTTGTACTTAGTAGGAAAGGTTCTTGGTAGGTACACATGCCAATTTCTTTCTTAAAACTTAAATACTCATCCTAAATTTGTAGGAGAGTCTTTTTCTTTAATTTTTATGGAAGCTACTGCATGTTTTTTTGTTCGTGTTGTAGTCTCCGGAACTATTGTATTTCAGTGATTTGGCAAAATGTAAGCTGCTGTGCAGGTGTGAACACTTCCGATGGCTGCGATCCTATGTCCCGTGAATTTGTAGCAGATCTACTGTTAGGAAATGGAAGGAATGGTGCTTTTTTTTAAATTCTTTTATGAGACGAGTATTTTTTCCTTCCTTTTATCGTGTTTCCCTTATCTTTATGGAGGCTTTCTTGATTTCTCTACAGTAATTCTCCCTGGGTTCTTTATTAATAATCCTCTAAACTACTCCACACCTCAAGAAAATATTTTTACAGCCAGTTTACATCTATGCCTCCTGAGAGAAGATTGTAGCAAACCTATACACACATTGTGTATAAATTTAAAGTACACACTTATTACCTTAACTTGTAAATTTTCTAGATTATTAATATTTTAAGATATATCTATACAAATGTTCTTTTGAAATATTTAACTGCTGAATACCCAGCAGTATATGAAAAAAAAGTATTTCTAAAGTTTCTTGTTTTATTTGCTACATGTTTATAGTTTTATGCATGATACAGTTCTGTTTGTAGAAGCTACAGGATATATATTTGCTTAATTAATTTGAACTGAAGATATCCTTACCAGTGACATGTAGTTGAAGGCAGAAATGCATATATTACTAATTTAGAACAACAGATAAAAATGACAATGGATATTACTTTCTAACTGATTGTAAAACTAAATGAAACTTTGCTTAGGATGATAATTTAGAATTCCATATTGTATTGACATAGGAAATACTGACATAATAAAAAGATAGTTATAAAATACTAACATAGTAATTCCTGCATTCATAAAATGCATATAAAAAATAAGAACTTGGCACTGTTTACCTAAAGAATGCTTTAATTCTGCTATTCTACTTTTCTATTTATTATCACAAGTATCAAGTCCCTCGCATTGCTCTTACATGTGCTTTGGGAATATCTCTAAAGGTTAATACTCTAATATCATTCAGCGCACTAGTATTTGTCTAAACACGTAGCACAAAATAACTACTCTGTCTTCCTAAAGTAAGTATCTAGTGAAAAAAATGAAAAACTATTGAATACTATGATAGTATGCGGAAGTTACGAGCACTAGCACAAGCACTGACAAGACATACTAAAAGAACAAGTCCTAATTTAGGATGAGGTATCTGCTAAGAAAGACCAGGAAGCAAGTGCATGCCTATAAAGTACATTATCTCATAAAATGCGATAGTTTTATGTGATGAAGAAAATTAATAATTAATCAAAAATTCAAGCGATTCCGACTCTAGTTGGATAATTATTTATACCTCATGACTGGCCATGTTGTCAAACTGCTATTTCAATGTTTATGCTTATCCTTATCTACCTGGCCTGCTCTCATCCATGACCACCCCTGAATAGGACATCTCCATCAACATTCCCATCCCCCAGCCCCACCAGGCTCAGGAAACATCACTGAAGGGAGACAAAAGAATATGATGAGACCTGCTATGAAGTGGTGTCTTCTGGACATGACGTGAGTATTGCATATGTGCCCACCTACAGAAAATCTGCACATGGTCAAGCTGGCCAAAGTTCCAGTATGTATAGACAAGAACTCGCAAGGCCCTACCACTGATTGAGGATATACTGATGGTTGATAGCTGCTGGGGGAAGGAGAATAGTTCTTTTCTGAGAGTGTTCCTTCTGGTAGGTTTCCCAGGTTCCAGGGATGACCCAACAACACCCATACACATGTTAGCACTGCTAATTGAACTTAATGAATTATTTTTTTAAAAGATAAAAATATCTTGGATAAATCTAACCCAAGGAGGTGAGAGTAATTAAAACCTTAAAATACCGAAGAAAGAAATAGGAAAGGATGGAGAGATCTCCCATGCTCAGGGATTGGAAGTGTTAATATTGTGAAAATGACTATCTTACCTCAAGCACCTGACAGATTCACTGCAGTTTCCATCGAAATTCCAATGCAATTCTCCACAAAATTTTCCAAAAATCTTAAATTTCCTATGAAATCAAATCAAAACAAAACAAGACAAAAAAACTAGGATCCCCAAATTTGTCCTGAACTACTGGAGATAGTGTCATCCTTGTTTTTAAGTTATATCACAGAGCTATCATGACAAAACCCAGCATGGTATCAGAATAAAAACAGATACAACTACCAATGGAATGGAATTGAGGACCCCGATATGAATCCACATAGTTTTTCAACAAAGAGGCTAGGAAGATACAGTGGAGGGGGAAAAAAAGCATCTTCAACAAATGGTTCTGGTCAAATTGGATAGCTGAATGTAGAAGAATAAAATAGATTAATAGGTTCATATCTCTCACCTTACAAAAAACTCAACTTCAAATGAATCAAGGACCTCAAAATGAGACCTGAATCACTACTAGCTGTACATCTGACAAGGGTTGTCATCTAGAATATATAAAAAGAACTAAAATACTAAGCATCAAGAAAACAAGCAACCCAATTAAAGCCGGAGCAAGGCACTAGATTGAGAGATTTCAAAAAATAAAATACAAATGGTTGAGAAGAAATAGTGTTTAAAATGCTTAACATCCTGAACCACTAGGAAAATGAAAATCAAAACAATTTTGATATTTCATCTTACCACAGCTGAATGAGTAAGATTAAAAACAAAAATGAAAAACAAATGAGAATATCTGGGATGGATGTGGGGAAAGAGGAACAATTATTCACTGCTGGTGGGAGTCTTTGGCAAGAGGGAACTGGCTGATTGGGCTTAAGGCAGCAGTACAGTTAAGGGCTATGGTACAGACAGCCATGGTTTTGACTCTTGACTATTGAACAACAAATGTGTCAATACTCAACTCTACCAGTTTCATCTTTTTTTTTTTTTTTTTTTTAATTTTTGCTCTGAAGATCTTGGAAATTTTGCCTGAAAGGAAAGAAATTATGGGTTTGGAAGAGTCATCAGGAGCACCCACATCATCCTTTCTAGTGGCATACACCAAATCCTGAAGCCCTCACTCAGGCTGAAGTCTGAAGGTTGGGAAGAATGGTGGGTGCCTTGCCTTCTCTTTGTTGCTTTTAATTAAAGGAAGTGCTGTCTGATGAGAGCATGGTGTACTAAGTCCTCACTTGGATTATCTTTAATCCATGTGGGGTATTTATAGAGGATTGGAGTAAGCACTATTCCTTTCCATAAACTGTTTAAAAGGACTGACTTGTAAAGCAAGAAAAGGGGAAGAAGACTGCCTGGTAGACAAAGAGTATGGAATATAGAGCAGAATAATAATAATAATAAATCCCAGCTGAATAATTTATTGTTTAATCTGGAAGGGAGAGGGTTTAATGGCCACCATAACTCTGTCTCTCAGTCTCTGTCTCTGTCTTTGTCTCTCTCTATAGATATATCCCTATCTATCTATCTATCTATCTATCTATCTATCTATCTATCTATCTATCTATCTATAGTTAGCAAATAGCCTATGTACAGAGGAAGACTTTAGCCTTTGGGAAAGGAAAAGTCAAGAACTCTACAACCAATCAACCAACCAATACAAACTTTTACCGTAGGAGAAAATACTTACTTTCTTATAAGGTAATGAGTTTTGGGTCATTGGAGATATTCAAGTAGAGATCAAATGGCCACTTTTAGGGAGCAGGGTATAAAAGACTACAACATCTGATAATAGCTGGGTTAAATGGTCTGTAAGTTTTCTCTGAAATCTAACATTTTATGTTTCTAAAAATGTTCCAGAGTTTATGTCTTAGATATAAGGTTTGTGAAGCCTTATTATTTTTAAGCAATTTCTCATGTCCCATTTAACAAAAAATAAGAAAATGGACTCATTCCTCAGTAGGATACGAATAGAACTATGTTTCGGATTTTTCTGTTCATAGAGACCTTCACAATCTTTTGTCTCATGGAATCGAGGAAATTACATACTGTACTAAACTCTGAGTATTCTCTTACTATTTATTTTGTGAGCTAATTTCATGTCTCATCTTAAAAGAAGGAATCAGCTCTCAGACTGATCACCCTTTCTCATCTCTTTACCTTGGAGAGCAGGGTTTCTCAATGTGTAGCCAAGGTATTACTTAATTCAAACTAGCCTGTACTGTAGCTTTAAAATTTCCATGTCTGGCCCCACTCAGGCATAAGAAATCAGAACTTTTGGATTGGCCTGAGTCCTAATACTAAGCAAACAACTTCTGACAGTCTGTATTTCTATTAAGTTCAAGCATGCTTGTGATAGGTATACATGGTTCTGTATGTAAATATTTTATTTTCATGTTATCAATTATGTAAACATCTCTTTTTGTATATAATACCTGGCAATAAATGTTTTACAAAATCAATAGAACCCCTTACAGTTTTTTTCTTAGTGTAGTTTTTTTTTTAAATTTGCTTGTTTTTTGTTGATTAAATTAAGAAGAAGAAAAAAATCACAGTGTATCTATTTCATAAGCACATCCTCTTACTAATAGGAAAATCATGTCAGAAGATTTCAAAAAGAAGTAGGAAAATATTTTATATTTTACATTTTTAGTAAAAACAATTGGTAGCACATTAAGTTATTATTTATAACAGAATGCTACTGAATTTAAAGATATGCCAAATTCCTGTGTGATCAATAACTCCATAGTTTTAAAAAATGCATACCTTTATTTTGAAGACCAACTGTGGTTTGGGAGACATTAAAAATGTTAGTTATAGCAATGACATTCAAACTACCTTAAAAAAGAAATAATAGACTTCACATATCTTTACCTGGGGGTCAGGTGATGTCATCAGAAGGTAGTTTTAGAACATCATTTAGATCTCAATTTTCTTTTGGATTATTCTGTATGTATTCCCTATGTGGTGCCAGAAAAAAATGGATATCACCAGTCTTAGACTTTCATTATTCTCATGATGCCAGAGAGAAAATAGAATGTCTCTTTATATTATTCCAGAAAGATTCCCAGGGATGAGCATGCCTATTCATAACTTGCATAATGCATGAGGTACTTGGACTTCTCTGAATTTTCATTCAGAGTCACACATCTACCTTTACAGTCAATGCTGTGTTCTACCAGATAGACCTGTAGGGACCTGGTTGAGCAAAAGACAGTAGATATGCCTTCCAATGAAACTGCTTAAAAGCCTTTCTTTTGTTGGACCATAAAATACTGGAGACATACAGAAACGTTCCATATTCACTTCCTCCCAGGCTCAGTTTTGTGGTAGGATTGTTTTTAAATAAATATAAATATATATGTATACACCATATATATATGATGTGTATATATATATATATATATATATATATATATATATATATATATATATATGATGTATAAATGTGCTAAGAGCTATGATAGAGGTAGCGGTAAATCCTGGGGTTACTAAGAAGAGAGTGTAGATAAGTGGGACCTAGAAACTTTAAAGTCCCAGATGTGGTAAAAATGCTGGTAAGCTGGCCCTGGAGAATGAGGTAGATGAGGTAGAGCCTAGTTAGAAAGCATGAGTGAATATTCTTATTTGGTAGCCAGCATATATACTAGTATTAAAACAGGCTTTACAGGCAAATAACTTGAGAAGAAACCCTGACTCAAGGTAAAATTTGAGCTGTTTGTCCACTTTGGATGGGAGCCAGTGCAACTTACCCCAGATAGCTCAATTTCTATTAAACTGAACTGTATTTCCACTTGTAATAAAAAAAGCCCTATAGTGGGAATAAAGATTTTTCAAAGATCGAGTTGTTAAGATAAAACGTTAGAAAGCTCTCAAAAGCAATTGCTATGATGTTTAGCACTTTTCCTTCCTTCTTACTGAAGGGAAAAAAATGTGGCAGCAATTCAGGAAAGACAAGCTTAAGATTCAGTATAATGTAGAAATTAAAGCAAGATACCTTGCTGAAATTAAAGCAAGATGCTTTTCTGCAGATTTGAAATTGTTTTTAAAGATGGCAGTGCATTTCATTCGTGCATCTCTGGCAATGACTAGAGTGTGGAATATTCTGGATGCTACAGTAGATAAAATATAAAAATAAAAGTGGCTTTAAATACTCTGGAGCCAGGAAGAGTACAGAAGAGCTGGGAAAGAGGCTGGAATAAAGTGGAAAATACTGAAGAAGAAGACTACAGAATGAGGTTCACCATGCATCAGAACAAAGTTGCAGGCAATGAAAATAAGATTTTGAACATTTGAAACCTTATACATATATAATTATACTTACTTTTTAAAATTACCATTTAATCTACTTTACCGAATCGATTTTAAAAGTGAGAGAATCAGACACAGAAAGACTGAGTAACATGGCCAAGGTCAGGGAACTAGTGTCAGTCCTGGGATTCTGATTTATGAAGAGTGACACTGGAGTCTGAATTTGGAAGATAAGAGTTTGTGTTCATAAGCATGTACCATGATACCATGAGTTCAGATTTACACATGATGAACAATGTCTTGTAAGTAAAGGAGTCATGAAACTTTATGTGCAAGTAAAATTTATCTTAGATTTGATTGTTGTTGTTATATCACTCAGGGAGGTGGTCATATAGACTCAAATGCAGTGTGTGAATTCCAGAAGACCTATGTTGATCCTGTGCTTTTCAGTCCAGATTTACTGTATTGAGTTTTGAGCATTTTTATCAGCATCCCACTATCTTTCACCTGACAGTGGTGTGTAATACTTAATAAATCACAGTGCATCAGAAAGAATAGATGACATGCTAGAAAGTCTTCAGTAGTAAAGAATAGTAAATATAAATTTAGTAAACCTAAATATTCAAATTACGAGATAGTTAAAATAATGTAAGTATGTGCTATAAAGAACTATGTATACAGAAGGTTAGGGTTTCAATATACTTATGAAAATTACCTTTAAAATATTTTATGTACTGACTCAATTTCTGAGTTTTTCTTTTAAAAAAGTTATAGAATTTTGATATTGACTTAAATGTAAATCTGTTAAATCAGCACTTACAGATAGTTACTGACATTTATTAATATTGAAGAATGTAGCATAGGCTTAGGTGTGATAGGTTGAGCATATACTATGTTCCAGAACTCCTGATAAATTCATTCAAGTAAACACCAGAGTGATGGAATCTGTGGAGTACGAAAGACAGTTTAAAAGGAGAGGGGAAGCAGTTACTTAGAAATGTTCCTGGGCATAGAAATAATACAGCGGCTTTCCCTTTCAAATCCTGGGGATCATAGGTGACTCAAGTGACTTCAGGTTAGAGAAGGCAAAAGGGCAGTTGCCTTAAAATGAAGCAGGTGCCATTGGGACTCACCAGATGCTAGCTCAGTATGCTCCAGGGGTTTTCCAGACTTCTCACCTGGCCAGGAGACCAAGGTAGGCTACCTTCACTTCTCTTCTAGTCTTCCTCCTATTTACATGATCCCAAAGCTCCTTGGCTGTTTGCCATGGACCACCACTTCCTCCTCTTGGACTTCTACCCTCTCTTTGGAACTTGCCATAAGTTCCAGTCTGTTCTCTGTTAGGGACAGAGCTAAATCTATTCTCTATTAGGGACTCTCCAGCCATCACAGATTACATGGAGACCCAGGAAGGCTACTGAACCCCCTTTTCCCAGCACCCTTTATTTGGGTCACCCCCTAAATCCCTTGGTGGATTGCTAGAGACCACTACTTCCTCCCACACAGCAGGGAAATCAAGGCATTCCCACCTCTTGGGACTCACTAGGGATTTGTTGGCTACCTAATCCAGACCCTCTGGTTGCCCTTTCTGTCCCTGGAACCCAAGGAAAACTTGTTCCAATCTTCTTGACTTGCAAATTCCAGGTTGCTTCTGACAAACAGAAGACCCAAGATAGAGGCTTAACATCAGACAAGCCGAGGAAATTGACATGCCAACCTCGTGTAAATTTAATCCTGTCTTGAATATAGTAAACAATTCTGCTGAAAGAAGGAAAGTGACTTGAACAAAAATGAAAGAAAAACTCAAAACAGTAAAGTAAAATCAGATGCACAAATCCCAATACAATAAAAAAAAAAGCAAGACAATTCATAACAATGTGGTTTCACCAAATACACAAATATCATGGTAGCAGCTCTAAAGAAAATGACCCGGAAGGTTTTCTAGAAAAGGAATGCAGAAGAATGATTTCAACAGTGTTCAAACAACTCAAGACAATAACAAAGAGATGAATGAAATAATGAAGTGAATCCAAAATGGGAAAATATTTCGAGATTGCTGAAGAAAACCCATCTTGAAATGATGCTAGAAATGAAAAATTTAATTAGCAAGTTAAAAACATCAGGGGAAAGCCTCACCAACAGAACAGATCATGTCAAAAACAGACATGACTTTCTCTTTTATGTGATAATCACTTTTGTAAAACTCATGTTATCAGCCTTCTATCAATTTCTAGAACAGTGGTTCTCCACCTAATGCTGTGATCCCGTAATATAGTTCCTCATGTTTGTGGTGACCCGTAACAATAAAATTATTTTCGTTGCTACTTCATATCTGTACTTTTGCTACTGTTATGAATTGTAAAGTCAATATCTGATATGCAGATGGTCTGACTTGACCGTGTGAAAGGGTTGTTCTTCTCTCATAGTGGTCATGACCCATAGGTTGAGAACTGCTGTTCTAGAGCGTGCTAGAGCCTTTATAAAACTTGATCTCCATTTAGTATAGCCTATTATTTATATGATTAAGTTCATATTTTATGCATCAGAGCTTGGTAGATTCACCAGTGTCTACACAACTGAAGACAATGACTCTACTTCTTTCATAGTGTAGCAATAACCAGCAGTTCAGCAATGAGGGCTAGGGTCCAGTGAATTCCAGCCCCATCCATGACTGATTATCGTTAGGGCCAATTTTGTTCAGTCCTAGTGACGTAACCACATGTGTTTTGAGTTACAATGTTGACAGCTGTGTCTGGCTCAGCGTTTTAGTATCTTCTTTCCTATCTGTCAGTTCTTTCTTTCTACTCCCTTCTTATGCAATGTTCCACGAACTTTAGGGAGGGTGGTGTAACTGCCTTGTTTAGGGCTAATTAATCACTGTCATGTATTCTGAGTACCTTGAACATCCTGGAGTCCCTGTACTTGCCCCTTCTCACTGCAAATAAGAGTCTGTGTTTAAGGCTGAGAGCAACATTTGTTTATGGGTATGAGCATAGATACTTAGAAAGCAGATTTCCAGGATGTTACAACAGTAATAAGTTCCTCTTAGGGCTCTGACTCCTGCACTCCTAATTATGGGTTTATTTAAAGTGCCAAGCATGTGTTCCCTCTTGTAGTGCAGGCTTCAAATCCATTCAGAGAGTGATTGTGGTAACTTCCATAACCACCATGCCACTATGATACAAGTGGATGTTGAAATTCATAGGTTCTATATCTGGGAAAGACTGGATGCATTTTCTTCTACAACAGCTTACATCACATCTTCCTCAACTATTAACTTCTAGCTAACTTAATTTCCTTTTATTTTACAGCCAGGGAATGTGATTGTTTTTGGCAATAGCATTTTATCTTCTAGTTCTAGTAGACAACCAAGAAAAAAATGGCAAGAGTTGTATTGTTTGTCATACTTCTGTGGCCCCCTTAAATAACAATCCATACAGAGGCACCCCACTCCTGGTACTGAGATATTTGATTAGCAACCAACAGCTAATGATAGAAGAAGCATTATCTAGTCATGCAAGGTATTTCTTTTGTAAGTATTTTTAATTATATTTTTACCTTGGTTATGTTAGTATTTTTCAATATGACTTTTGCATATACTTTTCTCTCTAATTAACCCTCTCCTGCTCTCTTCTCTGCTTAAATCTTTCCATCCCCAATATTCACCTTATGTTCATTTTACCTATATTCTAATATTTTTTGTAGAGAATTCAAGTGTATTATTACTTCATCAATAACAGTAATACTTTCCTACTGAAATTTATGTTACATTTCTTCTTTATAGTTTTGGAAATTTTCCTCTGAGCATGGCTTGCATTTTTTGAATATTTTGATTTACTTTTTCTGAATTTCTAGAATTTATGTGTTCAAGCATTTTGCCAAATTAAAAAAGATCATCAAGTGTTTCTTTCAAAATAATTCTTTTTCTTCACTTTTTTTGTTCTTTGGAACTCAGACAAATGTGTTAAAATTTATGTTCTAAAATTTTTTGAAGATACTTCAAGTTCACCAATTCTCATTTCTGCTATGCCTAATCTACAATTAAGGTAAATTACTGATTTCTAAATCCAAGGTGTTCAGTTCTATAATTTTAAATAGATTTCTTATTAATTCAACTTATCTGGCAAATTCTCTAAATTATCTAAATTCTCAATTTAGAACATATTCTAAATTCTTCAATCTACTAATCACAGTTTCCTAAATCGTATTTGATGTCCAATATATTTGATAACTTAAGTATCTATTATCTGAACTCCAGAATTAATTCTTCAGTATTCGAAGAATGCCAAAATACTTGCTGTGCCTTAAAGAGTTTTCTGCTCTGCTCAGCTTCTCACTCCAGGCAGCTTCAGAGCTTGGAAAACGATTTGACAAGAAAAATACTACATATTGGGTTCATTTCCTCTTTCCTCTTCAGGATTTTAAAGTCCTAGCCTCATTCACTGACAGCCAAAATATTATACTTTTCATCTCCAGAACCCCAAATGTTTCTGGCTTCTTAGAGCACTCTGTTACATTTTACTACATTAAAATACACATTATTTCATTATGTTTATTTTCCCTTAGATGTAATCAAAGACCACTTGTCTAACCACAGATTACTTCACTGTGTGTATTTGTGAGAGGGAGCTTGTGAGGTAAGTGTAAATGTTTTGCTATGATATTGTTATGAAAATGCCTACAATCAACATTCTGTATCTTCAGGTTCCACACCTATGGATTCAACCAGCTCAGGAATAAAACTATTTGCAAAGAAATTTAAAAAAAATATGAAGAACCAATCTTTAAGTTGCTGTGCGATGTGTACTGTGATGGGATCCATGTGAATAAAGTGGTGTGTCAGCATTGTAATGGGTATTACGAATATTTCAGAGATTAAAAGCACCGTGAGCATATGTGAAAGTTATATCAAATACTGTGTCATTTTAAATAAGGGATTTTAGCATCTATGGGTTTTGGTACATAAAGGAATTTCTTGAAACAATGCCTATGGTACTGAAGGGTTATTATATGTTCCAAGTTGACATATGATTTATAATCTGGTTGGACATAGAATTATGAGCTGCAACTTGGTATTTCAAATTTTAAGGGTTCTTTTATTTTGTGTGAATGCACGTATGTGTGCAAGTGCATGAGCATGTGTGTGAATATGTGTGGAGACCAGAGGTTGGTTTCAAGTGCTTTTATCTTGTTTGTTTGCACCCAAAGCCCACTACTTTGGATAAAATGGCTAGCCTGTAATCCTCAGGGATCCTCCTGCCTCTGTCTTCCCAGCACATCCAGTCGCACCATGGATTTTATGTGGATGCTGAGTATGTAAACTCAGGTCCTCATGCTTGCAGGGCAAACACTGAACGGAGTGAGCCATCTCCACATGGCTTAGTTTTCCTTCCCTATGTTCCCTTGTGTATCTTGCCTCCTATTCCTACCCCATTTGTCCTCCTGTTATGACTTTCTTTTCATCCTTTAATAACACCCTGGATAATCTCCTGGTCCCTTATTAGATACCTAATCTCTATAGTCACTCTAAATAAAACACACATATCTAAAGGTTAAAAACTAGCATCTACGTATAAGAGAAAACATGTAACGTTTCCCTGTCTGGACTAACTCACTCAGGATGATTGATTCTCGCTCCATCCACTGATCTACAAATTGCATAAATACATTTTTCTTAAAAGGTAAATAAGAGTCCATTGTATAAAGTACCACAGTTTCATTATCTAGTCACCAGCTGATGGACATCTAGGCTGCTTCCAATCTTTGACTGTTATGAAAAGAGTAACAATGAATACGGAGGACAAAGTATTGCTCTTGTCAGACACAGAGTCCTTTGTACCACAAGTAGTACAACCGGGTCTGTGGCAAATCTGTTTCCATACTTTTGCGGAACCTCCACACTTACGTTCGTAGTGGATACACCAGTCTGCAATCCCACCAGCGATGAATATGTGCTCCTCTTCCTCCTCATCCTCACAAGCATCTGCTGAGACTTGTTTTATTATTCCTGGCAATTCTAACTATGGCAAGATGAGACAGCAATGTGATTTTAATTTGTAAAGGCTGATGTTAAACTAAGGCTAAGGTCATTGAACATTTTCATGCTTTTTTAAAACCAATTTGTGCTTCATTGTCTAAAAAATACGTATTTAGTTCTCTACCCCATTTTCTAACTGCATTATTTGTTTTTTGATACTCCATTTTATTCCTTTAGTTCTTTGCATATTATAGATAATAATAGCCTCTCACATATATAATTGGTAAAGATAAATTTTTCCCATTCTGTAAGTTGCCTCTTCATTTGAATGATGGTGTACAGAAGCTTTTTTGTTTCATTAATTTTCATTTGTTAGTTGTTAGTCTTAATGCCTGCACTTTCAGGGTCTAGTTTGGAAAATCATTTTCCTTGTCATGTGTTTTGTGCTTTTGACCTGGGTTTCTTCTCTTTTTTTCTGTATCCATTATTCATAGGTTTGATCTTTTAAGTATTCCAGAATTCCTGGATGTCTTGAAACTGAGTATATTTTTTTAGGCTTAACATTTTTTTGACTGAGTTATTTATTTCATCTACCTTGACTCCAAAACGCGTCTACTTCATCCAGTCTGTTGGTGAGGTTTGTTTCTGAGTTTTTCATCTTGTGTTTTGTTTCAGTTTGGCTTTTCTTTAATGAGTCTACTCTTTTAATGTTGTTAAATTTTAATACCTTGAATTGTTTACATAACTGTTTTTCCATCGAGGCATTTATTCATATCCTTCTTAAGGTCCTTAAGCATATTCATGTTTGCTGTTTTATAGTTTTTGTCCTATGATTCAGCTAAATTGCTTTTCTCAAGAAATATCACAACAGGAATGCTGATATCTGAATTTTATAATCTTGGTTGTTCGTGTTCTTGTTTTTGCAGTGAAGGCTTCTATAGTTATGACACTTATGGTTTCTTGGTGTGAATACCTAGTCTTGCCTTATATATGTTTGGTTCTTTGGTTGCTGTTGCCATATTGTAGACCAGCTTGATGAGGCTTGGTTTTCAGTCTTGAGTCAACTCTGCGTTTCAGGATCCAGACTCCAGTGGATCCCAGGTCTGAAGTTCTAGCTTGAACTCTGGGCTCGGACTCTAAAAAGTTCAAGATCAGCCCAATGGGTAGGGTGAGTGATAGGCTAGAAGGCTGAGAAGTGACTTAGGAATTGGGGTTTGGCTAAAAGAGAAGGTGGCAGAGGGAGAAAGAGGTAACCTGGGTTCACATTATGAGTAATGTTAAGACCTAAGAGAAGTAAGATGGGCTGGGAGGAAGCACTAAGTCAGGTGATAATGGCAGGTCTGGGGAAGCCCTAGGAAGACCAGAATGGACTTGGGGAAGGAGAGCTCATATAATCTATCTGTATTGCAGCCAAACGAATTTACTTTTAAAATTTCATATGTGTGTATTATATTTACATAATCTCCTACTCTGTTTTGCATACAGCCACTGAGTGTTGTCCCTCTGTTTTCAATGTCATATTCAGATAATTAGGTGCTTGAAGTTATA
Organism: Cricetomys ansorgei; assembly: GCA_026225945.1. NCBI lineage: Eukaryota > Metazoa > Chordata > Mammalia > Rodentia > Nesomyidae > Cricetomys > Cricetomys ansorgei. Next base: position 12,278,393 of record JAMJFZ010001815.1, read on the forward strand.
GTCTAGAAATATAAAAAATAAATTGGATTATTCTACCTGTCTTCTTTTTTGAAATTTCCATTTATTTTTTTAATTAGATTTCTGGTAGGTTTACAAAATAATGTTTTTTATTATATTTTTCATGCATGTATTGCATGATTATTTTTGCATTTTTACCCATCACCTTCCACTGTGCCCCTTGCCCTCCCAATGCTCTGTTTTCTGCTCCCAAATAGCTCTGATTGCAGGGTGTGTGTGCGTGTTGTTATTAAATGCCATTTATCACATTTTCTAAAGAATTTATTTTCAAGAATGAGGATTAACTTGTACAGATTTATTTTCAAGACAGGTGGCAACTTGGGGTAAGAGGAGTAGGGTACAGGTACAGATAGGAAACTTCCTACCCACTGGCTGGCTTTCATAGTGTCAAAAGGTGCTGTCTGGCCATTGATGGAGAAAAGACATCGATGGTCTTGCCCAGTGCTGAATTCTGCATGTATTGACTTGCCAGGTACTGGTGCAGTAGTGGTGTTACTGTTGCAAGGTAACTAACGGCTTTCTGATTGGATTTGAGTCTTGCTCTACAGAAGGGAATCTCATGGCTGGAGAGGGCATAAGCTCTAGGGTAGAACTTCCTACTGCTATTTTGCTAAATGCTTATACTCTCAAATTGTCCTTTAGATATTCATGTTTTTATGCCCTAAACTTGGGGAACCATCAACTTTGGTCAGAGAAGACTCTTCTTGTAATGGTCATCAGTCATTGGAGGAATATATAACTAGTCAGAGTGCTGAGAAGTGGATCCTGTGTGCTCATCCCTCAACAAGACTCTTACATCACCCCAAACTCTGGCCAAAGCTCAGGGAACATAGAAGAAGTGGAGGAAAGAATAGAGGAGCCACAGAATGGGAGGAAAACTTGTGAGATGCTGTCCTTAGGACATGACATAACCATCACAGCTGTGGGTTCTTATACAGGACCTGAACAAGATCAAGGCAGCCAAAATCCAGCATAGATGGGGCAGATGATCTCCAGAGTCCACCCTTACTAAGGAGCTATGGGTGACTGGTATCTTCTGTGGAAGGGGCAATCATTCATTTTGAGGATGTGGCCACTGATGTGATTCACATGCTCTACTGGATGGTTCCACGGTCATGAACCTATGGGAAACACTAACTGGATTTGATGGATTATTAAAAAGAAAGACATGAAGTCCAGAGGGAGTGCTGAGGTGGATTTGGGGTATACACAATCATATTAAATTGTAAAATTCTCAGGAGTAAACACTTAAGTGAGGTAGATGTTATGTCATTTCCCCCGTCAATCATTATAATAAAGTATTTTTGATATTCAAGTATCCTAGAATTGCTGGAATAAACAATTCTTGGTTACATTACATTATTTCTTTGAGGTTATCTTATTCTATTGGTAAATGCATCCTAATTTTTGCATGCATAGTTTTAGATGATTTGGTCTGTGGTGTTTATATTTTGGGACTGCCTGTGCCAGGTTTGAAAATTTTGATTATAGATAACTTACACAAAACTGTCTTATTTCCTTTCTATGTCTTTGCTCTTGAGAAGTAAAATTTCTCTTTGTCTGCTCATCAACTCAACATATTGATTTGATAGGTTGAAGAATTCTCATATTCTGTCGGCTTCGCTTCTCTCTTCTATTTCTCTATCTTACAGCTTCTCCCATGAATACTAAGAAAGATAAAGCTTATATTATGCTCTGTACTTTTTTTTAACAAGGGTTTTATTTTAAATTAAAAACTGTCAAATAACTTGTTTAATGAATATTACATAAAATTATTCACTACAGTATCAAGTATCTATTGAGCCAATTATTAAGGAGCTATATCTCCCTGTGTCATCAAACCTGTGCTACTTGAAGTAGACTATTTTAATACTCAAGATTAATATCTAAGCCAAAAACTCACAAACAAGTGACATTCTGATTTGCTTATCATGTGACTCTTGGTTGTATAAGGATTAGTTTCTCATTTTTGATGCCTAACATCATACTTTAATTTATATTAACATGTTTATATTCATCTGTGATTTTGTTTCTATTTATATATGTTATTTGAATCTTCTGTTCTATGATGATCACATTGCAGTGTTTAAAACCAAATGACTCTAACAGGCCAGATGCCCAAGAGAAAACTGAAGAGAGGCCTGAGCAGAAGTTCCTGCTGTAGTCTTGTCACTGCCAGTGTCTGGTGATTCAGGACAATCTCCTTTCTCGTGTCCCACTCAGACTCTATCCCTTTCTCTCTGACACATTAACTCTAGTGGCCCCACTCTTGTCTTAGACCCGACTATGATCTTCCCTGTAGTGGTTCCCTCAGTCTTTTCAGAATAATCAACATTCCTCCTTTACTTCTTTCTTCACTCCAGGCAGATGATGGGCCCAGTATTATAACCAGAGTTTAATAATGACTTGAACTTTTTCACCCATTTTTCTTCATTATATTCACTCAGTAAAAAAAAAAAAAAAATTAGTACTGAGTAGAGACAAATACTCTCCATCTTTGTGACTGACTCCTGACATCCAAAATCTCCTTTGGGGAAATGTGCACAATGTTGGTGTGTTTCAGTTGAGGCCATAATCATAAACTTCAATGCATACTCTACAGTTCCTGGAAGCCCTACCAGGCTGTCTTTAACCCTGAGTGACTGGGGAGGGGAGCCAATATTATCATCATTAAGTCATTGCTTTGACAAATTTTTCGCTTTCTTCTCACCATGAATCTAATTTTCCATGTGTCTTCTGAGATTCATTACTTCCAATGCTGTTCAGATGATTCCCATCACACTGTGTACCACTCTCAGTATGTTCTTCTAGTACGTATTTATCTTTAACTTATCTTTAATTTTGCATTCATGCAAGTGAATTATTGTCTAAAATTATCTTTCGTTTACACAAATAGATTTTCAAATGGATGTTGCACCATTTTTTGGGGGGGGAGAGATAGGTATTGTTTTAATTTTTCAAAAATGTAATATCAACAGAGTGTTGTGGTTCATACCTTTAATCCTATCACTTAGGAAGCTGATAAAGTAGGGTACAGAATTTGAAGGCAGTCTGGGTCATATAGTGATATTTTGTCTCAAAAAAAAAAAGACAACCAAAACATCAGTCTATATTTTGTCTTGGGTATCTTGAGTAATTTTGTCTTGAGTATCTTGGGTAATTAAATAATGAACATTTATATTTTCAGTTAGACAGAACCATGGTGTAAGATTAAGCAGCTTGACTACAGCACAAGGATACCCAGCTGAGAGTATGAGTTGAGATTGCATTCAGTTTCCATTCTGCTACCAAGCCCTGAACCCAGTGAAGAGTGGCATATGTAGTCTATGAACATGACCCAAAACCTGAAGAACAGTCTACATCCTGAAATTAGATGTAGGTCAGTAGATGAAACTCAGTGGAAGTATTCTTGCTTAGCCTGCATGATGGTCTGGGTACCATCTCCAGCAAGGGCAAAATAATAAATAAAACAAATATACCAGACAGTGCTATGACTTCACATGTATCATTCTCACACTTGCCTGCATCTGTGTCTATCTGCCATCTCTCTGGAGCCTACTATGTTCCTAAGGCAAACTGTCTATGTTACCACCTAGCATTTTCTTTCTGAACACATGCTGCCATCATACAAACACTTAAATTCTTCCATCAACAAGACAGTTTCTTGAACGGGTGGTATTGTTGCATGTCTTTAATCCCAGCACTCAGGAGGCAGAGGTGGGCAGATATCTATGAGTCTGAGGCCAGCCTGGTCTACAGAGTGAGTTCTAGGACAGCCAGAGTTACAACAGAGAAACCCTGTCTCAAAAACAACAACAGCAACAACCAAAACAAACAAACAAATAAAACCAAGAGAGTTTCTTTTCTTTCCATGCTACCCCATCTTCTGCTCATTTCTCTGCTCTATAATGGCAGCAAACTCATCATCTAGAGAGTTCTCAATGTTCTTTAAACTTCTGCTCTACTTCCTAGTGAGGACATCCCAACCTCTCTCTTAAAATCTGTGTCTTCTCATTCTTACCAATCCTTACCTTCTTTCTCTAAGTTAGTTTCCTCCACAACACTAAAACCATTTGATATATTAAATTTTCTTTCATTTTTTTATAGTTTTAGATCTGCAATACATGGCTAGGTCAAATTCTGTCTGATGGCCTCTTCTAGATCACGTCCACAGATCATTATTTAATCCGTGCTAAAGGGATTATTATAAAAATGAATTCAGAATGAAGGCAAGGAAGTTTCAGCTTCAGGCCCTTCCTTCACTGGCACAGATCAGTGAGAATGTCTGGAGTTGCTGAGAACTGAAGAGTGCACTAGCTAGGAGAGGAAGCAAGGTTACTACCAGAAAACACGTCTCTGGAAGCCATTCTGCATAGTACTCACAGAGAACTCTAGAAAACACCTACCTCTCTCAAACTTTTAAGGTGGTTTCAAAATACACATATACAGATACTCTAATTTAAGCCAACTGTTTCCATAAAGAGGGCTCACAAATTGTGTATGTCAAACTCTAAAAACTTAGTTTCCACATTGGAATTGGTTGATGAAGTGAGTTTAATAAACACGGAACTGAAGAGTGTGAAGCAGGATCCCTTGATGCAGACATTTGGAAATGCTGTCTGTGTACACTGTAATGTGAATTTTTAGAGGACCCTGGGACATGCAGAATTTCCTGTCTGCATGTCTCTGTCTTCACGGATCCTCTCCAGCAGCCAGCATCCTACAGTATGTGCTGAGGGTAAAACTGCTATGTCATCCTTCCTGCTTCCTACTTCATTTCCACCCAAGTCAGTGAGAGACTCTTTCCCTAGTCTTAGCTTCTTGGAGACCTTGTTGCAGTGACAGGAGGGTTATCTCTGGAAATACAAAATAGATTCGGAGACTGATCAAACACCTGGTTCTTAGTTAGACTCTGGATGAAAAAAGGGAGAAAAGTAAAGCCTTCAAATACGATCTAACTTGACTATAGAAGTGACTGCTGAATCTGCCTCAGTCTCCTGTCAACGAAGGAGATCTGAGTTGCTTTCTTGCTGAGAAAGCCATCGCAGTAATTTCAGATTTCACTGGCTCCTAGGGAGCTGCAAGTCAACTTCCTTATGCCTAGAAGTTGCATTAATGCAAACGCTGAACAGAAGCACCAATCATAGTCTTGTAATAATTTTGAATGTCTGCAGCTGATAAATATGCATAAAAGAATGATGGTTTGTAAAATCATTAAGAGTGTGTGTGTGCCTGTATGTGTGTGCACACATGTCCATGTGTAGGTAGTATGGTGCCAGTGCCTACAAAGGTCAGGATGCAACTTACAGAAGTCAGCTTTGTCCTTCCATCATGTGGGTTTAGAGATAAAAAGGTTGTCTGGCTTGATGGCAGATACTTTTACCCACTGAACCACCTTGCTGGTAATCTAATTTTTTTTTAACTTTTAATATAATTAAACTGGATTAGCTTCTCTCTAAGAAGCAGATAGTAGATCAAATTAAACAGTTTAAATCTTTTGTAATAGGAAATGTGTTTCATATAGTGGAAGTGAACTTATACTTTATCCAAACCAGGTGACATTTTAAACAATTCTTCCCTGGGGAGCTGGAGTAGTATGTGTGAGGGTGTAGGGTTATTGGTGAGAATCTGTCTTTGTACTCGATGTTTTAAAAATGTATCATCTATGTTTCCACCCTTCTCTTTGAATTTTGTCACGTGTAGCACCTGCATTCACAAGATCACTCACTTTCCTTGCTCAGGTTTCACGGCACTTAACAACTATAATTATGCCTTTCAAGTGCCTCACCAATCTTCAATAGCACTTTCTCTGGCAGGGATTTTAGCTTTCAAAATCCGAAAGGCTCTTAGAAGGTTCATTGGTAAAGATGGCTGTACTTAATTTTGATGACAGTTATCCTGTGTATAGCTACACCAAAAAGATGAATCTCATTAAAAGCATATTACAATTGGCAAATCTAAATATGATTGATGGCCTCCTTCCATCACATCTGTAGAAAAGATCTTAGGAAGGAGTTATTTAGAGTTTTAAGAGATGTGGTGAAATGACAGTCTCCCACTATCTGGATAACTATTATTCCAGGTTCACAGATACTGTGAAATTACGCTTTGATTTTCTTGGAGTAGTCCCACAGTATGTGCGCTCCTTTGGTTTGTTAATGGTATCCCATTTTTGCTATCAAATGTGGCCTGGTATGGATAATAAATTATGCATTTGTCCTATTTATAGATTGCCTACTAAGATCCCACTGACTGGAATGGTTAACTCATCCAATTACTTTACTTGTATTCCCCTAGTTCCTAACATGAGTCTGGGAGGAACTCATAGTACTCATTTACTTTGTATGTGAGATATGAAAACTTAATTTTAGGTCATTCATAAATGAGTAGATACTTAAAACATAGTAAAGTATATGAGGACAGTAGTAAAGCTTTTGAGTGTGTTTCTTTCCTTCCTTCCTTCCTTCCTTCCTTCCTTCCTTCCTTCCTTCCTTCCTTCCTTCCTTCCTTCTTTTCCTTTTCCTTTCCTTTTCCTTTTCAAGACAGGGCTTCTCTGTTGTCATTCTGGCCATTCCAGAACTCACTATGTAGACCAGACTGGCCTCGAACTCACAGAGACCTGCCTGCCTGTCTCCTAAGTGCTGGAATGAAAGGTGTATACCACTACTGCCCAGGTAAGTGTGTGTTATTTTAATACACTTTCTCACCTTCACATATTGAAAGGCTTCCAGTATACCTTGCCCAAGACTATTCTACATCCATAGATTTAGCAACTGTATCAATAGTAAATATTCCTGCCTCCCAAATCAAGAAAACCTCTAGGTATAAGAACAGTATGGTTGTTTGCTAAATAAAAAGACACTCCTAATTTAATCCTTATATTTTTTCCCCTTTAAACCAAACGTGTTGACAGTGTTCCAGTAGTGACAAGTATGATGTCATAGCCAGGTGTTTCTTTCTTACTTATATTTCCTGAAAAACTGATTCCTAGATTTATATTAATAGAGCTTTTTACTGCTTTATTTTTTTTTAATTCCATCTTATGTATTTGAAATACAAAGAATGTAATACATAATATTTGTATGTTTTATATTTCCATTGAGTCTATAATTAATTCATGCTAACATTTAAATATATCCAACTATCATACATATACATGATGCATTTATTTTATGTTGTTATATGAAAGTTACTCCCAGCATTTATCAGTTTAATGGACCAAGCCAGTGTTACCTTACAGTTCATGTGAATCAGAAATGTAGGAGGTACTCAGCATGTGGTTCTCATCCTGGGAAAGGAGGGGTCTCTCATGAGGTCCTAGCTGTAGGCCAGAGCTGATACTCACCTGAAGACTTCATCACAACAGAAGGTGTAGGATCACTTGCTATTGAGAAGGCTTCCTCAGACTGCTGACCAGAGCACATTTATCTCTCTGGTGACTAGCTGGGATTTGTACCCATCACAAGTCCTCTTTAGAGGCTGCTCAGATGTCTTCATGAAACATAAGTGAGTTTTCCTCCCTCAAGACATCCCCAAGGTCCAAGGAGTGAGTGCCTTTTATTATCTAATCTCAAATGTAAATACCATCATTTCTAAAGTAAGTTACAATTCCCAGACCAGACTCAAGAGGAAGGGAATTAATCTCTACCCTTTTTATTGAGGTGCTTCAAAGAATTTGTGACGGTATTTAAAAAATTACAACAGCAGACAGAAATGGCTGACATCAGAAGTAGATCGTGGAAGTATCCAGAGTTTGGGCACATTGCTACAGAAAAGCTAAACAAATGGAAAGAGGCATTCAAAGATTTAAGACTCAGTATCATTGAGATGATAACTCACTCCACGTTGCTTTATGTATTTGATGCCATCACAATGTAATCTCTAACCAGTAATCGCTCATGCAGAGACTGACAAAATGACTCCTACATTAATATGGAAATGCAAAGGGCCTCGATAAACAGATGACCTTAAGGAAAAGGAACAAAATTATAGATCATCCACCCGTGGATTTTCAGACTTACAGTGAAGCTGTAATCAAGCAAGATGGTCTGGGCATAAACAGAGATAAATGATTTGAATGCAACAGATGCAAAAGCCCAGAAAGCTTCATCAGCCACTTGATTTTAGTGAAACTGCCAAGCAATCTGAGGGGCGAAATCCCAAACTGAAAACAATGGGAAAAGAACTGTTGTATTTATACCCTGGAATACAGTCAGTGGTAAAAGGAGGGAAATACTGACATCTGTAAAAACATGTACAGGTCTTTGGAACTGTCTTCCTGAGCAAAAATAGCTAGATACAAATGAATGTTTATTTATTTGAAGTCCAGAATAGACAAAATGAACCTCTATAAATACAAATGAAAACCATGCTTATTGTTGGGGGAGTGTAGTAAGAGGGCATGAGGAGATGTTTGGGGTGACAATTCAGCACTATGTGGCCACGTAAGAGTGTTTTTTTGTTCTTTTCTTTGTTTATATTTTTTGTTTTGTTTTGTAAGTTTTTTTCTTGTTTTTCAAGATGGGGCTTCTCTGTTGTAACTCTGGCTGTCCTGGAATTCACTCTGTAGACCAGGCTGGCCTTGAACTCACAGAGATCCACATGATTTCAGATGCTGGTACTAAAGGCCTGTGTCACCACCACCTGGCGGTAAGAGTGTTTACGGGCAAAAAGATGTGGGACTTACTTATAGAATACGCACATCTTTTTCTCTTTTATTGAAGTTATTCCTCAATAAGGAACACACACAATATAACAAACCAAACCAAAACAAACCTAAAACCTGTAGAGTAGACAAAAACTCTGATAGTTTCTATGAGGGCACCAGGACACTATAGCATCTGTATGTTGAAGATCAAGTAACCCAATTTACAAAATGAGAAACCATGTTCAAATTGTTTTACAACCTTTGAGCTCCTCAAAAAATGGCAAGATAAAATGTGTTTTACATTTAAGAAGAAATTACACTGCCTTCTTTTTCTCTGCTATGGGATATGAGAAGATCATCTAAATCTAGACCATGTACACAAACAAACAGGCATAACAAAATCTGGCTTTAATTTCTGTCTGAAGTAGAAGGAAGATAGCAAAAGTTAAAGGCTGTGTGCACAGAGTGACCAGAAGATGGAGGGAAGCCAGGGGAGGTAAGCACTGCTGCCTGACAGAGGCTGTTGAAAGTGCAGGGGAAAGGAGAAACCAGCTCTACACACGTAATACCACATATTATGCATATGTGCTCATGATGTGCGTGTGTGTGAGTGTGCATGTGTGTGCATGCATGTGTGTGTGTATGTGCGTATGTGTGCACGAGTGCGTGTGTATGCATGAATGTGTGTGTGTGCATGCACATATCTGTGTGTGGATGTGTGCATGTGTGTGTGTGTGCACATGTGTGTGTGTGCATATGTGTGCATGTGTTCAGGTTCACACATACTACACACACTCGGGTCATTTCTTCCAGGTCAATTGTGGCTCCAGGGTTTGAACTCAGGCTTGTGCACTGTGTTTGTATGGTTGCACACAACCTGTGAGTTGCAACCCCTTCGGGGGTCAAATGACCCTTTTACACAGGGCTTGCCGAACACCATCTGCATAACAGATATTTACATTATCAATATGAAAATTACAGTTTTGGCGTATCAACAGAAATAAGTTTATGGTTGTGTTGTGGATCACCACAACATGAGCAACTGTATTGAGGTTACAGTATTAGAAAGGTTGTGAACCACTTGACCGTTAAGGCATCTTGGCAACTGTCTACATGTTTTGTTGGATAGCTTGTAACAAAAGTGGATGCAAATAGCAGAAAGAACAGGAAGGAAAAACAAAAAAAAAAAAAGCCCCATTCTCTTCACTACAGCATTAAAAGGCATCAGTCCATCCGCAGGCTCTACATGAAGATAATTGTTGCTTTTCCATAAAGACAAAGGAGGACTTCTCAGTTTGGATTTGGCACTTTGAATTTTGGGGTTGATAACTAGGGTTTGCATTTTCAACAGACTAGACTATTGTCTAGTAGCAAAAACATCCAAGAGTTCCTCCCTGAATGAAGTTTCCAAGGGAGAAGAAAACAAAACGTTTCATTATACAACACTGTTCTCATTCATAGAATTAAGGTGCAGTTTTTTTGTAAAGAATCTTGATACATGCCTTCACTATTGTGGAAAGGGTGTTAGCATGGGAGCTGCACTGCACTGGGTTTGATTGTAAAGCCTCCCGGTAAGTGATAAAGAAGGAAGCTGAGAAAGGAATGTTTATAGAATAGAGGACGAAATAAGGAGAGAAGCAGCTCATGTTCCTTAAGTTAATTCTACTTAAAACAAATCAAGATTGTCTCAGACGTATGGTGATCCTACTTCATTTCTTTGGTTTGGTTTCTTCTCTGGCTTCTGGGGGAATTGCTACCAGTATGAATGAATGAATGAATGAATGAATGAATGAATCCCGAGTCCAGCTCCTGCTAGTTTCTGTGATTTCCAAACTGAACTATTGTGTCAATTAAGAATGTTCTCATTTAACTACTGGATTGTACGTCACAGCATACAGAAGCCTGCATTATTGACTGAATCACACCTGATTATACGTTGTTTTGTATTGCAATATTTCAAGAATCCTTCCCTCATGACAACATTCTGCTGAACATGGTTAGAATTACAGTCTGCATGAAGAAGTTGAGTTTAACTTGGTTATTTAGTCTGGACAAATGTTTTGAAGTTGTGTGAATTCCTCTGTCACTGTAGAGGCAAGAGAAGTTTGAGGATATTACAAGTCTGACAATTAGAACGAGTGACAAATTGCTCTTCCTGTGGGTTACTGAGATTCCTGTCACTGAAAACTTCAACTGGTTAATTGTCAGTTTTCACAGAAGTTACAAATAGGACCTGAAGACTTAACTGGAATTTGTTTGATTTCTTCGTGACACTAAGACATTGTGATTTTAGCAACAGGTAAATGTTGCTCATGAGTTCCCACAAGAATTTATCCTGTAAGAAATAGGAAGAGTTATTATCCTACCACTCAAAGAGTAGTATTTCTTGGAATTATCTAGATTTGAATATTATTTTTATATAGATTAATCATAATTCTGTTTATTAGTGCTTATAGTTTTGTTCTCTAAATTCTTAGGGACCGCATGAGTATTTTATTGACAGCTAACCCTTCTTGAATTCAGTACTTTAAAATTTTTCAGATATTTAAAATGTTCATAACTACCTTCTGTTATGAGTTCTCTTTCTAAGAAACTATTTATACAGAAATGTTAGTGTGTCTTTCTTCTTGTATCTATTATTTTGTTTAAGATCAATAGATTTGCATTAATGGATTCTAATTTTTTTAAATAATTAAATGTACTCTCAAATTGCTTTTTAGATTTTTTTAAATTTCATTTAATTCTTCCATGTGTGTGTCTGTAATATAATTCTTTCATCTTCCCCCTTCACGTTTGACTGGTTTATTATAAGATGTTGAGTATTTCTCTCATATCTGGTACCTAGTTAGCTCTCAAACGATCTATTCATGGCACCTGTCGTTGGCGATATTAGTGATTAGCACATTTGTGATTATGTGCTAAGTTCTTGAAATGCAGCCCACCAACCATTAGCCACTCCACGTTTTCCATGATACACTACCATGGTTTTTCTTATCTCAGTACAAGTGTCTTTCATCCCAAGCTGAGAGTCCATAGCCTTTGGCCATCTCTAACAAAGGGCTGATCCAAATGAAGGTTCAGATTCACTAATGGTGCCTTTACATTTTCGTGTCAATACATCCTGCAATGTGACTTCTGAGTTTCCATCTTTATGATTTCAGCATTTCTCATCTTGTTAAATGGCTTCCCTGCAGCTATCCATTTTGCACCTTTTATGATTTCATTCATTGATTCTAAAATAAGAACATTCTACTTCTCCAAAGGGTTAATGAACATATACATTTGAAATTTTCCAGTTTAAATATTCAGGATTACATGTAAATAAGATTTGCGGAGCTTGCATCAGTAAATTTAACTAGTTTTCTATTCAGTGTGTGTATAATAATTCATCAAATCAGACCATCTTCAGAGGTCCACTTGCGCCTCTGCTGTACTATCAGGATCTGCCATACTGTGTTTTGCGTTAAATATCAGAGACTTTATTATTCAAGAATCCTGCTGAGTTAGTTTATATTTTCCTTACCAATATTCTTTCTGAGTGTTAAGTTTTTTTTTTTTTCTGTATAACATGAGTGGCACAATGAAATATTCTCAATGTAAGCAAGAATATCTTATATTTTTAAAATTATGTAAATGCATATTAATAACATAGAACAATAGGTTTCCTCGTGACACTTTCATACATGCAAACAATGTATTTTGATAATAATTTAATCCTGCCGTTTTTCTTACCTCTGCTCCCTCTCCCTTTCTCCAGGGCACTTTTCTTTGCAAATAAGCCCCTGCTATTTCTCTGTCATTTAAAAAAGATCTAGATTGTAAATATAAAAGAAAATGTGATGTTTATTTCTCAGTTTAGTTCATTTTTCTTAATACAATTACCTCTAGTATTCACTTTCAGAAAAGTGATTTAAATTTGTCCTCTTTATGGGTTAATATCATTCAAGCATATGTACATGGACATGCAAGTGTGCACACACACACTTGTGTCTCTGTCATGTTTTCTTTATTTGCTCAACTATCGGGAGACATCTAAGATGATTCCATAACCTGGCTATTTTGAGTAATGCCCCCATGAATGTGAAAATATTTCTATTATGCTGATTTTGTTTTCTTCAAAATACCCAAGAGTGTCATAGTGATATTGTGTGTTGCATCTGTTTTTAAGTTTGGGAAGAAGCTCCATATAGATTTCTTTAGTAGTTGGAGTCTTTTATAATCCCACAAGAAGGACGCAAGTCTTCTCTTTGTCCATATCTTGTAATTTGTTTCCTTAATCACTGCCATTCTGACTGGGATAAAATGGAATCTGAATGTTGTTTTATTTTGCAATTCTGATGACAAGGGAGGGTGAAGAGTTTTTATAACTATTGGCTATTCATACAACTGTCTATTCAATTCATTCACTCATACATTGATTGGATTGTTTGACATCTGGCTGCTTAGTTGCTTGAGTTCTTTTTATATTAATCCTTTTTTCAGATATACAGGTAGTAATGGTTTTTCTCCCATTCTGTAAGCTGTATTTTTTACTTGATTGCTTCCTTTGATTTGCTTCCTAATTTCATAAGGTCCCATTTGTCAATATTGTCATTTTTCTGAGTGACTGGAGACCTTCTCAGAAGGTCCTTGCCTAAGCTTACATCTTGAATTATTTCCCCTATTTTTTCCCTAACAGTTTTAGATCTTACATTAAATCTTTGATCCCATGGAGTTTACTTATATGGAGAGTGAGGAATATGGATATAATTTCATCCTTCTACATGTGGATATCCAGTTGTCTCAGCACCATTTGTTGAAGAGGAATTCTTTCTACAACCTTTATTTTTTGCATCGTTCTTTATAATCATGTGACTGTAGTTTTGAGTATTTATGTCTGGGTCCTCTAGTCTAATAATCTGCTTGTCTGTTTTTCTGCTAATGCCATGCTGTTTTTGTTACGATGACTCAGTAGTATAAATTGAAATCAGGTATGGTGATAACTCCGGCCTTGTTTCAGCATCCTCTTTGTCATGGAACCCTGAACCTTGAGGGTACAGGGCTTGAGGAAGCTATTCATCTTAGGACTGAGTGCTTCAAAGCTTCTCACTTTCTGCACAGTGTCCTTGCACAGAGGCACACCGGTGTGGGTTTTTGTGTTAATTCCCATCTACTGCAAGAAAAAGTTTCTCTGATGAGATTCACTGATCACTCTTCTATGCGTATAACGGTATGTTGTCGTCATGAGCCATTTTTATTGATACGTTCCTTTAGGAGAATCATAGTGTTAGGGTTTACACAAAGTGATATTTTAAGCATGGAATTCTGCTGTTGCTCTGGTTCAGCACCAGAAAGAGGGAGTGTAGTTGGAATTTCTTCTCCCTCTTCTGTGGCCATGTGCAAGTTTTTTCTACCGTTCCTCCACTCTTCCTTGCTCCGTAAAATGTCTGTTACTGAAAACACAGTGCAGATTATCTGAGGCTTCTGTTGTCTCTCTCATAGCAGGATAGACAGTGAAACCACACTGCAGCAGTCTCTCCATGATAGTCTCTGAGTTTCCTTTCCTGCTTTGTAATAACGTTTCCTGTTTTACTTTGCTATTAAAACCAGAGATGCTCGGGTATCGCTTAGCTTTTCTGATAGCTGTTATCCAACATTCCTCACTTTTATTCATTGAAGACTAACAAAAGGTGCCTGCAGGTTACCAGGTATCTTCCAATCTCCTCAAATGGTCTTTAAAACTATGGGAGTTTTGATTTCTTGTTGGCAGTTGCTCTAACAGGCCTGAGACAGAACCTTCCTGTCATTTTTATTTGCAGTTCCCTGATAGCTAATGATTTTGATTCTTTTGCATCTATCCATTTATACTTTTTTTTTTTAAACTGTCTGTAGAACTGAATTTCCGTGTATTGATTGGGTTATTTTTGGGCATTTATGACATTTACTTCTTTCTATATTTTAGATACTAATCCTTTGTTAATGAATATATGGCAAATATTTCTCTCGCATCTTGTAAGCTTTCTCATTGAATTTTGAATTCTAAACTTCTGTGCTGAAGCTTTTATTTACTTCATGGGATTATTTCCCAAACTGTCTGAGTCGGTTCATGAATGCTCTTGTCTATGTTTTAGCAGTTTCTGAGTTTTAGGTTTTACATTTAAGTCTTTGACTCATTCTAAACTGATTTTTCTTTGGGATGAGTAATAAGGACCAATGTTTATTTTCTCACATGTGCAAACCCAGGCTTCTGAGCATCATTTCCTGAGTGGCTGTCTATTCTCTAATGTGTGTTTTTTGACCTATTTACAAAATTTGGAAGGGTGTGACTGTTTTCTTCTGAGTATTTTATTATATTCAGTGTTTATAATAGTTATATAATCACTTATGGTAAACTAGGAGCTGTGATTTTTAAAATGAACCTCAGCATGATTCAGAATGGCAAAACTATTTCTTCTAAATGAATTATAGACACTGCTATTGGTGCTCGTATTATATTCCACGCGTTAGCCAAAGTTTTATACTTATCAGATATTGTATCCATTGCACTGAGCTGTTCTTTGGATGGCAGGCATCATCTTCTCTGATGGGCGCCAAGCTTAAGAAAATGGCTCCACAATCTTACTTAGGTGATGCCTGCACTACCATTCTGTGACACGTGAATGATTGACTTACTAAAGATTTTCTAAAGCCAACAGAACTGCAAGAAAAACTGCACACTACCTCAATTTATTAAATTTGAGACTCTGAAATCAGCTATGCGAGGAACTATCCAGATAAGAAAGGGTCATTTAACCAATACTCTTGACATTTACCATGAAGACTTACCTTTTTCTAAATTCTCTACAATCTTGGGTCCTCAAGGAATAAAAGTTGGATGTTGGGGTGTATGGATCAGCTGTGCTTTTGAGAAGCATATTCTCTGATTTGTGTCAGACTCAGAAGACTGGGGTTTCATTGTTTAAGGAACTCTGATCTCTTTCAAGGGTCTGTTGCTACTTTCCTGTTGTAGCAATGTGTTCAGCCTTGCTTAGTTTTCAGCCCTGGCTGCCAGAGTCACTGCCCCCAAATTATAGCAGAGCCCTCTTAAACTCACTTTACTGGTAAGGGAAAGCTGAAACCCAGAAAGATTAAATGACTTGGCTAAGGTTAAAAAATAGGTCATCCCAAATGTGACATAGAAACCAATTCTTTTGATCATATCTCACAGGCTTCATTCCGTGTGAGTGTACCGTCTCTAGGAATCTGATTCAATCCTGACTTTCTTCTTCATATTCTCTAGCAGGGTTGTGCCATCAATCAGTTTTTAGTGGCAAGAATGCCGTTTATTCTCATGTGGAGCGCTGTCTTCTACTTCAATACATCTTAGGTGCTTTTTTCTTTTTTCCCCCACAAGCGCTACTTTTCTTTTTTCCTTTTTTAGGGCATTCTCAATTTTACATAAATCTTTTTAAAGTCTCTCTATTTTAATTTTTATATATCTGGTCAAATAATTGTCTTGTGGCTCATTTTTTTTGTATGTAGTTATTTTTATCGTGGCATTTTATTTCTCTTTTAAATGCACTTCAGGGGATATGAAGAGAGAGCTCAGCAGTTAAGAGCACTTGTTCCTGCAGGGGACTTGGGTTCAATTCCCACCACCCATGTGGTGGTTCACAGTCATCCATAATACCAGTTCCAAGGGCTCTGATGCCCTCTTCTCTCATCTCTGAGGGCACCAGGAATGCATGTGCTGCACAGATGATGCATATGCAGACAAAACACTCATATGCCTAAAATTAAATTAACATTGTAAAATGCATTTCATATTTATGTCTTTCCTTTTCTATCAGCACTAGTTTCTAACTTCTATGGATTGCATTGAATAGCCCCATCTATTCTAATCTACCCTGTACACCAGCAAACTGGATTTGTTTGTCATTCATTTTCTATCATTATTTTTTCTGTGTGTATATATGCAAGCTTGTGTGTATCACATAGCACAGTGTGAAGGTATAAAGACAACTAGCAGGCTTCAGTTCTGTCTTTCCACAATTTGGGTCCCTGGGATTGAGCCCAGGGTGTTAGGTATGGCATCGGGAACCTTTATGTACTAAGCCTCTTTTGGGCCCCAAAGCACTTTTCAAAAAGAGCTTATTGCTTTGCATTGTTTTAAAACCCTAGAAACTTGAGTGATAAAGGACTAACAGAAGGCCTGCAAGATGGCTCAGTTGTAATGTTACTTGATGGTTTTAGGACTAAAAAAGCTGAGTTTGAGGCCTGGATACCACATAGTAGAAGGAAAGAATTGAATCTGTTGAGCTATCCCTTGATCTCTGTACACACACAAAATAAATAAATAGATATAGATTACAGATAGATGGATAAAATAAACAATGTAATATTTTAAAAGATCAAAAATATTTCCATATTCAGTTCTGGCAATGTATGTGACAGAAACCACCTCTGATGATAAGCAAAAATGAGAAAGACCTTCCCATTGGAGTTAATGTCCTTGTCCTGGAATATGGTCCTGGTAGGTGAGAAGTATATAAAGAAGTATACAAAGAAGACAGCAATGGGAAATGAAATAGCTCTCCATTGCTTTTAGGATCTTTCCCAACATAAGCATCAGGCATAGGAATGCTGGCCCTCAACAGCCAGCCTACCTATCCTGCTGTGTCTTTCCCAGAGCCCAATACTGTATCTTGAAGAGCATATAACGAAAGACTACATCTTCATGGGCACCACTGATGTATGTATTCTGGGACTACAAACCCCCAAACCACTGTTGATAAAGAATTAGAGACATGGAACACCAAGCTTCACTGTGTGGAGTAGAGGTGCTGCTGCAGTTTTATGGGGGACAGGTGCATTAGAAATCCCAGAATATACCTTCAAGCATATCAGAATTCAGGATAGTGGGATTCTAAGAAACCAGCCACAGGGCAACAATGTCACACCGGAAAGAAGTCCAGAGATACTGGGAACTGGCCTATGATTAAGACTAGCATCTTGTCCTGCTTTATATTTGACAGTACATTGTGGACACAAATTATGCCAAGATAGTAAGTTTTTACAAAACAAAGTGGCAGGTCCTCTTTTTGCCCAATGAGAAGTGAACAGAAAATAATCAACACAGAGATTCTGGAAAAGGTAATGTAAAGAAATGGAAAGAGAAATATTGGCTTGAAGATGCAAAAAAAGAGTAAATCTCAGTAATAAGTTTAAATCAGGATAGAAAGCAGCCCTGATGCAAACTGCCATGCAGAATGAAAAAGAATGACTTTATGAAATTCGAAACATCTTGAGAAAACAATGGGAATAAATTATAACGTGGATTGATGAGACAAGAAACTCTAAAGAACTTAAAATGCAATGGCAGTGGAATAATAATAAAAGTTAGAAATGCCATTGTGGAAATTAAATTAAAATACATTACATTTATCATTTTCTTGGAGAAAGAACTTGAGAGGATCTCCCAAGCGGAGGGAAGTAAGACAAACAAATTAATGACAGAGACAGTAAATTAAATAAGTAGAATATATTGTTGATTTTTCTCTACTACCAAAGTAATCAATAATATAAATGCGTGTATATATTTATACAATTACAGATTTCCTTCATCAACAAACAACTGAATAAGTAAGTGGAGGGAATTTTGTTTTATTAGAAATAATGAAAAGATAACTATACTCCAAGGTCTTGACAATTTTTTAAGTTGCCAGAGATTCATACATTTAGGAAGTTATTTCAAAGGACATAAATGTAAGCATGACTTCTGACTTCTCCCCTGTTGTCCTGCTGAAAGACAATGAAGTAACTACGATAGTATTTCTGAGCAGTACCATTGAGGAGTCATTAGTAGCAACTGCAGATCAGCACCACGCAAGCGTTGTTTGAGTTCATCCTTCTTATCAGGGAAAACAACTGCCTTACTGAACCACACAGCTCAGGTGCCATCGTAGTGTAAATGTAAAGATTTGCATAGAATGCATAGAGTATATAGAATGCACTTGGTAACGTTTGTGTTTGCCTCCTTCCAGCATCCTCTGTGTCTGCAGATCTCTGGATCAACCATCAGAATGTCTCTAGAAAGCATTGTCTGCTCGCCATTCCCATTGCTGCCACTCTGAGCTGAACTTTGATGTGTCTGGTTACTTACCGAAACGGTCTTTGACTAATTTGAACATAATGTTCCCCTCAGCTCGACTGTACTAAATTAGATAGGATTCTCTCTATGAATTCTCTAGCTTGACCCAATTTCTTATAGTGTTATAGTTTGAATGGGAAATGTCCTCCACAAACTCATGTATTTGATCACTTGGTTTCCAGTTGGTGGCCCTGTTTGAGGAGGCTGTGTTTAAGAGGTGGAGCCTTGTGGGAAGCCCTGTCAGTAGGGGCGGGATTTTAGGTTTTGTAGCCCATCCCCACTTCCTATTCTCTCACTCTGCTTCCTGTGTGCAGATGAAATGTGATCCACCTGTTTCCTGAATGGCAGGGCTTACAAGCTCGATGCTGTGTGGTCCCAGCTAAGATGATCTGTGTCCTGTCTGGAACTGTGTGCCGCAGTAAACCATTTCTCCTATAGCTGCTTTTTGTCAGAGTATCCTATTGCAGCAACAGAGAGGAAAACAGAGCACTTCAGGAAACCTTCGATTAATTTTTTAAAAATTTATTTTATTATTATTTTTTATTTATTTATTTTTTTATTTTTTGTCCCTCTGAGATGTCTTTTAAGAAACTTCTGAGAGTTTTACAGCCTGGAGCTGGAGCTGATTTTTTTTTGGGGGGGGCTGTTGGGGTGTTCTGGGAACCATCCCTTTGAAATGTAATCATCAAAGAAGATAGTGACCTTGCTTTCAGTCCTGTGAGATCACAACACACTTCTCCACAGCTCCCCTGAGTCCTGGTCACAGCATCACCTCCTGTCACGCCATTAAGAGAAAGTTTACTTTTCTGCTGGGTTAAGCTAATTAGAAAACACTTGCAGCCAATGTGACTGCATCTCATCATCTCTGTAATCAAAACCATCAGTGAGAGAAGAATCTAAGTTCATGTTAACTCTGTGCGGCAGCTCTCAGCACTTCCCTTTGGGACCTTTCTGATGTCGTGTCCTATGCCCTCACATCGTCTTCTGTACCTCAGCTACTCCTGCCTCTGTGTGATTCTTGAATACAGATGTTTTCCTTCTCAGGGTCCTTACTAGATTTTCTTCTTCACCTGGAGGAAAATACTAACTTTATCTTTACTTCCAAATTTTAGTACAATGATCACTTCCTTGATGAGACTCACTCTGACCAACAGATTCAAACATGTGTGTTTGACTAAAGAATGATCTCTCAAACATGTCTGTATTTCAGTGAACAGAACCTGTGAATATGTTATCTTACATGCAAAACAAACTTCTCACATGTGACACGATTATAAACCTTCACGTGGAGAGATTACTCTGGATCATCAGGTGAATCCAGCAAAAGTAACGACGTTCCTCAACAGAGAGTCAGAGTGAGAGGAGGTTTGGTTTGCTCTCTGAACTCTAGAGTCCCCATACTTCAATCCTAGCTTCATTTCTTCATCTGAGATTGGGAAAGCCTCCAGTGTATTGGACCCAACACTCAGGTTCCATCTGAGGTACATAAGGCACCAAGACTTCAGCCCCACCCTTGATCTCCCTATGAGATTAGAGAGTCAGCCAAAAATCCAGCATCACAGCCAGTCCCCATCAGCTGTTTGTTCCACTCTACAGCTCTTCCATATTTACATGATACTGAAGGTCATCGTCACAGGAGACCTTGGCCCTTCAGGTCCTTCATATTCTGCCCTGTTTGCATTTCATTTTATTTCTTCTCTCTACAGCTTTTCCTTCTTTTATTCCCTCTTTCAAGAACCACAAGCTCCCCCAGCTGCTCATCTCCGTGCTCAACCTCCTGAGAGATTATGCTAGTCTACATTGTCTGGTTGTGTATTGTTATCTTTATTTTTTCTGTCTACCTATAACCAAAACTCCAATGTGTCTCCCCACATCTCCCTACTGCTGTCCTTCCTTCTATGTATGTACCTGTCCCACCTTCCTTCTAATATTTAATTAGAATATTAATATTAATTACTAATCTTAATTACTAATCCTAATTACAATTTCCTTTTTCTTTCTCTTTACTTTCTCCACCCAAACTCACAATAACCAATATCATAATGTCCATAGTTCTCTTGGTCCTTTACTTACTGAACAGTTGGTACTCCGGAGTGAGTGAGTGAGTGTTCTGCAGTTTACTGACACTCTTTTCACAGTGGGTTTTCTGACTGATGGTGACAGTAGCTGCAGATACTTGATAGAAATCTGAGGACAGATTCCGGTGCCCCAAGCAATAGTCTAAAAGAGAAAAATGTCAGGATATAAAACCAAATTGAAATGATGGTGAAAATGAAATAAACAGTAAGTCAAATAAAAAAGTCAAATAAAAGAACTCATAAGGGGGCTGGAATTAAGAGCATTTACTGCTTTCCCAGAGGACTAGGGTTTGCATCTCAGCACCCACAGTGTGTCTCAAAATCATCTGTAATTCCAGTTCCAGGACATCTGTTGCCCTCTTCTGGACTTCATGGCAACTGCTGGCATGTGGTACATAGACATATTTGTAGACAAAACACCCATGCACATAAAATAAAATTTTTAAAGGAAAAGAAAAAAACTCTTATCAACAGACTTATTCATAATAAAGATAATGCATCAGGATTTGAGGAAAAGGTATAATAATTGGATCATTAAGTTGAGGTAAAATTTAATTTTTTAAAAGCATATAATTGAAATGTGTACGATATTTGAAACACCATGAGAAGGAAAATTACTACTTATGAGTATAGAAAAAGGAGAATAATTTTACACCAAAGAAATAGTTTACATTTTCAATAAAACACTGAGGAAAGTTCTCCAAATCTAGAGAAAGAGAAGTCTATCCAGACCAAAGGGGCACACAGAACACCAAATGGATATGAACAGAAGAGAAACTCCTCATGCCATTTCATAGTTCAAATAGTGAAATTCCAGAGCAAAGAAAGTATAATGAAAGCAGCAAGAGAGTGGGGCCAGGAAAGGACCAAGGCACATATAAGGGCCAACCAGTCAAAATAACGGCTGACTTTTCAGGGAAATCTTAAAAGCCAAAAGGGCTTAGAAAGATGTATGGAAATTCTGAAAGAGCGCAATTGCCAAGCCATCCTAATATATATGGCAAAACTATCTGTTATATTCAAAGGCGAAGTAAAAACTTTTCTTGACAAAATCAGGCTAAAGGAGTTTGTGACAATCAAACTAGATGATCAGAGGATACTGGAAGGAATCCACCAGTCTGAAGAGAAAAATAAACATCCTCAAATGGCAACAGAGAGAAAATCAATGAGATTAAGACAGCTGTAAAATGAAAGACTAAGAAAATACCCAAAATCAAAAAAATTAAAAAATGGCAGGAATCAATATACATCTGTCAACAACAACTATGGATATGAATGTTGTCAATGTCCCTATCAAAAAACACAAACTAGAAAACTGGACACTGGTAGGAAACAAAATAAATAAATAATCAGAGTGAGAGGAAGCTGTGACAGTAAGGGTAGAGATGGGTGTGGCTACCACCCCAGGAAGGCTGGTAGCTCTGGAAGCTGGAACGGGAAAACTGTCTTCCCTTGAGCATCTAGGAAGAATACAACCCTATCTACATTTTTATTTTAAGAACTGTTTGAGCCTGTCACTTCCAAGCTGTGAGACAATACTTTCGTGTCATTGTAGCCCCCTAACTGGTAACTTGCTCCTGAGCATGTGGTAACCTACCCTAACGGTGATAGGAAACTAACAGCGTGTGCTCACTCGTTATTCTCAGTTATTCTGCTCTCTCGATTACCTGTCCATTCTTATTTAAAGTATCGAATCTTTTTTTTAAATGTTATTTTTCTTCTTCCCCAAGAATGTGTGTTTTAAGTTTAGAGATCTCTTGTTTTGCTCACTTATCACTCAGAACAGTGTGCGAACAAATGCAAGCGCTTATAAATATTTCCTGAATTGATTAAGGAAAGAGAATTGCGTCTCAGAGACATGAAGATTCACACAGTAAATTGCCTGTGATCTTTATTGCATATCTTTGCTTTAGGCACAATGAAGTTGAGCATTGTTAAGCAGACAATGTAGCTGGAAAATTTCTAGAAGTATCCCTTTACTTACTCTCCTCTTTCTCTGCAGATTTTTACCTACACCGGACAACATGACAGCCGTTTTCACTGCCACGGAACTTTGGTAAAATGTGGTACATTTTCCACATATAAAAATGTTAGTGCCACACCAGATGAATTACTTTTTTATCTAAAGATTTATAAACCATCTGAAGACATATATTTTTGTTACCAAGTTCAGTACACACCCACACATTTTTGGGTCTTTTTATGTTCTAATATTCTAGTAGAGTGACTAACATTTTTTTTTCTCTAAAGGTTAAATAGAAAATAGTTTCACCCCTTTTGACCTTATATTTCCTCTTACAACTACTTAACTTTTTACAGTGGCACAAAAGAAGCCATATATAACATATAAATGAATGTGTGTGCCAATAAAGTTTTATTCCCAAAACCAAATGGGGGCTGAAGTTCCTCACTTTATGTTCTAGACTATTGAGAAAACATTCTTGGTAGCAATGATCAGCAAGGGGCTCAGATTCTCACAGGATCAGGGTGGTGAAAACATAGTGAGAATTCTCTAGGACACCATCGCCAGTATGGAAACCTACACCCACATACAAACACTCACAAACTATCTATCTATCTATCTATCTATCTATCTATCTATCTATCATGTGTATATATATGCATATGGATGTATGTATTTGGATATATATATATATATATATATGTATATATATATATATACACAAAGCATATATACACAATTGATTTTTTTTATTCAAGACTCTGAGAATATTGAATCAATGAGAAATGAATGAATGCTTCTAGGGAAAATATAGGGTAGGTTTCTTTAAGCTTCTGGTCATAACAGTCTTTGTTGGCCAGTCAAGGAATATTCCTATTTAATGCATATCTTGGTTTAGGCACCTTATTTATATATATTGTTGATTTATTAAGGTTGAAATCAGAGCCCCACAAGTCAGATGTTAATGAAACTAGGACCCTGGCCCTATTTTCATGGGATTCTTATGTTTAAGGACATTACATAGTACTGCCTATATATACTGTGTATATTTGCGTGGAAGTCATTTTAAACAGCAATGTTGCTGAGAAAATCCATAAAAGTTGTTTCAAAATTTGAAACTTACTGTCCCACAAAAATGATACTGATTTATGGTGTGTGAGTTAAAACATGACAGTGCTTAGTTTTGTACCATCTCAGTTAGGAACTTAAATGTCATGAGAATCATTCTTCTCCTTTCTGCATATGTCAGGAATGACTATGAAAATCTTGCACATATTGATTTTTGCTGTAAAAATAAATGTTAGTAAGTAAACATTTATAAGTAAAAATATGTAAATTAGGAGTATCTTCTGCACACACACACATACACACACACACTGACTTTTGGCAGCTTCCTGTTGGCTTCCATGAGTTGCTTTCGACTCTTTGAGACCAATTGTAGACCACAGCAATGTGATCTTCTCAAATCATGGACACTCTTTCTATAGTTCGCAAGAGAACATCCAGTCAACTAAGATGGAGTCTAAATGAGATAACCTGATCACGAAGCAACTATCCAATCATATTCACAGATCTTACACAAATTCAACAAAGGGATTAAAAAGACTATATAGAACATTTGAAGGCAAAGGGTCATTTTAATATTCTGCCTTTTATGTCATATAAGCATAACTAGTAAAACACATACACACACACACACTCTCATGCATACACACTCACACTCACACACATACCCTCTTTGTATGGAGCCACATTTCCTGGGTAAGTCACTTCTTCCTTTTCCCATTTTGTCCCCACATCCCAAGAATCTACAAACCTACCAGCCTAGTCTCAGACCCTCAGCCTATGAACCCTCTCATTTGTGAGCCTATTTGCCTGGGTTAGTTCTACATTTGTAGTTTGGAAGCCATCTTTACCAGTCCAGTTAAACAGCTCATTGACCAGTCTATCCTGGCTTAGCTCATGTCACACATCTCCAGCACTGGACCAGAGTAATGAAGGTCAGTTTACTACACCAGATACACAAATAAATAAAGAAGTCCATATGTTCAGTAAGCAAAAACAAAAGTATGAAGGCCCAAACAGCATGTCTTTCATCAAACCCACTAATCCTATAGAAGTTCTCTAATAAGAAATACCTAGACAAAGGCCCCAGGACACTTAATTTAAAACAATAATCTTAAGCTTTACCAAGAAATGCGAACAATTTAAAGAAAACACACAAAAAAAAAACTTCATTCAACACTAGTAATAATAATTTAAATATATAGTTGCTTTAAATAAAAGAGATAATCTGTGGTTGTCTGGATGGGAACTTTCAATCCCTTGATGATATAATACTTTATGATATATCCTTAAAATTCTTATAATAATATCCAAGAAGATATACTACTTTATGATATATCCTAAAGTTTCTAATAATAATGTCTAAGAATATATAATACTTTATAATATATACTTAAAATTCTAATAATAATGTCCAAGAAAATACAAATATACCTGAAAGATATAACAAAGATAATTCAGGATTTGGAAACCGAACTCAAAAAAGAGATAGAAACATTGATTAGAACAGCAACTGAAATGAAGACAGAATTGATAATGTTAGTATCCCAGTTGGAAAATTCAGGGGAAAACCTCACAAGTAGAATAAATAAAACAGAACATCAGAACTCAACATAGAGTAAAGGATCTAGATACATTAAGCAAAGGATATAAAAATATTTGAAATATGCATGATGAGAAGCTGAAGAGAAATAAGCAAAATATGCTAAATGTTTCCTCTGAGAAATGGCATGGAAGAAAGTATATGGTGTTCTGCAACTCTGTAGTTAAAAATTCTTCTGGGCTAAATGTTTCATTATTATATTCATTAAGTTTGAACTAGTTTCTCTTACAGAAGTAATGCCAATAAACAGTGCCGAAGAGGCTAAAGTTGGAAAAATAAAGATTCACTTCTATGCCTCTCCCTAGACATGCCCTGAGGGCAAATGACATTAAAAACCTGGAGATGGTTGCCTTGTGTGTTCTTTAATTTTTCTAAAACAACATGTATGGGGCATTTATACATGGATACAAGTAATAAAGTCTTAATTTTGATAATTATAGTTTTCAGGTCTAAGAACTTTGGCTTTAACCAATTGAGATTTCACTTCTTCAGTAAATCTTTTCATTTCATTGTACACCTCAAAAACAGCCAAACTGAATTTACTATATTTGATAAAAAAAAAAATTCCACTTTTTTTTGCTTCAATATATGGATTACACATGAGTCTTTTACTTCTCTTCTCTTCTCTTCTCTTCTCTTCTCTTCTCTTCTCTTTTCTTCTCTTCTCTTCTCTTCTCTTCTCTTCTCTTTCTCTTCTCTTCTCTGCCTTTGGTTTAGCACTCTGGGTCCACTTATTTCACTTGACAAGATCCTCATGTTCATGTCTGTTTTTGGAAATGGTAGCATTTCCTTTCCTTCTAGAGGTTGAAAATCCCTGTACTCACCACACATTTTCTTTACTCATCTGTTGATGAACATTTAGGTTGTCTTCTTATCTTGGTTGCTATGGCCAGTTCTGCAAGACCTATGGTGCTGCTGTGCATTATTTCTTCAAGATTTTATTTGTAATTCCTTCAGCTATGCAAAGAAGCTGGACTGTTGGTGGGACTCCTTTTAAGGTTTTCAGGACTTCTGTACTATTTTGCATACCGATCTTACCATGGTGTGCTCAGCCACTGCATTCACAGCAGAGTCTAAGAGTTCCAGTTTCTCCACATCTTTGCCTATGTTTGTTCTTGGTGTTTCTCCGATGCTTGTTTGGTTTATGTTTCTCTAAATCACTAACAATGCTGAGTGAGTACTTTTTGTGTGTGTATACAGTAGTCACTTATATGTCATTTTTGGAAAAATGGGACAGCTTAGTTTCCTATAACATATTGTTTAACCTTTCCAAATACATTTTGTAAAAATCCTTTTTATTGTATATATTTTATTAGTTATTTTCCAATTTATCTTGTGAAAAATGTCATTTTAGGGGATGGGAAGGAGGTTCAACCAGTAAAAGTGTTTCTTGTGCAAACCTGATGGCATGATCCTTGGAACTCATATAAGAGCGTTGGATGCATTGGCAGGCGTCTGTAATCCCCACACCCGTGTAGAGATGGGATCAGAGACAGGGAAATAGGCTGCAAGCTCTTGCATGCAACATGGCAAGAGAAACAGGAGTGATCTTCACCAACTTTCTTTCTTTTTTTTAGTTTACTGTATGCCTGTGAAATATGATAGATTTAATCTTTGCTTCCAGAGAGCACAGATTGCAAAGCAGTGCTCCCTGGAATTGGGCTCTAGTGCCACAGTTCATGCTGTGTAAGTTCATGCATGTTCCTTCGTGTCTCAAAACCTTGGATCTCTCAACCACAAAGCTAATAGCACCTGCATTGTAGCGAGGCAGGATTCAGTGAGAAAATACATAGAGAGGGATTTAAGACAGAGCCAGACACAAAGGAAACATTGTGGAGATGTTGCTAAAGTAAAATATTCGTGTGTGTTTGTGTGTGTGTGTGTGTGAGAGAGAGAGAGAGAGAAAGAGAGAGAGAGAGGTGGGGGGAGAATTAGTTACTGATCTTCTCACGGGAACAGGAGGAAGTTGGAAGAAAATCCAGTTTATTTCATCTCACAATTGCATGGAATGAAAATCATGGTTACTGGGACAGGCTTTGTCCAGAGTTCCAGGTGTTTGTGGGATAACGCGTTTTTTTATCAGGAGGTTGAGAAGCAGAGACTTGAGGCAGAACCAGTGTGCTATAAACCTTCCAGCCCTACTCTTAGGACCCTACGTCTGCCTGAGAGACCCTGTGCTGGAAAAGTTCCACAACCTCCCAAAACAGCGCCACCAGCTGGAGACCAAGTATTTAGATGCAGGAGCCTCGGGAGGCTTTTCACGTGCAAACCACACTGATTCCTTTTAGGTATTTGGAACAGACACTTTCGTATACTGATTAGATTGTCTAAATAGTTGAAATCTGCAATCCCACAGATTTAATTCTTCTGCTTTGCGCTAATGTCATCTTGCTCTCCGTAGTGTCTTGGAACTCTGTAACTTTCCAACCGGACCTTATTATCTAATAACACTGAGACCTTTATTTCTACATTTGCCTTGAATCCAGTGGATTCTCTTAGTACGTATTCCTTGTGTCAGTTTAAGTAAATATTTTTATTTAGGGACTCCATGCCAAGTTGAGGAGAGATGTGTTATGAGTTCTCTCTATGTACTATTTCCCAAATCCATGATGCTGAAACACACATTTGTCTCTTCTGTTTGCTAGTGGGAGATGCCCATTCTAGCTTACTCTACTGAAAATGCAGCCTATGAGGATCCCAGCTTTGCAAAGGAGTCAGAGAGCCCTGTCTTCCAAGATGAGTAAGACCAAGAAACCATCTTTTGCTCCTGTTGTGAACATTAGGACTCTGAATCTCCAAATATCTAGAGGACTTGTGCATATGCCAATGCTAGTTTTTCTTTTGGGTTTCTGACCTTTCTTATGGGGCCAAAGAAATTCTTACTTTCACATAAACTGATAATGTGAAGTAAATGGTGTTGCAATTTGTGAAAATTTGTCATATCTGAACCAGTAAAACACTGAGAGTTGAAATTGAAAAAACTGGATGGCTCCACCCCCAAGGAACTAAGAGACAGACCGATGCAAACGCAAGAGGCTTTTATTGTCTGATGTGCCGGGTTCCACCCTCAGCAAGTTCCCGCGCAAGGAACAGGGAAGGCAGACCCCATCCCTTTGTCCCTAGGCCTTTTATGGGGTACAGGGGAAGGGGTCTGGGGACAGGGCTTGTGCAGCTCCGATTGGCTCAGAGCTCCTCAAGTCCTGTGTCTTTCAAACTAATTGGTTAGGTATTCACCTATGCGGGAATGGTGGCCCAGGAGACAGGGAGGTGCTTGGAATGTCTGGGGAGGGGAGATTCCTGCTGATAGGTGTAATGGTCATGACTGTTAGCACTCTGTTATATTTCTTAAATCCTTTCAAAATAATTTGCACTTGATTTTTGTGTGTGCATGTATGCACATAAACTTACAACTATACTTTTCCTTCTTACATTTGCAATATTCACTAGCTAGTCATTCTTTAATAGCGTGGCCGTACTTAAACACATCATTGGGATCACTCCATAAAATGGATTAAATATGTGTCCTTCGTAAGCCAGCAATTTCAAAATGTAGGCCACAGATCTCTAAAGATCTGTTTTCAGAGGGTCTGTGAGGTCAGAAGACATTTATTTCAAAACCATACTCTTTCTTTCTTTGTTTTTTTATTTCATTGAGACCCACACTGATGATATCAAGGCCAAAGCTCCTGGACCCTTTGTACAAACTGAGCAGCAGCATTCTCTTAATACATGTGGAAGTGTAGATGTGTGCGTTGATTAATTATTCTTGTGGGTTCATGGCAGAGGACAGTTGACTCTTTGCTAATTCCATCTCCAGTCCTATGGAGGTTTCAGCCTCTATACAATCTAATCTTAAACCTAGACCTAGAAGGCTTCAACTTCCATACAATCTAATCTGTAAACCTAAAACTAGAATGTTTCAGTTTTGGAGACTTACTGCTGACTGAGCTCACTATGACTATCTTCTGAACTACCTCTTTTCACTCTGAGCTCTCTGCTTTCTCTCTGCTTATTCTGGACTGGCTCTGCCCATCCTGGCTTCTCCTGTTTGAACTGTCCATGAGCTGACTGCACTCAAACTGCTTGATTCATGTCTGCTTCCTGTCTCTGCTCTCACTTGCTTTCTCTCTGAGATCTTGTCTTAGCTCTTGCTTTCTTATCTGCTTCTGTTTCTCCCTCAGACTGAACTCTCTGAACTCTGCTTCTATATCCCAGAGACCTTAACCACAGAAATCCCTTTCACTTAGCATTAGCACAGAGGACAGGATTACTCTGACTAACATTCTTTCTGCATTCTACCCAGATCACACAGGCCTTTGAATGTGATCCCTTCCTATCTCACAGGCCTTTCAATGTGATCCTTTGTTACAGCAGTCATGCTACTGGATTAAAGGATTAAATGTTCCTCTACACATGAAAAGAAGCCCGTTCACACCAAATATTCATTTCTCTTAGGAGTGATGATGGTAAGGAATCACAAAAGTATTCCATTTGTAAAACCCTGACTTTTGAGTTTATACCTTTTAAATATTCTGTCTCAAGAAGCAGGAAGCAAGTTTGCTGGTGATGCAAACTAAAGTATGGTGTTATGGTGGTTGTTTTGTGACTGTCCTTCAGATAGAGCCAGTACTGTTTGAAGAACACTGCACTTTTACGTTGAGAAATGGCAGGCTGTGGCTATTTAAACTTGGGTATTTAGCAGACATCCTCTCAATTTTGAACAAAGTGAGCCTGTCAGTTTGGGAAACAATCCTGACAAGAAGTTTTGCCAACTTATGAACGAGCTTTCAAGTGAAAATGAGAACTTTATAAAATTTGTATAAACTTCCCAAATGCTTAAGAACATTTTGATGAAGTCACTGGTGATATTAATTAGTGTGGTTTTTCAAAATGTTAAACCAGTATTTTCTGATTGTATTATAATTCACAAACATGAGAGCTTCCTTCTATTTTAAGATTGTACTGCTTGCTTGTGGTCCATTGAGATTTTATGACCTTGGAGATGGACGTGCCTTTCTTCAAAAAATGCTACTGAGATTCTAATAGGTATTTTGAGTGGTAGATCACGTTGAGTGATGTTGTCAACTTAACAATCTTTGTATTTACACATCTTTAATTTTCTTCAGCAATGTTTGTGGTTTTTAGCATAGAACAGTTTTGACACTTCAGTTAAGATTCTTCATAATGTTTCATTGCTTTCGATGCTTTCATGGGATGGACTAATGTTTGGAAGCATCATTTGAGCACAAGAGTTCTTTTGGTGATTTGACTAGAATATGCCATGTGGATTGCAATCTCAACTCAAGTTAAGGCGGGATGTGCTGTCACACGCACTGTACAAGAGGACTTTACACTATGCCGTTTTTATCCCACCTTAGATGGGGTATCTTATCAGGTTGGTTCCATCTCAACGGAACATCAAAGAAAAGGTAGTTTTGAGGAGGACTAAAGCATGAATGTTTGGAAAGGTTGTTAAAAGCAGACGGAAGAGCCTCCGAACAAGCAATTGAAGGCTAGGTCATAATACACCACTGAAGATACGAGTGCCACCATTGTACTCTAAGTGCTTACTGCTCTGATTCTTGTTGTGGATCATAGGTTCTGTGCATGAAGCAACATAGAAAACTTTGAACAGCCTGAATTGAGCTGAAGGTGTCCTGAGAGGAGACAAGAGACAAGAGTGTTGTGAATTGGCCAGAGCTCCCTCCCTTGAGCTCGCCCAACCCCCACGCTCCTGACACTCCCCACCCTCTGGCCAGGTACCACCTCTGTACCTGCCCCCAAATCCGTACCTGTCCTGTGTCATCAGTCCCATATAATCCCAGTGAGCTTTGGGCTTCTCCTCTTTTTGGCCTTTCTCTCTCCTCTTTGGACCTGTTTCTCTTTGGTCCTCTCTCTCTTTCTCTCTCCCCCTCTCTTTGGCCTTTCTCTCTTCTCTTTGGATCCCTCTCTCTGGTCCTCTCTCCCTCTTTCTCTCCTTCTCTCTCTCTCTCTGTTTTGTCTCTCTCCCTCTCCCCCTCTCCCCTGTCTCTCTTTCTTCTTCCCTCCACTCGGAAGCGGACACTCCATGTCTCACCTTACCCCAATAAACCTCTTGCATGAGACCCTACTGCCTGTTGCGTGGTGTTGTGCACTTTTCTTTCATTGGTGCCCTCTCTAAGGTAGGCTCTCCTGATGTCTTTGATCCCTTCCAGGATCTGAGCTACACCGGGATCCTAGCTGTCTGACGCACCTGCACAGGCTCACCTTTCACCTGACAGACAGCTGGGCCCCACATGTAACACCGACCAATTGGTAAGTTTCCCCTCTAGGTCGGTGTAAATGCCCGAGTCCGAGGAAGTGACCGTTGACGTCCAGCACCCCTCTGGTACTCTTGGGGACAGAGGTACTCCCAGCCACAGCCTTTCAGACTACGGCTGGCCCTTCTCACCGACCATTTTCCCAGGCTCGATCACTTGGGCAGGGGACCTCTCTCAGTCCAGTTTCCTCTTTCTCCTTGTTGAAAGTCCTGGTGCCAGGCGAACTGGGCCTCATCTCAACCTTATGCCTAGCTATGATGACAACTAGGACATTGGGGGTCTCCCTCTCATGGTTCATCCTAAGCTGGGGAATGCCCCACTTAGGCCCTGAGCTGAACTGTCTTCTACCCATGGGAACGAGCTGTCTATACCATCTGACACCCTCTTGGGATGTCATTTATCAGACTTTCCACAAAAATCTGGCCTCAATATCCCTTAGAAAATCAGTCTAAATGACCATGTAATGGCACTTTGGATTCCAATATCATTCGGGATCTGTTTAACTTCTGCCAGTGGTCTGGAAAGTGGAAAGAGGTTCCCTGTATACAAACATTTTCTTACCTATGTTCTAACTCCTCCCTCTGCTCTTCTTATTCCCAAATCCCTCTAGTTATTGAGTCCAAACCAGATGACTCTTACATTCTCTTTGACCCTGCTAGTGAGCTGCCCTCTTACCAGACTCAATCCTGGGGACCCTCATCCCCTATTTCCTACCCATGGTAATGAGGCCATTCTCTAAACCCCTGCCAGCTGCTCTAAACCTCTTCTTCCCAGCACTATTCAGCCAGCTGGCCCTGGGATAGTAATCCTCTAAAATAAACAAAAAAACCTCATTGGGTCCTGTTTTTCTCTCTCCTTTAAAATCTTTCTCTTTCCTTTTGTTCTAGTCTAATTCTAAAACTTTTCCTAAGCTATTTTTATGATTCTAATACCATCCACATGGACCAACGCCATCTTGGCCTTTTCAACCTTTAAAAAAAAAAAAAAGGCCAGGTGCTCTTAATGAAGAATCAACAGAAGGTTTGGATTGATTGTGATTACTGTTTCTCTAAGTAAAAGGTTATTTTACTTTTGATATTATAGGAATACAGCTGAGAGATTTTAGAGTTTAAAAGTAAATGGTGAAATTAATATTCTTAAAGAAAAAAACGTGCTTTTAATGTAAGAATCAACAGATGATAGATCTTATTGGATTGTGATTGCTGTTTCTCTCTTTAAGTAAAAGGGGATTTTTGCTTTTGATATTACAGAAACATAGCTGAGAGATTTTAGATTTTAAGAGTAAATGGTGAAATAAATATTCTTAAAGATTAACAACTATTAAATTTATAAAACTATGGGACATTTTAAATCCATAAACTTTTTAAACTGTTTCATATTATGATACTTTTATTAATCTCTTCCCACTTTTAAGGTCATCCTTAAAAATATGTTTATAATCACTTCTGCTTTTATTAACTCTGTCCAACATCAAATAAGGTTTACAAATTCCTGAGGTCTATTCAGGTTATAATCTGAGTTAAAAAAAAAAATAAACCAACTGATATTCTGTAATTGTACAGTGAATTAATTGATGATGTTAAATTGATATTATTATCTGTAACATTCTATTTCATAACACCCTAATCCTATTCTTCATAAGACTATGTTATTTAATATGGTAGTTAATAATGTTTATTATTGATTAATAGTGGTTATTAATGTCATTTATAATTAGTTATATATACTTATAATCATACAGAGTTCTAACAAAGATCCTTTAATGTGTTCAGGCACAGACATATACCTATAATACAGAGTGCTAAGATTCTTCAGAGTGTTCAAATATATACTTATTATTATGAAGAGTATGATAGATACAATTAATTCCAAAAATAAGTTTTATTCAGCCTCCTGTGATACATATATATTCTAATCATGCTGAGAATTAATTTCAAAAGTGAACTTCATTTGACTCCCTATGTATGTATTTAAGTCTAAAACAAGCAACTGAAAGCTAATATATGCTTAATATTATAGATATACTTTGTATATTATAGACATATTCGAGAGATAGATTGTGGTCTTCAAATCTTCCCGAGATCTGCTGAAGATGGCATTTAAATATTTAAACTTTTCACAATAAACAGTGACCATTCCTAACTATAAACCTCGAGGTCTCTAAGAAGTTAATGGGGCTCTAAAATGAAGAATCCACCTGGATTGTGGTAAAGCTAATCACTGGGCAAAACTACCCTATGCCTCACCTGCTACCAGGCTCTACACTAACTGTGGACACATTTGGGTTAGCTGCTTTACTCTGCCTAGCCAGGGTAAGACCAGTTCCTCCTAGTTCCTTCCCACAGGAAAAAACACATCAGACCTGGGGAGCCAGAGGCCTATACCATTCTGTCTGACAGCTGGAGATCAAATATTATTCTGCTCCTGCACATCAGATGAAATCTACCCCCAGTGAACCAGAGGAGCCTCAGGGGACTGCTAGGTAATGGATCTCTATCATTTTTAATTAATACACAAACCATTTAGATTCTATAATTTATCCTTCCTCAGATCTCTGATGGCTTGCTGACTAACTATAGTTCTAGGAGTAACAGACATTTACCAGCTCCATGATTAAAGTCTACACATATATATATACCAGCTCTATGATATAAAGTCTATATCTTTATTCAAAAGACAGAAAAAGATACATAGATATAATTTATAAAGGTATTAAGATATATAAATGATTGGTTATATTTGGTTATCAAAGGCTCAGAGGTTTAAAATTGACAAAACTCTCTATAAATGTTCTTAATCTTTCTGATAAACTGGTACCACTATTACAGGATTTTAAATTTCCTTTGGTTGTTTGTCTTCAAAATACAGACTTGGGGATATTTCTCACCAGGCTATAATGTTTCTGTCCAGTTTGTATACCCAACACTCTAAATGCAAAAAATGCTCATGATTCTGTCCCAGGGTCATGGCTTTTGATGACTCAAAGGTATGGATCTGCTCCTTTTATAAATCTGTTCCAACTGTTTTATTAGCTGCTTTCTCTATAATATGTATTTCAGTACATGACATTTGCTATGACTTGAACATATGTGTCAATAATTCAGTACAAATGATAATGGCAACCTAAAGTATCTCTCTTTTTATAAATTTAAATTTCTTGTGAACTTGAGGAAGTCAACTTGGATCCACCTCCCACAGGTCAGTCTCCAGTCTCTATCTGCTAACTCATGAGGGTATGATTTATCTCTCTTTTCCCTGGACTTGGGAACCCTTCCCCTCCCCACTGCCAAGACTACGGACATAAAGTTCCAAATGTAAGATTTTCCTTTAAGTCTCCTAAACATAACCTCTGTTCCAAGCATACGTTTCAACAGATTTCTATTCTGGTGACTGATGCTGCACAAAATCAGCTCTGTGTTCCAAACAGCTACAAGTGCTGGACTTGTTGAGAACTGATACAGACTGGACCAGTTCAGCAGATGTCACACCTACTCCTATCCACTCAGCTGGATCAGTGAACCAGATGCTTCTGAGGAATACCCCATTACCAGCCTTCTGGGACCCTGACTCTACTATGACCCAATTTCAGCAGGAAGCAGTCTAAGAGAACGACGTCCAATTCCCTCATGCTGGAACTTTTAGTCAAAAGAAAACTTCCTGACATTGGGGATATAACTTGTGATGCCTATTGGTGTACCAAGAGGGGGTATTATTTAAAAGCCAACTAGACCTAGATGCATCAACAGATAGATCCATTAGCTCAGATGGTTCTGTCTAATGCCAGCCATCAAAGGGCTTACATCACTGTTGCCCTAACTGGATACAATGAATTGCCTACTCTTGATTTTTTTGTCCAGCTACAGAGCCTGGACAAGTCAAACAACTTGCCCCCATTCCTACCTTACCAGTCAGGCTCCTTGCCTTTTTAATAACAAAAAGCGGGGAATGTTGTGAATTGGCCAGAGCTCCCTCGCTGGAGCTCACCCATCCCCCACACTCCTGACACTCCCCACACTCTGGCCCGGTACCACCCCTGCGTCTGCCCCCAGACAGGTCCCTGTCCTGCATCATCAATCCCATATAATCCCGGTGAGCTTTGGGCTCCTCTCTTTGGCCTTTCTCTCTCCTCTTTGGACCCCTCTCTCTGGTCCTCTCTCTCTCTCTCTCTTTCTTTGTCTCTCTCCCACTCTCCCACTCTCCCTCTCCCCTTTCTCTCTTTCTTCTTCCCTCCACTTGGAAGTGGACACTCTGTGTCTCACCTCACCCCAATAAACCTCTTGCATGAGACCCTACTGCCTGTTGTGTGGTGTTGTGCACTTTTCTTTCAAAGAGGCTCTTCTCTTTCCCTATATCCTCACCAGCATCTACTGTCAGTTGTGTTCAGGACCTATAGCCACTCTGACTGAGGTAAGGTGAAATCTTAAAGTAGTTTTAATTACCATTTCCCTAATTGCTAAGGATGTTGGAAAATTTTAAAGCTATTTCTTAGCCAATTTTGTTTCATTTTTCTGAGAACTCTCTGTTCAGATTTGTCCCCATTTTTAACTGAATTGTTTGCTTATAAAATTTTTAATTAAAATGCTGTATCATTTTCTCCCTTCTCCCTCCAACTGCTCCCATGTTTCCTCATTCCCACTCAAGCTCTTTTCTTTTATTTCTTTTATTTATTATTGTTACATGAACACACACACACACACACACACACACACACACACACACACACTCTGCTGAGTCCCTTTAGTTTTGATAACACTTATATAATACTTAGGAGGCTCATTCCTGGGGAAGATTAATTTTCCCTCTCTGATCACTTGTTAACTACTTGTAGCTCTTCATGTAGGGATGGGCCCTGCGAGATTTCCTTCATGCACATCAGGATGTCAGCTGGTATTTGATTTGTTCAGGTATCATTTGGGCAGCCATATTTTGAGTCTTCGTAGTTTCTCTATGGTATCTAGATGACACAATTTGCAGCAGACTTCCAGGTCCTCTGACTCTCACAGTCTTTCCACCCCTTCTTTTGAGATGTTCCCTGAGCCTTAGGTATAAAAGTTGAGTTGTAGATGTATCA
Source organism: Cricetomys ansorgei (assembly GCA_026225945.1). NCBI lineage: Eukaryota > Metazoa > Chordata > Mammalia > Rodentia > Nesomyidae > Cricetomys > Cricetomys ansorgei. The sequence continues at coordinate 12,315,245 of JAMJFZ010001815.1, forward strand.
GTTGAAGCTGGTTGCCACATTCAGTTGTTCCCCTCATTTTGACCACCTGTGGCTTTATAATGATGTCTGCCTACTGTAAATAAAGCTTTTTATTATTATTATTTTTTGATGAGGGGGGTGATAATTATCTGGTGGTATAAGGATAAGTATTTAAAATGTAGTTAGAATTATATGGTTTAGGTAAGTGGTGGTAGTGGTTCTCTTTAAAGATCCAAGCCTCCATAGCCCCATGTAGTAGGCTAGATTTACAGTGTCAGGCATGATTTCCTCCCTGTTAAGCAGGCCTGAAGTTCAGTTAGATAACTCTTGGTGACTGCCAAGATATGTGTGCCACCATTGCACTTTAAGGGCTATCTTACAAATCTCATCCTTGTTGTGGCTCATAGGCGTCACAGCTGGGTAGAATATGGAATGCTTCTCTCCCCCACTTTGGCAGCTTGAATATCACCTTCCAGGACTATGAAAGCTAGTCCTCAGGAAGGAGGTTTTGGACTAGATTCATCTTGAGTTTTATGTCCAAAGTCATGGTGTTTTCAGCAATAAGATTTTGCTTTCAGCTTCTGAGAGATAGTCATGGAAAACAGCGATATGTTATGGGTATCTCCTGGATTCCCTGAGGCTCGTTGTAAGATGATTATTCTCAGAATGTTAATTCTACCATTCTATAAGCATGGGGGGGGTTTCATCTTTTAGAGTCCTCCTCAATCTCTTTTTTTCTTTCAGAGCCTTAAAATTTTCATTGTAGAGATATTTTACCTCTTTGGTTGGGTTAATTTCTAGATACCTTATTTTCTTTGAAGGCATTGTGAATGAGAGTGTGTCCGTGATCTCTTTTCTGGGGTATTTGTTATTGTTATATTGAAAGGCTATTTTTGTTAGTTGATTTTGTATCCTGATACTTTACTGAAAATGTTGATCGTTTCTGGAAGTTTTCTGGTGGAATTATGGAGTATTATTCACATTTGGTGGGATTGTAAGCTAGACCTGCCATTGTGGAAAACAGTATGAAGAATTCCCAAAAAGCTGAAAGTATATTTCCCATATGACACAACTATGTCATTCTTTGACACATGACCAAAAGACTTGACATCCTACTCCACAGATGCTTGCTCAGCCATGTTTATTGATGCTCTATTGATAATAGCTAGGATATAGAAACAAACTTTAGTGTTCTTCAAGTGATAAATGAATGTGGTACATATATTGAATGAGATTCTGACTATCTACAAAGAAAATCATGAAGAGAAATCATGGAGATAAAGAACTAGGAGCAATTAATGGCTGCTAAGAGAACTAAAATCAGTCTTCTTTCGAGACAAGACCCCTGATATATATAGATATATATCTCAAGACTCCTAAATATGTTTACATATGAGCAACACCAAATAGACTCAGCAGGATCTATCTATATCTATATGTCTGTCTGTCTGTCTATCTATCTATTTATCTATTTCAATAATAATTAAGGTAGAAGAGGTCATGGAGTGGTCATGGACATGGGAGAAGCTGGGAAGGGAGAGAGAGAAGCAGAAGTGATATAAATGTAGCACTCATGTATGAAATTCTCAAAAAAATAATAAAGGGAAGATGGCATAAAAAGCAAGCTGAATCAAATTTTGTCTTAAAATTTAGGTATTGGGAATCCATAAAGTCCTCAGTGACCTCTCATCTGTTTGTCAGGTTTAGGCTCTACTTCTGGGCATCTACTAATATCGTGTGCAAATGAGTCAAAATAATGAAGTTCATGATCTCTTTTTATGCTAAAGATAGTGCCTGGACACACCCTGCTCATTTCACATCTCTGAATTCAGTGCATATTTTGACTAGAAAACCCTGCAGTAATACTACAATTTTAAAAAGGCAGTTCTGTTACCTTCTGTCTGATCCTTAGAGTCAATTTTAAAAAGGAGACAACAAGACAACTGGAAAATTTCACAGAGAAATGAAGTTCTGGATTTAGGTCAGTGTTGTGGCTCTGGAAACAGGTGGAAACGGTCCAGAATGTGCTGTATTTCATACACACAGTGAAAAGATGTTTTCCAAGGGAGCAGGGTATTGGGATGTCATCTGTGAGCTGAACTCAGAAAGGAGACCAACATTTCAACCTTCGTGAAGATTTGGAGTTGAATGTAAAATGATGAAATTTATTATCTCACAGTTAAAATGTGATCAGAAGTGAAGCAAAAAGATGACTGTGTAGCTTAATGAGAGATTGGAGAAGAATTTGAAGTCCTTAAAGGCAAGAAACCTCTCCTGGAAACCCTTGCTTCAGGGGAACAGTGTTCCTCAGACATGAAGCTGAACCAACCATGTGTCTCCCGACCTCCCTGGCAAGAGCTTCGGCTCTGCCATCCAGGTAGAGTGTTTTCCCTACAGCTCTCCATCTGCACCTACTGTGAAATATGAAGACTTTTGTTTTTCCTTTGCTATAACAAGGCAAAGTCATCTAGAAAATAGGTTTTCTTGAGAAAAGTTATAAGTGAGCAGCGTGAAGCGTAGTCTATATTTTACAAAGCCAGAATCCTAGCTGAGGTCCCTCTGGTTTCAGAACCCCCTCCCTGCTCTTTCCTCCAGACTCCATGGCATTCAGGAGCAGTGTCTGGCTAGCGGGAAATATGTGCTACAGAACAAAGCCTTAAGAACAGCCGAAAACGAGCAGCTGGGCTAAGGGATGGGGGAGCTGTGATGTGCTAAAGGACATTTTTGTGCATTTCACAAAAGGAGTTCTAATAGGGGAAGGTAGGAGGGCAGTTTGTTCAGACTTCAGCAACAAATTACCATAAAACTATTACGATCCTATATGAATAATTACTAGCCTAAATTCCAAGAAGATGACTATAATGTCAGAAAAATAGGTTTGTTTTTGTTTTTTTTTTTTTTGTTTTTTGTTTTTTTTTTTGCAGAGCATACACTCACTGCATTTTTGGAGATTCTTCCAAAGTGTAAGAATATGAAAAAAAAATCTCAGAAAGAAATTCAGTAAGCAAATTTGGAATTTTTACAAAGTAGTAGACTTACATAATTTATGAAAGTGCTATTGTGTGTATGCACATCTTCCTGAATACTGATGTGATGGTTGCTGGCAGTTGTTAAGTTGGCAGAATCTAGAGTCACAAGGCAGAGAGAGAATACTAGAAAACCCACTAACCTTTGAAACCTCGAGCCTACCCCAGTGACAGGCCACACCTCCTCCAAGGCCACACCTCCTAATTTTTCTAAACAGTTCCACCAACTGAGGACCAAGTATTCAACTATAGGAGCTTATGGGGGTCATTCTTATTCACACCTCCACATAACCTATTTGTTTAGCATCAGTGGGCTCCTTGGTTTCAGGATGGGTTAGCCAAACTGAGTACAGACATTTGGAAGATATAACAGACTGGGAAGAAAGTGAACACAACATAGTAATGACTCCACAAAAGGTCCAGTCTGTGTATGTGTTCCTCACTTGGTTATGTTGTTCCTTTTCTGTGTTTGACATTGGCTGCCTCTTTCTTCCCTCTTCAGAGTGACCTCCCTTTGTAAATAACACACTAGTTGGCTAGAACTGTGTTCTCCTTTAGACTTGTACATTTACCTTTCTCAACACTTCTTTATTAAACTTTTCTCAGGTGTACCATTTTGCACATGCCATTTGTTTTCTTCAGAGAGCCTGTCTGATACATACAGTTATTTCAAAGAAGAAAGTATGCATAACCATTAGAAATGATAAACACATTGGGGCTGGGAACATCATGGCTTGATGGAACGGCAAACTAGACTTCAACTTTTTCCCATGGATCTCCTTATCCAGTCACACAGTAGAAGAAACCAGCTCAGGGCACTGATGTAGGAATGGACTAAGTAGACACAAGAGCCACTAATGTCACATCAGGGACCAGTGGTGACTACTTTCAGGATCTTGCTGCAGATTTCTCCCTCCATCCAGCTTAAATCTGCATGTCAACCTATCAGCCATGAAAGTCATAGAGTTTCCTTGGCTTTTTATTGTTCCTGGGCTTTATAATTAGTCTTATTCTATATCTGATCCTGAAAGAAAAATGTCGCTGTGTTAGTTTGTATGGACTCCTGACTCTGGGACAGTGGCTTGATGGTGGAGTCTTTGTAGCTCTACCCTGTATACAGGCTTAAACTCTTGCAGTTATTAGTTCAATGTCATACTTACATAATTAGTTTTCAGGCAAGCACTAGGGGTTTAGAATAAAGATCTTAGCTCTAGAAACTCTCAGGCATTAAACATGAATAGAGAAAAAGAACTTATTAAGGGAAAGGAGTGAAGTATTACTGTTCCCTGTACATTACCCCTTCAGCTTGCATGTATTAAGGCTCTTATTGTAAGATGTCTAAATCACCATTGTATTTCTTTCCATTACAGAGAAATAAAAGGATATTCCTTAAAGTTCAATTTTATTATGTTTAAATTTCTTATTATGGGATATTACTTTATAGGCAGAGAAGCTAGCCTCCTGGAGATACTTCCATTGGGTACTAGTAACAAATATAAGGAATCAAATTTTGCAGCTAGACGTTTGTGCTATCACTTTCAGAATGATAGTAAGGAATTAATCATGTAGTGTATGTGAATGTGTTTAGTTAGGCAGTGATGTATTATTGAACATTGGAACTATGAAGATTTGTATCCCAAAGGAAAATTGGAAATAATCCATATAGAGCGTGGATCACTAATCTTTTATTTAATTCCTTAAAAAATAAAATACTATCTGCTTTAAATCTCTATACAAGGAAATAATATACTCATGAATATAATGGGAAGAAAATTTTATCTCTTTTTTCTATGTACCTTGTTCCTACAACTATTTTACTGAGGCTCATGGTTTTAAATGCTGTCTATGTGGTGATAACTAACACATTTCATCTTCAGCCCAGGCTGGTGTGCAGAACTCTTCACTTATATGCATATTCCCCTTCAAATATTAAACTTAGACCCTAGAGCTGGGCTCCAGATCCATGCCCCAGAATTAGAACGAATACATCCCTTGCCATCCCAACAATGATGGTCTGCCTGCCAGTCAGGCCAGTCCCTGCTCCATCCTTACTCTCTTTCCCTCACATTCCACTTCCAATTTGTTGGGCAATTTTGCTGAGATTACTTCAAAATGCCAGTATTGCAGTATTGTAGCAGATAGGAACTGTGTCAGTCTGCAAAGAAGACAAGGAGACATTTTCATAGATGTAAACCATCCAGACTCAGTAGAGGGAACTACTTATCATGGCAAGCACTTGCTGCTGTTCTTTGTAACAGTACACTGCTGGGTGGTTCAGCAAGGACAACAAGGATGCCAGACCTCAGCAGAAGCAACCACCATCCTGGTGAGTGCCATACAGGACAGTGGAACATTGGAGCCTCTGAGCTCAGGTGTTTTTTATTAATTCAGAATGCCTTAGGTGTTCTATTGCTAGCACGTGCAGATCATAAGCAATCAAACATCCCCCACATAAATCCAACACCTGCAGACAATTCAAAATGTCAAGACCTAGGCAGACAATCACCCAACAGTGCAGAAAACAATTATTTTATACACAGCTAAAATAAGCTTCCACAGCAATTCCCCTTTCCTGTATAAGACAAAAATGCTTTATCTCTACAACACAATGTAGGACTGCACCAGCAAAGCCATTTACAAGAAGAACAAGTATGAGAGTTACTAATGCACAGGACCAAATAAAAACAAACATCTATCAATCTTTTCATATTGCCTTTGGACAGCAGAAAAGCATTATCAATATCCAATTATCTGGAATTCACTCATGATCTTCTGTGCTCCTCCAAAGGGCATGGGTCTCTTCTCTGGCTCTACCCTCTGCAGCACACACAGCTTGTCCTCCAGGTTCTGGTTGGCTCCACTACACTGCTGCTGCTGCTCTCCTTGGTGGTCGACCCATGGTACGTGCTGCAACTGGGCTGCACATTCACCAAAAGCCTGTCCTGGGCTCTCTTCATGGAGCCACATACTCTATCAACTCAGTCACATCCTTAACTGTAGCAGGTTGCTATTGTGCTTTTTTACCCTCTACCTCAGAAAAGAAAAAAAGATAGGAAGAAAGAAATCTTCATCATCTTTGTTGGAGGCCTAGAAATATGGAAAGAAAGAAAGAAGGAAAATAAACAAACAAACAAACAAACATTGACAGCCCCTATTGGCTGTCTGAATCTTGGAGAGCAGGAGCTCATAATGAGCTGCACTAGTGTATCAATGTAATATCCCCTAACCTAATTCCTCCAACCAAAGTCTCTCCAACCACCAACCAACCAACTAACCAACATCAACCCTGGCTCTCTGTGTGTCAACCAATATACACTCTGAGCAAAATTCCCAGAAGTCTAAGTGGCACACAATCATGAGGACAAGCTGCAAGTGGCAAAATTATGCTTTTTTTCAGTGTCTAGTAAACGAATCACAACCACCAGTAAAGAATAATCTAAATCAAACTTACTATCATCCACTATACCTGGAATGGGGACAAAACCATATTCCAAAAGCCGTTTTGTTTTTAGAGAAACCAAGATCATAAACTCCTTGAAAGCATCTCCCTACAAAATCCTTTCCCCATCTCTATTGCTTCTCCTCAGGTTTAAGCTTTAGGCGTTATCACTTGTCTCCCAAACTGACAGTAGCCTCTCTCCTATTTTGATATTTGTTCTCCCTGGGTTGCTTTTCTTTCTTCTCCACTGATTTTTCACCACAAGAATGAGAGTAACCATCAGAAAAGTAAGGCAGATCATGCCACTTTTTTGCTCTGAGTAAAAGCCACATTCTCTGACACTCTTTTGCATGATTGCTTCTCCGAGCTCATCTCTTGCTACTCTGCTCCTCACTAACCCATCAGACTGCATGAAATGTTCCTCCACTTTTGCCCCTGCCCCCACCTTTGCCATCCTTTCCTCTTTCCTTACCTACCACATTTTTCTTTACTCTAGAATACCCACTACCTTCTTTTTTTTTTTTAAGCAGAACAGATTTATTAAGGAAAAGGGACAAAGAACTCCTGAGACTTGGTGGGGCTCCAGAGAAGGAAGATGCCCTACAGCCTTTTAACATATGTTAATTTATCCACACTTGTTTTATAGTAATTTTTTACAGGGTCTTTATTTTGTATCTATGGCTGTCCTGGAACTCATTCTGTAGACCAAGCTGGCCTTGAACTCACAGAGATCTTCCTGCCTCTGCCTCCCGAGTGCGGGGATTAAAGGCGTGCGCCACCATCACCCAGCGTGTTTTATAGTAACTTTTAAACTATTAAAATGAACCCTCAAGATTTCCAGGCTTTGCTTACAAATCATTCCTTTATGTCTAAACTAGTGTCCAGGCCATAGAAGCCCATTTGTGCTTGATAAATGGCTCAAAGTCTTCTAAATGGTCTCTTTTTGTAAAACTGTTCAAAGGACTGTACAGGGAAGCAGTTTTGTTCTCAGCTTCTCTATAGCTAGATGTAAGTGAAGAGGACTAGCAATACTTTCCTACAAAAAGAAGGAAGCTCGAGGATTGTCATGAACACCTAGAGCTGACATCCCTGGAAGAAGCTATCATAGGACTTCCTGGGACAATGGCTTTATTTTGGCTCACAGTCTGAGGGTACAGTCTGTATCTTAGTTACTTTTGTATTGCCGTGCTAAGACTCCATCCATGACCAAGGTGAGTTACAGAAGGAAGAGTTTGCTGGGGCTTACAGTTTCAGAGGTGGGGAGGGTTCATGACTATCATGGAGGGGAAGAGGCAGTAGTCAGGCAGGCATGGCACTGGAGCAATAGCTGAGAGTTTACATCCTTAAGACAATAACCACAAGATGGGAGAGAGCTATCTGGGAAGAGTGTGGGTTTTTGAAGTCTCAAAGCCTGTCCCCAGTGACACACACCAATAAGACCACACTTCCTAATCCTTCCCAAACAGTTTCGCCAATTGGGAAACAAATATACAAATGTATGAGCCAATGAGGGCCATTCTCATTCAAACCACCAGAGTCTATCATGTCAGACATGGTGTCTGGAGTTTAAAGCAGCTGGTTACTCTACATCAGAAAATAGAGAATGACAGATACCTGTGCTCAGATAGCCTCCCTTCCTAAAAAATAATCACATTTATTTATTCAGTGTGTGGGCATTCATGCACATTCCATGCTATCCAAGTCAGAGAACAACATGGAGGAGTCAGTTTTCTCCTTCTCTCATGTGATTCCTGAGGAATGAACTCAAATCATCAGACGTATCAGTAAGCGCCTCTTCTCACCAAGCCAACTCATTGGCTACAGCTCTACACATACAGGACCTACGCCCAAGAAATGATGCCACCCTCCCTTACAGTGGGTCTTACCTTTCTCTCTCTCCATTTACCAAATCCAGATAAACCCTCGCCCAGAGGATACGTGCCCTGATCTAAAAAATTCCTCACAGGAAGCTTGTCTTCTCTCAGGTTGATAATCAACACTAACTACCACAGAAGGTTCAAAAGTGATTGCTTCTCATTTTCCTTATGATTTATATTCATGCAGATAAAACAAAATGACTTTGAAAGTTAGTTAGATTTAGGTAGGTTCTACACCAACTGATATAAGACGAGTAACCTTGAATGAGACATTCAAGAGGTTACTCTTGTTGGCCTTGGTGGTGTTGTCAGTGGAATGATGAGAGTAATGTCACCTACCACCCAGGTTACTGTGAAGATCAGTGAGTTAGCACGTATACAAATGCCTCAGCTAGGGATGGCTGCAGAACACAACAGAACATGGCCCACTGAGCTTCTTTTCTCCAAGGATAAAGATAAAAATAGATTTCTATTCTTGCTGCTGTTTGAGATGTTGCCAAACACTTTCTCTACAGATCAGTACTTAAAAAAATAAAGACTTTTTTTGGGGGGTGGGGGGGGTGTGACAGCAGAAATTGGAACTATCAGATTAGATGTAGCTTGATTGCTAAAGTTTTTACCTAACATGCATGAAACTCTGAACTTGATCCCCAATATCACATAAACTGTCTGCAGTGGTCTAGACCTATAATCCCAGCCCTGGAGAGGTGGGAACAGAAAGATAAGGGGCTCAAGGCTAGCCTTGGCTGCATAGTGAGTTCAAGGTCAGCCTGAGCTACAAGAGACCCTGATAAAAGTAAAATTAAAGTTTCTCTTAAATGGGTGAAGGGAGTTGGGGGAGTGTGAAGATTTGTGGGTACTGGAAGCACCGGTGATTTGTGGTGAGTTGAGATTTCCATAGTCCATGGTGAGTTCTCAGCAAACCAAGTCTAAGAATGGGCTTGTCTTGAAAGGGAATTTGATCCATGCAATGATTTTTAACATCTAAAATGTAAAATATCAGTGGCAAAAATAGCTTTCTCAAGTAAACACAATAGGAATTTTGAAGTTATGTGTAACTAACAGGGATTGGCAATTTAGAGTTTTAATAGTATTACAACAACCTTGATATATTTAAGGAAATTTCTATGCCTGCACATTGGGTCTGTATAGCAGTTCCCAATCATGTAAAGATCATTTCTATAATGAAGCATCTTTTAGAGTTCCTTGCATAGCACATTCTTTTCCATTTTCTTTTGTGTGGTGTAGTGTGTGTGTGTGTGTGTGTGTGTGTGTGTGTGTGTGTGTGTGTGTGTATGGTGCGTGATATGGTGTATGTGTGTGTAAGTATGGTGTCTGTATGTGTGGTGTGTGTGTGTGTATGCGTGAGTGTGTTTGTAGTGTGTGTGTATATATGGTGAGTGGTGTGTGTGTGTGTGTGTGTGTGGTGTTTGTAGTCTGTGTGTATGTATGTATGGTGAGTGTGTGTGTGTATGCATGGTGTGTGTGTGTGTGTGTGTGTGTATGGTGTGTGGTGTGGTGTGTGTGTGTATGGTGTGTGGTGTGGTGTGTGTGTATGGTGTGTAGTATGTGTGTGTGTGGATGTGTGTGTATGCAAGTTCCTCTGGAGTCCAGAGAGACCTTCAGATCCCTTAGCACTGAAGTTAATAAGAGATTGTGAGTCACCCAATGTGGGTGCTGGGAAATGCACCCCAGCTCTCTGGGAGAGTAGTAGACTGCTAAGCTATCTCCCTAGCCCTCTTTTCTATTTTAGAGAGAAAAATATTGCAAGAAGTAGATTTAATAATAATAATAATGATGAGTCTGGGATTTTAAAATAGCTTATTTTCTTACCACATTGGTATCACATTTGATGATCTCTCCAAATGTCACTGAAAAAAACATTTTCTTACAAAATGCCTATGCAAGGAAGACTATTGCAGACATTAATTTTAGTTGTGTTTAAAATAATTGTTTTGTGCACTGTTGGGTGACGGGCTGCCTAGGTCTTGGAGTTTAATATTATCTGCAAGTGTTGGATTTATGTGGGGGATGTTTGATTGCACATGGTCTTCATGTGCTATCAGTAGAACACCCGAGGAGTTCTGTATCAATAAAAACACCTGAGCTCAGATGCATGGAGTTCCTCTGTCCTGTATGGTGCTGGCTTGGATGGTGGCTCCCTCTGCTGAAGTCTGGCAGAGCTTGCACCTATGAAAATGCCTCCTCTCTTCCTTGGTGGGTCACCACAGCAGTGTACTACTACAGAAGGCTGAATAAGTGGAGGAGATGTGACAGTGTTTGGAGGTATGGTAAATTGGAGATGAGTACTTCTAACACGCCCCCGAACAGCTAGGGACCGTAGAAGCAAGTGCCTCTGCGTAACCTTATTTGGGAATCTTAGAGATATTCACATTGATTGACTCTTGCAGACATGTGAATGACAATCTAACTCCAGGGGCCAAAGTAAGGCTTTGCTTCTCAATTGGGCCATTTCACCTGAAAGTCAGCAAAGAGTTCAAAATTGCCATTGGAAGCCCAATGTGATAAGATTGCCCTTTGGTCCCATACGACCACAAACTTAGATTTGTTGAATCTTAGAGCTGGATTCGAGCATCGAGCCGGTGTTCAAGGAATTCTCCTCATAAAGGCTTGAGCGCAGCAGCAGAAGCACTGGAACCAGTATGTGTATGTGCACTCTCCACAATGTAAATAATCGATCCATAAAATAGTCAGTCAAACCAGTGTTGATGTTATTGCCAGCGCAGGCTTTTACCCAACTTACACTGTAAGTTATCTCTCCATAATCCTTTCAGTAAATCTAGTTTTGTATTTCAGTATTATGGAAAATCCTATGCTTGAATCCCCTATAAAGTTATCTCAGGCTGTCATTAACCGCAAAGGCTTTGGGCTTGATGCTTTGTACTTTAATTGCCACTGTAATTGATTTTGCCTTTGACTTGGCACGGCCGTTTCTTTGTAATTTGTTGGTGATTAATGGCTACCCTCTGGTTATCGCTGCTCCACTAGCCAGGAGTGGAGTAATTGTTTTGCCTTGGCTCCTAACTTTTCATAAAGATTTTAAAAACCATACAGGGATGCTGTGAAAAACAAACTTATGTCTTATATATCTTAACTGTCTTACCAGAAAAATCCGGAGATCAAAACTAATAAGATGCAAACCTGTATCTTCAGTTACTTAAGAAGCCGAGGCAGGGGGATCACTTAAGTCCAGGGATCCTTAGCTAATTTTATCTTATATTCTTGAGATACATCCAAAGTTTTCTAGTATATAACATTTAAGTCAACATATTTATTTTTGAAATTTGAATAGTTTTGAAGGTTTTGACCAGATTTTTTTTTTAATTATGCCAATTCTTTTCTACATAAGAGTCTTACCCAAAGTAATACCATTATCATTGGTGGCATTATTAAAATTTGATATAAAGTATTGATCACCACACCAGCATAGGAAAAAGAGTCACAAGCCTTTATAGAGATTCATTTAAAAGAATCTGTAGCTTAATAATTTAAATGTAAGATTGTGAGCTAACAGAGGGCAAAGGTATTGCACTGTACATAGACAAGCCGTATGCTCCAATTCTCCCCAGTACAGCATCACCTAGCGATTTTAATCAAAGAAGGAAGTCTAAGTGACACCAAGGAAGTAGTGAAAATGTTCAGAGTATTTTAAAAGTAGTAGACAGGAAACTGTGCATTATTCACGATCCCTTGGTATACAATCTCCTTTGTATACAATCCGGGCTAAGATATATGTTTTAAATTGCTTGAGACAAGTTTTAAACACTTTGTTGCCAAGCTAAAATTTTGTAGCAATAGCAGAGGGAGAGAAAATCATCCCTGATAAATAAATTCCTCCTCCTTAAAAACGTCTGTGTAGAGAGCTAGCTGCAGAGGGTGCAACCCTGTATCTGCAGCTACTCAAGAAGCTGAGGCAGGAAGATTACTTAAGTCCAGGGATCCTTAGCAAACCTGGGAAGCAGGGTGGAAACCACCCCTTGACTCAAAGGAAAAATAACAAAAAAAATACTGCTGCTTTGCCTTATTATAATTCTGCTCTGAAAATTAAAATGCTAGGTTGAGATTTAAAGTATCTCAAGCTGATAGATAACCAAGCACGGGTTTTAAAGCAGCAAATGTTGACAGCAAGGAGTCTTCGGCATAAGCATTTGATTTGTTTTACCATGCAGACTGTAAATTAATTGATTTTTAACAACAAATTAATAAGAGGCCACATTTAAAGTTTAGACATGTGGATCTAATGTTTGTGAATTTATAAAATACCCATTCATCTTCCTACCTAGCAATTTCCAGGTGGGGTTTTTTTTTCAAGTTTTTATTTTTATGAAGGAAAATGTGTTGTGAGGGGCTAATACCTTATCCAGGGATTCTGTCTTTGATTTTTTTTGATTTAGAATACTTTCACACACTTGACACATGTTGAAAAACATTTTAATGAAATCGATTAAAATATTGAATCTATTTTCCAATGATTACAAAATTTCACTGATAGTTGTTTTTTTTTTTTTTTTCAGGGCAGCTGATATAATCTTCTAAACTCAGGATTCCTTCAGATCTGCTGAATGGAGTAAGAACTTAAAGCCATGTGGATGGTGTTATTTCAGAAAGACGGTGCGTCTGCTAGGTTGGCTGGGCTGCCCTGGGTGACTTCTGATTTGTGGGTCTCTACAAAGGAAATGATCAGAGCAGGGATCTGTGCAGCTGTGGTCACAGAAATCCTCCTGCTCTTTTTCCTCCCCTCCCTCCCCATCGCTTTGTTCCTTCTCCAGCAAAGGCTTTTATTCATTCTTTAACCAGGGTATGCAACCCAGCCTCTTAGCCCCTTCCTTACCATTGCATCTGTCTGAGAGTTCATGACCCTTCTGGTGCTTTCCACAGATGATACACGTTCTGTAACAGCAGCCTTGTCAGGATAACTGAATGGCGTTCTGCGGGTTGTTTAAAATATTTAATATGCTTTCACATTAGAACAGGTTACCCGTCTGTCTGTCCATCCATCTTATGATCTCTATATATTTGCATATTTCTATCTATCTATCATCTATCTATCTATCTATCTATCTATCTATCTATCTATCTATCTATCTATCTATCTATCATCTGTCATATAACCTCTATTAATCATCTCTCTGTGTCTACCATCTAGTTATCTATCTACTGTATTTTGTGTTTCTTTGAGGAGAATATGCAAAAATAAAGGGAATTGAAGATTTGATTGACACTGTCCTAGCACACTGTAGATGTTACCAGAGGTTGTTCCTTGCATTCTCTTTGCACTGTGCTCCACAACCCTAAAACGTGAAGCAAAAGACAAGTGCAAGTAAGTGCTTGTTCTATGTATGCAGATGAAGAGTTAAAAATGCTAGCCCATTGAGAATGATGTCTACCAAGACCTGTCAATACAAAATGCAACCAACTATCAGATTAGAAGTTAAAAAGCAATGCTGATTGGGCCAGCTATAGAGACATGGCATAGTGTATGAGAACTAAGTCAAGGGAATGGCAATGGAGGCTGGAAATATAACTCAGCTGTTCGTCCACGAAAAATGAAATGTCTTTTGGTGATACTCATTGTCTCTTTTGAATAAATAAAATCTTTTTTTCCCAATAAAACATCTAAGATAGTTTTAAACAATGCACTAAAATAAAAGGCACTATAGAATTCTGCTGGTAGATATTTTGTGATTTTCTGTTCTCATCTCCACAGCCTAAGGTCTCCTGCTGTTTCCTTGGTTCTTATGTATTTGTTTCTCAGTCTTTTATATGCATGTCTCTGCGTGCTTATGTGTGAAATGTATGTGTTGATATGTATGCACATCTACTGATACTGAGATATTGTCTTCTAGCCTAAGTACTAGACGTGACATGAAACTTTGTAAACAATTTTCTTGTTGCTTCAGAAGAGCTTCACAGTTAATTAAGTTGCTAAAGATTCTAGTGGAATTGTATTTAGTGTACATGTTAATTTACAGAGACTTTATAGATTGAAAATACTGTCTTTCTTTCAAGGAACATGGTATATCTTTCTATTCATTCAATCACTCTTGAGCCTCCAAAACCTATTTAATCCTCTTTGGGAAGGTGGACTGAGGTTTAGCTCAAGCAGAAGGACAATCAGATTCTCTTTCAGGCTTTGAGTTTATGGTACATAGAGATAAGCTCCCAAATGCTATGTCATTTCTCAGAAAGATAAGACCAGAGGGAAAACTTATCACCTGAAAACATCTTTAAGCCAGGAAGCACATCAGTTAAATTTAGTTTCTGGCATTTTTAAATGGACTCTACCTAGGTCATGATGTGTTTTTCTAGCTATGAAAAAAGTCTTGGATAATTTTAAGAAAATGTCAAGAAATCCATAGTGAAATTGTTTTTATTACATATACATTTAACAGAAGTTATTTGTTATTTAGCCTTCTTAAAAATGACTTTTAAACATCACCTCAACAAATATATTAATCTTACAGTTGTGTCTATACAAGAGTGATCTACATGTTTTTTATAGCATTTAATTAAAAGGTAACATTAAAGTTAAAAACTGATTGATACTCTTAGTTGTGAAATTTGTGAAAAAGATTTACTCTGTTTTATGAACACTTAACATATTTTGTGTCTAGTATGAAAGGATTTTTTTTAACTTAAAAGTTTATAGATTGTATACTTCAAGGTTTTCAAAGAGCTACAGAACTCAAATTCATACATGAAGATCATTCTGATCTTACAGAACTGGACCAAACAAAACCCACTGCTTTATCTACTCTGCTGTAAGAGTTCCCATTTGCATTGACAAATGCTAAATCTTTTAGAATTGTCAAAATAGTCTTTCACCCAATGACCACTGTATATTAATTTCTAGATGAATTATCTTTTTCTGTCCCCTCAAGGCCATTCTATAAAAACCAACTGGTTGAAATGCTCAGATAAACTCATGGATTTTTTTTTTCCCCTCACTTGAGACAACTTGCTCTCTCCTGACTTGGTGTCCTGAAACTTTCTTTCTCAGGCTAGTGAGTATTAGACATGTGTTGCTGGGACCTGACATGTGTCTCACTGGTAGAGTACATGTTTAGTCTGTGTGAGGATCTGAATTCAATGCCAAGAATAAGTGAAAAAAAAGAAAATAAAACAAAACTTTCTGTACTTTCTACATAATCCAAACAACTGCTTACTAATACTCATTTTGGTTAAGAGAAGATTTTTGACTGTACTGTTTAGTTTTATTCTTTCATGGTATTTTTTATATCTTTTTTTCATTTTAATCATATTTTAAAACTCACTGAAATACTTCTACTTTCATTGCTTGCACCTTTTGGTTGAGCTTTGCTAAAATTGAACATGGGTCAAGAAATACTTGTACTTTTTTCAAACCATGTGTGCATGTGTGTTTGTGTGTACAACAGCTTTGTTCAACAGCTTGAGTGTTCAAACAGCTTTATTTTCATTTGGTCCAGGATTTAAGATAGGCTCCTGGGTGGTTACAAAGCTGCCTACGGGCTGGAGAGGCAGAGGCAGAGGTCTGGATGTTGGCCAGTGCTGAGCAGGCAATCGATCCTCTTGCAAGGCAGTTGGCCTATTAGTTGTGCTTAAGAATGAGCCTCTGGAAGACTTATTAGCCCACTGATGGCTAGGACATACCAATCTTTGATAGTCACAGCCTGATCAGCTCATGCAGGTAAGATGGATGTCCATCTACCTGAAGAATTTCACCTCCTCCTGCTGGAAGTGGCCCTCCAGGAAATCCTAGAGATGACTGTTTGTGCCAACAGAACCCAGAGCATGAAGATCAGAGAGAGCCTGACTCAGGTTCTTCTCCAAGCCACGGTTTCCTAGGCCTTTCATCAGCTAGTCTAACAGCTTCAGCACATCCTGCTGGGTTTGCTACGTGAGATGCTAGCTACTCTTGCACTACTCAGGGGCCAACTCTGTAAAGAAGAGGCTCACTCCCTCTAGAGCCACATCTTCTCAGTGGAAATAGTGGCCCAGAGACAGGTGGCGTAGGAGACCCACAGTGTACAAGGTATTGCTGGCATCCTCTTCCTCTGTGGAATAATTCTGACGAATGTGGAAGGTCGTGGTTGATGGGCAGTAGAGAGCCAAGGTGTCGGCTGCTCGTGGGAGGCAGAGACAGCAAGCAGGTGGTCCTGGAAGTTGTGACTAGAGTCTGGGAGGCAGCTGGAGGTTTAAAAAGAGGGAGTACAGGCTGGTGATATCGCCGAACTGTAAGAACACTTGCTGCTTTTACAAAGGAACCAAGAGTTCCCAGCTCCCACATAGTATCTTAAAATACTTGCAATTCTAGCTCCAGGGTTTCTGATGCCATTTTCTAACTTTTGTGGGCACCAGGCACAGGTGTTGCACAAACATACATACAGGCAAAACAGGAGTCCCTGGCTTTTTTTTTCTTCCAATTCAAACACTGTTGAAGGAAGGCAGGTCCGGGGAACTCAGGGTTCCCTGTGTATGGGGGTGTATGTGAAAATACGTGCCTCATATTTTCAATCTTAATCACAGCAACTTCTCAATACTTTGACTATTCAAATAAAGCTTACTATTCTGATCACTAAGCCAATGCTTATCCTGAATCCTAGTAGCTGTCCTGCATACTTCCATTGAATTCAAGGCTTGTAAGCAGAAAACAGTATGTACTACTATGGGGGAAGCAGCATGTAGTCTACTTGAATAAAGGTGCAGATTTGTTTATAAGTCTTTAATCTTTTCCCTGCTTCGCAGCCACCATACTATTAGGATATAAAGATGTCTCTAAAGAATGCTGGGAGGTGATTTCCGTCTCACATGGAATGCTTTGCTTGAGGACTTTCTTTGTTGCCTATAGGGACCTTGCCTCTGGACATTCTAACAATGTGATTTAAGATAGAGTTTCTGGCACTAGCCAACAAACCATGTCAGTTTTCAACTCCCAGTGAACCTTTCATGTAGGCATGAGCAACCTTCAACCTGCAGTTTGTATGTGACCAAGAAGAGCTATGAATGCAGTCTAACATGAATCATTAACTTACTTAAAACATTAAGGAAAGTTTTAGTGTGTGTGTGTGTGTGTGTGTGTGTGTGTGTGTGTGTTGCTTTATTTTTTAGTCTAGATTGTGTTGTCTCAAGTATGAACTTTGGAGATGGCCATGTTGTATTTTAATGTCAAAGGTTGGACACTCCTCAGAAAGACTGATATTGGTGAGCAATTTGAATAGTTTCTAGCTAAGGGTACTAGTGAAATTTAATACCTGTTCAGACTGCTTTGTAACCTACAGTTCTCTTCTGAGATGTTTTTTAGTTTGATACTGCTTAAATACACATTCTTTCTATAGGAATATTTTGACTAAAAGTCAGCCATATGATCACTGTGAAGTCAGCCCCAGTGAAAAGCCTTGAACTTCAAAGATTTATGTCAGCTTTCCTGGTTGGCAACACTAGGTGTGGTCACATACAACACTGTATCCCAGAGATGGTAACACTATCGAGCTGTCACAGAGATGACCTAAAATGCCACCTGTGGATCCTTCAAGTCTGCTTTATGCATCTCTCCTTAGTTGGTTTTAATCTGTATCTTTTTCGTGTATACTTAAACTCTAAGAGCAAGCTCAGCACATCTGTATGCTCTGTGAGCGGCTAGAGAATTATCAAACCTGAGGTTGGTCATAAGAACTCTAAAATTTATAGACAGGTGCTCTGAAGTGAGGGTGATTCTGGAGTTTCTTCGCCATGTGATTCTTATTTAAAAACTAATATTTGTCAAATATTAGAAGACGGAAATATTCCAGCAATTCTTGCAAGAAATGTTGATGTTGAAGTCATATTAGTATATTGTGGTGATTTATACCTACGATGGGGATAATTAGAATATGATAATATATTAGGATGAATAAAATCTAAAAATAAACCATCAGATTTGTGAGCAATTTGAATGATTTCACCTTGGGATGCTAGTTAAGCTGTCTGTAACCTAGTGCCCATCAATGCTTTTTAGCTTGATCATGATAGAATAGTCACTTTTTTTTTTTAAACAGAGTTTGAGGAAAGATAGAAAAGATCAATTAAACCACAAAATTAGGCAATTTATGAATCTTTTAAAAATGGGGATAAATTGATTCTGTACTTGAAGCTTTTCTAGGTTTCGTTGTGTTCAAAGGTTACTGGAGAATAAAAACTCATAATGGGTTGAAAGTCTTTAGAGATTTCTTACACACGCTCCTGGGCTCAGTTTGGAGGAAGTAGTTACTATGAGATCAGATGACTGGTCTCTCAGAAAGCCTTGCTTAATGATTTGAGAGAGACTGTAAAAGCATTCTAGGGAAATTTCAAAGATGCTAAATGAAGGTCTTTAAACACCACAAAATGGACCAAATTATGAAGCAGGGAATCAGGAGCATACAGTATAATTAATTATTTCTAAGGATTCAAGTGGTAACATTTGGGGAGAGGTAGTTGCAAACCTGAGAACCGCTTTGGGCTTTCTATAGCAGCGTTTATCTGAGCTTGACTTACCAACCATCTGCAGCTTCTAGCGACTTTTTATGTTCTGAAAGTTCAACATAGTTGCCAGCGGTTCATCACTACTTGAAGTGTTAAAAATTCACTCATATTTAAAATTTAAAAAAAAATTTAAAGGACTTTACAGTTTGGGTTTTGAAGAAAACGTCATTGGGAAAATCAAAATTAATTACCCAACTAAAGCTACCTAATTCTACTATGAACTTTATTTGTTGTTTATTTTTATAATACTAGTCATGCATGTCTTGCTACATAATTTTCATAGAATCAGTATCTTTTCTTACAGTTAACAGAAATTCTAAATGTTATGATTTTTCTTACTACTTTTCCGATTCTACAACCTTGAAGCCCTTCAAGGCTGACCATCATTTTCCAAGAAGCCTGTTGAAAATAATTCAAAAATCCTTTAGCAAACTGTGGCTTTTATGCTTTCTATTCAGTGGCAGAAGGGGGAACATAGTTGTAAGTGTTAAAGCATCTTCGATTGGTGTCTATTTACAATCCCAGAGTGGCAAGTGCGGGGGGGAATATGGCTGAGTACGTGTTTGTGGAGTCAGCTACTCGTAGCAGCAAGATTTCAGAAAATGACTTAATGCTGTGGTCCTGGACTTCAGTTTCAGGGCTTGGGGTTATTAGAGTGAAGATAATATTCACAGTGTCTTACACCTTCTGAGTGTTCGACATAATGTTATCCTTCCAACTGTGAAATGAATTCTGGGATGTCCTCAAATCCCAGTAAGTAACTAAAACTGCTCTAATGTAAAGCAGGAAGCAGAGCAGTAATTACTGCACACACTTAAAAACAGACTGAGCTCATTTACTCACTGTTTTTAAAGCGATATGTAGGGTGGCTAAACTGACACCAATTCAATTCATCGCCAATGCTGCAGGATAGCACAGACAAGGGTGTGTGCTTCCCGTAATCCTGCCTTATTTTAGACCAGATTTCATAACAGCTTAAAGATTGTGGTGATGGCTATGTCTCTCAAATTCTTATCTTTGTACAGGGCTTATAGGAAGGACTGTATTCAAACTTGAGCACTTGCAATAACACCCTGGTGTCACCGTTTTAAATGAATCATCAGAAGACACTGGCTGGGAAGTGAACTAGGATTCCTTAGTCAATGTCTTCCCCTGAATGGGGACCCAGCAGTTATCTATACAATACAAATTCCTGAGAGACGGTGATGATGCTTTGCAGCCTGACGTGGACTAGGAGTTAAAGATATATCTAGATATTTCAGGTGTGTGTAAGTGATCATAATTCAGTTAGGTATTGCAAGAGGCTCTGCTGTTTCTATTTCACAACCGAGGGAGGTAAGGAAGAGTAGTAGCTCCGCTGAAGTTATATTCCAGGTACACCAAGATTCATAGTCGTGCTCACTTTCTGTTAAGTCATCATTGCGTGATGATTTAGGAATTCTGACATATTTGGTCCCTATTAGTGAAATATATTTGTATAGTGTATTGATATATGCTACGAGTATATTTAGGAAGGTTCCTGACATTGTTTTGACAAACTACTGAATGTAGAAAAATAATATGGGGCTGGCATTTCCGTACCTGGTACTGTGTGACTTCAGTCTGACTCAGAAATGCCATCAGGTTAGAAACCTGCTTTATCAGATCATAGCTGTTAGAGAGGAGGTGTCTTGCTTACATCTGGTATGTAGCTCTTGTTCTCTGAAATCCTGGGTTTAAGAAAGTGATGGAAGTTTCTGAAATAATATGGTAGTAGCTAAATTGTTCCTGGCTCTGGAGTCCTAAAGAATTCTATCACCCACCAACAGAAGGAATCCAACCTGTGTTTGGCTGATGTGTCTTCTTATCTTTCTTCTCCTGACTCCCACAGTTGTCTCCTTAAACATGCCCATTTTCAACTTTTTTCTTCATTCCCAACTTCGAAGGAGGCAGCTCCTTTTTTTCCTGGTGACAACTGATAGTAACATCAAATTCATTTATCTTTGAGATGAGCCTTCTATTTACTTGGGTTACTAAAGGGCCTGCACTTGAACAATAGGATGGCCTCTGCTGTTTGCAAGTCCCTTTTCTGAAGCCATTTGATTCACTCTGCCAAGTGTAGGAGAACAGTGCTACCCTTTCTCCTCATTCAGAAGCTCAGCAGAGTGCTACCCACTGGTCAGAGATACTATGTAACAATGACGGAGTCTGGCTTTCAATTTATAGCAATTCTTTATTTTTCCAACTTACTCTAACTTATGGGAATGTTCTCCTTTTCTTCTCCCTTCAAGACAGATGCAAACCAAAAACTGTACAGAATAGGGAAAACCCCAAATGAGAGAAAGCGCCATCTCCTAGTTTCTCAGACTCTTACTTAACATTCTGATGGAATCTGCTCATTAAGTCCCTGGCTCATTCATTTATTCTTTCTTTATTTCATTCACTGTCCTGACATCACACCAGGTGCTAATGACATAGCAGTAAATTAGACAATTTTTTTCTTCACAGGTTCTTAATTCAAAACCACCTCTTTTACATTATCTGCACTGCAGCCTTAATTTGGGTTTTTAACAAGTAAATGATCTGTTCTGAAAGCAGAATGACTCTAGTTCTACTCTGAGAGGGGGCTGTTTATATCTCCATCCACATTTGCTAAGTACCTTCAGAAAATTCTTTAATATTTTGGCTTCCTGTTAATTCACAAACATGTATGATAGAAATCATAATAACTGTGTGTGAGTTTAATGTCCAGACACCATCCTGAAAACATACAGTGCTGGGAGTTACAGGGAGTAGGGGTCATTTGAAATCTCATTTCTGTCTGCCTGCCTGTGTAAACGTTTAACTCAAATTCTGTCCTCTTATGTAATTTCCTTTGTGGTCGCAGGCTTCCCCGATGCCATTATCTGCTGTTTGACTTGAAAATTGAACCTGTCTCTTTGAAATATGTTATGTGGTTTTAAAAGTGTAAGCAAACTTGGACATTAAAATCAACTTAAGCAGAGACAAACAAATGAATACTGATGGGCTGCTGAGCCTCTGCTAGCCCTGCCCCTCCCCCAGCTGCCCTTTGGCTGCTGTGGGTTTGACAGAGTCATAATTCAGGGCATGTTCAAAGGCTATAGATAGAGAGCAGCAAGAACCTAAATGGTACTGTAAGTGATATCTTAACAACCTCCGTTAGGCTTGAAAATGAATCCTTGTAGAGACTAATATATTGAACAATTTTTTAAAAAGATGAATGGAGAAAATAGGCTGACTTTAATAGAATACTTTCCCCATAATAGCTGGAATTTGAAACACACCAGCAGACCTACTTAAATGTCTCTGCAGTGTTGGTATTGAAGTTTAAGGAACGGTCGGAACTCTAGGCTTCATTAATTAGAGTTTATGTTTAATCAACATAAAAAAAAAAAAAGAATTCCTGTAAGAAAATTCCTTCTGTAGCATTTCTAGCAGAGATACAGTTCTGGATCTCTCCAGTATGCTGACTATGGCTGTTGCTACTGACTGCTTTAAGGACAAGCCCTGGACTGAGTGCATGTTACGGTTGGCAGAGGCACACAGGGCAAAGATCCCGGGATAGAAAACTGACTAGGATCTACCTAGTACTGTGACCTTAATTGCTTTGGAGACAGCTTGAGACAAGGGCATGAAGAATACACAAGAGCGCAGGAATGTACCATCTATATAAACAGGTCATTTTTTTTTTAAAGTCAACTTTGATTAGGTCTGTGTGTCTGGAGGATGCTGAATTTTAAAAATAGAAGAAAGAAGCAAAGGAAGGAATGAAGGAAGGAAAGAAAGAAGGAATGGAGGAGTGAAGGAAGGAAGGAGGGAGGGAAGAGAGAAGGAAGAAAGGAGGAAAAGGGGGAAGAAAGGGGAAAAAACCAACCATCTGTGTACCCTGATCTTCATCGAGCTTAAGGAAACCAAGGCGCCCCTGTATTCTGAAACTATGTTACACCATGTTGCAGCCGTAATGTTCTAAGCAGAAAAGTGAAACTTTGCTCAAAGCCCCCGGGAGACCTGCATGTTTGGATAGAGGAATACGGGAGCTTGGAGGCTCCCAAGTATTCTGAAGTATGCGATGCCGAAGCCGTAGCAGTGGGCAAGGTCAATGACTGGCACCTAGTCCTCTACCGAGTGTGGAAGGGAATTCAGAGTTGAGGAGATAGAGCAAAGGAGTTAGACTTTTCTGAACTCCCGAACCGTGGAAGCTAGAGATGATGCCGGCATTGGAGCACACACAGAGCAGATCTTTGAAATATTAACCGACCAATTGCCTTTTGTATGCAGTTTAATTCAGTAATATCAGATCAGTGTCCTGCCAGTAAGGTGCTAATTGTACTAAGCTCAGAACTCAGAACTGTACAATAGAAAAGCATATTTCACCTTCAGATCTTTAGGCTCCCCATTGAACTCACAATAAATAACTTTGTATTCAAGCAAGAAGACAACCGTATGCTGCATTCATTGTGCACAGAACAGTATAGCCCATCACTACATTTGTCTGCCAAACCTGAATGTGTCTAATGTTTCTTTCTAAGGAGAGACACAGTTCAAGGTCAGTAGCATCTGGGACCTCATTAGGGAGCAATCTTGCCGATTCTGTGGTTATACTTTGAGGTTCCCTTGGTTGTGTCAGCTTCTTTATACTTTTTCGGTACTTGGAGGATTTTTTTTCCTTTGAGCTAAGTGATAAATCACATCTGACTGAAGCAGTGTTATTTTAGCATTGGCTCCCTCTCTCCTGCAAAGCCTCAAGCTCTGTAGGGGGTTTTCTTTCATATAGAGACTCTCACTCAGTCCAATTCAGATCATGCTTATAATCACATACTGAAATTGAGAGCAAAATTGTTTCTGCACAGGGCACATTGTTGTCAAGAAATATGTGGTGTTGTTTTAGAGAGCTTTGGTGGATCAATGTAAATTTTCCCTTTCCTGCTCTGCTCACCCTTCCTTCGAAGTCCCTGCTTACTTCTCTGCTTCCTACCTAATCTTGTGCTGTAGATTAGAACATAACACATCCTCCCTGGGGAAAAGGTGCTTATCCCTTTGATGGCTATCTAGCACCATCAGGAGAGTGGAGAAGAGCAGTCACAACAGAATGATAATGAATAGCTTTCAAGCATGAAGAGAGAGAGAAAGAACCTGTCCCTTGCAATTTATGTGAGTCATCTACAACTCTGGCCTTTTGATGTTCAAAAGTCACATAGATCTGCCTTTAATCTTTAGACATGTAGGTTTAGCTGCAGTTCTTAGCAGAGAAGGAGTTCAAAGGGGAGAAATGTAACAGCAACAACAACAAAATCTAATGCAGAACTAGACGGATTTAGCAGACCAGGAGTGCTAAGCAGAATTTTTTTAATTGTTAAAATTTCATTTGTGTGTACTGTATTAACATCAGTTTCTCCTCCCTATACCCCTACTCTCTCTCTATGGTATGGCTTGTTTCTTTTTCATTTAATTATTATTGTTATGTTCCCATGTAGAGAAATTTCTAGGTAAAGAATGATAATGAAATTAAGAATTTTAAACCAGGTCGGGGGTGGTATGTAGAGGATTATTTAATTCTTTGATTCATCAGCATGGCTACTCTAGGGTAAAAAGAATATTGGTAAACATCTTTAATTCCGGTATTAGGAAGGCAGTGGTGGTTCATGCCTTTAATCCCTAAGGCAGAAACAGAGTGTAGAAGCAGACACAGGAAGAAGAGCTCAGTTAGGAGTCAATGTCACATAGGAAGTGACATCTGAGATAAGTCAAAGTGAAGGACAGGCAAAATGACTAATCAGAGGAAGAGTTAGCAGAGTGATTCAGAGTGAGGCATGCCCAACTCACACCAGAGAAAGCCCAGCTCTCAGCTCAGAGCAGAGTCAGTTACAGAAGAACCAATTGCAGAGGCAGGATGGAGCAGTGAGAGCTCAGGGAGAGACACAGAGATATAGCAGAGCTTGGCAGAAGTCAGTATCAAACAGGAAGAGTGAGGCAGTTTAAAGCTAAGCAGAACACTTCAGTCTGAGGCAGCCAGAGTTTGCCAGAGTCAGAAGAGTTGAGTCAGAAACAGTAAGTCAGCTCAGATGATCATTTTGAACCAGTTAGCTTGGAGAGGGATTTGAGCCAGAATACTGAGTAAGTTGAATCAGAAGAGCTCTCAGAAGGAGCTAGTCAGGTGGCTCAGTCAGCAGTAGGTCTCAGAGGTTGAGGCCGAAGCCTTCTAGGTCCAGGCTGGCAGCTTAAATGTTCTAGATTGTACAAAGGCTGAAGCCTTCAGGTTCTAGACTTAAGACTAGATTGTACAGATGCTGAAATGCTCCAGGGCTCCAGACTAGGACCAGTGATTTAATTAGACAAAGAATAAAAAGCCTTTGCCCCGAATTAATGTCTATATCTGGTGATCTACATCTACACTCTCATATATATTTATTTATATTTGAATAGTTAGTTATTTTATTTATATTATAAAATATGTTTATATTATTAAAATATTTATATATTTGGGTAAATATATAAATATAATCTGCTGAGTCCAATTTTAGAGCTTACCATTTCTTATTTGATAACGAATTAGGGGGAAATTATCCCTTGTGACAATTGATTCTCCCTCAGTGATCATAATTGTCTAGCTCTTCACCTAGATGTGGGGCCTTGTGTGAGTTCTCTCCATCCGCACTGGGATGCCAGCCTGCATCGTCATTATCGAGGTCTTGTTTAGGTAACCATATTCTTGAGATTTCATGGGTGCAACTTCCCTGTCAAACAAGATAATACAATCTTGGAACGGAGGTTCTGGTCCTCTGGCTCTTTTAATTTTTCCACCCCTACTTCTAGGATGTTCCCTGAGCCCCAGATGAAGGTGCTGTCTTGCAGATGTATCATTTGGGGCAGGGTACTCCATGGGCTATCCATAATAGCTAAGAAATGGGAACAACCTACATGCCCTTCAAGAGATGATTGGATAATGGAAAATATAATACATATACATAGTGGAGTGCTATTTAGCTGTAAATAAAAACAAAATCATGGAATTTGCTAGTATATTGCTGGAACTAGAAAAATGGTATACTGATCAGGTAACCCAGATTTAGAAAGACAAACGGAATTTTTACAGAAAGATACAAGCTAGGGGCAACCTATTAGAGAGTTATCCATGGTAAGACTTACAATGTGGGCTAAAACATGCTTGTTTTGTGCTATACATTTCTGGTTTGAATTACTATAGTGTGAAACATTGCAGTTGCTTTTAGGGACTGACATGGTAATGCTGTGATGTGAGCAGTACAAATCCCACATGTACCCTCAGGTCTCAGCACTTCTGAACTCCATGCATACACTCCGTGTTCTGAGGCCCTGCGTTTGCTTACACTGGTGTAAGATGCTCCTTTTCTGTTTCTACCATACTACCTGGGCTTTTGAAATTGAGCTTAATAATCATGTGAAAGTCATCAACACTCTTAACTTCCTTCTATCATTCCTTCACTCCGTGCTGACAAGTCAGCAAGTTAGAAGAACTGGTTGAGTGCAGCAGCTGATGCATTAATGGATTTGGGGTTAATTTGTTCAGAAACAATTTATGGAGGTTTGAGTTATTGCCTTCCATAGCAAAATTTCAAATACTGAAATGACATTGTCAGAATAGCAGCATTTGCCATTCTTCAGAAATTAAGAAATAATTTGTCCTAGGGTACCTTATTCCAGAATGATTTCTCTCTAAACTAATCTGGCCAGTAAAGCAACTCAATGGAAATCAGTTCCTTTGGGGGATTTGTTTATTCTCCCATAGTGTAGATTTAACGAAATAAATACACACATAATTAGGTCAGAATTTTGTATAGATTTAGTTTGCTTGTTTTTAAACAATTTGATGCTGGGTGCATCGTTTCTCTCTGATATTAAATTACTACCATATAAGAAAAGTAGTTCTGTATGGCTAATGACTTGGCTCAATAAGTTCTAGGCAGTCACATTCCTGTGCCTGAGGAAGGATCTCTTCTCTGCAGACTTATCTGAGGAAAGTAAGGTATCTGTCCCCTAAACCTATTAAAGAAAAAAAAAGGAAGTGATTTTAGTTGAAAAACTTTCTGAGACTGGAGAGTGGGGATAGGAGAAAATCTCATTGAGATTAACCTATGAAAGATGTCTTTGTCAAGGAAACACCAAATCCTTCCCCACCCAAGCTTCCTAAAGGCCAGAAGCCTTTCTCACCTGGCCCTGTAGAGGTGGGCTTATTCCTTGGCTCACTAGCAAGCTCCTATGCTTGGGAGTACTTTTTCCCTTCTTAATAAACTTTCTCTATTTATTGCTAACCACAGGTCACTGGTGAGATGCTTGGTCTGGAGACATGGAGCTTGGTATGGTGTGCTCTCTGAATCCAGACCTGCAGCCTGGTGATAGGCATGCTTTCCCTTCTTATTTCTTTTTCAGATATTGGCCAAAGCTTTAAGTATGCTTTCTCTGAAACCCTGGGCTTCTAAAGGTGTTTCTCTGAAGACGCCTTCCCTGCTTTATACAGGTGCCGGCCAATACAGATGCTCAATTTAAGATATGATTTTCTTTCCTCTTCTCCATCTTCCTCCTCCTGAGGGCTGCCAGGATTTACAGCTTGGTTGTCCTGTGTTTTCTTTCTTTTTTTTCCCCCCTCAAACTCTGATAAATTTGGTCCTTAAGCTTCCTTCTGAGCCTGTTTTGAAATTTTTTCATTAACAAGATTAAGAACATTTATAAAAGGGAATCTTGGATTCTCTGATAACACAGCCTTCGTGTGATTTAGAAATGGATTGAGTTCCTTCTTTTCTTAATGTATCAAGGTTTTCAGCTTAAATCAGATTATTTGTATGACTTTTTTTTTTAGCATCTTTCATAGGCATAAGAAAGTTATCATTAATGAAAGAAGTCTAGCTTTGTATCAGAGCACTGCACTGGTGATCAGCTGAGGTTAGCCATTCTGTGTCTCTAAGTCCTGCTTTCCCCATGGAAAAAAGGAAATTAAGAGCTTCTCTCCCACAGCATCATTGTGAAAACTAAAGGTTAAAAGCAGGAGCTAAATGAAAGATATTTTGGTTGTACCCTCTGGGATTTGCTAGCTCCACATAATATAAAATAAAAGTTGCTCCAGTTATAAAAGTGCTTTATACTGATTGATTACATCCCACTTTAAAATTTAATCCACAGGGCATAAATCTCATGCTAGGTTGTTCAAAGCATGCCTCTGTTACATAAATGCAAGAGAAAGGGACACAGTAAGGAAATCTAAAGGATAAGTATTCCTTCGCTCATCAGTTCATCCATTACGTATTTATTGTGTTCCTATAGTGTGTGGAGAGCACTTAAAGTACCAAGTCGAATATGATAAAATTCTTGCCTTTGTGTAAAGGCCGTGCCAAAGTGGATAATTGCTATTATGGTAGATTTTACAACATGGTTTTTGCAGAGAAGATTCTTAAACCAGAAGAATGAGAACACTGTGTAGGCATGGGGGTGGGGCAGAAAAATCAGGCTAGAAAATAAGCTTGTGTAAGGGCTCTTGTTTCCTGGTAAGCACACACATAAATGTGGCCACCGAAGGAAAAGAAGAGTGAATAGCTGTCCAGGGAAAGGCTTCACTGGAGGCAAGAAATTCCAAGGATCTCTCTCTCTCTCTCTCAGAATAGTTTACATATAACAGCTTATTCTATTATCAGGAGTGTTGCCTGCTGGCTCAGTGTAAATATTTTTGAAAAATCCTACAGACCTGTATTTTAAGCTAGCACATCAAACTTTGCTAGTTGTATTATGTAAGACACTAATCTCTAAGCCTTTCTGTCCATATAGGTGGGATCAACATGCTACCTAGAACAGTCAGCATGGGCTTTCTCAGAGCATGTCTAATGCAACCAATTGTGTCCAGCACATCGTGAGTGCTCCACATACAATGGAAGTCCTGGTAGGCTGTGAGGCTAGTGTCATCAGTACCAAACATCCATAGAGCTCAACGAGGAGCCTTCTCAACACTAGCGGTGGGAGAACCAGGATTAGAAACCACTACCAAACCCAAGCTCTCTAACACTAAAAGAAGTTATGATGTAGTTGATTCCTGAAGTGCTCAGGAATATGTCCCAAGCTGAAGACAATCAATTGGAGAAAGAACACTGTGTGTGTGTGTGTGTGTGTGTGTGTGTGTGTGTGTGTGTATGTGTATGCTTGCATGGGCGTGTGTGAGCATGTCCATATATGCAAATACAGAGGCCAAATTAACCTTGGGTGTCAATTGTTCCTCCTTCAGTTTTTGAGAGACAGGGTCTCTCACTGAACCTGGAGTTTACCAGTTGGCTAGGCTTTGGTCACAGTGTTCCAGGAGTCCTAATTCCTCTGTTCTAGGATTACAAGCACAAGTGTCATACCACTCCCTCATCTATTTATCTATTACTTACTTATTTATTTATTTATTTATTTATTTATTTATTTATTTATTTATTTATTTATTTATTTATCTGTGTAACTGGGAATGGAACTCAGGGCCTTGTGTATGCTACTCAAATGCTCTACCACTGAACTATATTGAACTATATGCTCAGCTCCTTCCCATTTAAATGTCTTCTTCTTCTTCTTTTTTTTCTTTGGCTTATTGAGACAGGGTTTCTCTGTTGTAACTCTGGCTTTCTGGGAGCTCACTCTGTAGACCAGGCTGGCCTCAAACTCCAGAGAACTACCTGCCTCTGCCTCCTGAGTGCTGGGATTAAGGGCATGCAGCACCACTGCCCAGCTGTTAAATGTCCTTTTATGTGGATAATGAGATTGAACTCATGCCCTCAGTTTTCACAGCAAGTGCATCCCAACTGAACCCAATAAAGAACTCATAGTAAAGGTATTTATCCACATTACTTCAAAGCATATGTAAGGTAGGAATTTGTAATTGATGGTGTAATAAACATTAGCCACCTTTGTGCTAACCTAGCAAACTCTAGTTCTCTCTGCCCTTAGACAAGAAAATTGCTTCTATTCATATCCCAGAACTAGTGTAAATTGGATGTCAATCACTAGTCTGTGGCTATAATGTACAATATTTCTCAATAGCCAGCTTTCTTCTGGTGGGTGTATTTTGTGAATTCACAGTTTTGCCTTACGTTTATGTTCTATCATTTTTGGCTTGATATCACTCACGCATTTTTGGAGCACATGTGTCATTATTGATGGAGGTGTCATGCCTTACTCCAGGGATAATGAACTATCATCGACAATCCCTACTCCTGCAGGCTTCAGGCTCCAATACCTTACAGCTCAGTCTTTCTGAGCAACTCTGTTTCTTAGCTGTAGCAGTGTGGGAGTGAGCCTATGTTTTGCACTTATAACCCTATGTTTCAATCTTGGACACACAACTTCAGTATCTTCAACTATAAAGGAAGATATGTATATCTTTTATATAGATATTTATATTGATTACTATAGGTTGACATAGTAATCAATAGTAAGTGGTAGTTACCATAAATGATAATATTCAAGAAACATTTGCTTTCATACTGGAACCTGAAAGGGTTTTCTCTTTGTTTGCAGAGATGGAGAGCAAACCCAGGGCATTGCTCATGGTGCACAGGTGTTCTACCAGTGAGCTCCATGCTCAGCACTCAGCCGCCTGGAGCTTGATAGCAAAACTTACTACGGTTAAGATATCTTTAAAAATCTAGATTGCTTAACTTTTGACACCTTACTCCCTTTTCAAAATGTACAACTGCCTGTCAAATACCTCTTCACTTGGAGATATCAACATATCAGTTCTAGGTTTGTGACTCAGGGGACAAACTGACCTGACCTCACTTAAGAGGCTCTGGTATTGCTTGCCAGGGACCACCTGCTGTCTTCCACATCTCTCCTCAGTTACAAGGACATACCCAATTATAGACATATCTTACCTTGTCTCATCTATCAATCTTCTGTGTTATCCAAGCTACACTTTGCTCCCTTTTTCTTTGCCTTCTCTCTGCTTCCAGGTGCTCATCGTCGGACCTTGGTTGGACTTTGGGTCATGTTTGCCCTTGTTGCTGGGTTTCATCAGATTCACCTGCTTCCTTACATTACAGCATAGACAGGCTGTTGGAATGGGACTTACTGCAACGTGACTAGAATTTTATGAGAGAAAATTTGAACACACAGGTTAGCAGAGGAGAAGCCATGTGAGGACACAATAAGAATGTCGCCACCTGCAAGCCTGGCTGAAATTCCTCCAGGAATAACCAAACTTGATGGTGACTTAATTTTGCTTCTAGATTCTTCATTGGGAGAAGATAAATTCCTGCTGTTTAAGCCACTCAGTGGGTGGTATTTTGTGAAGACAGCACCAGCAAACCAACACAATAGAGGCTGTAATTTTGAAACAAAGCAGTTTTGATAGACTTCAGGCAGAAATATGAATTTGCAAAATGTGTTCCCAACCTATGAAAGCTTCAGGCTGTATGAGTGCCTCTGTAGAACCAGACAGCTCCAGCTTGATCCATACACAAGAGTCGAAATCCAGTTGGGATTATGTTAACTGTGCTTTATGTGCAGGCAATTCTCCCTGTTTGTCTAAGGAAAGTGTGTGTGTGTGTGTGTGTGTGTGTGTGTGTGTGTGTGTATGCAAAAGACACTTTTATAAAAACTGATGACCCTGTATGGCCTGATTGTTTTCCAAAAAACTCTTCCCATGTCTACTTTTGTTTTAACTATCCACTATTTTTTTTTAAGTAACTTGCAGAAACACACTCTGAAAACTGACATTTTCAGGCAGGTCCAGACACTATGTGGGGCATTCAGGCAACCCTACCTGAGGGCTGACCTCTGCCTTTCCAAGTGCCAAGTTCTCTGATCACAGTGGGAGATTTGAACTCATTATGAAGTAGAATTCTGCTGCCAGAAGCCAGGTACCCTATGTCTTCCTTGGTGATAAGGTTGACATTTGCCTCCATTGAAAATCTGAAAGTCAATCCATTGTTGTGCTAATGCTCAAGGGGGGAGCCTGCAGCCAACACCAGCATCACCCCAAGCTCTGATGGACAGAGCCCTGGGATCCTGTGGGCTTTCACATCAGCACATCTTGAAGGGGAGGCCATAATGTGGGGGGACCT
This sequence comes from Cricetomys ansorgei, assembly GCA_026225945.1. NCBI lineage: Eukaryota > Metazoa > Chordata > Mammalia > Rodentia > Nesomyidae > Cricetomys > Cricetomys ansorgei. The sequence continues at coordinate 12,347,127 of JAMJFZ010001815.1, forward strand.
TTGAAGCTGACAGTAGACCTAGAGGTAAAAGAAAGTGAGGATTTTTGTGTTGTTTGTCTTTTTGTCTTTATATATTCTATTCACTGAGGGGACATCTCTCTGTTCAATTTCCATTTGTGTCTGTTTTACAAAAATCACAAAAACAAAAACAAAAAAAAAATACACACACACACACACACAAACCAAAATGAGTTTCTCTATGGCAAATTTTAAAATTCTACCAATATTCTGTTTGAACTGGAAAATGTGAACATTACCTTATGTCAACAGGGAGTTGAAGAAAATGTTGAGGTTTCTGTTCATTATATTCTATCAATGGTCTATCCTATTTTATAGATGAATAATAATAATAATAATAAATAGAAACAATAATTTATACCATTCTCATATTATTTCAACTCTGTTGAACTTTTCAAGACTTAATGATATACTGATGACTGTTAGTTTATTTTTCATTGATATCTCACACCTTACATATATTCAATTCTTACTGAGTTTTGACTTTATCAAATCATCCTGCATCGCCATGACAATTCTTTAATATGTCTATCATTCTATAGTCAGTAGCAATACTGACTATATTGGGTGATTACAGCTAATTAGACATTTTGATTATTTGGGCATGTATATAGCTGCTTAACAGTTCACTGAGGAACAGAGAAAACAGTTTGATAAAACTTTACTTCATTATTCTTAGGTCAGTTGAGCGTTGGAATGCCTAATACTTCTCTGTTAAGCACTAAAGTCATAGTAAGATAAATATTAGAATTTATTAGATTAGATTGTTATATTTTTTCAACACAGCCAAGTTGAAAAATAATACATACTGCAAAATCATAAGTCCTATGGAATTCTGGGCAAACAACTGGCAAGGAGTCAAGTCATCAGGTGGACTCACCCTGCTTCTGCCACTAATATTCTGTGTAAAATAAATCCAGTCACCAGGCCTACCTCATTTTGCCCACCTAAAGTACTGGTAACGAGAGTCAGTTGTGTGATGGTTAACCTTGACAATGTAATTAGACTGAAAAATACATTAGAAAGGAGTAGGTCTGCGAAGGAGTCAAGGGACAATTGGCTAAGGGGGAAGAGTCAACCTGAACGTGGGCAGCACCATCTCGTAGGTGGGGGATAGGATGGAATATGGAAAATGGAGAGAGATTTATAAAAGTGTCTGCTTCTTAATCACTGTGCTGTGAGGTTCAGTGCTTCACTAAAATCCTTTCCATCATGACAGAGTGACCTTTCTGAAACTGTGGAATTGTTTTTGCTTATAGTTTAGACTTATTTTAGTCTTGTCATGTGTATATGTCTACGTCTGTGTGAGTGTATGCTGTGTGTGTGTGTGTGTGTGTGTGTGTGTGTGTGTATTTGTGCCTACAGAGGCGACAGACATTGGTTCAGTCATAGGTGGCTGCGAGCTACCTGACATGGGTACTGGGAATTGAACTTTGGTCCTCTGGGAGAGTAATGTGCGCTCTTAATCATTGAGCCACAGGTGGGGAATGATAGCCAGTTCCTATGACTGAAGCTACATTCTGGAAAAGACATCAGAGGGAGTACACAGCACAATGAACACCAACTTGAAATTGAGCTTGAGTACTTCTGTCCTGATCAGATTTCAAATGTCCAAACTGAGCCTTCCTCAGTGTAATGGAAGATTAAGGAAATGCTCTGTCCTCCTCCTTCCCTTCTTGCCTCCCTCCCTTCTTTTCCCTCCCTTTGTCTCCCACAGAACACACAGAACACTCCTTTCCTTTTTCTTTCCTTTCATTTGGCATGCTGATGGTTTGGGTTAGTTCATTTTGTGTTCTTATAAGAAAATATTTGAGACTTAGTACTTCATAACAACAGTTATATAGCTCAGAGTTTTGAAGGCTGAAAGTCCAGGAGTGTGTGGGCCACATCTGCCTGGGACCTTTGGCTAGTGACTATATCATATTCAGGCAGGAGTGGAAAAAGGAAGGGGTAAGAGGATGAGACAGGAATCCAGAGACCAGCGTTTTTTTTCTTCTCCTCCTCCTCCTCCTCCTCCTCCTCTCCTCCTCCTCCTCCTCCTCCTCCTCCTCCCTTCCTCCTCCTCCTCCTCCTCCTCCTCCTCCTCCTCTTCCCTCCTCCTCCTCCTCTCTCCTCCTCCTCCTCCTCCTCCTCCTTCTTCCTCCACCTCCTCCTCCTCCTCCTCCTCCTCCTCCTCCTCCTCCTCCACCTCCTCCACCTCCTCCACCTCCTCCACCTCCTCCACTCCTCCTCCTCCACCTCCTCCTCCACCTCCTCCTCCACCTCCTCCACCTCCTCCTCCTCCTCCACCTCCTCCTCTTCCTCCTCCTCCTCTTTCTCCACCTCTTCTTCTTCCTCCTCTTCCTCCTCCTCCTCCCCTTCTTCCTCCTCCTCCTCCCCTTCTTACTCCTCCTCCTCCTCTTTCTCCTCCTCCTTCTTGACAGGGTTTTGGAACACAGCTCAGAACTGTTTCAAACTCCTAAGTAGATTGGACTGCCGTCATATGCTACCACACGATTAAAAATTATTTTGGAAATTATACTTTAACTACAATGTTTCTCCCTTCCTTTTCTTCACTCCGAACTCTCCTATATACCCCTCCCAGCTCTCCTTCAACTTTTTGACCTCTTATTTCACTAATTGTTATTGTATGTATATATGTATTTGTATATACATATTTATTCCCAAATATAACTTGTTCAGCCACATAATGTTACTTGTATGTATGTTTTCCGACCTATTATTTGGGACTGTGCTCCCTCCAAGACCCAAAGATCACCTAACAAAGAACATGTGTTTTTATATTGTCATATTCTTACATAAAACAGCTCACTCTGCAAGACCAGTAGTATTCCCTGCTAAGAAAGACGCCATGTGTCTTAATTACCTTGTACAAGCCCCCACCTCCTTGGGTATCACCACATCAACACCATCACCTGGAGGGCAAGTCTACAGCACAAGATCTTCATAACCAAACACTAATACTTTGTTTTATGCACTATGGGTGGCTTTAGAAGGTTCTAGTTTTCTAATATTTAAAATGCTTTCCAGTTTGCTTTAAGAGGAGCCATTTCTCTACTCTAGGAGTGGAAGCCACCGGGATGTTCCTGTAGACCTTTTCTTAAACACCTTGTCTTTGATAGTTCTAAGATTTATCAATGCTCCTCAGGATACTGGTTTTCATTGGTTTTGGTTTTCTTTATACCTGTCTTTGATTAAGGATTACACATTATCATCCTCTGATGTAACCTAAGTCTAATTCACTATTCTCTTAACAAAAATTGTTTACCTTCCCTTTTCACATTGACTTGGAAGGTCTAGTTACTTACCTGAGAGTAACTCCCTTCATGATAGACACATTTTTTTTTTTCAGGAAAACAAAAACAGGGTTTTGAAAAGTAAGATACTACATAGCCGAAGAATATTAGAGATAACAGTGTAACAATCTGATATTTTATGGGAAATATATCAGAACCATATATAACAGGTTGGGGGGCTTCTATTTTAGTTTCAGCATGAACACTGCACTTAGAATGTGTTTCTCAGTTTCCCTCTGTAACATATTGTTTGTGTAACTTGCATTTGCAATAGCCGCGCAGTGATGGTACCACCATAGAAAGTTTAACTTGTGTATCTTTACATATATCTGTATGTAGGCAACTCACAAAAACTACACTTCAGTTAGGATCTGACTTTATGAAGATTAGCTTTATGAAGCTGAAAAAGAAATGTAATGATATTTTATCCAAACCTGGCTTTAGGATATTTTATGCATATTAAATTTTATTATGTCAATCATTTTCTTCTGGCCATTGCTCTGTGCCCCACTGGCTTATCTGACCTTTTTTATTCAGCTCTCTACATAGAAGCATTAACCACTCTCCTTGCTCATCAATGTACAGTAATCTTGGCATAATGAAGGTTTTAATTAGCTTTTTATCTTTGAAATTATGCCTTCACATGTCTTGCATTGAAGGATGATATATTTTCTCCCAACACAGATATTTCTAGGGATTTTCCTTTTGAATATGTCTATCCTTTAAATTTTGGACTCAAAGGACAAATCATTTCCAGCACTTGTGGCAATGGTGTCATGACACACAATTTCAGAAATCAGATTTCTCAAAGCATATGTGAACTATTCCTTTACCTAGGTGTATGAAATTCCTGTAAATGTAACTCAGTGCACTGTGAAGACTAATGCTTTGAAGAATTCAGCTGAAATGTGAATGTTGACAAACAGTTTTCACCCTGATATGTGTGTGGTAAGGTGTGGTGTGGATGTGTGTACAAGTCCTGGTATGTCTGCATGTGAGCATGCAGGGAGGACAAATTAAAAAAAAATTTTGATAATTAGACAAAGGATTACTAACTCACATTGTCCCTCTTTGTGCAGATCATTTAGATCCTGTGGCTGTCATTGGCTGCCAACTATCTCTGAAAGTTTGGCTTTACGCCCTATTAGCAATGGATTCCTCCTTTGTATTTTCAGACCATATTTTCAGACCATAACCCAGACCACACATCACTCCTAGAGTTTGGATTAAAGTTTGCTTTAATTCTTAATTCACCACATTCTTAGTGGTCAGGAAGTAGGCTTTACCTGTAATGTCCCTTGTGGCATCTTAGAATATATACTTTTGACAGATCACTAAGTTAGAAAACCTGAAGGATTTTCATATTACCTTTCTAAAAAAGCAAAGAAACCTGAGGCCTCTGGATCAGATTAAAGAACTGCTATTTTCAGAGCATTCTGCGCCAACCTCTCTGTAAGCAATTTATTTTTGTTATTACCATGAATTGTTCATCTTTGAATAGGAAGTGCAGAGTTCATATAGGGTACTGGTGTATATGAAGTCCTCTCCTAGTAAGAATGAAAGAAAATTTCCAAGTTCTCTTTTGGCAGAGGAGGAAGTTCTCCATTTCCCTGAGCTGGGATGTAAGCAAGCAGATACCTGTGACAGTCTCTGATCTTTTGGATTGCTGCTCAAATGTCCACTAACCCGTATTTTAGTGCTATTTCCTCAGAATGGTCTGACATGAGGAGGCATGGAAATGTCCATGAACATTGTTTCCCAATGAAGGTGATGTTTACATTATTGTCCAAAGTAGAGTGTTTGGGACTACAAAGGGTGTTGTCAAATATTTGCCAGAGTAGGATCATAAATTAAAAAACGAGAGAGAAGCATGGTACCTGAGTTCATTGTGTGGGCTGGATTGGAAAATGAATCTGAAAAGTAAGTATTAAAACACCGCAATAGAATACTCTCTTGAGAGAGTTAGAAAAACATTCTCTATGTGCTACATGTAGTTAAGATATAATATAGGTATGCTAAATTCCTTAAATTTGATAATTCCACCGAAGTCATAGAAAATGTTCTTGTCTAGGGGATATAAATGTTGTTATCCAAAGTGAAATTTTATATAGGATCTGGATGTGTTGTCTATAAATAATGCAGAAAAATAGGCATTTTTGTGTTTTCCTACATAGAAAGGGGGAGGGAAGGAAAGAGGGAAAATGAGAGTAAGTAAGAGAAGGAAGGGAGAGAGAGAGGGGAGGGGATAGGGAAGAGAAGAGAGGAGAACTCAGTGAAATACGTATGGTGGTCAACAGTCATGGAACCCTCTAGAAGGTTCAAACTTTTAAATTTAAAAACTAAGAGAAGTTTACACTGAGGTAGCATGAGTAAGCTGGGCGGGGGAGCTTCAGGACGCCAAGGTATAAGGCCACATGTTTATAAAATACATTCTTCAAGCCAACTATCGTCCTAGGATCTAGAGACACAAAGATTAAGGTATATTTCATTCCTTTTAGTGAACTCATTACAAAGAGGAAGACCCAAGTTAACAGATGTCCAGTATATAGTTTAGGAGGTATTTTATGTCCCTGTGCATTTTGGGTCAGTCTAAATATATTTTGCTGAAACTCGAGACCTTTAAGATTAAGATATGGAAGATAATTTACGGCTGTGTAGGTAGTGAAGATTCCAGACTTCAGAAGTTTTAGTCTTCAAGGGGGCTCATGCCTGTGAACTTACAGTCATGTCTAGGCTGTGAGTGTAGAAACACTGGCTTGTGTGGCACATGGGTAGTTCAGTTTTCATGTCAGAGGTTAGAGTTAGACTCCGGGACCTCCTCCTCCCAGTACACATTCAGATTTACTTACTCGGAGAAAGGTAGAATACAGATCATCAGGGGAGGTATATCATGAAGTCTAAACTTCTTACCTGTCATGTATAGACTCTGCACATGGAGGACATTTGACCTGGCTCTTATCACATCACACATCTGCACAAGCTGTAAGGTGGCAGACATCTGGCTCTGATTCAGACAAAATTCAGGGTGAAAACTATCAAAGATAGAAATGCCTTCAGCTAAAGGTTCTGCATTCCTTAGCCACAGAGAGGGAAGTGGCTACTGTCCTTCAGGATTTGGTCAGGATACTCAAGAATTACTAGTCCAGAACAGAGAGAAAAAGCTTCTCACAAGGATTTACAATAATGTGCATAGGAATTGGAACACACAGGATACTGCATCTTTTAGAAGGCCAGTGTCTTATCCATGAACCCACTGGGGTGGGATATATTCCATTGCTTAAATTGACAAAGTAGTACCCATTCCCTTCCTGCCTCGTATTGAAGGATTATTTTAAAAAGTCAACACAATACAAATGCCACTGAGCAGAACTTTAGGGAGACAGGGGTCCAACAGGTAGCATTCCCGGCTGCAGAGCTGGTCTGATGTGAGTTTAAATCTCGACCATAGGAGCTTGAACCTGTTAATCGAGTTTGAATTTATTAAAAACTGTGAAGGGTGTGCAGTGCATCATCAGGAAGAGTACGCGATCACTGGCAGCATAGCTCGGGGTGAGCATGTGGGCTTAGCCGCGATAGGAAGAAAGGAAATTGCAAGACATCATTTTTACTATGGGCCCATCTCTGCAAATATTTAATTCCTGAAGTAGGGTTTCACATAGGTCAATCCTATTTTGGAAACTGGAGTGCATGCTGGACATACATGGAGAAATTCCTTAGCAGGCGGCATCAGGGTTTAATTCCAGGAGAGCCACGGAACTGGGAAGCATGCAAGCTATCCACATGAGGTCCATACATGCCTTTTGTAGTATAGGCCACATTCTAAACTGCCCTCAGGCCAAAAGAAATTAATAGAAAAGCAAATATCATTCACTCTGCTCACGTATTTATAGAATAATAGACTTTACTGAAGCTGTCTAGAAACTCTACAGAGATGTTTCTAGTTTTCATTTATTCTTTGAAAATTTCTTGCACTTATAATTTGATCAGATCTATCCACCACCACCTTCCTCCAACTCCCCTGCTGTTTTCCTCCAAAATTCCTTTTGTCTTTAAATGTCCTAAAGGTAAACAACCCCTCAAAACAAAACACTTAATAGACTTCTTCAATTATGACTCAAGGCGTGTAGACTCAGATTTCAGGCATTACAGGTTTCTGAGATTAAGACCCTCTGAATCAGGATCATCTGCCTATAGTCTTCTGATTCCGTGGGCTGACTTATTTCTTGTTCCATTGTTTATGATGTAAACCCAGGGACAGAAAGAGATCTGAAGTACTAACGGAGAGAAGAACAGGAGGAAGGAAGGCCCACGCCTGTAGCCTCAGACATCTCTGAGAGTGACACCACCCTGGTCTACCTAGCAAGTTCCAAGGCAGCCAAAGCTGCACAGTGAGACCCTGTTTTTTGCTTGTTTGTTTTTCTGTTTGTATTTAGAACAGAATAAAAACAATTAAATGCAAATTGTTATAAATAACTTCTTGGTACAAAACTAGGTAAAACACAAATATATACTAATTTAAAAACAGTTTTATTTTCCACAAATATTATGCATTGAGTGAGTTTGCTATACATTATGTCTCTATATGACATCATGGAACAACTAAATGGATATGTGCTGTTTGTATTCCCTTGGATGACAGAATTGTATGAAAGGCTGCTTGGTCCACACTCCGGAGCAGGAAAATTACAGGACCTTTCAACATCATAAGTAGTGTTTAGTCAGTCATCAGCAACCCAAGTCCTCTAAGCTGGTGTCTGTCATTTTCTTCCTCCTCAGTGTCTCTCCATCAGAGACCTCTCAATTGCAGCTTAATTAAATGTGAAGAGGAAGCCTAAAACATTTGAATTAGTCTTCCTATCCACTCCAGATTTCTTTTACTCTCACAGAGCCAAGAAATCTGTCTCTCCTTCTGTTATATCACTAACAGTCTCAGACTGGGAGAATTATCATGTTACATAAATCGTTTGATGGAAAGATCTTTAAATACCCACTCTGAGCTGGGATGGGAACATAATCCATTCACTGGATCCCTTCCTTAAAGTATGCATGCCCAAATATACTTTCTGGAGTTTTAAAGTCACCTTCTTAGAGAGTTAGTTTAAAGTCTGTCATTGACATTTTTTTCCAGTATAGCAGAAATATTTATATTTTTGCAATCATTGTAGGTTTATCTTTTAGATGCTTATTTGATTTTTCAGGTGACATTAACCAAGGATTCGCTATGTGGTTCATACAGTCTCTGCCTTCTGGGAAAACACAGACCACTGAAAGAGACACAGAAATGAATACCCACCCACGGTGGGCCCAGTGTTACATCTGGGGATAGAGAATTCACTTCACAGACACATGGTTCTGACCTAGGAAGTCAAGAAAGGCTTTCCAAGCAAGTGATGTCTAAAAGGTGAGGCAAAACTCCAGGGAATGGGGTGAATGTTTTAAGGAATGCATAAGGGAAAGGCAAAAATGGAGAATGGGAGTTCAGGACCAAGGAAGCTGTGGCAGAGGCCAGAAGTCATGCTATAGCTTGTCCACCTTAAATCCCCACAATCGTGACAATTTTACCTAAAACTGATGTTGTTAAAGAAGTCCATATGATGAGATGATGAATGAAATTTAGCTTGTTGTTGCAAAACTCTTTATTACATTTTATTTATTTGTGTGTGTGTGTGTGTGTGTGTGTGTGTGTGTGTGTGTGTGTGTATGGGCATGCACATGCAGGTCAGAGAACAATGTGAGCTTCAGGAGTTGGTTCTTCCCTTCCACAGATAGTTTCTGGGATTTGTACCCAGTGTCTCAGGCTTGACAGCAAGCATCTTTAATCTCTGAGCCAACTAAAAGCTAACTAAATGAGAAAGAGTTCACAGCCGCATGTAGACACAACCACTGGCTATAGAATGGGCCATGTATTTAGTGTAATGAAGGTTTTTTGATACTTTGTGGGCACTTAGAAATTATTTCCTTTCCCATCACTAAAAAAAAAAAAGAGAGAAGACAGTAAGGAGAGAATTCCATTTCGTGTAACTCTTCGAGACTATAGCTAGGTTCTATTGTGACAGCCCCCTCCCCCCATTTCATTCATTTCTTTGGGAAACTCTCTATAAACTTGACTTTAAAGATCAACACTGTGTAATTAACCTATCGTCAATCACCTATGGAGAATACTGAGGAGGTTGTATTAGCAGTGTTGTGAAATTTCTGCTTACACTTTTCTGAGGAAGAAATAAGAAGAGCAGAGTTAGCATAAGTTGACTTTCTAAAGGCCTAACTCCCTTGTTACCTGTTGCAACCTTGCAGACAATAGATTTTTAGGCAATTTTGAAAACTCCATGGCTATCTTTTGAAGTGGACAACACTGTCCCGCACCAGGATAGTGGTGGAAAATCTTGGTAAAACAGCAACATGACAACAACTACCACCACCACCTCAACAAAATCATGTTGGGCTTTCTGTTTGTTTCCAGAGTTGCTTGTGATATTAACCAACTCGGGTTTTTGTCTTTGACACTCACTGCTTTTGCTTTCCCATAGTCATGGCTTCCTTTACATTGTTCAGGTAGGTCTAATTTCCAAAAACTGGTTGCAGTTGCTTCCCTGCACCCTTCAGGTTAAGCCACAGGCTTCTCAAATGCTCCCCACTCCCCATCCAAGGCTCTATTTGATTGTCACAAACCAAGAGGTAATGTCTTCTAATCCATTTCATAGCATGCTATTTTCACCCTGTCTGAGCCACATTTCAGGAGCCAAAAGACAATTGCCATTTGGTTTTCAAATATTTGTGTTAGTTAATTTTCTCCCCCCGCCCCTCTGTGTGTGTGTGTGTGTTTACAATAAGGGCTTGAGGATGGAGCTTAGTTGGTAGAGTGCTTGCTGAGCACGCAGCATGCTTGAGTCCCTGAGTTTAATTCCCAGCAGGAAATAAACTGAATATTTTGGTACAAGCCTATAATCCTAACATTCTGCTTAGTAGGTGGAGACAGGAAGAGCGGATCTTCAAGGTCATTCTGAGCCAAATATCAAAGCTAACCTGGGCTCCATCAAATCTTGGAGGCAGAGAAAAATAGGATAATGATAGGTCAATCAATGAGACATAGATGGTCCTTTAGTTAAGTATGATCATGTGACTATGTTCTAGTCAATGACCAGGGTGTAGTCAAGAATAATGCTTGCTGTTTCTATTCCTTGGTAAGGAAAATGAGGACAGGTCTTACTTTATATTTATCAGTGAAGCCAGCCCCAAGGGAGACTCCAGACGCCACTTTCAGATGCAGCCTCCACTGAGTAACCCTATAGAACAGCAAATCCCACCCTCTTCCCCCACATAAAACAGAGTGAAGCTGCATTTATTCTACAAATTCAGAATAAATTCATATGCCTTTATCAATAGAACTTTGCTTGCATTAGCCATTTGCTTGTGATAACAGTTATCCAGCCTCAATTAGCATTACTTTATAATTAAAAACACTTCCCAGAACATATTCCTGTGCTTGCACTTCTGTTATCATTTATGTTGTGTTCTTATGTCCAGTCTCAAACCAAGAAACGGAAGGAAGTGTTATCGAGGACTTCGGGTCACGCTTAAGACAGATTGCAGGACTTGAAGGATGAGGCAAATAGCTGCTACCCAGGCAGGCAAGAGGTGGAGTGAAGACCATAATAAAGCACTGAGTCTACAGTACATAGGAGTCATGTCAGCCAGTGGGCAGAAAATACAAGGCTGATCTGATTCAGGACAGAGTGTTTTCTTCTGCTTGCCCTGCTGCGTGGCCAGCCTCTCAGCTCCCAGCTGACTTGATGTCCTCCCTAGATGCCTCTGAGGAATTCCCTAGGTAAGTGGGGGTCCAACATTTTTGTCAGCACTGGGGTTGGATCCCTTCTTTATTGGCTTGGCTTGTCCCAGCTGCAGTTGCTTCCGCAGGGCTTCTGACTTGGTGCCAACGTCACAAAGCCTTCCTTAATAGAGCGTGGTGGTTTCCATGTCTAGTAAAATATGGTTGTCTTCTTTGTCCTACTTCCTCATGACAGACAAAACTAGAATAAGTTCATAGTTGATTGGAATTACATTGGGCATAAAATCATTGAAGAACGTCTTGCATTCAGTATGTGTTTTTTCAATCCATGGGCATCGATGAACGTTTCTGGCTTTTCTCGATCGTGTAGGGTAGTTTTATGCAAGTGCTTTTAGATGTAAGTTTTATTGAGATATAATTCATACGGCATAAAGATCAATTCCGTAAAAGACAGAAGTTGTACTTTTTAGTATAAGTGTTTAGTACATCAGTGTTGTCTAACTCAGAATGCTTTTGTCATAGCACAAAGAAATTTCATACTCAAATTTCACCCACATTCCTCCCTCCCTCCCTCCCAATAGTTAACATGCTATCTGTCACCACTCAGTTACATATATTGGACACTTTATATAAATAAAATCATATTGTATGCAGTCTTTAATGACAACCTTTCCCACTTACCATAATGCCCTTCATCAATTTTCTAGTGTCTGTTAGTTTTTCATTCCTCAAAAAAAAAAAAGATTTTATTATTTTTATTTCATGTGTATGAATGTTTTCCTGAATATATGTCTGTGTACTACTCGCATACAATAAATGCAGAAACCAGAAGAAGAGGGAAGACTCCCTGAAATTGGAGTTACAGGCATTGTAAGTTGCCATGTGGATGTTGGAAACCAAATCTGGATCCTCTGGACCGTGGAGCCATCTCTGAACCCTCAGTTTTTCATTGCTTTTTATGGTCAAATAATATTGCAGTCTATGACTACAACACATTTTATTTAACCTATTCATTAATTAACAGATGTTTGAGTTGTATCTACTTTTTCCGTTGTGAGTACGAACCGTTGTACATTAGTTTTTGTGAAAATATATATGTTTTTAATTTTTTTCAGATCTAGTCTAGGAATCCTGTTGTAGAGTCATCTGGCAATTCCCCCTTTATCCTTTTGAAAGACTCAGTCATTTCACATCCTCATGGCAGTGTAGACGTTGGCGGGATCTCGGCCTCCTTGTCAGTACTTGGTAGACTCTGGTTCCAATCATACCTGACCTGGAGGGTGTGACTTGGTTTCCTCCTGTGGTCTTGATTTGTATTTCCTGAGTTAGACTTGCCATTGGACAACTTTCCCTGTGCTTATTGGATGTTTCAAACCTTCTTTGGAGAAACATCTATTTGAGTGTTTGTCCATTTTATTTACATCGGGTTATCGTGTGTTGGTATTTTTGAGTTATGAAAGTTTTCTTGCATATCCTGGATTGGGTTGTTCAGTGAGATTTGTGAATTGTAAACTTCTCCAAGTTGGCACAACACTTTTACACTTTTGAGAGTATCCTTTGAGGTTAGAAAAAACAAAGCTGTCATTTTGATAAAGCCTGTTGTTTTTCGACTCGTGGTTTTGATACTGTCTTTACCACAGTTACTCACAATCCAAGGTCACAAGGATTCATTCATTTCCTTTTGAGCTTCCTACTTGTCTCTCTTCCATCTGAGGCTATGGTCCCTTTTTTGTTTTTGCATATGATTTAAGTAGAAGTGCATGTTGTCCTTTTGCATATGGATACCCAGTTGTTACAGCCTAATTTATCGAAAGTCTGTTCTTTCCCCTCATTGAATTATTTTGGCAGCTTTGTCAGAAATTAATTCACTATAAATGCATGCTGCTTTCTCAACTCTGAGTCCTATTCTATTGATCTCCACACCCATCCTTATGCAGGCACCATGCTCTCTTAATTATTATAGCCTTGCAGAGAGAATTACCTAACACCATTCATACTTTTAATATTACTTCTGGCAGTCTTGGGTTCTTGTATTTCCACATACATGTTAGGAGCAGTTTGAAAGTTTTGCAAAAATGGCAGGTGGGTATTTGACAGGGACTGCATGGACCCTGGAGATGCACTTGCAGAGCCTGCCCTTTTGTTTCTGAGCACTGGCTCCCTTTCTCTTGTTTTGCAGTTTTTCAGATGCTACCTAACATCTGGATGTCCATCCACTGCACTCCTATAATCGAATTTGCTTCTGAGTACTTCGCTTTTCTCAGTGTTATCAATATGATCGTTTCCCTCGTTTAATTTCAAAATAATCATGGCGAATGCTCGTCTTGTATACTGCTCATTTTGCAAAACTCCCTCCCCCAACTTGCTTTTTGTTTCTAGAAGTTTTTCATGCTGTTTCCCGGTAGTTTGTGATACTGCTATTGTGGCTGCTGCTTTTCTTCAGCAGAAACATATTTTTATGGAGCTTATCAAGTCTACGGTGTGGCAACACTTGCCAATATTGTAACATTCCCAGGCATTTTCTCCTCTTCATATCCCTTTCATCTTCCACCGACTGTCAGGCAAGTTCCCACCGTGCCTCTTCATTGTCGTTTGAGTTTGTCTGCTGCCATTTAAAACTATTTTCTATCCTTTTCAATTTCTCTGCTTCTGTAAAAATATTTTTTTCCTTATTTCCTATTCTCTCTTCAACTCCAACTCATTGAATGTTTTGTTTGTTTTGTGTTTCAGTTCTAGAGTTTCTATTTCTAATCATTTCTAGTGTTCTTTTTAAAATCTATTTTAATTATTTGAATGAAGTAATTATAGCTTTCATAAAATTTATTTCCAGTATTTGATTTTTCTCTGAGAAAAAAATTTATTAAATGTATAGAGTTTGGGCCCCATGCTTTATTTCCTTGCAATCCAGTTTTTGATGATACGTATGACATATTATAGGGAATGCTTGAGCCTCTGGAGAAGACTGTGTTGCTTTTGGCAGACATCTGGGCTGGAGCCTCCATCAGTCCAGGATGTCTTGTTCACTGAAGCATTGATTCAATCACAATGGAGTTTGCATCTTTTGTTCTTCTATTAAGATTTACTTAGGATTACTTTATGTGCGCCTGTATATATGGCTGTGTTCCACATGTATACTCAGTGCCCGTGGAAGCCAGAACAGGGTGTCAGATACCCCAGAAGAGCAGTTAGAGTTGTTTGTCAAGCTTCCACGTGAGTGCTGTGAACCACACCCAGGTCCCCTGCAAGCAGTTAGGACTTTTGACCTCAGAGCCACCTCTCCAGCCCCAAAGAATTACATCTTTGATACCCTTGTTCTTGATACATCACCCTTTATCAAAGGTGTCCCTTGAAACATTTTGGTGTCTGCCAAAAGCATCTGCTGTAGTGTTATGTGAATTCCAGTTCTTACCCTTTCTGCACTCTGGAATTTGATGAATTTAACTTCTCCTGTGCTGACTGGGTACATTACAGAGATTACTAAGCACCCCCTCCCCCAGGCAAAACAGACCAAATGCTTGTCTACCTCTCTGTTCATATCCCCTTCCTTTACGCATGCGCAAATGCATGCGTTCAAAGTTATATTTCTATTATTTCTGTTTGTTTGTTTAGGATTGTTTTTAAAGAGATACATTCTTCCTAGTCTCTTAATCTGCATCTGCTAGAAAAGAGATGGTCACATCAAATTTAAAGCATAGTATGAACTTTTGAAGGAATATCTTGCTTTTGATAATAGCCTATTTCACTATGTTATACACATCAGATGTTTTTTCCTGAAGGAACTTTTCACGTGAAATTTTGGAAAGGAAGGGGAGATAGATAGAAGGAGGAACCATGAATTTCTATTCAAACTGGTTTGTGTGTCCTAATCCTTAATTATCCAGTAGATTTAATAACGTGAAACAAAGTCCTTTTGTATGACATGGCACCCGAGGACAGTCCACTTAATAAAGCTTTATGTGATGATAGAAACAGTCTATTTTGTGATATCTCATATGGTAGCTATAGTCACACACGGCCACTGAGCATTTGGAATGTGGCCAGTGTAGTGAGGACTTGATTTTCTGTTTTGAGACAATGCCTCATACGTCCCAGACTGGCCTCTAACTCTCAGTGCACGTATGTGAACTTCTAACCCCCCTTACTCCACCTCTGAAGTGTTAGGATGAATGATATGCCTACTATGCCTGGCTGAGGAGCTGAAAACTTAATTGTATCCAATTTCAATCCATTTTACTCCTCATTTGGATGGCTTTATGTGGGTGGGGCTGCCACAGTGCCACCGTTGGGATGCGCTCAACCTTCTTCCCTGCTCAGTCAGGCTGTGTTCGTGGAAAGGGGCTGTCCTCTGTTTTCAGCATCCATTCCTTCCTTGTCTAATTTTGATGTGAGGAGGTTTGCATCAAAGTGTATGTCGATGGTTCTAGAACCCTTACCCTGTAGATACCATGTTGTTTGGAGGCACTGCCAAACCCGGAAGGCTCGGAAACTGACTCTCTGAGACCCAAAGCCCTGGCCTTTTGTTTGAGGGAATGAGGATAGGAAACTTCTCACAGTTTCTCCATAATGTACTTAGAGTAATAACGAGAATGAGCCAATTCCTCCGTCATGCTACCTTCCTGTCTGCGGCTCACTGTGACAAGAAATTATAAGTCAACAAATGAGGATAATAGTTATTGTCCTCTAAACTATATACTCCTAAAGCCTAGTGGTATTTTATTCTAGTAGACACATGGTAAATGAGACAGAAATACTCGGAAATATTATTGGAAGGCATGCATCTTGGCATTTCTGAGAACCAAGTGTAAGGTAGTAACCGTATAATAATTTTTAAGTTATTTTTACATCCTAGCAACATTTCTATATTAGCAAATTTGAAGCATAGGGAGGTTGTAACATAAACAGCCATAAAGACTCAACAATGATTGCCTTGAAATGTTCCAGTTACCATGGCAATTCTACAGTAATTATCTCATCTTCCAGTAAACATGTAAATTTGGGTTTCGTTGCGGAATATTCTGATTATAGATGTATGTTTTGTTAAAAAGCGAACGACCTATATTTTTATTAGTCAAAATGCTGTCCTATGGTGATTACAGCTTACCTTGGACAGTTGGCTAAACATCTTTTGCAAATTAACCGAATGTAATTTACTTTAGATGTTGTATATGAATTATGATTTGGAATAGGAAACAAAAAGTAAGCACTGGTGCCAATAATGCATGCTGTTAAAGTTATGTTGTAGTGTTGACATTAAAATCACACTGTGGAATAAATAATATAATGTTGGAATCAATAATCTTTCAGAAATGAAAAAAATCAAGAGAATAAACTTGGCTGTAAGCCTCAAAATATCATGCCTCCAAATACCATCTTCAGCAACCACTCCAAATGGAGATGTAGTTAAGCATGTGATTTCCATGCTGTTAGGGATGATGTTTCCCCATTATATAGATAAATACCCATGATGCAGGAGAGGTAGCTGAATGGTACATTAAAGCATAACATAATGTGACTTAAACGATTTAGAAGTCATCAGTTACTAAAATGTAAGATTTTTAAAGAATATTCCATATGGATATATCATATGTGTGTGTGTGTGTGTGTGTGTGTGTGTGTGTGTGTGTGTGTGTGTGTATGTTTATGCCATGTGACAAACAGTAGGCAGAACTGAGGCTAGAAATCATGTTTTCTCATTCTAATCTTATCGTTCATCAACATGAGGCCATGAGAAAATCACTGTGATAGCTTATTGGAGTTGACTCATTCATTACATTGCAATAACATCCATTCCGTCTGATTTGTGACCATGAGGCGACGGTCAGATGATGCTATTAGAATATAGAGAATGTGTGATTTGTTCTGCTTGGATAGGGGGCAGCTGAATCGTTGAAGTATATCTCATTTTAAGATAAATGACAGACATTCTCACTCAGAGACGACTTGGAATAAGGACTGCATACAATAAAGGTCACTATCATCCCTGATCCATTGCACATAGTATGTAGCTCTGTATATGTTGTAGTCATGCATAGTGTGAAAATCCAGAAGATGGATTTCTGAACATTAAGTCTTTTCCAAGAGCACACCAATACCAAATGGCCAGCCCTGAGAACATACATATAAGTAACAACAAACAGATTCGGCAGGCTATATCTAGGAATATATATATATATATATATATATATATATATACACACACACACACACACACACCACACACACACACACACACATATACATACACACACGCACACATGCATGCAATAACAATTAATGAAAAAGAGTTCAGGAATTTTAAAGAGAGCAAGGATGGGTATATGGGAGAACTTGGAGAAGAAAAAGAAAGGGAGAAATGTAATTACATTATAATCTCAAGCATTAAAAAGTGAACAAAAGGAAGTAATATAATGAGCAAAGGAGAAAAGAATGGTAACTACAACATGCTGTGAGAATGGTAGTCACGGGGTGGGCTGCGACAAGCCTGGACTCTCACATTTTTAAAATATGAGGAAACATTTTCTTAATATTGCCAATATGACAGAGTAAGAGGGAAAAATGACAAAGAAGTATTAGAATAATCAAACATAATTGCCAAGAACCAATAAAATTTAAATTAAAAAAAATAAGAAGAGAATAGTTAACATATATCAGGATGCTCCGAACAACACCACATAAGTCCAGAAGCACAGAGTACTCAGCTAGAATGGCAGTTAAAATCAGTCTTAGACGTTACTATTTTAATTAGTGACATCACTTCAAAAAGGCCTTAACGGTACAGAACAGCCATAAGTCTTTATTCCAAGGAAGCTGATTGAACAATGTTCAGAAAGTCTTTGTACCAGTTTTTGGAATTTTTGTAAATCTGAATCTGTCTTAATGAAAAATTTTAAATGCTAAAGAAGCAGGGAGTGGGGGAGGGTCTATCCTTACTGGATGGGGTCATTACGATTTGATTTATCAATGGTCAGAGAATATATACTTTAGAGAACCTGCAGAGCTGGCTCAGCAAAGCGCCAGCTACACTGGCTGAAAATCTGAGTTCTATCTTAGGCACTCATGTTATCAATCAAGCGTGGTGGCACCTATCTGTAGCACTGGTGATGGAGGAATGGGGTGTGTGCGTGTGTGTGTGTGTGTGTGTGTGTGTGTGTGTGAAACAGTGAGAGAGGAAGGAAGGGAGGGAGAGAGAGAGAGAAAGAGAGAGAGAGAGGGAGGGAGAGGGAGAGGGAGAGGGGCGGGGGGAGTAAAGGAGGAGGAGGAAGAGGAGGAAGAGAGGGAGGAAGAGGAGGAGGAGGGGGAGGAGGAGATCCCTGGAGATCACTGTCCAGTGGGCATAGCCTATTGGTGAGTTGATTTCAGTGAGGGACCCTGTCTCCAAGAGCTATTGAATAAGTCACCTCTGGCCTCCACATGTACACATGTGCACAGACACAAACACTGCTTATGCACATGTTACAGATACACACATATGGAC
This sequence comes from Cricetomys ansorgei, assembly GCA_026225945.1. Taxonomy (NCBI): domain Eukaryota; kingdom Metazoa; phylum Chordata; class Mammalia; order Rodentia; family Nesomyidae; genus Cricetomys; species Cricetomys ansorgei. Next base: position 12,365,701 of record JAMJFZ010001815.1, read on the forward strand.
TTGCAAAATGAGAGGGGACATTCAAGCTGACAAAGTCATGGCAATAACTTAGAGGTACAGTTTTCAATTTTATTATGTAAGGAAACTAGATGGGTGGACACATGTTTTCAGAGCAAAAGATTTTATTAGCTGCCTTAAATTATCAGTACAAAGCAATAGAATTGATGGAGGCTTTGAATTTGATATTTGGATACTTTCTTTTTAGTCAATAAACCCTAAAGAATGAATTGAAGCACATCCCATGAGTTCAAAACTACTGCATAAAAACTAGAAAACCAAAACCAAGGTAAATAAAAGCAAAGGTAAATTCAACAACTTGTTTGCAGGAAATAAGCAAAACACAGTTCATGAGAAATCTGGCTTTTAATCCATCCAAGGTCTCCCTCACGTTGTCCTTTAGATGTTGTGCCAGCGAGTTCTCAAGAAAGAAGAATAGCGGTCCGAGTACAAGACATTCCTCCGGTCTATGAACAACAGAGAAAGCAAGATTAAGTAGAGGGGTCACAGCATGATTCTGCAATTGGAACAAGGCATTTCTGCCAGCCTGACAGGAAACTCTGAAAGCCATTAGTTGTCTCCTGTCCTAGGCAGAAATGGCCAGGCCCAAGGTACCACAACTTTGCTCAAAAGTAGCTAGCACTGAGAGAGCAATTTATGGCATGTAGAGCTGTTGGCAGCCACACCAGTGGGAGGCAGCAGGTGCCTTCAAGTGAGTTCAGGAAAATTGCCTGCAAGACAACTTACCTAAAAGGAGATTTCACAGAGGAAACAAAGTAAGGGTCTCCTAGCATCGCCATCTCTCCAGCTTCCTCCACTGGATTTTCTTGAGATTTGTTTTAGAATTGCATTATTTAGAATCAATTTGATCACTTTATAGCTTGTTTTGTGATTCATTAGGAGGTAGGCCTACAACTTGTTCTGGGGTTAGTTATTTACTACTGCTGTGTCCAGCTCTTTCTGTGTATTCTACACAGTGCTCCACGAATCATGAAGTGCAGCTTAACTAATTAGAGGTACTTATACTTTCAGGACACATGTGAGCATCAGGCACTGTTGCCTCTCATTTCTGTAGGGTTCCTTTCCTGGTCTATCTTGTTCTGTGTTTGTTTGTTTCACAGGCCTGTGACAATACTTAACTGAGGACCTAAGGGAGGACTCAGAATCTCCAGAACTCTGTATAACACCCACTGTGGACTTTCCCTCTCACTCCTTGGTTCAGGGATCCCATCAGCCTGAACAGGGACTACCTCTGTGCCATCACCTGAGCCCCTGCCCAGGTCCACAGTAGGACATCTGCTCCGATCTTTTCATCTCAAGGATGTCTCTGTTGCCTACAAACCATTGCCAGATAAATCATGCCCCATCCTTCCCTATTTTTAGAGGTTTCAAGCATGAAGTTATATGCACCCCTATTCTCATCTTGTCTGGAAGCTTACCTACTCTTTTTCATTCAACAAATCTTAGCACTTTTACAGAGTTTCTGCCACAATTCTTTCCTGTAAATGTCTTGCTTGCATCACCTTATTTACTCTTATCGAAGTTTATAAACGATGTACTTCCATAAATTAGAGGTTTTATGCCTTTCGACCTAAACATGTTACTGGATTCCAAAAACTATCTTTCAAATTAAGTTTAAGAAGTGAAATCAGTTTGGACTGCACTGGATACTGATGGTCTGGAGTCTTGGCCTCAAGCTCAGTGTGTGCAGTCGGGGCCCTCCATTAATCTCTTTATAAGACCAAGAAGGCTCTTTCTCAGGTTCTGTTAACAAGAGCGATTGCTTAGTGGTAGGAAACTCAGAGCTTCAGGGTTAGAGGAGAAGCTGAGACTCCCTTAGCTCACCCCGGGCCATGTCTTATTTTGACACTACACAGTTGGAGGGACTCCTATTTTTGAAGACTCACTCCTTGCAATACATGCTAATGTTTACTAAGTATTCACCTGGAAACCCTTGACCATGGAGAAAGCTAACCAACAATTACCATAGGCAACTGCCCTCCCCATGGCTGCTCACACTGACAATTCAGCTCTAGGGATTTCTTCTTGCAAATGCATATCCTCACTGTTACTGTGTGTTAGAAGTCAGGCTTACCTGAATTGAAGGACATCCTACAAACCACTTGAAATTTTAGGATCACTGCTTCCTAAAATTGTCTAGGTCATCAAAAAAAAAAAGAAAAAAAAAAAAAGAAAAGAAAGGTTGAGGAACTGTCACAGTCCATAGAAACCTAAAGAGATGTGACATCTAAGTGAAGTCTTGTCCAAACTGTGTACTGGAACAGAAAATGGGCATTAGCAAGATAGTAATGAAATCTGAATAAAGTATACATTTCTGGTTACTGATTATGTGTCTGTGTTGCTTCATTAGTGAACAAAACAAATGAAATGTAGTAGCATTAGAGTTGGCATAGGGGGAACTGTATGCGATCTGAGGACTGTGTACTGTACACTACAGGTGCAACTTTCAGTAAAAACAATTCTAAAATCAAACTTTTCTCTATATAAAGATCATCCAGCTATAGGAAAGGTATTTTCACACAGATTCCAGAATACCATGAAGAGAGCAGAGGCATCCATTCACCCAGCTCTGCTATAAGATCCAAAGTCAGGACAAGGTGGTAGACTGTGATGAACATTAGCAGCTGAATCTGAGGTCTCCAAACCTTTGAAAAATCCAGGTGATTATCACTAAAGCTCTGTGTGTGTGTGTGTGTGTGTGTGTGTGTGTGTGTGTGTGTGTGTGTGTGCATCAGTGTCTTTCTCAATTTCTCTTGTTTGTTTTGAGATAGGTCGTCCTTCTGAACCCAGAACTCAGAGATTGGCGAGACTGGAAACCCAGTGATCTCCAGGGATCCTCTTGTCTCCTCTACTTCCAGCACTGGGTTTGCAGGTGTACAGTGCTGAGGTGGGCTGTATGTGAGTGATGGGGATCTGAGCTCAGATCATGCTTGTGTAGCCAGCGCCTCAGTTACTGAAACATCACCCCTGCCCCGCTATAGTCTTTATCAGACAAGGCAAGTGCTCTTTATCCTCAATAAATTACTGTAGAGTGGAAGTCCAGTGAAACAGTTCATACTCAGGTTGTTTTAGGGAGAGTTAACATCAGCAGGAAGGAAAATCACTTGTCAAATTTGGGAGAAACTAGGCATGCCACTTGGTTTTGAATAGACAGTCATGGTTACATTCCATCTGATATTCTAAACTCCCTTTTAAGAAACTTCATCATTTATTCTAAGTCTTAAATGAAAGTCATTTCTTATTTTGATTATGTCTCATTCAAGAGTTTATATAATTCATGCCATGTTGATTCATTTTTTTTAAAACAAATAATGTAAAAGGTAGGAAGAATATATATCATGTATTGTATTTCTGTGCTTGTTTAGGTAATCTTAAGATCTTTAACAAATGAGTTAGTAGCACTTTTAATACTTTGAATAAAATTTTCCTGCTCTTCAGAAATATATAGTAACTCCATTTACCTGACCTTCAGAATGAGGTGGAGTTGATGTTGTAAGGCTAATGAAGCAATCATTCTTACAGAGAACATCAGTCATGAAGGCACAGTGTCTTCCCACCTTTATTAGGCACATTAATTAAAATAATTTTTCTTTGCTATTTGCATTGGTAAGTAGCCATCAGGAATGGGAAGAATGCTTATGACCCCTATGTCTCTTGTACACTCTAAGGCTCTCTGGTTCATAACAATATTTTCTGGTGTGATAGGTGCTTTCAGAGTTTCCTTGCATGGTTGCATGGTTTTCTATGGTTCTTTTATTTGTTATGTGCCTAAGTCCAGCCCTGGAGAGAGTTCATTGTCCCAGGAGGGAGAGGCAGAGTTGGTGAAATAATATGCATAAAATCACACCTCTTATTGATAGGACAAGACTTCTCTCTTTATTCTGGCTTTTCTATCTCCGTGTCTATTCTTTTTCTTCTCTCTTCTCTCCATATATTCTCTTTATAAGATCACACAGATACACATTCACACATATCTTGTGTGTGCTTCAAAACACACACACACACACATACACACACACACTTACATACATCTTGTGGAAGAGGCAAAGTTTCGCTACATATACATCTCTCACACATACATCTTACAAGTTTTAACACACACACATCTTACCCATATATTTTATAAGCTTCATTTTGTAAGCTTCTTCTTCCTTATGGAAAAAGCAAAGCACCAACACATATAGATCTTACCCACACATCTTGCAAGCTTTCATCTTCCCTTCTCTTGTCTCTTATTTATTTCCTTATTATTTCCCATACAACAATACCCTCTACATAAGAAGAAATCACATCATAATCAGGAGTCCTATTCTCCCAGTGAATGACTACAAGTTACATATTTAAAAAAACAGGTTGTTTTCAATACCCACACATGATTACACATGAACACACAGTTTTACATGTATTTTCCCTACAATACACTTATATCCCAGAAACAATAATTTTGTTATTATAGATTAACAGAGTTTTAGCAAGCCAAATATTTTCACAGCCAGTTTCTATTGTAGCTGGCAGGCTGCAGTCTAGCAATTACTAGGGAATGAGTACACGTCATAGCATCCTAATGTAACACAATTCTTAGAAAACTTTAAGTCAGGGGTCTTTTTGCTTTTCTTAGGTAAAAGGAGAATCTGCTACACAGATCTATATCCTCAAGGTACATAAAACTCGTCAGCAAACTTTTGATTATAGATACCAGGAAAGAATCAATTTTATTTGTGGTTGAAGAATTTCAAGCCTAACAATGGGCACTGAAACTCATTTGTTATTTCTTGATCTTGGGCCTGTTTTCCATAGGTGAAACTCGTGGGCCCTAGCAATTATGCCTTCTTTTGTTTTTGTTCTCTAACCCCGACCGAAGAAGTTCCTAGCAAAAATATGTTTTCTTACTTTCATGTTATACTGATTCTTTGCAGCTGGCAAAACATCCTAATCTAATCCTGTAACTATATGTGAAAAACATTTGCTGTTACCAACTATGCATGTTTTTTATTTATTCTTTCTGGAGTTTCAATTGAATCGCTAGTTTAATTGAGTGGGACTCCCTTGCCCAAGTGACATTGCTCAAGAGAAAATCATCATTATTGTTATGTGTGCCAGTAATGCTGCCCAGTGAAGGGTTAGAGACGCCCATAGAACTTTCATACCACAAAAGAGACAGGGAGACCATGGTAGCAACATTCATGATAAGGCCCATCAGTGGCAAAGGGCATTCAGGAGACAATACCCCAGAAGGCCAAAGTAAAAACCTACTGTCACCTTGCTTAACAGTAGGCTGAAGCAGTGAAACTCCAACTCCAGCTGCTGTTCCCCTTCACTGCTCCCAGTAGTTATGAAGGCAGAAGTAATGGGTGTTACTACGAAAAATCTATTAGTCATGTGTGAAAGAACATACATTGAAATTGTTTCTAAATATGCCCTTGACTATTACCTGCAAGAGGACTTGGTTGGTTAGCCATGATTTTCAATCATGAACTAATAGTCCAAAACTATACTTTGAGGGTTTTTTTCAGATTGAATTTATCTTAGGGTACTATAAATGTATTTTCTATTAATAAAAGAACATTCATATATGAACATCTCTACCAGAATACAAATCCCTAGTGTATTTTTCACTCTTCCATAAGCAATTAGTTAGCAAACCTGTAGGTATATAAATTATTAATAAGCATAACTAAATCTTATTTGACTCCAGTAAGGCAACTTCTCGTGGTAAACCGAAACCAAACTCGGTTGTCACATTTCAAATATCTACATCTCTCTACATCTGTACTTAGAAATACGCGAACGTTGAAAATGCAGAGTTTCATTTTAAAAGCTCTAACAATGTGTTCACTTCTGTAGCTTAGAGGACTGAAGTATGCTTCTCAAGGGGACCCCTTTTCTTTTGTAAAATGCTCTGAGGAGACATTAGGTTGTGAAAACTGGGACTTGAACATAGCTGGAAGGGATGGGAAACAAACATTGAGCCACTCTTCATGGAACTTTTAGGCTTTCTAGAAACAGGTTGAGAAGAGGGAAATAGAGGGGCTTACTGTAAAAGATGGGACCGCTGTGAGCCAGCAGTCCCGGATTGTGACGGTGAAGGACTGCCGAAGGATGCTCGGACCAGAGCCTCTGTCTATTAATGATGCACTTCGAACTTCCCACTGCTTACCCTCAACTCCGTGATGACAATTCTAGCAGAGGGATGTCCTTTTGAGAAGCAGGGATACAAAGGCCCTTTCCAGCTCACCAAACACTGAGAAGAGCGTCAACAGCTTTGCTCAGATAAGAATTCTCAGCCCTGTGCACTGTAGCTTAAGTGAAGACCCAGCAGCTTTCAAACGCCAATGAGATAGACGTCCGCATATTAAAATTTAATATTACTATTTCCGCAACCTACACAGTGCCCAGGTTTCATAACGCTACGTGGGCACGATCAGCCAGGCTATCTCCCTGTGGCTTTTCAACAGTGTTACATAAGGATCTGTGAACACTGTAATCCCTAAAACAGAAAGGATGTCTGCTTTGTGAGAGGAAAAACAAATGCCCACGTAGTAAATACCCAAGCTGTCTCTTCCCTAGTCTACCGCAATATCAGAATCAAGGGCCTGCTTCTCAAATCACAGCTGCTCAGCAGAAACACTGGAGGAGATCCCTCAGAGGCGCTGTCTTGGCTCCTGAACTGGAGGGAGGGGAGTGGGGCTCAGCTTTGATTTTCTGTTTAAGGAAGTAGCTTAACATTTTACTATTTCTTAAGTGATTTGGAAGTCATTATTAAACACTAATCGCCTTTGCAAGATTTAAACCTTGTCTTAAAGTAGCTGGCACGTAACCTAGCTGTACAGTTAAGGTGGCAAACAGTTTATGTATTTGCTTTAGGTATATTTTCAACATAAATGACTTCTGAAAAGGAGACGTTATACTGATTATGTTGATCTTTTTCTCTTCTTACTGGATTAGGAAGGCAATGTACTTAGCCCTTTCCACTGAAGTTAATTTTATAATTTAGACCCTTACTTGGATAAAAACTTAAAGTACAAATTTACAGAGATTATCAGTCATTCTTACTTTAGCATAAATTGCTTTTTAGATGGCCCTGTACCTACCATATGTAAAATTATCCACGATGAGTAATACAGAGTGCTGATAGAGCAGGAGAAGGAGGCTTAATTCTGAGAAAGGGTCACCAGTATCACTGGCAGAGACTTCAGGCAGGTTAGGGCAAAGGAAAGGATAAAAGTAAGATGAGAAGGGATCAGGATAAAATCTCAGCTTTCCTCACAATAATCCACACGTTTATCACGCTCAGCTATGGGGCTAACCATAGAGATTTAGGATGGCCAGAGAAAATGTGTTCTTACAGGTAATGGAACAAATTTAAAAAAAAAAAAAACTATTTTAAAAAGCAGCGTTGTTTCTATGTAGGCTCTAGATGCCTGCGTTTACCAATAGTAAATCAGCGACAGCCTTATGAAATGTCACAGACACTCTGCCTGTGGGGGAGAAAGATGAACAGACAGCAGAGCTGAGAGCCATCAAACACCCACTTAGAAGCAGCTTACCTGTGGGAAGCTGCATCGGGCGCCTTTATTTCATGTTGATGACTAGCTTTACTGTTTCTTGGAGAACAGGGACCCGATTTCCAGAAGCATGTGTCTCTCCTGAGCGCATAATGTCTGAGCCCACGGGGATCTGATAGACACTAACTACACTGATTCAATGGGCTTAGACGTACCAAATTTTCTGAATTTTTTTTTTTTTCCTGAGTAGATGTCCCTCAGATAGCTGTTTTGTTTGGAGGTTTTTACACACATACACATAAACACACACACAGAGTATAAAAGCAATTCTTCATTGATATAATGGAGCTAAACAAATCCTTTGGGGTGAGAATCAGTTGAGACTTTGAACACAGAGTGGACATAGGTCGTCAGTTGAAGTAAACCTGCTGTGACTGAACAGTTGCCATTGTCAATAGGACTGTGGAAAGATTTGACTGTGCGAGACAAAATATACACAATACCGTAGTCCAAAGCATACGTATTATTTATACATATACATATACAGGTAGTCACATTTCTGCATCTTTAATTCTTATCACTGGCTACAGCATACTTTGCTTTTGTGATTCACCGGAATGCTCTAAGGTATGGGAAACATAAAAATCTAAAAACATATGTAGATATTACGTCATAGATGGCAGAAAACATTTTTTTTTTGTTATCAGAATGTATCAACCGTATTTGAAAAACGTAGACAAGCATGCACGCTGTCATTTAAGATTTCTGAATTTCCAATTACCTTTGCTGCCAAGCAAGGGCAGAGGTGGCAGGGAGAGCTTCGACTATCTAATCTCTGAGGGCTTTCAGCTTTAATATTTTATAGTGTGAGAATTAGTACCCTTTCTATAATAAGAAGTGAGCTCCCAAAGTAGACAGCAGGTAGGTCTCAGGAAAATTTTCTGTCTTGTTTTAAATATCTTGACATTCTGCTAGACACCATGGCAAACTACTTTTAACTGAATATTTTAGACATGTATCTTTATTGAAGCTAAGTGTGCAATTAGCCATGGTTACACAAGTGTGGCTCAAAAATGAAATCACTGCCCTTGAAAACACTTTCTTGACATCCTTGTGTTTTCTAACAGATCCAGATTCACTAGAGGAAATGGAAACCACTCAATGTAAAGGTTATTATGTGCTAATGACATTGTTGGATGAGCTGAAGGAGCAGAGCTTGTGCTGGGTGTTCACATAAGATTCCTCAACACCAGAGAACTGGCCTAACCCCACATCGTCAGGGGACTCAGGCCCCTATGACACTCCAGTGACCAAGAAAGATCCAGGAACATGAAGCAGAAGGTACCTCTTCTGCTATTGTATCTGCCATTGCTATCACAGCAGCCTCATCTAGTTCCCTTTGACAAGAGGAGGCAGAATCCAGCTCCCCTTGATGCTGGGGATACAGGGATGGGTCTGCAGTTCTCTGGACCATGAGCAAACACTTCTATCTGATGGAAATGAATTCAAGTCTAGATCCCTGCTATAAGGGAACCTGACCAAAGTGGTTTTCACTTTCTGGGGCGATGGTGAATTGCTTGCCAAGCATATGTGAACCCTGGGTTTGATCCCCAGACAACAAAAAAGCCTCAAATCTTATTGATGTTCACATTTTTTTCTAAATCTAAAAACAAAACAAAACAAAACAAAAAACCAGCAACAACAAAAGGGGGCTCAGTGGGCAAAGCATCTGAAATGGAAGTATGAGAACTTGAGTTCAGATTCTCAGAATCCATGTAACACTGGGCCAGTAGCATGCTGTCATCATGGTTCTCCTAGAGCAAGACAGGAGGCAGAGACAGGCGAAGCCCTGGAAGCCCTGGAAGCTCAAGCTCACAGGTCAGCTAGCCTGGTGAACAGAGCTGCAAACAAGAGGCCTTGCCTCAAACAAATTGAATAGATAAATGGTGAGGACTGACACCCAAGGTTGTCCTGTGATCTCCACGGGTACATGACACGGTACACACACACGTATACACACACACACACACAAATATGCACACACCCATATGTTCACAAAAATCATATACACACAAATCATGCATCCACACATACATACAACGATCACAAGATGAACTGGGCAATTGCCTAGCTGGTAAATGCTGCCATGCACCATGAGGACCCGTGTTCAGATCCACAGCAGGCTGGGACAGTGCTATGTATCTGTAATCCCCGCACTGGGGTTATGGAGACCTGGGGCTCACTGACCAGATGGGCCTAGCTGAATTGGTGAGTTTTAAGTTTAATGAGAAATGGTCTCAAAAAATAAGATGGGTAGTGATAAAGGGAGACACTTGATATCAACCCCTTACCTTCACACACACTCACTCACTTGTCTGCACTCATACGTGCAGATGTGAACACATACACATGTATTCTGAACACAGATAAAAAAAAATTACAAGAAATCTGAGACCTTATGGTCTTTTCAAGTTAAACTTGGAAACTTCCTTGAAAAGTCGACTGATGTGTCCATTCTGAGAAAGCCGAAAGCTAGTTGGCTTGAACACTTACGTTTTCTGTACTGCAGATTTTGTCTCTCCATTTGTAAATTGGAGCTTACTGCAGATTGAAGATATCAATTGGTTCTTTTTGTTGTTTTGTTGTTTTCGAGACAGGGTTTCTCTGTTGTAACTCTGGCTGTCCTAGAACTCACTTTGTAAAACAGGCTGGCCTCGAACTCACAGAGATCTGCGTGCCTCGGCCTCCTGAGTGCTGGGATTAGAGGCATGTGCCACCAGTGCCTGGCTTTAATTGGTTCTTAAATGCACTGAGAATACTTTCCTCAGTACACATTGCTTTATATATATATATATAAATATATGCATATTTACATATGCATATTGTGTGTGTATTTTTCAATAATGAGTTAGCCAAGAGTGTAAGAGCAGAGGTATGTACCTGTAATCCCAGCACTTCAGAGGCAAAGGTAAGAATAATCTCACCATAAGTTTCAGGGCAGCTTACAGAGAAATCCTGTTTCAAGAAAAAAAAAATCTTGTTTAAATCTTCGACAATTAAATTTGTCACAATATTCAGTGGCTTCAGGTCTTAATGTCTATCTTTTTAAACAGTATCCCTAATTCAGAATTGTTTTCAATTCCATAGTTTTCCCCTAATTTTAATAACCCATGCTTAGTTTTGTTTTATACACAATGCCTTGGATATGCCAGTAACATATCATATGTTAATGTCTTTTGTTACACAGCCGTGTAGACAATGACACTGGTTGGGTAAGCCATATCTCTCCGAGAGCTAAAATGCCACCACTGCTTTAGCGTGTTCTCAAGTATGTGGCCCGAATCTCACCCTGTAGTCCGTGCTCTTTACCCTGTGCTTGTTCTGCCAGTACCTTAGTGTTTCCTGACTACAGTGTTTTAGTGTTAAGTTTTGTCCTTATGCAATGACGTTTAGACAGACATGCGTAAAGAGCCACCTCATTCCCTCCCAGCAGTCTCTGAGCTACTTGTATGAAATGTCCAATGAGTCTGGATTGTCTTTCTTAGCTGCTTTCTAATCACTGCTTCTTCAGAGTTCAGTATGAATGTTAATTAGTCTTTAATCAGACAGGATGAGAAGTCTCTATAAAAATACCTATTCATAAATTCTAGGAGTGTTTTGTTAAAATGTTCCAGTCCCTGAAATATTTTTTTGCATCACCGTATAAATATTTGTAGTTCACAGTTTATTTTCTAATATCTGATACTCTGCTGGGCATTTGGGGATTAAATAGCAACAGAGACAGCATAGAAAAAAACATCAAACATTGTTTATGTGGATTTATATTTATATTTTAAAGAGACTTGAAATGTAAGATTTTTAAATACATACATAAATATATAATACATAATAATTATATAATACATAATACACAATACATTACATAACATATAACATTAACACACATATCTAACATATAATATCTAATATATTAAATAATTAGCATACAAAGTATCAGGTTTTCTTGTGGCATTGCATACATACTTTTGCTCTAGCTTTCCCCCAAACTCTCTCCCCTGCCCCATGTCTCTGCTCCCCATCCTTGCTTAAACCCTTCCGCCCACAGTATTCCACCCTTACTTGCATGTCTCATGTATTCCTCTTTCTTCCACTTATATCTTCTTTTATCCCCTCTCATGGGCCCTTCCTAGTTGACTATTCTCTGCACACACTCACTCCCACATGAATACACACAGATAAAACTGGAAGCTAATATCTACATACAAGAGCAATCATGTGATGTTTGCCTTTCTGAGCCCAGATTACCTTCTTTAATAGAATAATTTCCAGTTCTATTCATTTTCCTGAAAATAGCATAATTTTGCTTTTCTTTGCAACTCAACAGAATTCCATTGTATCTATGTAGCACATTTTCATTGTTGATTTATCTGTTGATGGACATCTAGGCTGAGTCTACTTCCTACCCAGGATCGTTTCAAAACAAATCTGAAAAGTATGCTTTAACTGACTAAGAAAATGCGACTACTCCTGTCACATTCTAAATTGTTGTTCGATAAAGAGCCATATTGGAATTTTAACACATTTTTATTTTTATTGAGTATTTAGTTAGGGTTACTATTGCTGTGATGAAACACCATGATTAAAAGCAACTTGAGGGAGGTAAGGGTTTATATCACTCACAGTTCCATATAATAGTTCATCAATAAAAGCAGTGAGGACAGGAACTCAAGCAGGGCAGGAACTTGGAGGGAGGAGTGGATGCAGAGTCCATGGAGGAATGATGTTTACTGGCTAGCTCCCCATGGTTTGCTCAGCCTGCTTTCTTATAAAACCAGGACCACCAGCCCAGGGATGGCACCACTCATAATGGGCTGGGCCCTTCCTCATCAATCACAAATTAAGAAAAAGTCATAAGTCATAGCTGGGCAGTGTTGGCACATGCCTTTAATCCCAGCACTCGGGAGGCAGAGGCAGGAGGATCTCTGTGAGTTTGAGGCCACCCTGGTCTACAGAGTGAGTTCCGGGACAGCCAGAGTTACAACAGAGAACCCAGTCTTGAAAAAACAGAAAACAAAAAAAAAAAAAGAAAGAAAAAAGAAAGAAAGAAAGAAAAAAAAGGAAATGTCCTACAGACTTGCCTACACCCCCATCTTAAGGAAGCATTTTCTCTATTGAGGGTCTACCTCCTCTCTGATGACTAGCTTGTGTCAAGTTGACATAAAACTAGCCAGCACAACTGACCCTTGTTAACAAGTTACAAACACAACACTTTTCAATTAGAACCTTTTCTTTCTCATTTATCCACAAGAGAAGATGTTATTATTATAACAATATAAAAGAACATAAATAACTTTAAAATCCCATAGTCTTTAAAAATTCAAACACATTAAATGTTAAGTTTCTTTAAAATATTCAGTCTTAAAAATTCCAAGATCTCTTTTAGAAGTTTAAATTCTCTCAACTATGAGGGTCTATAAAATTCAAAATTAAGGTAAATACTTTCTTACTTCAAGAGGGAAGAGCCAGGGCACAGTCACAATCTGAACAAAGCGAAACCAAACTCCATCAGTATAAAGAACTTAATGTCCCATATCTGGGATTCACTCACAATCTCCTGTGCTCCTCCAAAAAACGTGGGTCTTGTTTCTGGTTTCACCTTTTGCAGGACACACAGCTTGTCTTCCAGGATCTAAGGCTCCCCTCCATCTTTGATGCTGTTCTTAGAGGTCATCACACAGTACTGGCATCTCCAAATTGCTGGGTCTTCTTGTGCAACTGGGCTGCACTTTCACCAACAGTCTCATGTGGAGCTCTTTTCATGGTGCCATGCCTCAACTTCTCTGCATGACCTCTTTGTCCTGGACCTTCAACTGGTACTGAGGCTGCACCCTCACCAATAGCCTCTCCTGGACACTTAAAGTGCCAAGCGTCAGCTGCTTTCCATGACCTCTTCACAGGTTACAATTATACTACCAAGTTCAGCTGCAAGTGTTAGGTACAAGCTTGGCCACCTCTGGAATACAGCTTCCAAGTGCTGACAATGAGGAAACACTTCCCAGATGATTTCAGCCCGGTGATGCTGTTCTCTTCTTAATCACCGCTAATTTCTCAGCTCCAGCTGACCAGCGTCAATTGTCCCAGTAACACAAAGGTTTCACATCAATGGTGATTGTCTCTTGTTAATCAAGGCTGATTCTTCATCCCCAGGTGACCAAAAAAAACATTTGTTTATATAAATGGTCCTGTTGGGTGTTCGCTTCCCCCTGAAACTTCACAAGCCAGGCCTTCATCATCTGCACTGTTTTCTGTATTCTTTCCTTCCAAGCTCCCACAGAGAAAAGCTCACCAAGCTTTGAACACTCAATAGCCTTTCTAGCCCAAATTCCCAAAGTCTGCCCACAATCCTCCCAATATAACATTGTCAGGTCTGTCAGAGCAATACCCCATTCCTGGAACCAACTTACCATTGCTGTGCGGAAACACCATGACCAAATCAACTTGGGGAGGAAAGGGTTTATTTTACTCAGTGTTCCATGTAACAGTTCATCATCAAAAGGAGTGACATGGAGGGAGAGACCATGAAGGACTGCTCTCATTGGCTTGCTTCTCATGGCTTGCTCATCCTGCTTTCTTATAGAGCCCAGGCTTGGCACCGCCCATAATGGGCTGGGCCCTACCTCATCAATCACTAAGTAAGAAAATGCCCTGCAGGCTTGTCTACAGTCTGATCTTAAGGAGGCATTTTCTTAATTGAGGTTCCTTCCTCTCTGATGACTCTAGCTTATGTTTAGTTTACATAAACTAGCAAGCGTGATGTACAACCAAAGGATGTGTGTTGACCGTACAGGTCTCTAAAGAATTCTTTACCTCTGAGAAGGTCTTAAATGATTTTTACCATAGAATTCAGGAAAGGGGTTCCTGGGATGGGAATTAGAGGTTTTAGGGTTAGGAGTCCTTTCTTAAGATTAAGGTTCTCCCACCTAGTGAAAGAACAGTATTTATTCTAAGAATCCACATATATTGAAATTTATAAAGAAATGGTACCTAAGCCAGGTAGTGGTTGTGTGTGCCTGTAATCTTGCAAGTGTAAAGCACTTGCAAGGCAGAGGCAAGTGGGTCACTGAGTTCAAGGTCAAGCTGGTCTACAAAGATAGTTCCAGGAGAGTCAGTGAAACCCTGTCTCAAACAAACAAACAAACAAACAACATCAAAAGAACATAAAATAAATGTTACCTTAGGTCCACTCATAAAGTGACTAGGATTTCATAAATGCCCCTTCAATGAGCATACTCAGTGAATCAATACGAGGGCTAGTGATCAATTCATTTGGTTTAGTTGTCTTTTTTTGCAGATGTACTCAAAACTCCTGATTTCAGAACCCTCACAATGCTTATTGCAGCTGCTTTCCATGGCCATCTTTCTAGGATTTGCTGCATGTCGTCACCCAGACCGAGGCTTCCATAATTAGTACTACGTGCACTAAGGACTTACTGTTGTGTTCGAATGTAGTCCGTCTTTGAAAATGCAAGAATGCAAGTCAAATCATTCCCTTTAATGTCTGGATGTAGCCATCTTATAGTTGAGGAAGATTTTCTAGTTTTTGGTGCAGTGATTTGTTTTAAAATATGTTTCATCAATTTGAATCTGAAAAGAAAAATGCCAAATAGTTAACTGTTGACACATAGGACTAAATCTATTTTTGTTATTCGCTAATCAAAACGCCTGATTCATAAACCCTAATAGGTGAGCAAATTAATTTCAGTGATGATGTATTCAATATACATAAACTCTCTTTGATTTTTAGGCCTGAAAATGCTAATGTGAATATTTTTAGCTCCTATTTTTGTTTGACTAAGATTTGGGGCAACTTACTTTAGATAGCCATATTTTTACCCCCTTTTACATATGTCTTCCTTTAAACTTTCCACAAAGAATGCAACTTCTAAAATACTTCTTTACAAAGCCAGATAGTCAACTCAAGCCATGTCTCCTGAAACATATCTAAATACAAGGAAATCTTTTTGTAAGATGCTTACACAAGTGATGTTTTCTCCATCTTTTGATGGTATCCCGAAGAATTTCTCTGTGTTGTGAAAACTTTTAATTAGTTTGTTGGTTCTTGGGCATATTTCCCGTCCTATTGGAGTGCGTTTCACACATTTCCTGCCTGCATCTTAGAACAGTTTGCTTGTTTTCTTCCAGGAGTTTCAGAATCTGAGGTCTTCATGTCTTTGGGCAACTTTGAGTTGTTTTTGGTACAAGGTTGGGGATATTGTCGAGATTCATTTTTACAAGGACCCTTTATTAAAGAGTTTTCTTTTTACTGGTGTACGATGTTGCCGTCTTTGTCAAAATTGAGATAGCTATAATAGTGTGGGTTGAGTCTTCTATTCCATTGATCGTCCTGCTTTGTTTAAAACCAGTATCGTGATGGTTCAGTTGCTATGTAGTATAATTTATGAAAAGTTAATGTGACATCTCCATTTAAGCTTAGGATTATTTGAGGTATTTGGTGTCTTTTGTGCTTTCCTAGGGGTTTTAGAATTGTCTTTTATACTTTGGTGAAGTGTGTGTGAGATTTGTTGGGTGGTGTGACTGTGTGGTATTCCTTTGCCCCCCTACTGTAAGTATACATTTTTAACTCCGAGCTGTAACACTTGTGGACACCTTTCACACCTCTGAGCTGTAACACTTACAGATGGAACTCTTTTATGTCTTCCTTTATTTTTTTTTTCTGTATTATCTCAGAGTTTTCATTGTCAAGGTCTGTAGGAGTTTGAAGGAAGGATGTCCCACCTAGTCTTGGACATATGAACATTTGGTCTCTGCCACACTGGACCCACTGGATGTCAAAGGCACTAGGAATCCCCGCCCCCAGGGCAGGGACACTCCCCTAAACCCCCTCTGCATCAGCTGCCCACTGCCCATTGATGTCTGATCCATGCACCAAGGTTGGCAGGGGGGCTGCCTACGCCCCCTCCTACACCGGATAAATTCCCTTGCCCACCCTGAATAAAGCAATCTCTGTTTCCATCAGAAAAAGGGGTCCCGAGGTTTTTTCCTTACGCCTCCTCTGATTCTCCAGGGCTAGGAATGGGGTTTGCATTGGTCCTAGAAACCTTTCCCCATCTCCCTTCTACCTCCCACCCCTCTTCCATTCCAGCCTGTGCCCTCTGTGCCCAGAGAGCTGAACTCCACTGGCGACTGGCCAGAAGAGAGATGCCAGACCACCAGGGACCCCACAGGTCTCCAGTTGGTGGTGCTTTGGGGGAGGTTTAGATAGGGCAGCCTTGGTGGAGGAAGTATGTCACTGGGGGCAGGATCTGAGACTAAAAGTATTGCACCTCTTCTAGTTCACTCTTTCTTTGTCTGCTTCCCTCTTAGGTTTGAACATGAACTTTCAGCTTCCTGTTCCTGCTGTCATGCTTGTTGCTGTATCTTCTTGGTATGAGGGACCCTTATCTAAGCCCAAATAAACCCTTCCTTCTATAAGTTGCCTTGGCTGGTCATAATGTGTTCTTTTAGCAATATTTTTTATTAATTCTTTGAGAATTTCATACAATCTGTTTTGAATACATTACTCCCAACTACCCCCATGACCACCCTCTCAACCCTACCATCTCCTCTTACCTAACTTGTGGATTCTTCATTTCTTTCTATCCTTTTCCTAGCAAATCCATTTTGTCTCGCCCAGCTAGATTTGAGAGCAGGGCCAACCCTGGTGTGTGGTCAACCTACTATGGGCCATTTCATTAACGAAAACTCTCTCAGCAGCTATCAAATACCAGTGGTTCCTCAGGTAGCAGTGGGGTTTTCTGTCCACCTTCTCCCCTCTGTGCTGGGATTTTACCCAGTAAAACCCAGGACGACTTTTCTGCACCAGCAACCTATGCAGAAACCTCTGGTAATGTGAATGCTGCCCAGCAGGGAAGACACATCCAGCTCTGTTCTGGTTGGGTTCTTCTATGCAACAGAAGTATGTGGTACGTTCAGTGATAGGATCTTACCCCCTGGTACTCGGCAGAGCCTGGAGGGAGGGTGGTTGACAAAGAAAAAAGAAATACAACTAAAAGATCACTCAACTAATTGCTCTATTAAGTGTGAGGCGTGAATAATCAAATGGTATTATGACAGCTGTCTGGTTTGCGTTTATGACGCTGTGATAAGACATTCTGACCAAAAGCAACTCACGGAGAATAGGGTTTATTTCAGTTTATACTTCCAAGTAACAACTCATCACTGAGAGAAATCAGGACAGGAATTCAAGCAAGAGCAAAGGAAGGAACCATGGAGGAAGACTCCTTACCGGCTTGCTTCCTCTGGATCATGCTTAGCTTGCTTTCTTAAACAACCCAGGACCACTTGCCCAGGGGTAGCCCTGCCCACAATAGGTGGGGCCTTCCAACATCAAACAACAGTAGAGACAATTCCCCATATACATGGCTACAGTCCATCTGAGCTGAGCTGTCCATCAGCCGAGACTCCTCCTCCTAGGTGACCCTTGGTTGTTGCAAGTTAACAATAATAGGAAACCAAGACAACAATCCTCCAAAAAAGTACTTAAGTGGGACAAAACCAAGATTTGGAGAATTCAGCATCACACAGGGAGTGGCTGGTGGGCTGTAATTGCAATCCAGATGTAGCTCAACTTTAGTCTAGCCCCACTGCTATTCTATGTAGCTTCTCACACCTCACACCTGCATTTCTGTCCCATTTGCCACCCAAAGGTCCTCATAAAGCCCTGTTTACCACAGAAACACAAAGATTTGCAGGATGAACAAATAAACGGTGCTCTGAAGAAATGCACACATTAAAGATTTAGATGATGATTTGCATTTTAGTCCCAACATAGGAAATTTTAATTCTTTATTTATAGAAGATAAATTGAGGTACAACCCCCTCAACACTTCATCTCTAAGATTTATGCTGGAGTTCTGATGCTTTTTGTAAATCACATACAGTAAGTGGATTATCAGTTTTAAAAATAGATTTACAGCTTAAAACAAAACTTTTTGAGCACTAGATGTAAGATATTAGATGATTCTAAATTTTTATAATAATACTTTGTAGACCTCTGGGGCTAAAGAGCAAGTGGAAGCCGCAGAAGGGCGCCTCGTCCTCCCCAGGTGGGCTAGCAGGATGCCTTGTGAGCTCCTTCTCTTCTAAGCCCTGGAGGCTACTCACAGTAACATAAGGAAACAAATCTGGCAAGCTTTTTGCCTGCCCAGTGGCGAATTACGCACCTTCCTCTGTCTTTGCAAAGACCACAAGGCCAGGTGACCCTGCCCTGCCTATGCTAATTAGGCTTCTTCACCCCGATACTGGGACCCCGCCTTCTCTGGGAAAGTTATTTAAATGGAAAAGCTCGTGAATAAAGTTTGAGTTTCGTGTTCATCAAACTGGGCTTCCAAGGTGTTCTTTGTGCCCCGTCATTTCTCAGGTCCGCGAGTGGACAGTTTTGTGAAAGGTCACCGAACCCCGACTTCGGGCCCACACCATCCTGCCGCTTAAGTCTAGGCCCCTTCGCCTGGCCAGTGAACTGGGCCAGACTGCCACAGGCGGGACATCCTCCAGCTGCTGGTTCATGGGAACCGGGAGAGAGAGAGAGACCAACAATACTTCATTTAACATTTGATCCAAGTCTTGACTTTTTTGCCTTAAGACTGATTTCCCCCTCTCCCCTTCTCTGCTGAATACTATTGAGCTATTCTGTCACTGGCTTGCAATGTTTTTGTGGGGGAAGCAGTGGCAAGAAGAGGGGCAAGAGAGGGAGAAGCCAGGCTATCTATTGCCCTCTCCCTCTCTATTTGTGTTAAGAGGGATCTTTTGTGAGGAGATTGGTGCCCCTATACACATGCTTTGTGGTTACATCTTCTACCAGACAACACTGGCCCCACAGCACTGATAACGTTGGTCCCTCTGTGTTTCCAGTTCAGAGATGGTTCTATCTTTTTGTGATTGCTGGTCTCTGAGTTGCTCAATACCTTTGGTTGCTTTCTCAGCAAATCAAATTTATATATATTATCTTTTTTTCCCCAGTCCCTGCAACTAAATCTCTTTTGTGTTAAACATTAATTAGTGGCTCTTTTTTTTTTATTCTGGTTGGGTTCTGGCTGATTAAATACCCTATGAAATTGTTTCTTTTTTTTATAATATACATCTTTTCTTTTGCATATAGTGAAACACCACACAAACACTACAGTGCATGCTACTTTGTTTACTTCGGAGGAGAATAGTCAGATTTACCATTACAATGTTTCCTAAGAAGCACTGATGCCTGGTCCTAGGGTGGCTGGTCAGAGTTTGTGATGGTTGTAGTGTGCAGGTGTAGTATGTAGGTGAAATGGAGTTAACTGGATTAGAAGGAAATTAAAAGTATTAACTTAAGCTCAGCAGAATGTTTGAATGACATGAACTGATAAGCCACAAAAGATCCAGGAGTGCAAGCTACAGTAATGCATATTTGTGAATGGGTGGTTGAAGTTGAACTTAAAAGCGATCACATTTTTAAAATTATAGTTTAAAAGGCACTTCTGTCAGTGGAACCACCCTGTGGACTAGCCACACCATTTAGCACCTTGTATCAGCTCCTCTTGCTCTTAATTCACCACAGACATAAACAAACCATAAACAAGGCAGAAGAACTCATCCAGTATTTGATGTCCCTCACAGTAGATAGTCACATTCTGAGACAAGTTTAATATGCTTATCACCTGATCACTAATTGGCTTGGAACAATGAAAGAGAGATGACCTCAGTTTGATACTTTCATATCCATCTGTTAGCTTTTAACTGGCACAGAGACTCGTAAGTTAAGGAGCTGTATTTATGTATTATGTAAATATTTTAACAGAACTGAATATTGAATGTTTGAGGATGGAAAAGACAGCCATGAAGTAATAGTAAGTTCATGATTTAAATTAGGAACAGGTGAAAAATTCAAGCTTCCAAAGAAAATGATGGAAAAAGTATTAGATCATAGTAGTAAGTCCTAGGTTAAAATCCTATGTTGCTCATCTGCTTGATGTAGGACTTTAAGAAAATTCTTTTTTCAGTAATACCAGTACCTCAAGCCAATAGAATGCTTGCAGATGTATAGATTTATATAAACAACTATATTTTATGGACATAAAGAATAGTACATTAGTATTTATTTTACTTCACACATTCAATGTCTCTATGAACCCAAAACACTACCAAGCTTGAATGATGAGCCATACACTGATTGTGATACATTGTACAACAGACTTTTCCTGTGTAGATCACACACACACACACACACACACACACACACACACACACACATATCTATTTGCCCCTGAGAAGGAACTCAAAACAGACAAAGGTACTGATTTCATCAATGTCTAACTTGGTGAATCGTGCATTTTGTTAGGATTATTAACAGGAGTATGGGTAAGGGAGTTACTGAAAAGGAGCAGTGGTAACCCTAAAGCAGCTGCATCACAGGGGAAAGCCACCCCACCCATCACCCACGGGTGATGACTCCTGAAAATTGTAGCCCTGGAGATCTCTGCAAAATGTGTAAAGCAGCTCCATAGTCAGAATCTGGTTTTTCTGCAGTTGAGCTGGGCAGCCTCTGTCTTCAGCAACTGTTTATTTCTTGTTATATTGCTCAGGACAGGCCCTCAAGAGTCATCCAAGTTTCTGTCCTTCTAGTACTAGATCCTACCTTTTAAATATTGTCCAACCTCCAATAACACTGCAGGCCTACAGTCAAACTTTTAACATGGGAGCCTTTGGGTTCATTTTAGAGCCAAACTACCACATGACCTGTATGTATGCTTCTTTCTCCATGATTTCTCAGTTCTTGAAGAAGTTACTCCTCTACTTTGGTCTCTTAAAGGATAGTTATTTAGGAATGTGGGAAGATTGTGGGCATCTTAGTATTAGGTTCATAATTATCTGTTGAATTTCATATTTCCAATTGTGAGCCCCACAGCTGTGTCACATCAAGAGTAGTGAGCCTCTGGGTACTCACTCATCAGGGACCCTCTTTCTGCTCATTTTCTCTGGTCTCTGGCATGACACTCTTGTCCTTATGTGACTCAGGTGTTGTGTTAGTTATTTGTTTCCTTGCTGCAACAAAATTCCTGACCAAAAAACAATGCAAGGAAGGGAGTTTATTTTTGGATTACGGTCTCAGAGGAAGTAGTGCATCAGGGTAGAGCAGGCATGGCGGAAGAAGGAGGTGGCTGCTGGTCACATTGTATTCATAGTCAGGAAGTACCACCATATTCTCTCCATTTTATTCAGACCAAGTCTCCAGCCCATGGAATGGTAAAATCTACATTTAGAGTGGGTCTTTCCACCTCAATTAACCTACCAGGATAACCCCCTCACAGAAATTCTCAGAGATTTGTTTCCATGGTGATTCTAAATCCCATCAAGTTGACAATTAAGATTAGACCTCGCAGATGGCCCCTGGGGCAACTTTATCTTTAGACCTTAGAATTTTGACTCCTTTTGGTCCTCTACTACAATTATCTCTTAGTTTATCATCTCACAATATCTTCCCGGCAGCTCAGGCTGATTTCTCTTTCCTCACTGTGGTGAAAGTTACAGCTGGTTTAGTTCTTTACTCTCATTTGCAGAGGGCTCCGCATTTGATAAAGAGGCATAAGTTTGCTATGTTAAATGGAATCTAGTTTTACATTTATAAAAAGACCAGTCCAGTATTGTAAAGCACAGGAAGGAAGTTCAGTAATCTCTAATATGGATCTTCTCAAAATTGCATCTTAAACTTCTCTCCTTGTAGAGTATTTTAAACAATGTAGTTATGAAGTTTTTTTTAAATATGCCTGACTAATTTACTCTGCTGTGTTAAATATAGCAGCATACTAAAGGAAATCTGAAACCAACAACCATAGCCATAATTTACATTTCAGAACACATGGGTCACTAAAATATGCTTTTAAAGAAGCACATTTAGTTGGCAAAGATTGTGAATTCTTCTTTAAAACATAAAATAGTTCATAAAATTTATTCTCTCCATATGAAAAATCAGTGTTAAATTGTGCCAACTTACTTCAATAGCAGTGTTTAGTCTCGGGTGATTTTATCTGGCACTCATTGGGAATAGGCTTCCTGAGCCTCTGATTTTGTTTCTTTCGTCTTATCACATAGTTAGGCAGTACAAAGACTTCTTTGCCGAATCAGAGTGTAAAGGTAGGAGATAAAGATCAAATTACCTGTGCAAGAAAGAGAAATGGAGAACTTTCCATGTTTGCCCATCCTTAAGGATTCTAGGCGAAATCCCCTCCCTGCAAATGTCAGCTAAATAAATCTCAGGAGCACCACAATTTTCTTTTTTACTGAGAATGATAGTAGAGTGGGTATGACTTATTTTGCAGGCGGTACTAAATACAGAGCCCAGAACTTGTCCCGCACTCACTACTGTACGCCTAGCAGTGAGTTTTATTTAATTGTCATGACTGGCGCAGGCTTGTGAAGGCATCAGCCATGTAAATAGGGAGGGATTATGAAAAGTTTATTTTCAGAGCCTATCATTGTATTTAATTTTATTTTCTTGGTTTTCCCTCCCTCCATGATAAAGAAATGGCTTATACAATTTTGTGTGATGAGTCTTAAAGCAATATTTATTTTAAAAGATAGATTTAAGTGCTAAATACATAATTGTTTTCAGATAACTTCTTTAATAGCTCATGAATGTATGTATGTATGTATCCTAATGGACGAGAGATTCACACACACACACACACACCTACACACACACACACACATACACACACCTACACACACACACACCTATACACACACACACCTACACACACCTACACACACACACACACCTACACACACACACACCTACACACATACACACCTACACACACACACACATACATACACACCTATACACACACGCACACACACCTACACACACATACCTACACACACATACATACACCTACACACACACACACCTACACACACACACCTACACGCACACACCTACACACACACACCTACACGCACACACCTACACGCACACACATACACACACCTACATATACACACACCTACACATACACACATACACACACCTACACACACCTACACACATACACACACACACATACACACACACACCTACACATACACACATACACACACACACACACACACCTACACACACACACCTACACGCACACACCTACACGCACACACATACACACACCTACATACACACACACACCTACACATACACACATACACACACCTACACACACCTACACACACACACACACACACATACACACACCTACATACACACACACACTCACTACATACACACACATACACACATACACACACCTACACACACCTACACACACACACATACACACACCTACATACACACACACACACCTACACATACACACATGCACACACCTACACACACCTACACACACACACACACACGTACACACACGTACACACACACACATACACACACACACAAGGAAAGTACATACAAATTTAAACCCAAATTATTCATTCATTCTTTAAAAATGAATTCTTAGGATGTGTCTTTTGTCTATTTAAATATTTTAATTTCTACCTGTAAATGCTTCGAATTTCTGTCCCAGAAGGAAATGCAGATAACTACAATGAAGGAAAATACTCTCTGTGATTGGTTCCAGGAGCACCTTACTCCGGTCTTTAGATGGCCTGGCGCATGTGTTGTTACAATTGGAATGGAGGAGTTGTGCCTGCATGGGTTCCACAACAGTTCATGCCCTTTGCTGTGGGCTGACCTTGAGACCATAGATAAAGCATACATGTTTAATGGTCAATGGAGAAATGTTTCTGGCTCTTTCACCGATGATTCACCAGGACGACCTTCTTAAAGGATCAAAACAGGACTTCATGCTTTGATTTTAAGCAAGTTTTTCATTGTTCTCAAGATTTGCAAATCATAAAATCTGATGGCTAAACTCACAGCTGAGTAGAAGGACAGCCATCTGGTAAACCTTACCTGCATGTTTAAGCCTGTCATGAAAAGCCAAAGTACCTACTGGCATACTGAAGTCCTAAAATAAATCAGGACAGGCCCACAATGGCGTTAGACAGCAAAACTAACGAGGATCAGGCAGGCAGCCCACAGAAAAGGGTAATATACTCCACTCCCCTTCGCACACTCTTTTGATTAGTTTTTTATTGGGCTCCGGGGAGCAGGCTCTGCCTCGTGTGTTCAGCAGGAAGAAGCTGATACTCTGTAGACCAGTGTTATGGAAGCCAGAGCTGGGGGCTGTTAAATGTGGATGAGAATAATATGAAGTTTGCAAGCAGTGTGACAACCTTGTGGGTCTATAGAAATGTAGAACACGATAGTATTGTTGGAAAAGGAGAATATCATTATAGTCTTGTAATCTGAGACCAACCTTCCAAGTAAAGGTCAGTTTGTTCTGTTTTTGTTTTTTTTTAATTTCTGGATTTTTTTTGTTGTTGTTGCTTCTATCTTAACAGAGCACAACCCATATTTTTTGGAAGTCTTAAATGTAACTGGTTACTGTGAACAAAGACACAAATATTTTTTAGCTTTCTTAAGATTCTTAACAATTTCAAATTTATATCAAATCATACTGGTTTTGAATGAAAACAATGCATCTACAGATGGTGTTGAATTGCATAAAATTAATTACATGTGCAAGGTTTCAGCAATTAACTCCAGGGAGGCCTGTAAAAATCCACTGTGAACACAATTCTATGCTTCTTAACCTGCTGGCTTCCAACTTGAATACTTCATTTGCAGTGTTGAGAAAAAATGAAAGTGACACAGAATCACAACGGTCACTCAGGAAATACATTAAGTGCCAGTGGTATAAAGGAACCAAACTCAGGCTTGGGAGATCCCCATGGTTTCTATATGCTGCAGGTTTTCATTTAAAGGATGCTAGTCGCTGTGGTAGATAAAAGGTCAACACTGTCTGCTGGTGTTAGTACTGTTGGCTTGTGTATGCTCCCCAGCATAGGAGACTGGTCAGGCATTGGTCCAGAATCTCAGACCTCAAATATTATAGTATTATGAGATATTAATTTGCCCAGTGTTTTCTGTTGTCTTCATGAAGGAATGCTTACATTTCCAAACTCATTTCATGCAATTGAATATTTTGAGTGAAATATTAATGTACCTTGTATAAAGCAGTAACACATCTGGTTTTGCTAAACAGGCTACTGTTATTGGATACGAAAGAAACAGGACAGTTTCAGGTTCTCAATTCAAACTGGTAATATTTTATTTTTGTTTGTTTGAGACAGGGTCTCTCTACTATATTGTCCTGGTTATTCTGAAATTCACTACATGGACCAGGCTAATCTCTAATTCACAGAGATCCTCCTGCCTTAGTTTCCCAGGTGCTGGAATTAAAGGCATGGATCAACACAGCTGCCCAGACTAATAATATATTAAAATAAGAATTTTCATTAAGTATTTAGAGTGCATTTTGAATCATACCTTTAAATTTTTTATGGTTGTGAATTGTGGAAACTTTGAAGCCATTTGAATTTTAACCACATGGCATAAAGCACTATGTATAATAAATATGGAACCTGATTGAATAAAGGCATTTGTTGTGGAAGTTTATTTTTAGTTAAATATAAAATAATTGTTTTGTGCACTATTGGGAAGAGGGCTGCCTAGTTTGTAGCGTTTTGTATTGACTGCAGGTGTTGGACTTATGTAGGGGATGTTTGATTGCTTATCATCTGCATGTGATATTAGTAGAACACCTGAGAAGTTCTGTATCAATAAAAACGCCCTAGATGGGACACTTGCTCTGAGTTCCATTGTCCAGTATGGTGCTTGCCATGATAGTGGTTCCTTCTGCTGAGGTCTGAAAGGGATTACATCTATTGGTATGTCTCCATGTCTTTCTTGTGGAGCCACACAGTGGCTAACTACTACAGGCATTGTTTAGTTTAATCATTTGTTTGTGCTGATGAAGTTAGATTCTGTAATAATAGGTTAAAATTATTTTAAATATGAGTTCAAAATCCCTAAAAAATAACCAGAGATAACATGTTACTTTTTAAGCATTAACATCCTGGTTGTTTATCCATACATATAGCCAAAATGGCTGTATGAAAATGTAATTATGGGGCTTTTCAAGATAAATTTAATGCTAGTCTTACCCCAGACAAAGAGTGACCCAAACACGCACTCTTACGTCTACTCAGACACTCAGGACTGAGTGCACGGCTCTTGGCTAGTGTACACAGAGAAGTATTCAGTTCATTTTGGGGAAAAGTGCTCACTTATTTTGCTTTCTAAGCATATAGTATTTATTGTAGGTTCCTTAAGCATCTCACGTCTGAGAAAGATTAGGTTAAATTACATAAATAATTCAACAATTGAGATTAACATTCAGTTACTGGCATTGTAGCACTTAAAAATGAAACAATAGATTAGATGTGAAATTTACTTTGAAGAAGATTGTCTAAAACATCATCCAACCGTCAAGGGGAGGTCGATACTTTAGTGTTTGTCAGGTAGCATGTAGATCCTTCTGATTCTGGACAATCCTGAGAATTTCAAATGGAAACTGAGCTGATGCATTACACTTTGCTGCATTGCCTCATTTGCATTTCCAGGCTTGTTTCCTCAGAGAAAGAGGAGTTTTTTGCTTCTTGCTTTCTGTTTATGATTCTGCTACATAGTTTTGTACCATTTTTGCTATTGTCATATTGCAATTGACATCCTGGAGAGATCAGAAAGATGGAGACCCTAATGTAAGTTTTCTCTGATGTGATAGTTAGCACTGTCAGTTGAACAGAGTTCAGGACCACCTCTGACATGGGTAGTCAGTCATGCCTGTGGGAGATTATCTTGATTACATTAATTGACATGAGAAGACTCATCTTGACTTTGAGTAGGATGCTTCCCTTGTCAGGAAGTCCTGGACTATATAAATGGAGAAATCATAAAGCACTTAAACAGTGCTTAAGAAGCACTGCTCTTTCCTGACTCTGGATATGATGGGACCAGCTTCTTCAAGGTAATCTTCTGTGGCTTCCTCTTATCTACCGTGATGGACTGTTACTTGGAACTCTAAGTCAAAGAAACCTTTCACCCTTAGGTTGTTGTTATCATGATGCCAGGAAATACTTTGTTTCTCCATGCCATGGACTAGACCCAGAAACATCCAAGGGCCTGCCTTGGAAACTTGGCAGAAGTTGATAGCATGGTAAGGATGGTTAGTAGAGAGTCTTGCCTCAGCTGGGAAGAGAGCTGTGAGTCATCAGCTGAAGACTTCAGACAACATCAGGTCAACATCAGGTCAATATCAGGTCAACATCAGGTCAACATCAGGTCACAGGGCATCCAGTAACCAACAGTCATTGGGTATTTCTGTGATAGCCATTCAGCCAGCACACCCTCAGAAACCATAGAGAACAGAAGACCTTCTAGTCAACTTCATGATAACATGGATATCACAGTTCTTTCTCTTAAGGTAACTGGAGACCATTCTAGAAAAAATATTGGAGAAAAGAGATCATTACCTGAATGACTATAATAAAATTTTATCAGGCCATGAAAATAAGCTTTAAACTATTAAAATAATTATGTGTGTTTGTTTGTTTGTTAGTTTATTCATTCGTTTATTTATTTCTTTGAGAAAAATGTCAGATTACTCCTATAAAAATATTCTACTGACGAATTTGAAATGTAAAACAAAGGTATATAAATATTGTCTTAAATATTGGATTATGTACATTTTATGGTACTATTTATTCAACAAATTTGCTTTAAATATAATTTCAAAAACATTCACTGAAGGCCACTGAGAAGGTTCAGAAGAGCGAAAATACTTGACAGTAAAACCTGATGACCTCATTTTGAGCCACAGATCCTATGTAAATATGTCTATTACAATCCTGTAATATGGGAGGTAGAGACAGAAGAATCACCTGGAATCATATACACTAATTAATGATAAATACAATTAAGAAAATTTAAAACTGAAAATCTGTTACATTTGGGTTTTACTTACATAAAATGTCACACAAAAATTGAAAATTTTGTAAGTTTTGCTGGGTGTAGTGAATAACATAAGGTCACTGATGCAGAATCGAATTGCCAGGTTTACTAGTCTACTCAGGCTGCCATAGAAAGAAAGCAGGGTGATAGCTCAAGAAAAGAAATGTGTTTATTAGCAATTCTGGTGACAGCTCTTCCACTGGCTGTAAACAGCTGCCTTCTCACTGGGGATTCATGTGTCTTCGCAGAGAACTACCTCTGCCTTTCTCATTCTGTGTGGCCATAATTTTATCAGATTAGGGACACACCCTATGACTTTACTTATTGTCAAACACACTGGATATATCAGATACATTAGAGGAAAACATTTGTCTATTGCAGTCATGTAAACGATAATGTTTTGACGTAGTTCTAGTCTGCCATTGTTTATATACATGTATTTACATATAAACACAACTTCAGGCTGTGTAAGGCATTGAAGTGGCTTCTGAAGAATACACAAAGACTTGAGGACTTAAATTATGTATATTAACTTCTTGTGATAAATCGTCTTTTGAACTGTAGAGAGAATGTGGTGATATTTGGTGAACAGCACCACAAGTTGATTATCCATTCAATTTTTTACTAATTCTGAGAAAAAAAGAACTCATCATGCTTTCAGTTTAGAACGTATGTAACATGGAAGGTGTTTGAAAGTCCTTTCTGAATTCTAACTAAATACGTTTCTAATATACACATTAGCTAATAAGCCATTTGATTAGTCATAACTAGTAAGCCAAGTAGGAATGCAAAATTGGCATATTTTTGAAACCACTATAACATGGTTTTCATTCCTTGTCTTTATAAATCATGTTCCTAGGGACCCTTCCCCACTGCAATTGCAGTGAAATGTGAAAAACGCATTTCTGAGAAGACAGTGTCCTTTATCTCGAGGCTGTCATATATAACTACACTGGTTGTGACATGTCTAGTAAGGTTCTATTTTCATAACAGGCATCATACTTCATGGATGTATTTCCAGAAAATTTCTCCAGTAGATGGCTGTAAAATGTCTCATTCTAAGGAAATCAGTGTAAGATAGCAATTTTCTGATAGGTAGAAATAATGATTTGTAAATAATAATAATTAATAATAATAATAATAATAATAATAATAATAAATAAAAAAATAAAGACCATTGTTTTGAAATTTGTAAGAAGACGTTGAATAGACTCACTTATACTGGGTGTGCCTCCTGCAGCATGTGAGTGGGTTAGGCCATCTGCAATTGTTCTTGGTTTAGTCAGAGGCTGAATGGAGATAAGCTACTAACATTTCTTCAACAGTTTCTAGTTCTGCCATCCATCAGTATCTGCCAGGGCAGGTTAAAGAGCTCCAGCCCGCATAGATAACATCTTTAGGGAAGAGAGGTAGTATGGAATTCTTTCTTACCTAAAAAGTGATTCAAAAACCATTTGATGATATTATTTGAAGATATTCAGTGTAAGACAATGGTCCTCAATCTTCCTAATACTATGACCCTTTAATATAGTTCCTCATGCTGTGGTGATCCCAACCATAAAATTATTTTTGTTGCTACTTCATAACTGCGATTTTGTTACTGCTATGAACGGTAACGTAATTATCTGATATGCAGATAGTCTTAGGCAACCCGTGTGGAAGGGTTGATACCCACAGGTTGAGTATTGCTGGTGTAAGACAAACTACCTACACCAAATATTCAAAATTAGAAAGACTGATATATTTAATTTTTATAATAATGTGTTGGGAAGTAAGGACCAATGATTCTTAATAATATATTAATTTGAAGGCCCTTTCCCCCTAAATTGTGAGAAAAACTTGTCAGCTCAAGTCCTGCCAGAGGAGGATTCTAAGACAAGATTGGAATGGCAGTTTATTCAATGGAACACCGGTGACAGATAAAGGAAGAAAATGCAGAAGTAGGCAGGGAAAACCTTCAGACTGCGATGTAGGCCTTAAACCCATGGAAGGAGAAACTGGAGGAAAGAACTGACAGGAGTCGAGAGAATATAGCACATTTCTATAAAAGCCTTGGTCAAACCAACAGGAGTCCCTGAGCAAACGTCGTCCACAGAAGTCCCGCACTGGATAGGGACATCTTGTCTCTAGCATTCTTGCCAAGCTTCATTATTGAGTGGGGACAGCCCAGGGGAAGTATGTTTTCTGACTAACTCAATGGTAGATCCAAAGGCATATCTGATAGAACCAACACCATCTTCTGTAGCACTTGAAGGGACTTTTTAAATAAGATGTGATCACATTTTCTGATCCTGCTTTGTGTATTTTAATACA
Source organism: Cricetomys ansorgei (assembly GCA_026225945.1). NCBI lineage: Eukaryota > Metazoa > Chordata > Mammalia > Rodentia > Nesomyidae > Cricetomys > Cricetomys ansorgei. The sequence continues at coordinate 12,396,556 of JAMJFZ010001815.1, forward strand.
CAGTTAGTTACAACATGCCTACACATATTTACCTCTTCATATACATAATGGTATAAAATAGTATTTACAGAATTGGAGGAAGAAACATAAAGCTGTCATAGAAGTGAGATACTTACACTCCACGTTTTCAATATTAGTTGAAGCAACAGAAAAGTCAATCATGATGTAGCTGACTGGGACAATGCTAATCAGACTTAGCAGGCACATGATGAACATTTCTTCTGACAAGGAGAGGACATGTGTGGTTTTTTTTTTTTTCCCTCAAGTGCACACAGAGCATTATCAAGAATATTTTGGGCCGGAAAAAAATTCTAGTAAGTTTTAAAAGATTAAAATGATATAAGTTATTTCTGTGATCACAATAGAGTGACAGTAGGAAGGAAGTAGGAAAGGACAGCTGGGAATTCTGTGTAATTATGCAGAAACTGAACAACATAAACAATTAACCGCCAGAGAATGAATCAAAGAGAAGCAATCACCCAAATGTAAGTAAAAACACATGATAGAAAGTGAGTTGCAAAAATATAGTGCTAACTACAAAATCATTATCTGTAAATTCTCTCTTTAAAGTAAAAAAAAAAATCTCCAATCAATAACTACTTTATATCTAATGGAAATACAAAATGAAGATCAAAATAAGATTAGAGCTAACAGACAAAGAAAATAAAAATAAACAAGAGATAAAATTTAAAACAAAATAAAAATTAAACCAGAGATAAAATTTAAAAAAAAAATCACCCAGAAAACAATAGAGAAAAATGAAAGATATTAAGAATTTGTTTGTGGCTAAAAGACCCATAGAACACCAAGAAAGAGAACGTCTCACTGCTATTTTTATAGAAGTAAAAGGGATTGTAAGGTGGGAGTATGTAAAGTTGTTTGCTAGCAAACAGGTTAACCTGGATGAAGCAGATAAACTTCTAGTAACATATCACCAGCCAAGAGTAAATTGTGAATGGGAAATATGAATAGACTTAGTAAAGTATTGACTCAGTCATTAAAAAAATATCATAAGAAATATCACAAAAGCCCAAGACTCATTGACTTTTCTGTGGAATTCCACCTAAACATTTAAGGAAGAAACGTCAATCTTCAACTCTTCCAGCAAGCTGAAGAGAAAAAAAACACATCAAATCTCATTCCAAAGGGCTGACACCAAAGCCAGAGAAAGGTTCAAAGAAAGAAAAACTGCATATGTGCTGCAGCCTGCATAGCTTGGTTCAGGAAACTTAACTAAGACAGAAAAGGAATGAAGAAAGAAGAGACACAGGCAGGCCTACCAAAAACTTGGGGTCTGGGTCTGATGGGATGGCACCAACCACCACAGCTATCAAGAACCTCATTGTGGTTATTGTGTACAGCAAGTTGGGAGAAGTTAGCGAGCCTCCATAGGAGGTGTCTATAAACAAGTAGTCTCAGGCTGTAGATATCCTGGAGGAGGAAGCTGCAGTTGCTAGAATGGGTATACACTGGTCAACCATTCATAAGCACATATATTTGCACCAGAGGAAAGTTTCACCACTTTTAGGCTCATGGGCTGGGTGTGTGGCCTTTGCTAGATTCTCATGAGTCTGAAACATTGGCATGTGGCATGGCCGTGCTTATTCTCAGGACTTTATTTGCTCTTTACACATTCACTTAGGGATTCCTAAGCTCCTCACCAGATCAATATTCCTGATGAATATTGAAGTAAAGTCCTTAGTAAGGTCTAGTCTACAGAATTCAGCAGCATGCTAAGATTATATATTTTAAGGATTTTTCTTTGGTTTTGGTGTGTGTGTGTGTGTGTGTGTGTGTGTGTGTTTACATGAGGCATTTGATCCCATGGAGCTGAAATTATTGGAGGTTGAGAGCCACCCAGAGTGGATGCTGGAAAAGAACTAAACTCTGGTTCCCTGGAAGGGCAGCAAGTGCTTTTAACCACTGAACCATCTCTCCAGCCTCAAGGCTAAACTTTATAATCAACTAATATTTATTACTGGCAAAAAAGAATTTTATTACATATAAAGTCAGTATTATATGCCACACGAATAAAATAAAGGAACACACACACACACACACACACACACACACACACACACAATTCAACTGATGAAAACTGAAGAAAAATGTCAGACCAAACTCACACTTCTCATTATAAAAATTCTCAACAAACTAGCATTGGAAGGAAACTGTCTTAATACAATGGTCATATATTCCAAAATCCAGTTATCTTTGTATTTGGTGGTAAGTGGATTGAAAATTTTCATCTAACATGAGGGATTGGGTTAGGAACAATTTGTATTGACTAGATCTTACCCAGAGAAGCTGGATAAGAACATAAATAAATGGTAGGTTTCTGATAACAGACTAGGCACTTTTTTCTTATTTCACTTGTTTTGCTTTGTGCTCCCTCTTAGCTCCCTCTCTTCCAGACCTCATCTCTCCTACCGCTTCCTCTTCCTTTAGTCTTTCTTTTTTCCCTCTCCCTGCCTCTTCTATCTCCTTGTCTCCTCAGCCTCTCATCTCTTTATCCTCCTCATTGACATTCTACTTGCTTCTCATCTCTGTCCAGTGAAGAGTGGATGAGTAAATAAAATACATGCACGCATAAAACTGAACATATTTAATTTTAAGAAGGAAAGAAATTAGCCCAGGGGCATAGTGCTTCCTAGCACACACAGTGTCCAGTATTTTTTTTTAGACTTGTGAAGAAATAAAGGAAGAAATTCTGACAAAATGTACTGTTAAGGATGGACCTTGAAGACATTATGTTAAGTGAAATAAACCGGTAACAGAAGCACAAGAACTAGATGATTCCATTTCTACGAAGTACCCAAAGTAAGTAGTCACACTCACTTAGCTGAAGAGAGGGCTGTGTGCTGTGAGATGCTGGGGTCTTACGCTTTAATGGCATAAGGTGTCCCTTTCAAATGATAAAGAAATTTCTGGAGATGGTTGTTATATAACAACTAAAATGTACATTAAACTGTTGAATTTTGTTATATATAACTTTTTTATCTTATAATATATTGTATATTAATATTAATTGAATTTAAAATTTAAATGGAATAATAAATTATCCAAAAAATTAAAGACATAAACAGAAAGCTTCTAAACTCAAAATGTGGAAATGTCCCATGAGTAATTATTCCTGGCAATTTCAAGGCATTTTGGGGGGCAGAATCGAAGTACTCAAATTCTGACCCCTTTCTAGACTAAAATTTGTTGTATTTCTGTATGTAAGTATTTCTGTATTGTATGTATTTCCTGTACTTAAGCATATAGCTTGTAACAGGCTGTCCTGGAACTCACTCTCTAGACCAGGCTGGCCTTGAACAGAGATCCTCCTGCCTCTGCCTCCCAAGTGCTGGGATTAAAGACAGCTGGCTTGACAAAAAAATTTAAATATAAAAAAACAAAACAAAACCAATCATTTTATAAAATAGAAAATGGTTTGTGTAAATAATTTATAATTAAAATTAGTTTTATATAGTTATATAGTTACATATATATAGCTATATATATGTATGTTGGAAGTATGAAGTATTGTTACTGTATTGAAAGTTACAAAGATAGAAAAATTTATTAAGTAAACAGTCATCATAAATTTAGGTTAATGTAGTACAGAAAAAATGTTTAATGTTTTAAAATTATATTTACTGGGTCTGGAAAGGATCAGTGGTTTATAGTACTTCTCTTTGAGAAGACCTTGGTTCTATTTTCAGCATCTACATCAGTCAGTATGCACACACACACACACACACACACACACACACACACACAGAGGCAAATAAATAGATAATAAAATACACCTGTGTATACCTGTGTACATCTACATCTATATCTATATCATCTATATTATCTGTATCTATTAGTGTAGCACTGGTGTACTTTAAAGTCTTATTAATTTCCAATCCAGTCCCCCACACTGACATGTCTCATCCACTGATTCAGATAAAGTAAACTTCCAAACTTCCATTCATGGGAAGTGTCCAGATGGTGAACAAATTTCAAGTTTTATACTTGCTTCTAATGTAGCTTTTCTATATTTAAGATATACACATCCTTATCATCGTGTTTAGTTGCCTGAATTATTCTGAGTAGTGATATACTGTACAGGCAAATAGTCTAGGAGCAACAGGCTACACCAGGAGTGTATCAGGCTTGTAGGAATGCTACCTTTGATGTTTATGCAACAAAATGGCTGACAAATGTATTTCTCAGAATGTATCCCACTGTTAAGTGTTCTCATTGTGCCAGTACAGAATCGTTTGAGAATCTGAAATGATTTTCCCTTTTAATCTATGTTATAATCAAATCATTAGATAATTTATATATATATATAATATATATATAATTTATAAAATTCTTTCACTTCTGCAAACTCTTTGTCAACAAAGAGAAAATATTCTCTAAATCTTATTTTCTCTCAATAATTACTATTTTCTGTTTTAAAAAAGTGGAAAATACAGGGCGATTGTTTTATTTGCATATATACATGCATAAATAGTGTTGTTGATACCTCTTTGAGAAATTTTATTTAAATAACAATGGCATCTGAAATTGTTTTTGCAACAATGAGATTATTAAATTCATTCGAGTCAAGATCACGTTTAACTCTGTGTTTGTATACTACACCTCATCATCCAGAACGTTAAAGAACACAGCTGGTGAGAATGTAGGATGCTAATGAGAATCACTCCCTCACTTGATTCAGAGAAAGCTGAGCAGGATCATCAGCTTGTCAATCAACTGTATTTGTATTGCTTGCAATATTCATATTGAATGGAACCTGCGTGTTTGAAAGAGCTTGATGTGTGTATCCATGCCAAGGATCACATAAGAACCAAGCAAGCACATTATTTAGTACACATTTTTGTAACTCTGCCAATTCTGTTTTCTATGTATCTACTTACTGATCCTGTGTCTCTCTAGACATGAGCTGATCTATGTTCCTCCATGTTCCATTTTAGTTAAAATGTTGCAGCTGAACTGACCAATCTCCTATATTCTAATTCATGTTTCTAGCAATCATAGAAATGAGAAAATAACTTGTGTTCTTCAGTCCTAGCTTCACCCAATAAAAGAAGAAATCCAGATATAGAAGTGATTTATAGGAATGTATGTAGGTATCCCATGGGACAAACTCTCTCATTCAGATGCAAGACTTCCACCAATGTTAAAGTTCCTGTGAAAATATGTCTACCAGAAGGGTCAGGGAGATGGATCAACTGGTGAGGTAGTTGTCACTAAGCCTGATAGCTTGAGTTTTGTCCCTGGAACTGACTCCTACAGATTGTCCTTTGACTTTTACATGTATGTTTTTTGAATGTGTGTATATTTTCTACTAAGACTATAAAATTACATGTATTAGTTGTTTGCCTCTTTATCATAGTAAACTACCATGACAAAAGCAGTTTATAAAGAGTGTTTATTTTGGCTCATATTTTGAGGGTACAGTCATTGTAATGCGGAAGTCATGGAGACAGGAGCTTTAGGAGGCAGCCGGCCACATTGCATTTGCAGTTGAAGCAGAAGGAGATAAATGCTGATGCTCAGCTACCTTTCTTCTCTTTATTTAGTCCAAGACTCTAGACCATGGAATGGTGTCATCCATGCTTAAGGTTTGTCTTCCCATCCCAATTAACCTTACCTAGGTAACCCTTCATAGGCTTACCCAGAAGTCAACCTAACCTAGATAATCCCTCATAGGCATACCCAGAAGCTATCCTAACCTAGATAAACCCTCATAGGCATACCCAGAAACTAACCTGATCTCAATAACTCCTCATAGGCATATTCAAAAGCTAACCTAACCTAGATAACCCCTCATGTGAATATCCAGAAGCTACCCTAATCTAGCTAACCCCTCAGGGCATATCCAGAAGCTATGCTAAATCTAGATAACCCCTCATGGTGTATCCAGAAGCTACCCTAATCTAGATAACACCACATGGGCATATCCAGAAGCTATGTTAAATCTAGATAACCCCTCATGGTATATCCAGAAGCTACCCTAATCTAGCTACCCCTCATGGCATATCCAGAAGCTACCCTAATCTAGATAACCCTTCATGGGCATATCCAGAAGCTACCCTAATCTAGATAACCCCTCATGGCATACCTGGAAGCTGACTAGAGCTAGATAGATTCTCACAGGTCCACCCAGAGGCTTGTCTTCTAAGTGGTTCTTTATCATGTCAGGTTGATATACATATGATATACACCATCGTTATATGAAGGAGGTTGGCTTGGGTGAGGGAATAGATGGTGTGTGGAGAGAAGAACAAGAGTGAAGTAACGGCGTGAAAAGGAGAAAAGGAATTGGTAAGAAAGAATAGGGGAAGAGAGAAGGGGGGTAGATTTTCAGGTAACAATCAAAGGCAGAGAGCAGATCTATCAGAAAGGGCCACTTGTTTGGCAGCTTGGAAGGGCTAAGAACTCTGTGTATGCAATTTATGTTTTTCTCACATATTTCTGAGGCGTGCGTTTCATGAGGGTATGTGCCCAAAATGTATTCGGATTTGCACATGTGCACAATGTTAGTGTACAGGATTGACCCTAGAGGTCACAGAAAGTCTCATTATATTTGAGTAACAAGTACATACCCATAGTTTAACGGTGTACAGGAAACCGAGAGCCAATTTTTGAAGGCTATTAGAAACAAATAGCCTTTAACATTGCTTTCCTCCTTGCTTAGATTCATCAATAGCTTTGGATTATTTAAGCCAACACCAGAATTGTGACTGTTCATTCCTATAAACCAGAGGGCTCAGCTTAGACTTGAATGTCTCTGTTCACTTGACTCCATCAGCACTCTCATCCCGATAAACCTGCCTTCTCTCAGCAAACGAGGCAAGCTTAGAGCTTCACCATTTCTTTCTTCTACTATTAACAAAATCTTATATGTATTTCCACAATCACAGAAACTAAAGAGCAAGTCAGTTTCACAAACGCAGTTGTTTTAAGGTATGTGTGTGAGCCCTCAATAAAAGACAGAAATTTAAAAATGTACTGTGAGAGCGGCAGTCTTGGAGCCAAAGACTGAAGGTCCGGAACCATCTCTGCCCCAAATTAGTTATGAGACCTTGGCTGCCCCATTTATACTCTCTGAGCTTCTGCTTTCTTATCTTTTATATGAGAAATTTGATCTCAATGACCTTTAAACCTCTTCCAACTCAAAATCTTTATGTGTGTTACAAGGGTTGATCACTTGGAAAATCAGGAGTCAAAGGGGACAACACCCATATCAGAAGTGAAGAGAGGCGTTTATGGTCTGCTGTGAATTTGATTCTCATCTGTAAAGTATCACCCAGAGTCAGCAATACGGCTTCTTTGGAGAGTTAATTTTAAATAGGAATAAACTATCACTCTCTTCATATACTACCAAGTATTTTTGGAAACCTTTTCAAGATTTTTATGTTCATATTGTTCTAAGATTTGGTGGGAGTAAAGGAGACTCAGATTTATTTTTCCAAATTATATTTATTTTTAATTTTGGGAAAATTATAGATTTACATATGCTGTAAGAAATAGTACAGATATTTCCCATGTATTCCTTACCCTGTATTTGATTCTAGATGGTAACATTGTTTTGTTTATTGTTTAGATGAATATGTGTTCATGCCTATTATAGACAGATGATAGATAGGTAGATAGATAGACAGTCAGATAGAGCTTTGCTGTGAAGAGTCCAGCTTAGCATCAATCTCATGATCTTTCTGCCTCAGCCTCCTAAATCTCCTAAGTCCTGGTTTCAGAGGTGTGCACACCATGCCAAGACAGATGATATCAGTTAGAAGAAAACACGGCAAAAGTCACAGCCAGGATTTTGACAGTGATCTACTCAAGATATAAGTTAATGTTGTCACATAAGGATCCTTGATATTGCTTTTTATATTCACATTACAAGCTATAATAACAATTGACCTGGTAAAATATCCCCCAAAGAGCAATAGTGGCCTGGATGGCATGAGAGTAAACAACTAATTTCCTATTTGATGTAAGCCCCACTCTATAAGATGTAACTCGTACCTGTTACCGTTAATTGTCAAAAACTCCAACCAATCTGTTGGCTAAGTCATAGGTTCTAAGGGAGAATCTAATACTGTTAGTCTGCTAATAGATATCGTGTTAATTTTTCCTTCATTTCTTATCTTGATAGTCATAACTTAGGGCATCCCTCAACCTTCATCAGAGAAGTTTTTTTTTTTCCTTTTTTGTAGTAAATGGTGATTACACAGCTGGTTAATGTGTAGAGAATAAGAGACTATAAAATAATCAGATCTAAATGGGACATCTATATTATAGTCCTTCAGTGTGAGGCCCAGGGATCACCACAGAAGAGGAGTGGAAAGGTTGTAAGAGCTAGAGGTAATGAGTATCTGCAATAAAAATTATGCTTGTTGGGACATGACAAGACTATTGCATATACAAACTCACAGTGGATTGGGTTGCTTGAAGATCTTGCCAGCAAAATCCCAGCATGGATGGGCAGGAGATCATGAAATCCCCCTCTAGCTGAGGAGCTACTGATTGTTGGTTGCTTTGGAAGTCTGTTCTCTTCAGGGATATGATGTGGAAGTACTAAATATATCCTGTGGTTTAAAAACAAAGCACATGAAGTTTGGGAAGGAAAAGTAATGAAGGAGGTAAGACAGGGTTTGGTGGGAGAGACTGGAAGATGGATTCAAACAAAATACGTTGCAAATATATATGAGATTCTCAAACAATGAGAAAAGCTTCTTTGGAACATTCTTTGAAGGTCTGATGATGATAATTTAATATTTCCCCTGGTATACCATGCTTTCCCCTTCATTCCTGAAGAATGTTCTGGCTGGAGATACTTTGAAATATATTGTTCTAATGTGCTTGATATCGTTGGTTTCTGATGAGAAATATCTGCTGCCCCCTGATATTCAAGCAGTTTCTTTTAATTAGACATGTGATTTCATGCCATAGAACACTCACTGCCTGACTTAAATTTTGTGACTTGGCCAAGAAGTCACCTCCATAGTCACAAGTACGCCATCAGTCATCCTTCATTCTCATCTGCATCTTCAAGGTCCTGCAGAAGCAGTATGTATACATTAGCTGTTTGTCTACAGAACCAGGAAGAAATGCTCAGTGCATCCTCCTGGTAGAAGGCCCATGCAAGCTGAAAATCTCCAAGGCTATGTGGAATAGGGGTTTGTGCTTGTCACTATTCTGACATTACCTTCTGACAGAGCTCCTGCAGAAAAGGAAGAGCTCAATGGCATCAGAGACAGCTACTCACCATAGTGGTTCAATCTTCAGTGATGCCAAGATTGGAAGAAAATACCACAGCCTTTTCTAAGCCTGAAGACACACATGGTCCGCAAAGAGCAAGGCCTTTGTCTTTTGTAAGAACATCAGAGAGACCATCAGAAATGTGTGGATACAACACTGCAGATGCTAATAATCCCAGCCCTCCTCTGATATCAGCATAATGAGAATAAGGAGAGATGCCTCTTTAGTCAGCTGAGAGGGGAAAACTAAACCCCACTGTGGTCTTCTTATTGTGTGGAAGAAGGGTACAAGACCAACACCCTTCTTAGTCTCTTCTGACACTATCTGAAGGAAGGATTAGGTGTTCCATTATAGCTACTTCAGGGTTAAAATATAGGTTTACCGCTTGCATTTTGACATATGTTTTCCCTGGATACAAGTAGCTGTTGGGTAAGAGTCTGCTGTTGGCTATGTCTTTCATTCTCTGCTCTTAGGCCCCCAAACCAGGCTATGTGACTGTTGTTGCTGTTTCATCTTCACCCGTGGGTGTTATGGTTTTCCATCCAGATTTCTGCTTTATGGAATATATGGTGTGGGAAAACCCAGTACTCCCAAGCAAAAGCATGTGGAGCTCATCCCTGTGTTGTTTCTCTGGTCCTGAAATTCCACACTGTCTCTTTCATAGACTTTCCATATTCATTTGACAGACAAGAGCCCAGGGTTTTCTGGGGGTGATAGGGAAGGTATCTTCCTTTAAAATGACATATTGTCACTCTGTCTGGGGCTGCTGATGTCCAAGTGAGAAGCGAAATGAAGGAACCACTGCTTCACTGAGCTTCTGTGCCGGTTAGGTTTGTTTGTTTATTTGTTTATCAGTTTGATAAGCTATGGTCCTCTGGGGAGAGAGGACCTCAATTGAGAAAGTGTCTCCAACAGACTGGCCTGTGGGCAAATCTGTGGGGTGGGCATCTTCTTGATTCATGATTAATGTGGGAGGGACCAACCCACTGAGGGTCATGCCACCCTCTGGGTTGTATAGAGAACAAGCTAAGCAAGGCATGAAGATCAAGCCAGTAATCAGTTTTTCTCTGCGGTCTCCACTTTAGTTCCTGCCTCCAGTTCCTGCCCTGGTAGGCTTTGTATTGGTTTCCCTCAAGGATGGACTGCGATTACGAAGTATATGCCAAATAAAACCTTTCTTCCCCAAGTTGCTTTTGGCCATGGTCTTTATCACAGCAACAGATAGCAAACTAGAACAGCTACTACTGTGTGCCGAATAGTCCTATGGTATAAGTAGATCCGTGCCCCAGAATTCGGTATCAGCAAGCGGTACTCTTCAATGAAGGGCATTTTTCCTGAGTAGCCATGCTTTATTCCTTAAACATTCTATGGACATTTCTAGATGCAGAAATGGACCCTGCGCAAAATAAGAATGTGAGCCCTCTCTTCATAAACCACAGGAGGTATTAAAATTAAAAAGAAAAAAAAGTGTTTTCTTCTGCTGGCTCGTAGCTTCTCTATTTCTGTTTTTCTGCTTTAGTGTCCTCTGTGGAGAGAAATTTAACACTCCAACTGTCACTGTAAATTTTCGCAATTCATCCTTATTTCATGATGGCTTTGACGCAGTGTGGTATTTTCCGAGTTAGCGTTACCGAGCGCATGCATGTGCCCGTGAGGGTTCTGCCCTCACAGAACAGGGGCAAAGCCTGCTCAACCCTAGAATTAGGATTTGTAAGGCCAAGGCTGGACTTGACCAAACTTTAGTAAGGCTTAAGAATGTACAAGTAGGCTTGAACTTTGCCTGAACTTTCTGGGGAACCTTGGCACCCAGATAAGGAAAAGTTCCAGTTATATTCACATATGAATAGGTTTCAGCTCATCACTCCCTAGCTACAAAACAATACACCTGGAACATGCCAATCTATGTCATTGCACCCAACCAACAGCTTAAAGGTTATGTGGTATCAACCAAAATCAGCTTGAAGGTTATGTGGTTACTAAGAAAAGAGTATATAAGCAAGTTTGAAACTCCCCTGGGGTGGCCTCCTGCCCTCTCCGTGGGGATTCTATGGAGGTCCACCCCAACAAGTAGGAAGGACATTAGGTACAATAAACCTCATGCTCTTGCAACGATTCGTGCCTCAGTGTCTCTCTCCAGGTCTCACCTGATAAAGAAGACCCAGAGTGGGCTCCTCGTAGTCTCTCTGTGGCTTCTCAGTTTCACTTTCTGATGTGTGCTCATGCTGCCCACAGGCCACTGTCGCGCTGCTGCGTGTGAGGGATGGAACTGCGCCCGCTCTCTGTCCCTTCCATGGCATTATTTTGAGCTCCATTGGCTAGCTAATGCAGGGAGGAAGCACAAGTAAGAAAGCATATGGTTGCGTTCCCCGAGTGTTATGTTCTTAGGACGCCATTGCTTTGTCTTCACACTTCAGACAAATGGTTTGTTAAAAGGGAAAGCTAGTGCCTGCCCTCTGAACCGTTTCGGTGTGGAGATTCGAGACAAAGTAATTTAATCAAAATCATCGTTAATAAAAAGCTCTTTTCAGATTTGTTGCTTCTTTTATGTAGCAAATCAAGGTTAATATTCTAGGCAAAGTCTTTTTTTTTGTTTTTAATCAACTCTGGGATGCACATTTTGCATATCAGTTGGAGTAGACACTTTATAAGTGAGGCTATTGTCCTATTCTCCTTCTGGCTGTATAGCTGGTTACAGCATTGGGCTGGGAAATCTGGACTGTGGATGTCTCCTTTGCATCCTCAGATGCTGACCAAACACAAATATGACAAGCTTGAAACGGTGTTAGAGTGCTATTCTCAGTCGAAAGCATTTTAAAGTTTCTGTGGAAATAGGTGCTGTCTTCCCTAATGACAGGCTTTATCCTGTTTACTAAATGTCCTTTCTACATTTGATCTACATGGTATCACACACTAATTATAAGAGTAACTGCTCTCTTGTGTGTGCTCAGCAAATGCCTCTAAAGTCTGCCTATTCGCCTACTTGTGTTCCTAGGGATTTCTAGGATGGAAACTAGCTAGGAGAAGAGTTCCTAAGTTGTAGGGTTTTTTTCTGACTTCACTCAGAAAGCCTCTACAGATCTCATTTTAAACCAATAGACTAGTGCCCATTATGGTGGGCTTGGCTTGAGAGTTTTCTGTTGCAAGATCAAGAAAATGGTGGATCTTATTTACTATCCTGATAGAATTTAAGATAATGATTGCCAGTTGGGCAGGGATAATCAGAGTTAGGTAATTTTGTAAGATTAGAAAAATCCACAGATCTAATTATGAGAGTAATTCAAAGAGTCTATGTGAGTGAAAAGGAACTGGAATTAGGAGGTCAGTTGGAGAGAAACCAGGAAGTTTCCTCCTGTTTAAATAGAGCTGAGACCCAGGAATATCTTGCATTTAGTTAAGAATCGTAGTATTTACGTTGATGCTTCTTAATAGTGCTTGGCACACAGAATATGCTCACATACTAACAGACTTTACTGTTACCATAGTCATAATCATTTTTATTTGAATTGAAGAAGTTGGGTGATGTTTGGCAAATATATGAATTTTAAAATAGTTTCTTATGTTTAAAATAGTTTAAATCTGATGGTTAAATAGTTTAAATGTTTAAAAAAGTTTAAAATAGTTTCTGATGTCTTTTTTTTTAGATGCAAATAGATACTTGGTGTATGCTACTCAGCCTCAATGTTACTGCATGTCACATGTTCCTTTGTCTTTATTTGATATTGTAAAGGCATGCAAGCTCTCTGATCTACTTATGATGAGCTCAGTGATTTGGAAGTCAAACCCTGTGGCTCCATTACCTATTCAGTTGCTGAACTGTGACACAGTTTCATTTGTCATATCTGGTTGTTTGGGAAATACATCCCATCGACATATAAATTATGGAACTGTTGTTATAAATTCGTAACACAACTGTATGGAAGTTTGAGATTAAGTTCATATCTCTTTGGCTGAATTAAAATATGAATGAGCTACTTTTCATCCCAGACAGTAGTTCCCTCAGAATCTGAAGGGGGAGGACAATGATAGAAAAAAAAATAAACGAGAACACAGTGTTATTTGAAGTCTGTATCTGAGCTGTCACTTTGACAGATGCATGCTCTTGGCTTATTTTAATGCTGAATATAAGAGAAAAATTTAAGAATTCTAGTTCAGTTTCCTTATGGATTTTCAAATCCGTAAAGATTTCACTCCCACGGGAAAGAGAACATGAACAACTCTGAAGAGAAGGAGAAAGTTTTATGGCCGACGGCAATGATTAATCAAGGAATCTGTTTACCATTCAGCTAGAACTTCACGCCATGTCTTTAATTTGCTCAGAAAAATCTGTAGACTGAGTTGTAGGTTGTGTTCAATCAACAATCGTGATACCCACCCTCAGAGAGCACTTGGTAAGCATAATGGGTCATGACATGGACACATGAAAGGCCAACAATGATAGTCTAGTGTGTGGTTAACAACTAACGCTGATGGTAAGTGCTACCAATCTTCAGAAAACTTCCCTGTGCTCTAAAACTACTGAAGAACATTCGCTATCAGGCTGGCACAGATAGCACCATTTTTGCAGAGTTTCAATCTGGCACCCAGCTTTGATCCCACTACAAAACTGAGGCCTCTCACTATCTTTAGAGACAACCCACAGTAATATTTTCTTACAGCATGGGAAGAATTGTCTAGTAGTCATACGGTCTCCTTAAATTTATTGTCTCATGATGTCAATTTTTATTTGTTGTCCTTGTTGGTTGTGGTAGTGTTTATCATGGGTGCATAATATGAGGCTATGCAATCAAAGATACATAAAGTTGTTTTAATCCATATATGGCTGTCACTACTTATGAATTTTAAAAATATCACTTCAGCACAAATGAATTTGATTTTCAGAGATGCAGAAATCATATACCATATTTATTTCATTGTAGAATAGTTATAACCAGCTTTCTGATGATATTCACACATACCTCCCACAGTGCTTGCCTCCCAGAAAGAGCTTTTGCATATGTCTACATTAATATCTGCATGTTTTCCCTCAATATACACATGTATTGAGTATCTATGCCTATTTATTGCTCTAAACACCAGCAACACAGATCTGAACAAATCATATGAGACCCACACCTTGTGTTCTTTTTGGAAGATGGACAGTGGACAAATAGATGTGAGCTGTATCAATAATTACAAAAGCCAAGAAGAAAAATGGGAGTAAATTAATATAGAAAGAGGCATAATTCAGAAGAGAGGAGTTTGTCAGCACGGTCCCCTTCTTAGAAGTTGTGATTTGAATGACGTGAGTGCAGAGAAGACAAATATGAGGGTGGGAAGCTAGACTGTAGTTGACCATTCAGCAGAGGGCCGAGTATTTGGAGCTTGTTGGAACTGAAGAGGTCAAACAGTACACCAAGTGAATTTGCAGAGAGACTTGGGCTGTATTGGGAAGAGCTTTTAAACAACTTTGGTTTCACTGTATTCCAGCCAGGATAGAGGAATCAAGGGAGGACGGGCTCTGACTTGTGCTATAATGGAAAACTCCGATGTGTTGCAATCAAAATTGGTAAAGTCAAGGAAGAAGAAGGGAGAACCCTCAGAGGACGTTCTTGTGGAAAACTGACCCCATGGGAAATGGAAGTATGAGCAGCAGGGGTAGCTGTCAAGTGAGAGAAGTGACCAGGTTTCTTGATGTAGTTCAAGAGAAGACATACACGATTTGTTAATAGATTGGATGTTGGGTATGAAAGAAGAGAAGACTGTCGCTAAGATTTTCTTGGAAGCACGGGGTTGCACTCCCTGTGTACAGGGGCCATTGGAAGCATGAGGTTGTACTTTCTGTGTACAAGGGCCATTGGTAGAGGATCGGTTAAGCTTGCATTTAGAAACCAAACTCTTTGGACCTGGATGCACTGATTTGGGGACAGCCATCAAACATAAAAGTGAGGATGCTGAATTGACATGAGCCTAGAATGGGAGAAGCAGAGACCTGAAGAAGGATATGGAGTCTTCTGTGTGTCGATGACATCTGATGCATGGACCAGTAAAAATCAACAGGGTGCTTGTTTAAAAAAAAAACAGAGGCTAGAGAACTGTCTTCAGGGCACCCCAAAATACAAAGCTAAGAGAGGTGGAGTAGAATTAGATATAGATATAGATATAATATTAGATATATTATATATAGGAGAAGCAACATTTAAGGAAAATTGCTGAGGCAGAGTTAAGAATCTCAGGAAGAGACATTTATTAGATATTCTACATGCTGCCAACAAAGGCATATGAGAACAGCTGATTGGCCAAAAAGTTTTACAATACAATGATCATAGGAGCCTCTCTTTGAAAATGCCTTTTCCCCTACTTTTTATGGAGCTGATTGCTACTCACGCATGATTTCCTGTTTTCAGTGGCGGGGTGTGTGTGTGTGTGTGTGTGTGGTAAAGAGCCATGGGACGCTCACATGTCTTTCGTGTAAAATAGGCATGATCTCTAGATCAAGGACTAGCTAATTGATGACACTGTCAGATGTTGTCCCGCTGTGTAATTGTGCCACAGGTTCGAGCTACCTATTTTCAAGAGACATCCGTGATGCTCTAACTTTGCTATGGCAGAACATGTGCTAAACAAAGGGGAGGGCTTAGAGCACTACATTCCTGGTGGCTTCCGTTAATCTAAGGACAAAGGAGAGTCAACATTTAGACATCTGCCGTTATTTTCCTGAGAAAACAAACTGTTTGTATCATTTTGTAAGGCAACTGCTTTTCATGAATATGTGAGAATTTCTGAAAGTACAGCGCAGACATATTCTGAATTAGGAAATAAAATATTTGAGATGTGTTATTACCTCCCTTAAATAATCTTTAATAAGAAAAAATAGTATTAATGAAAGGAAAAGGGAGCTATTGAGGCCTCCCCCGTGAAAGAGGGACTGTAGGGTGACTAAGCAGGTAACTCTGTGGACTAAGGAAAAGACAGTGAGCAGCGGATGTAGGAAAGTCTACTCAAAGGAACTGTGTAACAGATTAAACTAAGCTTTTTGACAGTTGTTTTCTCAAGTCTTCCTGTTTAGGGGGGGGAACAGAATTGAAATTAGAACTTTTTTTTTTTTTTAATTCAATGTAAAGCTACAAAGAGGCGGCTGCCTCAATTCTATTGGAAAGCTACAAGGTCCAAGAAAAAACAAGGATACTAGAACAACAATAATTCAAAACTTTTATGTTCTAACAGCATTGCTTTTTCAGGGACGGTTATCACCACCTCTCCGAGTGGAGGACGGTGACTGGGCTAGGCCAAGAGGAACTATTTTCTGTCGTTACTGTCAATGCATGGCTACGGGGCAGGTAAGATGAATTGGATGCCACGTGACTCAGGTGTGGTGCAGTGCTTCTCGGAGTTTAATGTGCAGGCAGATCACCAAGGCATGTGGTTCATTCCCATTCTAGATCCTTAACGCCGGAATGAGATTCCACGTTTCAAACCAAGTTCCCGAGGAAGTCAGTGCAGTTGCCTGATATGCGAATCTTTGAGTAGGAAAAATCAGAGAAATGGTCACTGGACTGACTCTGACTGTGCTTGATGCATTTTCAGAGCTGACTCTATTCTCTTGATTAGCGTCCTTTGAATCTGCCTTGTTTCTCATAGATGTTCCTGTTCTTGAGAAGTATCTGGACACGCTCTCAGAAGAAATGTATTTGCAGTATCGGTTCCTGTTCATTAGGTATGTTTCTTTACACCGAGAGGAGCGTTCTGAGCACTGGGGAATGAATGTTTTGAGGCTATCAGACAATGAAATCAGTAGACTGGTATAACATCATAACTGTGGTCTCATTAGCACTGTGTTCTAAAACAAAATTCTTTATCTTTATTAGTGTGTGTGTAATGAGATTATGGGTCAAGTCAAAGACTCTATCCTATTCTATGACCACAGGCCACTGTCTTAAACCAAGCAAGCTTCTAGAAACATACGGGCTATTGTGTTCAAAGGGAATATATTCAGTAGATAGTAATGAATGCAATACTGACTAAAGTATAAAATAAATACTTGAATCAGTCATCTGAACAACTTACAGCTTCCTATGACCCAGCCTCTGAGTTAGTGACTCCACTTCACCTGCCCGTTAGTATCATTGTATACAAACTAGGAAAAATCTAAAGCCTTCCCCATAAAACACCTATAATTTAAAAACTATTTATAAATTTATTTGTTCTTCCCATTTGTCTGGAGTTTTTCAAAATCATTTAAAGTCATTTTAATTTATAATTATTGTCAAAAATAAATGTCTTAAGAGCTGGACGAAGAGAAAATCTGTAGATGAATCTCTTTGTAGAAAAGTGTAAGACACATATCAAGTTGCTGAAAAACAGTAAATATTTAGAAACATTTATTTAAATGAATTGTGTTTAACTATGCCTGATGAATGTTTAGTCCTCTACAAAAGATACAAGAGACTGAAGACAGCTTTAACGTTACACATTGACTTCTCTGTTTCTTCTTTAAGATAAAATTATGATTTTGACATTGACAACCATTTCCTTAGTACCTGTGTTAGTCAAATGTTTTATTGCTGTGAAGAGGCACCATGACCATGGTAACCCATATTAAAAAAAAAAAAAAACATTTAGTTGGTCTTTGCTTATAGTTTCAGAGGCTTAGTCCATTATCATCATGGTGGGAAACATTGGCAGCATGCAGGCAGACATGTTGCTGGAGAGGCAGCTGATAGTTCTGTATGCAGATCAGCAGGCAACAGAAAAAGAAAAAGAAATTGGATCTGACATGAGCGGTTGAAACCCCAAAGTCCACCCCCAATGACACACTTTCTCCAAGGTCCTACCCCCTAATCCTTTCAACTAGTGCAAATGCTTATGAGCTTTTTCATTCAAAACACCACAGTAATAGTATATTTACATCTCTCTATCTGGGGTTGGTAAACAAGATTACACTTAGACAAATCACCACCTTCCTATGCTATTAATAATCAATCCTCTTTCTCCCTCTCCTTTCCTCTGCCCGTCATTCAGTTACTACTCAAGAATCTCAATGTATTTTCTTGTCTATTTCCTTTTGTTCAATCTTGGAATTCCTACTCTCATACCTTCAAAGTCATAAACATGAGCATCCCACTAATTCTCAAGGTTGTGTTGACATGCTGTTTGATGAAACCTCTCTTCCTTTCCTGGGTAAATTTAATTTTCCTTTCCTACAGAGACATTTAATAACGACAGGGAGATAATTATGGTTTACCTTTAATAACATTCTTTATCCGGCAGTTATTTATGTATGTTATTATTCTTCCTTTAACCTACAAGCAATTTGAAAGGTAGGTCATAAAGTTAGAGATTTTTCATATCTAAATTATTTATATATATTAAGAATTAATCCCATAAATTTCCCTTACATCATTTCCCCACATTTCAAATTGCTTAATAGATTTTACTCAGATTATGATGGGGTTATGACCCAATAAGTCCATTATAAGTTGAGAATGTCAATACATCAAAACTTTATTTAATATACGAAGCATCATCATTTAGTCAGGGATATCTGACATGCACTTACCACCTTTTTATGACCGTACAGTTGAGGAAAATCATATAACATGGAGTCTGTTTTACTTCAGGGTAGAATAGTTCATGTATGCTCTAAAACACCAGTTGTTTGCTCTGTAGCTGACTGGGAGCTGAAGTTTGCTGCAGCTGCTCAGTGTTGAGTGAAATTTTTTTATTGAGCATCTTGCCCAGAGAAGACCTCAGAATTCAGATATGAACAGAGATTCCTCTTAATACACCTGAATTTTTCCCCAAAGCAAAACTAAGGAATCGTTACTAACAATAAACTAACCAGTGCCTCCTGGATACATATACACAATGCGAATGGCAGGTATAGAGTGAACTTCATTGAACTGAAACTAATATACAATATCATTTGTTTGTTCTTATGCTTTTTAAACTTAGAAGGATTCTTCCTGGTTTCCTTATCAAATTCTAGGCCATTGCAATTTTCCTTCTGTGGACAAATTTATTCAATAAGAAGTTCAAAGACAATGTGACATTAGTACTACAGACCAGACAAGAACTACATTAGTAAAAGGAGAAAATCTTGTGTGAGCTTCAACAGCCTTGAGAACCAGAACTCCATACACTCTGCAGTAGAATATGTGGCCAACATTCATCACAGGAGGCTAACAAACAGAGATCAGTGACAAGGCAAAACATTTAACCAAATTATGAAACTTCGATGAACCATCTGCCTGTTCCCAGATTCTCATGCTATGGAAAAGCAGTCTAGACACTCAAGAACCTGAAAGATATTCACGGAATGATTTGTTAATAGGAGATAGAGGAGAGATTGAAAAAAAAGTCTTAAGTTCCAAAATTGACCAAGCTATGTGGTGCAGGGCCTGGAGGTAAAGACCTCAGAATCCAACGCAAGTGCCAAATACAAGTTTTAATCATGGAAGGCCAGGAATTTCTGAACTTCTCAGAGGAAATAATATTCCAAACCAAGGTTAACATTCAAAAATAAGTAGACACAAACAAGATTACTTTGCTGGGTATGTAATGCTCACGGCAGAGGAAGGAGCTCTTGAGACAGAAATGCCAGATCTTCTAGCTGTTTTTTTTAAACATTGAGGTACACACACACACACACACACACACACAGGCACACACGTAGGTATGTGTGTGCATGTGCATGGGTGCCACAATGTGTGTGCAGATCAGTGAACAACTTCCAGGAGTCCATTCTCTCATCCTGCCTTGCTGAGGCGGCGCATCTCTTGTTTTTCCCATACTGCACATCCAGGCTAGCTGGCGTTTGGCTTGGGGACAGCTCTTCCCTCTTGATCTCTCATATCCTCCCATCTCATCATAAGGATGCTGGGGTTACATACACATGCAACTGCATCCTGCTCATGTTATCCAGCTAACTCAGCAACACTTGTTTTAGTGCTTGTGTGTGTGTTTAATTTTTGAGATTATAATATAACTCCACCAATTTCCTTTCCCTTTTTTCCCTTTCCTCCTTCCTGTGCTCTCTTTCTCTCTCTCTCCCTATCTCTTTCTATATACACATGGAAAGATAGATAGATAGATAGAGAGAGAGACAAACAGTGAAAAAAATTCCTTCAGAATTTTAAAACATTTTTATTAGCTAGAATTGCATGCAAACACGATGTATTGTGACAGTATTCATTCTGATTCCTCCTCATAACACTTCCAAAATTCCCCCCTCAACATCCAATCCTCATGTTTTAAAACAATCAGCCTACAGAGTTCAATCTGTGTTGTCCATATACTCAGGGGTGTGGAACTATTTACTAAACCATAATTGAGCCTTTATGGGCCACAATCATTGAAGAAAATTGGATCTTCCTCTCCTAGAAGCTCCCAGGGACCCATGAGATCCCTTCCTCCCTCCATGCAGAGGTTGACTGGTTTGATCTTGTAACCATGGCCACTATGAGTTCATGAGTGCAGCAGTCGGGACCTTTCTGACCTCTGGTTCTCATGACCCCTTTGCTCCCTCTTCTGTGATGGTCCCTGAGTCTTGTGGGAAAGGGGTGTGATACAGATGGGCCTTAGTCAGATATTCAAATGACTTGTAAGACTAAGAAAAGATCAATAGTTGGAAATAAAATCATAAACTAGTGTTAGGAAGGCACTGTTGTGAAGGAACTAGAAGATAGCAGAGCCTGCAAAGGGAGTAGGCAGGATTTAGTAATGCAATAGACAAGCTTGACTAACTCATTTAGAAGTGGACTTCAGAGATGAGAAATACAACACACAGCTGCACACAGAAATAATGGTACAGAAGCTAATACAGAATACAGAGAGAAGTAAATTTAGTGAACAATAAGAATAACCAACTAATACAAACTATTTTAAGAGAAAGTTATAAATATATGATATAAGTTCAGTACAGTGGTCACATAACTGAAAATTGATTAGCTCATTTATTAAAACAGGACTTCAGATTGGCTAATGAAGGAACATTAATTTCATTGCTATGGCAAGAGACACTAAAAAACAATTTAACAATGAAAAAGGTTAATGCCTGCAAGGTTTAAATATAGTAAATGCATATTTTGAAATTCACAATAGCTATGTGAAGATAAAGAGACAACAAAAAGCAGAGAAACAAAGGATTATTGTATCTCAGTGGAAGTTGCCAGAGGATCTTTGCAGTCTGGAAATTAATAATTAGAAAAGAGAGATGAAGTCTGAGGCTAGAGCTTGTGGTCCGATGCTTGCCTGGTATTCCAAAAGCCTCAGTTTGACCCTCAGCAGAGAAGCAGAAAGAAAGGGGATGAGGGTTGCATGAAAGAAAAGGTGACTATCTTACATTCATCTTATAATTCAGTTTCCACAGCAATTAAACTACCTTTGTCAATACATTTAAGTTCTCAATCTAACCAGTGCAGAAGAGATGACAGAAACAAGCATCATGATTCCTAAGAACATTAGTTATTCAGATATTAATTAGTAGACACTGAAGTGATTAAGTGAAAAAAGAAGCTATTGGGTGAATCTGATGTGAGCTTTCAAACGAAGAGATGACTTTGGAGAGATCACATCGCCATCTTTGACTGACAGTGGGAACGAAGAGCTTAAAGATATTGTGCTTTCTTACATGATGTGCCATGATGAACCCAGTGCTGAGAGAGAGAGAGAAGAGAGAGAGAGAGAGAGAGAGGGGGGGGGGGGGGGGGAGGGAGGGGAGATGGGGGATGGGCCTTGAATCTGAATCTAATCAGGCCTTTTAAATGATATGAGAAAGAACAAATAGCCAAATCCAGAATGGGTGTATTTGATAGGAGAAACCATTGTAATTCCTGTAATAGAATATGTAAAAAGTGACAGTGGATGCTCTAGTTTAAAAGCATTTTTTTTAAAAAAAACATTTTGACATATAGGGTAAACACATTTACAGGTTCCTGGAACAGATTTGATTTACTTCTCTTCCCAAATCTACTTATTTATCCGTTTGCAATCCAAGAAGTTTTTAGGGGAGAGTTGCTGAGAATTGTGACCATCTTATTTAATAAACGAATAACAAAATGCACCAAGAAGACTGAACCTTAGCTAAGATGAGCTAAAACCACTCCGCTACAAAATCACCAAATTTTGTTAATATTTTACAGACACTGATTTTGAGCCATTTGGGAGAATTAGAAGACGAGTGTGGATTTAGGTGATATTACTGATTTTTTGTTACATTTTCCAGATTGACAGTAATATTGCAATTATTTAAAATAAACACTGATGTTTCTTTCCACCTCTTGGTGTGAAATGGAAAACAGAAAGCAATTATTTTTCATTAACCTGAGTGCAAAAAGGTCAAGCCAAATTTTTGACAAACTGGATTCCCCAATACAGTAAAAGGCTAATACACCATGATAAATTGGCTTTATTCCAGGTGTAAAAGGTTAGTTTATTATTTGAAGATCAGTCAGTATGATTCACCAGATTAACAAATTGAAAAATAAATTAAAAAAAGGGTTTTGATAAGTTCATCATTCATTCTTAATAATGATTTTCAACAAATGGTAAATGTTAAATCAATTTCCAGGGACTTCTGAAACAAACAACTATGCTCTAGTATCCCAGAATGACAGAAATGCAGTATCTCAAAATGCTAGAGGTTAGAAGTCCAACATCAAGATGTCAGAATAGGAGGACAGCATTGTTTCAGAAGTTCCAGAAAGAGCCATTCTTTGTCTCTGAGCTTCGAGAAACCCTTGCATTCCTTGGCTTTCTGGGTGTTTGGGCAAACCACTAACCCCTACCTAAACCTTCACATGTATTTGTGTTGTGTCCTTTTCTGTCTCACAAGGATAGTGATGATGACATTTAGGCTTTAATCCATAGTATTTACATCTCAATATCTTAACAGCATTTCAGGGACTTTTGTTTTCATCCCCAAAACAATAATGATTGTCACAGCTTCCAGGATTTGAATGTAAGCACATTTTGAGGAAGTTATACACTCTGCAAAAAGAGAAAAAAAGCTATTGGTAATATTACACTTAATGTTGAAATAACTGTTTTTCCCTAAGAAGTAGAACACGACAAGAATATCTCCTTGTAATATTTACTTTATATTGCACTGAAATGCTAGTGCAATAAAACGGGAAAAATAAATAAAAGATATCCTATTTGGTGGATGATTGATATCTAAAGTATGATGTGTCCTACAGAAAAAAAATGTTATTAGAAGTAGCTTATGAGTTTAGAACAGTTACAGGATATATTATGAATGTATATGGTCCTTATTTTCTAATAGATTTACATCTGGATAAATTAATAGAAATTGAAGATATAATTAATATAATATAATTAATAAATAAAATAAAGAAGTTGAAAATATAATTATAATAAATTAAAATATAATTAATATAAAATATAAATTAATAAAATAAAATATAATTAAATATAATATAATTAAAATATAATTAAGTTGAAGATGTATTTAATACCTACAACCTTCTACTATTATAGCTTGGCTTATGCTGTCTTACATGCTCTAGAATATTGACATTGGTTTCATTTGTGCAAGATCATCTTTAAGAAATGTCTATTTCATAGCAACATGTTGAAAAGTCCTTATATTTTTGCTAATATCTGTATTTAAGAAGTGCTGGAAAGAGAAGTAGAGTTGTTTATCTTGGCGATTATTGACTGACTGAAGGCTGAGGCTCTCACTGCTATCGCCCAGGAATGAGAGACAATGGTGCTGAAAGTGTATTGTAAGATAGGAAAAACAGTACAATACAGAAACTGAAACACGGTGTCTATTGATTGCTGCCGTATCTTTTTAAAACCAGTATAAAGTAAAGAAATTATAAGTCTGGCTATTTTAAGTGGGGAGCCGCTTTTGTACAGCAGCAAGCAGCTAATCTGTGTGTGGTGGTAAATGCATACTCTCTCAATACTCATAAAGCCAAGGCAGGGGGGGATCAGGAGCTGGAGGTCAGTTTTGGTTATGTATGAGAGCTTGTCCCAAAATAAATAACCAAATAACAAAAGATTTGCTTTTCTACATACTAGCAAGATACACTGGAGAAGTAAAATTATTAAATAATCCCATTGCGGACCTAGTTCTGGGTTATTGTGATAAGATTTATTATTGACAGATACCATCGTATTTTCTCTAATGAACATTTTAAAGGCAAGTGGAAATTTGTGTTCAGGTCAGCTGATTATGAAATAGCATATCAATACTGGTGTTCTGATCTTGATAACTGGGTTATGATTATATTAGGGGCTAAATTTTTTATGAAATGCACACTAAAATATTTAGATATTAAGGTTCATCTGATATAGGCATAGTGCATAATACAAAAATGCAGGAGAAAGAATAAAGTAAGTTCTGGCAATACAAAAATTAATGAATCTTAAAACTCATACTGGATCTCTTTGTACTGTCCTTACAGCTTTTCTGTAAGTAATACTGAAATTATTTGAAAGTAAAATATTAGAGAATAGAATGTGAGGAAGGATGTTTTACCCAAAGCTATGCTAAAGATACGACATGGAGGACCAGTTATCTCCTAAATGAGATAGATAACGGCCATCAAGATGGTTCAGTGGATAAAGGCTCTTTCTGCCACACCTATGGATCCAAGTTTGGCCTCCAGGATCCACATGGTAGAAACAGAAAACTAGCTTCTTCAACTTGTCCTCTGACCCTCATGTATGAGGTGCATGTACGTGTAAAATAAATTGAATTAATAAATGTTAAAAAGAAAAGAAGAGAAGAGAAAAGAAAGTAAAACGTAGTCAAAGGAATAGAAACAGTGAGAAAGAACTGCTTGAGAAATTTTGCTGAGGATGAATGGCAGCTGAGTGGGCAGGTAGGCTCCCGGAAAAAGGGTTTAGCTGATGATCCAGCCATGTGAAGATGTGTCTGGATCCCCACATTGTGATCCCTTGATGGGCAGTAAAGCCGAGCCTTCCCCATGTTCTCTTCTCCATGACTCATAGCTGAGTCTGTGTTCACAGCTTCCACTCAGTCATTCCTCTAGTTCTCACCTCCCAGACCAGAATTTCCAATGGACATCCACATGACTTTAAATGTCGAACTTTAAAAACTGTAAAAGAAGAACTTTTACAAAACCTTCACAGAACTCCCAACAGGAGTGAAGGCGGTTAGTCCCCATCAGGCTGTATTTATATGGTGCTCACAGAATCAGAGAAAGGGAAAAGCAAAGAAATGAAGGCTTCTGTTATAAGCATGTGCTCCCTCCCCATTGTAAAAATAGGAGGAAATGGAATAGGAAGTGAAACGGAATCTCTCTTGGAAACGAACCCAATACCTAATAGGTGGCAGTGTCACTTAAATGCTTCAGAATATTCGGAGGAAAATGGCCTAAGGGGTCTAATGTTCCTTCGTTTTGCTGTGCAAGGAAGCAATCAGAGATGTGGAGAGTGAGGGGAATACTTGCTCATGAGTACTGCAGTCGAGATTTCAATTAAAGGCAAAAAACCAAGCAAGATGTACTCTACATGACAATTTCCTAAATATAAAATGGGTTATTGCCTTTCATGACACATGTGTACCTTTGATATCTTAAACCATTACTCACTGGAGGGCAGATATTTCAAGTTTCCTTGCATAATAAGATTATGGGGAATCTGTGGTGTCATGAACAACCACACTGAACAACTGCTCTTTGAAGTCTTTTCATTGTCTCCAGTCTGATGAAATACTATGACTTGATTTGGTTATGATTTTATATTTCAGTATTGTAGGAGGACTGATATCTGGGAGAACCTTACTATACCTCATTGCCAGAGAGCTCAGGATTTATATTTTAGCTCCTATTGATGCTATCAAATGACTGGTGAGAAAGTGAGATAAAATAAAAATGCTTTGTTCTTTCCCCACTGTGTGTGTGTGTGTGTGTGTGTGTGTGTGTGTACGTACTTGGCTATGGAATGTCTTCTAAGGCTCAAAGTAATATAGAAATCAATCACAGGATTAAAATGAGAGTTAACTAAGATAGCATATCTGAAAAATAACTATAGATGTTTAAAGTCATCATGTAAATACTGGATATACTTATTTCAAAAGGGGAAAACATTTATCAATAATAGCCTTGAGATTGCCAACATTTGTTTTATGCTGTATTCTTGTTTTTACAGAATGTTTATCCTGTAAAACTGAGCTGAGCTATCTACTTATGTTTATGGAAAAAGTGTGATCTGGTAAAATATGTGTAATGATACAAAGCAATAATATAAAACAAGACAAAAACACACAAAAGAAACCCAAAGATAATGCATAGGATGTGAAGTAATTTGAAGGATAAAAGTTTCAAAACCTTAATGGTGGGTATTAAAAATAAACTAGACAGTGGGAGTCTGTTTAAAAATAAATAGTCAGTGTGATATTAACTGAAATTTCACACTGAAAATAAGGAACTATTATTTCTTATATTTGTCTGGTCAGATCTTTCTTAGTAAATGACAGTATTGTAACTATCATTGTAATAGCCAGCAGCAAGAAAATTTAAGAATATCGAACAAGCAAAGTGGAAACCAAAAAAGTTTAACTTCCAGTAGAAATACAGAAAGGAAACAAAACAATTTAGTCTACAAAGCTTGGGCAAATTGAAATAACCCCAGATGAGAATCTGTAGGGTATAAAGGGAGAAGAAAAATTGCTTAGAATGTAGTAATGGGAGACAATTAGGGACAGGAAAACACAGGCTGAATATCAGAACCAAGTGTCTAACAGTCTATTAGACTGTGCATTAGTATCCCAGGGGAAGGAGTGGAAGCCTCATTGACTCAGTCATTTAGGGCTAGACCGATTCCCAGAGGGTGTGGCAACTGAAGAAGGAAATGAAAAATGGAGAAGCAGGGGAGTCAGTCCGAGTTCATTTCGTAGAGCAATGAAATTCTGCTCTAGGTGTTAGGAGAGGCCCGAGTCTCTGCAATAGGCATGTCCGATCACTTCAAAATGAAGAGTTCGCCTATCCACCTTTCGAGGCAGATTGGTTCTCTAACACTCAGGTACAACGGTGCAATCTCTAGGCCGATGGCTAGGACAACACAGAATCGTCACACGAGGCAGGCTAAAAATAACCCCCCCAGAAGGAAACAGCGCCGACTCTGGTCAGCTGGCTCCTTTCCTGAGCCTTGCTTCTGTCTGCCTCAAGACATTCCTCCACAGCTCCACCGGGAGAGAATGCACCGTAGGAAAATGCTGCTTCCACTTGGAAACTATTTCAGGGCCTTCGAGTGTTTTCTAATTTATCTGTTTTCTCGCCACAGAGATCAGATTTAGTATGCTCGCATGTCCCCAGAATTTTTCAGGTGCTTCAAGATCCAACTAGAATTAAAATAAAGTAGGCTCTAAGGGAGATTAATGCAAGATACCACCATCATATCTCACAAAGATGAGAACTACCATTCTGAGAACAATCCTGTGATGTGATAGTTTATCATTTAAGTTTTATTCCATACTTAGAGAGATTTTTCTTTGTCATTTTAATAGATTATCCCAATGTCAGTGCGTGTTTTAAACTGATGAAGTCAGTTACCAAACAGAACCCAATTTCATGTCAACAGGGTAACTTTTCTTCATCAAAAGAACTGGGCATTGGCTTGGCACTTTTCTTTCTCCCCTAAATCATGCATGTGTGTCTTCTTCATGGAACCTGAATGATGTTCAGACCTAGTTGTACAGGAACCTGGATCAAGCGGTCTTCACATTCTGTCTGCAGTTTATAAGGTAGGGAATCTCAATTCCTGATCCTCAGAACAGAAGCATCCGCATCAAACTAGTGAGAAATGAGAAATCGTGTCCACTTTTAAACTCACAGTTGCTATTATCGATACGGAGTTTTGCTACCCATTATTTTCTTCCAGGCCATCGGATTAGTTACTTCCCCGTTGCTATGATAAAACACCACAACGAAAAGTGACTTATGGAAGAAAGAATTTGTTTTTCGGCTTACAGTTCTAGAGGGATTGGAGCCAATCATGTCCCTGGACTGTGGCAGCCAGGGGCTGGGACTATGGCAGGGATAGGAAACTAAGAGCTCACATCTCAACCTCAAGCACAGAGCAGAGACAGAATTGCAGGTGCTGTGAGACTTTTAATATTAAAGGCCATCTCCAGTGACATCTTTCCCCCATAGGGTGGCACAACCTAAACCTTCCCAAACAGTGTCACCAACTTGGACAATCAGGTTGGGAATCAAGTGTTCAAATATCTGAGACGATGGAGGGCATTCTCACTCAAACTGTGGATTCCTCTAAAACCCTTAAGCACATGACAATGCTTAAAAGCATTCCACTGTGGATTACTGAATTTCTTCACAGTCTGCTGACTCGTGCTCTGTAAAATCTGTTGCCAGTACTTTCTTGTTTGGCACATAATAAGCAAAAGTAAGACACTAAGTTTTCTTACCTTCCCACGGTACATGCCTTCCTGAGCTCCAACAGATCACATTGTCTTTGCTTTCTAAGTAGATACTTTCATTTATGACTTTGAGGATAGATGCTTTTTTCTATATCCCTTAAGGATGCTCCCACCGTATGACCTCTAAGCCTTTCTAAACACAGCAGTTTTCATTTAAATGTGGCATCATAATGTAGTCCTTGAAGATACTTTAAACGGCAATAAATGTAATGCAGCACAAATGTAACTTAATTAAACGACAAAGTAAACAATTAGGAAACTTTGCTCATGTAAAAATAGTTGCATCTGTACTATAACTGTCTCAAATCCCTTGCTTTTATAGTATTTTCTCCAGGTCTTGTTTGCCTATGTAGAGAATTTCAACTATTCCTGAGTTAAATCTAAAGTTACTGAGGAGTTCTCACTGGGGAATTTTGTCGAGATCTTTCTTTTTTATTCCATATGATGCATATTCCGTTTGATGAAAGGACACGATTTTGAGGGAGAGCTTTTCTGAGACAGGGTCTTACACTACAGTCCAGGCTGTCTGCAATTCACTATGTAGACCCAGCTGGACCCTGATTCATAGCAATATTCTAGCTTGAGCCTCCAGAGTGCTAGAATCACAGGCATGAGACACAATGCCTGGCTGAAAAGACCTCCCTCACAGGGTTTGAGTCTTTGCTTGACATCAGAACTTTTTACTACTTGTAAGAAGAGCTGTACCCTATCCCCATCCAGTGATGAAATTGCTTCATTGTATAATGACTTTGAAGCACTTTCTCTAGAGGCTTTAGAAGACATATTAGATACATATCTATTGCTGTGATAAAACACCATGACCAAGGCAGCTAATAGAAGGAATAGTTTATTTGGCCCATAAAGTTCCAGAAGAAGAGTTCATGATCATCACATCAAGGAAGCATGGCAGCTGGCAGGCAGGATGACTGGAGCTGGAAGCTGACAGGTCAATGCTCAGTTCTTACAGCACAGAGAGCAAACTAAAAATCGCATGAGTCTTTTAAAACCCTCAAAACACACCCCCAGTGATGAACTTTCTTCAGCAGGGCCACATCTCCCAAGTCACGAAGTAGAGACTAAACATTCAAATACCCAGACTATGGGGGACCTCTTATTCAAACCACCATAGAATGAAATAGCCTTCAATTCCTTCAGGTCTTCTCATGCATTTCAGCAAATGTCACTAACTTTAAAAGGAATTCCTGTTTTAGAAATGTGTATTTCACAGGTGACGCAAAGGATTACAAGACATTGGATAACCCTTTTTGTGTGTTGTTATCTTTCTCTCCCTTGGCTAAAGTCAGTTCCTGCATATGTTATCATATTCTGTCATCGTACCACGAACCATATCTAGGTTTCACTTGCCTCCTGTGTACAATTTCCAACTACAAGGGAGTGACCCAACACATCGTGTGTCTAATTGGTACCATGAATCCACACTCACTGCTGTGTACTCGAAAAAAAGAAAAAAAAATGATTAAAGTCAAGTGGTTAGAAAATAACTTTCTTTGGAAAGCTAAAAATACCAAAGAAGGTGGAAGCTGTTGCACAGACAATCTGGGCTGCAGGCATAAAAATTTGATAAGGAGTTTTGGGGAGACACATCAGATATGTGGGTACCATGGATCTACAGTTACAAATCTCAGGCAATCTGCTTCTCTGAATCAAGGCTGCTCATACGTATAGGTCACCAGATGCTCTGGGTTTCATAAATCGAAGGAAAGTACTGATTAGAAACTCTTATAATTCATGTCCCTTTAGCTTATTTTCCCTAGGAATACTTAACTCTGTAGCTAATTACCAAGACACAAACTTTTCCCCCAGAAAACTGGGAGAAATAATGGGTAGTTATTTTTTTCCCAGAGGACCCAGGGAGTTAGAGAAAAGTAATTTCCTCAGAGGATAAAGAGAAATAATATTTGCTGTTAGATGGCTTCAGTTCAAGATGTTTTCTGTAGCAAAGCCAACGAGAAACTAAGAACATATTACATGACACTCTATAACGCCCAAATTAATAACTTTTAATATCAGTTAGAAGCAAGTCTTGGGAAGTAGCTCAGTGTATAGCATTTGATTTCCATGCACAAGGCTTGGGTTCAATCCTTAGCACTACCAAAAGAAGGAAATAAATAAATTGATTAATTAATTAATTAAAAGCAAACAGAGCTGGATTGTTTACTTAAGTTGTCCCTTGGTAACAAAACTGCCACAGCCCATATTCTTTGGAGGCTCTTTAAGAGACACCAACATTGCTGGAAAACACATGTACACACTTCCGACCTGGTAAATCTTCACATCCTTTGCCCAATGAACAAATAATTACCTAGCACATACCATGTATCATTTTTAATATCAGCCTCTATAGAGAAGGATTAATTGGATAGGTATGACTTCTAAGGTGAGTCTGAAGGCTTACATAACAGAGTCTGTCAGGAAGGCTGAGGAGTTGCTGTGGGATCCAAACAGCTCAGTGTCCCAGCTGCAGAGCACACAAACTGTGCCAAAACAAATGGAACGACTGTGGTCTGCATCACAATAGCTTTGGAGTTGTGTGCATGCATGAGTATGTTAGAGTGCATAATTACACCAGAATTGTGCAAAATGCAGACAACTTTGGAGTGGAGGGAAGGCACCAGAGGTTATCTGTGGTTATATAGGAGCACATTTAAATGCTGTGCTAATCTTAGAAGAACCAAATTTTGAGGTCACTAGAAGAATAATTCAGGAATCTGCACACTTTGAAGAAATTAAATGGAGAGAAAAGAATAGCTGTATAAATTTACTAGAAGAGCACTTTTAAGAGATACAAATAATCTCCTTCAAGCCATTCTAAGTTTCAAAAGGCAAGTGAATTGTTAATTGAATATTTAATGATGATTTGTAGCTTAGCATATTAGTGTGGCATGACTCACGTTTACTACTTCAATAGAGCTGTGAACTGTATAACATGTTCAGCCCCACGTATAATCAACACACGGTTCATTTACACTCATTTTGTAATACTAGGATATAATTTCCTCCTTGCAAAAGGTTCTAAGGCTTTATAGTTCTAGCACTGCTTCTGCCATATTCCCTAAGAATGTACTAAGAAAACTAAATGTAAGGTATTTTGCTAAAGGCACTAGGAGAAGCATAAAGATGAATAAAGTATAAACTTTCACCCATAAAGAATTTGGTACTTGAAACATTATTAGCTGTCCCTCTGTGTTTTCTGTTGGGGTAAACATTGGAGATACAGAGGGGCCTTCTGTATTCTGTAGTTACTTCTGTAAAGGTGTGAGAAAGTACCTGAAAAAATAAAAAGCAGAAAAAGCTATTTGGACTCATGATTTCAGAGGGCTCAGTCTATGACTGTTTGGCTAATGTGTTTGAATGAAACATTGTAGGTGCCGTAATACTTGGTTGAGGACAGTTCATATTGCCGTGGAATGGAAGCAGAGAGTAAGCCAGAAAGTAGCCTGGGTTAAAACTTTGCTAAGCTCTCTCCCATGATGTAATTCTCCCAGCTTGATTCTACCTCCCACAGTCTCAGCAACCTCCCAAAACAGCACTACCAAGTGCAGACCAAGCAATCGAGCATAAGATCCTGTGAGGGACATTTTGTATTAAAACCACAATGAAATGCAGGAAACACATGGAGTATTAAGAGAGGCAAGACTTGTCAAAAACCACAGGCAAAAAGAGTTGAAGCAACTTTACAGAAATGGACATAGATTCAACATGCATTAAAAATCAAATGCATGAGATAAGGGAAACAGTGAAAGTTAACTCTGAAAGTGGAGAGGTCTGACAATCACTGGTGTCACGTATTAGCAAGTTTAGAGAAGAATTGTGTGTAGTTTTCAGGGGGCTTTAAGTGCAGGATGATATGAGTATCTTTTTGTTTTAGAATAATTCTGGGAAAGGACAGAGAAATTTGAGGAGCTTGAGCTGTATACATTGATTTGAAAACGGACACCAGGGTTGAGGACAAGGAAGAGGACGGTGAAGTCTTTTAGTAGCTTCTGAATCCTCCCTGCTCTTGTAAACCACTCTCTACATTTCTAGCCTAGATGATTTCCTCACTAATTATCTGTGTGAGTCTGTTCCATTATTCCTTCATTATAGCAAAACCATCCATCACATCTCCATCCTTCGCAGTTCAAATCATAGAGGAAATTAATGTAAGTACCACACTGGGAGGTACACTAGCACTGTGTGTGTGGATATTCCAAATGACATCTGGAATTTAAAATAACCAAATACTTACCACATTTTTGTACATTTTCTAAATTCTGACACATCTGTCATTATCCGGGTTTATTATTTTATTTGGGGGGCTTTCTCATGTCTTCTAGTTAGACCTAACTCATCTTAGGAAATAGCAGTCGTTTTCAGGTCCTAATTACTGTTGGGTGTTGAGTGTAACTGTTTGCCATTAGTTCTATGAACAATAAATGAACTCACTGTGTTTCAATATAATATGAAAATAAGTAGCTTTTCACCTCTAATATTCATGCTATGCTCACGAGACAATAAGTGATGGGTATTAATTGCTGTCATTTCCACAAACCACATTCTCAGTATTTTATTTGTCAGGTGATATGCTCAAGCCATCCCGATTATAAAGCACGGAGTCATTTTTCCCCTTTCAGATTTCCACCTAGCGCTGCTTTCAGAAGCATGGCAAATCTTTTATATTCATGGAAACATTATGGGTAATGAGCCTGAAAGTTTCTAGCCATTCCCTCTAATTAGAGCCTCCCCAGGGAGGAGGAGGAAAATTAACTATTTGGGCAATGTATTGATTAATGTTGCTATAATGGAAATGGACAAGAAAATCCTTTTTAAATGACTAAATCCAGTCAATGGAAGCCAATGGGTTGACTCATATCTTAGTCAAAGACAATAGGGTGCTGCTCTTTATAGATGACTTAGAAGACCATATTGTTAGGTAGAGACTAAGACTGGAGGGGAAGAGAGCAAAGATTTGAAACAAAATAGCATAAGTGAAGAAAAGTCTCACAGAGAGGGAGCGAGACAGGGAGGAAATTGCATCATTCCCCTGCGAGGACCTGGTGTTCACACAGGGCTGAGGGAAGTTAGGAGTTGGTTCCTAGACATCCTCTGCAGGTGGTTGCAGGGCTGGTTCCGAGGAAGGTAACCAGAGCACGTGTAGGATTAACTCCAGTGATCTGTAGTGATGTTTTTTTTTCTCATTTGTACCTTATCTGACTTAGCAGATAGATGTCAGGAGGACTTTTCCACTCAGTAAAGATCTACAGAAAGGGGAAGAAGCCATTCTGGAGCTGACACTCATTCTGTTTGGTTCTTTCAGTCACTATAAGACAGGTGCAAGTTGTGCAATGTGTATCAGTTGCAAGAAACATGAGTTTTGAGTTCTCTCTTGATCTTTCACTGAGCAGGAACACTGATTTCACCCATACTTCAGAAAAGTATGAGGAAAATTAAGAATTACGGATTTATTAGTTACCACTATTGGTCTGACTACAAAAGATGACCAATCCAGACTCCATACCCTCCCATTATCAGTAGTCCTCAGGAGGGTCACTCTTACAGATTCCAGTAAGTTTTTACTGTACTAGGTTTCTGCATTACCCCACAAATATGCCTCAGTTACTCACAGACTTTATCCATGCTCTCTCCTTCCATCCCTTCACCTGCACCCCATCCTTCCTGCTCCTGTCCCTACCCTGAGTCCACCCACAGACCTATTCCATTTCCCCTTTCAAGGGAGATCCATGTGTGCTCTCTCCAGAGCCCCCCTCTTTACACAACATCTCTGGGTCTGTAGGCTGTAGCTTGATTACCATTTACTTAACAGATATTCACCTATAAGTGAACACACACCATATTTGTCTTTCTGGTTCTAGGTTACTTCACTCAGGATGATTTTTTTTTAGTTCTATCCATTTGCATGAAAATTTCATGACGTCATTGTATTTTGAACAGCTGAATAATACTCCATTTTGTAAATATACCACATTTTCTTTACGTATTCTTCTAGTTGAGGGACATCTATGTCGTTTTCAGCTTTTGGCTATTACGGATAAAACTGCAATTAATATAGTTGTACAAGAGGCCGTGTGGTAGGATGGGGCATCCTCAGGGTATATGCCCAACAGTGGTATAGCTGGGTCTTGAGGTAGATCTATTCCCAGTTTTCTAAGGAAACACCATATTGACTTCCATAATGGCTGTATAAGTTTGTACTTCCATCAGCAATGGAGTGTTCCCCTTCTTCCACATCCTCACCAGCATGAGCTGTCACTTATATGGTTGATCTTAGCCATTCAAACAGGAATAAGATGGAATCTCAAAATAGTTTTGATTTGCATTTCCCTGACGACTAAGGATGTTGAACATTTTTAAAGGGTTTCTCAACCATTTGTGATTTCTTTATTGAGAATTTTCTCTTGAGATTTGTACCCCATTTTAAAATTGGATTTTTTTATACCTACTTTCTTGAGTTTTTTTTTTTAAATGTAATTTAGATATTAGCCTTCTATTAGATGTGGAATTAGTGAAAATCTTTTCCCATTGTGTAGGCTGCCATTTTGTCCTATTGACGGTGTCCTTTGCCTTACAGAAGCTCTTCAGTTTCATGAGGTTCCATTGGATAATTGTTGATCTGAGAGCCTGAGTTATCAGTGTTCTGTTCAAAAAGTCATCTCCTGTGCCAATGCGCTAAAGGCGTTTTCTGTCAGGTTCAGTATATGTGGTTTTATGTAGAGGTCTGTGATCCACTTGGACTTGAGTTTTATGCAGGGTGAGTATATGGATCCATTGCATTCTTCTACATGCAGATGTCTAGATTGGCCAGCACCATTTGTTGCAAATGGTTTCTTTTATTCTTTGCATATTTCTGGCTTCTTTATCAAAAACCAGGTGTCCATAGGTGTGTGCATTTGTGTCTGGGTCTTTGAGTCAATTCCACTCAATGATGTGTCTATTCTTATGCAAATGTCATGTGGTTTTTATTGTTTTATCTCTGTAATACAACTTGAATTCAGGGATGGTGGTATCTCAAGCAGTTCTTTTATTGTTCAGGATTGTTTTTAGCTATCCTTGTTTGTTTTTGTTTTTACATATGAATTTGAGAATTGTCCTTTCAATGAATTGTGTAATAAATTGTACTGGAATTTTGATGGGGACTGCACTGAATCTGTAGATAGCTTTCGGTACAATGGCCATTTTTACTATTTAAAAATCTATTTTAAAGTCCAGAATGGAGTATATTTTTACTGAGGCAACTCCTGCAGATTTTAATGTCTGAGATTGTTGTAATTACTATTCCATTGCCTTGATAAAGCACCATGACCAAGGTAACTTGTAGAAGAGAGAATTTATTGGGGGACTACAGTTTCAGATGGTGAGTCCATCCCTATGGTGGGGAGAATGGCAACAGGCAGGCAGGTATGGCACTTGAGCAGCTCCTATCTGATTTACAAGCATAAGTCAGACAGAAAGAGAGAGAGGGAGGGAGGAAGGGAGAAAGAGAAAAAAACAGAGAGAGAGAGAGAGAGAGAGACAGGGAGAGAGAGAGAGAGAGAGAGAGAGAGAGAGAGAGAGAGAGACACTGGTAGTGGGTTGTGCTATTGAAACCTCCCCAACTCAGTGACACACTTCTCCCAAAAGGCCACACATTATAATTCTTCCCAAACGGTTCCCCTGGTTGTAGACCAAGTGTTCAAACAGAAAAGCCTATGAAGGCCCTTCTCATTCAAATCATCACAGGGATATTTTGGGCTCTTACATGGAAGGGATGGTTCTTGTAGCTAAGTCAAAATAAAAGATGTTGCCAAATATCTTTGAATGCAAATGCAAACGTTCATGAAGAACACAGGATTGCCCCCTACCCAACTGAGCAAAAATTGATCAGTCCGATGCTAAGAGTGCAAAATGTATGCAAAGGATTGGAGTTTTCCCACTGGGACTGTAAAGACCTTCTTTACAAGGATTTAACCAATTAAGCTATTGATCATTAGTCATACATGACGGACAGATTATGCTTTTGCTAAACTCGTGTTGAAGTTCAGGTAGTCCAACAGCTTTAACTAGGAATGCTCTCCATGTACAGGGCTTGATTACATGGTTGCTGAGGGAACCACTGACTTGAATATATACAGTAAAAGAAAGCCTGCAGTAACCAATGCTGAGAACATCCCAATGTTGTAACGTTTCTAAAATGTTGTCGCCATTGGTTTTACAGCTTTATCACTTTAAAATCACATATTTATGCTTAGACAATGAAGGTTTAAGTGGGTTATTCTTACACATTCATTGTATCTTTTGACATAAATATTTTTATTAAGTAGAAGATGAATAACCACTCTGAATGCAATAAAACATTAGAGGATTTACCTTAATTTGATAAGAACACAGTGTTAAAACTTTGAACACTAGAGATGAGCTGTGACAGTTGATTTATAGTGCTAACAAAAATACACATATTTAAGAACACATTTCTGATTTAATTTTTCAATATGTCTTCTTTAATTCTGTACTCTTTTTTTTTTTTAAAGTAATGATGAACTATGTAATTATCAGTGCTGGAAAGACTGACAAATCACTAGGAATAAAAACAGAGTTGAATTGCTAACACATCTCTCACTGATATAAATGTCAAGTAGATCAAATATTAAAGTACAAAAACCTCTCCTTAAGCTAAAAACGTGAGTGAGGAAAAAAAAAAAAACCAAAAACCTCACATTACATGGATCTAATAACATTAATGTTGTTCTTATAAACAATATATAAATTTAAACATGTAGAAAAACGAGCAAGGAAAGTTGATAGAAAATATAAAGGTGAACAATAAATATAAAAAAAAAAAACCCCAGACGATTCATTAATAATCAAAGAAATCCTAAATCAAAGACAGTTGCGTATTTCCCCCCAGATAATTTCAGGATGCATGATTCCTGTCAATGGTGCAGGAGCTGGCAGTGGCGAACCACACCCTGCAAAGGGGAACAGGTTGCATTCTTTTGAAGAGGATTTGATACCAAGCATGGAAATTGTTAAATTGCCTTAGGCAAGTAAATCTACCTCTAGAAAATATCCTAAAGTAACACTCATTGTGATTTTATTTATTTAGTGATTTGTAAACAAAGGTACCCACTCTTGACTGATTCTGAAAGCAGGAAAAAATATTCTCTCTGGCACAGCTTTTCTTTAGGTTGGGGAATTGGGTTACAGTCACTATTCATTATTTTATGACCCTGAAATCGCAGTTGTCAGTACAGAGACTCTAGTAAGGATTAAATGAAATTATGTAGAAAAAAGTGTATTTCTTCCCCTCCCTGGCATTGAATATGGTTCTCAATTATAGTCGGTTGATTTTCCCCTTCTCTAGATTGGTAATCTTGATCCAACAAGTGTTTTCAGTGATTCATGGTTAATGGCTATGCCCCGAGGAGTAGTTTGTTTTAATTTAGATGCATTTGTGCTCTGAAAGAATGAATATATCTCTCTTGTTCTTTTAATACAAACTATCTGTTTTTGTTACAGATATTGAATACTTATTAAACTGTGACAATTTACTTTTAATTGTCTGGAATTCTCTGGACTGTGTCACAGACAGAGGAAAAAATAGACTTTAAAAAATTATGTTGGAATCCTGCAAACTGAGCAGGTAACTGAAATCCAACTTTAGATGTCTTTTCATTACCATTAATTTGAGGCATAACTGTGTTCCTGCTTTATATTCCTATGAAATAGTGGAGTTTAATATTATCAAGTCCCAAATGTCTGACAGCAGACATGAATTTTTCTTAACCAACAGAGAAAAAAAAAGTTAGGATTTAATAGCTTTAAATAAAAAACGAAACATCTATTTTACCTTTTTTATAGTCAGACTATTCTATGATTTTTAGTCACTAATTCATTATAATTTTAAATACACATATGACAAAGCACAAACTGTCCCACCTTCACAGACCTCTAAAAGTCCCTCATTTCAGCTCATAAATGAAACTTGAACAATGAAACTTGAACAATGAAACTTGAAGGAATCACACAGACTCCTTCTCAGAACTACAAACCATCTCTTTCCTTTAAGCTGAAAAAAAAAATTCAAAGACACACATTTCTATTGTAAATAGCTAGCCTCTTCTTACAGAACTCCCTTGGAAGCAAGTTTGGGTTTTGTCTAGATGGGTTTCAGGACTGCTTTCAGTCTCCAAACAGCCCATTTCTCCATGCAGGATTGCCTTCTTTGTGCCTGTGATACAGACTGGATACCAACTTCCTTGAGATTTTCTCCTTCCTCTTTGAGTATGCAAGGGACATTTTCCCATTCATCCAAAGAATGAAGTAAACTCGATTAGATTTGTTCTCCATCTGGGAGCAGGAAATTAACTTTGAAAATGATTTAAATCTCTTGCCTGGGGGAGGACTTTCACCATCCCAAGTTCAATAGTTCAATTTGACACAGGCCTATGCTGGAATTCTAATATATAGCTGTGCTTTTAAAAGAATGAAAATGAGGCTGCTTTTATTCACTGAGTATTT
Source organism: Cricetomys ansorgei (assembly GCA_026225945.1). NCBI lineage: Eukaryota > Metazoa > Chordata > Mammalia > Rodentia > Nesomyidae > Cricetomys > Cricetomys ansorgei. The sequence continues at coordinate 12,435,731 of JAMJFZ010001815.1, forward strand.
ACATTAGGTCAAATCTGGAGCCTTGTCAGATAGAAAAAGTTAGTGAACAAACATTTTAAGTAGACACCTTAGTTTAGTTTGAAAGAAAAAGAAACGTGTACCTTCTCTATGTTGGGATGAGAATCTTTAGGATTAGAATTTATTCCATGTAATATCTGTCTTATGCTGGCCTTTGAGAACACTGTGACCAAAAGCAACTTGGGAAGGAAAGGATTTATTTCATCTTATACAGTCCATCATCTAGGGATGCCATGGCAGGAATTCAAGGCAGAAATGTGAAGCACGGAGGAATTCTGTTTATTGGCTTGCTTTCAGGTTCTTGCTCAGCTACTTTCCTAATACAGCTCAGGTCCACCGCCAAGGAATGCCACTTCCCACAGTGGGCTAGGCCCTCCCATGTCAATTAGAAATCAAGAAAATAACCCATAAGAAAGCCAACAATCCAATCTGATGAATGAAATTCTTCAGGTCAGGTTTCCTTTGCTCAGGTGTGTCAAGTGAAAATCCAAGATTAGTCAACACAGCCATAAATACAGATACTCTAAAAACCAGAAACTAGGGTTAGATGTTTAGAGTTTAGAAGACAGCAAAGCGGTGAGGGTATACCTCAGTTGGTAGGGCTGCTTGCATGCAGGAAGCTTTGGACTTGATCCCAGAACCACATAAACTGAACATAAGGATGGATACCATCACTCGGGAGGGAGGTGGAAGCATCAGGATCAGAAGTTCAAAGACATTCCTGGCTAAACAGCAAGCCTGAGCTTAGCCTGGGCTACAGAAGACTGTTGAAAAAATAACATCAAATAACATCAAATAAAATAAAACATGGTTAACAGAGTGATTTTGACACATTTCTGGTGTATATATTCGATTTTGTTGAAAGATAAGCAGTCCAAGAGAGCAATGTGCTATCCTAAGTAAGTATCATTTTGAAGTTTTATATGCAGATATATGACAATTTTAAGTTATTTTTTCTTACTTTATTTGCACATGTCTATCATTAACATTGGTGTTGACAATCATGTCTATGAAGAAACATCACAGAGTCATAAACGTCACACACCTTCGCGTGCATTTATATTGTAAGCACCGCATTCCCTATCAGTATCTTCTATTTGCTTGGGATCCTTTTCCCATGCCCCTGAAATAAAAACACCACTTTTTCCCCATGTACTTACACCTGTACTGTTTTCTTCTCAGATGACAGAGATCTTTGGAATCTGCCCTGCAGGTAGTTGTTGCATTACGCCAAGCTGGATTGTGGTAGAAAATGACTCTCAAATTTCCCTCCCTTTCTGTGCACTGTTTTTCTTTTTTATGAATTATGTCTAATGGAAGTTGCTTGTCATTCTGATTTATGACATTTTCACACTAAGATAGAGGTAGATGGAGCAGATACTGTCTGAGGCTGTCTTGGTAATTTTCTGTTGCTAATAACATAATACTACAGGCTGGTTGAAATACTAAGGATGTGGGGTTGTTTTGGCCCAAGATTCTGTTTCAAGACTGAGGCATCAGAGTCCTAAGACAGGACAGGGCATCTGAAGTGAAACACAGGGAGCACTAAACTCCTGTTAAGATTGTCCCTATAGCAGACTGACCCTGCTGATAACCCAACAATCACTAATCAATTAATTGTATGAATGGGTTAATTCGTCCCTGTTGGCAGATCACTAACTGCCTCTTTAAGGACCTACCTGATGCAAAGTGAGTCTTAAATTTCAACATGAGTTTCAGGGGGGAAACATTTAAACCACAGCAGGAGTGCTATCAGATTTATGGTAGAGGAAGAATAAAAGTGGAACATCAGATGCCTTCTAAATCTTCTGTTTGCAGGTGGTGCGTAGCAGTATCCTTTATATTTAATTGTCCAGATGAAATCATGTAACCAAACTCAATGTTAGTGGAGCAGGAAATAAAATTCTCTCGTGAGTGTCATGACAAGTATTTCATTCAGGGTCACAGGCATGAGCCTGCGACCCCAAGTAAAGTGCCATGTACGTGGCATAAAACATATGTGTGCACAGAAACCAATCTGAGAGAGCATTGGGGATGCTCAGTAAAGTTTTCTAGAATGAATTATTGAAAGAATGTGGCATGACGTGGTTCACTCGGATATCCCTTTTGTGTGCTGTTTTACTTTTATAAACTACCATTACTCACTAAATGGTTCTACAAAAATTTTCAGTATTGTTTTTGATCCTTGATTCTGCACTTACCCCAAGAATCATGAATGCACATCCAATGAACATTTTTCATGTGTTAGCACTGGTGTTAGGAAGTAATTATAATGAGATGAATTAGATATTTAAGAAGCCCAGGGCTAATAATGTCACAGCGAATTTAATAGAAATATATGGTGATGAGAGAGGTGTGTGAACTAAGGATATCTGAAAAAGCTTATCCAAGGCAGGGGTGCCTAAATAGGTCTTGAATTATGAGTTTCTGAAACAAAAGAAAGATTTGTATTAGACACCTCACACTCTCATGGAAATTTATGGTGCGTTTGAAGCTTCCTAACAGGTAGGAGGGTAGAAGATCTTTTCCATAACTACTAACTACTCCTGAATCACTAGGTCAGTCAGGAATTCCTGATCCGTGATTCTAGGCTGAAAGGGCAAGAGAAAAGAGAGCCAAGGAGTAGAAATAACACTGTTCCACTATAAATAGAAGAAACTTCAGGTTAACAAGTTCTATCTCACATAATTGTTAGATAAGGTTTGTCTTTGCAGTACACTGAACTGATTTTTCTCTTAAATCCTCCTATTTGAGGTTTGCCAGGTACCAATTACATAGTTATAAAACAAATTAGCTTCAATTTCTTTATCTATATAAATAAATGCATAATAGCTACTTTGTGACCATGTAGGAAATACTTGGCAGCAGGTAATAGAAAAGAGTTTAACTTTAATCAAGTAAGAATAGTGGAGATAAGCCATGGTTCATATGGAGATGATGTTTAAGCCAAAGTCACTGCTTTCTCATAGCTTTTCTGCATGATTGCCAGGTAATTGCTGGTCTTTTAACTATAGCATCCATGTATCAGGAATTAGACAAAAGAGAAAAGTAAAGAAGCAAGCACACACCAGCAAAACACACTTCAAAAATCCCAAGACAGCTTTGGGTTGAACTTATTATTAAAGTCATATTATTTTTAGACAACTATGCCTACTTAAAAGAGGTCTGGAAATGACATTCAAAACCAGTTGTCTCCTTCTTGTCTTGAATAAAATGAGAGTTACTCATAATTTTAGAGAGGGGACAACAAATTGCCCCATCTTCCTTCCTTACGATTCCTGAGGGAACTGGTAAGTTTTATGCATGTACAGGGATTTGAGAAATGTCACATAACCTCAGAGTGTTCTTTTGTCGAACCTAAGAAATCCTGACAATTACATTTAGCTTATTTGTTATGTCTTACATATTCCATTAACACATACAGAGCACTAAAAAAGCATATTTGGGTCAGAACTTAGTAAAATGAATGTTTGCTAATTCATCCATGAAAGTTCTGAGTGGAAATATCTGTTTGGTTCCAGGGCCTTGACTCATGCTTTTAGTAGCTGGATCTACATTAGCCCAAGTGTCAACATGGTATAAAAGGTAGACAGTTTCTTATTGTGAAAACACTTTTACAGTAATGTCAGCTGGAAACAGCTAGGGCAGTGTCCACGGATCCTGGACTGCAATCAACACCATTGTTACCTTGCTTGATTACATCAGCAGAGAGCTGTTTGCTAGCGTAAGATCACAATAATATTGTGCCACATTTATTTCTATTTTCTTAAAATGTTTTGTATTATGAGCCTTCACAATGCTGCCTCATGATCATGACAGCATAAATATATAAGGCTATTGATTGATTGTGTTAGCTAATAATAGTAATAATTAATAATGATAATAAAAATAGCACAGAAACAAAAACAAATGTATTGGACCTGTGGGATGCTTTGACTTACTGTCTCCACTCTAACAGCCTTTCAATTCCTTCTGCCATTTCTGATGAGGTCAGAAGCCATATTAATAAATTCATACTACATAATGACATGATAATATTTTGATATTATCCATAATTCATTGAAATATTTGCCCCATGACCAATAAAATGAATTGATAACTGTTTAAGCCAGCAGATGAACAGACACATCCAGTACAGCAGTGCCAAGAGTTCTTTCTATATCCTGCCTGCTTTCCTCCCTCCTTTTGTCCGTTTCTCTTCTCTCCTCCTCCTTCCATCCTCTTCCTTCTCCCCATTGCCTCATCCTCCTCTCTTTTCTTCCTCTCCTCTTTAATCTCCTCTCTCCTTCCCTTTATGTCTTCCCTCTCATCTTCCACATCTTCTCCCCTTTCCTCTTCCTCCTTCCATCTTCCTCTTTTCTCCTCCATCTTTGTTCCTCCTCCAACCCCACCACCTCCTCCATCTCTTCTCTATTTTCCTCCAACCACCTCTTCCTTTTCCTCCTTATTTCTCTTCCTCTATCTTCCTCTTCTCATCCTGTGTGCTAGAATATAAACATAGAGCCTCCTGGCATGCCCTCTGTCTCTGAACTATACCTGCAGCCCTTGCTATGGATTCTTAAAGAGTTTACAAAGCTGAATCTGGAAATACCACCTGTCAAGTTTGAGAGTAGAATCAAATAAGAATATTTACAATCTTCTAAAAATACTAAAATATTTTTCCTGTTTCCAGTTACCTAAGTGACTAGATTTTCATCACACACTTCAACCAAAATATACAATCATAAAGTAAATATAAAAGCAAATTGGAGAAATAAGTATCTCAAAAATTAAATTTACAAAGATAATGTAGTCCTTCTCATTATATTTTGTGTCTTGGAAAATATTATTGTTTACAAATGTGTTCTGGCATCAACAATTAATTGACTTATCACTATTGTTCCACATACTTTAGCACATTGATTTTAAAAAAAGAGCCAGGCCTGGTGATACAGATTTATAGTTCTATCTATATGAAAGGTTAAGGCAGGCAGATTGCAAGTTCAATGCTTAAAAAGTAAAAAAAGTGCTGGCTATCAACCATCATATTGGAGCACTTACCACACATGTATAAGGCTCTCCATTCCACCCATAGCACCATAATGTAAACAATGTAAAATTAAATTAGGTTTAAATGTCTATATTTTAATTTTAATATAATAAATAATTGATACATTCATATAAATAAATGCTTTTCCCATCTTCAATAAATTGTAAGACTGAATAGGATTCTTGAGAACAAATGCTTGTGAAATAATATTACGAAGAAATCACTAAAATATTATTGTAGCATTGTTCACACAATTGAGGCTTTCATTAATCTCTTGTTTGTGTTCTTTATATGTCCCTCATTTTAATTTTATTTTTCATCATTTAGATGAGAAGACAGGCTCCTTAAGCTCCCAGTGCTTTTTAAACCTTGAGGGTCTACAAGGTCAATATATTCTTACTTATGCTTCTATTTCTTTTTTTCCAAAATTACATGGTAACAGAAGCTACATTGATATTACAGTTTACATACGTTTCTGAAAAAGGTTAGCATGCTAAATAAAGCCTTGGTCACTACTTGTTGGTAAAAATGATAGTTGACTAAATTATGAAGTTACTAACTTCACTGATGGACTTTTATGAGTTGGGGTCTGATTGGAGAAGGGACATAAAGAAACATTTCTTTGGAGAGTATATCTTTCCCAGTTGCCTTTCTGTCTCTGCTTCCTGTCTATATAAGGTGAGCAATTTTGCCCATCTGACACCCTTCCACTATGGTGGACTATCTCACCACTGCTCAGAAACAACAGAGGTATAGAATTAAGGAGAGAAGCCTCTGAAACTCTAAGCCCAAATAAATCATCCTTCTTTAACTTGACTTATCAGGTGTTTTGTTACAGTAATTCAAAACTCTCTAACACAGAAAGTTGGGACCAGAAAAGTGAGGTAATCGGTAACTCATTGAGGTTATTGCTAACGATGCACAAGGTTCAAAAACCTTTGAGACTGTTTGGTGAGAAGAATTTGAAGAATTTAGAGATGTTGGATATAGATACTCTAGAATGTTGTAATCAGAGTTTAGGAGGTGGTTCTTTTGGGAGCTCAGAATATCAGAATAGATACAGGAATGCAAACTGAGATGCTTACATGCATCTGATTTCAGGATGGGATGAGGACTCGATTAGGATTTGGGCTCAAGCTAACTTGTATTACATTGTAATAAAGAATGTATCTATATTTGGTACATGTCCTGAGACTTGGCCAAAAGCTATTTTTAAAGGTAATGGCTAAATAAATTGGCAAACAAAATTTCAAGGTATTCCACCATTCAGGCTGTCTCATGAATCTTATTGGCTACTTCTAGCCAGATTTGTAATGAGAACTGGGAGAAAATATCAGGCCAAATGATTTGAAAATCTTTAGGTTGGACAAACAGAAAAAAAAAAATCATGTATAAAGTTGGGGATAATTGATATGTTGTTTTAAAGAGACTTGCACCATTAAGAAGAATTCAAGTACTTCACAATAAAAATATGAAATGTGGCTGAGGGTATTTCAGGAGGCAGGAAACCTGCTCACTATAGGCTCAGAGTATAAATGTAAAGACTCATCGGAAATATTTCCTCTCTAGGGGAGAGCACTGAGACCAACTAAGGAAACAACTTCTTAGGTTTAGGCATTAAAGTAGCCGTGATTCCAGAGAGTTCAGCTATTGCTTTAGCAGGCAGCAAACTTTGGCGTTTTCCATATGATGCTGGCTTGGTAGGCATGCAAAATGCAAGAGTTATATATATGGGGGGCTTCTATCCAGACCTTTAATAAAAATCTTACAGTTCATGACATGTGTGGCAGGGTCGGAGTCCCTGCAGGTATTTCCTGAGAAGACAGTCTCTGAAGTTGTGAAAACAAAGCCCACAGTGTAGTGCATACAAGGCTATTGGACAAAGCAGAGAAGTGAACATCTGCAACTGAAAGCCCCAGGCAGAGAACAGAGTCTGGTCAAGAAAGAGACACATGTACAATAAAGCTAACAAGCTGGAATAGGGCTGAACAAGCCCTTTGAAGCTCATAGAACGTCATCACATGTTTCTGATGGGAGATGCATAGCTCTGGGATTATGATAATCTTGGTTGTCATCTTGACACACTTCGGAAAAGGGAACCTCAATTGAAGAATTGCCTCCCTCAGATTGAGGCATGTCAGTGAGACATTTTCCTGATTGCTAAAAGATGAAGGAGGCCTGGCCCACTCTGGGCAATCCCATTCACAGGCATGTGGGCCTGGGCTCTATGAGAACAGAAGCTGAACATGAGCCTGGGGCAAGCCAGCAAGCAGTAGACCTCCATGGTTTCTGCTTCAAGTCTTTGACTTGAATTGCTTCCTTGGATTCCCTAGATGATGGACTATAAAAGCATATGATGAGAAAAAGTACTTCCTCCCTAAGTTGTTTTTGGTTGTGGTGGAGCAGAAACCATCATAGAACAAGGATGTGACTTTGTGATTTTTTTTTTTTTTTTTGCTTTACATTGTTCTCAGTTTCTCTTGCTATTTTCTGCTTTCCTCTTTACCATAGCAACATGTACCTTGTTCCATCACTATACATTAGAATTATCCAATTGCTCTTTCTAGTGATACAGGGGCTTACAGCTGAGAGTTGACTTTAGTGTTTTGTTTTATTTTCTTGACACAGGGTCACATCATGTATCCCTCTCTGTCCTATAGCTCACTGTTAGATTAAGCTAGCCCAGAACTCACAGACATCCACTTGCCTCTGCCTCCTGAGTGTTGGGATTACAGCCGTGCACCACCAAACATGGCTATTTGGAGTCTATGAACTAGACTTTTTAAACAGTGTTGGAACTTTGAAGACTAGTAGAGCTAAACTTAATACATTTTATAATCCTTTCAGGATCAAGGGAAAAATATTACAGTTTGGGTATGATGTGCCTCTAAAGGGTTCATGCATTAAAAGCTTTCTTCCAAGTTGGTGACTCTATGGGGAGATGGATCATGAAGGGTACTAACATGTAAGATCTTATTGGTGAGGTTTAATGGTAGTGATTACATCATGAGGCCTGTGACTAAAACAAAGGGTTAGTCCATTAATGGATCTACAGTTGAATGCAGTATGGTAAGGTAGTAAAATCTGTAGAAGATAGGAGATGACTGTATTAAGTGGGTTTCTAGGGCTATACCTTTGGAGGTTGTATTTGTCTCTCACTTCTTGCTCATTCTCTCTGGGTGCAATAAAAGTAACAGTCACACTACTATCTACTCATGCTCTTGTGATGTTCCGTCTCACCATGGACCCATAATAATGGAGCCATGTGATTATGAATCAAAGCATTTGAAACCAAAAGATATCATAAGTTTTTCCTTTGGATTACTATGTCAGGCAGTTTGTCACCATGATGAAAAGCTGACAAACATTCATTTTTCTGTTTTAAATCCTCACATTATCTGTGGTGACAGCACTGATACTACTGCCAAAATTTAAACTTGATCTGAATTTTAACTTTTCTAGTCTACAACCAGCTATTTATAGCCTCAGTGTGTTGTAGAGACAAAGAAATAACCAGTATCAAATACTCTCTGCTCTTCAGGTACAAATTCACAGAATGTAGTTTACATCTTCAATTCAGTTATTATATGGAACCTTTCATCTGTGTAGAAATTAAAGATGAATAGCTTGCCTTAGCAATGCTCAAACATTAGTTCTTGCCCTGCAACTTCCTAACCCCTGGGAGTTTGTTAGAAATTCAGACTCTTAGGCTTCACAAATACTTAATCAAAATCTGCATTTTAACGAGTTCCCTAGGTGGCTTGTGGGCATCATGTTTGTATTGATGCCATAGAGTTATCTCAGTCCTACTGATCTCAGCACGCTGCCTTATAGTTGCCAAATGGTCACTGTATAAATAGAGCTCCCACCAAATGTGTTATGCTTCAAGATATTAGCTAAAATATCCTATCTATCCTGCTTTTCAGTTTGTCTTCAATGTTATTTTTCCCTAGTTAGCTGAATTTATTTCTTTCGAATAGTAGAATGGTTCTATGTATTTTCATAGTCCATTAAAAAAAAACATAGAGCTTTTATTCATTTTTGGAACATAGGATACATCATTTCAATTTCTATTCGATTTTTGGTTCCTTGAAAATACTGATATATAAATTTCTTGCTCCGTGGAATGATCAGTTGGAGTTGGTACGTATTTTTCCACTTTGTCAGTTCAGAGACTCATTTTTATTTTTAGTAAAGTGTTCAAATGTTGTGCCTCTAGATTCTGTGAATCACCCCAACCCCTTGGCTATAAAGCCCAACAAAATTTACTATCATGGAGTTGAAGAGCTTGGCAGAGTAATTGGACATTTTGGAGGAGGAAGAATACATACAAAATGTATTAACAAATTTATAGGAGTTTAAACAAGTCCCTCTAAGGCAGCTAATCTCACCTTGGCTTCACTTTAGAATTATCTGGGAAAGGCTTAAAAAATCCAATCACTAGGTCATTAGTCAGCTCCTCCAGAGACTCTAGTTTCCTTAGACCAGTATTGTCTCCAAGTGCCAGTATTTTTTTTAATACTTTGTATTAGTTTATTTTCTATTGCTATTATAAGACACCATGACCAAGGTAACTTATTAAAGAACACATTTACTTATTAAAGAACACATTTACAGTTTCAGAGGGTTAGAATCCATGACGGGATAGCGAAGGCACCATGGTAGAAACAGCTGAGAGCTCACGTCTTGATTGACAAGCAGGAGACAGAGGGCACACTGGACATGCTGTCAGCCTTTTGAAACATAAAAGCACACCCCCATGATGTACCTTCTCCAACAAGGCCACATTTCCTAATCCTTCTCAAACAGTTTTACCAACTGGAGACCAAGTATTCAAACATATGAGCTTATGGGGGCTGTTCTCATTTAAACCACCCATACTTACTTTTTTTTTCTTTTTCTTTTTCCATTTCTACTTTCATGTGTTTGGGTGGTATACATATATGTGCATATGTATGCATAGGTGAGGATATACATGGAGACCCAGAGTTGATGTCAAAGGTTAAGATAATCCTTGATGCTTTCCATTCTTATCCATAGAGGCAAGGTTTCTCAATCAAACACAGAGCTCACTGATATGACTAGTTTATTTAGGCAGCTTACTCTAGGAGATCCCATGTCTCTGTCTTCCAAGTCTGGAATTATAGGTTGACTGCAGTGCCACCCATGTGTTTACAGAGGTTCTGAGGATCTGAACTTGAGTAGTCATTCTTGTAGGCGAGTGGTTTAACCACTGAACTATCTTCCCTGCCCAGAAATACTCATTTAAAATATCCAATATAAGGGACTAGAGAGATGGCTCATCAGTTAAAAGCATTAGCTGTTCTTCCAGAGGACCAGGGTTCAATTCCCAGCACTACACAGTTCACAGCTGTCTGCAATTCAAGTTCCAGTGGATCTAACTCCCTCACATGAAGGCCAAACACCAATAAATACGTTAAAAAAATTTAAAAAAAAATTCACTATGGTAAGTGAGGTAAGCCAGAGATTGGAAGTGATTGTTTTACAAAATGGCAAAACAAGAAAAAAAAAAAAACATACCTTAATGACCCTTGGTTCAAGCAGGGTTCTCCTTCACTAAGCTCTTCCTATCCACTAGTGTGGATAGTGTTTAAATATGTTAGCCACGTCTGTAGGGTTTAGTTGTAAGAATTACTTAAACGCTTGTTTTTAACCTTAATAAACGTTGTATTGTATCTTAATAAAGATTCAAAATATCAAACAAGCTGATGAGATTACACTGTGAAATAAATTATGTAAAATTAAATAGACATTGAATACTAAGTTAGATCTATCTGCACAAAACTGAAAAGAAGGTAGGTATCAAAGTGGATAACAAGTTCTCCAAACTGTAAACCTAGATAGAATATGATGCATAATTCCAATTTAGCCAAAACACAAATTGGTCTAGTACAATGACCTGCAGGCATATGACATTTCATTTCTTTCTTAAAGTTTTATGTCATTTTGACATCTTATTTCATAAATTTTTCACAGTGTTATATTTCATATATCATATATCATAATATATATGCATTCAAAGCACTGATGTAAATCTTTAAATGCAATAGCTATTTCAAAGTTCTTATGTTTAAATTTTATCAGAAGATTTCCATGAGAACTTTCAGTTTAGGTAGGAAGAATAATAGATTAAACTTTTCAGGTCAATGTCATGTATTGTCTCTATTCTTGATTACTATTTTAGCCTTGGGGCTAAGTGACTTTTATTTTTAAAATAATAAGAAATTTAATAAAGAATTGTGACATTCAAAAACAACCTAGAATTCACCTGAGAGACTGACAGACCCACAGGGACCTGTGTTGAGGAACTAACTGTTGACTATCTCTAACTGAAATTACTGTTGATTTGGGGAGAAAAAAAAAATGTGTGATTTAGGCTATACATCCACAATTTTACATACCGAACACTATAGTATACATACCTCCATATTTGTACTTTCTGTCTTCTTAGTAAGATAACAGTTACTTATTTTTAGTGTCAAAACAGTACAATAGTATTCATAATAATCTTGGCCATCTTACACATCTTTGCAGAGATAATTACTAAAAATAACAACAAAAACAACAGGCCAAACAATCATGTTTTCAGCAACTATATTGAAAAGAAAATCTTAGGCTGAGGAGATGGCTCAGTAGATGTCCTAATTTGCTTTCTATTGCTGCAATAAAGACCATGACCAAAAGCAAGGTTGAGAAGAAATGATTTATTATATCTTGCAGGTTAGTAAATTGTGTAAGAGTCCATCTTGAAGGGAGACTGAGGCAGAAACCTGAAGCAGAGACCAGAGAGAAATGCTGCTCTTTCTCTGTGGCTTGCTCACTTTACTTTTTTAATACAACCCAAGAGCACCTGAGAGGGGTGAAACAACCCTAATGGGCTGTGAGCCCTCCCACATCAATCAGTCAAGAAATGCTCCAGATACTTGCATACAACCAGTGTGATAGAGATATTTTCTCAATTGAAATTCCCCTTCTCAGATGACTCTAGCTAGTGTCAAGTTGACAAAAAACTAAATGGAGCAATGAGTAAACTGCTTATTTGCAAGTGTGTGGCTCTGAGTTTGAGTTCAAACCTCCAGAATTCAAAATCTAGGCATAGAAGCCCAGGTCTATAATCCTAGTGCTCCTGTAGAGAGTTGGACAGCCAAAATAGGAGCTTCTAAGGAAGTTTGCGGGTCAAGTTGCCTCGCACAGAAACTCTGTCTCAAACAATGTAGAAGGTGAGGACCAATATTTGAGGTTGTCCTCTGACCTCCACACACATGCCATGATATGCTTGTACACATACACACACACACACACACACACACACACACACACACACACACACCATTAAAAATAAAATAAAATAAAATAAAATAAAATAAAATAAAATAAAATAAAATAAAATAAAATAAAAAGTACTTGAGACACTTTCTTTCAAACAAACAGAATTCCTTGGAGGCTACCCGATAATATATGTTTGGCTAACTTTTATATTTGTGTTGGGTATAATAATGTTTAGAACTCAGAAGTTGAGGGAGGAGAGATTGTTCAGTGGTTAAAAACATGCACTTCACCTCCAGAAGACTCAAGTTCAGATCTCATCACCATGTCAGGTGGCTCACAATTGCCTGTAACTCTAGCTCCAGGCCAGAACCTCCATGCACCTGCATTCATGTGTGTACATAATGGCACATAGGTAAAAATAAGAAAAGATAAAGTCAAAAGAACATACAAGTTTACTGGGGACAATGGCTGGCCCTCAAAATTCTAGGTCTTTGAGTGGCAGAGGCACGAGAATTGATACAAAGTCAAGGCCAGCTTGGTCTACACAGCAGGCTTCAAGCCAGATAAGGCTACATAGGGAGGCAGCATACAGCAGCAACAACAATAACAAAGAAGTTTTTCCTCTTTATATAATTTGATAAAACTTCATTTTGAGAAATGTGTCCAGATTTCCCAGTTTAAAATAATTCCCAGATATTACTGTAGCCTGGGAGACAAACTCAAGAGGGAATTATCTACACACACACACACACACACACACACACACACACACACACACACAAAACATAGCTCTTATCTAGAACACAGGTTTAAGTTACCCCAAATTCCAGTTCCAATGTGGAAGCAGTTACATGAAGTTTTTATAGCTTTACAGAATGAAGAAAGTGGTAAATTAAGCAATTTTAAAATGTATTAGTGGACACATCAGAGAGGTTGATACAATGGGGTGGAGGAAGCTTTTCTAGAGGCCCAAGGTGCTACCTGAGCTTTTATGGTGGTTGAAGCTTGTGGTTTGCTAAGTTAGTAGATTCTAAATTGTTTTTAACTATTAGTTACAATATGTTAGTTAGGCATAAAGGTGGACAAGGAATGGCTGTGCTGGAGGACTAGAACTAGCCCATGATAAGGCAACTAACTTCTGGGCTTATAACATTGAAACCACTCCACAACACTGAAATTCTAACCGGTCTCTGCAGACACCACATCTTTCTGGGAGTTCTCATTCACAGTGCCTTCTGTTGCTCAAGTATCACATTTGGCGGGGCACATGTCTTTCATTAAATATTATGATTCCCCTCATAGGTGGGAAAGCATGTCCTTAGGATACAATGCAGATGGGAGTGTAAAGTGGGCAGGACAACAGTCTTCAGGAGAGAGAAATAACCACTACCAAGAAACTCTTGTATCCTGTCCACGCTATTAGTTACAGTCAAAGCTATCATGATCCAGATATGAATATTTTCATACCCTCTGCATCTGAATAGCATTTACATGTGACATTTGATTTACTGTGATGACTAGTCTGTCCATTTATGATTTCCTTTTACTTTAGGGTTGCATAATGCCACTCTTTTCTTCTGTGATCGTATAGATCCTTGGTTGCTTAGAGAAACACCAGGCTTAGGTGTGTACATGTCTTTATTGTATGCTTTGAGTATTACCCACCAGTGGTACAGATGAATCAAACAGTTCTAATGTTGTTCTCTGAGAGACCTCCATATTGATTTCCAAAGTGGCTATAGTAACTTACATCTATAACATATATAATGGGAATGTGTGTAATGCCATCCCCTCTCCCCTCTTATTCACTCTCCTGATTTTGTTGTTACATCTGAATAAATAGCCTTTTTCACTGAGTTGCGATTAAATCTGAATAGATTTTGATTTGCATTTCCTTGATGGCTATAAAATTTATTGTATAAATGGTGGTATTTTCATGGATTTACTTCTCTTTTGAGCTTCTTTTAGCAAGTGTCGAGACCACTTGTTCATTTGTTGTTTGGTTATTCATTCTTTAATCTTTCTCATTCTCTCTGTAATCTGGATGTTAATCCCCAGTTGAGTAAACAGCTGGCTCAGATGTTTTCTCATTCTATAAGTGGTGTCTTCACTCTGCTATTTCTTTTACTATGCAGAAACAGTTTAATTTAATGGAGTCTTATTTCTCAATTATTATTTTCCAAGACACCAGTGTTCTGTTTAGAAAGCCATTTCCTATGCCTACATCTTAAAGTGTTCCCTTATATTTTCTTCAAGCACTTTCGAAGTTTCAGGTCTGGTCTTCAGGTCTTTGATCTATTTTCATTTTTTTCTCTAAGTGAGATTTCACACTGTTCTACAAGATGAAGCTAAAACACAAATTATGGGTCAAAGGCTGGCAGGATAACATCTTGACCAACACTACTTAGATGTGCAGGTCCTTGACCCCCCCATTTAGGCTTTTATACCACTACAGGACACTGAAGGTGGACTCTAGGGGATTATGAATCTCTCTGTCCCTCTTCTCAGTGTGGCCACATTGAAAACAATCTCCTTATTAAGTTGGCTCTTTTTATTGGCATCTTGAGTATGAGACACATTTTATAACAACCCATATTTGATAAAAGATATTTAAGAGGCTATCTTTTTCTTTCTAGTGGTTATTTTCATCAGTTTTGTTGAAAAACCAAGGGCTATGGCTCTGTGGGAATGTTTCTGGGTCCTCCACTTCATGGGTCTGTGCTTCTGTTCTTGTGCTGGTACCATGTTGTTCCCCCAATCCCCAATCTGTGATATGGTTTGAAGGTAGGAATTAGGTTCTTTCCAGTGTTGCACATATTGATGGGTATTGCTTGGTTTGCTTGATAGCCTTCATGTTTCCACGTGAATTTTAGGGGAGGTGTTGTATTTTTCATGGCTATTGCACTGAATCTGTAGATTACTTGGACACTATGGCCATTTTGACCACTAATTCTACAAACTCATGACTCTAAGGCACAAATCATCATCAGAGAGGCTTCCTCTGGTAGCAGATGGAAACAGATGTAGAGACTCACAGCCAGACCTTATGTAGAAAGAGAGTCTAAATGTAAGTCTCTATCCAGTCCCTCCCCTTTGAGCTTGGAGTATCCCACAGAAGAGAGGACAGAAACACTGTAGGAGCCAGAGGGGATGGATGACACCAGGAGAACATGGCCTGCTGAACCAACTAAGCAGAGTTCGTATAGGTTCACAGAGACTGAAGCACCAAGCAGGGAGCCTCCATGGGACTGCAGCAGGTCATCTGCAAATATTCTGTGGCTGTTTTTGTGGAACTCCTAACAATGAGAATGGGTGTGTCTCTGACTCTTTGCCTGCTTTTGGGACTCTTTTCAGCCTGTTGGGCTGCCTTGCCGAACCTAGAGATGAGGGCTTTTGTTTACCTTGTCTTGTTATTTCTTATGTTGTTGTGTTTTGGTGTTGTTTTTTTGGATAGCTGCTCTTTTGTGTAGAGCAATGGAGAGGGTAGTGGATCTGGGAGGAGTAGAGGGAGAGGAAACTGTGGTTGGGATATATTGTATAAGAAAAGAATCTATTTTCAATAAAAAAAAGTGTCTTCTTGATGTTTTAATTATAGTTTTCATTGTAAGGATCTCTCACTTCTTGCTTAGGTTTGTTTTGTGAACTTTTATCTGTTTTTATGAATCTAATGCGAATGTAATTTTTTTTCTGGTTATTTTGAATATTCTGGGTTCTTTTCTTCCAAACTGGTCTTAGAGCTTTCCTGATTTACTAAATTATTATATTTGAGTCTTGCCTATTTCTCATGTATTTATCTATTTTCTAGTAAGATTTACTTGTACTCAAGCTCTTCTGATTATGTACATTTTCTTTCTCTGTTTCAGGTTCCCTATAAGTACATTCTGCAGTACTGGCTTAGTCTTCCTAATTTGCTTTAATTTGTAGAAGGTCTTTTTTCTCCTTTAACTTTAAAGTGTAGCCTTGGAGGGAATAGTAACTATGACTGCTGGTTCTTTCTTTTATTTCTGCTTTTTATTAGTTTGTAAATGTTGTGAAATATGATTTGGTCATATTCATCATCCCCCAACCCCTCCCAGATTCACTTTCATTTTCTACCCACCCAACTTGTATCCTATTTTTTTAAAACCTATCAAGTCCAAGTACTTATGCTGCCCATATATTTTTGGATGTATGTTCTTACACTGAAAGTAGAAGTCCAGTCATTTTACAAAGGACTAGATTCTTAAATAAAACTAACTCTCTTGCCAGCAGTTCCTCCACCAGGGCTAGGCCTTTGTGCTCCCTGATCCCTTCCCTGTGCTAGGATTTGGGTTGGCTTAAGCTTTCACAGATCTTGTGCAAGTTGTCATAACCACTGAATTCAAATGTACTACTGCTTCATGGTGTCTGGAAATGATCTCACTCTACTAAATGGACATCATTATACCCATAGATTATTGGTCAACTCTCATCAGAGAAACTTGTATTTTCAGAAGATGGTTATTAACACAGAGACCTATAGCTTGTCAGTGTACAGAGAATCATAGTCTGTGGAATTCCAAGCCCTAAATGGAATATCTATTTCACTTCCACTTCTCTCAAGGTTCAGGGATTATTACAGAAGGTGGGGAGAAAGGGTGTACAATCCAGAAGTGGCAAGGTCAGTTATTTTCTTTCAGAGCTTAAAAAACATCGTTCCAAGTTCCCTTCGCTTTATTATTTTTGCTGAGAAATCTGCTCTTATCCTAATGGGTATTCTTCAAGTGAATCTTTCTCTTGTGCGACTTTCACCATCCTTTCTCTGTTCTGTGCATTCAATAGGCAGTAAATGAAGCAAAATGGTACTTCTGTAGTCATGTCTATGTGAGTTTATAAACCCTCCATCTACCTGGATTTCTATATTTTCTCCATGCTTTGGAAAATTTTCTGTTGTTTTGCTGAATATGTTTTCTACTCTTTTAGTCTGAAATTTTAAGGCTCTTTTTTTTAATTACCAAAGATTTGTCAATATGTATTCTGTCTCATAGACCAGAGGTTTTTGAAGTTGTTACATAATTTTATTTTTTTTCCCTATTACCATCTGAAGTAATAATCAAATTTTATCCATACACTAGTTTTCTATTCTTTATTTAATAATGTTGTTAGTGAGTGATATCTGTTTTCTTTGTCCTGAGGACTTAGAAAACAAATTTACCTTAGGTACCTTTTTCATGGCAGGCACTATGACAGAAGCTGATTTTTGAAGCCTTCTTACGTTGTGGTGTCTCATATTAGTATAGTTTTGCACAACTTCTTATGCCTTTGTCATCATAGACTTAGTACTCTGTTCTTCATTGGCCCAGGATCAGATGAATGAACCTCTAGCATGGAGATATTATACTCTAAAGCAGAGAATTCAAGAACACCACTGAACACAAACAGAATTTTTGGATATCCTCTCGTTTCCACCTCGTTCTCTGAGCTCATATTACCAAGAAAGATGGGTGAATTCTCTTCCTTGAGGAGTTTATGAAGGATTGGAAAAGCATTTTCTGCCTCTTCTTTCTGTGTGCCCACTATTCTGGCTGATGTACTTTAGTAAAACTCAGAGGGTCACATTTATCCTGAGGACTGGACTACTAGTTTTAAATCTGAATTGCTGTGAGGGATCATTGATGAAATAATTGGATGGTAGCTCCTCACAAGTTTCTCTGCAAGCAAATGAGTAAGAAATAAACATCTCCTTAAATATTCTGCCCTATACCCAAAGAAATTTAAATAGAATTGTGAACCAAAATGTGTCCCTGCTCATGGAATCAGGTTGTACATCTGGCGTTAATGTAGCTCGGCCAGGGCCACAGATGTGAAGCACTAGCTCTGCCTTTTCCTCTCCACCTTCCTTCTTTGTCAGGTATCACATTGGGCTTTACTGTTTCTGCACATAAGGACTCATCAAAAAATTAGGTGTACAGTTTAAATTTTCATAAGAAGCACACCAGGTTACTAAGAGAGGTGTTATATTAATTCAATAATGAATACATATTTGATGACCCACAATTACTTTGACAGCACACCCCTGTCAGCATGAATAACACAAACAGACTCAGGAAATATCAGCCCCAAAGGGAGGTGCTGCCAGACATGATGTCCATATGTACAAGTCAGAAAAACTTACACCCTCCTCCATCATGTCCTTAGTTCTTCGGCGTACCCATGTCTATTTATTAAGATACCTTGTTTGCAGAAAGAAACATGTACACTGCATTAGAGCCTGTGACATGAGCTCTTTCTCCACTGTAGTCAATATGTGCATTAGTGTGATTACTCTCGACTGTCACTGCAGGGAAGTCACGGCACACATTAGTGTGAGTGTTTCTAGATCTCTCAGCATGGTCTCTGCTGTCTCTCCAGGGCAGTCACTGTATATCAGCTTGTATGGGGGGAAAGAATGTCATCTCCTCTTATTCCTAATGGAAGAAGAGTTCTATTATGCGCTGATTCCATTGAAAGGTGAGACTATAAATTGTGTGCTTTACACCTCTCATTCTTGTGCCCTTTCTTCCTCACTTTTGGCATTAAAAAAAAATCTTTTTAAGGATTTAACTTCTCTCTTTTAAAATTCTTCTAAACAGAAAAAGTAAGTTATGACTCAATTTCCATTAGTAACACAAGGAAATTTTCTTTACCACAGTTTTGGGGTGCATGTGGGTGTGTGGAAAATGAGTGTAGCTACAGAATAGAATGGCATGGAGCTTCACTTATAGAATAGTATAGAGCAATACTGTTTGTATTCACCTGTCAGAACTGGGATACTATACCAGGAAGAGGTTCTTTGAAAGATATAATTTTTATTAAATAACTGAAAATCTGTGGATAGGGAGCTATAATATTTCAGGTTTGGAGTTTAAGGAGGACACTTTTGTGGGGTAAGAGATTTATTAGAAGAGTTAGTAACACTATAGATAGACAGAAATTAGCATGGCAGAGACTCTAAAAAGAGATCAGGTCTATGTCAGAGTCGGGGGATCCTTTCTCATAGTTGTCACAGGAAGAAGGATGGGAAGAAGATTGAGTCTCCATTTTTAATCAGTTGGTGTCAGCCATTGGCAGGAGTAATCAGGAAGTTGTGCATTAAAGAATCCCAGTTGATGGATAAACACCTCTCCTGACTCACCACTGCTAGGTACTATCAGGCAAGGAGAGAAAGAACCTAGAGAAATAAGTTACATTAGTTCTAGGATCCAAATTACTTCAGTTTCAGCAATTGTCACTGTTTAGCCAAAATCGAGGAACTATATAAATGGTGTGACAATGGCTAATAGGAAGGATGCCATTAAAACAGTTACTTATCATGTCCAGGAAAGATGACATTAAAACGGTTACTTACAATGTCCAGGTCCCAGCGAGATGGCTCATCAAAAAAATGTGCTTGCTGCCCAACAATGTAAGTCTGATGATCACAGTTCAATCCCCAGAACTCTACAAGGTCTCTGACCTCCATGTATACACCGTGACAGGTGTACAAGCCCCCCTACACAAAACTAATTCACTAAAATGTAAAAACAACGTAAATGGTTGCTTAGAACATCTCTGTCCATGTATATGGGAAACAGTGTGAGAATACATGAAGGCATCTGGTGTGATCTCCTCCAGAAGCCAGGTGTCCAGTACATGTGAGTCTATAAAAGACACAGGTGAACCAATACGGAGCCCAAGAATACACCGACACTCCATATTGAAATTAACAAAGACTCGGAAATTTATAGTGACACAAGAGAGTTAAGCCAAGTAAAATATCAAAACTTGAGAAAGATATTTAAGACTTCAAAAGAGCAAGGTACAGGAGGCAGGAAACAAAATGCAAAGGTCATTATAGCAGATATAACTTTCAAAGTTGTCAAAAGAAATTGTGATTTTCGCCCAGAAGTTTACATATTCCCAGACATTGTCAACCATACAGTTTCAGGCAGAGGTCTATAAATAAATTAAATCATATAATTTGATGGGAAGATCCTATTGCTGAAGACATCAATTTTTCAGTCATATGACATAGAGAAATCAAGCTGGTACTGACCAGGAAGATTTACCCGACTAACTACTGCTGGAAGGTGCTCTACATACTACTAGGGTAGAAAATTAATCAAGCTCTTACATCTAGCTGTGAACTCTGAGATCCACAATATCAACTGGCCTGGTAAGATATGCTTGTTGGTGCAATGGTGGCACAAATGCTATGGGAGTGACCAACAACTCTGTGGTTGTACTTAAGGCCCTCTCAACAAGAGGAAACTCGTGCCTGGTATTGCACCCTGAGACAAGAATTCTGACCAAGAAGATTATAGGGAGAAAATCTACTGTTATTCTGCTAAATGAATATAGTGTCAATCTGACTTCTAAAACTTTCCCTTGGAGTTGGAGAAATGGTTCAGTGGATAAGAATACTTGGTGATCTTCTAGAGGACACATGTGTACTTCCCATCGCCTATGTTAAATGGTTTGTAGTTGCCTATAACTCTACATCTAGGGAATCCAGTGTACTTTTCTGGCCAGTGTGGGTACAAATACACCACACACACGCACGCACACACACACACACACTCAAACACATTGAGAGAGAGAGAGAGAGACAGAGAGAGATACACAGAGAGAAAACATAAAAAATTCTAAAAAATAATGAAACATTCCTTTTTAAATTTTACAGGCCTTTAAAATTTATTATTTTGCCTGGTTTTACAGATAGGCAATAAACAGCCCAGTATTAGCCCCGTAAGAGTGAATAGACATCATATACAATTAGATTGTCTATCGGGTCCTGGGTGATTGTGGATTAGTATATCTGTTAACAATGTGCAGGCAGAAGGTGGAACCTGTTCTAAAATAGATACTATATCATGTTCTAGCAGAATCTATACAAAGATTTCAATGAATATGTCAAGCAGTGTCATAAAATGGAGTCTGGATTTATTGTGAATATTTTGGGACATATTTATTTAAATATTAACTTTAAATTATACTTTGGATCATAATCACATTTTTATGCCTTAAAGTATTTTAGTCTTTCCGGGTGCTGGTGGCACACATCTTTAATCCCAGCACTCAGGAGGCAGAGGCAGGCAGATCTTTGTGAGTTCGAGGCCAGCCTGGTCTACAGAGTGAGTTCAGGACAGCCAGAGTTTCAATAGAGAAACCCTGTCTCGAAAAAAAAAGCAAAAGAAAAGAAAACAAATTTTGAGTCTTTTATATTAATCTTAACATAGGAAATTCAAATATTCTATTTCCTATTTAGGAAAATAATACTGTTTCCATATACTATCTTTTATAGCTTATATGTAATCAAAATCTACCTTACACATTTGTTGTAGAATTCTTCCATATGGGTACATCAGCCATTAATATTTTCATTAGACACAACCAAGATTGGTCTTGTTGACTATCCATCACAGAGAGCGGGATGGGAAGGTCATCAGACACTCCCACCTATGATCCAGTCCACTTCTTCCTGGATCTCCCTGTCATCTATACGAAGTTCCACCCTCAAAAATATGTTGTTGCAGTCCCGGAAAGTGTTAGAGTATAGAATGTGAAAATGTGGCTGAAAAAGTGGAGAATCCATCATCATCCATGCTGGGGTGAGACTTCTTGATGATGAAACTGCTTTGAGGGTAACCCATATTTATGTGAATAACCTTCAACCAAACTTTGGCTGTCGTAGTTGCCCTATCTGGGAAGAGTGGACATTTGTTAGCATCTCCCCCTCCCAGAAAAGTTCACGTAACAATATTTTACTGCAATCCATATTGTAAAATAGCCATAATCAGTTTAGAGCATTTGGTATTTATGCAATAAAAAATAATGACTTTATTACTTACCACAAAAACATCTTAATTACCTTTTAAATGATATGCTCAATTATATTTACTATTATACTAGATATATTTCACCACACTCTAATTGATTATTGGTCAATCTATGATTAATATGATAATTTGATCTTGAGTCAAATAGCCAATATCAAGTCAACCAGATTTAAAGATGTGATCAAGACTTGGCCTTATGGGAAAGAAAGGGAGAGGGAGAGGGAGAGGGGGTAACGGCAGTATCTTGGTTGCTGTGTAGAGATAACATGACCAAGGCAATGCATGACCAAGGAAGCATTTTACTGGGGCTTGCTTACAGTTTCAGAGGTTTAGTCCATGATCACCATGGTGGGGAGCATGGCGGCACAAAGGCAGATATGGTGCTGGAGAAGTAGCTGAGAGTTCTACATCTGGATCTGCAGGTAGCAGGAAGAGAGTGAGACTGGGCCTGAAACCTTAAAGCTTGACACCAGTGACACATTATCTACAACACAGCCATACCTCCTAAGCCTTCCAATACTATCAAACAGTTTCCCACCCTGGTGGTTATGCATTCAACTATACAAGCCTATGAGGGTCATTCTTATTCAAACTACCACAGACAGAAATGAAAGGACACAGAGAAAAAAAGACATATTTTACCCTTGTGTGCCTGACCAACACATGCTAAGTGCAATTTTTTGTTTAACTAAACTTTAGATAGATAGCTTCATGCCATTGGGCTCTTGATCTTCCTTTCCTTAGTGGATTTGCTTTGGAAAACACAATTGTAAAGTTTTTCTTCGTCCCTTTGAGATGTAGATCTTCTAGAAAGCAGTGTTATCCTTCTAAGGTCAGCAGCCATTCTTTGGAAATGTAACTATGGAAAGAGGTAGGGTACCTGTCTCGAAGTCTTTGGGAAAATATGAGGGAGCCTTCCTCCCACCCCAGGTCTCATCTCATTCACCTGTCTCCACTGTAACATCCTTCAGTAATTTCCCATTAACTCATTTCCCCACTTGGACAGCCTCCTGCCTCTTATTCCAGACTTCATTCTTCCTCCCCTCCAGAAAGGTGTTTACTAAAATCTGCCTTGCCTCTTCAGTTTGTCCTTTGACATTTCATTTCTTGCCAGTTCTCTAACTTGGTTTAGCTCATCTTGAGCACAGATTCTGACAAGTGTACACCAGAATCCCCCACCCTCACCCCTCCATCCCCTGCAACCGTGGCTCCCAGGTCCCTGAATAAATGACTGGAGACAGTTTGATTGACTCAAAGAAACATGGTCTTTAGGAGCCATATGTTTTCTGTGGGAAGCAGCCTGACATAGGAAGAGGAAACATCGGGCCAATTGAGAACCAGTGTCCAATATTAAAATATTTAATACAATTGGATCCCAATGTGTCAAGTTCATCTCCATTCCCACAGTCTCTTTTTCCTTGATAAATAGAGCAAATAAAGCAGAAATGGACAGTGACATAGATCGTTTGCTTGTCCAAATGTTCGTCAGGTTCCTGAACCTTCTGCTAGGACCATCTGTGCAGTGTTGTAAAATTGTTTTAGCAAAGAACCTAGCTAAGTCAGGTTAGCGGAAACCCCTCCTCCCCATAGCACCTCTATACATGACTGTACTCTTGCCCTCCAGTATCCCCCAAGTGAGAACTCATCACTTTGTCCTGTCTTCAGCAAGAATAGTGTTAGGGTAATATAGGCAGCCTCCCTCTTTCCTCTGGTGTTTGTTCTTAGTAATCCACCATCCATTGACCTCCACTGTGATCCTTGTCTGTACTTTCCTGTTCTGTGATCAGAGCAACACCAAACCTTTCTCCCCCACCTTAAGGACCCCTTTGTGATACAACGCCTATCACCTCAGTCCTCAATAAAGTCGTCTTTATTGTGCCTCAATGAATATCACTGAATTTTTTAAAGGTTTATTTGTTTATGTATTTTATGTATTTGAGTGCTTTGTCTGCATGTACACCTGCATACCAGAAGAGGGCACCTGCTCCTTTTACAGATGGCTGTGAGCCACCATGTCATTGCTGGGCATTAACTCAGGACCTCTAGAAGAACAGAGCACTTAACCACTGTGCCATGTCTCCAGTCCCATACTGATTTTCTTTTTTAAATAAAGTATTTTCTGCTTCTGTATTGAACTTTTCTTCTTTGGTTGTGGATGCAGATCCTTAACATTATCTCCTCCAAACTTTGTAGATTGGAACACCTCCATTTTACATAAAGATTGAAGGTACTCATCAAAGAACCATAAAATGCTATATACACCCAAGTAGTTTTTTGTGACAACAATTGAATGTTGAAGTTTTTAAAGGGCAAGAAGCAGATCCTCTATTTCATTTATAGAATTTAGGGTATTTTGCAAAACTGTGTAGTAAATGCTCAGTAAAGTGAAACTGGACATATGAGAGGGACTAGGCAAGGACCTTGGGGCTCATAGCTCACGTAACTACTGCTTTTCCCCACTCCTGTGAGCTCATGGCAGTCATCACACAGGAAATCCTTGGATTTGTGCATTTGCAATCATGACATTAAAAATAAAAGCGACTGCTGGTTCTTACAGACAAAGCAACTCCTCTTCTAATGCTGTATGGTTCTAAAACTTGAGCATGCTTCAGTGAAGAGAGGCACTCATTTATGTGCAAATGACCTTTAAGATACCCTTTCACAGACTGCCACGAGCTGCCCTGGTTCACATCTGACAAGCCCATTCCCTCTTAGGCTCTCACAGGCTCTGTTTGATGTATTTTCTGTGACTTGGTCTCAGTAATAATAGCTTTAAAATCTACCTTAATAGACATTTTTTTTCTGTACAAATTTTGCCTAGAAAGAACAACTACCAGTCACATTTAAATAGAAGCCTTACAGAAAGTGAAGGGAGTCCCGATTACTGGAAATCCAAATGCTGCCGACTCTGTACGCAACGCCTGCACCTTCTCTTCACTGTTAGTAAATTAGACTGAACTAATCAATATTAATATTAATAAAGGAAAGGTCACCAGCCTTAGTTAAAATTCAACTCAGCATTGGCAATTAACATTTACCATTTAAAACTGAAATCTCTGCAAGGCTATAATCAAAGGATAAAGTTAAAATACCGTCTATCTCGGAAATAGCGAAGGGAGGACCGCACAGACAGCATTGTAAAGTGCATTCCTATCAGAAACAAAACCTCCCAAGGACTCCCCGCGTTTGCCAAAGTTTCAGGAAAGATGTAGATACACGAGAACAATGAACTCTATTTGAGAAAGTGGAACCTTCTAAGGTTACATTTCGAAATTTTTTTCCAACAAAGCCTGAAAATACTTGTTAGAGACCCAGAAATTGACAAATTGGGCTTCGACTGCTACAGAATAAAGATGGCTAGGAAGTTGGTGCTGGAGAAATACAATTAAAAACGAAATATCCTATCTCCCTGGTAAAGGAGACATAGAACAAACTTTGCAGATGCAGGTAGGCTAGGGGAGGATGGGAACGGAAACAGAAGGGACCAGGTAAGGGGAGAAGATGGATGGGGAGAATTTATGGAGAGACAACCAGAATTGGAGGACATTTAGGTGGTGATTGATGGTGAAAACTCGCTGGAATCTACTAGAGGTCCTCGCTAGAGTAATGGGGCACAGGGAGCCTGTAACCAGGCAAGGCTTCCAGTGGTGGGACTGGGACACCATCCTAGTCACAGAACCTTCAATCTATAACCTATCCTTTCTACAGATCTACTGGGACATTGGAAGGGCAGAACACCAGGCTAAAGGAGGGCTCCCATGCCTGATACTGCAGGGCAGGCCAGGAACTAGAGACTGGATAGCCTGAAGATGATTTCTAATGATACCCTTCTCTGCTCTTAGATTGTTGCCTAGCCCAACCTCCATCAGAGAGGCTCCCTCCAGCAGCTGATGGGTGCATATGCAGAGGCCTTCCAAACATTGTTTAGAGCTCTGGTAACCCCATTGAAGAAGGGTAGGAGGGACTGTGAGGGCCAGAGGGGTGGAGGATACCAGGAGAATAAGTCCCATGAGGTCAACTGACAAGCACTCTTAGGGGCTCACAGAGACTGAAAGGACAGATATGGAACCTGAAGGGTCCCCTAAATATATAATAGCTTATAGTTGTCTGGCTTGATGTTCTTGCAAAACTCCTACAAGTTGGAGCCGTGGGGTGTCTCTGACCCCTTTATTTGCTCTTCTGTCCCTTTTGCTCCTGCTGGCTTGCCTAATCCACCCTCAATGTAGGGATTAGTACCCAGCCTTGTTTCATCTTGTTATATCCTGTTTGAGTGGTAACCTGACCACTCTTTAAGAGAAGCAGGGGTCAAGGGTGGGGTTTGGGAGGAGGGGCTTGGGGTAGATCCTGAGGAGCTGGGAGAGGTGGAGGGAGGGGAGGATTGGGGTTGGGATGTAA
The DNA here is from genome assembly GCA_026225945.1 of Cricetomys ansorgei. Classification (NCBI taxonomy): domain Eukaryota; kingdom Metazoa; phylum Chordata; class Mammalia; order Rodentia; family Nesomyidae; genus Cricetomys; species Cricetomys ansorgei. The sequence goes on from JAMJFZ010001815.1 coordinate 12,462,278, forward strand.
ATAAAATAAAATAAATGAAATAACACAAACAAGAAATGTCCACAAATATAATAGGGAGAAAACTCGGTTATTATTTGATGAGCGATAATCTATCACGTAGGATATGAGGAAGACAGTAGATTGAAGACACTGGTACTTTCCTGCACGTCTAGCAGACTGAATCCAAACAATAGGTGTATGGCTGCAGGGAGATGAGGGGTTTCATGGAAATCAGTGGTTTGCAACAGTAGTCAGCAATTAGGTGAATGATAAATACTGAATTTTAGAACTGTAAGAAGAAAAGAGAACTCTAGTAGCGGACACTGGTTGGCAAGGTGATCAAAGAGGGAAACCCCTGGTTGGAACAGTAGGCAAAAGAAATAAAAGACTCTTAGGGCTCCACAAATACGAAAATGGGTGCCTTATAAATACTACAGTGTAAGGCAGGGTTTGCAATAAGCATGGCAAGCTGAGTTAAGTGGGGTCTCTTGAATTTTCCAGCTTAGTTGCAGGAACCGTATGAGGGTGACACCTTCAAGGGATCTTACTGTCTCTCTGACCTTAATGGCATTTTTTTATTTTCAAACTGCAAAGGTTTCTCTTCCTACTTTCTGGACCAGGAAATGTGGGTCCATATAACTGTTTCTGACTTAGACAAAAGTTCGCAGACATAAATCTATAAGATACAAATACGGTGTGCATTACACATGGGTTTTGATTTAACATCTACAATCTGAACTCTGAGAAGGAAGTCATTGTACCTGTGCATTTGGATTTTGAGGAGTATGGTGAAAGGTAAAGGGGTTCCTGGAGCCTGTGGACCATCTCAGTCCCTTGGTGTAGATTTTTTTATTTTTCTGCTTGCCATCTGCACATACTGCGATTCAAATGACTTTGGAGGATGCATGCTGCTATTGCTTAAACATTCCCACTCAGGTACCTTAGGAGTGAATGGACAAGTGCCACTGTGGCCTCAGGTTTAACCTCCTTCAATCACACAGAGTCCACTGACAGTGAAAAAACCCCGCAGTGGACATTGTCATGACTCATGGTATGCCTACTGACAAGGCAGGGCTGGACTCAGTCTCCACCATGCCTAGTCCCTTTCCCTTAAGATCTCTCTCTCCTCTGATGTGCATTATTTGTTGGGTCAGGCCATATTAAGGTCTAACAACCAGGGATGGAGGTGGCTAGTAATCTAAATGAACTTATCTTACTGGCATAGCCAGGGGCTCCTCCAGGCTCCCACAACTGGGGCTGGAGAACAATGAAAACCCTTATGTAATTAGATTTTTGGCTTTTACAAACAATGTTATTGTGGTGTAATCAACATAAATAAATAAATTAAACATATTTAGTTTTAAAACATAACACCCTGGTAACACTACTTCAGACAACACAGTAAACATAACCACCAAATGTCTTTATATAAGCATATATATATATATATATATATATATATATATATATATATATATATATATGCACACACACATTTCTCCTTCTTCTTCTTCTTCTTCTTCTTCTTCTTCTTCTTCTTCTTCTTCTTCTTCTTCTTCTTCTTCTTCTTCTTCCTTTTCTCCTCCTCCTTCTCTTCCTTGTTCTTCTCATTCTTCTTCTTGTTCTTCTTGTTCTCCTCCTCCTCCTTCTTCCTTTTCTTCTTCTTCTTGAGACAGTATTTTCCAGTGTACTCAAGCTAGCCTTAAATCTGTGATCCTCCTGTTTTTGTTTCAAGTGCATTATTTCTTCGTTTTTTTCCTTTGAATTCCTCCAAATATTTCTTTAGCAGTCTCACCAAAAAACTGGTTTGTTTTGTTGTGATTTTCATCCCATAAAAATACTTCTAATTCATTTCTGGTGGAACGTAGCCTTGTTTCCTTTGTTTTCCTATGTCTTGTGAGTCGCTGTGCTTGTCCTTTATTCTACTATGTTTCATACATCATATATGGTTTCTAAATGAGCAGACAAGTCCAGGTCTGTCTCTCTATCTTGAGCTGAGTCAGATTATTTTACTGCACACACATATATTCATAATTAAGTTTTGAGTCACAGACGTTGAAGATTCAGGACTCCCCATAAAAAATGGCTTAATATGGGGTTGGAGAGGTCATCAGCGGTTAAGAGCAATGTTCTTGCAGTGGGCCTGAGTTCAGTTCCTAGCACCCTTATGGCAGCTCCCTAACATCTGTTACTCCAGTGTATCTGATGTCCTATTCTGATCTCTGTGTGCACTGCACACAGGTGGTACACAGGCATACATGCAGGTAAAACAGCTATGAATACAAATTTTTTTTTTTTTTTTTGGTTTTGTTTTTTGAGACAGGTAACTCTGGTTGTCCTGGAACTCACTCTGTAGACCAGGCTGGCCTCAAACTCACAGAGATCCACCTGCCTCTGCCTCCTGAGTGCTGGGATTAAAGGTATGCACTACCACTACCTGGCTTCCTTTTTTTTACTTTTTAAAACTTTTGGCCAGGTGGTGATGCATGCCTTTAATCCCAGCACTCAGGAGGTAGAGGCAGGTGGATCCCTGTGAGTTTGAGGCCAGCCTGGTCTACAGAGTGAGTTCCAGGACAGCCAGAGTTACTACAGAGAAAGCCTGTCATAAAAACAAAAACGAAAAACAAAAGTAAAAATGGACTCCCTGTGAAACTGTCTGCAGCTGGGTTAAAGCATGGAGGTCCTAAGCCAGATGGGTGGCAGGGTGGAGGGGTGTGAGGGTGGAGGGGGTAGAGGGGATGAGAGGAGTATGGCAGGTCAGGCCACAGGGGAGCAGTTTATCTTTATAGCCAATGGATGACACATCACACCAGTTATTTGTCAAATGTTTGTGTTGTTCACTGTATTTTTACTTAAGAATGTAGAGCAGTCATCTTGAAAACAGCAGAGCTGTGCTCGAGAGAGACTCCAATGACAACTGCATACTGCTGTTGCCTTTGGAATCAAGAAGACATGTGGCTGTAAAACTCCTGACTTTTATAGAAGGCGTTCGTTTAGTAGGCCAGGAACTTGTTTCTCCACAGCAGTAAAGCTTTCAGTTAGACAAAGCCTTCCTGATGCAGCCTTTGCTTTCTGTAGTTCACCCAAATCTACTTTTATCTGATAGTAAAAAATTCACCTTGTAAAAACCAAAGTGGATTCATCAAATCAGAAGCATGTGTGGTCCATTGCATGCATTCAGGTCATCATTGTGATGATCAGATATTTTTAAAGTCATAGTATTACCATTTTAAAGATGTATCAACAGTAAAATAATTTTAGTCAGATGCATGGACAATGAAACTATCCTCACCAATTAAGTAAAGGAGGTCCGATTTCCTGAGGACAGTGGGACGATTTTCTTTTTCTTTCCCTACTTCAGAATTTTACATGTGCCTGAAATACACTTAGTTTCCATGCGATATACACATTACTGCAAGTTCATTTCTTGGCCCAAGAGGCAAGTTGGTAATAGCTTTAGCCCTATTTAAACGAGCTTATGGCATGGTAGTTTGTCACAAAATGTTAGCTCTGTCCAGTCTCTGAAGTAGGGATAGAGAAAGACATGGGGAGCCAAGACTAAGCTTAATGCAGAATAAGGCTGGCACTTTGGATGAGTCTAGAGGAGCACAAAGCAAATCAAGATCAGCAGATATCTTGGCTCTGTGCTCTAGGGCCCTCAGAACTTCCTCTGCAGGGTTTTAATCATGCCACTCTAACCTCGGTTCAGCTCTTTTTTGGTTAGGGAAGAGAGATGATGAGGATTGGTTTGGAAATAGTCCCTTATAGCTTCATATAGTCAAGGCCAGATCTCCAGCTGGTAGCACTGTTTTAGAAACAGGAGGCATCATTAGGAGGTGGGGCCTACAAACAGCAACAAGGCCATTGTGTGGCTATCCTTGATCCATGTCTTTCCCCAACCCCCTTCCTTTGCCTCCTTTTTGTTTTCTGGCTGCCACAAGGGAAGCAGCTTTTCTCTTTCCTCTGAGATGTTTGTGCCTTGCTACAGGCTTTTAATGCAATGCACATGGCCTATCACCATCAGCTGAAATGTTTGAAACAGCTGAAATAAGGCCAGTACTCTTGTGTCTCCCAAGTATTTGTCTCAGCCATGAAGATTTGCCCAGCATGTAAGTGTTGATGTCTTCTTACACAAGCTGTTAATACCAGATAAAGACGTTTAGTGTGTGTGGTTAAAGTACAGAACTACTGGGGAATCAGAGCATGTTTCTTCTTGTAGTGAACAGACAGAAACACAAGCTTTGGCTGGAGGATCACAGACTGACCTCACACTCTTCCTGGTCTGTTCAGCAGGAGTGTGGGCTTCACTCAGTCAAGATGACAGCATGCACTTTCTAAATCATGTCATGCTCTTTTTTTTTTTTTTTTATATGTCCTATGGGTGGGATGTTGGTGTTCTGCTTCTTGAGGTTTGGTGGGCCTATTATCTGAGAAACTGTGCTGAGATTTAATGTCATCTAAAAACAGCTTTGGATTTATCCGACTAAATCTGGTTTTGATCTCTGTAACTAACTTGGTTCTTCTTTTTTGGAAACAGGTTCTCACTACATAGGCTATGGGACCTCAGAACTTACTATGTAGTCACCATACCTGGCTCAGTTACTAACATTTTAAAGGGATATGTCGGGCCAAATAAACAAGACAGACAACATAGTGTAGCTTATGTCAGAATTGAAAGTGGAAACATTCAGAGAAGGTAGAGAAGACACAAAACCTAAGACACACATATGAAATAAAATATAATTAAGTTTATTAAATAAGCTTAAGGCATAAAGGATAAATTGACTTTTGAAATAGGAGATTACTACTCTCTTGTCACTACATCCCTACAAACCCAATAGATGGGAAGAGATGTTGAGTCTGCATTACCTTACAGAGCCAATTCAAGAAACATGTTGCAGCTTTGTGGCCAAGAATCAAAAGTAATCGAAATTTCCATGGAGTATTTCAAATGTCCAGAAGGCTGCAAAAATGTATCTTTAAACATTCAAATGAAAATGTAGAAATTACAGTAACCACATTCTCCGACTCTAAATCGGTATATAGTGGTGTAAATAGCACATGAAAAAATAGTCCCAAATTTAGAGATCTACAAGGAATCGTCATTCAAATAAAATGACAAAACAGGAACCCAGACTTGCTTAAGAAAACAAAACAAACAAACAAACAAACAAACAATCAAACAAAAAAATAACATGGCTAGGCAGTGGTAGCACACACCTTTAATCCCAGCACTCAGAGACAGAGGCAGGAGGATCTCTGTGACTTCAAGGCCAGCCTGGTCTACAGAGTGAGTTCCAGGACAGCCAGAGTTGCAATAGAGAAACCCTTTCTCGAAAAAACCAAACAAACAAACAAAACCAGAACATGGAATCGGTAATAAGGTTGGCATATTAAAGCTATTTGCATTAAAAAGAGAAAAATTTTAAAGAACAAATATAAGGAGGCAGTCATCTTAAAGAATTTAGACAAAACAATCAGAGTGAACTTATGGATGGATGCAAGGGAGAAAGGCATAGAAAATGAAGAGGGTGGTTGAGGATGATAAGAGGATAAGAGGTATGGCGATGATCAAATCCAGGAGGTTTTCCCTTAGAAATAAAATAGAAGAAAACTAGAAAGCAAACAGAGTTAAAAACAATGATGCACACATGGATACAGTAGATGCTAAAATTACAAACTCCTGGGAAATGAATGACCTAATGCACTCTGTCCTTGAATAGGCCAATTGGTGACCGACAAACTGAAGTGGGAGTCCAACTACCACTCATACACCGATGTGCAGAAGTCACAGTATCAGCAGGGGCATTTATTCGAACTTCAAAGAACAAAACCCATGTAGATTTTTGGAAGTTAGAGAATGAGAGAATGGAACTAAAAGAAAGAAAACAATCTTATGAAACCAGCAAAACATTATATATCTGACCAAGAGAAATTCGTCCGGCATTATGACTCTCAAGTCACCTATTGGTGCTAGCCCTTTCGAGGCACGGAGATACAATTTAAAGCTGGACAGTGTGGCTGCGTATTTGTCACCTTGCTTCTGATTTATTTGGTCATGGTAATAATTGTTTCTGATTCCCTCTAGACCTCATTTTTATGTTTCAGTTTATTGTGCTGAAAATTCACACTATAGACATAATTTTTCACTCCTATTTAATAAACATCTTTTTCAAATCCTCTGTAGAACAACCCTTAGATAAAGAACTATTTTCTTTAGAATGTCTTTTTAAAAGGAAAACAATTCTATGCCCACAAAAAATTTTTAAATAGCAATGTGAACTTCCACCTAATAGTAGAATGAGTTATGCATTCAGCCCCATTTGCATGCTCATCCTTGTTTAATAGGAGATTACAATCAGGAATCCATTTCTCATTATTCTACAAACTTTCTTTCACACCTTTTTGAGTGAAGGATTACCATCAGTATTATTTGTAACCACTGGCAATTTTTACCTACCCTAGCATTTTGTTAATCTAAATAGTATATATTCTATGTCAAGCTGCTTTCCTTCAACAGTGTGGTTTTAAAGTATTATTTGCCTATCTTAATAGGATGTGGTGTGATAATTTGATAGATGTGTGTAAAATATGATGATCAAATCGATGTAAAATGCCCTTCCCTCTGTTCAAGCAATTCTATGCATTACTGACTCCCACGTTTTTCTAGTTATCTCAAAACATATCATCCATCGCTGTAACCAATGTTTATCTACAAGGCTTTTTAAAACCAGAGTAAACTCTTCCTCTATAATTATGTGCTGCCATCACTCAGGTAGCTTAATTTCTGTCTATCTCATTCCTTCATTTCCTCCTTTTCTCTAGTGTCTCCTATTTCATTTCATTCTCTTATTAATAGCTTCCAGAAACCAGTGACAGCATAATAGTCTGAGGCCTCCTGCCTCTGACTTAGTTCATCTGAAGTAATGTTCTCCAGTTCCATTCCTTGTTGAGGCTGAAGAATAGACCCAACCACGTGTGTATCCCGTTTTCCTGACCCACTCTTTCATTGATGATCCCATATCTTTATCACCCTCCGTGTCTGCTGTTGCCAGGAGTGCTACATAAACCCAGAAGTGGAGGTCTAATGATTTCACTTCATTTGCATATCCATGCAGCGGCGGGACTGCTAGATTATACTGTAACTCTATTTTTAGCTTTCAAAGGAATCTTCATTCTATTTTCCCCGGTGGCTGTATAGTGTACAATGCAGTATATGAGTGTCCCATTCAGCACAGCTCCCCCAGGCAGAAAAAAAAATTATCTTTTAATTTTTGATACTAGTTTTTCAAGACAATATGCTAAGCTACCATTTTCTGTGTTGTTTCATTTTGATTGGCATCTCTGTGAGTTATTGATATTGGGAAGTTGTTTGTATGTGCCTACTGGCCATTTGTATGCCTACATTTGAAAGATACGCTGTCAAATCTTTTGTGCCGTAGGGCCGTCCTAGAGCTAAGAGGGGGTTGAAGTGTGCTTTGTATCCCAGAATTTTTACCCTGAGAGCAGAAAGTGTTGGGGTGCTCCCCCTTTTCTTACTCTAACAGCTAGCTAAGCTTCTCTATTGCTGCCATGCTTATGATACACAGCACCCCCTAAGATCCCGCCTCACCAAGGAATCTGGTCTGGTTGCTGCCTGTCTGACCACTGCAGCTGGAGGGCCTCTGGCTGGACTTCTCCTCTCCCTAGATGACCTTATAAAGTCTCTTCCTCTGGTCCCTGTGAGACCTCTGCCTATGAAAAGGAGGCTTCCTCAGGACTTTGGCCCCACCCAATGATAATGTGACCATCCAGGTCTGGTTATGAACCCTCCATATGCAAATGGAGCCGCCTAGTGTCATTGCCTTAAACAGTGACCTCTCATGACATAAGGCATCCCTCCTTCGTATCTACCCTGTACGTGTAATTCTTGCTTCAATAAACTGAGCTATTCACACTGCAACTGTCTCCAGAGAAGTCTGTTTACCACAGCTCTTCATCATCTCCTAAGATCATCTGGACCCAGTAGGTTCCTGACTACCCAGCTTCCTCCCTGAGGCTGAGCCATTGGCATACAAAGCTTAGCTGCCTTAGGGAGGGAATGGAAAAAATGGACCCACATTGTGCATTTTAATATTAGCTCTTCTGGTGTTGTGTTCCTTATATATTCTGGTATTTATTTCTGTTAGGATGAATGGTTTGCAAGTATTTTCTCCTATGCTGAAGGTTGTTTTACTCCTATGCTTGTAGAAGCTTCTTAATTTATTTTAATCCCATGTTTGGCTTTTCTTTTGTTGCCTGTGTCCCTAGGATGGTTCTACAACCCATCCCAAATCCTTACTTTCTCTGGTTTCTCATTTAATGTTGTATATGTGTATCCAGTTCTAACAGTGCCATTTGTTGAAGAGATAATCATTTCTCCAATGTCAGCAAAGGGACTTGGAGAGTTACATCTACTGTCAAGTGTGAAAGGTGTCTGTTTCTATGGCTGAGTGGTATTATATATTGAATACACTAGAATCAATCTGTTGTTTCAGTGACTAACATCCGAACTATTCCAGGTTTTTGGCTATTGTAAATAAACAGGTATTATGAATATTATGAAAGATACAAGATTTTTAAAAATAAGAATATATAGTTTTTCTGTATCATTTATTTGAAATTCATCATTAATCCCATGGAATTTTTGTCAGTATTGTTGAAAAATCCTCTGATCATCTTTGTGTGAATCATTCTTTATTTCATTCCATTGGCCTCTATTTTAATCTTTTCACTATCCTGACTTCATTACTGTTAATATGGGTTTGCGGAAGTCCAGATTCAGAATAACTCATCCGAATTTGTTCTTTTAGAGAACTTAGGCTATTCTAGTTTGTCTTTTAAACTTTTTTTTTGAAAGCTAGACTTTATTATAAAAGAGTCCTACAAATATGTTAATTTAGGTTGAACTAAATTTTTAGATCCATTTGTGGAAAATCAGCAGCTTAAGGATATTGAATATTCTAACTCCTAAACACAGTTCTCTCATTAATATAAATCTTTAATTGAACTAAAAAATATTTCATCATCTTCAATGCAGATGTTTTATAAATAACACTAGTTAAATTTAGGCATAGGTATTTCGCTTTTTAAATGCTATTGTAGATAGTATTCCTTATTTCATATTCAGATTTCATTGCTAGTATGTATAAACACTATTGATATTTACAAGTTGATTTTATATCCCATGACATCATTATACATTATAACACATTACTGCTTTGAAGGCTTCCCTGGTGGATTCTTTTGGACATTCTACTTGACAGTGTCTTCATGACAGTGACGAACACCTTTTTATGCCTTCTTTCCAATCTGTGTGTTTGCTCTCCTCTTGATTATGGACTATGCTGGATAGTATTAAACTATGACTAAGTAAATACCATAAGAGTCCACTTCTTTGCTGACTGCAGATGTCAGAAGATTCATCCACAGCCTCCCATTTCGCTGCTGAGTAATTTGTTTGTTACAGTTTCCCTTTTATGGTTTAGAACACTTATTTTCTATTGGTTATTTGTGGAGAGTTTTAAATGAAAACATCCATCAAAATCATTATAGTATTAATTTATATGATGTGTCTTTCTCAATCTGCTAATGCTATGAATTGTATTGACCAATGTACATATGTTAAACTAACTTTACATTTGCAATTCTCATTTGTGAGAAGTTTGTCTTTTCTTCATATTGATGAATGATTTGTTAGCATATTGAGGACTTTTTTGTACCTATAATTTAAGGGTTATTTAGAAAACTAGATATTTTAGTAAACATGTTACTACAAAGTAGATTGCTGATAATTAAAATATGAATTTGGTAGCATGCAAGTGTATGTTTCTTGGTTGTCTGAAGTAAATAATTCCTCTTGTAGGATTGTTTAATGGCTTTTTGGGAACAGAATATGGAAGCGATATCATGAATATTTGTGAATTGTCAATATGCAGAGTGATTATATATCATAATATAAAAACTAATTTCAGTTTCTTTTTTCTAAAACTCTTAAAGTAAATTTTATAATACTGTTGAAAATCTTCTTTCCATATTTACATTTTCAATTGGGACTTTCCTTTGTCAGGGTGAAAATTTGTTTTAAAAATTATTAAGTTTTTAAAATTTATGTTCATATTCATTTCATAGAAAAGTAAAAAAAAAATTGACATAATGCAGAAAGAATGAACTATGTGATCTTCTGGGCCTCACAAAAAGATATTACACTCAAATGCAGTATATTCCCCATATGAGCAGTTATTATTACTTAAAAGCACTGTGACCTGTTCCCGTGGCCATTTTTCATCCAGTGCACGAAAAGATGATGAGACCATGAGGTAGGAAAGCCAGCATAAGCACCAGACACAAGTGTGGTTTGTGGAAAACTTCAGAATATATAAGACAGAGAAAAATGGCACTCCATCAATTACAAGACCCCACCTTGGGATGAAAGCATCTACAACACAGGGAGCAGGGCTGGCTACTTCCATGATGGTGAGCTGGAAGAGCGGAGACTCTTCCAGATTGAAAATCACAGTCTGATTCATTGCTACTCTGCAGGTCATTTCACTCTTCTGAACTTGTGTGCTCTTCTCAGTCATAGGCTTAGTCAACTAGGCTTATTCATAAGATTATTTTTCAGACTTGGTATGCAAGATCACACTTGACAATAAACAGCAATTGTCACCACGACTCTAACATTCTAAATGTCCTGAGAAATTATGTTCCAAATAATTTTTATTATGAATATCTACTGTGTCTGTCAGCTACACAACTTTAGAAACAACAGTCAGATATTCACCCAGATATGTGTTCTTTTTCTCCCACATTGCATGGGAGTTGGTGCAAGGCTTAAGTTTAAAGTAACTGCTGTAGGCTCATTGTCCTGATTTCAGCAGTTTGGGAGCTTGGTTCAATATAATTGATTTGATCAGTTCAACCTTACATCTCATACTTAGATATTACAGAAAGTGTATTTCTGAGCTGTTGTCAGTACGTAAGCTGTGGGCACTGATGGAAGTCAGTGATTCCACCTGTGGATCATAAAGGAGTTAATAGTGAAGATGAAGCTAAGCAGAAGTAGAAAAGGAAGACCTGGCATGGGGGTGCAGACCTTTTGTTCAAGCTTTCAAAATCAAGCCTTGTCAAAGACACCGAAAGCCTTCAGATTGCTTTATTTACTTAATTTACTTAATTCTCTAACTACTTTGCTTTGCTTTGTATTTGTTATCAAATCACACTGAAAACATTTTCCTGATATTAACTGGGAAATGCACCAATTTAGAACATACCTCAGGGAGTATACAGCCTCCTACATTCATATGCCGTTTTTGTGGTGATTTCTCTTAATTTCACTATTTTCTTCATAAAACAGATATGTTTCCTTTGAGAATCTCTTCCACATTTTCTACCTCAATTCTTCTGTGAACAGGTCTCACTTTCCTTTGGGGAACTCCCTCAGTCTCTCTGTGGGACTCTTCCAGCATCTATAAAGACGACATCCTTGATTTCTGGGCTAGCTCCAGCCTATCAAAGAATCAAAATTTCTCGGCAGAGTAACTAATACAATTACTCATGGCCCTCCATAGAGGAATTAGGTCTTTGCTTGAAATCAGTGTTTACAGTTAGAAAGAGGAGTTTTCCTTGGCTTGGTTTTCCCAAATGCCTTGTTTTCTGTCACTTCATAGAAATACATTCACAGAAGAGTGGAACAAAGCCAATCCAGCGAAAATGGAGAAATGGAGAGAGAGGAAGCCCCAAAGACAGACAGTAGGGCTTGCAAGGAGATATCTGAAGACAGCTTCATTGTTGAACTTTTTCTGTTCTTTTGGGTGAGTATATTCCCTTTTGAGATTAGCATGAGTTTGCTTCTGTGTTTCTCAAACACTGACAAATAATACATTAGAACACTTGTGCAAATTTCTATGTGCATAATGATAACTCCTGACCAATTTAGCAGCACATGTGCTCCCTTCACGCTCTCCTTGTCATCTGCATTCTTTCCTAGCATTGGATGTTGCTGCAGAGCTGGGGAAACTCATGGTCTGCCTTACCTCTCTCTATAGTCTCTGCTGCTGCTGACTCTCCTGAAAGCAAGTCTTCTAAAGAATCGTGGATGGTGTTTTAACCAGCCCCATGGATGGTGTTTTGAATCACTGCCTGGGCCATGTATCAGCTAGGCTTAGCAGGCACTTCCTTAGGAGCTGCCCAGTCAGGCAGGCTGGATTTGATAAAAGCTGATGAAAATCTCAGCATCATCTTGCTGACCATGTGCCCAGCAACAGTCAGCCCACAGCAACCAAATTATGAACAGGCAATTTTTAAAATAAATTTCTTCGCAAATGCATTTCAAGGGTACCCTGCCAGGAGAGCACATCCCCAGGGCAATGAGAACACCCATTCTCAGTGGTTTCCTGGTAAACATTTAGCTCAATACTATGTCTCAGCTGTATGTTTGTTGCAGTTTAATGGATGCTTACACATCATTAGTAGGTATTAAAAAATGACCTTGATTTGGTATGGATGGCCCTACCTTCCTCAATTAGGAGGTTCATCTAAAACAATGCTATACTTAGTGAGCTACCATGGAGACAAAAGCATGGGATATTTTTATTGTGACAGGTTGTTGTCCTTTTTAGTTTCAGAATTATAAGTTTTCTTAATCTTCAGATATCATTGGTTATAATGTATATCTTCATAGCAAGCTCCTGCTGCCTTTTCTCTGGCATCTTCTCTCTCCTACCACCCTTCCTCCATGGAGCGCACACATTTTATTTGACCAGTCACTCCAGCCTGAAGTTTGATGTTAGTATTTACTAAGATTCACTTAAAAACTAGTCAGAAAGATAGATCTCCTCCTTTCTTCCCTCCCTCCCTCCTTAACTTCCTTCCTTCCTTCCTTCCTTCCTTCCTTCCTTCCTTCCTTCCTTCCTTCCTTCCTTCCTCTCTTCCTTCCTATTTTTCTCTTTTAGTTCCAAATATGGAACCAAGGCCTTTTGCATATTAGACAAGCATTCTACCCTCAAGATACATCCCAACTCTTGGTTTTCTGAGAAAATTTTTCTCTAAACAGGCCATGCTAGTCTGGAACTTATGATCCTCTTGCCTAATTCTCTAGAACCCTTGAGTCAAGGAAATATACCATCATAACCAATTCGTAGTTCTCGCTCTTGAATGAAAATATGTAATTATCTTACCTTTCAGTTGGTGGGTTTTTCTTCCTTTACTCCCATTTCTAGTTCATTAATAGCTCCATGGAAAACTCAAACATGGCACACACTACCATTGAAGTAGCAGATGAGTTGGGGGAATCCCTTAATTCTATTTCCATTTGGAAATCTATTTATTAGGAATTTTTTTAGGTTTCATATTTTTATTACTTATTTGAGAATTTCATACAATGTGTCCCAATTATACCTGCTTCCTATTCCTCCCAGGCCCCCTGCCCCTTCCTGTGTCCTCCAAAAAAGGAAAAGAAAGAAAGAAAGGAGAAGGAAAAACAATCCAAGTCAATCCTGTGTTGCTGTCTTCATTGGAGCATGTTCAGGCTCCCAGTGGGTAGATCCTTAAAGAAAACTGAATCCTATCCCCTCACTGCCCACCTGGAGACATCAACTGTGAAGAGCTACACTTCAGTATCTCTATTACAATCTTCTCCTCCTCTTTCTCCTCCTCCTCCTCCTCCTCCTCCTCCTCCTCCTCCTCCTTATTCTCTGTGGGAAAGGTTGGTGCAGAAGTCCTCAGTGTCTCTTATTCTCAGCCATGACTCTACTGTTATTGATACCCCTGCTACAGAAACTCTCCTGCCCACAGCTGATGGTGGCAGAATGGACCTCAGACTTTAACACGGTTTTCAAGTGGCAGCATGGATCACAGATATTAACATGGAGTCTTTGCAAGAGCGCAAGTCATGGACGTCAATCAACATGGTTTTCTGTGGCAGCCTGGATCTCAGACATCCACAGGGACTCCACTGGGAGCCTAGATTATGTACATCAACATGGTTTCTGCAAGGTGCATGGAAATATGGTTTTCAGAGGCGAATGAGCCACAGACATTGCCATGGTCTCCAGAGACAGGACAGATCATGGACATCAAGATGATCTACATTGGCAGCATGGATCACTGTGGCAGCTCAAGTCATGGACATTGACATGACCTCCCATAGTAGCCCATATCACTGACATCAAGATGATCTTCAGCAGTGGCACAGATCACAGGCATCAACATGGTTTCCAATCACAGCACTGATCATAAATAGCAACATGGTCCCCAGGTGTAGCATAGACCATAGACATCAACATGGTTCCAGGAAGCAGTAGAGATCAAAGACATCAACAAAGCTTCTGGCTGTAGCACTGATTACAGACATCAACATGACCTCTGGTGGTAGCAGGGGTCACGGACATCCACATTGTTTCCAGTTGTAACCCAGATCATGGACATCAACATGGATTCCAGAAGCAACACAGAACATGGACACGGGCATGGATTCCTGTAGTAGTACAGAACCCTTTCAAGATGACTCAATCTTGAAAATGAAATGTTCTTCAGCAGGGATATCTCAGAATCAGGATGACCCTAGATTTGATGGTGCATTAGTGGACAGGACCTGCTCCAGCTCCAGACTACTTCATTCTGCCCTATCCTCAGCACCTCCTGCTACCTTGGCCTTTGTACTTGCAGCCCCAAGACAGTGCTGCAGCATGTGATTCCCCAACCCTCATCAGGGAAAGCAATGCAAGAGGCAGCCATAGCCTCCGGAGCAGCAGCACTAGCCTGTCAGACAATGAAGGGGCAAAGCAGGTCTGGTGGTAGTCAGAGGACTGGTCCCTTGTTGGCCTTGGTTGTGCTCTCACACCTGCCACCACCTCTGGTCATGTGTCTCTCAGTAGCTCTTGTGGAAGACTAGGTTCTCCTGGTCCATGAACTCATAAGGAGCCTGAGATGACTGTAGTAGGGAGCAAAGGGGGCAGTGGCCAGAGCCCTGCCAGACTCTACCTACCACCCAGCTGCCATCTTAAGTCCTCCATGCAGTATTAGTGTTTATTAGAATTTTTAATGTATTATCTCAATTATTAGCAGTACGATTATTTTTTGCATGGCCTTTGTAAATGACAAGATTGTAACAAAATGCAAGATTGTGTCAAAATCTCAAAGGCACACATAGGAACAGTTGGTCTGGGCATGGTGGCACACACCTTTGATCCTAGCACTTGGGAGGCAGAGGCAGGAGGATCTCTGTTAGTTCAAGGCAGCCTGGTCTACAGGACAGCCAAGATGACCTAAACCCAGTCTCAAAAAACAAAAACAAAAAAAGCATTGACTGCAGCTTCATGTGTTTGTTCTGTATTCTTGTCTGTTTCCCTTTGCTTTTCTTGTGAAATTTCACAGATTTGAGAAAAGTTACAATGTCTTTGTCTTAGTTACTGTGGTGACAACGTTTATACCTCCATTGCCTGAAGCTGTGACAATGATATGGCTCCATATGATTAAGTTGGAATGTTCCAAAATTATATTCAGAAGTAAATTAAATATCTGTAAGATATAGAGATCTCACAGATATCTTGGTTATTTCACGATTGCAGTTGGATGATTTAGACAATTCTTGGCATCAACTTCTATATTCTGTAAAGAATAAGAACCACTGAGGATCTCAGGAGATACTTTGCCTTTCTGGTGAAAAAAACCACATAAATTTAATGTTGCTATTCATAAGTAGCATTGTAGTTATTTACCACTGTGTGGGCTCACCAAGAGAGGCGAGGAGGTATATTAGTACGTGTCAACCATTCAGACCTCAGCAGAGGGAACCACCATCTTAGCAAGGGCCGTACTGGACAACAGAACCCTGAGTGCCTCAGCTCAGGTGTTTATATTGATTCAGAACTCTTCAGGTGTTCTATTGAAAGCACGTGCAGATCATGAGCAATCAAAACTCCCACATAAATCCAACACCTGCAGACAATGCAAAATGCCAAGGCCCTCCCAACAGTACACAAAACAATTATTTTATATATAACTGGAAATAAACTTCCACAACAAATCATGTCTTCCAATAACTAAATTCTAGTACATTTTCTCATGAATAGATTTTTTTTCTTTCTTTTATGTGCCATTGTTTCCTCAGGAGACTGTGACACAGCTAACTAGCTATATCATGCAAATGTATTCAAAGCTATAACACTTTATCACTTAGATATAATTTCACAACAAAAAAATAAACTGGGCAAGAAAGGGCTAAATTGGAAAAGACTCCTCATCCTCCTCCTTGGTGCTGTTCTGATCCTTTCTTCATTGCCCAAGGTATTTTGTAATGGGAAAGAAATTTGCTTGTTGAAGGAGAACATTTGTAGTTCTTGAAAAATAATCTCTTTAGTTACATTTTGCCTGAACTATTATTTTCTCCACATAAGACTATAAATAACTCCATCCACATTCTCCATGGGGGTTATAGTCAGTGATAGCTACAAGCAGATGAAGGAGGTAATCTTGAGGTAGCCTTTCAAATCACAAATGTTCAACTGCTCAGAAATAGCCCCACCATGGAAACAGAAAAGCCTACCATTGCATGTCCCTCCTTCTGGATGTGGTGAATTCATTGTGCATCCGAGAAGCATCTGTTAATGAACAAAATACCAGATGCAGCAGAAACAAATATTAGCCATGGAAGTGATGCCAGATAGTTTTATGTCAACTTGACACAAGTTATAGGAAGAAATCTCAATTAAGAAAATGTCTTCATAATATTCAGCTGTAGGGCATTTCTTAATTGGTTATTGATGTTGGAGGATCCAGCCTATTGTGGGTAGTGCTTTTCCTGGGCTGGTGGTCCTTGGTTCTATAAGTAAGCAGGCTGAGCAAGACATATTGAGCAAGCTGGTAAGCAGCACTCCTCCATGGCCTTTGCATTAACTCCTGCCTCAAGTTTCCTGCCGTATTTGAGTTCCTGTTCTGACTTTCTTTGATGATGAACAGTGATATAGAAATGGAAGCTAAATAAACCCTTTTCTCCCCAATTTGCAATTTGATCATGGTGTTTCATTGCAGCAATAGAAACCCTAACTAAGACAAGTTGGTACCAGGAGTGGGATATTGCTATAACAGACTTGACAGTGTTTAGGGGAGGACTGTGGAATGACTTTGGAACTTTGGACTAGAAAACACACTCCATGTTGAGAGCTCAGTGAGCTGTTCTGTAGGAGCTTTGAAGATAAGAATGTTGAGGGCAGTGTAGATGATGGAGACCTGGCTTATGAAGTTTCAGATGGAAGTTTAAAGACTCTTCCAGGGCTGCTTGCTATTTTGAATTAAGATTCTGTCATTCTGGTCAGCTGAAGCTGAAGAGTCAGCCATGATTAACAAGAGACTAGCACCACTGAAGTGAAACCTTTGTGTTACTGGGACAATTCATGCTGTTTATATGGAGCTGAGAAATTAGTAGTGATTAGGAAGAGATCAGCATGATTGAAGTGAAATATTGGAAGTGCTTCCTGAGGGTCATCACACAGAAGCTATGTTTCAGAGGTGGCCAAGTTTTGTACCACTTGCTGGCAGTTGAAATTGGTAGTGTAAGAGTCACCCAGGTGGTACTGGCTTTGAAGGTTTGAAGGAGTCATGGAGAGCAGCGAGCAGCTGAGCCTTGGCACTGTATGGCAGGGCTGGTGTGTCTGAAGAGGGTCCAGGAGAAGTTACCAGTCAAAGTGAAGCCCAGTTGCAGCAAGGGATCCCAGCAGTTTTGGAGATGCCAGTACCATGAGATGATCACCAAGAACGGCTACAGCAATGGAGTGGAGCCAGCCAAAGCCTAGAAGAGAAGCTGTGTGTGTTGTAGAGGGCAGAGCCAGAGAAGTGACTTAAGTCCTTAGGAGGGGTCTAGAGGATCATGAATGGATCCCAGACATTGGATGATTGGAGTTTGGTCTTATTTTTATCTGATCATGACTGTGCCCTGGTTCGTCCCTTTTTATGTAAAAAATATTTAACTTAATTTTCATTTTTACAGGTGCTCACTGTTGATATATTTTAAATCTTTAAAAGAGATTTTGGTTTTGTAAAGAGACAAAAGATTTCAAAGGGACTGAACTTTTAAAGTGTTTGCATTTGTAAAGACTTAAGATAACTTTTAAAGTTACGTATGTTTTTAATGTGAGATCTTGGGGATGAAAAAGAATGAAAAAGATTGTGCTTAATAGTGTTGTGTTTTTTTGCAAAGTTGACAAGGGGTTAATTGTGCTGGCTGGTTTTCTGTCAACTTGATGTGAGCTAGAGTCATATTAGAGGAGAGAATCATATTAAGAAAATGCTTCCATAAGATCAGGTTGCAGACAAGGCTGTATTTTTCATTTTGGTCATGGTGTTTAATGCCAACAATAGAAATCCTACCTATGATAGAAACCCTGCAGTTTAACCTGTTTATAATATTTAATTCCTATAGTTTTTATATTCCTGTATTTATTATTCTTGTCATAAGGGTTGAGGTGCTAAAACCTTTTTTTAACATGTGAAGTGGTGAAAATAAAGACTGTTAGAAGCATGACACACCTAAACAACACAGAATCTTGGCATTGAGTACACACTCTAGAAAACTATATGTCTGAAAATCTAACTTACTCATAAATAATGGAAATGTTTTAGGATTTCTCTTGGACATATAACCATCCTGTGCTCTCCCCAGAGCCATAGGGTGACATTTGCCTTGATACATTGTGTCTTTTTCCAAAGTCTTATGTGAAGAAATAAGTTATATAAGGTATTTAAGATAAAAGATTTACGGAGTCAAATAAATGTATTGCACACATGGTATTGCACTCCCATTTGTTACTGTGAGGACCCAAGAAACCATAAACTCATGAAACATATTGAGTGTTTCACACAGTACACTTCTAGCCATTGAAATAAATTGTATCCTGTGGCTCTGGGACATAGGACTTCAAGTGAATTTCTTTCTGATGACTAATGAAGGATGACAAGCTTCTTTCTTAGGTGAAAGCCCCGATAACAAGATGGTATAGTCACTAACTTGGTAGCACTAAGATTCAAACACAATTTCTCGATTTACAATACAGGATATTGTCTGCTACACATAAAGCTTGAACTTTCATCTTGAAATTTTATAAACAAATCTTTGTCTAGGGTTAAAGATGTTTCCATCTGTAAGGCTTGAAGGTACATGAGACCATTTAGAGAGGTTGAAGTTTTAGATCAGAATATTAAATTTTAATTATAAAGAATAAATTGTTTTGGTGAAGATTAGAACATTAGGACCCTCAAATGAATCGTTAATTTACGTGAGATTATTCACTGTTTTTGAAAAATGCGTAAGTACTTTAACCGCAAAATTTTGCTTCTAATAACAAGTTGTAAGAAAGACTGACATAGGTGTACAAGCTACCTGAACAGGCACTTGTTACTACAGCTTTGTTTTTTAGTTAGAAGAAAAAATAACCCAGAGTTATCTCTCTAGTTCATCTTGAGGTAATGTAGTAGTCAGCTTTCACTACTATGTCAAAATACCTGAGAGAGTAATCTTAAAAAGGGAAAGTTTGTTTTGGGTTCAGGGTTTTGAAGGTTTCTGTTCATGGTCAGTTGGCCTGTTACAATGTTACAAAGGTAGTATTCCTTGGTAAGTAGGAAACAAAGGAGAAGAGAAGAGGGGAGGGGAGGGGAGGGGAGGGGAGGGGAGGGGAGAGGAGGAGAGGAGAGGAGAGGAGAGGAGAGGAGAGGAGAGGAGAGGAGAGGAGAGGAGAGGAGAGGAGAGGAGAGGAGAGGAGAGGAGAGGAGAGGAGTCAGATAGAGACAGACACAGACAGAAAACAAGAGACACAGAGAAACAGAGATTAGAGCCAGGGTCCTAATATCCATTTAAAGGTCATACTCCCAGTGACACAACTTTCTTCCACTTGGCTCCATGTCTGAAGGCTCTACTCCCCCTTGGTGGTTGGTGCAACAGGATGGAACCATGAAACTTTGAAACTTTGAGCAGAGTTCACGATTCAAGCTTTGTTTTCCTTTCTTGTAAGAGTCTTGCTATGTGACCTTGCCTAGTCTGTTACTCTCTGTGTATGTAACTCAGGCTAGTTTCCTACAGAAATCCTCCTGGCTCAATCTATAGAGTGCTGGACTTATTGGTGTATATTACCATGCCTGCATCAAGATTCAAAATTTTGCAAATAAATGTACATGTATCAATATTGAAAGATCTAGAGGCCATATGGTTCAACTGTAGTTATTAAAGAGTATTAAAGCACTGCCTTGCGTAGAATATGAGAGATGAAACCGCTAGGGAAAGAGTCTTGGAAAATGGACACATTGTCTTCCACTGTGCTTACCTCTGGGCAAGTGGATTTTTTTAAATAAAGAATTTAGAAATTCTGTGTTATCTTTTTATATCTTAAAATAGGAATAGTTTTACATAGTTAAAAATTAGCACTGTCAGAAATTTCTCAGAACTCACTGATAAATGTCTTCTTCCCCTCAAAACTGAAATAATGTTAAAGAATGATTTTTGTAGAATGGTAAACGTGTTTTAAAAAGCAGTAATAATGCATAATCTTTCTATTGTTTTTACATAGCTACTTATAATACTCATAAATCCATTTCCAAGGTTGTCTTTAATGCATATAAATTTCACAGTCAAAATGGTACTGTTCTAAGGCCATGCACTTCTTTTGTATTGTGGATATCAAGTATCAAGGTCTGTCTTAATGTTCACTAAAATAAGTCACAAATCACTGGTTTTAGGAATGCTTTGAGCCTTGGCAATGGAACAAGAAAATCATTGAAGGATTAGTTGGTTTTGAGTTAGCTTTGTCTGTACCAGGTAGGAAACAATGGTGACATTTAAAAGCCAGGAGGAAGCTGGTGAATACACAGCCTTCAACCTGGTCCTGGTAGAATAATCACACTTTAAGATTCTTTTGCTTAGAACATGTTCTGACTCATTTTCCAGATACTTCAAATTTTGTAAACAAAGAGTTTCTAGAACAATGTCTGCTATACTAACTTACATAGAATTAAATAACATTCAAAGTCGCATACCTTCTTAGTATGGTTTTTTAAAGGTTTTTCCCCTCACACGTTTAAATATCATTCATTCATTCATCTATATTCATTTTTATTTTATTTTTTAAAAGTTTTTTTTTTAGTTCTTTGAGAATTTTATACAATGTGTTTTGATCATTTGCACCCCACCCAACTCCTCCCAGTTTCTTTCTCTCATTTATTTTCCTTCTTTCCTTTCTTCCTTTTTATCCACCTATCTGTCTTTCCCCCCTCTCTTTCTTTCACACCCATAAAATCTAATTTTCTTGCCCATAGATGCAGCCTCCCCTGGAGTGTGGTTGACTTACCAGGGGCCACACTCTTAAAGAAAACTCACTTTTCTTCTCCTAACAGTCATCAACTTCGAATAGCTTCTTAGTTAGAGGTGGGACTTCGAGTTGATCTCTGCTTTCCATGCTGGAACTTTGCATGAATTGAGTTTGCAGAAGCCTTGGGTATGCTATTATAACCTCTGTGTGGTCATATGTGCAGCTGTCCTGCTGTATCTGAAAACTGCTCTTTCTTTGTACTCATTTACCACCTCTGGTCTTAGACTTTCTGCCCAGTTCTTTCAAAATGACTGATTACTCTGACAGTGGTAAGAACTAGAGTTTAAGAAGAAAGGGATGGGATAATTCTTATACCCAGGAACTATCTAAAGTGAAACCTTAAATTTGACTTTTCTCTCCATTGTGCCATTGAAACATGTGAGTCCTGGTACAGTAAATCTTCATTAGAAGTAGGAACCTGGTTTTCTAGCAGTTTGAGTACATGTGAGAATTCATTTAGCTAGTCCTATGTGCTCTCATTTTGTTCTATTTTAAAGCACTTTAAATATCATTCTCTACTCAGGAATGATTTACATCAGCCGTATAGAGAAAGACCTAAAGGAATCAGATCACTTCAAATGCATCCCTTTCTGTAAGTGTGTACAAAAATCAGATGTGGGAAAATACCTATCCTGTCAGGGTCATATACAAAGGGGAATGACTGGAAAAATCTATAAGCAGTATCTTCAAGATTTCTTGCATATTTTTTTCCCATAAAATTTGCTAGATTGAAAACACCTAGCAATATTCTGTCTATACAAGCTCCCTCCTCAGCCCCTGCACTTGTTGGGCTCATAAGTTCATTCCTCAGGACCCCAGAATAGCATTGCTCATATTTTCACACTGACCACAGGGCCCAAATGTCTGGTCATAAAACTGGAGTTGAACACTGAAGCCTAAATGCCCTGGTAGGACTTTGGAGGTGGTTGTGGTCTGTTGAAATACATATGAGCTGTAGAATAATTTTTCCAAAAAAGCACAGTGACCCTCTGTGACACTTACAGTCTGTCTAGCTCAGTTTACTCATGTATAAAATGAACACAATCATGTCTATTTGTAGCATTGGTACATGTGGGAAAATTAGAGTTTCTGCATACATAATACTATTTGACAAAACACTCAACCAACAGATAATCATATTCATCATTATTGAGAACCTACTTTGTCATGGGTACCATGCCACCTCTCAAAGTATCCATGAAGTGACCATAGAAACACAATTGCAGAAACAAGTGGGAGATTAGAGCCCAGAAAAAAAAAAATCTTCAAGAGACTCTCAGGGACACAGAGAAAAGGCCATCTTGTCCTTCTTCCCTGAGGACTCTGGCTAGGGCTTGTTTAATGGCTGTTAACAGGTATATGAACATCTTCGATAATTGTGTTTAAAATATAAAGTATGACCCCATTTCAACAATTCCTACTTGTAAGAATTTTGAGCCAACCTAGGCTACATAGCATGTTCCAAGCCAGCCCACACTACAGCATGAGACCATTAAAAAAGAGCAAAACTATTAATTTGAATGTGCAGAAATTAAATCTGAGACAGATTTAGAAGCTTGACTAAGACATTGGCCACACAGTAAAGCAACCATTTTTGAACCAAGATTATTTGACTGCCTAGTGTCTAGTATCCTTTCCAAAAATTTATTTAGAATACTATATTCTAATAAATGAAACGCGAGCTGTTTTTTGTTTTATTTTTAATTCTGTGACATTGATACATTTCCAGATAGGTTTATGACTTTTTTTTTCTGGATAAAATAGCAGCACCTGACTCAGCAAGTATGAAATAAATACCTGATGAAATTTATCTAGAAAAGACGTTGCTGAAAGTTTTCTGGTCTTTGCTCACACTGACAGTACATGATGTTCACAGTACATAAACAAAAGGAAGGAAGAAACAGCCACGTTGCTTCTTTTCATAGTCTACCCTCATTTGTAGAATCAAATAACTTAAAAAAAAAAAAAAAACCCTGGTGAATCACGAACTTATAGATGCTAATTGATAATGTTTTATGTGCATTTCTTGCCAGAGTCAAACAACAGAGGTACAGACCCGAACTCCTCAGCTGTGTAATGGGAGTTGGATAAGTTCAAAGTTCACCAATCCATGAAAGCCCATGAAAAGGACAATAGGATTCTGTCAGTATATTATAAAGAAAGCCAGTCATTTTTCCTTAAAATGCCACTTTTCATTTCCATTAAGAGACAGAATCCTGAGTTGGATGAATTATACTGCTGTCTCAAAATGACATTTTTTTCCCTGAAAAGTCTGACTCCAGACAAATGTCTACATTTCTGTGTGTCCTATAATAGTTGGGCAGCAGGAGGTAGGGGGTGATTAAAATGCAAGCAAGCTTTCTAGTCATCTGAAATATGCTGAAGATTATCCTGTTAAAGTGCTTTTCCGGAAGGCTGGGACCTATGATTTATGATACTGTGTTGTGGTAGCTTTTCTGCTTTGGGACTGATGTACCTGCAAGTTGTATTGATGGAAGAGGAATGACTGGTGAGAGATGAGGGAAAAAACCGACAGGAGACACTTTAAGTGTAAAAAAAATTCTGGCATTTTTTTTTTTTTTTTTTTTTACAAGGTGAAAGAATATATGATGTTACTGCTTTTGTCTTTATTTTATTTATTAATTTGTTTGTTTATTTATTTATGTATTTATATATTTATTTATTTATTTGAGACAGGATTTCTCTGCTGTAACTCTGGCTGTCCTGGAACTTACTCTGTAGACCAGTCTGGTCTTGGACTCACAGCAATTCACCTGCCTCTGCCTCCACAGTGCTGGGATTATAGGCATGTGCCACCACTGCTGGGATTTATTTGAATTTTGTGTGTTTTGACTGAATGTCTACCACATATGTCTATACAATGTGTCCATGCAGTACCGTGAAGGCCTAAAGAGGGCATCAGATTCTTTGGGAACCCAACTGGGGCTTCTAAGTATTTGTACATATTTATAGGGTAGCGTTAGTTTCAATTGTGGAGTAGCGAAATCAGGGTAAACACGTCTATTTCCTCAAACATTTATTATCAGTCACGGTAAAAACTTTATTAAAAAAAAAAAAAACCCTTCAAAGTCACTTTCTGTAGCTTTGTGAGGTACATGGTCCATTACTTTACACTTACTCTCCCGTGTAGTAGCACACAGAACTTACCTGGTTGTTTTCTAAGCCATCGATAGCATCGCTATTTTATACCATTTCCAATGTTCAGGTGGCTTAATTAGTTTGAATGGTCTGTTAGCCTCCGGCCCTCTGCATCTGCTAGGGCCAAATATGAACAAGCAACTTGCATATCCTGAACATGTTTATGTCATTCAAAACTTTATTTCCTTTTGCTGGATTCTGATCACCCTGTGAGAGGCATCTTAAGGAGAAGGAATCTCCAAGGGATCCAGTATCTTGCAGAATCCACTTAGCCAGATCATTAAGGTGTAGAACAGACTCAGCCTCCTGAGTATCTAGTTGAGTATTTTACTTTTCCCTCACTTCCCAGCTTAAGCGATTTTTTTTTTTTAAACTCAAGAAAAACCTTTTTAGTAAGACTATATCTGAACCTGCTAAAAGCAGAAATGTTGAGACGACTATTTTAATTCTCAGGAACAACTTACTTTATTGAGTAGCTCTTTCTCTTTTTTTTATACGTGCAGAAAAGTTGGAATGAGATCACAAACAGCGCTAAGTGCCAGTGGAAATGGGTTTCAAAGCAAAAGGAGCGAGAATGTCGGAGCAGACGGGAGGCAATTAAGCATTTGCGGCAGAAATAATTGAACTGCTGGGATTTTAAAATGCATCTAGAACATAACAGATCTGGTTTGATACGTGTACTTCCTGGATCTTAAACCTTAAATTTAGAAGCTTTGACTAGTTTCATAACACATATATAAAATGCATTCTCTCTATAGGCCTATATGCCTGTAGTTTAAAGACAGGTTCATGAAAAAAAAAGTCTTCTTCATCAAGCACGTCAGGCTATCTGCATGACATCCTAGGTATCCGGTTTTATTGTTTTGTTTTGAGCAGGGTCTCAGCTCGAAACTCACTTCAGAGCCCAGACTGGCATCACTCATGGTAATCCTCCTGTCTCTGTTTCCTGAGTGCTGGGGATCTAAGCATGAACCACCACGCCTGGCTTTGAGTATTCTTTTTTTGAGAACAGCTGTAAATGGATTCAGCTTACTTGTCTCATTTTCCTGGTTATCTTGTTTTACTTATCTTTTTGCTAAAATGCTACCTGTTATGAAAGTCATTACCAATGATTGTTTAGTGACGGCTTTGGTGCAGTGCCTGCAAGCAATATTTATTTTGACATGTTAAGAAGCCAGAGTATGTGATTAGAACTGGATATTAAAACTACAAATTGAGAAAAAAATACTAATTAATTTTGTTCCAAAGGCTTATTAACTCAAGAAGGCTCTGATTTTATAAAATCTATTTTATGTATCTCATGTCAGTGGTACCATGCTCACAGTACACCCCATTAAATAAACTAATTAACAAAACACTATTGTCCAAATGCATTCTAATAACTTCTGAATTGAGTTTGTGTGAGAAATTGGTTTTTCCCCCATGCTTAGATACTAGGCAGTAATTAATGTCCACATAGGTCCAAGAAATTGAGAATCTTAACATTTTTAATTTAAAAAAATTTACAGAGTATCATTGAATTTAAGAATAAGCAAATCCTATTTATTTCCCAAGTTGTCAATTTTCCCGGGAAATTAGCACTGTTTTACCTCAGTTTGGCATGCATTTCCAAATTCTTTCTCTTCTCATGACATATAAATATATAAAAACTTCAAATAAAGTTGCTCTCCATGCTACTATGTATAAAATTTGGAAATTAGGAAGTGATTTGGACCAAAGCAGAAAAACTACCATTAATAGTATGACTTAGTGAGCAACAGTAACCATTTGCTTCTTTTGTTTGAGATAAAATCCCACACTGCATATCCAAGGCTGGCCCTAAACTATTGCGTCACCAGGCCAAGCAAATGGTAATAGTTTGAAAGACATATCTTTCCAGATACCCTATAGTCCACGCATCAATCAACAAGTGTGACTCTGCCATTTGTTGGACAATGTTTTGAACACACGTGTACAACAGGGGTTTTGTCTTTGGTAAATGTCTGTCTTCTCTTGCTTGTCTTATAGTTACTGACAATTGTGAAATCTAAAGTCTAATAGTATGTATAGATAATGTTTAATATGACCAATTTGGGGAATTTTGGTGAAGACTAGTTCTTAAAAATTTTTAACCGCATTTACTTATTTGTGCGTATGTGCATGAATGTGCACATGTGTGCATGCATGCATATGTGCATGTGTACATGTGCCATGGCCTGCATGCTGAGGTGAGATGACAACTTGAGCCAGTAAATTCTCTCCTTTTACCATGTCAGTTCCAAGAGCAGAACTCAGGTCATGAGGCTTAGTGGCAAGCATCTTTGCCTGCCAAGC
Organism: Cricetomys ansorgei; assembly: GCA_026225945.1. Taxonomy (NCBI): domain Eukaryota; kingdom Metazoa; phylum Chordata; class Mammalia; order Rodentia; family Nesomyidae; genus Cricetomys; species Cricetomys ansorgei. The sequence goes on from JAMJFZ010001815.1 coordinate 12,489,100, forward strand.
CATCTTGCGAGAGAGGATAGTTCTAAAGGACTTTTGGAAATGCTTTAACTTTTGCTTTGTACATTTTTTATTAAACAATTACTGTCTATTTGTGCACTAGCCTTTGGAGCTCTTTGAATAGACATCTGCTGCTGTTTACACATCTGATTTTTAAGAGCCTGTTTGGATGTTCTAGACTGGGGAACTTAGCTTTTACCCTTGATCCAAGACCAGTCCTGCTCCGTTGAAGGGGATCAGCTTTGGGAAAGATACACATGGAGTGATAAGGGAGGAAGTGAGTACTCTCCTATCCAGCCAGAGTGACGTTGGTCAATGGGATGACAGATGTTCCATCCAGATTGCCCTTGCACCATGCATTTGACTTAGTTTCCTTATGGATTGTTTTCGAAAATGCTTGAACTTACTTGTTTCTATCTTACTATTGCTTCTCTTCCTAGAATGGTCAACAAAATACTTTCTCTGTTCTTGTTGAGCTTGGTTATTTTCCTGTTGTGATGGTAAAGAGTGAGCTCAGTTTTGTGAGACTGATGTTTAAAAACATTGAAGTCTTAATTAAAAATCAGTCATTTTGCATTAAGAACCCCATTCAACTTAATAGATTATTTGCTCAGTTTGGAATGAGGATCAGAAATGTACTCGTTCTGTATCACTTAGTGGAATGCTTGCCACATGGTAACCATTCCACTGTGGTTGGTTGTTTTCCACACATTCCATACGTACTTTTTTATCTGCTTGAAGGAGTTTCAATTTTAAAGAAATGTATTGTACTTTAAGGCACACGAAATAGTGATGTAGTTTAAAAGGTCAAACTATAGAGCTCATCTGACAAGGAGTGTATTCTACCTGTGTGTTTTTCTTCCTTCCTTTGCACATACTATGGTCATCATTTTAAAAATACTTCACCTGTGATCAGCATATTATGTAAATAGACTCAGAGAATACTATTTCTTGTGTATTGTTATTATCCAGTATCATTATTCATGATTACTGAAATTGACATTTTTAATATTTACATGTCATGTGATTAAAACAATAGTTATTTCCAAAGTCCATTTGTTGAACCGTATGGCAATGCAGTATTGTGAAAATATTCCTTACATTCTAAGAGAATGGAACTGTTTCTGGACCTCACACCAGAGTTAATAGTACACCCTGAGGTTTCTTAACGCTTGAGACTGCTATCATACTGTGTATTCAACCTGCTTGTTTAAGTGCCTTTAAGAGAACAATGTGGCCATCAACATTACTTGCCTCGAATTTCCTATATAATCTACATTTACAATCTAAACTAATGCATAGCTGTAATCTCAAATCATCCTCTCTTCCACATTCCCAGCCCAGATAATGCATGTGTATTGTTTGCTGAAGGCAGCAAATACAGAAGCTGAAATCAGCTTCTTAAAATCTGCCATAAAGGTCAAAAGCAACCATTTTTGGTCTTTGGCTGATGAACAATGATGTTTGTTTTCTGGGTCAGTTGGTATCATTTGGAGCCAGTGACTGAATCCCTTGTAAAACTCTGTTAAAGATTTCTGTGAAGTAACCCATTTCTTCCCCATATGATGCTTTTTCTGTGCTGTTCAATAGAGTGAAGCCCTTTGTTAGGGACAGAAACAGACAGACATAAAGGAACACTCACAGACACAGGGACAAACAGATTCCCAAGACAGCCTTCAGGTAGGCCCAGATTCAGACTCATGCAACATATGGACAGAGGGCAGAAGCCACAGGGAACATGAAGCAGAGAGCTCAAATCTGGACTCCCTCTTTGTTAAATGACTCTGAAGGGAAGTGTTTTTGTTTCCTTTATGTGATGCTGATGCATTGTTGGTAACTCAGAGTCAACCACTAATGTTTGCAATCCTTGCAAACCAGGAGGAATGATGACCTGCTGGAAAAAGAGCACAGTCTTTGGAGCATCCTCCATCCTTCAGGCTCTGCTTCACCCAAAAGTCACAGTTATCCCAGAGTTCTGGGGCCAGCAGGTACCTGAGGGATAGTGCAGGAGGAACTTGCTGGCAATCCATCTTTGCTTTGCCCTCTTCACCTTGATTGCTGAAAGGAATCTTAGAAGCTCCCACTCCCCAGTTCTCCTTTCTTTCCTCATTCATTTCATAAGTGTTTGGTTTTCACTGTAATCTCAAATCACACCCCTACTCTTGCATTTGACATTTAGCCCTGCTATATAAAGCTCTTATATGTCTAAACCTCTAAATAAAGCTCTTGTATGTTTATCTTGGCATCTGTTACTCAGAGGACTTAAACCCATCCAGGTGCTACAGAAGTGGTTTCAGAAGGCATGCAGCAGATGTAGTTTGGGGACAGCATTGCTTGTGCCAGCTGCATGGGGACACTTACTTGAGTGGAATGTGGGGGCACACAAGGTAGAGGACTAGTTGCTGAAGATTGTCTGCTGTTAACCAAGGACAGCCATTCCAGCGTGAAGAATGCCTTTGCCAGTACAGTGATTAAGACATTTGAAATCTATTGGGAGAACAGTGCCTTGTAACAATGGTGGAGATATCTGCTCATTGCTAATTTGCAGCAACATCTGCAAAAGAAAAAAACTAGAAACTGAGGGAGGATGGCAGATGGTTTTTAGTTAGGCAGGAAGCCAGAGGACCCCTGTGTAGTTTGAATAAGAATGGCCCCCATAGGCTCACGTATTTGAATGTGTAGTCATCAGAGAGTGGTACTACTTGAGAAGGATTAGGAGGTTGGCCTTACTGGAGGAAGTGTGTCACTGGCGGTGGGCTACAAGGTTTCAAAGGTCCAAGCCAGGCCCAGTGTCTCCTTACTACTGCCTGTGGATCTCTTTCAGATGTAGAACTCTCATCCACTTCTCCAGCATCATGGCTGTCTGCATGCTGCCATGCTCCTCAATCAGGATGATAATGAAGTAAACCTCTAAACTATAAGCAAGCCACAATTAAATGCTTTCTCTCAAAGGAGTTGCCTTTGTTCTGGTATCTCCTCATAGCAATAGAACACTAATGAAGACAACCTCTTTAGTGGTTTAGGTGACCCTTACCTCATTTAGTGAAAGCTGAAGTGGCTTAAAAGCAGTTAAGATTTGCTGGCTAATAGTTCTCAAAACATACAGATTCACAAGCAAGTAAGTCCTGTTCTAATACGGTTGGGGTCCGGCTTAAGAAAATCTGGTTCTTTGGAACATTACATGTAAACCCCTAAGTGAATAATCCCAAAGACTCTTTATACTTGTGGTGAAGAAACCATTAACTGACCATTAGATCTACATTCTTTTGTGATCCCTTCCCAGTGATGAAATGGGACCCTTGACTTGTTTCTAACCATAAGTAGAATGTGGTGAGAAGATTTAAAGATAAGTCCATAGTAGATTGTTTACAACCAGCAAATCACACACACACACACACACACACACACACACACGAATAGAAGTGAGAATCACTTCTGAGACTTTTGTTTCATTGTATAATATTCTATATTAGAGGGATGAAGAGATGTCTCTTGCTCTTGAGACTGTTTATGGAGAGGGTCAGATGGCAGGGAATTTATGTATCCTTTAGGACTGGAGGGAGTCTGCAGCTGAGACCCAGTAAGAAACTTGAAACTTGAGCCACATAGTCTTAAAAGTTAATTCTTGACTGCTTCAGTGGGCTCAAAAGTTTTGCCAGGCAAGACTCTTACTAAGTACAGCTCAGCAGCCCTTTGATTATAACCTTGTCTGATCCTTAGCAGAGGATCCAACCAAGCTATAAGCTATGCATGGAGTTTTGACCTACAGAAACTTTGAGATAATAAATGTGTGTTTCTTCATGTTACTAAGCCTGGGGTAATTTGTTACACAACAATAAAAGCTAACATAACTCAGTAGATGTCTATAAAATCCTTAATTGCTTGCATAGGTTTCCTTCTTCACCAAGGGATACCAATAAAATTACTATAAGGTCTCTGCAAGGCAGACGGGTCCCTACTGCACTGGTTAGGACTCGTCCCACCTCCTCCAGCTAAGTGGATAATGAAGGTTGAAATCTCAGTATACCTGGAGACAAGCTGAGCTTTACAATGGAGAGAGAAGACGATGGCAAAAGGAGCTGCAAAAAGTAGCAATCATGGACTAATTAGATTCCAGGGCATTCCCCTGTGAGTTATGGGTACTTCATCAAGTAAGCCAGAATGTAAATCAGAACAAACAAGACTTCAATTACTCAGGTGTCTTTCATTGCAACAGAGGCTTCAACACTGTAGCAATGACCTGAGACAATGACAAAACACAGAGTGAAAGAGCAGCAATTAGAAGTCAAGAGAAAATGGTGGCCTTTGCTAAACAGGGAGAAGCGTCTGTATTTTCTTAGCAGAAGAAAAGATTAGAAAATTGAGCATGCTGGGATGGCTATATTATATGAGACCAGAAGACCAACCATAGGATCCGTGCTACCTGGAAGAACTCAGGGATACACATGCATCAATACCTTCAAGAACAGCTAATGGTAGGGTATCAATGGCATCATGGAATACAGTAGTAGCTCTTCTATTCTGTAGGTCAGACATGAAGACTGAAGTATTCACAGCTCTGGATTCATTGGTAGTGAAGAGACTCATGAGGCACAAGTTAATAAAGCCCATTTGGTGATGTTCGCTTGACTAATGCCATGGGATCTCAGTTACTTACAATGGGCAGTAAGGTTGGAGTAGCAATCATAGAGAATTGTTTTTGCAAACGATTATGGGTGATTATGTAATCTCTAGAGAAACTAATGATAGTCAGTAAAAGTGTTGCTTAATATCTACTCACAGAACAAGGCACATCTGGGAAACATGAACTGCAGGTAGTCATCTCTATGAAAGGTAATGATCTGTTTAGCTCCTGGATCTGGACAAATTTTATGATATTAAAATCCACAGACTGAGATGTGGGCTCTAGACAACAGGTGTTCTAACAATATGGCATGTCCAGGCAGTCCAAATTCCCTCCTTCTTTCTTTGTCTACTATCAAAGATACCAGATTTCCCTCAGAAACAGAATCCTTTATCTGTGTAAAACCCCTTCTTTATCCTTCTAGTCAATTGCTGGTATATCTAATTGTTTCATAGAATCTGTTTCTCACAGAGTTTAAACTTGACACATCAGATAATACGCATGAAATTTCCATCATTGTGATGAAAACTAAGAAGTATATATTTCTTAAGCCAATTTCTCATATAGCTTATTAAGTATAGATCTGTGACTATTTTGCCTGGACATAGACATGTGTAAGGGATAAAGCCATCCCTTACAAAATGATTACAATTATTAAATAAAAATGAGAAAATACTCACTTATTTATTTTATATATATATAATATATATATAATATATATATATATAATGGAATTCTAGAGAAGTCAAGTTAAAAATGTATTATATTTCAGAATATAATACACTAATTTTCTGGTTAAGAGTTCAAGGGTAAATATACATAGATAATTTTGTTAGTAAAGAAGGTGGTTTGGCTGATCTTCTTGGCTAAATTATAGTAGTCTGTGAGCAAAAGTTGAGAGAATTGAGAGGCTGGGCTTTGCTACCCAACTGTTCACTTTGTAGTCAATGGCGAAGCTCTAGTTATCATTTCTCTTTTCAATTCTCTGTTGGCATTTGTGCCTGAGTGACCCTGGTTGCCTTGTCAAATCCATTCTGATGTATAATAGGAATTTGGCTTGCCCTATGCTTGGTCATTGGGAGGGAGTCTCTAAATCTTCAGACTTTTCAAATGGCAGGAGTGTCTTTGACATTCGTGGTAGTCCTGGAGACCATACCAGTATATACTAAGAAGATGAGTCATGCAGAACATCTAGACGGTTTATGCTGGTGAGATGAGTCAGGATGAAGACTAGGAAGCCCAGAAAGACTGTTTCTTGTGATTAGAAGTGTGTGTATGTGAGTGTGTGTGTGTATGTGAGTGTGTGTGTGTGTGTGTGTGTGTGTGTGTGAGTGTGTGTGTGTGTGTGTGTGTGTGTGTGTGTGTGTGTGTGTGTGTGTGTGTGTGTGTGTGTGTGTGTGTGTGTGTATATACACTTGCAAGTTTGAGTGCATGTAATCACAGTGTGAATCTGGTCACAGGACAGCTTGTAGGACTCAGTTCTCTCCTTCCCTTATGTAGGTCCCGTGACTAGAACTCAGGTCATCAGGCTTTGTAGTAAATGTTTTTACCCACGGTGATGGTTAGTTTCAAATGCCAACTTGCTACAAGGAGAATCACCTGGGAAGAGAGCTCCTGCTTGTCTATAGCAGATTGGCTAGCCTCTGGGCATATCTGCAGGGGATTGTCTTAATCATTAATTGACAGAGGAAGAGTCAGCCCACTGTGGGTGATGACATTCCATAGCAAGGGGGCTTGAGCTACATAGGAGAGGAGAAAGCTTCAGGAAAGCAGCAAGTGAGCAGCAGCAGGGGCACATTTATCTCTTTCTGGTTTTTACTGTGATTTGATGAGACTATCTTCTTTGTGATCTTGCCTTGACTTCCTCTCAAAAGCACACTGTTATATTTATCTGCACAAGCCAGATAAAACCCTTTCTTCCCTGAGTTGCTTTTGGTCGGGGTGTTTTATCAAAGCGATAGCAATGAAAGCAGTGCCCCCAGTGAGCCATCTCTCAGTCCCCGCCAGTTTATGTTTTTGGTTAGTGACATGTACAAATGTGTCACTGGGGATGTAGCCTTGCGGTGCAGGACTTCATGTCTTACAGCATTCTTGGCCTTGTTCTCTACAATTCCTTATTTGACTGGTCTTGATTTTTACCTCATACAAAGCTGGTTCTTTCCCAAGCCCTGTCTCAGCACCGAGTTCAGAAACTTCAAAAATTTTAGCCAATTTGTCTTTCTTGTGGGAACTAGACCAAGACTTTGTGCCTAGAACGTCAATCACAGGCTGTCTTGTATGTTTGCGTGTTGCCCTATGTGGAAGTTTGACTTACTTAACTTGTTGATTTGAGGATTTCATCGCATTCTTTCATGAAACATTCACCCTCTCTCCCTTGAATCCCACCACATTACGTAGAAGACTGTCTTTTTTTCCCTACCTATCAGCCATTTAATCCGATTTCTTCTTCTCCCTTCACAAAGTTCACAGGTATCTCCTTCAGTCTGACATTACATACACTATCTCTTTTTCCTGGACTGTTTCAATTCTATACAAAGTGTTTTGTCTTCATTTTAATTGATAGTGCATTTTTTACTCAGATATCTCTCACCTATCATTCAAGCTAAAATTTCACTTTCAAAGATATCTGTTTAGACTTTATTGAAAACACCTCTCAAGCAGCAGATAACGATTTATTTGTTAAATACATGTCCCTATGAACCAGCCTCACAAGCTGATTATGCACAGCTCTTCAAGAATAACTAATACAAACATTTGCTCTAAACCAATTACCTTATTTATCAATATTAGTGACAAACAATACAAATCCATTCCCATTAAACTGAATACAAGATGGTTAGTTTTAACAACTATGCATGTCTAAAACTCTTGTTTTTCTCCTTACTGGCCTTCCTCCATGTACTTTTGAATTTTCCCATTTCTTTGAGACTTTTCTCTGACCTTTAAATTCTTTGTCTATGTGTGTGTATATGTATACTAGGGTCCAGGTGTGGGGACTTGAACTTAGGTCCCTGAGATGGCACAGGAAGTATTCTTTCCCACTCAGCTGTCTTCCCAGCCCAATTACCTCTGAGGTCTTACAGCATATGTTTTGTACCTACCATCTATATTGACTGCAGTGCTCATTGGCTGCTGGGCTAAGACACCTAGAAATTTAACTCATCTTTTATTATTCCATAGCCTTTTGAAAACTATGTAGGGATTTTTATAAACACACATCATGCTCATGATCTCAAGTGCACTATTGATATATGAAGCAATTTCTTGGGCACATGAAGGGGTGGCCCTCACGTCTCCCAAACAGGGAAGGAGCTGTGTCTCAAACATTATTTGAGACATACAATATGTTCAGGAAGTGTTGTGAGTCTCACATTGGTTTTAGTGCTTATACTATTCATATGCCTACAAGTAGCTGAAGACTACACACTGGTGTTCTTTAAGTTTCTCATTGAGGAAAAGATAAGAAGTCAAGACTCTAGATTCACTGATGATGAAGGGTGCATAATAATTCAATGTTCACTGACCAGACATCTGCCTTGGGAAGAACAGCTTTTCAGTATATAGCATCATTTTAAAAAAAAATAATGAAAGTGGCTACAGGAAATTTACTAATGAGCTCTTTGTAGAAATGGGTTCTGGGAAAATGCATCTACATTTGTTTTAAACAGGTTTGTATGTTCTGAGTCTACATGATCAATAAAACACTGAAAAACCAGAGTGTCAAAAAGCTTCATTTTTTCATTTGGTATGTGATGTGTGGATAAAGATAGATGCATTTGAAAATAAAGATGAAATGAACAGTGAGCATTGACTTCTATTAAAAGCCTTATCTGATAAATTTCAAATTTCTTATGAGTCCACATTATTTTTACTTACTGTCCATGAAAATACATTTTAAAGACCTTGTTTTGTCAAATATAATTTTACAATTGCTTTGTATTACTACACCTAAGTTGGTGGTTTCTCTTAAACAGCACTTCCAATCATTTACACCTTTATGGGTCAATACACATTTTAAATTGCCCAGTAGGAAAAAAAATCAAATTAATTCCTATCTGTTCAAAGGGATTGTTAAACTTTGCACTGATAAAATAGTCTTTAAAGTGATGTAATAACTGAAAAGTTCAAGGATTTTTGTTTTTGAATACTGTTTCTTTAATCAGTTATTATAGTGAGTTGACAAGAAACCAAGAGTAGTAGAAAATGTACACGTGCACATCTTTTAGTACCTGTTTGTTTTAAAAGTTCACAAATGCACGGTAAGATCCAAAAAAAGAAGCCCAGAGTTGAAGGTTGCCTTTGTTTGACTCAAGGCACACCTTACTCAGATAGGAAAGAGATAAGCGAATGATCCTTTTGTTTATGAAGACCCAGTCCTAATCACTGGATGTCCCAGAGTCTCCAGTGGTGAACAGGATGGCCTTTAGCTGAAATTACAGCAAATCCAGACATACATGAATTGAGAAATGCTGCTTTGGGGAGATTTCTTGCAGAAAATGAAATTTCATGTTATATTAGCAACACAGTATGTGCTGCGAGGGAGGAGCAAATCCCAGCAGCAGTCCTGCAATGAGAGAGCATGGAAGGACTCCCAATAGGGCAATTCCATCTCTTAAAACTCCTGTTCCCAGGAAGTGGAACAGGGAGAGAGTAACCAGGACACAGATGTGGGAGATTTTAGTTATGGATAATGTTCCAGTAAGCTGTCCTTGAAGCAAGTAAAGGATTCACTGCCTACCAGTAAACAAAGGAGTGGCTATATGGCTCTCCACAAGAATGGGACAGTCCTCAGCCTTAAGGCAGATGAAGGTTAGGCTCCATTGATTTGTATATTGGAAGGCTGGGTGGAGACACAGAGGATTTTGGAATAAAAAAGAACTAGGGCAAGGGCAGAGAGAGGAGACAGAGAAAGAGGAGACAGAAAGGAGAGAGGAGGAGACAGCAGGGAACAAAGCAAGAAGAAGCTAGGATCAGGAGGAGAACCAAGAGAACATGGGGTAGGAAGCGATTGGAGTGAGCTCTCTGCCTAGCTGCCAGGGCATTAGAATTTCCTGAGATTTGACATGGTTTGTGATTAATAAAGAGCATTGGAAAACTTCAACATTTGGACTCTCCATTAAGCGCCGTAACTTTATTTTAACACTTGGTGCACCAACGTGTGGCAAGGACACACGAGAGGAAAGAAGAAAAGAAGAAAGAAGACAAACGAAAAGACAGACAACGCGGGACAGGAGAGTCCAGACACAGAGAGTCTACAGGGAAAAGGCAGAAAAAAGAAAAGAAGAAAGAAGACAAACAAAAAAGAGAGACAACACAGGACAGCAGAGTCCAGACACAGAGAGTCTACAGGGAAAAGGCAGAAAAAAGAAGAAAAGAAGAAAGAAGACAAACAAAAGGACAGACAACGCGGGACAGCGGAATCCAGACACAGAGTCTACAAGGAAACGACAGACAAGGCGGGACAGCGAGAGCCGAGGCAGAAAAAAGAAGAAAAGAAGAAAGAAGACACAGGAAAGGTAAAGTAAACTCAAAGTAAAAGGTAGTTAATAAAGGAGAGAAGTTAAGAGAAAGAAAAAAATATTAAGTTTAAAAGCAGAGAGTAAGAAATAAGAAAGAGAAAGAAAAAGAGAGAAAGAAGCAGTTTAAAAGTAATTACTATTCTCCTTACCTCAGGAGATAAAGTAGCTCCTGAGTAGTGCATTAAGACAGAGGAGAAGTGTAGCAGTTACAGGATAAATAAATTAAAAAGGAGTAAAGCCTCCTATGGAAAGAGGAGAGCATGGGGTGAGGAAGCGATTGGAGTGAGCTCTCTGCCTAGCTGCCGGGGCATTAGAATTCCCTGAAATTTGACATGGTTTGTGATTAATAAAGAGTATTGGAAATTACAATGTCTGGACTCTCCGTTAAGCGCCATAACTTTGCCCTACGTTGGGTGCCAAGTGTTAAAATAAAGTTATGGTGCTTAACTGAGAGTCCAGACGTTGTAATTTCCAATGCTCTTTATTAATCACAAACCATGTCAAATCTCAGGGAATTCTAATGCCCCAGCAGCTAGGCAGAGAGCTCACTCCAATTGCTTCCTCACCCCATGCTCTTCTCTTGGTTCTCCTCCTGATCCTAGCTTCTTCTTGCTTTGTTCCCTGCTGTCTCCTCCTCTCTCCTTTCTATCTCCTCTTTCTCTGTCTCCTCTCTCTGCCCTTTCCCTAGTTCTTTTTTATTCCAAAATCCTCTGTGTCTCCACCCAGCCTTCCAATATACAAATCAATGGAGCCTAACCTTCATCTGCCTTAAGGCTGAGGACTGTCCCATTCTTGTGGAGAGCCATATAGCCACTCCTTTGTTTACTGGTAGGCAATGAATCCTTTACTTGCTTCAAGGACAGCTTACTGGAACATTATCCATAACTAAAATCTCCCACAACACACAGAAGCCTGGGTGGCGAATAGGACATAGATTTTATTCTATCATCAAGGGACATGAAGTTTGAGCTGTAAATATAAGGAGGTTACAGTCACATAGACACTCTCTCAGAGTTTAGAGTGCATGATTAGGACTGAAGTTGCACCAGACTGCAACTGCTCAGACAACAGTATACATTCACTGAGTGACCAATTCCACACTGTGCTCTCCACCAGTGCTCATTTGCCCAGTGTTCATACTGCCTAATGCCCACTCTTTTCAGTGCCCATTACCTCAGGGCCTGTTATCTTAGTGCTCAATCTCCTCAGTGCAAATTCTCTCCAGTGCTGAACCTCACCAGTTCCCACTCTCCTCAGGGTTCAGTTTCCTGGTCGGCCTCCAGTCTCATCAGAACTCCCTCTCCCCAATGTCCATTCTTACCAATTCCTGTTACCTAGTGTCAACTCTTCACCATGAATTCTCTCTCCAGAACCCATTTTCCATAATGCTCAGTCTTCCCAGTGCTCATTCTCCCCAGTGTTCAATCTCCCTACCACACAGACAGACTGACAGACACACACACACACACACACAAACACACACACACACACACTTTAGCTATAAAGAGGAATGAAATCATATGGTTTTTGGCATATTGGATGAAATTGGAGATCACCATGCTAATATAATAACACAGATACAGTAAAACAGATATAGCATGTTTTTTTGTCATATACAGAATCTAGGCTTTTCTTCTAAAGACATGAAAATAGAGAAGGAACTGTTTTCGGAAAGAAATTGAGTCAGTGAGGTGAACAAGAGAGGATAAGGGGAATGAACATCAACAAGTTATTCACAATTGTTTTACATAATTAATATATATTCTCACAAAATGAATTTAATGAGGACATTGGAATGACTATATGAGAAGACTGCACCAGATGTGAATTTGGCCAGTAGAAGTGTGGCAATTAAAATAGCATTTAATATACCTAGATATTATGGTCATGCCCAAAGTTCTTTAGGAGAAAATAGTAAATGATGTGTTGAATGGTTCTGGTATGAGAATTTCGCTATCTCAGAATAATTTATGATCAAGGTCACAGAGTAACAGAATGGGAACACTCATACCAAACATATACAATCCAGACCCTGTGGTTAGTCATTGTATTAGAAAAAAAAGTAATGCTGGCATGTGTGTGTATTATATTATATTTTATCATTTGGTTGAGAAGTCAGTGAACATATAAAGTTCTAACACAGCTAGATTTGAAAAATAATCTAGAATTCACAAAGGAAATATAGCCTTCCAGGTAATCGGTTGCCAGTGGTGTATACCTGGGTGTATATACATTCTACTTTGTTTAAATGCAGTTTGGTAATGCCTGTGGTTTAGGTTCAGGCCCTAAGTAGACAACCATTTTGCTTACCCTGTTGATAGAAGCCACTCTGTGACAGGATCATTTGCACATTTTTCTCAGTGATGGATCACCTTAAATTCATCACTGCCACAGACAATTAACAAAGCAAATTGCTACAGATCTCAGGTCACAACCATCATCTTTGCACACAGAAGGATAAGTATAAATGAAAACCAATACCCCCTTCCTTAACTGCTCTAATTTATCTTCTAGTTATCTGTTTTGAAGTACTCATGCTTTGAGTTAAAAAAAAAAAAGAAAAAGAAAAGAGATAATAAAAGCCTACTTACAACAAAATAAATTATCCTTTGATACCCAGTTCAGTAGCTTAGCATTTGAGAAAAATAGAACTCCACAAAGCCTTAATATATTCCAGATTTGACAAACTGTGACCTATTTACTGAAGCAGAAAATGCACCAGAGGCTTTGCAATGTTTCTTTCTTTTTTTTAAAAAAAAAATAATTTCAGAAGCAGATAAATCATATTTAGCAACCAAAGAGAACTGCTTTCTAGGCTGACTGGAGAAGTGGGAGGAGAAACAGTAGGGAAAATTCAGGAATGTTGACTCAGAAAGACTTCCCAAGATACAGATATGCAGAGCTGTAAAGCATTTCCTAGGAATGTCAAAGTACAGGAACTATTTGTTGAATAGATGTGAACAATCATGGTAGGTCTCTTCAGGCCTTTAATATACTCTGAACTGTGGAGAAGTCACAAGTCATGCCTATGGGTTTTCCACAAGGCACTTCTGAGATTTGGGGTCACACATTTAGACACTAGAGAAAGAACAGACAACACTATAAAAAATCATCTACGCTCTGGCTATGCATTTTTCATCGCTGTGGTAGCACATTTTGAACACAGTGATTTAATTTTCTCCCTTCTACTAGACTAAATGCAATAATGAAGAAAAAACACTGGAGGCCCTCGGCAATTCCTCATAAAACAGAAACGTTATACTGATATTGCACTGCACATTTCAAATAAGAGAATGAAGTATTTTCTAAGTTTTTACCCAAAATAAATTTGAGGCACTAGGAGTCTTTAAGTTGGCAGATATATCACACAATGCACGTGTGCATTCGAATACCATTACCTCATTATCATACACAAATTTATGTTTTTATGTATTAGGAACGCATAATAAAATTTAAATAAAAAATAAAATAGTGAATTATAAATGAAAGGTGCTGATGCCTTGCTGCACATTTCAGTGTAGAAATTTTGTGCCTCCCTGCAAAACAAACTGAAATTACACATTTACACATAGATTCAGATACCTTTGTTTAATCGTGTTTACAATAAGAGCAACATGTTTCTGGATTATATTTAAAGTTTTCCAGAGTCCTTCCAAGGAGTTACATAACAGAAAAAAAAATTCACTTATATAATAAATATGAATAATGCAATCGATATAACAAACACGAGTTATATAAAATGCATTCTAAGTATGATTATAATAAATATTACTTCTTTCGGAATTCCAGGTTCTCTCACGTATATCAATGAATTACACCAAAGACAGAATCATTTCACTTCTCAACCATTGCTCACATTTTAAAACTGATCCAGACATTAAGCCAAAATAAAATTTGGACAAAAAAATAAATGGTATTTTCTAACAACCTGAGTGTCAATCATCTTTTAAAATTTTAGTAGGGGTATAGTTACGTAGAAGGATTTTAAAACACTTTCAAATGAAGTTCCCCTCTACTTCAACAATCACCGCTCACGGCCTGATGGCTGGCTTCTACAATGCCACAGATCAAATTCAGAAAAACTGGGGATAGCTTTTGAGACCCTCGACACCTCCCACCGAAGGTCACAAGGGCAGAGATGAGCAACAATGGGGCCCATTTGGTTTCATTCATTTCTCTTACTGAGCACACTCATAATCTCTGAAGCTTTGCCCTTGATAAAAGTTTGAGTGCCTTGCATGGCTTCCTCCTGCCCAGCCCCCCTCCATCAGCCTTGAGCTGCTGAGTCAGAATCCCATGTCACTTAGGCACAGTCTGGCAAACAGTCGATCTGCAACGGTTTGCTGAATTCCCCTCATGCTTCTTATTGTCGTGTATTTTTGGGAAACCTGTGGATAATCTTCAGATATGGGAAGTGAGGTAATGTAGGCATGACAGCCTCAAGAAACCACATGCCCTGAACTGGCTTAATCATCGTATTAATATCCAACCGCATCGCCCCATTTCTGTAGCCGTTGCCCTAGTTCAAGAAAGCGTTGATTTGTTTCTAATAAAGTGTTTTGATTCTGCAGACCCCTAATATTGGTTTCGATAAATAAACATTTAGATTATTGAAACACCCTTTTCACTTCTCGCCCTCAACTTTCCTCCAATTATTAACTATTTTAGAGAAATCTCTGATTTCATCGCCATACATACTTTTCCTGTTTTGGAAACAAGCTTGTCAGGTCACAATCAAAATTCTTGTGCCCAAAGTGACATTTCTTTTCACCAGTCTCCAACATTCTCAGTTCTACTGTTTAGATAATATTTTCATACTTCGCTGTGCTTTTATATTTTGACAGCCACACCTAAATATTTTTGAGACTACCACATAAAATACAATCATAGTCTCAATAATTCAAGTTTTACAAATTTCCAAAACCAACATATACTAGGCTCATGGATAAACAGGCTCACATCTTGATGTCTCGGGCAGAATGGAAGATGTGGAGAGGGGAAGGACAATTTCCTGTACTTCTGTTTGACTTTATTTTCAAATGTTAACCCCATATCATCTACACATGAGAGGTTTCGTAATTATATGCAATGTAACTCTGATCAAAGAAACTGAATAGTGGTTTTACTGACCAAGGGCAAATTAGCTTAACTGTATGGTTTAGTTGTTCAAGCAGTGACTCTAAGTGATCTTAACAGCTTAGTTGTAGAGCACATAAATGGTACTGAATGAATCATGACTTACCATAAAATGCATATTGAAAATGAGAAAATGTGGATATTCTTCAACTGATTCCCTCCAAAGTATCAGGGAGATGAAGAGCCTTGGCACTGCCTGCTTGCACAGTGAGAACCTAACATGTACCAATATTTATTTTAGAAATCTCATTACGGGCTGGGGAGATGGCTCAGTTGGTAAAGTGCTTGCCATGCAAGCATGAGATCCTGAATTCAGTTCCCCAATCCATATAGGGCCAGACATCACGGTACACACTTGTAACTTCATACTAGGGGATTGGGAGGGATGGGGAATCCTTGAGGCTTGCCAGCTACCAGCTCGGCTTAATTGGTGAGAGAGTGAGAGAGACTATGTCTCAAAAAACATAAGGTGGCAAGTGACTGAGGAACACACCTGACACCCACCTATGGCCTTCGAATGCACATGTGTACATGTACACATATAGTCACATGGAAGAACACCATAGACACAGATATGCAAACAGACACACAGACTTACAGGCACACAGACACACAAACACATACAGAAGAAATCTTCACTGAGCAGGTAAACACTGAACACTTGTTCTTTCCAAAGTTTTAAAATTTTCACCCTTCAGCAAGACTATTCAAAAACCCAGACCCACACTTTCTGTGTCACTGTGGAGCTGCTCTTTGGAATCACACTATCTTTGGCTTCAACCTTCTGCATCATCAGCTTCGACTTTCTACACAGAGTCCCCAAGTGTCTGAGCAAATCTGTTGCTCAGCTCTACCATGGCGTCAACTCTATGAAAGAATCTCAGTAACTTAAAAGCTCAGACACAGACTGACTGTCCAGAGTTAAATACTTGCTCTTCCCGCCCATCTCCCACTGGGACACCTGTATCCAGGTTCTCCAGTTTCTTCCAGGTTATATCCTTCATGGTATCACATACCTCAAACACTCTCTGATATGGATTAATACCCTTGCCCAGAAATTCCACGTCGACATTTGCAAAATCATGTTTTATTAATTGCATTTGTATATTCAAATAGCATTTCTACAAGATGAAAAAAGAAAATTTTATTTAAACATTTCAACAATTTAATTTCTTTTTATAGTACCAGCATTTGCATTGTTCCTTTGTGCAATATTACTAACTATATCTCAAACATCGAATGATACATGGCCCTAAACATAACTTGTATTAAACTATTTTCCTTCTGAATTTGAGTTTTACCACCCTTTCATTGTTCTCTACTGCTAAAATGCTTTATTTCAAGTTAATTTTATTGGCCACTAGAATACAAATTTCCCTTGATTTCCTAAGCAGTGTGCTGTCTTCATCAGCAAATTGTATGTAGTAATTTCCTCCTAATCCAGTACTTCAAGCTGAAGCTGATTTTTTTCCTCAGTTCCCACTGGGCTTCTGGCAGTATCTGCAGACACGAGACAGTTTTGGTTGTTATAATTGAAAAGGTGACAGCTTCCCAGTTTTGGAAATACTTGATCCCAAATGTAAATGGTTTGCTGATGAGGAACCCTAATTTATGTGTGTGCATGTGTATGTGTGAATGTGCTTATTACTGTGGTGTGTGTGTGTGTGTGTGTGTGTGTGTGTGTGTGTGCTCATGTGCTATGGTGTGTATAGTTTGTGTTATGTGCATAGTGTGAATGCTGTGTGTATGTGTGTGTGTGTGTGTGTGTGTGTAATCATTTAATCTTGAATGTGTATCACTGGAATATTATAATTTTACATATGATTTTATTATCTCCAAAGTCTTGCACAAATCCTGACGTATATAGGTACTTTAAAATATTTTAAAATGTAATTATATGGAATAATTATATAGAATTATTATATAGAACTTCTTACCAATAAAGCTGTTTCATGTTCAACACATAATTTCTTTGATGAACTTGATAACTCAGTTGCCATTTGAATTTTTCAATTATGAAAATCAATATTGTTCTGGTAAAGAAAAAATATTGGGTCAATTCATATTTATCATTGATAGAAAGAATACACACACTTTTATAATAATAAAAAGTTGATTTGGGAAGATCTTGTTTACTAGTTTCTCTCATGATCAATTAGTCAAGTTTTTATTTTGTACCAAGCTACAGTTAGCTCTTGCTTGTGAAATTCTCTCTGCTCTTCTGTAGAGGATGTTGATTAAATCATCTCCAATTTGTTTGGACTTTCTAAAAATGAAGCATCTAGCAGTTGGGCAAAATAAAACATTATGCTTTCCTCCAATTTTGTTATAAATATTTAAAAGTGATTGTTATTGGAATGGATAAACCATTTGAAAATTTCTCTGGAAATAAACTGCTGCATTTTGCCTATTCATGGAACATCTAATTTTACATAATACTCAATAGTCTTCCATATATGGACAAATGAATGGCTCTCATAATCTCTTGTTCTAGAAGACAATATTCAAATTACTTTGCTCACTATTTAATATCTTTCCACACCAGACCTTACTGATATTTTTAGTCAAATCTTTCCCAAATGGTCTGCATTGATTGGCTTGTTTTATTCAGATTCCCTTGAGACCACCTCTCATTTTTTCCATGTCACATTTTGACTCTATATCCTACACTTTTCACCCATAGAGCAAATTTTGTCTTTTGCCCACAGTTTGAAATTACATAGTGAACTTCCTTTTGGTTTTCCCCTAACCTAACTTCCTCTTAAATTACTGATTATCTTAACCTGTTCGTTTTCTCTGCTCAACTCCTAAGACTCCGCTCATCTCTTAGTTCACCCCTCCACCTAAAACACTGAAACATATACCTCTCAACTGATTTACATGACCATCATTTATCCTTACCTCTGTGGGGATGTAGTTCTATCTTGTATTATAATTCAGTATAACCTTCACCTCTGGAGTTAAACGTAACCTCTCTGAGAACACGATTTATATCTAATCTCTGGCACAGATCTGTGTGTACCATATAGTTAACAAATACTGGTTAATAGGTAGATAGTAGAATACTAAAAGTTGTGAGTGGAGATAGTTTGAGATCAAGAAAAAGTAATGTTCTTTTAA
This sequence comes from Cricetomys ansorgei, assembly GCA_026225945.1. Classification (NCBI taxonomy): domain Eukaryota; kingdom Metazoa; phylum Chordata; class Mammalia; order Rodentia; family Nesomyidae; genus Cricetomys; species Cricetomys ansorgei. Next base: position 12,507,496 of record JAMJFZ010001815.1, read on the forward strand.
ATATAAAAAAACACATAATTTTAAAATTCTAATAGTAAAATTATTGTTATTATGGAGATGTACCAGGCACTGGGACAAGTACCGCATATTCAGCACGATGTTTTATCTTCTTAGTTATGTCATTTTGTAGGTGAGAAAGCTGAGACTTGGCCATTTTAGGTAATATTAATTACATATTAATTACATCGTTTGTCGGAGTTCAAATCCAACTATGCCGGAAGTCAGCCCTAGCCACATCTTTTATTTTTCACTCTGTACAAGAAGCCCTGGTTCTGAGGACATAGCTAAAGAGATACTTCAGAAGATTAAGCAGAACGTAAATAGATGGCGTTGCCCTTCCTCTCCCTGCTTCAGTTACCAGCTTCTCTGTAATTGGCTTTACGTGATGATTTAACGTTTTCTTCAGCCCTGAATAAAGAGGAGATGTTATTTCCACTTCTTTTACTTGCCGTTATTTCCCACTGTCTTTTACATAAGGGCTTCATGTATTCAAATTGTTTGACTGAACACAGGATGATACCCTTCACTGAACTGATCAAGGGCGATTTGGATCTGAAAAGTAGAAACTGTAAGCACTGTCCTAACACAGGCACATCGTGTGCCCCTGGGCCTTGTAGCCAACATGTTGTAACACACATGCATTTCTGTAATTGCTGTCAGAACAGATTTCAAGTTTTGTAAGAAAATGAATATTACTTGATAGTTTCAGCTCCCACTTGGTCTAGACAGCTTTGTTTCTTTCCAGAGAAAAATCCCTCCTGCCCAGGAAGGATGAGATAATTGTGAGAACAGTGAAAATGTAGTTTCTCTAAGTCAGCTTCAAAATTGTGTTTTTAAAAGTTGTTTGTTAAATATATGGCTCCCCAGGTGGCCATTTAAAGGAATTGCTTTGAATATGTAAGTCGTGCTATAAAAGTGTGCATGTATCTACATACATTATCTCATAGGTCTCTACATACACATGTGTATGCATATATTGATATGCATTTACATTTCCATAATTTATAGGCTAAATACCATATATACACTAAGTATTAGAAATAGAAGATTTTGGAAAAAAAGAAATATTTTCTTGGGATGAGTGACAACAATGTCTATGTGAAGAGTTCACGGAGCTTTGGCATAGAGAGAGGGATACCTTAAGGATGTTCTAGCTCAGTCATTCCAAAGTATTTTCTGGACTCCTAGACCCATAACATGCTGTTGTGTACAGAGGAAGAGACTGGTGGAACATGATGGCCCATTAGGAAACAGTTGTCAAGACAATGAATGTCTTATTAAAGTTTCAACACATAATATAATGGATACCCCTTGCTTTCCTTTTTAGAAAGATTTATTTTTATTTTGTTTATATGGTTGGTTTTCCTGGATGTATGAGTGTGCACCAAGTGTGTACGATGCCTCCAAAGGCCAGAAGAGGGGATCAGATCCCCTGGAACAGGTGTTACAGATCATTTTTAGACACCTCTGAGCTATCTCTACAGCCTCTGCTTTTCTTCAAAACTTTTAGTGATATCTCACTGTCTAGGTAGATTCATGATGGCTTGGGTGACAGTTGTGTTGGTGGTACTGATGCTGGTACTGTACTAGCCTCTTGTTCCTTCCAATAAACACACACATTTTTTTTCCTGTGTGTGTTTTGATTAGTTTCCAGTGCTTTTATTTAGCTTCACTTTTGAAAACTGTATAGCTGTGGCACATCTTAAAATCACGCTGAGTGTTGGTCTCTTTACATATAATATACAGATAGCCTAATTCCTATTACTAGTTATTTTAAAAAATCTGTAGTGTGTACACTATGCTCAGAAAGATGCTTGGCTTATCACCAATGTGGTCTCAGACAATTCCAACAGCTCAGTAGGAGACACTAATATTTTTATAGCTATAATCTTTCCTACATTAGTTATAGAAGCGTTATGAAAATGGGCACCCGGTGCTGTAAACATGCTTTCCCAGCCACAAACACTACATAAGCTCTGAGATTACCAAGCGTTTAAAAACAGATGGTGTCCATAGCTCTTACCTCCCAAATACAGAGAAGTAGGTGAATGGCCTTGGAGGAGAAGAGGAAGTGAGAGAGGAGTGCCTTGTAATCATGGGGAAAGGCTTAACGACATATTGCTGATTGTCCTTGTTTTCATTTTCTGAATCCAGGCATCTGTGTGTAACCCAGGTTGGCCTTGGTTTCACAATGCTCTGGTATCAGCCTCCTCAGTGCTAGGATTGAAGGTATTCATTACCATGCAAGACTAATTTGTCTACTATAAAAGACCACTATTTATGTTTTCTAACTTACAAAGTGATGAAAATCCAGAATGTTTCACCTGGCTTTTGTCTGCACTCAGAGAAGTCCCTGATGTTCCATGGCCCCTGCAGCATCACCTTCATCTGCCAGAAAGCACTCACTCCTGAAGCAATGAGGGAGGTTTATTTCATTTTTATCTTTAAGCTTTTTACACTTCTGAGTCTAATTTTGTTATCAGGAGAGAACAGCCAGAAAAGGAATACATATGATGGGTATTTAAATATGCATGTATTACTTTAGCTTTTAGGGTTCTACAGATAAAGAAGATCATTGGGAAGTAATTCTGAAACTATTTTATAAGTGGCAAATCGTTTTGAAAACACTTAAGGATAGCAAAAGAAATAATTTGGTATGAGGGAATTTTGATATTTAGGCTTAAAATTTAACTAACAGGAATCATGGAGGATCATATAGAAAAAGAAGGAAAAATAAAGTACATTGATGGTGATTGAAAAGACCACAAGGAAATACTATTTTGTGCATAAAATATATATTATTACATATGTATATATATATGTATATTACATATGTGTGTGTATATATATATATATACATGCACTATTTTTACACACATATATGCTATATATCTATATAATGTTATACCAAGTGGGGTGATAATATTTTCCCACAGGAGTCATAAACTATTTAACACAAATACCACTGTGAGGCATAAGATCCTCTCTTCAAGTTCTTGGTCAAACGAGTCCTAAAGAGTCTCCAAATAACATGAGCTATATCCAATGACCTTGGTTGTGTCCCATTAATTGAAGGTAAGAAACTGTTAGGGAAGACCCATAACTTGGAGGAATCAGTCTGTGACTGACCTAGAAGCCTCCTCTCTGAAGACTAGCTCTCATAGTATCTGAAGGTGATATGAAAAACTGCCAAGGGAGAAAAGCAATGAATAGTCCTCACCAACTGTAAAGCCCACGAACCACACTATGACCAGAGTTGCAAGATATCTTCAGTGGTGAAATTGCAGCACTTATATCACGGTGACAACCAACAGCTATTTAATTGAATGCAAGGTCAACTCAGTAGAAGAGAATTCATGTCTGTCACTGTAAACCCAGCCAACTACATACGGTTGGTGATGTCAGAGTCCTTAGAGGAGAATCTACTATTGCCACTTTCCTAATCCAGTATAACTCCCAGCAACATTCTGAGTACTTATCCTTAGACCCACATTAAAAAAGTAGCTCTCACTCATTGTCAAAGCAGCTTCTTCTTGCAGCAGACGGAGACTATTACAGACATTTACAATTGGTCAAAGTGGAAAAACACCTGACCTAGGGGTATCCACACATCCACAGTTGATACATCTACAACAGAACCTTTGCACCCAACTCTCAGCGAGCAAAGCACAAGAGGAGGCAGAAAGATGTAAGAGTCAGAATCTCCTGCTGTAAGATAACTTCTTCTATATATTGTGACAGAGAGCTGCACCTCTGAAATCTTAACAACAGAGTTACCTAAGCAAGACTTGCGCAATGACAACACCAGTTCACCTCCCAACACAGTTGGGGGACATCTCACAAGGCCCTACTCCTAGACGAAGGTCACTAATAGCTGCTGAGAACCAGTTTCCTCCTCTAGGGATGACCCCTGATAGGTTATCAAGTCCCAAGTGGTCAGTCCGAAACACATACAGATAGGAGCAACACTAAGTAGATTCAGCAGGTTATAATCACTGCCGCACGCACACACACACACACACACACACACACACACACACACACACACACCCCAAATATAACTGAAGAAGTCATGAGTTTGAGAGAGAGTTAGGAGGAAATTGGAGGAATAGGAGGGGTGAGAGGGTAGTATAGAAATGATGTCAATATAGTAATCATGTATGAAATTCTCAAAAAAATTCAAAGTGAATTGTTTTATATCTTAAATGAAGAACCAATCGCAGCCAGTATTTTCACAAACAGATATCAATAAGTAAAGAGATGTGATATATATGTAAGTTAATGCAGAATTATCTACAATTATCTATAATCATGGATAATTGTGTTACTTAAAACAGAACTATAAAGTTTGATAACTGTTCCTTCCTGCTGTGGAGATGAATTTGCTTCAGCTGCTAGTTGTGACATAATCGATTAGAAAATCACTTCTAAGATGCACTTAGTGAAAATTTAAAATTTAGAGTACAGCTGCTTCTCATAATGTACAAAAACTTGGTGATAGTTTCCTTTTGTTCTGAATGCTTTTCATTAAACATGCAACACGTCTTATGTTAAAATTTTTGGCAGAGTTAAAGAAGTAGGAGGCATTTTACTCCCATGTGTCTAGAGAGCTTGTCTATGATTTTGTATTACTCAATCATACATAATGATCCTGTGTGTATCTCATTTACTTATTTTAAATTACTTATTGCTTTGTTTGAGAGAAGTTCTCATTATGTAGCTGTGGCTATCCTGGAACTCACTCTGTAGACCAGGCTGTTTTTGAACTCACAGAAATCTGTAAGTTCATCTGCCTCTGCTTCCCAAGTGCTGGGATTAAAGGCATGTGCCACTACACCTGGTTCATTACATGCTATGTGCTATGAAGTATTTATGTATTTTCTCTCTGCCTTGTTTATTAAATGACATAATGGAATTCACAGAATTCTATAATGCTAGGTATTGTTTGTCAAGACTATGCTGTCTAGTTTTCTGTTATCAGAGCCGGGGCAGCCTTAATTGAGAAAATGCCTCTGTAGGATCAAGAATGGTTAGATCTATAGCACATTTTATTAAATAGTGATTGATGTAAGAGGGCCTAGCCCATGGTGGGTGGTGCCACCCCTGGGCTGTTAGTCCTGGGTTTTTTAAGAAATCAAGCTGAGCAAGCCATGGAGAGCAAGCCAGTAAGCAGTTCCCCTCCATGGCTTCTGCATCAGTTCCTGCTCTCACTTGCTTTTCATGACGAACTGTTACACGGAACTGTGAGAAAAATAAACCCTTTCCTATCAAGTTGCTTTTGGTCATGGCAAATGGTAACTCTAACTACGACAAATGCCAAATTGTGAATTAAGAAGTAATGTCTTAGAAGAAAATATAAGGAAAATTAGTCTAACTCATAATGTGCCAAGACTAGCTTTGTTCCCTTGACTGAATCCCCAATGACGACAGCAGTGATGTCAGAGAAAGGGTAGGGATGAAGAACAGAGAACTTAGAAGTGACCCAACTTAGAACTCATGTAACAGGACCTAAGATGCCACTTCTTTTTAAAAACCCAAAGTGAAGTTAATAGAACAGTATAAAGTGAACCTTCAACTAGCCATTGGTGTTGTGCCACTGTGGGTTTTTGTGGCACTAGCTGTCTTTGTAACTAACGGAAGCATTTACATATAACTACGTCATGTCTCTGGATAGTTTCTGTAGTACAATACATGGCACCCAAAGTTCTAAATGTTTATATTTTAGATAAGGGTGAGATCTAATCTGACACCAAGAAAGATGATCAGAGAATAATACTGTCACCGAGAAAGATAAAGATGTCCAAGCCTGTCCCAGTCACTTGCAGTCAATAAACACGCCATCATCACTGGCTTTTATGTTTCTATTTTACTTTGGTCGTATCATTAATCCATTCACTCAGAAATATATTCACTCTGTACCGGGTGTTGTGCTAGATCTTTGGAATTTAGAGATGAAGGCACATTGTGTTTTTCACATTGAGAACACTCAGTTCGGAAGGCCCTGCATGCTTGACCTCTAGTTGCTTATCCATGCTCCTCTCAGATCATTCTCCATGTACCACTGCAGGAGCAGAGAAGCATGCATGTGCACTCCACATCATGGCACTGCAGTGCTGTCCTTTCTGCATGCCGTGGGAAGCTCTCCCAGGAAATTGAATGGCTACTTCTTTTCTTCCTTCACATGTTGCCTAAATGTCAGTGCATTGGCCTCAAAACTCCCCAACCTCATCATATTATCTAAAGATTTCAACTTATTTCCATCACAAAAATGATTGCAATTTGCATTTGAGGTTTGCAATTAGGCATCGGTTTCACAGAGCAGACTCTTGTCTTTTTCGCTGCTGTTTAGTTTGTGCTTCGGGTTTGCTTTTATATCAGGTATCTAGTACAATGCCTTGTCTGTAATAGACTCTAATTAAATATACATTAAATAAAGCATACGCATCTTCATAAAGAATAAAAAGGAAAGAACACAGGCAAGTGTGAGGGGGGTTTCTTATTTTAAAGACTGACAGTGCTGTTTATAACGTTATACAGGGAGAATATAATTGTGCCCTTTTGGATGAGGGAAAGAGGTTCAAACAGCCATTGAATGAGGAAGTTAGCTAACCACTGAGTTAAAAGTCAGTGGAAACACCTTAGCAAGTCTGAGCTGACTGGATGGTGATTAATCATTCTCCAAATTGTTTAGACAGCAGTGGACGGTGTAAGAGTAGTCTTCATTAGGCTCCGGACAGATATATGAAGTCAAATTTTCTATTGGGCAAGAATTAAGGAGAACACGCTGGTGACCCTGGCCGTCTGCTCTGCCTGTTTCCTTTCTCCCACATCTTTGGCTGTGCTGCCTTTCTGTTCTTGCTATTCCTTATGTGCATCTCTCATTTCCCTCCTGTCTCCGTCTTAGTGGAAATTTAAGCATCATGTATTAGTAGCAATCCTGTCTTAATTTGGAGACGGAGACACAAGTAATTATAACGATGAGAAGAATGGCTGAGGAATGATTATTAAGCATGCTAGACATTATTTCAAAGGCTTCTTATATTCTATGTTATTTAACTCTAGGATGAAGTCCTATAAAGTCGATGCTTTTCAGATCTCTGCTTAAGAAGGGAGAGGGGGACTGGAGAGATGGCTCAGCAGTTAAGAGCACTGGCTGCTCTTCCAGAGAACCCGGGGTTCAATTGCCAGCACCCACATGGCAGCTCACAACTGTCTGTAATTCCAGCTCCAGGGGATCTGATGCCCTTACATCAATGCACACGAGATATAAATAAATAAATAAATTAATTAATAAATAAATAAACAAATATTTTTTTAAAAAAGAAGAAAGGGAAGAGAGAAGAAAAGCAGGGCTTCATAACTTATTTGCAACATACCACTTAGAGAAGAGGGAGGGCAGAGTCTGAGACCAGGTGGTCTGCTTACCAGTCCGCTTCACTGCCTGCTCCTATAATTGTACCACATTCATCCTCTGTTCCAAGAATTTTTGATTCGTAATAAATGAAAGACACTCATATGTGCTCTAGGTGCGTTTTGGAGACATTCAGATTAGACTGCTGAGGAGAAGCAGGATGCTATAGCAGATTGTGCAAAGGTGCCCACTGAACTTTCTCGCTGCACTGCTTGGATAGCGGGGTCTTACTGACTGGTGTTTTACTGGAACACCTCTGGCTGTTTTATTAGTGGGCAGCCACAACCGTAAACAGCAGAGGTTTCCCCAGCTTTCTTTATCTTGTAGAAAAATGGGAAAAATTTTCCCTCATAGGAGGCAGATCATAAACCCATGGAGTTTTAGAAGAGAGAAAATATGTGCTTTTTTTTAATGTTCCCAGTTTTCTTCTTTCTATAGTTTTTGGTCAGGACCACTTAAGAGCTGATATAATTAATAATTTGAAAAAGCTGTTGACTTCCACTGATTCATTTGATCAATGAGTATTTATGGATACCTACTATGTGTCAGGCTTTGTGTTAGGCTCCGTTTTTACTGGTGATGGGAAGCTAGGTACAGAAAATCTGTGGAGGGAAACATAAGTTGAACATAAAACACACATTTATACAAACACATACACAGATGTATTTTAAAAATGTGAATTGCATACATACATACTTTATGCATACAATATATTTTATATATTTATGTTTAAAATTCTACATTTTCTTTATGTGCTTATTTATATATATATATATATATATATATATATATATATATATAGAGAGAGAGAGAGAGAGAGAGAGAGAGAGATTTAAAATATGCATGTTATGTCATTATGTGTTCTGAAGAAAAGGAATAGGTTCTATGACAGAGACCTACTTATCAATGATAAAAGTGCGAGAAAGACAATATTGAATTTCTGGGGAAAGGAACTTAAGGATAGTCCTTACTTTCTGTTGTTGTTTGTTTGTTTGTTTTGAGACAGGGTTTTTCTGTGCAGCTCAAGCAGTCATGGAATTCTCTGTATAGACCCAGCTGTTCTCAAATTCACTCACATAGACCTGCTTGCCTCTGTCTCCTGAGTGCTGGGATTAAATTCATAAGCTACACATGGGCAAAGTCCTTGTGGTCCCTGTGCTGCTATGCTGAGCCCACAGAGCATCTGGAATGAAGGAACCACCCTGACCTGTGTCCTGTGTAGGCCATCAAGTGCCCACTTATAGTAGATCTATCTGTAGTGTGAGTACACATTTGAGAAAGAACTAAGAACACCAGCACAGATAGCAGTAAGATCTAGAACACATGCCGTCCAAAAGCCTATGCTGCCAAGAGATAGAAGAAAAAATAACAATACTGCTGACCACAAAACTCCAAGTCTGATTGGGCAGAATAAACAGATGAATGAGAAATGGCACCGGAGGCAGTGGGCCACTGTGTGCAGAGATGGTCAGTATCAGTGAATAAACAGAGCGCTGCTAAGCTGGTCCTCTGAAGGAAATGAGCTAGAGATGCAACATTTACTTAATTGTTGTCAGAGGCAGGGTGGAGATATTTAGACAGACATGGAAATGAAGTCTTAAATTTAGGCAGACAAATGAGAGAGGGGGGGCGGGGAGGGAGAGAGATAGAGAATAAATTCTGGTAGAGGAGAATATAACCAAGAACTGATTTGAGAATTGTTGTCTAAATTTGCTAAAGTACTTTTATTTCTCTCCTGTGTCAACGTTGTTCAACAAAGATATGAGTATCTTTAGGAGCAGGGAACAAACACCAGGTGTTAGAAAAAAAAGGTCGTTGGTAAAATATGGTTTAAAACTAAGAACAGTGAGCACAATACTTTCTTGATAACAGCTTACAGTAATATTGACCTAGTGTGGAGTCCCAGAGCTGTTTTAATAGTTCAGAAAATGTTTCAAATGATACCCAAGTGTCAGGAAAGTTTCTGGGCAGTAGATAGAGGAAGTTGAGACAGACATTTTATTATAGAGACTCAAATTTGACAGGAAAGGGAAACATTACATTTCAAATAATGTTGTAGACATTTATTTTTAGTTAAGTTTAATTGTTTTGTGCACTGTTGGGTGAGAGGCTGCCTATGTCTTGGTGTTTTGTATTCTCTGCAGGTATTGGATTTATGTGGGGGCTGTTTGATGGCTAATGATCTGCACTTTCTGTCAGCAGAACATCTAAGGAATTCAGAATCCATAAAAACACCTGAGCTCAGATGCTCAGGCTCCCCTGTCCAGTATGGCACTTATTGTGATGGTGGTTCCCTCTGCGGAGGTCTGGAAGTCTTTACACCTATGATTATGCCTCCATGTCACCCTGGTGAGCCACCTCCTATAGCTAACTACTATAGAATACTATACTATACTATATATACTATATGTACTATATATACTATACTATAGAATAGTGCACCATCAAGATACAAACAAGATGCTGCAAGCAACAGCACCCAAGCTACAAATTAGAGAGTTCACAGAACCTAACAAGAGAAACTTGTTAAGGGCCATTTGAGGAGGAGAATCAGAGCAATAGAATGGATATGTGGAAGGAGTATGGGAAACCCCACCCAAGGCTATTTTTAGAAACTTGGCATTGCTATATGCTGCAATGTTCAACATCCCAAGAAGGCTTAACAAACCTAGGGTTGCAGACCAATAATTTGACACTTTTGATTTAAGACAGGTGAATAACTGTTATCTAACTGTTTTGATATATACCATGTTTTGTGGCCCACATTTTTTTCATTGGAAGGAAAGCACAAGGAACAGAATTTTAGAACAGGAACTAGTTCTGCTATTTGCATAGAGGGGAGTCTAGGAACCTTGTTATCCTTTCTGACCCACTAGGGGAAGTACCAACTCTTGATAACATAAATCAGCTCCTGTGGCATGTATGAGAAATATTCTGTGGAAAAGAGGGACAGGCTAGGTTAATGATCAAGGGTAATGTTTGGGTGTGCTATGTATGACACTAAAGACAATCTTTTTCGTCCCCACCTCTGAGACAGCACAGACAGAGCCCAGGAGGGACAGCCACTTAGCAAAAGAGAAGAGCTGGGAAAGAAACATTGTCTGCAGGAGGAGGAGATCCTGACCTGGAAGTGTCTCTGAGGTTGAAGTGGTGGTGACAGGAGGGATACTGCACCCAACAGTCTTCCTTCCCCAGGAATCTTATAAGAGCAGGTGGCCCATGTCTGACTGGAATCTACCAGAGACCAACTAGGAAATAAAGATTCACCTGGGGTACCTGAGTGGAACTGTAATTCAGGGTATCAAGAAAAACAGAAAACTGATAATTGACAAAAGAGAAACTGTGAAATAGAAAAAAACAAAATAGGACAAACCAGAAATTAGTACCAGGAGTAAGCCATTCGAACACTAGACAAGAAGAGCACAGGAGAGAGGTTATCCCAGCACAGGAGCCGGATGCTGTCTGGTGAGAAGCATAATCCAGGCAAGCTGGAGAGGAAGGAGGTAAGCGAAGAAGCTGCTGCAGGAGTGGGAAGGAGAAAGAGTGACTCTCAGAGAAATGCTCTGTCTTCTCCCTGTTCCATCTCTAGTCTCCAGGGATTCCACTTGCAGGTGCCAGCAGCACCAGCTGGGACCGCTCTGTGGGAAAGGAGCTCCAGGGAATATAGTCCTCCTTAATGAGCCAGAGGAAGATCAAGGACTGGGTTCAAGGGCAAACAGACCTAGAAACTACAGCACCCAGTGAAGAGAGTTGAACTGTAGCGATCACAGAAAGGAAGCCTGCACTCTCTTAGTCTTCATATAAGGTATGCATGTGCAAGACAAGTCTCCCCTCCCCTCTGCTTTGCTTGACCAGGTCAGGGTAATGGGACAATTATGTACCCATGCATCACAAAACACAAACATGCAATCAAACTTTGGTTTTGTTTTGTCTAGGAATGCTCACCAGAAAAGACAAAGTGTTTTCTTTTTTTTTTTTTTCTAAAAGAATTACCCTTTTGTCAAATTTAGCCTACACATAAGCATTTCTGTTCATGTTCCTAGTATATTTTATTCATCAGAAATACCTTCAATTTGTCAACAGAAGTTTATTTTCCTAAGTCACCATGCTGCATGACACTAAGAGTGTTTGTTTTGAGTCTTTGTACATTTATTGACCTGTGGTATTTTGATAAATGCTCTTGACTAAAAGGATTTGGTAGTAAGTTTGGGCACCATCTGTATTTGTTTCTGTAGGAGTAGTAAACCCGGAGAAAAATCTGATGCTCACTTAAAAGATGCAGTGTAATTAAAATCCAAGATGACGCCTTAACATCATTAGTGTACCTTTTGTTGACGCAGTGCTTTACATATTTCAAGCTGTTTAGATGGGTTTTTATCATGGAGTTCTAAAAAAACATGTACAAGTGGGGCACTGGTGTTTAGATGATGTAATATAGTCTAATTATATAATATATTATATATAGATTATATAGTCTAATCTCTTCCTGATTTGTCAAAGCACAGTCATGAGTGCCTTCTCTGTACCAGGGACTTTATGAAAAAGCAACATTATTGTAGCTGATTAAATAGATTGTTTCAATCAGGAAAAGAATCATAAAAATGCATATTATTGTATTCTCATTTTAAGGAAGGAGAGACTAAAGCAGAGGTCTTTCGGTCACTGTTAGCTAATAGTCAATGAAAGATTTGTACGTAGGCCATCTAACAAAATAGTATTTATCTAAAGCAGTGCCTTCTTTAAATATTTACTCAGCCAGCAATATCCCTGTATTGACACATGATTAGCTTGCTCAGATACATTTCTTACACATCCCAGCCTATCTACCCTGGGATAACATTTACTACAATCTGCTGAGACATCCTACATCAATTAATCAACAAGAAAATGCCCCACAGACACAGTCACAGACCAATCTGATGGGAGGTAATTCCTCAATTGAGATTGCCAGGTGTGTCAAGTTGAACAAAAAACAATAGCCAGCCAGCACACCAAGGATGTGATGATCCATGCTCAAATATCCTTAATCCATGGATTCATTGTATTCTCAGCTGTTTCATATGACTGGATGTAAATGAACTATTTTGGGTTGTGATTTTGTTCAATCACTACTCATAAAGAATTGTATAATTATGTTTCTCCTCCTGGTGTTTTCTCTGATGATGATTAGTCCCCTCCAGGATGAGGATGGGGAGAAGAGAGAACACTTAAGAGGCCAGGAGAGCAAAGCTTTGAGCTGGGCTGTCTGGCAGCCAGTGCATATAACTAACATTCTGCTGAGCAATTTGAAGTCGTGATGTTTGGTTCAATCCCAAATTCCATGTGTCTATGAGAACTCAGTCACCCTGAGAGTTTACTGAATATTACCTTAGGGTGGGAGGCTACTTTTTAAAGTCTTTCTATCTTAGATCCAAGTCAAAGGAATCAAAATCAACCAATGGGGAGGGCCAGACAGGACTTATTTTTTTTAAATGGCCTCAGGTCAAGGCTCCCAAAGTCTTGGTGCTGTGACAATAGCTTCTACCCAGGCTCCCTCCAGGTCCAACTTGCTCATTTCCTAATTCCAAAGGAAGGAACCATTACTACTAAAACTGTCCCACCCTGAATGAATTTTCCATACTTTACAAGGTGATTGACACACTGTATGAATGATACATCGAAGCTTGCTGTCATCAACTCACCATGTTTTCTCATCTGTATTCTGCTTTCTTTTCGTTCTGTCCTCTTCTTGTTATCTTCTCCCCATGAATCTGTTTCCAAATGTCTCCTGAGATATCCTAACACTCTGCAGAGCAATTTGAAGTTGTGAAGTTTCACTCAATTCTGAATTCCATGTGTCTGTGAGAACGTAGTCACCTTGAGAGATTAATGAATACTACCTTAGGGTGGGAGGCTATCAGAAGCATATGAACATCTGACCACTTTCCACCACAGACACCAACGCTAAGGATGCTTCATGTAATCGGGTCCAATATGTAGAGTAAGATGAAGATTCTTGGTTGTGTTTTTAGCTGTAACTTTACAAGCTTTCTTAACAGACCCAACCAAAAACAGTGAAAAAACCGACTATTTCTTATAAAGGGTGGGGACCAGCATATGGAGCTTGGGAAAACTTGGGAAGCGATGGTCCTGTAGATACACAGGCTCGGTGACTTTGCTGCTTCCTGTGAAGGGACTGATCTGATGAAAGGGTTTACCAGCTGTGGTGGTTTGAATGAGATGCCCTCCATACTCCTGGGCATTTGATCTCTAAATCTTAGTCTTAGTGACTGTGTTTGGAAGGTTTAAGAAACGTGGCCTTTGTGGAGGAAGTTCATCACTGGAGTTGGAATTTGAGAATTTAAATACTCCTGCTATTTCTAGTGTGTTATCTGTTTGTAGTTCAAGATGTGAGCTGCTCCTCCTGCTGCCATGCCCGCTGCCTACTGTCTCCAACCTATGGGACCATAAGCCCGTAGAAAGTCTTTTTTTCCCCCTATAAGATGCCATAGTCATGGTATTTTATTACAGCAATAGAAAAGTAACCAACACGTCAGCTGTTCTCAAAAGAGAACCCCTGCAGTTACAATGCTTATAGCTCCTCTGCCTTTTCTTCTGGGAAATAGAAAGCCTAAAACCTTGCTTCATAAGCTAATGAAAATTTGGAAAGCCTTTGGTTCAACAACAACAACAACAAGCAAAAGCAAACGAAAACAAACAAATAAAAGAAGCCCCAAACTACCACAGTTAAAATAATCTTTACATGGAAATCACTATAATTGGTCTCATAAGCAAGGGGGAAATGAACAAATCAAGTATCTGAATTGTCCCATTCATTTAATAACTATGTGATATGGTAATCTTTAGATTGTAATCACTATGCTAACAACCTAAAAACCAAAATTTGAACAAAAGTACACAAATCCTGTCACTGGTAGTTTGAAGCCTAAACTAGGTTTACTAGCTGTGAATAAATTTATTACACGTATTAATATGAATCTGTAATCATATATAATGTCTCAAGCAAGTTGTAGTTCTATCATAAATGCTATAAAATAAAATTTGAGTATTTCTAGGTATTTATTGGTATGTTTTTTTCATCTAACCTAGATTGATCTAGTAGCTTGTGTCTAACCTCATCATCCGAGATGTAGAATAAAAATCTTAAAGACAAGATTTTACTTTTAAAAACATTAAAGATTTATTTTTATTATTTTACAGTGTATGTATTCATGTGTGTGTGTGTGTGTGTGTGTGTGTTTATGTGCATGTGGAGGCTAAAGGCATTGGATACCCCAGAAGCTGGAGTTATAGGTAGTTTTGAGCAACCAACATGGATACTGAGACCTGAGCTTAGGTCCTCTGTAAGAACAATGTGGAGCTTTTAACCAGCAGGCCATCACATCTTAAATACAAGATATTAGATTTAGCTAAGGAATACAAACAAAGTTCTTTTTCACTTACTTTTTCTCCACATCTGATCATTCCATCCAATCTCATCTCTTTCATCACACCATCTTTTTCAATCCAGAGCCAAATTAACTTCTTTAGTCTGTAATGACAGTACACGGTCCATATTTATATGCATTTTTTTTGTATAACCAAGTGAACTATAAGCATATTTTGTGCGTAGGCCTGGTCATAATTACTTGCCTTTCTACAGCACAAAGAATTTAGTGTATACTCATATGAATTTCCACTTTTTTGTTAGAAATAATGACTAGACATCTAGTCTAGTACAGTAACATTTCTGTACTACTATTACATATGTTTTATAGTCACATGGTTTACGCAATGGTACAAGGGTAATTATGAATAAATATTATTCATGTTTATTTGAGATTTTTTTAATCAGAAATATTTCTAAATTGGGGTAATATCTAGGGATTTCAGAGAAGGATACCCTGGACAGCACATCAGAGTTGAACTTTCAATGTATTCAATACATTGAAATACATTTCAATTGTATTGAAATACAATACATTTCAAATGTATTCAAATACATTTGAATCTTATTTGAGCTTTGGTAAAGAGAAAAAAAAAAAAAAAAAACAAATGGCACATAAAGCACATGTCCTTACCAAGTATCTAGTATGTGATTGTGACTGTAAACATAAGACCTGGGGAGCTCTTCTTCCCCTAAGAATTTTCCTCTTATTAAGATTCTATGTCAATCCTGGCAATCAGTTACTCCCAGATGCCCAGGCATCGACATTTCAGAGGTGGACAGTCTATGGAAACAATGTGATCCTTCCTTCTTCATTTTTAACTTGTGAACCAATTTAGGATTAATAGGTGGAGCGATGCATTTGTATTCATGAGAGTCAATATATTTTGTCTTGTAGAACTGTTTTACAAAGTTATGGTCAAACACAGGGGGAAAATGCAGTGCTGGGCATAAACCAATCATTCTGCAAATCTTTGATTTCATTAATAGAACCATCAGTACCTTGAACTACTGCCCATTTGAGTAAAGGCTTTTTCTGTATCTTAAAGAAATCTTATAAGATCTGGTCTTATAAAAATACAGTTATAAGAGGCAGGGATAATAAAAGTAGAACCACTGATAATCTTTGAATATGTTAAGCAAAATTATATAAACTGGTAATTAGGGAAAATACATACCATATTCTGACATATGTTGAGATCTACGTTTGACCACACTGAGAGCACACCATGCTGGTTTAGTCTCCCTAATTCTGTTTCCTTAACTGTTGTGTGGGAATGATGAAACACTTGACTCATTATTGCTTCTTCTTTTAATGTTGTACATAGAAACCAAGGCTTTGTGCAAATGATCTACTATTGAGCACTATGTTCTCAGACAATGCCTTGTTGGTTTATTATAAAGGGTTCATTATTTATTGAAAGATAGCATTTTAAGATATCTAACAATTGGCAAGTATTTAATAAATGAGCAATAAGATAAGGCTACTCTACTTTCTCATGCATGTTGAAACACTGAGGTGGTGTTGGCCAGAATTACCACGCATCAGCAGCAGCAAACTGAGATCTGTGGGCACTCTTTTTAAAATGCACATTTCTTCTTTTGTCTTTAAAAGAAAATTAGAATTTTAGGAGGGAACTCCTAGCCCTGTGCTGTCACATTTTTCACTCTGCTCAACCTCATATGACCCCACAGATATTTGCTGAACGCCTACATCCTGGCTTGTCGTTACATAATTGAGCTCCTCTCTAACATACAAAGTTAAAGGAGATGACCACAATAACTCTTCAGACAGAAGCCCTGTAAATGTCTATCCAGTATGATAGATGACATTTTTCTCCACAGGAATTTTTGTCCCCTGTTCCGTTCATTGTCAAAAATGATTCAGACGTTTATCATGTTCTTTCAGCAAAATTCATCTCCTGGTGACTTATTTTGGTTTTTTTTTATCCTACTCTAATACTCAAGAATTCATAACTTCAAATTCTGAGGGTAAAAGACATAAAAAGCCATGGGCAAATGAAAATCAACACATTACTGTTATGTTGCTATAGTGCACAATAAAATCAAGAGTTTTTTTTTTTTTTTTACTTGTTTGACAATAATTTAATATACGATTCAGCTTCCATCTGATGCAAAGAGCTGCTTAAACACTTCTGCTTGGCCTCATAACAAACCCCCTATACCCACTTTAAAAACAGAGTTCATAAATGAAATCACAAATGGATGATAAAGGGTTTGCCTCACTGTTAGAATTACTGACCCTCCAACCAACCATTGTCAGATTTATGCTAGCTCTTCGGTTTTCTGTTATACATCATCACCTATATTCATAGATGAACAGAGTAACTTGGAAGCATTTTGCAATCAATCAGCTAGGCATCCATTAGGCATTCACATGTAGGATCTCCGTTCACTACACGGCAAATTTAACCACAAGTAGTAGTTGTCAGACAGACTCAAAACAGAATAAATGATCAATCTCACCTTTTATGTATTAAGGTTTTATATTCTGCGTGGTAGGAAAGCAGTTTAACTAACAGCATTCTAGCTACAGTAAGTCTCTCCTGAGGATGTTTTTTATGAGTTTGAGTGAAGATAATGACAACCATTAGTCACTGTCATTAGCATAAGTCATGGCACAAACAGAGATGTTTATAAGTAACTAAGACCTCATGGGAAGCAGATGACTCCCTCTGACTTGCCCAGGCTTCCGACTTCAGTTGACTGTCATTGTGGCGAAACTGGCCCAACACTATAACATGCAGTGGACATGCGTATCATGAGACCTAATTGTCTTTCTCCACAGGGCATCAAGCTTTATGTCTCTTAACAACCCCAAGCCAGCACCCTGCTTGCTGGCCGCCATGTACTGTATTCATATCTGGAGTTACGGAGGAACAAACTTTCAGAAGCCATCTGAGAATAATCAAGCATGATGAAACTTCGACAATTCTTAAAAGCTCCCAGGACTCTTAGAAGCTCTCACACTATAATCTAGGTGATAAGGAATATGAATCAATATTCAAAGTTCTCACTTTGCATAGGAATAAAAGACAAACATGAAGGAAAGGTTCATACAAGTTGAGCTTAACTTACTCACATAAAGATTAAAATGAGTTCAGATAGAAAATAATTAAGCCAACTCAAAAGTGAAGTCTCAACTTATAACACCACTGATATTCTACTTTTCATAAAATGTATCACCTTTAAAGCAACAGTTGACTGAATGATATATCAACACATTCCTTCTATTTTTTAAAATTGCTGGAAATATACTTAGACAGTTTTAAACATGAGAAAATTAATTTGGGTTTATTGTTATTTGGACAGAATGGTATAACAATCCTTAGCTTATCATTCTAATATAAAACCTCTGATGTCTCCAGCACTAGGGCAGATAATTAACTGACCATGTGAGTTGGACATCCTTGTTCCCATGGGGAAATGTACACCAAGAAAAAGAGAACACATGTCCTTTCGCACACTGAGGTTAACATTACATCCCACATGGCATGTGCGAGTGGTCCTGCAAATATATTTTAATAAAACTGTGGATTTTGTCTGCTTCGGATCCTCTGCTTTAACCCATCAACAGGAGGTTCAGAAATGCTGACTATGAGGGTAAATTTAAGACATCCTGCCAACCTCACACTATAAACATAATGAGTTAGGGCACACTTGACATTCCCAACCAAAGCTGACTTCTTTGGACATTAGCATAATGGGATGTTCATTTCTCAGTTGATCTGGCATTCCCTAAACACTGTTGCACTAAAAAAATATGCAGTTAAATTGATTTGAATTTGATTAATTCAGCTCTATAGTGTTGTTATTTTTTCATACATGGGCTCATTTACTCATTGTTATTCATTCTAAAATAAGATCCCTTTGTTTTCAACAGGAAGGTGGTTAGTTCATATTTGTTCCTGTTCCTGATGAATTGACCAGCCTTACATACAGAACACTGAGGAATATATTACCTGAGCATTTAATTTATTTTTTCTTATTTATCTTTTATATTTTATTTTTATTTTATTTTTATACATTTATTAAGATAAATGTATATATGTATGTATAAATAAATATATATACATATATATAATCAAATTTTTGTACCTCCACTGACTAAATATTGTAATGTTAATTCATATGCTAATTAAATGTGCATAATTTTGAAGCTATTGAGCAATCAACAAGTAAAAAAATTTTGGAATATTCTCTGGGCATTTCACATATAAATAGATGAGGAATGAAATAAATTCTTAATATTGCCTCCAGTTAAAATTAATACAGCATGTTATCACAGATATTTTATAGTTGATTTTTATATATTGACAATTAAACTACAAAACATATTTTAGAAAATATAGGGAATGCACTTTAAGTTTTATTTTTCTAATGTAAGCTATAAGTTGTTGCTAAATATAGTTAAAATTATTAAGAAATAAATGCTCAAGTAATTTATGTTATGGGCATTCTGTTAATATAATGTAAGTGTACTGTTTTAAATATGATACCTGGATCATTTGTAAGAAACGCTAATTCTCTCTGTAACTGAAAAGTATGAAAAAAATGGCTCAATGTCAGGTATTTTGGAAAATGTCTTATTGACCATAGACAATTAGTTAAGCTAAGAATTTTTTTTTTTTTACAAAATTTTATTGTTTAAAGTAGAATTATAAAAGTACTGGCTTAGCAGTATAGTTGGAGTCATGTAAATAACTGACATGTACATTAGAAATTTTATACAAATGACGTTTGATTTAAGTGTAATGTTGGAATCTTACTCATTTATACAGGTTCTGAGTAATCATAAATCCTTTAAATGTATAATAAAGCAATATCGTAGGCAATACAAGATCTTGTTTTTATTTCATATTTATTTATTTGTTTGTTTGTTTATGTGTTTGTTTATTGTGTGTGCATATGTGCATGTCACAGTGTGTGTGTGGAGGTCAGAGGATGACTCCTGGCAGGAGGTTCTGTCTTTCCACCATGTGGGTTCCTAAGACTGGATTCAGGTTGACAGTTTGGATAGCAAATGTCTTCACTCATTGAGCCATCTTGCTGATCCTTGTTAGTATTTTAATCCTGTGTGTATGGGTGTTTTGCCAGCATGTACGTCTGTTCACCAATGCCCTGTAGAGGCCAGAAGAGGACATCACATCCCTTGGAACTGGAGCTGCAGATGGTTATGAGAGTCCATGTGGGAGCTGAGAATTGATCCTAGAGCCTCTCTAGAAGAAAAGCCACTGCTCTTAACCACTGTGTTATCTATCTCTTCAGTCCCTGTTTTTATTTTTTAGCCATAAAAACTATTTGTTTTTTTGAGATAAGTTCTTATTGACCCTTGCTGGTCCTAAAGTCATGCTTTTTCTTCCCCAGGTCCCCAGCTGCTAGGATCATAGGTATGTACTACCATGCCTGACTTTGTAGCTTATTTTACTTTAATAATTTGACTTCATTTTAATTCCATCATAACACACAGCGTGCCAAGTCCTAAAATTTCTATTTCCAAATTGTATTTTCCTATTTGTAGTTTGAAGACAATTAGAAATAAATACTGACTATGCCTAGAAACCTCCAGTGAGCTAAGTTGAACAATTATAATTGGATGTCATCTGTAGTAGCACTAAAAAGAAAACTATTACTTACATATGCAAATCATTTGAGAATTGAACTACAAGTCATATATATTATCTGATAAGTCCATAAAATAAACTCCACATTTGCAGCTTAGTATTATCACTCAGGGTTACCCAGGGAGATAAAAATGTATGTTCCCAGTGAAAGAAAGTCTGATCAGATAATTAATACCTACAACATTTTACTAATTAGGGAATAATTATATATAAAATCTAGTGTTTGTAACACATCATCATATTTCTAAAAATAAATCAGCCGCAAAAAAGAAGGAAATGATGTCCAATTAGGAGTTACTTAAATGTCATTATGAATTGATTTATCTTTCTATTTGGATATATGCTCTAGAAACTATTTTAAACACTCTGTATATGTTTTTCTGCTGTGGATATTGGCCAGGTACTGAACATTTCTCTCATTTATTTTGTGTTCTTAGACATCTCTTTCTCCTGGATTAGGGGTGTGGAGAAGGTTGTTGGGCCATCTCATTACAAATGTATGAATCTGTGTCACCATTTGCTGGTGTCACAAAGGTACATTTCCTGACATCATTGGTTAATCAGCAATCTGTGAGGTCCTGAGACACCAGGCTCTAAGGTATATAGCTCACCTAAGCTATGTAAAAATGAGTACAATTTCAATAACCTGTGACCATTTCGGGAATGAGATTTCTCCTGGAGCCCAAGAAAGCCGTAGACTATTACATATGCTGGTTTTATAATAGTAGAGGAAACAAATCATCTGCCCTACACTAATACAGCAGACATATGTGCAGGCAAAACGCTATTGTTGAGAAAAAACACAAGATTAATTACCTCAGAGAGATGTTTCACACCAAGTCCCAACATGCAGAATTCTTGTAACTTCTTTTAAACAATCCTTTATTTTTGAAATCTTATTATTTTTTATTTTTTAAAAGAAGATTAAAAAAATTTCTTGCAGGCCAGTGCTACAGTTCAGTGGGCAAAGTACTTGGTACTTGCTGCCAAATCTGATGGTCTATGTTCCATTGTCAGGCCACACATGGTGGAGAGAGAACAGACTTCCAAATGTCATCCAATGTCTCCAAATGCATGATGTGGCATGTGCTCCCTTGGGAAAAATAAATGAATAATTCAAATTTCTGAAATATATTGCTTTTTATCCACAGGAGAAAATTGGGCCTTCTTTGTTAAGCCTCTTACTTTGTTTGTTATTTGCATGAAAAAGAACTTGAGAGGGAAGTAGTTCATTTCAGATTATAGCTTATAGTCTATTAATGAGGGAAGTCAGGCAACGAACTCAAGGCAGGAATATGGGGGCAGGAATTGAATCAGAGGCCATGGAGGAATGCTGCTTATTTGTATTTTTCCCCATGGCTTGTTTGCCCTGCTTTCTTATTCACCCAAGTGCCACCTCTTTAGGGATGGCATTGCCCACATTGATATGGGTCCTCCATATTGACCATTAATCAAGAAAATGTTCCACACAGCCTTAATCCACAAGCCATTTTAATGGGGGCAATTCCTCCATCAAGATTTCTTCTTCCTATATGCCTAGCTTGTTGATAAAAACCAACCAAGATACTTTGCATCATCTTAGAAGTATTTTAAAGTATTAAGCCCTGCATTTGTAAATGTATGCATGCGCATGTAATTCCACATATGACATTAACATTTTACATGCAAATCAATGCGATGATTTGCAAGCATCATAGATGCTACATAAGGGATATAAGACATGAAAAGTTAGAGGCAAAGCATTAAGTATCTATTCAGTATTCATCTGATAACTGCCTCCCTTCAGCTTAGATAATATCCTAGCTTAGATTGTAAAAGTTATACTTTTGCCTAGGAGATCCTTTTTCTTATTATGGGGAAGGTGAGGTCTGGCTGTTCTTTCTACATATTTCTTGGAGAATTTTTAAACAAGGATGTAGCCCTTGATGCTATTCTTCATTGTATGATAAGTAAGGATGTGGTCAATTTAGCAAATAATCTGGGCTTCACTGAATATGTTTCCACTGTAGATTTTTATTAGGTTACTTTTGAGTAAATGTCCTTCATTTAGTCGCAGGCTTCCAGTACACTGTTATTGGCTTTAATTTCCTGGAGCGATGTGCTGAATTCATCTGGTCTGGTAGAAAACTGCCAATTCAGTAAGTCACTTGGATATACAAGGACTTAGAGGTAAACCCTAGAGAACGAGCAGTCCTGACGCCTGGCACCAACCCAACTCATCATGGGGCTTTACTTCATAGCAATTAACCTTTTACAATAATAATCCAAAAACTTTCTCAATAACCTAAATGTAATAAACAGACAATGAATTCTTACTCACAACCTTTTTAGAATCCAAACTACTAGTAACAGTGTACACTATACCAAGTTACAGGACTCTGGAAACGAAATCAGATTGATCTGTCATGATTGGTGCTATCCGATTGATTTCTTGACATTATCAATGATTGATACGATCAGTCAGAAATGCCAGTGGTATTACAAAGCAGTGTGGTGAGATAACTGTAGAATCAACGCTAATAGATTCTATTCTTATTTCTTAAGATAATTGTTTGTGTGTATGAGTGTCTTGCTGACATGTATATCTACTGCAGCACGCATGCCTACACAGAGCTCACGGAGGACTGAAGAGAGGAACTGGATCTCCTGAAACTGGAGTCACAGATGGTTGTGAGCCACTAAACAGGTCCTGGGACTCAAACCTAGGTCCTCTGGAAGAGAAACCAGTGCTCTTAACTGCTGAGATATGTCTCCAGGTCCAGATTTAATATTTATTTATCTTTCAAATCTCTGGATCAGCCCAAAGTTATGATATACAGTAATTTTCTAAGACACAAATTTAATTACCAAAAATTATGAGGAGCTGGATAACATCAATTTGCATTTTTTTACTCAATATTGTACACATAGAAAAATTTCAAAGTCATAAAAATGTCACAGGGGAAGTTCAGTGATCTAAGAAAACAGTGGTGAATGATAGTCCTGTGTTGGGCACTATGATACAGAAATGGAGCCCTGGCCACTTGGCAGGAGTATAAGCTCTTATGGCTGGGTGTGTAAGGCCAGCTGGGCTAACATGAGAATCAGATATGGTCAATAGTAAGGCACTCTGCCTATGTTGAAGCAGAAAGCTGACTGTTTTCAGCTCTTTAATGACAAGCTACACTTGGTGGAAACTAGAGACCCTGCGCGCTCTGAAGAGGTAGTCAAAAACTCAGAATCTTGTCTCTCATGCTCTTGAGCTTATAATGGATCCTTATTACTTTTCTCTCCAAATATAGTTTGTTCTTATTTCCATGCTCACTTTCATTTTGGTATCTTAACTATAACAAAAGATAATGCACATTTCAGTTGAGTATTATCTGAGAGAATAAAGGACAACAGCTGGAAATTGTATCATATGTACAGAGACACACCGATATAAAAACTCATGTCTTCAGTAAGAAGTGACCATGATTATTGTCTGAGACACACAGTTTCTGGTTTACTTTCACTTTTCTATTGGAGTTTCATGTTACTTGGTTATTTAGGACATACTTATATCTAAAAGGCTTGTGTATTTAGCTACATATAGGTTCTTTCTGGTCACTGGAGGCTTGTTGTCAGGTGCAATAATATCTGAAATGTATGGGTCTTGTGCAAGAGTAAACACCTTTGCTTTGCATTATCTGCATCATACATAAAGGTACTGAGAAAATAGCTGAAGCTGTTTCTGTACACGTAAACAGTAACATGAATTATGTGATTCATTATTGCAGCTGCCTTTTTCTTTACATTATTAATATAACAATTGTACCAAATTACAAATATATAATATTTATATATTAGTATATAGGACATATTTATATATCTGTATATACATCATTTTATATGATTTTTGTGAATATAAATATCTTATAATTTCTTTTATTTGTTTGACATATTGGCTAATGAATAAATCTAATAATGAATGCTTCATACCTGTGTTCTAAAACATATACTGGATTTATATTATATATTATTAAAATTAGAATATCAATAAAAGTATATTAAATATTTATAGCAGAAAATTGATTTGGATTCTATGGCTTTCCTATAGATTAAATTTTTGTTTGCACTCTTGAAACACATGATGAAGATGCCATATATTTAGAATTTGTTGACCAGAAAAAAGACCAATTTGGGAGCATATCAAGGAACTAAATTTGGGAGGAAATACATTCATTCACCTGTATCATTTTACTTCATTTATAATGCTTTGTCCTAGTGCTATTATTATGACTATTTTACCTATGACAAAATCGCAGATGAGAAAGTTAAACTAATTTTGTTCACACTCCAGTTCATTTCTTGTTCCCCAGCCATTTGATACAACGTACATCCTCACATTCATATTAACCTTAGTGACTTGGGTTTTAGATTACACTGTCCCTCCAAAACTGAAAGTCAGCTCATTTCTGAAAATTAATGCTCCATGTATTTAACCTGGTTGTGGTGGTGCACACCTGTCATCCAAGCATGTGTGATGCTGAGGCAGGAACATTACAGTTTTGCAACTAGCCTGTGGCCAACAGGAATTTGAGAATAGCCTTTTTTTCATATTGTGAACTGCCACAAACAAACAAATGCCAAATCCAAACCCCTAGAATGTTGCATATATCTGTCTACTAGTTTAATTCCTAGAAAACAAGTTTTGTCGCTCACAATCATCTCGTTTCCAGTTCCAGGAAGGTATGATGTCTCAGGCTTCTGGGTGCACCTATGCTCACATGCTCATGTCCACATACACATACGTATACTTTAAAAAAATAATCAAATCTTCAATAAAACATTGTTCATATATCTGACAGATGTGACAAAAGCCCACCATCACCATTTCATCAGGAAAATGCAAATTAAATTCCCAATAAACTATTACCACTCTCCAATACGAATGTTTGTCATCGAAAATAACTCTTGAACCTTTTGATGGAATACGAATTCATACAGCCATAATTGAAAAAAAAAATGAAAGTTAAACACAAACTGAGCACAGTTTAGCAATCCTACTAGTAGGTATAGCCAAAGGATATGAAGTGGATATGTTCAGGAAATACCTGCATTTCTATATCCATTGCAGCTCTGGTCACAGTAGGCAAGTCGTGGAAATACCAAAATGGCCATCAACTGATGAACTGGTAAAGTAAGTATAGTCCACAAGCATAGCAGAATACTATCCAGCCATACAAAGAATGAAGGAAGTCCTGTCAGTTGAAACAACATGGATGGAATTAGAGATTTATTACCTTAAGTGAAATAAGACAGGCACAGAAAACCATGGGTAGAATGTAAAAAATGCTGATCTCATAGAAGCCGAGAGTTGACTTGAAGTAAGAAAGGGTTGGGGAAATTAATCAATGCATACTAAGTTCTATGCAGATAGGTGCAAGATACTCTGCTGTTTCCGAATATAGTCGGCGGCAATGATATTGTGCACTCTTAAAAGCTGGAAAATGACTTTTCATGTCTTCACCATACGACAAGATATTTGAGTGGACAGATATGTTTGATTTTGGTTAAACATTAAACAATGAAACATGTACCCCATTAATAAATAAATATATATATATATATATATATATATATATAATATAAATGTGTTGTGGGAGTTTATTTTTAGTTATGTATAAAATGTTTTACGCACTGTTGGGTGAGGGACTATCCTAGGTCGTGGCATTTTGTATTGTTTGCAGGTATTGAATTCATGTGGGGAATCTTTGATTGCTAATGATCTGCATGAGCTATAGTAGAATACCTGAGGAGTTCTGAAAGAATAAAAACACCTGAGTTCAGGCACTCAGGATTCCACTGTCAAGTATGGCACTTGCCATGATGGTGGTTCCCTCTGCTGAGATCTGGCAGGGTTTGTACCTATGAATATGCCTCTTTGTCTCCTTGCTGAGCCACCACAGCAGCATACAACTACAAATGGAGCCTACAGTGTGGGGCGACATCATATCAGCCACATCCAACATGGAAACAAGGAAGAACGAGAAAGAAACACCAGACCTCGCAGAGTCCATTTTTTTTTTTGTTTTGTTTTCTTCAAATCTGTCCAGATACTGGTGAGGTGAGACAGTCCTGAAAAGACACATCTGCTATGGTGAAGAAAACTCCACCTCATGAGGGAACTCTTCCTGCAGACAAGGTGATCAGTTGTTTGTTTTTCCTGGAAACCAGACTCAATCTTAAAATCTGTTTCCTCAGGGTCATCACACAGAAACTGTTTTCCAGAACTGGCCAAGTCTGAATCTCATGCTGGTAGTTGAACTTGGTTGGTACTGTAAGAGTCAGCAAAGTAGTGCTGGTTTTGAAGGCACGAAGGAGTCTTTGGAGAGCAATTGAGGCTCAGCACTATGAGAGGTCAGGAGAGTCCATTGGTGAAAGGCGCAGCCTCAGTAGCAGTTGAAGGCCCATAATGAGAGGATCATGTGAAGAAGTTGAGGCTTGGCACCATGAAGATAGCCCAGGAGAGGCTATTGGTGAAAGGCTATTGCAGCCCAGGTGCAGCAGAAGACCCCAGAATTTTGAATACCAGTACAATGGGATGACCACCAAGAATAGCAGCAGCAGTGGAGTAGAGTCAGCCAGACCCTGGAGGACAAGCTGTGTGTGCTGCAGAAGGCAGAGTCAGAGAAGTGGTTCAAAGCCCTTGGAGTAGCCCAGAAGATCATGAGTCAATTCCAGATAACTGGACACTGATAATGTTTTTCTGCTATCCAAAGACATTGTGAAAAGCTTGAGGATGTTAGGTTTCATTTGGTTCTGTGCACTAGCAATCCTCATGATTGTTCCTCTTGTAAATAGTTTGGCTAGTGTAGTGTTAAATTGTGTTGTAGAGATGAAGCAATTTTTTTGATTGGCTTATACATCAAAGGAGAAATGTTGTGCAAGTTTATTTTTAGTTACATATAAAATATTTTGTGTACTATTGGGTGAGGGACTAACCTAGATCTTGGCATTTTGTATTGTCTGCAGGTGTTGGATTTATGTGGGGTATATTTGATTGCTAATGATCTGCATTGCTATTATAGAAAACCTGAGGAGTTCTGAAAGAATAAAAACACCTGAGCTCTGATGCTCAGGGTTCTACTGTCGAGTATGGCACTTGCCATGATGGTAGTTCCCTCTGCTGAGGTCTGGCAGAGTTTGCACATATGAAAATGTATCCTTGTCTTCTTGCTGAGCCACCATAGCAAAATACTGCTACACAAATACTATGTTTTTATGTTGTGGTTGGAATAAATTTAAATAGAAAGGAACAATGAAAGTTGGCAAGTGATCTAACAAACTAGAGCTTCTAACTAGAACTTCTCTTGTGTCCTCCTACTATGTCGAATGTTACTAGGAAAATGATGGAAGGCATTGAGACGAGCCTCAGAGAATGCTCAGAACATCATAGTGTCACAATGGCAGGATATGGAGTTACAGGGTAGGGACTGTAATATTCCCTGGTAAGGTATGTCAGAGTGAGAAAGGGGAGAGTGAACTTTCACCAGTCAGAGTCACCCTAAGGGACACAAAGGTGGCAGGAAACTTGCATCTCCTGGGAAATCTATTGCCAGATTCTGAGACAGAACCACCTGTCTCCAAGTCTCTCCTTTAAGTAAATAAATAATTGATCATATACCAGTGTGAAGTGTGAGACACGGTGGATAGAAAACAAAATATAATTGATGTGTAGCTGGCTGACCCAGTTTAAGAGAGAATTTGCTCTCTTTCTCTCTGTCTCTCTCTCTCTCTGGCTCTCTCTCTGTCTCTGTCTTTGTCTCGCCCCCCTCTCTCTGTATGTGTGTAAATGAGATAAATTAGAACCTCTTAAGATGTGATGTATATAAATCAGACTTTTTTCCTCTCAATTCCTCTCCTTATTAAATACAAAAGACTCAGATGTAAAATGCATATTAAGTACAGTGACCTTCGTAAACAATCTTTCAAGAACCAATTAATATATTCCATGTAAGGAGCCAGGAAACTAATCTCCAAGCTGAATGTAGAAGACTAGTGCCTGTCAGTCAATGACACCCCTGTTGGTTAACTCAGCTATTCATCAGGGCAGCAGAATGGCCAGAAAAATGGAACATATTAGCCCAGCAGCAAGGATATAAAAGTGTTTAACATGGGCTGTTTCCTTCATTTGTGCTCTTAACATTTGATTGTGTGGCTGCACAGAAATATTTCTGTAGAAATTGACCCTAATTCTTTAACAGAGTCCTAATCTGTGATTGTGGAACAAAAGCCTAGAATTGCTTTCATGCTCATTTAATTGTGTGAGTGTTTTCTCATAATGTCAAATGGAACTTACACTATAAATGGAATCATTTGCTCTACAAAAGGCTACAGTCAAGCTTTGTGACAAACGTATGATGCTTTCATCTGCATTTGCCAGTGATGGGAGTCAGAAGTTTCAGAAGAATGATAAATCTGGGGAAAGATCAAGATTAAGATGCAGTTCAAAGTAAAAGAAAAACACTACAGTGTGTTTAAAAAAAAAAAAGCATTCACTTTATTGCTACAGAGTAGAAATTAAGGTACATTTGGGGGTTTCCATATATTTAATCAAATTTCTTCAAAATTATGACTCTCTATGGAATTATTTTTAAATTAATTTATGATTATGTGTGTGTGTGTGTGAGCAAATCCAGAAATGTGCAGGTATCCACGGAGACCAGAAAAGGGCATTGGCTCACCTGAAGCTGGATATGGGGAGGTGAAGACTCCCCCTACTTGGATGCCTGGATCTAAACTCAAGTCCTCTGTAAGAGCAGCCACTGGTCTTAACTGCCGAGCTAGCTCTCCTGCCCCTTTCCATGTAATTGCTAAAAATATAAATTCTCAAACAACAATAAAAGGTAAAATTAGTAATAAAATGTGGGAGAGAAAACTTTGTTTTCCATATTCTTTTTGCATCTAATTAGTAGTATGAAATTATAGTCTTTTCTATAGAATGGGGCTATTTGCATTGTTCTATTTTTTTAATGATAGGTGCTTAATATTAGTGTTTATGTAAAACTTCTGGTCATGTACTTGGCATATGTGCCCAAAACAAAAAGTTTGGATCAAGATTATTGTTATCATTTTTAATGTTTTTTGCCTGTATACCAGATGTAAATTTATATGTAATTAATTTATAAACTGCCATACAGCTGCATTTTTCAGATATTTACTGGAGTATTTTTAGAGTAAGAACTAAACCTTCCCAGGGAGTCTTCAGGAGTAGCAAACAAACATTTTCATTAACATGTGTCAACATACTGGAACTTGAAATTGAACATTCTGCCAACTCAGATCTCTGACCAGTGTTCTGTATTCTCATTAAAACCAAGTAGAACCAAACCTTGAGTATATCTTTATTACATAAACTCATACTGAATGCTATAAAGGGTTTCTTTCCAAGGGCATATATGATTTTGAAAGTACCAGACCAAGTGCTTTTAAGTGAACAACTAAAGGAGTAAAGGAAATATTTTAATAACATATTTCTAAAAGATTGATGATTTTCATTGAATTTTTGAGAATATTTATGTCCTTTTATGTCAACTTCATTTAAAACATGGATAGCAGTTCAGTTGCTATCCAGCTAAATGGCTTTAGTTCCATTAATAAATTGAACGTGACTACTATCTAAATATTAAAAGAAAGACTTGGAAACACTGGCTAGGTTTCCTAATGGCAACAAACTGATTCTAGTTTTAGCCGAGTTTGGGTATAGGAAAACGTCGCTTGACAAATATTAGCAGACACAAAGCTTCCTTAATTATTAATGCTGATATTATTTAACATACTTTCTTAAGAGCTCAAGTTTGGTGTTTTAGTGAGTTCCCAGTTGTCCTGGGATTATCAGTCGGCCAATGGAAATGTCATTTTCTGAAGGAATCCATAGGAAGTTCACACAGAGCCTCAGATGTATGTAAACAATGCACAGGGGTTGATTCGAAGTGTGCCAAGCAAGTTCCATCACTTGCATGTGGTAGCATCAGACATGAGAATATTCATCATTTTTAGGAGGCTTCATTTTGAGTTCCTGAGGGCAGATATGATGTTGGCAGTGGAACCAGCATAGCTTTCTGCTGCTCATGGGAGAAGCATTCTGTTAGGAGAACTGGATGAAAGGTCAGTTGAGCCTGGGAGAATTTTCATTCCCTGGTCTCCAGAGGATCCCACTGTATTCATCTCTAATTATTTAAAGAGTTGATAAATTATCCATTAAACAAATTTGCTATGTATAGATAATATCATCTTTTCCTATTCCTAAATTTGATTTAATACCACTCTGCCTATTTTTCCAGGTAGAGAAAAATAATCTTAGCCAA
Source organism: Cricetomys ansorgei (assembly GCA_026225945.1). NCBI lineage: Eukaryota > Metazoa > Chordata > Mammalia > Rodentia > Nesomyidae > Cricetomys > Cricetomys ansorgei. The sequence continues at coordinate 12,538,309 of JAMJFZ010001815.1, forward strand.
CCTAGACTAAGTTAGGTCATGAGTTCCCATGTAACTCAAGAGATTATTTTCCTTCTTTTCTTTTTGTGGTTTGAATTTAAGTCTTAGACTTGAAAGAGAGCAACTATTCTCCCTTTTCCATTTGGTTGTGTACACTGATGTTTTTGTATCTCCGTCAGCACTGGTCCCTGCCTTTCTGCAGAAGGCTGCATGTGTGTAAGCTCTCCCTACATCTCTGCAGAAGGCTGCATGTGTGTAAGCTCTCCCTACATCTCTGCAGAAGGCCTGCATATGTGTACGCTCTCCCAGACAGCTGGGCCCTTGCTCCCTCTATTAAGCCAGGTGGAGCATCCCACAGCCTCTTCCACAGGATAGTAGTGAGTCCTATGACATGGGAGAGGTTCTGGGTGACTTGCCTCCAGCAGACTCTGCTTGAGACAGAGGTTTCCTAACCTAAGTGAGCCTTGTCTAGAATACTTGGGAGCTGGGCTCACTCACATGTCCTCAGCAACAATCAGGACATTATAATTAACATTAATTAGGACATAAATCAACACAATAACAAGCTCTGGCTGGGTTTCTTTTGTGGCACTACCAAATCCTGCCATCCGGTTGAAAGGAATGGGATGTCTGAATCTGAGCTTTTGCTGTTTGCTTTGTTAAAACAAAATTAGAACATTAATTCTGATCAGCTTCTGATTTTTTTTGTCTATAAATTTGAGTACATGAGTCTACAGAGTGCCTGTTGCTGAAACCCGGATAGTGTTCTGTTGTTATCTGAACAATTTGAAGTTGGAGAAACTACCTTACATGAAGATGTCCTTAGTAATTGTGAAATGGTTCCATATGGCTTTTACCTTGTTTCCCTAATGGATACTTTCTTTTGAGTGCCCCTCCCTCTTTGCTGCACTCTGACAGAGGTTCTGGTTACTTGAAGATCTCCAGGCCTGTGAGTTGAAGAGACATTTTCCAACAGCACATTCCCTTCTTCAAGAGAACCCTTCCTCCACATGGAATAAATTCTACTCTGTTCCTTCCAGCCCATCTTAAGTTCTGTCCCAAGTGTCTAGGCTTCCTATCACCTCTCATCTAGCATCCCTTTAAGCTTAACTCAAATAATAAATATTTATGTAGTTAAAGCAACAACAACAACAAATGACCAGAGACAGAACGCTTGGGGTTTTTAACCTTGCCTCAAACATTGCAGACAATCATTTCTGTTTCCTTTGCTTTGGGTCAGCCTGTGGATTTCACACTGTCTGTTTTGTCTTGTTGTTTTTTCCTCTGAAGTTGATTGGCTAATATTTTCAGTTCCTTGTGTACAAAAGTTAAGTCCCAATTTTCTCTAGTTCTTGTTACTCAATAACTATTTGCTAAATCAAATAAAATGGCAGTGGAGAAGCAAGGAGTTTTTCAATCAATTGAAGTGACCCAACTGGGAAAGCCTTGGTGGTGTTTGACTGCAGGCATTGGCTTAACCATTTGGATACCCTTTCTCTTCCCCTTAGCCTTTCTTAAAAGATTATGTTTTTTTTTTAACATTTGCATCTTCAGAGTATTAAAAGTTTTAATACTATGATTGTGCGACTAGGAGAACAGTTTGTAGAAGAAGAGTTCATTGCAGAATTAAAAGGACTAAATATTAATCACTACTTCTTATATTATTTGTCAAGTTCTTAAATAATCAGAGAAAGCCTTCCCAGATGTCTGCCAAGTTGTATCTTTAATGCAAAGATAAAAGTTATTCAGCTCATTAACAAAATCTAAGCCTTTTCAGTATGCCAAACAGTGGCATTTGGAGTTCTCACCCACTGCTATAGCTTTACATTGTATCATATTTTGGCAAAGATTATATCAAAGATGACAATAATCAGCTTACCTTTGTCCCGCTTAGCCCATCACATCCGTGACCATTTATGTGTTCTGTGTGCATACCTGAAATAGTAAGAAAGAATAGAAGACAAAAACAAAACTGAGCGCCATTTTTAAGAGGCAAATGTTTACAATTTTAATTGATGACAAACACACACATCATAAAACTATTAGCATGCAACTCCAGCTGCAGAAACTAAACAGCAAAATGTCTCAGCTGATAAGCAGCAAAAAAAGTAAACCAATCACATTGACAAAAAGCCACCATAAACAAAAAAAACTATATTTAAAAGAGTAACAGTTTTGGCATCCATCCCTACTATCAAGTCTTTTGCTTTCTTTTTCTCCATCAAAATTTAGCTTACGTTTGATGTTAGCAAGAGTTGCATTACTGTTATTGCTAATTTTAGTTCTGTTTATTACCTTGAGGGTTATATATTGTAAAATAATTTTGGTGCCTCTAGTTAATGTTAATTAGTTGTTTTAATAGCCTGTAGACCTATTTGTTATATTTTTGTAGGTTTACTTTTTTAACTATCAGGAACTTAATAACTGAGAAGATTTAACATTAATGTTGCATAAGCAAACTTACAGTTACTATTAGTGTTACCTGTTTAACGTTTAGTCATCCTGTGAGTCCTGCGACATATTTCCTTAATAATCATCAGCCATCAAGTCTGATAGTCTCAAAAGAAATATCAGCCCTCTAAACTGCCTTCAAGGGCGGTGATATTTAGCACTGAAAATTACAAATAAAGTTTTTGAGGTTGAATAGCAACAACTAGCCATTGACACTGATGATTTGTTTGTCAAACAAACTGTTATAAACTACGCAAATGAAGTCCACGCACTCCTTCGAGTGAAAACAATAAAGGTGAATCTACGCAATGCTTACATGTTGGATGGGATATTTAATGTGCGGGGAAACTCAAAGGTTGAAGAACTAGGCATTTAGACAGTGGTAAGTGGTAATCTTACCTCTTTATACTCCATTACTCTTTCTCACGAGAGACATGCTAGTGCAAACAAGTCAATCAGAATTTGTGTTTAGCAAGATAAAGCTTAGAGGATAGTTTAAAATCCATTTATTATTCTAAATCCATTTTTTTCCATTAACATGTTATACATTAGTGTTTACTAACCATGATTCATGTAACAGTTTAGTTTGTTAACTTTTAAATTATTTAACAACCATAAGTTATTAATACATTTTAAGTATTACACAGATATCTTAAAACAGGCTTGGGTTCATTTTTGTAATTTTTAAATAGAAAACATTTTAGGCATCTCTTGAAGAAGAAATAAAGCAGGCATTTAAAGCTAGAAAACAAGTAATTCCAAATTTAGTTTTTACAAAAGCCTTCAGCTTTATTGACAAATTATGGCAAACATATTTGACAAATTGTGGTTCCTATTTAGAGAAGCTTACACATGGAACTTTATGTGTGTTTTTTTTTTCTTTTTCTTTTTTAACAAATACAGGTTAAAACACTGAACAAATTCAGTTAGCTACATACATACAGTAGCTGTTTATTTTCAACCGCATTGAAACAGCATTTAAAAATTAAATTTACAACTTAATATTGAACATCTCCATCTAACTCACAGATATTAAAAGACAGGTTAAAACATCTTATCTACAACTTTATTATCAGCTAGTTCAAAATCAGATTACAGTCTTTTATCAACCCTAAACAAAGGTTCTGCTAGTTGGTTGAGACTCGAAAACTGCTAACAGACTCATGCTCTTTCTTACAAAAGGCAAAGAGAAACAAAACTAAAAAGAAAAGAGAAAGGGGGTTTACACACAACAATAAATAAAAACAATCAAGAGAATATCATCCTACTAAGTGGTTTATAAACTATGCTTGCCAGTGTTTTTTTTTTTTTTTTTCCAGTCTGTTTTATGAAATAGTACTACTGTCATTGCCACGTCAACAGTATAGGGGGGTAAATACAAGAAATAGGTGGGAGTAATTATGAGCAGTTATCCCTAGAATAGAAAACAAACAAACAAAAAAAGGACTATTACTTGTCTTGTTGCTGTTTATGTGGAGACCACAGGCTATGAATTGTCTTTGAGGAGGTCACAGGTGAAGAGGACCTTCAATATCTACCATAGGGATGTTCCCTGTATCCCCCTCTGGCTGACCTTGGTGGTGGTGCCTTGAGGCTGGAGCGAGTTGTGGCCCATTCTTCTGGTGCTATGGGTAAGAGAAAGATAGCAACATACACATGACTTCCCAATTACAGATATATAGAGTTGTTCAACAGACAATGATTAACCAGCAAAAGGATCATTAAAAAAAAACTCAACAATGAAAGCTGAAGCCTAGTATGTTCTAGAAGGTGAGACTATGCCAAGTATATGTATGCGCTTATAATAGTCCCTTGAATTAAATTTTTTGGGTATTTTCCAAAGAAGAGAAAGTTAAAGTACTAAGATAAATGCATATTTGTTGTACATTAGATTTCAATGCTAGAACTCTGAGCAAAGTGTATAAATGAAATCTGGTCATTTAATTGTTCAATCCAAACTTCTAAAACAAGTGGTTCTCAGCCCTTGATTATTTTGAGTATCAAGTAGGACTCAAAGCAAAACAAAACAAACAAAACAAAACAAAACAAATGCCTATTCTCTGTCCTATAAACCAATTAATTGGAACACTAGGCAATGCAGGATCTGTGTGTTGTATCTTTTCAGTGCCTCTCATTTGGTCCAGAGTTGATGTCTATGATAAACTTATTAGACAAAGTGAGAGATGAGCAGAGCACAGAGCAGAGAAAGTTGAAGTAGATAAGTAGGCACTGAAAGATTTCTCATATCCATTTTTCCATAAGCCAGGCAGAAAATAAAATTGCTCTTAAGAGACTAGGAAGACTCCTCAGTATCAGGGAACTTAGGTTAACCCTTCAATGCAAAAAACCCAAATAGAAAGCAAGCCAAGCATTTGAGAGCTGTGGAAAATAGAGTGTAAAATATGTGTTCCCAGAAAAGGGACCAATTCTTCCTCCCCACAGCTTACAATTGGATATATGGGGACAATTTGTGTGATTCCAGAAACTTGCTTATGTAGATCTTTCATGCAGAATTTATTTCTTCGTTGCCAGACAGCAGAGATGGAGAAGACAACTTCCAGAAAGTTGTCTTTCTAATGAAAGATCAATGTCTCACTAATGAAACCAACTGATAGAAAAGTGGAAATCAATGAAAACTTCAACAGAAAAATTCCCACTGAAGTCAGCTGGTAGGACCTCCCTTCTGTGGCACAACTTGTAATAATTTTTGAAGGTTGCTAAAAGGAGATTTGAAAATTTAATTTTCAATATAAGATAAATAACTCTCAACTTATAAAAATAATCGAATATATATCTGTAGCTGGAGGATCCTGGGCTGGACTTCCTCGCTCCCTATATGACCCTAAAAGATCTCTTTCTTTGGCCCCTGTAAGACCTCTGCTTATGCAAAGGAGGCTTCCTCAAGATTTTGGTCCTGGCCAATAATACTCAACCTTCCATATCTGGTTATGAGCCTCCCACATGCAAACAGAGCTCTCCTAGTAACACTGCCTTAGTCAATAACTTTCTCCACATAAGGATTTCCTCCCTTTCTCTCTAACACACACACACACACACACACATACACACACACACACACACACACACACACACACATCCCCTTTGCTTCAATAGTCTGAGCTGTTCACTGACACTACCTCCCGGGTGTTTTATTCTGAGGCTCTCAAACCTCTGCCCTAGATCCTCAGGCCTCAGATGGTTCTTGACTATTCTTCCCTTCTCAAGTCTGGGCCAATGGCTTAGCTGTCCTGGGGAGAGAGCCAAGAAGCAGGAACCCAACAGATCAGTTGGGAAAAGACTCCATTTAAAGTAGATAAATATTTCTGAGATGATCATTGAGACATCATTAGAACAAACGATATACATGACTGAAGTTTCTGTGTTTACTACTTAAGACTGTGGTGGGTTTAATCAGATGTCCCTCATAGTCTCAGGTATTTGAATCCTGGATCAACAGTTGGTGGTGCTGTTTGGGAAGGCCTAGGAGGTGTGGTTGGGTAGCCCTGCCCCTAAGGTTGCAGTTTACCATGTCAGGATAGCACTCTGAGCTTGGTCCCAAATGGAAGATTCCCTCTGTGAGTGGAGCTCCCTCTCTCCCACCTGACCATACTTGGAGAGTACCTCTCATCTTGCCTCCTGACCTTATTCGGAAAATGACTCTGGCATGGAGACTTCTGAAAACTCTAGATGACCCAAAACTTTTCCTGCTCTGCCCCATATAGCAATTAAGAAACCTATACACCATGTTATAACCAATTAAGCACTGACCCATTGCCTTAAGGAGTCCTTGTATGCTCTGACTCTGTATCAATAAAATGAGCTTTAGGCACTGACTAGGTCTCCTAGGGAGTCTGTTTCCTCTTGGCTCTCAGCCTCTGCCCAAAGACCTCCAAACCCAGGACCAGCTGCTGTCTATGCTTTTCTCCTCAAGGCTGAGCCTGTGTACAATGGCTTGGCTTTACCCCCAACCTCCGGGGGGAAGAAGGGAACTGGGGAGGAAGGACCCACAAGGTATGGCTTTGTTGGAGGAGACATATCGCTGGAGGTGGTTTTGAGAATTTGAAGACTTTACATTATATCACATTATCTTTAAACATTGCATTACATATCACAAAAAATGTATTCATTTGTAGCTCTCTCTGTGTGAATTAATACAATGCTTTTCCTTCTTGCTCTAAGCTAGGAAAATGAGTAATACTGTTCGCTTGCGATAACTAAAACTATGGAGTAAAGCAAGCAGCAAAAATGATTTCCTACTCAGCAAATTCAAGCTTTAGACTTTCCAAGATTCCTTGCCATGAACACAGGAAACCGAGGGTTTATGTCACTGAATAGGGGCCTTGCTTCCATTTTATACATATTATCGATAACAATAGTAAATCAAGGTTAGGCGATGATCATTTCATTTTGTGTCCAGTTTCCTTCCTCCATGTCTTTCTCACTGTGGCCGTGTTTGACGTAGTTGCCCTCCGCATTTGTCACACTGTACAATGAGCAGCAGTGCAGGATGTGCAGTACACTGGCTTCTCAAGAGTTCTGGTTCAGTCAGTTTTCCCCACTGTCACCATTGCTTGTGTTCTTAAACTTCCCATGGTCCATCAGCCTCTCACCCCTCAGCTACAATATTTGCAATCCTGTATTTTCTGTTTGCTTATTTGTTGTTGTTTTTCAAGTCAGGGTTTCTCTGTTGTGATTCTGGCTGTCCTGGAACTCACTCTGTAGACCAGGTTGACCTTGAACTCACAGAGATCCGCCTGCCTCTGCCTCCTGAGTGCTGGGATTTAAGGCATGGGCCACCACTGTCAGGCTGCAATCCTGAATTTTTAATGCAACTATCAGAGATATAAGTCATTCTAAGGACTCCAAAGGCACCCTAGCCTGAGTCAATTTTGGAAGCTTCAAGGGACCATGAGCAGAAACTAGAGAGTGAGGGAGAGGAAGCATCATAAGGTTTCTTTGGGTGGAGGTTTTGAGAAAGATGCATTTGGAGTTTTGCTGCTCCTTTGAGATTCTACTACGATCTCCTATGCACCAGCTGCTATCCTATGTCCTGATTACGGAACACAGTCAAGGACAACTCAGAGAAAATTGTGTGTAAAACTTCATAGGTTATAGCACATTTCTAGCTAGTCTTTTTGGAAAATATTCATTGCGGTAGTGAAGAGGGAGCCACTAACTACAAACTCAGGTGGTATTTAACCTATCCTAGACCCTCCTTTCTCTAAAGACTTTCTTATATTAATGACCTTGCATCATTTCAACTTATTTCTGAAATGGTCTTTAAGATTCATGAGGAAAGGGACTTTGAAGAGTTGTAAAAACCTAGTAGAAAAGCATAAATGTAATGTGCATATAAACCAGTGGTGCTATGAAAGGGAGGGATTTTTAAGCCAATTTTGCAAAATAAATCAAGCAAAGGCATTCCTAACAGTTTGATTTTTGTGCTGTATGTATGCGAGACAGTGATATTTCTCTATAAAGTTATTCCTTTTTCTTTGCAAGTGAGTAACATTAACTCACAAGTGGAGCTTCCCAGAATGCCTGGAGTTCATGTCAATCACACGCGAGTCAGTGTCCTCGAGGGACGTTTTACTTTGGTTGGAGTGTAAGTCATCTGGGTTACTCTTCCTGTGCATTAAGTGTTACTCAAATGACCTGCACTTTCTGCATCTCAAATGCTCTGCTCAGCAGATTCAGGCCCATTAAGCCTCATGCAGATTGCAATGTGCTCTCATTTCTGCAATAAAGCTAGATACTTGGGGAGCATTCACAGTGGAAAAGAAAAATCCTGGTAATTTTTAAAGATGCAAGACTGTGCTTTTGTTCCAGGTATGTTAAACATGTAGGTTCTGGGTTAGTGCGAAGCACAGAGATGAGGAACCAGTTTAAGAAAGGTTAGTGTTATTAAAGTCCATGGAAAAGTAAAGTTTTAATATTTGGGTTCCAGGAAGTCGATTTAAAACATCACACTCAGAGTACATTAATTCTGAACCTGTTTAAAAAAGATGTTAAGGAGATTTTTATGATGAGGGCTCAGCTAATGTGTTCATGCTTTGGTAATAATAGATAATGTCTTTGCATTTCTGAAACTCACATAAGAATCTTGAGGGGGAAAAAGGCTTGTGAAGCCACAATAAAAAATGGCTGCTCGTATTGTTCATTTGTGTCAGACTGCAGATCAATACTCAAGACTCATAACTAAAGTAAGGGTTGTGGTTTGGATATGAAGTGTCTTTTCGAAAGTCACACTGTTAAAGACTTGCTTGCAACCTAATGGGCTTCTGACTTTGGCTCATAAGGGCTTTAACATCATCTCCTGTTAATCCATGAATGTAGGTGAACACACTCTAGGAAGTAAGGCAGTGAGGCTACACCCTGGGGAGATAAATCCTTCCCTTGGCCCCTTCCTGCTTTTCTTGCTCTACCTCCATTCATGCTACTATCTGCTTCTGTCATGATCTTCAGTGGGTTGAAACTCTGCAGCTTGGAACCCAAATGGCCCTTGCCTCCTAAAATGCTTTTACTTATGTTTTTACATCAGTGAAGATACTCGTCCAGCAGGGAACTCAAACTGATCTCCCTTGTCAAAAGAGTCTCGGTATGTTAGAGTAGGGCTCATGAGAGCATGGCTGTGTAGCTGAGTAAGATTATCCCTGCTCTGAGCCATTTTTATAGAAGCTCCTTTCAAATACGTACTTAGAGGTTGTTTTCAAAGTATTCTCAAAGTATGTGTTAAGGTCAGGGGTTTCACGTGTTCTGTGACTCGTTATGACCTCACTTTCTAAGAACCAAATGTAGCCTTATAGTATATATCATCGGCAGTCTTCACAACTTTCCTATAACGTAAGGACTACTACTGTCCATCTTTAGGACTATGAGGGAAGTATAGATCAGGGGGCTCGGTTTGGGTGCAGATACAGCTTTTCTTCCTTTGTTGTTTTACTTCGCTGTGGCTTGATATTTTTAAGAAAGGTTCTCACTTCATAGTTCACATTTGCCTGAGATTTTCTATATAGCTCAAGTTTTCTATGTCAGCGACAGATGATTCTATCTTTACTCACTCCTTTACAACAGAGGACCTAATGATTTCAATTAAGCATCTTCTTATTGTAGAGCTCAAATATCATCTCAATAAAAAAGGAGGCAAAGGAGCCAGCTGAAGAAAGGATTATCATAGCAGAAGACAGAAAACAAAACAGTGAATCCTGATTAACGTAGTATAGAAGCTTGTCTCACAAGTGAATCTACACTGTGTTCTCTTTATTGCCAAAGTCCGGATTCCATCAAAAGCTGAGAATTCATCCAGAGACCTGACAATTACATGAGGGCTTTATGAGAAATAGCACAGAGGAGAATCCAATGGTAATATAAAGTAGTAAGTTATAATTATTTTTCTTTAGTTCAGTGAAGAAACGTAGGCAAGTTTACATTGCTTTGTTGCTAAGAAACTCAACTTCTAGTTACCTGCTTCTTTCACCACTCTTTTCCATTTTTATAAAGTGTTTGGTCTTAGAAAGACACTTAGCATGTCAGTTACAAAAGAAGGAAAGAGAGAAAGAAACAAAGAAAGGAAGGAAGGAAAGGGAGGGAGGAAGGAAGGAAGGAAGGAAGGAAGGAAGGAAGGAAGGAAGGAAGGAAGGAAGGAAGGAAGTCTGTTGGTTGCTCGGGATATAAGTGCCTCTATTGAACCATTTAGGGGATATTTCTATCTCACTATGTATTCCAAATAAGCCTTGAATGCATTAGACCCTCCTACTTGAGGCTTACGAGAGCTGAGATTACAAGTTTGTGCTACATGAAGTCCTTATCTCAAAAGATTTTTGACACAGCTGATCAAGAGTAAAACCTAGCCATTTGTATGCATTTCTAAGCTTACCAAGGATAATCAAAGTTCACAGTTATTAACATAGGTAGAAGCAGGTTCCAAGTTTATGGGAAACTGTCTAGTTAATTCAAAATGTAACTGAAATCATAGATATAACTAATGTAAAATTACCAAAATAAGCGATGAAGTAGCGAGGCTGTGGTATATGTGTGTGTGTGTGTGTGTGTGTGTATGTGTGTCTAGGTGTGCACTCACTTCCATGTGTACAACCTATGGAGATCTGAGATCAGCCTTTAGGTATTACTTTGTCTTTCATCTTGCTTGAGATAGGGTCTCTTCATGGCTCAATAAGCCAGCCTAGATGTCCTGTTAGGTGCTGGAGAGTCTCCTGAGTCTGCTTCCCACACTCCTGGAGTAAGGACACTGGGATCACAGGCCACTGTGTCACTGCCCCACTGTCTTTCACTTGAGTTCTGCAGAGCCCAACTCAGGTGGTCAGACTTTGGTGTCAAGCGCATTACTTCACTGAGCCATCCCTCACCCCTGCTTGTTTAGAGTGTGTCACATCCAGGGGAAATGATCTTTACGTATTATCAGGGCTAATCACAGCAGATGCCCATTTAATTGCAATCTCTGAAATATTATGAGAGAAATTTAGCTCATTTGAAAATTAATTTTACAAGGGAACTTTAAGGTACTTTGGAACACAATTTCAGTAGGCCATCCTTCATTTAAAAAAATAAAGCTAAATATTTTACATTAAGATGGAATAACTCTTAAGTGATACTATTGTCAAGAACACATAAAGTTTCAGCATTAATAAATCCTAGGACAAACAAATTGTTTGCATATATTATACTCTCAACGACTGTTATATTCTCAGTAATTTTAGAAAACTCATCTTTTGTAAAATCAATTTCTCAAATGACTATCTCTATTTACTGTTAAATATAGCAGGCTTTTGTTCTTCATTCCCGGGGCTGGCATGAATGCCAGTTGGCTTCATTTTCTTTAGCTGTTTTCACAGATTAATCAATGCAGGCTTATTTTCACACTGGGATAATAATCATCTAGCTCCTCAACACAAAATGAGGATGTTCATGTTCTGCAATCGACTTGAAGTGCAGCACTCAGATGCCCTGGATTGAAATACAGTGCACAATTTCTTTTTGCTTTCACTCATTTTAAGACAGTGTATTAATATTATCATTCTTGGTTCCACACAGCTGCCATTTAAAATACCACTAACGAATGGATGCATAATTAGCTCTCCAGTTCATACATTAAATACATTTTAATAAATAGCTCTTTTCTCTGAGAAGATAATATTGCTATGCATTCATAGCTGTCAATCTCAGAGAGAATGAAGAGGGCGTTTCTTATGTGAAGCACTGCATAGCTAAGCTAATGCTTGTCCTGTAATTAAAATACATCCCCATTGAGTTATGAGCTATTCAGACATATCCAAAATAATTTTGGCAATTCTGATTTAATTAGAAAATATTTTAGAAACTGAGTTTAATTTCTTATTACTCAAATAGTCACTTCCAAAAAATTAATTATAAGACATAAAAAATATTAGTTAATAAAAATTGGATCTGATAGCACCCTGAATATTAAATGATCCTTGTAATCAATACATTTAAATATTTAGCTATATTTAAATTTTATTGTTAAGGTGTTGAAAGATAAGCATTTAATATTTAATGTTATCTACAACTACATAATTTATATTTCTTACTTCAACAATAAATTATGGGCCCCAAAGATAAAAAAAAAAAAAAAGCTATTTTCCTCTGATGATACACAAAATAGACTATATAAATGGAGGCCCAGACTTGGAGTCCCAGTAACTTGGGAGTTTAACTGGGGAGAATCATTTGAATCCACAGTTTGAAATAAGCTTGGCAATGTAGCAAGATGTTGCACTCTTGAAAATTATGGAATAAATCAATAAATATTTAATTGCCACATGCAAGAGTGCATACACACCACACACACACACACACACACACACACACACACACACACACACATATACAAATACAACAACAAAACAATCAACGTGTGAGGGATATTTATGCTAATTAGCTCAATTTAGCCATTCTACAGAATGTATGTATCTTTAAAAATACACACAATACAAATGTCCACCAACAAACTCAAAGCACACTTATGATGTAGTATGACTCTGAATGAAGAGTCACGTGGAAGGACTGGATATTTACTACTATTGATTTCCAACCAGATGTGAACAGAAAGCCTGGTTCTGTCTGTGAATTTTGTGGACAGAGGATCCTGCCATCCTCTCTGAAGAATGTTCTGATGCTCACTCATAATGCTCTGGATTTTTCTAGCATCCTCATCATGAGAGGGCGGCACTGGGCACAACTGACTGTTGTCTCTTTGTTACTGATTACTGATGGGGTGCAGCAGTGTTCCAGCAGAGTGAGAGCTCAGAGTATCCATTTTGTAAGAGAAACACAAGCCACTGGAATTTAATATCTGTATCCATCATACAACCAAAATGCAAGAGAGAGGAATTAACAATTCAAAATGGAAGTGAGGATGAAGCATGTATACTTGAAACAAATAGTATTAACTTATAAGACTCTCTGCAGGTCATTAACTAGAAGACACAAATGGATAGTGTAAGGGAGGTATATACAGTTTAGCTTGAGTGGGTATTCAGATCACCCTTCTTGTGTATTGGTAAAGATTACCAATGTTACCATCTTACTTTGTGTTTTTATGGGTTTTGTTTATGTATGTTTGATGCTTCTCTCTCTGTGTGTCTCTCTCTGTCTCTGCCTCTGTGTGTGTGTGTATGTGTGTGTGTGTGTGTGTGTGTGTGTGTGTGTGTATGTATTCCCTGTGGATTGGGTTTTTATTTTTGAAACATTCTGCTTTTTTTTATGTGCCTGTTTGTTTTCTAAAAAAGAGAGAGGAAGAGTGGAGTTGGATGAGAGGGGAGGATCTAGAAGTAGATGAGGGAGAGGAAAATCCAATTAGAGCATGTTGTATGAAAAATCAACTTTCAATAATAAAAAAGAGAAGCAATCATTTCAGTGCAAGTGTCATCAGAAAAAAATTATTACCATCGTACTACTTGGTTGTCATATCAGCAATTACCTACATAGACTTAATAATCCACCACACAAAATCTGATTCTCACAATGTATGTAACTAATCCAGTACATAAAATCTGATTCTCACAATATATGTAACTTATTCTTTGAGATTATGATACTGAGCCCCTATATTTCTTACAATTTTCTCGTATTATTTTCAATTTTCATCTTTCTGATGGCTAAAGATATTGATTATTTTTTCAAGTATTTATTGGTCATTTATATTTCTTCTTCTGAGAACTGTCTATTCATTTTATTGGTTCATTCCTTGATTGAAAATTTTTCCTCTTAGTACTTAATTTTTCATCTCTTCACATACCCATCCTGTCACACAACAGCAAATGCATCACTGATTGCAGTGCATTGATTCCATAAAGGAAAGTCAGGAGTTATTTTCCTCAAACCGACATACCAAATGTGAAGAATAATGACTACAATGAGAATCTCAAGATGTTTTATGAATAATAATATATCTCCTCAAAAGAAGAATCTTCCGGAGATTTTTCACTGTAGTCTTCCCACCACTGAGAACAACACTTACATGTGACAGCCACTTAATAAGCATTTTAAATGAGTAATATTCTACAACCTTGTACAGAGTTATACCAATTCAGAGCTCCTAGTTTCTGAATTCTAGGTTCTAAGATCACAAAGATCATAATCTGGTACAGTATGTGTACAGCCATCTAGTTCTGAGCAGGAAACAACAGGAGCCATGGGGAAAACAATATCTACTTTGTACACCAACATAAAGCTAGCACCTACATATGTGGGAAAAGTAGAATAAACTATTGAAAAGCTAGGCTTGTATTTCTGTCAGATGACATATTGTGTAGTACCCAGGATCTTTTTAGTAGTTCCAGAGAGTTCTCTGGCTAGAGACCAGTGCCACATCGGTCAGACAATCTTGACAATCTCATTAAAGTGGTATTTGCATTGTGTTTAATGTTTTTCTGCTACTTCCTGTCTCTTGATGGCTCCTCGAGGGCTTTGATGATCAGGGAAATGGCCCAAGATGGAACTTTATCCTCAGACCTTACCAATCAGGAGTTCCCTTGGAAATGTCATCACTGACTTTTTTGGAGATGTATCTTTGGCATTGTCATACTTACTTTTCTATTGCTGTGTGTGATAAGAAACCATGACAGAGGCAATTTAAAAGAAAGTCTTTAATCTGGGCTTATGGTTTCAGAGGGTTGGAGTCCATGATGGAGGCACAAAGTCACAGAGACAGAAATAGCTGAGAATTACATCTTGATAGGCAAATAGGAGACAGAAATCAAGGTACTGGGAATGGCAGGAGTCTTTTGAAACCTCAAAGCCAGCCCCCTACCCCCAGACACACCTCCTCTAAATCCTTCCCAAACAGTTCCATTAATCAGAGGCCAAATATTCAAACATATGAGCCCATGGGAGCCATTATTATTCAAACTATGGAAAAGGCAGATGTGGCATTGACCTTGCCTCTGATGCACCTTAGGTACATGAATTCAATGGCACTGGGGTTGAACCTGTGGGACATGGTGAAGGTGGCTGGTGTCAAATGATACTGGATTCAAGATGAGAAAAGAAAGTGGCACCTTAGCATCTTCTGTGATGAAAGCAGAAAAACTAAGTCTGCAACTTACTCATCTACCATCTTCAGTAAATAACTGGACAAGGCATGTGGCTTGATGCCTCAACAACTAGGAACAGCTCGGAAGAAGGTAAGTGTAGCTATTTTCATGTTGAACCCAGGGAACTGTGGATGCTTAGGTTGCTCAGCCTTGTACCTCAACCTGGCTGGGCAGTGGTGACTCTGACTAGATTCAAAGTACCAGACCCTATCTTTTCCCCCAGAATCATCTCAGTGCTATCATCTTTGGGGGAGATGGGAAACGTCAGACACTTTTGGGTTCTGTTTCATGTTAATTGCTCCACTGAGGAAAGGCTACTTAATAATTCAGCCTTAGTTCTTCATCTCCAAAATAAAAATGTGAGGGAATGTTCCCTAGAGGATACTGAGGGAGATTCTACCAAATGGAAGATATGTCTGTGACTTCTTTCTTCCCTACTTTCCCTTTGCACTGCCTTCCCCACACACTCCAGTCAAACACTCTAATGTAAGCCATACTCCAAGATACCATACTTTCTAATAAGGGTCATTTGCATTATATCTAGGCTTTGTTAGGATTTGCTTAGTTCAGATTCACAATAAGCATTCATATGTGGAAGCAATGATGAGTCAAATTTCAACTTTTGGTGAAGTATAAAAACAAAGGGAGTCAAAGAGCTAGATTCTCACATTGACTGTCCCTCTGTCATTCAGTTTTCTTGTAAAAATATGATAAATTGACTAATATGTCAACATAAAATGAGTAAGTACATAAGAAATTATATAAAAGTCATGAACTCTTGTTTGGCATTGGTTATGGTGATATTTTTCTCTTGCTGGATGTGTCATTATATTACTGTGTAATGACTGTTTCTAAGGATGACTCCATTCTTCTTTGTAATTTTGATGCTTCTCTTCCCATCCTGACCACCTATGCTTCCTTTCCCCTATCTAATCATCTGTGCTTCCCTCCCTCACCTGACCATCTGTGCTTCCCTTTCCTCATCTGCCCCACAACCACCTGTGTCTTTCTTCATCCTGACATAGTGCTATACTTTCATGACATGTAGCTTCAAACGCACGGCCAACTTCATTGTCTTCTTTATTCTCCATTAAAGGAAGAGGGGGCTTTGGCATAACTTCAATGAAAATCCAAGACAATAAATGTCTAAATGCTAACTGAACATTTCATAGAACCAGATATGACTCATAAAAATGTTGTGTTATTTAGGTAGATCACAGGTACTCAGCAAGTATTTACTAGATATAATTGTGATTACTTTTAAGTGATACTCAATTCAATAATACACTTTGAAGTCAACTTTATAGACTAATATTTGTTTTGATGGCTAATGCCTACAAGCCAATGTTATCTGGAATTTTAAGAGATACATATGATAGGGAAATAAATTTAAAACGCATTATGTAACAAAACACTTTTGTACTTACAAGTATAAAAATACTTTAAATGTAGATTACACTGATATCTTTGGGACAAAAGGAAAGACGCAATATTGCTGATGTTAAAGACTGGGGCAATGGGCAGGCTGAAACATGGCAGCACTACCGACTGCTCGCCAGTGCTGCGGAAATGCTCTATGATTGTGATTAATTTCTTTTGAAATTTTGATCAAAATTGATCTGTCCAATTTTCTGCACTGGTTCTGGAAGTCAAATCTTACAGTGGGATTTCATAAATCAATGTAGCCGGCACTTCTGTAAAAGCGGGGCAGGGTGGGGCATACAGAACTAATTTCTGAGTTGTCAGTGACAGATGGATGTTCTGATCTCATAACCAGAGTAAGGGAAAGGTCTTACCGTAGCTGTCATAGGCATCCTCATTTACTCCATGACCGTAGTCATAGTATTCAGGCACACTGCAACAGATTTAGACAGGAATCAATGATTCTGTAAGCAGAAGAATCAAACCAGAACTTCACAAGAAATTTGAAGTCAAAATGTGTGCTAAGGTAATATCCCAGGAATCTCCAGGCACAAAATGCAATCCTAAAGAAATATACAATGAGAAAAAAAAATGCAGGTTACTGACAAGAAGTGCTATGATTGCATTTATTATTTATTTATTTATTTGTTTATTTATTTATTTATCCATTTGTTTTGGTTCTGTTACAATTGCTTGTAAACTCCACATTCCTATCTCATAAACTAAATTTCCCTTCAAACACAAGCCTAAGACTTCAGAAGCTGGTAAGAGAAAACACACAGACTGTATTTTTTAAGAAAAAGGTGATTCATGAATTGATGATCTGATATATGGCCTACTATTGACAAGCTTAAAAACGTGCATCTTCTTTTCTGATCTATAGACTTGCCAGATAATTAAGCCATTTACCTTCACTCAGTATTTCCTCATTGAATAGATATGAAAGTGGAACTGGAGTTCTGCTTCTTTTCAAAGGATCACAATACCCCCCCTTGCTCACAGTTGTCTCTTCCCTCTTGCAGACCTCCTTTCAGCCAGTGTCCATTCTCTGCAGTGACTAGCCCTCTCTCTGTGAGCTTTCATAGCAACACTTTCTGAAGAGATGACCCTACTAATTCTTCCCACCTACAATCCCCTTGCTTCTTTTTGAGGACATCAGGTTGCTGTCCCCACAGCTCCACTGAAAGAATTCTTGTCCAGATCCTGAGATGTTCAAATACAATAAGACTTCATTGTCATTTTCCTTTAAACCCACGTTACACTTTTGGCCATTGTATGCTCTTTTAAACGCTCCCCTTGCTTTGAGATATTTCTAATTCATTTCCTCATTTTTCCCTGTTAGTAATTTCTCATTCCCTAACCACTTACTCTCATCCATTGATTAGAAATTTTCTCTTTTCTGTTTTGACTCCAAAAGCAACATCATGTGTTCAAGCTGTGTTTGAATGCCCACTCTATTCTTATGACTACCAAATTATATCTCCACCCTTGACACCTCCCCTCTGCTCCCAACTGTGGTAGCCTAGTGTACATTTCTATTTGCTTGTCAAAATGAGCTCCTCCTAATTCAAAAAGATGAAAATGCTTTTCTTCTTGCCTCATACCTGTTCCCTTTACACTCTTCTATTAGACGTTATCATTGGAAGCACGTTAGTGTCACTCAAGTGACAATACGTGGGCTTCTCTCTTTTATCTCAAGTGTAATATTCAACCACCAACAGCAAATTCTTCCATTTCTACTTGCAAATACGTTCAGAACCCGAACATGCCCCAACATTTCCACAGCTGCAGATGTCGTTAAAAAGTTCTCTACTTCTCTCTCAAAGGATTCAACATCCTGCTAACTGCTTTTGTGATGCTATTTCCTACACAGCAGTCATTGTTATAGATATGTTAAATCATCTGAGTTCCCTATAGACGGCTTCCCATTGTCCTTTAGGGAAAGAGAGACAAAACTTTTATAAAAATCTGTTATTTGGGGCCTGGCTCAACCACTTTCTGTACTCAATCCAGGGCACACCATGCTATAGAATGTTCTCTGATTATGGACGATGTACTATTGCCCCAGTGTCTTTACATTTGCTGATCTACTATCTGGAAAATGCTTTTCCTACACGTTCAGTTGGCCTCATTCCTTTCGTGTTTAACATATGTCACTTACAAGAAGTTCCTCTGCTCAGTCTTCTGACCAGCACCTGGCCATGTGTACCCTGCTTGTTACTTTGGGACTTGCCAATCACAGCATATTATCATGTAAATACACAATGCACATCTGTTCATTTTTTTTAGCAGCTGTTTCCCACTCATGCACAGGGTTTTAAGTTTGTGTATTTGTGTATCTCCCTTATTTGCTTTCTTTCACTGTCTTAGTCTGATTTTTCCAGAGTGATGTTTGGCATATGACAGCCTCTCAGTGTTTATGACACACAGGAGTTAATTCTCTATAGCAGAGTAAATGGAATGTGAATGAGTGGCTTCATACAACTTGGGCATTTTAAGAATAATATGCAAAAAGTAGAAACATTAGCACTTTTATAATTCTGACATTTTTACCATTACTATGGGGTGTATACATATTTGTGAAAGCATCATATTTTACCTAAAAATTCTCTGGTTTAAATTAGCCATAATTTATTGGCATTCACTTGAATATTAATTACTTAACTATCTTACTATTACTAATTCCTTTTATTGACAACATTGGCAATTTAACCTACTTACAAAAAACATGATATCAATGAGCTCTATGCCTACCAGCAAATCTTTTATACGTATAAAGTAATGTGACAAGAAAGTTTTTTCATACCAAATATCAAACTGTGTAAGATCAGCGGATGGGTATACGTGTCAAATGTTAGGTTGGAAGAAAATACAGAAGGGGCTAAAATGATGTGTTTTGTGAATATGATTCTTATTCTTTAGGAGAATCCTCTACATATCAACAGATCAAGTATTTAAGATCTCTTTGAAAGTAAAGGTACACAAAGAAAAAGTAGTTTATACTTTAGAAATTAAATGAAAAATGGAAGGAAATTTGGTTGTGTTTATTTTCCTACGAAGCAATTTATAATGAGTTGACTTTTAACTTTAGTGAAAGACGCAGAAAAAAGATATTACTCGGCCCAGCTTTTACTGCTTTTGATATTTACATAGAAACCAACAAAAATGCTGAACGATAGATATTCTCCCCATCTTTGGATCATAGAAAGCTAATGACATGGACTGGTGACTGGGTATTTGTATGTTTTTTTCACACGTATATCTTAATAGAAATGATGCAATTCAGGGCTAGAAGAATGGTTCAGCAGTTGAGAGCCAGTGTGTTTTTAGAGGGATGCGAGGTAGGCTCCCTTTTCTGGATTCGGTGGATACATGACATATATGTGTGTGTGTGTGTGTGTGTGTGTGTGTGTGTGTGTGTGTGTGTATGTGTGTGTGTGTATACATATGTGTACATATATATGTGTATGATGTGTATGTATGTATATATGTATATATACACATACCATTTCACACACACATACACATGCTAAAAATAAAAAATAAACACAAAAAAGATACTATACAAGCCAGTTCAGGGTCCTTATACAGGTTCAGCAGACTCTTGATAGTCATAGTCATTGTGTTAATTTTCTGAGAATCAAGATGTGGTAGACATGAGAAAATGATTCATTGATCAATACTGATAGGAGAGGATGTTTACATCAGTAACAGCTTTCCTTTGAGTAAATATCTATGTCTTCTAGTGTACTGCATCAAGTCAGTGCTGCTGAGCATTATCTGGTCCCGTTATCCCTGGATTGTCATCACAGTTTGGATTGATGAAGACAAAGGAGGGAAAGAAGGAGTAGCAGGGAGAAAGACTATGTCAAGAACTATCATTTCTCATGAAAGACGTAATCACACCAAGTGAATTGAAAGTGAATTGTCACTTTCAGATAATAAGAGGCATCATGGAGAGCCATAGGAAAATGACCATCATAATAGACTGTAGGGTCCGTGTCTTTGTTTAGTCAGTATTGCTTCCACAGGAAGAGCCTCACTTTGACAAACAGTTCTGTAAGTGCTGAGCTGCTCTTCTGGCTAATCTGTACTTTTGTGACAAAGTCAATAAACCAAGATGTGTACAGATGTGATGTGGAAACCAAGAGCATTGTCTTTGAATAAAAACAATGCCTAGGAGAGTCACAGACTGTACCTCGACAGCATCTCAGCTTCAGACTGACCAGGAGAGGAAACTCTGCTCTACAGTGTTGCTCACTTCCCAGCTTGTTAAGGAAAGGAGTGTTTTTACTATTGTTTGAAAATAAATGAAGGAATGGGGGTAAAGAACCCTTTTCTGAAAGAGGCTTTTTCTGCCTGGTTTGTGTTAATTCTAGAATTTAGAGGGTTTGGAAACGTAGAACTTATGGAAAAGTCAAGTGTTTTATATTTCTTCTTGTTGGTGATGGTGTTTTGAGATAGTGCTTCTCTGTTATAAACCTGGCTGTCCTGGAACTCACTCTGTAGACCAGGCGGGCCTCAAACTCACAGAGATCTGCCTGTCTCTGCCTCCCAAGTGCTGGGATTAAAGGTGTGCACCACCAATTCCCCTGCTAAGTGTTTTATATTTCAACAGCAAGAGATAACTAGTGCTGCTTTAAGATGTCCTCACACTTTTCCACTAGGTTCCCTATCACTGACGATTTCCAGAACAATCCTTGTGCCTCTAATCACGCACCAGCAGGAAGGATGCTATACAAACTGTAAAGTTGGCAAAAAAGACAAACACTACAGTACTCACTTCAGATCTGCACGTGGACATATCCGTTCACTGGGAGGATGCAGGGGAACCTTCCCGGAGGGCTGGCTTGTCTCACAATAAAGAGAACCAAAATTTCTGGATGCATTGATGACAAAACTTATTCTGTCACCTTCATCTCCTTTTGGCTGGGTTTCATAACTGTTATTGACTCCAAGTCTTCACTGTCTCCTTCTGTTTTCATAATCACAGATTTTTATACTCTGTTCCTTTCTGACCACTTTGTACTGAGTGCTTTGTTTGCGGAAAGGTAGAAAAAACATCGTGTGCTGATCAATTTGTAAGGCACCAGACCTTATAGAATCTAACTGATCACAGAGATCTATCCATCTCAGAGATCATCGATTAAAAGCTAGTTTCAGTAATTAGAAGCTGAGATATTCTGTGTTGGGGAGAACACGGAATATCCATCTTCCTCTTTTGAGAGGAAGAAGGAACGTCACTCACATTTGATGACTAGAGGCTCTGACAACAGAATTCTTCTTGTTATCTCCTTTTAAACAGTCAGTCCTTTCCTTCCTAAGAAATGACCAGCTCAATATTTCCTAGAGCCATATTTGGCTGTGGCAACATATAGAGAGATACTACAGATTCATTACAGTTTATGTGAGAGTAAATTCCCTCTCTTCTACTTCCACTGAATTTTCATGATACTGACTGGAAATATCAGTGACTAATTCCACTTTGGATGACTCACGGTAGTAACAACCTCCCACCAGCCTGAGTCTTTAATGGAGATGTGGAATAGACTGTTCCCATCTTCTTTGCCCATTATGTAGGAAATTGACAAGCTTTTCTCTGTGCCACTCACTCAACTGTGGGACTTCATCATTATGGAATTTTAACCCATACCTCATATAATAAGGTTGACAAGAAAACAAGTCTCCTGAGACTAACAGGTATTCAGCAAATATTTGTTGAATGAATGAATAAGTGATAGAATAAATATATTAAGATAGAGATCATTGTATTGCAGTATCAAGAATGCTGAAGTTTTTTTTTTTTTCTGGAAGAGATGAGATATAGAAAAGATATCTGCTTGTGTTGAGAGCAATGGGAATAGTAAAAACAAGTCACTCTTTTTTGATATAAATTATATTAGTTGAAATTTGCAAAAATTATCTTATAAAGTTTCTGTCTCTTATACTCCAGTTATTTTCCATTTACTTTTCAAGTATTTACTAATGCCTAAGGTATTAGATATAAAATCCTAATAACTAGATATTGAGTATATAAATAAGAAAATTCAGGTTTTGTGTATGTGCCAGCTCTTAGAAAAATTATATCCATTATGGCCACAAGGGTAATTAAGTTCTAAATCACCAATAATGCCTAATTTTAATTAACACTTCTATAATTATAACAGTGTGTTGAGAAATCTTTCTTCCTGTATTTTATAAAATATGAGATACAATAATAATGAATTGAGAATTTAGTATCCACGCTGTGTTTATACAGAATGCACTGGTCCTATTTAACTGGCTTCAACATGACTAAACAACAGGAAAATTAAAGAAACATAATATAGTATTTTTCTGAAATCATGAAATAAAAGTCTAAACTCAGGATCATACTTGAGGAATTTTAATATTTTATTTCACTTTTACTTTATATATTTAAGATATCCAGCATGGTGACTTGATACTTAGACACATAAAAGCGGTTGTTGTAGTACAACAAGTTAACATGTTAAAAATAATGCAGTAATAGAGAACTCAACAACAGCCTGCACAGCCTCAACGTGCCAGCTCGGGATGTGCCCCACGCAATCTGCCAAAGGGAGGGAACTTCCAGGTCTGACCAGAGGACAGCTCCCTGGGGCAGTGCTCTTTGCCCTGTGTACCAAAATTGTGTTGTCTGCCAGGGTCTTGCTGTGCAGCCTAGGCTGGCCTGGAACTCATGATTCCCCTGCCTCAGTTTCCCAAAATCTAGGATTGCCAGCATTCATTTCCATGCCCAGCTCTCTGGCAGCCCTATCATTATATATTCCTATCATTGTAGACTACTTTGTCATTAATAATAATAATAATAATAATAATAATAGTAATAATAATAGTAATAATGCAATAATATAAAATTACATGTAATATGTAATAGTGACTCAACTACTCTGACATTTAAGAGATCATTCTCAAATATTTTCCACACATTTACCCTGCTATCTTGCTTTCTTGTGTTACCAGAAATATGTAAAACAAAAATGTCAAAGAGAGGTAAATTATCAGCCTGGATATCCATTCTCAAATTACAAGTCAAATTTTGCTTTATTTTCATGTTCATCTATATGATGCTCAGTTCCTTCTGTTAAATTTCATCAGCTCTGTGAAAGCCCTGTTTACAAAAGCCATACAGATTTAGTTCAGGTTAATGAGTCCAGCACACAGGCCTGTGCGTCCTTCAGTAGCATTCAGAAGTTAATGGACCATTACTGGCATGGAGAAAATGGGAGACTCTTCACCAAACATCTTATCACTCTGGTGTTTCCTCCTGACTCCTAGTGTTCTTTAAACAGATGAATCTTTTAATTTCTAGTACCAAAAATGAAATTCTCCAACACAGCATCAAGCTGTGCAACCTGTACCTATTTCAAGACTTACTTGCTAGTAGGGCTTAAGCAACAAGTCCACCTGTCTATTCCTTGTATTTTCCCTTGAAAACCCTCAGTATGTGTCGCTCTTCAGTCATCTCCCAAAATATTCTTTCATTTTCGTTATTCCCAGCTGTGCAAAGTAAGGGCATAATGACCATAAATTCATAATAACAGCAAAATAAATGCCTGGCGGCTACATATAGATAAATACATTTTGTCTATTTTGTAAAATATCATAATAAAAATCAAATAGGAGGAACTGAAATACCCTGATGGGAATTGCAGCATAGCAGAAAACCAATTAAACAAGCGTGAAAGAGTCTTTTTTTCTTCTTCTTTTTTTTCATATACTGAATACTAAAACCATCAGAGTTAGTAGGTATTTCCTAGGTCAGAAGGAACAGGAATACTTGAGGATACTATTGATCAAAACTCAGACTAGAGAAAAAGGTGGCAGCTACTGCTGCTTCCAAGTACCCAGGTACATGGAGTAGTCATCCGTATTCAATCCAGTGCAAGAGATAGTGGGCAGATCATTAAGACATTACCTTTGTGTGATGGTAAAGGGTCTAGACTTAGCCAAGACCTCACATGACTTAAGAAAGGTAGGGATTACAGATTACAAGAACCTAATGCGTTCATTTCTCTGTCTCATTTGTGTTGGTGAGGTGTGAGTCTCCCACTTACAGTTAACTCAGTTCTGAGAAACAAAGAATTCAGTCTCAAGGATGGTGAGTAGTAAAGCCCCCATTTTCTGACTTATGAATAGGAAATCAAGATTTCTTCAAAGTATTTATCATTTATTTATTTTAACCCGCAGACATAAAAGACAGTGAGGATATTAAATGTAAAAATTGAGAGATGCTCCTTTGTGATTTTATGACTATGATGTGTTGGGAAAAACATTTAATCCCTCCACACTTTAAAGCATCCACACTTTAATATGTAATAATTTTATATTCCTCAAGCATTAAGGACATAACTGGGATACCCCAGTAAGTGTCTACTACATATCAGGTGCTTGGCTGCTCTCAAAATTGGGTGAGTCACCAGTGGAGCCATAACCACACAGCTTCACTTTTTAATACTCGTAAAGGTAGGAGTGTCAAGGAAGATTTCATCCTGAAATATCTTGAAACATTAAATAGCTCTACATGCCTCCCTAAGTTTCAGCTGAAGGTAATCAGCGTTCATAGGATGAAATATAGGCTGATTATTCATGAGGTAAGTGACATATTTGTTCTGCTCATAGATTAAGGATCAAGACAGATGATCTATATAAGGCATCCAGTGCAGAATTATTATCAGAGGGGCAATGATCTCCCTTACATAAAATGGGCATTTTCAGAGAGCTGCACAAGAAGTGATAGAGAAATGCATTCACGAATGTCTAACACTATTCATACATTTCTACAAGAAAAATCCTCTTATGCACACCATTTGATCATTTATTTTCTATTTGTTTGTTAAATTTTGCTTATTTTCCCCCTTTATTGTATAACTGAAGGTTGAGAAATTTTATAATGAGGACATCGATCTTCTGTTTAGTTGTGT
This sequence comes from Cricetomys ansorgei, assembly GCA_026225945.1. Classification (NCBI taxonomy): domain Eukaryota; kingdom Metazoa; phylum Chordata; class Mammalia; order Rodentia; family Nesomyidae; genus Cricetomys; species Cricetomys ansorgei. The sequence goes on from JAMJFZ010001815.1 coordinate 12,563,678, forward strand.
TAAAATATGATTAGAATCATAGCAATTATTTTCCAGAAATAAGGTCATCAACTGACTGATTAATTAGACTCCAAGGCACATAGCACTGTTAAATGAACTGTTGCATGCCTTTGGTACAAACACATAGAAGTTACTGAACCCTGGTTTGAAGTGAACACAACTTAAACTGCATGCACGTATGTTTTTGTTCAGTCATAGTTCGTGCATGCCAATAGGGTTTCAGTGCTGCAAGCAGCGGGTGACTCCGAGACTGCAAGCACTGATGTGCTGTGTCTGTGTGGTAACTGAATCACATTCTCCTCCGTTCAAATCTCAGATGCTCCCCTGTGCTGCACAATGTTCTCAAGCCACTTGTTCCTGTTTGAAGAGCTATTTCCACACACCACATATTAGAAGCTAAATACACGTAACAGAGTCTGAGGAGGGGATACATTGATAAAAACGATTCTGTTTTGACGAAAATGTGAGGCTACGTTCATCACAGAACCTGCATGTGACAGATGTCAGGCAATTCTAGTGTTTCATGAATAAAAGCATCATGGGACATGTTTACTGTCAAGTGTTAGAAGTACGTAGATTTCTTGCAAAAAGGAGGCATCAGAATTCTAATTGCCTGTCTTCGGGCACCAGTGCTGCAGCATGTTTGAATTGACTTGTGGTCTTGTATTTTCAGAACTTCCCGTTTTCTAGTTCTCAGTCTGAGTGGCAGTTACTTAGTGAAGAGCACAGGTTTCTTTTCTATGTCCTAATTCTTCAGTCTTTTCCTTCTTCTTCTCCTCTCAGCATACACCATAACCATGTATGGTTCAGTTTATCAGGAAGGCATGGTTCTTTCCTAACTCTAGGCCTCTGACTATGGTAATCTTTGTCTAGATCAGTGGTTCTCTTCTCAACTTGTGGGTTCAACCTCTTTGGGAGTCAAATGACCTTTTCACAGGGATCACCTAAGACAATCCTGCATATCAGATACTTATATTATGATTCATAGCAGTAGCATAATTACAGTTATGAAGTAGTAACAGAAAATATTTTATGGTTGGAGGTCACCACAAGATGAGGAACTGTATTAATAGGTTGTAGCACAGGAAGGTTGAGAACCACTGATCTAGACGGAATGTTCTTTATCCATGCCCCTGAAAGAGCATTCCTCCTGCTCCTAGGATCCAGGTCAATGGTCGGCTTCTCCCTAAGGACTCCATCACCTGGTAGACAATGTGCTTTCCTGACACACTTACTTTCTGTAGGATTGCTCTCCCAGTTCCAATGCAGAATAGCCTTGCTGGCATCAGAGCTCTTTAATCTTTAAAACTACTTCATCCGCTATTGCAATGACTCCATTAATGTCTAATATGTATAATACTTTGCTAAAATGAAGATTCACATTCTGATTCAACTGTCCCGAGCTGGGGTACAAACATTTGACATCTCATTTGCAGTGTTTCAGATGGGGAAGCCCAGGGTCATATTTTGTAAAACAATGCAAACACAACAAAACTTTAAGGAAGGAAATTACAATAACCAAGTAGATCAAAGTCTGAGTTACACTTTTGTTCCTGGACATCTGGCAGAAAGGAAAGCCTCTATACTGTGGCTTCTCTGGCAATGCTAAAGACTCACACCTTTGGAAATGCTGACATATCCCCGTCCATGCTTTCAGCTGTTTCCTTCTCATGCCTCTTGCAGTTCAATTTTATTGAGTGTTGGATAACAAAACTCCACAACTATTTATTTGGAGTCACTTTGGATAATTTAAGATGCAAAAGCAGTGGTGATAAACCACAAGAATTTTTCATTTTTACAAATTTCAAATCCCCAAACTCTGAAACCAAACACTCATTCACGAGTTCAGGGTCAGAAATAAGCAGACAGTACAATCCCAAGCCAAAGCAACAAGAAGCTAGCTATGCCTATTTGTAATTCACGTGGTGTGGTAATGACTGGCATGCAATGCTATTAGCATGTATCTTGGGCATAGATGTTATTAAGGGGATTGTGTGGTATACAGTACACACGTTGCTCTGGCTTTCTAAAATATAAAGAATTCTGAAATGGAATCATCTGGATCACAGTATTGCAACTATATGATTAATCCTTGTGTGTGATATGTGTGAATGTAAGATGTGTGCGTAATTTGTGCATATGTGTATGTGAGTGTGTGTGATGTATATGTTATATGTATGATATATATGTATGATGTATGTTTAACAAATGTGATATATGTGTGAGCATTGTGTTTGTGTGTGGTTAGTGTGTGTGTATGAGAGAGAGAGAGAGAGAGAGAGAGAGAGAGAGAAAGACACGTAATATGTGTGATGTTAGTGGAGGCACACAGTACAGTGGTTCCTGAGCAGGGGTGAGAGGACTGTTTGGAACAGGGTCTCAGGTTGCTCAGCACTGCACATTCAGGCTAGTTTTAGGGATTATTCTTTCTCTACCTTACACTTCACCATGGTACAGTGGTATTTGAGACATGCACTGTGGTGCCTGGTCTTTCCATGGATTCAGGAGACCCCACCCCAGGACATTAAGCTTGTGGCTATGTCCCCAGACCCAATAAATTTGTACTATTGTAATACATCTTTCCCGATTTTATTATTTTTCTTTTGTTGTCCATATTACTGTGTACTTTTTAAATTGACAAATGAAAATTACATATTATATATATATATATATATATATATATATATATATATATATATATATATATATATAATATTTTGATATATGCATCCATCAGGAAATGGTTAACTTAGAATATGTAAACGCTATTTCAAGTGTTTCCGTTTCCTAGCTATCGGGAATAGAAGAACAATGAACATGGCTGACCAAGTATCTGTAGGTTAGTACATTGAATCCTTTGGGCATATGCTACAGAGTGGTATAGCTGGGTCATACGGTAGCTTTATATTTTATGATATCAAAATCATAATAAAAATGAATATGTTGGGCTTATTATACCATATTGGTTTAGTGCAAAAACATCTTTAAATTTAGTTTTATCTATTTTCTTGAGAATTTTATAATGTGCATGCAATCCCTCTAACTTCTCCTTCACTTCCTCTTCCACATCCCCCCATCCAGGCTTCATGCTCACCTCTTTACAACTCACTGAGTGCAATATAGTGCTGCCACTAAATGTACAGATGTAGGGCCATCCACTGGTGTGGGAATCCTACCATGGGCCATACCCCTGGAGAACACTGAGTCTCCCCAAACAGGCATTGCTTGTCCAAAGGCTGTCAGTCAGGGGAGGAGCTTATGAGCCCATTTCCCTGGTCTTGCTAAAATGTCAACTGCCTTCATCTTGTGCAGGTCTTATGTGGGCAGCTACAGCTGCTGTGAGTTCATGAGAACAATCGCCCTATCGTGTCCAGAAGACAGTATTTGTGGTAGTCCTTCTCTACCTCTGGCTCTTACAATTTTTTTATTGTTTGTTCATAATTTTACCATAAAACCAATAATAAACATTGGCAATAGGCTTTTCGATGTTATGAGAAATCTCGAACTCTGCCAAATGTTATCTTATTCCTCAGTGATGCGTTCAGCCTTTGTTTTCTTCCTACTGTTTCAAGGGATGCCTTTTTGATCCTAAGTACTTTATAATAGGATACTCCCAAAGGGCATGTGGTTCTTCAGTAGAGAATTCTTTGTCTTCACACCAGATGGTGCCTTTTCCTGGCTTAGTTGCATCCATCAGTGCCATCCCGACTGAGTATCCATTCCTGGAAGCCTTCTGGTTCTGCCTCTTAACCCTCCATTGAGGGCTCCTCACATTCACACTCAAATTTCCACCACACTATATGTTTACTTGTCTTCTCCCTCCTCATTCACACGCAGTACCCTGATCTTCAGGACATCCCTTTCAGACCATGTACTGCCTCAAATGGCCACTCTGAAGGATTCTATAAGGGCATGCCCTTGAAAGCAGTGCTTGTACATTGATTTCTTTATACTCATTTTTTGATTACATCAGAATTTAGAAAATAATAGATGGAATAATCTGCAGAAAAATTTAGTTCAATTCACAGAGTTTGTAATGTCTTTCCACATATTGCTAGCATTGAAAAATTGTAATCTGTCATGAAAAACTGATGCATAAGAATCTTCCAAAAAATGGCTACAACAATATTTCTCTCCTTGAGCCATGCCAGTCACCCATCTATCAGTGATGTTTAACACCTCTTCTGTTGAATCTTCTAGGCTTACTAAGGGAATGAGGATACACCATAAAAGGCAATGTAGCTCCTGCTTCTGGTTTGTGACACACATCTGGCACAGTGAGCTGTAACACTGTGACAGCGTGATGACACAAGAAAGGTATCTATGAGCACTCTACACAACAGTTCAGTTCCATTTCTGGTACAGGCTTAAATCAGAGACAATCTCCAGATAACTCCAGTGTCTAGTCACGGACACCATTTGTACCCTTCCAGGGGAGGCTCCAGCCACAGTGGGACAGAGGCAAGCCATGGCTGCAGCACCTTGATGAAAATCCTAATGCACAAAATCTATGATTTTTTTTTTATCCCACTAAGCCCTCAGGTGAATTGTTATGTAGAAACAGTGGCTAAAATCCTGGATTCCAGCTTTCATTTAGAATAGACAAAGAGTAGAACCCTGGGCCACCTTCATCATAAGGACCATGCAACCACAGCATCCTATGTTTGAACAGAGGGTAGTTCCAGTTCATAATGTCTGCCACTCCTTATTTTATATTTTGACAATCATATATGTAGCAACATCCCTGCCTCCTTCTTGCATGCCATTTGTTAAATATGCTTCTTTCTATCTACTTATTTATTATTTTATTTTGGGTAATGCCAAACTTCTCACTTACCACTGAAACAAGAATTTCACCCTATCTGACCTTCATGCTGGGTCCTTTGCAAAACATCGGAGTTTTGAGAGTTTAAGATGATTTAGTACTACTCATTTCTGGGGCTCTGATTGTGTGTGGTTTGCCCATCACTCTCGGGTTTCCTGCTGAGGTGTGTCTCCAATTCTAAACTAATCTGATGAAGAGATATCTCTTTATCTCCGTAAATGAGCAAGCATGTTTTAGAAACCAACCGGGACACCTGTGTTCTTGTGGAAAACTGATCATTCATTCACGTAGGGTCAATGTGGTTTCTAACTGTTCCTGTTCAAGTATCACAGAGAGCTTTTGTTTTTTTTTTTTTTTTTTTTTTGCAAGCAGTCTGGTTATCATGGAAATTTGGTTTAAATTAATGAAAAATAAACTGTTAGCATAAACACACAGTGAATAATTTGAGAAAATGTGTTATTCCCTTTATATTTGTGCTGTATCTTTAAAGTCCATATCTGAAATAAGAATTGTAAAAAGCAACGATTGCATCAAGATAGTGAGTTTCATCCTGTTGAGGTTAAATTCAAAGGATGAATGAAATCTCTTTCTTATTTTATTCACGCAGACGTCTGTAGATCGCATGAGCATACAACTGACTTGTGTAATAGCTGTGGGAAAATATCTCAAATCCAATCACCCTGTAAATTCAATATATCATGGAATTTGCTGTTGAGACAAGAAAATAGAATTATAAAATGAAGGTGAACATTTTTACTGTGAATGGTGACACTTAAAAGAGCAAGACAAGCTGTTATCTGCATAATATCATAATGTGTATTAAATTAGTGTGGGTTTTTCACTCATATTTTTCTCAGAAGGATTTCTGTAAACCTAGTATCAAATGCAAAGATCACCTTAAACTTACAGCCTGAAAAAAATAATTAAATAATTTGATTTCTCTCCTCTTTAGTAGAATTCTTCATTCAGGCTGTTTTAAAGCATGTAGGTACTCCCTCCCCCCCCCCCCCGCATTCTTAGTACATCACATGCATGTTCTTTCCATTCTGTTCAGGTGTGGATTGGAAATCTGTTGAATTTATGACTTAGTTCGGAGTTCCAGGCAGTATTTAGTAGTCTTTATGTCTGAGGCTGCTGTAGCTTTAACAGATATGGTTTTGAATTTACTGTTGGAATTAAGCTAGAATTAGACATCAGTACCTTCCTCATGTGGTGCCATAAGGAGATCAATGCTCCTAAACACATGACATCAGTTAAGCACAGAGCTATTATTGCTCTGCTATGATGCATTAATGGCAAGCAGACTCTGAGGGGGGAAAATGGCAGTTCTCATCCTTAGGGCTATGAATATTGAGGAGCCCAAATCTTTAAAAAGGCGGTCTTATTGTGTGTTCATCCATCAAATATACATTTCATATGTTCACTGTACTTTTCAGAGGTAATTAATGCCTTTTCACAAATATGAAGTCATTTAAAACCTCAGTATAGGACGGCTTCCGTAGCAATTTCATGCTGTTATTATAATCTTCATACAGCTGGCATGGATCTTTACAGTTACTGGTTACTGAAGTATGTTACAAATTTGGCTGTTGTGATAGGTCTCTTCCACTGGTCTTCTCAATGGCCTCATTCCTTCTAGCCTCTTTTCTATTGTGAGTATGACTAATGGCTGCTCCATCTGCTGGGTGTCATACTCTGATTCTGAAAGGGTCAAGAGGGCAGGAACCATGGGAGAGACTGTGGAAAAGGCAGTGGTGTTTGCAATATCTACCAGCTCTCTATAATTTCTCCCCACTCTGAAGCAAAAGTGACAGCTCATGTCTGGTGGTTTCTCCTATGGGGCTCTCTATTTCCTTTTAATTTCTATTTGAAGTTGCAGAACAACTCACTTACTGGAGAATTGACCTCCAAGAGGACTGAACTCTTTGCTGTGATGATACTCTGCTAGTGAAAATAACCCCCTTACTCCACTTACCTAAAATTACTTTAAGCTCCTCATCCACCCTCACCCCACGCAGTCTATGTGCCTGGCCATCATAGATATTCAAACAAATCGATCTTTTACACTGCAAGTATAAAATCTTAGCATTTCACATCCAAACTGAATTGCTGCTGGAATCAAAATCCCAGAGCCCATCTTTTAATTTTCATCTGTGACATTGCCATTCATATCCAAGGAAATAGAAGTTACTTTTCCACATCTTTAATTTGAGGTTTTTTTTATTGGAAAATGTTAGCAAAAGTCTCACAGAACTGCATGATTTCAGAAGGTTGATCTCTGAGAATGTTACTGTCTCGAGGAGTAGATAAAATTGCGGTAAAGAGCAGGTAAGATTGGTCCAATTAAAGGTGTTAACCACAGAGTGTAACTGGTTTTAAGCCAAAGACTTCCAGGAAGTGAGTCACCCTGGAAACTGTAGCTACGGTTCTGTAATTTGGAGGTTGCATAATAATTCTTGAGATCTGTTCTGTCACTTTTTCTCTTAGACAGAGATCAAGGGGAAAGACAGTTGGGAATCTCTTACGGCATTATCATCCTCACAGTCGTTAATGTCATTCAATTAAGCTGTCTCCTGAGCACTCGTCAGTACAGAACCCTTTCTGATCCATTTGAAATATCTCAGAATTGATGGTGCCTTACAAAACAACTAGGGATTAATTGAACTGCTCCATCTTTTGAACTCCAGGTGAACCTTTACAGTGGTTACCTTGTGAACTTGCCCTGGAATCTCTGCTGAGGTTGATACAACGATTCCAGTAAAGTACCATGTGGCTTCTGCATCACATCTATAATTCTGTACCCACCTGCTGCCTAGCCAAATGCTAGTTTCTTTTATCTGTGATTTATTTATTTTTTACTTCAAAATTCAGTATCAGCATTTTCTGATTTGGACCTTAATGAATCAAATATAATCTGAATTATCTATCAAAGTATTCAAATTGTTTATAAAGGCTGGAGTCATACGTTCATACATTTCTTTTTACTTTATTTTTTATCTTTAACTCAAGTTTTACAGTATTTTTTTCCTAGTTCTAACTCTGTCATGCATTTTTTTTTTTGGTTCTGGTGGCAATTAAGGACATAAAACTATATTTGATAGTGAAAGCATAAAATCCATCGTGAGGCTCCATAGTCAAATGTCTGCTCTGACTGGATGGAAAGTCACTGAGATGCACAGTTTTTGAGTGTGGTTAATTTCGTGAGTGATGTCTTTTATTTGTAGCATTCTTTTCCTTTTATATACTGAATTTTAAAATAAATTTTAAAGAAAGATTTACATTAACAGTTCAATTAAGGTATCAGACCTTAGAAAAAAATCTAGACTGATTCTTGAGAAAAGAAACTGCATTTCACACCTAATGCTTAACACTTTTTCACCCTCTAAGTATATGGATGTACACAGAGTTGCAAAAGACTCCTCAAACTAATCATTAACAGCAAGTATTATATTGTCATTTAAAAAGTTGAGTGTAGTCCCTCTAGTTCCCATACTCTCATGGATGCACTTTCATTTAATAAGTGGTATTTAACTAGAGTTTTGTGGTGCTGGGGTAAATCCCAGGGCCCTCTGCACACAACACAGGCACTCTGTCACTGAGCTACACCCCCAGGTGAATTGTTAATCACACCTTGTTCTCATATTGATACACTAATAGAAATAATTTAAGGCTAAGCATTTAATACATTTACCAGTAAATTCTTCTTCATTTATCTGTTTATCTCTAGTACATACTGACATTATACTAAAATCTCCGTAGAGTTTTATGAAATAATCATACTTTCATTGATATATTTATTTAAATTAATTACTTAAAATATTTATTGAAAATATCAAAGTCTTCTCTGCCCCTGTCTTGACATGGTATTATGTAACTCTGGTTGGTCTGGAACTCATTATGTAGGCCAGGGTGACTTTTAATTTTTTTAATTTTTAATTAATGTATTTTAATATTTAATGTATTTAATATTTAATAATGACTTTTAATTAATGTATTTTATTTATGTAATTATAATTACATAAAGTACATAAATTACATATACAATTATGTAATTATATTGCATATAATTAATTATGTATTTTAATTCTTATGCAAGATACAATATTAGTATTGACTGAATAATATTTAACAAAACAAAAATTTAGTATTATTACAAATTACAAGTTTAAAATTATCATAATCAATTTCAGGACCTGTTTATTTTAATTAGAAAAAGTACTTACATAGGCATAATCAATCCCAGTGTAAGAGAGGGTTTTAGGAGAAAATGGTCGGTTTGAGTTACCACCCCTCAAATTGTTGCTTAGCAGCATCTTGGAGGTCCCCAAACAATTCAGGCTATTATATGGACCATTTCTTTTGGTTGTTCACCATAACTTGATGGTATGACTCTGTTGCTTAAGATACCACACACTTTAGTTGTAAGACATGGAGAAATAAAGGTATTAACCAGGGATCTTCCTCCCTGCTATGTATAGCTCTGGAAGACACTATTTAGGCTGCTGTGGGGAAAAGTCATCAGTAGTATTTCCTAGCTATAGTGAACACTGTGAGCTTCAACAGGCAATAGGCAACACGTGTCTATGAGTACAATAGTGGCATGACTGTTAGGGGGTAAACAACCACTTTTTGATTAGATTTGAGGCTGGCTGCAAAGGAGGAAACACCTGATTAGTACTAACCTAAATCTTGCCAAGAACACATGGTTGGAGAACTCTTAGACCCCAGGAGTGGACAAATCCTATATTTGCTAAATGAACATAGTATCAAATTACAGGTCTCCGACATTATCAGAGAAGATTCTTTATGGAATGAATGACAATTAAAACAGAAACTCACAACTGGTCTGCTCTGTGGAGAGCTACAACTGAGATAAATAGAACAGGACCCCTACCCCCAAGGCGTAGGAACTGTAACAGAAGAGGTGATGGAAATATTGAGAACCAGAGGTAGGGGAGAACCGGAGTCTGACAGAATGGCTTAACTTCTAAATTCAAACAGTTGTCATCCAATACTCCAGCAGGTAGATGGGGAGGAGCTCGTGAGCCCATAGCCCTGGCTGAGGAGCTATTAACATTAACAGTTGATAACTTTTTGGAAAAAGATTTTGTTTTCCTTAAGGGTGTGTTCTCTGGTAGGTTGGCTACACTACAGTGGATGGCCCTAATTCTCTATACCCATGAGTATAAGGGCTATGCAAAGAGGACTCACTGGGTTCTAAAAATAAGAAATAAAAACTGGACACAGATTTGTGAGGTAGTTGAGAGTAAGGGTGGATCTGGAATGATTTATGGGGACGAGTAAGAGATTGAACATGATTAAAATGCATTGTATACATTAATGGAATTCTCAAAGAATTTATAAAAATATTGTATTAAATGTGAAAAAACTTAAAAGACCTATTACATAAATGTAATCCTAGTCAATATATTGAGGATAGGTAGTTTTATATCACCATGACACAAAATAGAGTCATTTAGGAAGAGGGACCCTCAGTTGAGAAAATGTCCTGATCAGACTGACCTATGGTCAAGACTGTGATGCATGTTATCATTTAGTGATAGATGTTGATGGCACAGATCATTGTGAGTAGTGGCACCACTGGGCAGGTGGTCCTGGGGTATATAGGATAGTAGGCTTAGCAAGCCTTGAGTAACACAAGCTGGCAAGCAGCACTCCTCTATGGTCTCTATACCATTCTCTGCCTTCAGGTTCCTCCTTTGGCTTCCCTGCATTATAGACTAAACCCTTTCCTCCCCGAGTTGATTTTGGTCATGGTGTTTCACCACAGCAATAGAAACCTGAGACAATATTCTTCATAGCAGTATAAAAAAATCCTGAAATTTATATCGGAGCATAATAAATACTAAACCTTGATTTCAAAAGATCAAGGCTGGAGTCTTCACAAAAAATGAAAAATAAGATCTCAGCATAAAAACAAACAAGTAGACCAGTGGAACAGAACAGAGTACCAAGAAACAGAACAGTGTATCTTTAACCCACTCAGTCTCAGCAAGGTACTGAAAATACATTACATAATACAGTGGAGAAAGGACAAATTCAGCAAATGGTGCTGGGAAAACTGAATAAACACATGTAGAAGAATGAAACTAGGTCTCTACCTCCTATCTTGTCTGAAAACCAACTCAAAATGTGTTAAGGGTGTGACTGTAAGACTTGAAACTCACACTTCTAGAGGAAAGCCAAGAAATTAACTTCATGGTCCCAGAACAGGCAATGATTTCTTGGGTACAGCTCCAAAATGAATAGAAAAAAAATTAAAAATTGGGAAATGGGATTCTGTCAAATAAAAACATGTTTCCCTTTACCACACAGAGGGATAAAGAGTAAAAGATACATTCTAGAGAATGGAAAATTATCTTTGCCAATTATTTATTTAACAGATAACCTACATTCAGAAGAGACAAAAGGTCAAAATATAAATAAACCAAGGAAAAAATGTACAAATGATTTTAATAATCACTTCTCAAGAAAAGAAGGAAGAAACACAAATGCCCCATAAATATAGGAAAAAAATCCTCCATAGTCTTAGCCAACAGGGAAATGCAAATCAGTAGTATATTGAAAGTCCATTTCAAATCAGGGAGAATGAAAATTATCCAAGAAAAACAAAAATAAAGACATCCTGGCAAGGTTGTAGAGCAAAAGGCATCCATATGCCCCACTGGTGAAAATTTAAAATAATACAGAAAACTCTATAGTGAAACCTCAGCATCAAAAAGCACAATATCCATACTCTTTAGCATACCACATCCTGGATATACCTGCAAAGCAAATCAAGTCAGCATGTGAAGGAGATATCTTCCTGCTCATGTTGACTGTAGCTTTATTCATAATAGTGCACATCTACAGAAGTATGAGTATGCTAGATAGTTTTCTGTCAATTTGACACAAGCTTAAAGGCACCTGAAAGGAGTAAAACTCAATTGGGAAAATGCCTCCATAAGATGCTGTAGGTCATTTTCTTAATTGGTGATTGATGGGGATGGCCCAGTCCATTGTAGGTGGGGCCACACCTGGGCTGGTTATTGAACATGGGGAAGCATGCCAGTAAGTTGGCACACTCACTCAGGGCAGCTGCATCAGCTCCTGCCTCCAGGTTCCAGCCCTACTTGAGTTCCTGTCCTGACTTCCTTCAGTGATGGGCCTGTGATGTGGAAGCGTAAGCCAAATGAACCCTTTCCTCCCCAACTTGCTTTTGGTCATGATGTTTCATCTTAACAATAGTAACTGAGACAATGGGTAAAGAAAATGCTGTTTGTGTATATATACATTAGAGACTTATTTACTACAAAGAAGAAGGAAATCGTTTCACATGCACGGAAATGAAAAGAAATGAAGATCATCATGTCAAATGAAATAAGCCAGACTCATAGGCAAATACCGCTTATTTTTTGATATATGTAGAAACTGAAATAACAAAAAAGCCCTAAAAGTGAAAGCCTGTCCATTCAGGTCTCAGGAATGGACCAGGAACGGAGAAGAGAGAAGGAGGGAGGGCAGCAGAACCATAAATTGACAAGATAACTACATCAGTGGGAATGCGACAGTGAATCTCATTAACTCACACAAGAGAAACACATGTTAACAGTCATGCACAATGCTGTTGAATTGCTTCTTTATATGACATTGTAGAAAGGGCAAATGTATAACAACAAAAAAATCTAATTGTTGATTTCATAGTGTGTGAAGGAAGAGGGAAATACTGATTTTAAAGAACAATCGTCATGACAAAAAGAAACTTTTGTGCTGATGGAATTCTCTACATATACGTTATTTATGGAGCTAGTCACACTGTAGTCGACATTTGTGAACCACATACATGGGTGCCCTAAATGGGCAAATTTTTATCTTTTGTAAGCAATATCTCAATGAATCTGACTTTCAAGTAGTACAAATTTATCAGCATCACTAATTCCAGGTCAACGTAAACATATATTCAACAATTTACAGATACAAATGAGAAAGAGATGAAATTTTTTTTTTTATTCCAGGAGATAGCCTGTCAATAACATTTTCTTGTGATTTGCTTTATGAATAAAAATTACACATTAGAAAGAAAGCCACACTGAGCAAGTGCCTGCTTTGTTAACTAAATTACAAGTTCATTAAAATAATTTCTACAAACAGCAGCGCTTAGTTAAGTATAAGCTTATTTAATGAGATGATTGGTATGATAATCACCCTCTCTCAAGTCACACGCTATTGTTTCCTTGTTTGCTGTCACAGAGTTACTGTATTTTACCTTCCACGGTCTAGAAAACAATTTAATAATTTAGGAGGATAATGGAGATAAACCAACTGCTTGGAACCCTCACATAACCTATCATTCACACACATAGTACAATGCAAATTAGACCAGAGATAACCCCTGAAAATGTGATTCAATAGAAAATACCTTACCTTTGTGTAGGGGTCAGGTAGCTGTTATCGTAAGCTTCATAGGTCTGGTCATCGTATTCACCCCCATAGCCATCGTCGTAGCCCTGAAATATAAAGCAAGAGCATGACTTTTAAGATTGGCTTGCTTTGATTTATTTTTGTTTTCTAAGGATTTATGCCCTGTAAGTTTGGTTTAATTTCCATGCTTGGCTATATTTGATTAGATTTTCAATTTCCACATAATCTTGAAAAACGTAACAGTTTCTCTTCTTTCCCTTTTTTTGGTGATTTTGTGCTTCTTTATTTTTAAAAGAAAGAAAGAATATGAAGTTGGATGGGTAGGGAGGGGGTGGTTCTGAGAGTATTGGGAGAGGAGAAAGAATATGAACAAAATATGAAAATATTAAAAAATAAATATATAGAAAAGATTGAATACTTGTCAGTTAAACTCCTAGTTTATCAAAGACACAGAGATGCCTATATTAAGATTCATTTACAATTTTGATATATAATAAAGACCAGTTAGGAAAATCAAATGTAACTCTTCCCTTTCAAAATATTATGTGTAGGAGTTAAAGAGAGAGAGTTCTTGCAGAGAACTCCATGTTCAGATCCCAGCATCCACAATGATTAAAACCCCAGTTCCAGGGGTTACTCTTCCTGTCTCAGTGGGAACCTGTATGCATGTGCACATACCTCTTGACACATATTTAGAAACACACACATAGACATAATTAGAAATGAATAAATCTAAGAAAAATAAATTATGGATATCTAGGAACACTAGCCTAATAATGCTATAAGGTTTTGAGGCAATCTTATTCAAAATATTATTTTCTCCTAATAAGTATCATTATTAAGACAGGAAACCCAAAGTAAAGGGTCCTTAAATTGTGATCAGGTCCCTTTTTTGGGGGGGGGGGGGGATTGGAGTGGACCCATTATTGTATAAGAAAGTAAATAAATGAATAAACATATAAAGGGAGAGAGTTATTAAAGTACTTTAAGTTTGTTGTAAACTTTATTGCTTTTAAGTCTCAAAAACAACATCCTGTGCCAAGTTTGATTAAATTATGCCGACAAAACTGACTGGAGATTTGTCATTCTAGAGGGTGCAAGCAAGCTAGCAATTAGTTGTTGTAGCTATCAATCACTCCGTGAGTGATTCACTTTTATTTCCCTTTGTGGTCATTGACTTTAAACCCTACCCATTCGTCTTGACTACTCCCTGGGCCTGCCTCTAGCTCTTTCAGGGAGCAATGTTTTCACTGAACCATACTTCCATCCCACCTTACCAGCTCACACCTTCACTTCACTCTGAAGACTTACAAATCTCTCTTTGGCCTTGTGCCAGAAATTAAAACTGAAAATTTCAAGTAGTTAAATTTTTCATATTCATCTTGATTAAAACTTTTGAGACCACGTAATCTGGAGCTAGTCATTGAAGCAAACTTTTTTTTTAATTTCTGAAAATGTGTTTTGTTTTTTTTTCATTTCTTCCATCCAGTTTTCCTTTATATGATGCTATTATTCACACATCATATTCTGAGCCTACATTCTGTGTTTTCAATTGTCTCATTCATTTAGAGTCATCATATTTTTATTGTGAAGAATGAGAGACTCCCTCCATGTGGCTTTTCTAAGATTATAATTTAGTTACTCTTTAATTTTTTAAAATGAGGTATTCCAATGTTATCTTCATAGTAGTATTCATGAAAGAACTCTCACAATTAACAAGCATTTATTGTATATAAAGGATTTACACATGAATTATTTCAAAGCACTAAAGGACTTGTGTCAACAAGGTGGTAAGGTTACTTTTCTGGTTCTTCTATGAGCAATTCTCTTTCAGCCCTTTACTATATTATTTTGTTGCACATGGATGGACTGCTAGGCCTGAAGGTGGATAAGGATATCTAATTTCTCTCTTTGTGTAGCCCGCACTGGTCTCAAACTAACAGTAATTCCTCCTGACTCATGATCTACCACACCTGGCTCTTAAGACCACTTTACAAGCCTTTTTAAAGAACAGAGTCATCTTTTTCTTGATTTCACTTTTTTTTTTTTGTAGAAATACTTTTTCAGTAATTTCTCCTGTGAAGGATATTGAGAGATTTTCTTTCTTCCTCCTATTTCTCTGTCTTCTCTCTAGCCTTGCTTTTTTAAGGGCAGAAGTTGAAAAATGTAAATTCTTCAAAAAAGGTAAACTGATAACATGATAAAGCCTCACCTATCCTTTACCTACCGATTTGCAAATTGTCTTGCCTATTTGTATTATTATATGTTATATATATTGTGATATTATATATCACATACACTCATTTTAAACCTTTTGCAAATCAATTCTAGAAACAGATATGCTATAATATCAATAAAAGTCATAATTTAATAATGGTTTTACATGATTTTGTATGAGAAGACATAGTTTATTGCTTTTAAGTAACAAGTACTGTTTAGAAAAAATTAGCATAAAATTTAACCACGTGATATTTTACTGCTTTCAAGATTGTTCATGTAGTTTTGTACATGCAATAAAATAGGATAACATTTTGAATCACTATTTGTTAGAACTCTTGAAGTTAATATATCATTGATGAAGGTCAGTGTGGTGGTTTAAATGAGAATGACTCCCATAGGCTCACAGATTTGAATGCTTAGTCACCAGGAAGTGGCACTATTTGAAAGGATTAGGAGGTGTGTCCTTGTTGGAGTAGGTGTGGCCTTTTTGGAGGAAGTATGTCACTGTGTGTATGTGTGGAGGTGTGCTGCTCCCTGCTGATCTGGATGTATAACTCTCAGTTACTTCTCCAGCACCATGTCTACCTGGAGAACTGCCATGTTTCCTGCCATGAAGATCATTATCTAAAGCTCTGAAACTATAAGCAAGTCTTAATTAAATGCTCTTATTCACTTCTCCAATTGCCCCAATTCAATTCTCATATAACAATGGCTTTTTCACAGCAACAGGACAGTGACTAAAGCAGTTAGTGAAGCATATTTCTTTGTGTAATTTTTTGTAACAAAAAATTAAAAATAAAACAATGGAAATAAGTTTGGGGAAAATAATTTTCAATTAAGATTTTGTAAGCTCTGATATAATATTTTCTGTTTCTACCGTTGTTTGTTCATATTGAGAATTTCTGTTGCATATATATGACAAAGATTTTATTTTCTTCCCCTTTCTGGATATGTTTCCAATTGTTGGTGGCCTTTCTCTTTGTTGTTGTCTTTTATTAGGTTTTGGTTAGCATGTATTGACTGTCTGCACTACTGACACCCAGTGTCATAGTTCCACATATGCACTCAACACACATTGTTCAAGTGCAGCCTCCCTCTATCTGCCTTTCCTCACCCTGCCCATCTGCTATGAATCATGAGTGCACATTCAAGTGGAATTTTTTTTTCCTTCAGTATAAGAGATTATGTGCAGCATTTGTTTCTCTGTGCTGGCTTATTTAAGTTAGTATCTTCCAATTATACCCACTTTACTGCACATGAGAGCTTTCATTCTTATGAACAGTTGTACTAGTATATTCAGATGTTAATGCAGATTTACCAGATGTAGCCATAGATTCGGGTTCAAAACCATTTATTCTTTTGTCTAATTAAAATACTGGTTCTAGTCCAGAGTCCTGGAACCTTAGAGCCTTTTGGCCTCTTTACAATCTAGTCTTAATCTTTGAACTGGAAGGCTTTATCCCCCTTACAATATAGAACATTTAAACTGTGAGCCTGGATGTAGAAGGCTTCAGACTAAGCCTTCTGAGACCTACTTCTGACTCTTCAACTGACTCTTAACTGACTCTGTCAACTGAATGACTATAACTCCTATGTAACTCTCTTTTACTGAGCTCAGAGCCTGCTTTTTCTCACAAGTTGGGCAAGTTGTTACTCTGCTAATTCTTCATCCGATTAGTTACTTTGTCTAACTCATCTCAGATGTCACTTCCTGTGTGACAGTGACTCAAGTTCTGCTTCCTGAGTCTGCTTCCCCCAACCCTTTTTTTTTCTAGTGATTAAAGGCATGGATCACCACTGCCTTCTGAATTCTGAATTAGAGGTTTATCTACATTCCATCCAGGCCACACAGGCTTCTGAATGTAGCCCCTGGTATGTAGACCCTAGCTTTCACACAGGACTCTTCCCCTACAAATAATGACTGAATAGATGTCCATACATGGGGCTCTGAATTTTCATCATGGTCTATTTTTTCAGGTTTCCCTTTCATTGTGCTGGGTACACAAATAGTTCTTTTAATCTAGAGCTTACATTCTTTAAGGTTAAGACCCTAAAGTTTATACTATAGATTAGAACTACAATGTATCTTTTTGTTTTTACTTGATGAGGAATTCTTCATACTCAGTATTTACATAGAACATTTCATTTCAGTCACACACATGCATTACTAAGGTGGTGTGGGGAGGACTCGTCCAGTAGTGTAGCTATTATTTAGGAAGCTTATATTCAGCCCAAGTATCATCTTTCCTGTTTGGCAGACAACAGTTCCCAGATCTGCTGGATTTTCCAGGAGCTGTCAGTTACGGCAGCCCAGGACATCATCCATTGGAATCTACCACAGTGGGCTGATTTGATCTACAACAGTTCTCAAAAGATTTGAATAGCTCTTCAAGTATTTGTGTTCTTGATCCTCCACCAAATATTACAAAAAATATGTGGTTGTACTCCTCTTCCCTTCTTACTCGGGATTTTAATGCTCTAGCTTTGAATAGAAAGTAAGGATTGAGAGGGATTCTGATACTTTTATCTTGCATATTAAATTTGTATCCTGTGGGAGCAGGTAGCTGAGCCAGGGGCCAGTGCAGGTCCCTATTTTTGTGGCTCTGACACCCTAGATTCCCAGTTTGTTTTTCTTTTGTTCTTCTATCTGTTGATATTCTGCTGATTCTTCAAGGTCATTTTACGTGATGTTGTCTTAAGAAAGTCTTTTAGCAGTTACCAAGCATATGGTAACTTCTGAATTATTATAACCTGACATTTGCTGTAACTGGTACTTACACTGTCTTTTTATATTTTCTATATTTTTTCAGGTTTCAGAATTTTGGCTCCTTTAAGAAAAGGAGTATACCACAGTTAATCACTTTTTTGGGCCTGTGGTATTCAACATAGTATATTCCATAGAGAACTCATCTGGTAAATCTATATTGAGGTACTAATGTAGCACAGCAAAGGATACTCTTTTACAAGGTGGATGCAGCTTGGCTCAAATCAAACACAGCCCAAACATAAATATTTCAGGTGGTTTGATCTAGCAGTATCATCCCCCTTCTTCAAGAATAATGTTACAACTTCATCTAGGGAGACTAGGGCATTGTATTTTCTCCTGTACAATTTTAGCTTTGTAAATCTTACACAAAAAAATTCTTAGAAGAGAGAGACAGCTTCCCTGTTAATCCACGATTTAATAAAGGATAAAGTGCAATTGTTCCTTGAATTATTTGCTAATGGAGAATAAATAGTGTTGATATATACACATAAGTTTTGTTTCCTAATACTTGGCATATTTTTAAAAACAGCTTTTGGTACCAAGTCTTTAAGCATAAATATTCATTAGTGTGTTTATGTGTATGTAGATGTTTAGAATAAACAGTTCTGTAAAGTAGCAAATGGTCACTAATTACTCCACAGTCACAAAAGACAGCATGTTTGCTGATATTCCATTCTAAGTGTTCAAAACAGAGTTATAAATTATTCATAGGTCAATCCTGGCTCTCTGAAGGAGATGGAAGAAAATAAGAGTGCTCTAGAAATTGGGCAGGGAGATGTGATAGCACAACCCAAAGGGTAGAAATTATAACAAGAGTTAGTCCTCTGCCATTTTTTTCTAGGAAAATTGGATTAAGCACTAATAATTCAGATTGGTTTAGGTTTATTCATATATTTACTCATTCCTTTGACATCTGTTGAGCATGTACTGCATATTAGAGACTCTTCTAGGAGCTCTAGGGCCTCTCGACTTTTCAGTTTAAAACAACTGTGGCAGGAAGTATATTGGTGTAGGTTCACCCATTGGGACACAGAAAACCCAACCCTGATGACATCACTGAAGAAAACTGATGCTTTCTCACATCAGACTTCAACCATCAACAGTTTTTCACCTGGGGTGGGCTTTTTGATCCCTCCTTCATCAGTGCTGGAATTTTGGCTGGCTTGATCTGGTCTGGAAGATGTGTTCAGTAGGGAATATTTGGGAGGAGTTAGAGGAGAGACTGGGATTGGATTTGATAGCACTTTGTATACATTCATGGAAGTCTCAGAAAACAACAAAGAAAACCAGGAGAATCATATGTGAAGAAATGCCATAAAGGCATGTATCTAGACAAAGGAAGTGAGATAGTTCAGCTGGTCCTTTTAGAGGAAGAATTGTGGTTTGCTTTACTGAGACTAAAGAAATGATATGGACATTAAAGTCCTAGTGCCAAAGGACATACACTGAGAAGCAGAGCGGTTAAGGCAACTGGCCGGCTATGTGAGCTATACCAGTGAGCACACCACCAGTCAGCACGCACCAATTGAAATATTGGTCTAGAAGAGCTGTTTGCTTCATTCTTCTATTGAACACCATTCTATCCTAACCTGTGAGTACATATCCTAACCTGTGGCTAACAAATTATGTTATTGTAGATGCTGAAAATAGCACTGAAGATTTCAAAGTCTTAAAGTGGTGTTTCCAAAAACATACAGTGTACACCTGTATGAGAAAAAAATGTCTGTAATAAACACATACCTTCCTCTGTTCACAGGCACATGATCTCTCTACAAGATATGGCTTATTTCTTTGTAGACTATGACAAGAAAGAATGTATCATCTAAAATATATCTTCTCTTTAAGATTTCATTATATTCGCACACCTACATATGGTTTGGTTTTCTGTTCTTTAAATCAAACATTAAAAGGCCTTGATAGCATCCTTAGAAAGCTCAGTCTTGGCTGTTTTCTGTGTTCTGGCTAAGTCTTACTCAACTCAGTTTTGGTTCAAAATAAAGTGTAAGTCTAAATTAAAGGTCTTAAGAATGTAAAGCTAAATAACTTTTATTATTTCCTATGAAGTATATAAATTCACATCTCTGATTATCATCGAAGACAGATGTATATTACTTTGACTATGCAGCTATGCAACACCAGACTATTTTTAATCTGTTCCAAATAATGTAATGAGTTTGGACTGGAGAGATAGCTCAACAGTTATGAGCATGCACTGCTCTCGCAGGGAACCTATGTTTAGTTCACAGCACCCATGTGGCGGCTAACAATCATCTGTAATGCCAGTCCCAGAGGATCAAATGCTCTCTTCTGGCCTCTATTCACACTGAACACGTGTGGTATACACATATAAACATAAAATAAAAAGAAATGAATCTTTTCTTTAAAAGAAGAAAATGTAGCGAATCTTCTTTTACATGTCACTAAGTTTTCCTCTTAATGAGTCATTTTGGCTTAAACATTCATTCTTGAACTATAACTTCTGTACCAATATTGGATTGTCAAATCTAAATAATATTGGCTTTACACATAAACTTCAAATTACCAAAGTTTCTCATATAACTAAGCGCAATCCATTGAAATGTCTATGATTTAGACATCAGTTATACAGAACACCAAGAAATAAATCTGCCTTTGGAAGTCCTTATTCAGTTGTATTCTCATGCTGTCTCTACAAGGAAATTGTGTGAGTGTATGTGAATACATGCATAAATACATTGTAAAATATGCTGCTATAAATACAACTTACAGATAAACCATGGGATCTGCTATAAATCCCACTCACATATGAGTTAATTCCAACTTGCTAATTCTTGTAAAAATCCACCATAAGCTGTATAATTCTACCTTCACATTAACATGGCAATGTGTCACATAGCACAGGCAGAGGCCTAACTAACCCAGTAATGAGATGCTCGGATAACTAAAGAACGCTTGTGGCTCTGATGAATGTCTCATGGCATTTTTACTCATGCTGACAAATCAGACGAAGGTGAAGTCTCCAATAATTCTATCAGCGGGTTATGTGCTTGCCGTTGTTATGTGCAATGTTGCTCTGACTGACTTAAAGAATGGCCCTCACATTCCAAAAGAATTTTTCCTCCACTTTGCATATTATGAAATGTAGAGGCTACAGTCAAAATACACCCTACAATTGAATCTGAAAAAATAACATTTTATCCACAGCTCCTTAGTTCTAGAAATAGTAAGCCCTGTTCTTCTGTGATGTAAATACCCTCGCAATGTTTGTTTTCAAGTGATTGGCACGAATAAAACTCAACATGGGATGACATGAATGGTAGCCCTGTTCTGTGAATCATTTCAGTCAAGCAGATACAATACTAGAGAGAATAAATTCCTATGAAATACGTGAGTTTGTGTTTACTATATTTACCACTGATACAATTTATTAAACTATAAATTCATACTTTTATAGGATGTTTGAAAACCAATTCACAAACTTTCTGAAATTTTCTAAAGGGATCTTATTTGAGCACACCTGAGCATACTTCCGGTGGATAAACAGAGGAGGTAAAAGCAATCTATTTCTAGGTACATCCAAGAATAAAAGTACAGCATCACAATGAGTCACCAAGAAACTCAGGATCTAAGCTGTGAATTTCTAGTAGCTGCATCTAACCTAACAGCGCTAAGTGCCCAGGAATAGCAGGCAGGTGAATGGAATCGATCAGGGCCAAGTCAAAGAGTTTCTTGTAGCAGGATCAGGAGTTTGTGTATCTAGAAGGAGAAGAAGACATTGGGAGGTCTCATGTAGCAGAAGTACTAAATGTAGACCTATAATTTGCACATTCTGACCAAACAATGACAGGTCTTTTGTGAGTAGGCATTTTTTTTTTGTCCACATTCTTGATTCTGTTAATTATAGTGACTGTGAAATCACTGGTTGAAAACTCTAACATCCGTTGCTTTATAAATTTTAAGAGGGCAATTCAGATTAAGTGATTTCTTTTCAGTGTAATGATTATAGTTGTAAAAATTATATACAAACGAGTGCCTTCTATTATGGGCATGTTCGAGTCCGTGTTAAAAAGAAGTGAAGGAAAAAAAATCATGGACAAATTATGGATGAGAAATTAGCATATTATGCTCCCAATTTGAATTTGAAATTTCCCATGAGGTTTTGATGGGTCCTTGGGTTTAGAAGAGGTAGTCATCAAGGAGGTGGCACTGTGATCTTATCTATGCAGTAGGAATGTGCAACTGGAAAGGGAAGGAACACTGTGGTTTCCAGGGAGCACTGAGGAGCAGAAGAAGATGCAACTCTACAGATGAAATACTATAGTCCAAACATCATCACTATCAACCTGGTACAAGATGAGAATCTTAGCAGGAGACACAAGACCTCGGTTTGGTGATCTGCTCTGAGCTTCTGTTTTGTCGGCAGGCTGCTCATGAGCTGTGGGGACTACACTTGGTATCTTGATGAATTCCAAATACACCTTAACTGCATTTTATGTTATTTTTATTTTTTGTTAATCAGCATGGCTGAGAATCTTAACCTTGCTTATCATTTGCAGCAATTATTCTTGCTCTGAGTTAATCTTCCACTGTGTATCTTAGAACTCCGCTGTAGAACATCAGAACTTCATCTGTATTACTGGACATGCCTGGTCAATACTCTTCAGTGCTTGGGGTGTGGCTAGTAATGATCACTGTGATATCTCTCTCTATAGAGGATATAGCTCTGCTTTTTACTCCTAGTTTTGTTTATTTGATTGTTTTTTTAACATGGCTTTTACATTTCCACTGAAATCTTGATAGCGTGCACAGAAATCTGTGAAAGCTTTAACTGATGGCATTTTCTTCCGAAGAGGATAAGGTATTCTCCTGGAAGGAAGAATATCAGCAGAGAACCTTGATCCATTTCTGAGTTGATGTGAGGCATTGGACATAGGGATTTGAAACTTAGTGTGTACTAGAAAGTGAGTGCCTGCCATCAATATACAGATAGAAGTTGAAATAACCATGTTGTACACAGTGTTTACTTAGAAGAGAGACTCAATTCAAACAATGTTTTCCAAGAACAAAAATGTTTCAAGCATCCTGCCCTTTCAAAATGAAAGTAAAAGCATTACCTGAAACATACATGATCGTACTGTATAGAGGAAGATGGCACTCCATAATGGTCTACAATCTTCATGTGAGTATGGGTTTTTTGTTTGATTTTTTTTTTTCATTTTAACAGAGAACTGTGAAAATTTCTTGCTGAACTCTTGTGACCAGTGCTACCCCGTAGAAAAAAATGTTTTAAAGACATGGAAACATAAACAATCTATTAAAATAGCCTTTAGGACTGGGCAGAGGGCAGTAGAGCGGCTGCTTAGCTTAAACACTGACCACGGTTCAACCTGCAACAGTTAAAATAAAATAAATAGCCATGAGAAATAGAGGGGTTACTTTTATTCTTTCCACAATTATTGGTGTGTGGGTGGGGACAACAAGTCTCATATAGAGGGCAGAGAAGAACTCCATGGAGTCAAATCTCTGCTTCTACCTTCATGTGGGCTCTGGGGACTGAACTCAGGTCTTCAGACTAATATGGCAAGTGTTTTTATCAGCTGAGCCATCTTACTAGCCAGGAAGTAGAGGTTTTGTAGTCTTGGCTAACTTGTAGAGATATGTAGTTTGAAGATTTCTTCACATCTAAGAAAAGAAAGTATAAGGATAGGGAAACATAGCTTGAGTTAGAGAGGAGAAGGAAGCTTCAGCATGCCACTGGCAGTGAACACAGATATCGATACAGCAAGTGTATTTCAAAACTGATGGAAGAATTAGGTTTGACAGCTTTTACCACAAGGAAATTTGTGGCAAAATTTAAAGAACAAATATTTCCTCAAGAATGAATATTAGGCAATGTTCATTGTATTACACATTCACACAGGACTTGGGGTGCGGATCAGCGTAAAGTATTGTCTAGCACAAATGAAGCCTTGAGGTTAGCCTCACAAACCATAAAAATTACATATGAGCCAATAAATATGTGCAACTTGCGTGTCAGTTAAAAGTAAATAAAAAGGGAAAAATTCTCATAGGAAACACAGCTTGGAAATGATTCTCCACACGTATTTTGGAAAATAAGTGTCTCAAAAATAGGTCGCTGACTCTGCAATAAACTTTTACGTGCTGATCCTTCCTATTTCCTTAAGTTAAATTGGACCATAGGATACAGCAAATGCTGTAGGTCCAAGGGTCTAATGTCGGCACTTTCCTGAAGTACAATGTAACACTAATTGCAAAATATATAAACGAGAATGCTTTCATCTAAAGCAGCAGTTCTCAACCTATGGGTTGCAACCCTTCAAGGGTCAAATGACCCTTTCACAGGCGTTGCCCCAAACCATCTGCTTACCAGATGTTTACATTATGATTCCTAACAGTAGCAATACAGTTATGGATGAATAACATGAACATACATATATATGTAGTATACATATGTAGTTAATGTTCAAGACATTAACATATAGCATATATAAATGTATACATATATATGCTCATATTATTCTGGTCTACTAAAAATCATTTGGAGTTTTCGATAATCATTTGGACTTATTTATTTTTATGTTATGTGTATGTGCATAAGTGTTCAGAATATGTATGTGCACCATGTGCGTGCAAGTACCTGTGGAGGTCAAAAGAGGTTGTTGGACAATATCTAGAGATGGAGTGTAGGTAGTCCTGAGCCATATGAAGTGGGTCATGGGAACTGAACCTGGGTCCCATGCCAGAGTGGTATGGGCTCTGAACTGCTGATCCATCTCCCTAGCCCTCTCAATTGGAAAGTTAATTCTTATGAAATTCTGACCTTGTTCTCTACCTACATTTCCATTTCCATTTTAAATTAGAAGGAACATAGGCGACAGATTTAGCATTTGGCCATCATTCTCATTTTGGATTTTACATTATGGAAAAAAGTCAATAGATATTAAGATAGAACAAATAAATAAAAGGAAACATTGTGTAATTTCCAAAGCAAGCAGGAGGAAAATAAACTGAAACAATCAATAATAATAAAGACCATAAAACATTCTAGTATTAAGTAATTTAATTATAAGGGTCAGAATCATAAATCTGTCAGTAAACATTAAAATGCTAGGCACTCAGACAATTTGCAAATAATGACCTTTAATATTATTGAATGTAATTAGCCGGTCAAATGGGAACTTGACATTTGTTTGTTAAGTGTGGCTAATTCTTAAGTATTTGTTCCTTCCTTAGCTTAATGATTTAAACAATAGCATTCACAGACTGTCTACCTGGTCTATGAACCCTTCTTACTATAAATGCTCATGTAATAAGTCTAACTGTAGAATATACATGAAATTTCACTAGAAGAGATTTGATACAAAATGCCAATATTTTAGTCACTACTTCCGTAGTACATGAGCTATCAACACATCTGTTCTTGACATTACACAGAGGAGTTGCTGTGATTCTGATGGCTTATTCCAACGATGTTTACATTGAAAGAATAGCTTTCGGTTAGGACGATGAGTAGCAATGTCTGCATACTCCTCTGATGTGAGGTTTTGTATAGCGACGCCCAATAGTCTATGGCTCTTAGGAGACAATACTTAAATTTGTGGCATTTTCTAAGAATTCAGTGAATGAGGCCTTAAACGAAGTGTTCTGTATCATCGCCTCTATAATTTTCTTTGTGTCTCTAATCTCTACACACTGCTGAAAGCTACATATATTTCTGATATACATCTTTTAGGAAACTAAACATTCCTAAGGATCACCAGAACAGCCCTGACTGCCCTGCATATTCAGCCCAGTGTTCTCTATCAACACATTAATCTCCGAGGAGGCTAATATTAATTTATAAATCCACCAGATAAGATAAAATAACAAACCTCAAGAGGGGCATGTGAATATTCCATTCAAATGAGCACATTTGTAAGCACATACAATAAGCATATATTTAGAGACCACGGATAAATACAGAAAGACAGACACCACATGTCCTTACTTAAATTTATGACTAAAACAACTCAACTCATTGAAATAGAAAGAAGAGTGGTTTCAGGGGTAGGGGTGGGGATAATGGGAAGAATTGTCAAAGAGTACAAGATATCAATGGGAAGAACAGAGCATCATACTTTTTATTTCTATTACAAAATGTGGTGAAAACAGTTAGTAGAATGTCATTGTCTCATGATCCCCAATAATTTTAAATGTTCTTACTTCAAAAATATTAAGTATTTGAGGTGATAGATACGTTACCTCATTTCAAAATTATTTTAAATTATATTCATGAATCGCATCACTTTGTATCCTACAAATTTATACAAAATATTGAACACTGTAAAAAGCAGTGTTTTATCATCAGTGGTTGTGTAGTTTTCTAAGGATATTTCAAGAATTATGCAAGTTAGGAGACTGTTATGTACTCACAAATTAACTACCTTGATAAGTGCTTTATAGATGGCATCTCATAGGCATGAGACTCCTGGATTAGAAAAAGGAACTGTACTACTCACAGCAAAGAGACCTATAGTGAGGGTTTATACCCTTGCGTACCTCATCCTAGAGGTGAAGGTAGCTGGCCAAGCTGAATTCCTTGCAGGAGAAAAGCAGTAAGTTAAGGACAAAAAAAAGCCCTTTATAGGGAATTCTGCCTGCTCTTCAATATTCCTAGTGGCAAACATGGCCTAGACAATAGAACAAGTAGAGTAACCAGGGACTGGCGTCTTTGGCATACCCAGTAAGAAAGTGCAGGGACAGTCAGAGGCCAGGGCAAATTATGTCTTATAAGAATGAATTCCTGCTACAGTGATTCACAATGTTAAGGAGAACAGGCAGATTATTGTACTGTGTCCATGTTTCTGTACTATTTTAAGATTAGGTTAGTAGATGATAGCATATGCCTTTAAGTTTATTTCATAATTATAATTTGATATATTTCTCCCTTTTCAGCAGTCTTTCTGTTTCATACACTTGACACTTCATACCCATGACACTTTACCTATCAGAGTGTTGACCCCTGACTCTTTCCTATTATCAGCATTGCCAATCATGGCATACTATAGCCTTTACTCAGACACTTATCTTTAGCAAGGCTCTTCCGTTAATGCAGAATGTTAACACTTTCCCTCAAAAATATTAATGTCAAGTCAGCTTGCTGTTATTAGAAAGAATGACTAAAAATTCATTTCCAAAGTTACACAAGTCCAACAGCTCACCTAATTATTTTTGTTGACCAAACTATTTGTGATACTAGGTTTCCAAGTAGGTAACTCTTACACACGAGCAGCAATATTAATTTTCTCTTAGTAATAAAGCTATATAATAAAAATGGCACCACACACACTACATTAATAAAAATAATAAAATGTGATGCTTAGTTGAGACGGAGGAAAACTTTGTTAATTAGAGAGTGCTCCCAGGCCATAATTAAAATTAAATCTCCTAGAACATTTTAGCTATTTTCTCCTAGTACACTACAACAGGATATTAACGCTGTGTTTTTGGAAAAGATTCCACTCTCAATAGGCTTCTCTACTGCCATCTTCATTGCTGCTTTTAAACGTGTTAGAAATCAGACAGCAATATGCTCAGTCCAGTTGACCAACAGACCGATGAGGTGCAAGTTAGAGTCATGTGGTGCCCTGTCCTAATGCTTTTATTCCAATGTGCTAATGCTCTCTGTACGCCATATTGTACTGCTCCTGCTTCGGAGCTAAGAAATCCATTGCACAAAACTCTAAGGACTACTAGTTCACTCAGCTGCTAAAAGACAGAATAGTGCTAAATGCTTTCAGGACTGAGAACATGAACAACTCATGGTTTTCACTTGTAAGCACTAAAAGCTTAAAGATGAATGCAAGGACAAGGACACAAGTTAAGGCCTTGTAATCACAGGAACATGGGGAAGCTGGCACATGGAGAAGACAGGCTTTTGCCAAAAGAAGTCAAATAGCAGTTTCTTAAAGAGTGTTGTAAAGCTACAGATATAAAGTAGCTTTCAAAGATTTATCATTTGTAAATTTTTGCATGTACTCATAGTGTTCATGGAAGAGTATTACAAAGCACACTTCCATGAAGATATATATTATATGCATTGGACACATTACCCTTTTACATTCCTTTTCTCCCTCCCTGTTAATCTCATGTCTCTTACTGTTGCTTCTACTTTCATAACATATGTACATTTTGTATCTCTGTACAAAACCTAGAACTACAAACAAAAGAAAACACATATTTTTCTTTCTGAGACTGGATTCATTCCCTTATTATGACTGAAGTTTCATTCTTTGTTCGGTAAATGACGTAATTGCATTCCTTTATATGGCTTCAAAGTTCCACTCTATATACACCATGTTTTCTTTATCCACTCTTCTGCTTGTGGATACCTATGTTGATTCTATGGCTTAGTTTTTGTTAATAGTTCTCCAGTAAACATTAATGTTCAGATGTCTTCTGTGATACTTGGAGTCATTTGTGTAAATACACAGGAGTCGTATGACTAGCTGGGTCATGTGGACGATCTATTCTTATTTTTTTAAATAAACATCTATGGAAGGAGAGATGGTTCAGCGGGTAAAGTGTTTGTTGCACAAGAATGAGTTTGGATCCTCAGCACCCATATAAAAACAGTGGGTGTCAGCATGCTAGTTGGCAGCATGGGAGGCTACAATGGGGATATCCTGGGGATTGCTGGCCATTCACTCTACCCAGTTGGTGAGCTCCAGGTTCATTGAGAGACCATCTCAGAAAATCATGTCTAGAGTGAGAGAGGAAGACACTCAACTTTGACTTTGACCTGTATGCATGGGCATGCATACACAAGGATACCACATACCTGCATGCACCTACACACATACATACCCCCCGACACACACCTGACATTAATTATGGTGATATTTCTACCATTAACTATTATTATTTTTTCTCAGAATTCTTCGTGATGTCTGGAGTCTTTTGGGTAGGCCAATGGTGGATGTTGTCTATCTTTTTCTGTCTTTTGTAACTTGTTTTCTGAGTCTGGATCTCTCTTTCTCTGAACTGGGAGGACATCCATTAGCTAGACTGGCTGTCTTGTGAGCTCCAGAGATCTGCCTGTCTCTACTGCCTTCTACTGGCTTTGGTGTTACAGCTGTATGCTGTCACAACGTGTATTTCTGTGTGTGCAGAAGACTGAAATTCAGGCATCACATCTGTGCAGCACTTTACTAATTGAGAAAACTCTGCAGCCCTTGCATATGGCTCTTTTTCTAGAAAAAAAAATGGCATGGGAAATTGGATGGAAATTGCATTGAAACTGTGCATTGATTTTAGTAGTATGGACATTTCACGATACTAATTCTTCCTATTCATAATCACTGAAGGTTGCTTCATCTTCTAGTGTGTTTTATGTTGCTGTTTTATTCTATCAGCCTAAAATGCTGACATCATCATAAATGATCTTATTCAAGGTTCTAATTCAAACTGGCTACGATGGAGGATGAATTAGAGGAAACAACACATAAACCAATACCCCACTACAATATCTGTTGAGCTTAGTAGTATTATTTTGTGTGTTGTAAAGGAGATTTTATGCCTTTTAAGACAAAAACATTCTAACATGATGTATCTACTTAATATTTTTCTGTCCTCCCTAAAAAGTAGAGTTTAGATCTTTAATAACGTTTCTCTAATTAGAAAACAATTGAAAAACCCACTGCCTATATTAATAAATAAAATGTGTTTTAATTTTCACATAACTATTACTTTCCAATAAATTATGTAAGCCAAATAACATAGAAGTGAAATAACTCAACCAGTTTGGCATCTTCATTTCTATGACCTTTCCTGTTATGTGAAACAGTTTGGCAGACATTTCTTCACTACCCTAAGAGGAAGGTTTTTGCAATTCTTCTAGGATCCCAGGTGATTAAAAATACATCATGATGTGGCGATGCCCTTGAATTCATCTTTAACCTGTTGTTACTTAATGTGAAAAGCTGAGTTGTCTTCTAAAACGTGCTTCTGATCTTAGTCATGACAGCTTTGTTAGTCTGATTTTCTAGAAATTCTTTTTTTCTAAAGCAGCAGAGTGGATTAATACATAAAACGTAAATGTTAAAGTTAACTAAAACTTTAAAAATAAAATATTTCATATTGTCTATATAGGGGCTCCAAACTGCGGGGCTGAGTTCAGATCTGATCTGTTCTTTCCTTCTTATAAAATGGGTTTTTGTACTATACCTAGACTGTTCACAGACTCCTCAGCTAAAGCAAGTCTCCTGCTTCAGTCTCCCAAGTAGCTGGTATTACAGCCTTTGACCTCCACGCCCAGCAGAGTGCTGATTTTTAACAGATTGCTCTTGAAGATACTCCAGCCAGGGATCAAAAAATAATAAAGAATGAAACAATAAGATCAAACAAACATTAGGCTAGGCCCTACGTGGGTCTGCCATTCAAGTGATACTGTGAATGGCGGAGGCCCTCCGTCAGCACTGCTGCCTGACCAGTTCGATTTTAAGTTTACATGGGGTTTCTTTGAATAATTCCATCTCAAAATGTTCCCAATACATTCTGCTTTATTAAAGACTCTTCCCGTGATCTCTAAACTACCGCATCTAATCTGTTTGGGCTAAAAATATCCAGTGGCCATAGAGAATCCCAAACGTTCATCAGAAGACAATTTAAATCACAACACTATTTGAGTTACTCACTTTGTGAATTGATTCTTTTCTGTCTGACATCACAGAGTCAGTTTATAATGTCAACTTGTCTTCCTTATTTCATACTCAGATACTTTATGTATGCTAATGTGCTGCCCAGTTGGTCATTTCATGATGGTGGGTTTTACGTTGTGTACTGTTTATTATGGTAGTCGATAGCTAGTTGTGACTAATGCCACAGGTAGGATACTAGAACACTGTGGCTAGTCTGAGCTAGGCACTGAACTTTGAATTTTATCAAATGTTATTTCATTTAATTTTAGTTTTAAGTAGCTCTATGTAGAGTCATAATACTGGTTTGGTTAGAGACCACTGGGAAATAAAAATATCTGACAGTATTCAACTAACCAAAAATCTGGTCAGTGTCTGTTTGCTTCTTCAGTTCAAACTCAGCCACAGGGGAAAGAGACAATGACCGTTGATTTTATAAGTGATACTATTTTTATTGATAAAAATTTGAAAAAGTCAGGCATTAATTCCCCCCTGTCCTAATTAGGGTTACTATTGCTGTGATGAAACATCATGACCAGAGCAACTGTGGGAGAAAAGGGTTTATTGCTTACATTTCTAAAGCACTGTTCATCACTGAAGGAAGTCAGGGCAGGAACTCAAACAGGGCAAGAACCTGAGAGACAGGAGCTGATGCGGAAGTCATGGAGGGGTACTTACTGGTTTGCTACCATGGCTTGCTCAGCCTGCTTTCTTACAAAACCCAGGAGCACCAGTCCAAGGGTGGTACCACTCACAATGAGCTGGACCCTCCCCCATCAATCATTAATTTAAAAAATGTTTTATGGAGGCATTTTCTCAATTGAGGTTCCTTCCTTTCAGATGACTCTAGTTTTAAGTTACATTTTTTGAAAAATTTATTTTAGGGTTTGGGTGTATGTGAGCCATAACTGAATGCTGAGATCCCAGGACAACTTTATGGAGTTGTTTTTTTCCATCTACCACGTATTTTCAGGATGAAATCCAGGTCATTTGATTCAGTAGTTAGGGCCTTTAACCAATGTGCCACCCCAGGACTCAAAAACTGCGTTCTTAATCAACCATCTCTTTAAGAGTGTTGTCTTGGAATTTGATCACATTGTGTATTTTGAACAACATGTGCATTTTGTATGAGATATAATTCCATATATAAGAGGACTCTGCCTCAAGACAACAAAATGTAGCAAAACAAAACAAAGAACCTCCCCCACCCCAAAACACAGACAGAAATGCACAAAACAAAACAATCAAAAAATTTTGAAGGCACAGAAGTCACAAGTGATACTCTGAGGCAGTGCTGGTCTGATGGGGCGGCTTAAGGCAAGTCTAATAAGACTGCCGTGGCTAGAGTTGCCATCCTTATGTTTAGGTGGATGCTTAGGAATGGAACTGCCGAGTCTCCAAATCAGCATGCCACACACTTGCACGTCCGGGTTTACCGCTGCATCAGATACATTATCTAGGAAATAGAATGATCCTAGGTGTCCATCAACAGAAGATAAAGAGAATTTGGTACATCTGTACATAATTTAATGCAACTGTAAAGAAGAGTGAAATCGTAACATTTATCATGATATCCCCCACCGAGAATCCACTTCACTGGAGAACACGCTGAGGAGACGGCAGGACTAATTATTCCTTTTGTGGGATATTTTTTTCCTTTCCAGAAGCGTCCCCATTCCTAGAGGCAGACATTTGCAGCAGTTTGTAGGGCCTGCCTGTTTGCTGAGTCCAAACTGTCAACTTATGACTTTCCATTTTCTTCCTCTCTATCCTTCTCTTTTAGACAGGCCAAAGCCTGGGGATGCTTCCCTGACTTTAGGCTTGTTACTTGACTTCTCTTACTTTGTGCAGCTGCCTTCAGACCTCCACTGCTGAGCCTGCCTGTCCTCTTGGATTTGAACTTATTAAACATGTATGGGTTTCTCTCTTCCTTTTCTCAATCTTTCTTCTCCAGGAAGCTGCCAAGATTGCAGCTTTCTTGCCCTGTTGCTTTCCTCTCAAACTTCAATAAAGTTGTCCTCAAACTATCTTCTGAGTCCACTTTAAAATTCTTTCTTAGTAACAAGATTAAGACCCCACTGAAGGGAGAACTCCAATTTCCCTGATAATATATGGTGCCCAAAATGTAGGTCCCCAAATTTTCCCCGTAACAATGAACACACACTAATGTTCTACTAGTGTTGCTGGCTGTTGTTCTGTCCTCTGCTTTTCTTTCTCAGCCCTCAGCTACCTCTCTCCTCTCTTTGTCTTTAAGGCAGGGAACACTGCCATATTGGAACTGCTTTCGAGGCATACTCTGTGGCCACAGAAAGGAGGAAAAGGAAGCTTGCTCAGTCTCAGTTTTCCAACTCTGGAAAGAGATTTTCACTCTGCTTAAGTTGGATGTTCCGTGACATTATAGCTTGTGTGCTAGTAAATGCTATTTTTCTGGATTGACACTCCCAATGGGTCAAAAGTGTGGTATTCTGAACAAGCAAAGCTAATTAGTAAACTAGGCATAAATGTTCTTAAGGAGAGAACACTGCAACCGCAGTCAGATTAGCTGAGTTAATAAACAGATTCTTTTGCTCATTTGTATGTAATGTAGGGGTATTTGTTTCCTTCTTAGGGCTGTGTGGGAAGGGAGAGGAAAAAGGAGATGCCCAAACCTCCCTTCTCCACCCCTAGAATCAGTGAGTAAGATGGTGAGGTAGGTTCACAATCCCTGTGGGTGATGTGTCCACATCAGCTCACAGGAATACTTAAACAACACATTATTTGGAAAAAAATTCCCAGACATAATTATATTATTAACAAGATTTTGAGATGAATACTTTCTAAAGGTCTCCTGAAAGTGACACAGGGGTATTCAAAGACGACACACAGGAGTACACATGGTTGATAAGGCAGAGTGAGGGTGATGCACCCAGGTGTGAAACGGTGCTGAAAACATCTCACAAAGTACATAGAGAAACAAGACATGCTGATACCTTCATTTGGGGCTTCTGGCCTTAGGGGCAATGGAGTTTTCCTGGTTAGGTCATGCAATCTGTGGTAATTAGCCACCAGGAATCTGATGAGAACAGATTCTTTAAAGCTGTGGCAAACTTCAGGAAAAGGAGGGTGAGAGATTCATTTTAGCTCTTGGTTTCAGAAATTTTAGCTCCCAGTCACCAGCTGCTGTCAATTTTGGCTCAATAATGAGGTAGGACTGCAAGTATGAAGGGTGTGACAGACTGTGCCAAGCAGTCATGGAAGGAGAGGGTAAGAAAGAAGGGGGAGGGAGAGGGTAAACCAGATAATATTTTTCAATGCTCACCTTCAGTGACTTATCTCTACCCACTAGGTCCTACCTCCTCACAGCCCATTCAGAAGATCCATTGATGAAGTTAGGGCTCATGTTATCCAATCATCTCCTAGAGATGTCATCATTTAAAGGCTAAGCCATCAACACAAACAGAAAGCTAAGAGCACTTTGAGAAGTCAGGAAAAAACAAGTCAAAGTTACTTTCAAGGCTAGTATAATGCAATTCTCTGCTAAATTTTTTTTAAAAAAAAGGATGGCATGATCTTCAATCTGTTGCTTTGGTGGATAGAACATGCTGAATGTAAGGTTCATTGTTAGAGTTTTTCACTAAGATTTTGATAACGATACAAAATTTATGATAGACTCTAGCATAATATGATATCAGTTTAAGCTCTGATTATACATTTACCCATTTTATGTTTAACAAGTCATTATTTTGTGAGATTGTACATGAGTTAGTTTTAGGCACCTTATTTTCTTTAACAGGATGACGAGTGTGGGTTTATGCTATCCTGTGTACAAGTTAACTATTTTTTTTAGGTCAAAGAAGTGTGAAAATAGAACCTCAATAAGCATTAACTAAAATATATTTTAGAGAAATGCTTTCAAAATTACTTATGAAAATTATTTAATTAAAAATCTCAATGTTTTGCATGCTCCCAAATCCAACTGTGTGATTTGAATGTCCTGTGCTAGTGGACGAGCATTAGTAGCTTTTAAAAGTTTCTTAGGGTGCCTAAATAAATTGTGCACTGTACAATTATTGTATTATAGCTATATATTATAGCCATGGAGCATTCAGCTAAGAAGGGAGGTTCCTAATATAGCTAAAAGTTCACAAAAGCCATTCTACCAAGAAGAAAGAGCCCAGGATAAATGTAGATGCCATGAGAACCTGTGCTGCTCTGATACATGTGCTCTGCACATCAACCTAAAATATGAGCATAAGATTCAGTCAAGTTCTGAGAAATTTTTACTGCAATGGCATTAGAGATTTTACTGTAGAAGAGGGAGAGGGTGATACAGAAGGAAAGAGAGGAAGGATCAGTAAATAACAGTAAGCATGCTTGAAAATGTCATTAGGGACATTAGAAGCAAATTATTTTTATAAGCTTAATTGAAATAATATATAATACATATGTGTATACCTATATATGTATATAAATATAGGTACACTTGTGTGTGTGTGTGTGTGTGTGTGTGTGTGTGTGTGTGTGTGAGAGAGAGAGAGAGAGAGAGAGAGAGAGAGAGAGAGAGAGAGAGAGAGAGTGTGTGTGTTTAAATGGAGTTATTTCACATAAGGTGGTAATGTTTTCCAAAGAACTGTAGATTATCTATCAAAAATCCCTGTGTCAGGAATGGAAAACTTTCCTTTGAGTTGTTGATCAGTAGTGGTAGGAGGAAGTCCAAGAGTCTAATAAACAATGTAGGCTATTACATTTTCCCATTTCCTTCCAGATTTTGAAGCTATGACCCTATTGCTGAAGACACAAACTTCAGACACAGGACTTGGAGTAAACAACCTGGAACTGATCTATAAGCCTCCTACCTAAGAAGTGGCCATCATAGTATCTAGAAGTACTATGCATGCTGCTGGGGTAAAAAGCAATCAGTAGTCCCAACCACTTGTAAAGTCTATGATCACACCAGCGTGGTATTCCTAATGGTGCAATAGCGTATCAATTTTGTATTAGGAATTGGCCAACTAAATAGTTTTCTTATTGACCATGCCTGTTATGGTATATATTGCCAACTACTATTCGCTAGAGAGGACATAAACCCTAGAGGAGATGCTATTAATTCCATGATCTTAAACCATTCTAATTTCCAACTAAATACTTATGCCTATAAATAATTTTAGCTTTCATCCCTTTTCAAAGAAGCTTCTTTGAGGAGCAGTGAAGACTATTTCAGAGATCCACAACTGGTCAAAATACAGAGAGCAACAGATTACTGTGCCCAATCCCAATTTTTATATCTAGATGTATGTAGCTCCTACACCTAAAGCTCCTGAAACACCATGAATGAGGGGGCAGAAACTGATTCTAAGAGCCAGGAGACAAGAATGCCTGCTATGAGATAGTGTCTTCTAGACACGACAGGGAAGTTGTACTCATGAAATATTGACAAATAATTGGGAAAACAAAATCTGCATAATGACAGCACCAGGCAGACATGTCAGCATGAAAGTGGTGAAATTTTATAGCGGCCCATCACTAGATGAGAAGTTACAGGCAGTCAATGGCTGCTGAGAGAGGGCGAGTTAGCTTGCTCTAGGGGCAAAGCCTCTATAGGTCATATAATCCCAAGTGGCCAGCCCAAACACAGAGAAGCAAAGGTTATGAATTTGAGAGTGTTGGGGAGGACATGGGAGGAGTTGGAAGGAAAGGAAGGAGTGCAGAAATTATATAAATACAGTACTAATGTACAAAATACTCAAAGTTTAAAAGGAATAGATTACAATAGGAGCTGGAGAGATGATTCAGGGGTTAAGATCTGACACTGCTCTTGCATAGGAACCAAGCTCTGTTCCAGCGCCCACAGTCGATAGCTTACAATCACTTGTAACTCCAGCTCCAGGGGAATTGATCCCCATCTCTGGCGTCTGCAGCACCCACACTTGTATGCAGGCCCACACATAGAGACAAACACAAGCACACAATTAAAAAATCTTCAGAAAATATTATTGTAATATTCAGTTATTAACTGGAACCAGGGACTAGTAAACACTTACTTGTAAGTAGAAGGAGCTGATGGCCATTGACACTATCACTTGCAATACTGTACTTGTTCTGCTGTATTTGTTTTTCAGTTGCTTAAGCATCACCATGGTGGTCCAAGGATTGCTCTTAGGGAGGGCAATACTTCACTATGACTATGGTCTCTCATACATCAGCAGTATTGTTGACTAGCTTATTACAGTAGCTTTTGTCAGGGAAAGTTTATTCAATGACCCATTTTCTAAGCCAGATACATAGTTTGGTTAAGTATGGATTTATGGCTCCACTAATAGATTAGGAACCAATTATTATGAAATATTTATGTAGCACTGATTACATGGCTGTACAGATACGACTCATATGTCTCAGTGTTGATCTGTGAGGAGTCCTGGATGTCATTCCTTGGCAACAACTCAAATCTGGCAACAACTCAAAGCAGAAACTAATAGCTGTACACTTTTCTGAAAAGTTATATACTGTAAAGACATTAGTGTGCTTTACAGCTTTCTGCAGAAATAATGTTATAATTAACAAAGGTATTGTCTTAGGGTTCCTATTGCTGTGATAAAACATGACTAAAAGCAACATTGGGAGGAAAAGTTTATTTCCTTTTACAATCTCAGATCATGTTCCATCATTGCTGAAAGTCAGGGCAGAAGTCAAGGCAGAAATTGGAGGCAAGAACTGAAGCAGGAGGAATGCTGCTCATTGACTTGCTCCTCATGCCTTGCTCAGTCTGTTTTCTTATCCAACTCAGGACCACCTACCCGCCCAGAGGTGGCATCTCCCACAGTAGGCTGAGTCCTCCCATTTGAATCAGCTTTGCCTACAGGCTGATCTCATAGAGGCATTTTATCAATTGAGGCTCCCTCTTAGTGGATAACTATTTTGCATCAAGTTAACAAAAACTAACAACAAAAACCAACTAGCAAGCACAAGTATGCATAAATATTTTGAAACTCCTCACCAGACTCAAGGTGAACATCTATCCGTTGTGCTTCCGATTTTTCTCATGCCTCTTTGTGAATCCCTCTCTCTCCAGCTTATTTCAAGTCAACAATAGATCTGCTTTCCGTTACTGCAATGACTTTGCATTTTCTCTCATTTTCTCTAAGTGGGGTAGCACAGAATGGTCACGTTTTAATTACTACCTTTCACTTAGCACAACTGCTTCAAGCCTTGGCTCTGATTTTAGCTCCCCTTAGTGTCCGTTCTTTTTTATTGCTGTGTAGTAGTCCATGTTCGCCACTGTTCTGCTCCATGTACATCTGAAAAGAATGTACACACGTGGATACCCATTGCTGAAATATTCTATAAGCTTAGTCTGCCTGAGCTGGCAGTGTTCCTCATAGGATCTACACTCTTGATAATTTTCAGTTGTCTACTGATTTGTTAAATTTCTTCCAATGATTGTTGACCTAACCATTTCTCATTGCAGTTCTGCTCTTTTTGCTGAAGACATCTGAAAACTTGTTATTGGAAGATTAAATATTTATGACTGGCATGCCTTGTGATATTATTACTCTGTTTTAATAATAGGTTAAACTTAGGGCCTCATTCTTGCTAGGCAAGCACTATACCACTGAGGTATATCCCCTCGATTTCTGTTTTTATTTCATTTTAATTTATTTTTTTACTTTGAGACAGGGTCTCATAAGTTGTCCACACTGGCTTTGTACTCAATGGGTCCCCAACAGGCTTGACCTTGTGATCCTAGCCACAGCTTCCTCTGTGATTGCAGGTCTGCACCATAAGACCCAGATGTGATAGTAATATTCGTTGGTCCCATATAATAAAAGATTTTCTTCATTTGTAACTCCATGTGGTACTTCAAAACTGATTTTTTTTAAAACATATTTTTTTCCTGATAATGGAGCCAATCCAATTTTCTCTAAACATTTGGAAATATGATTTACATATGGTCTGCATACCAAATCATCAGCCACATGACTGTACCATAATCTAGTTTTAAGCATTTTCATCAATCTTCCAGAAGGCTCATACCCACTAAATCTTCTCCCTGGTTATCCTCCCTTCCACTCTTAACCCTACATAGAGCCTGGGTAACAGGCTAATTTATATCTCTACTTACTTGTCTTATATAGACATTTCTTACGATGACCACGTATTATGCAGTCTTTTTCACAGCACATTTCTAAGGAATATATATATATATATATATATATATATATATATATATATATATATATGTAAACGTACATATATATCATATACACTTGTAGTATATTCTTTTATATTGTTAAATAATATTAGATTGTGTAAATATCTATGTTGCATTTTATTTTTCAATTCATCAGGTGATAAGTACTTGGATTTTTTTCTACTTCTTGATTTTGTAGATTAGGCTGTCTTGGTTAAGAGAGGTACCATTTTTGAGTGAGTATTTTCATCTATCTGACTTATATTTTAAGAGATAGAATTGTTAAATAATGTGATTACTGTATTTGGAATGTTTTCTGACAGGTGAGTGAAGGCATTGTTCTTCATTTCTACCAGTCATGCATTAATGTTCTCATATTTTTCTCAGAAAAACCTTTGACTTTCTTTTCACAGATACTAAGAAAAACATCACTTTTTAATTATTTTTATAAGCTGCAAAAATATGTGCCTTTAAAATTGATTCAATTTGACCACATCTGATTTTTGTTACATATTTTGAGTCAGTAATGATACAGGTAGTTTTAAATATATCATATCATTGTTTCTTTGGGAGGGCCGTTAAGGCAGGGTTTAGCTGTATAGCTCAGACTCACTTTGAACTCACTACATAAGACCAGGCATCCATGGACCTCATGATCCTCCTGGGTCAGCCTCCTAAGTGCTGGGATTATATGTATGACCACTATTCTTAGGTCACCGTTTGATTCTAACTTGTCTCATTTTTTGTTTGCTTCATATCTCTTTTTCTCAATTCATTCACGCATTAATTCCATATTTATGCAATTTATATTTTATCCTCTTTATTGTCTCAGTAGCTATAAGTTTGTTTCTTTATTTTGGTACTGTCTTTATAATTTATGTGTCTAGGTTATCACAGTCTGTCTTCTGTGATGTTATAAACAATGCTCAGAATCTAGGAGTCATATTTCAGATTGCTTCCATTTTCTCTGTTGTGAAGTTAAGGGTATTGTGACAGAGTTTACTTTTTTCTGTCTCTTATGCCCTCCAAAGCACATCGCCATAACTCTTGTCTAAACAGTCAATTATCATAAAATGATATGGTCACCCTTCTATTTCTGAAGATTTAGTTCCAGAACTCCTGTGTGTTCAGATGCTCAAGTTCCTCATAATACATGGCACAGCATTGGTGTATATCTCATACAACCCTTTGGTTGAAATTGTCTCTAAATTAACATATTTTATATAATTGGGTGTATTGTTTAGGGAATGGCTAGAGAAATGGGATGCTCGGTACAGAGAGAACGATCTTTCTGCACGTTTTAAATCTGCATTCAAGTGTACAGATGTGGGCCTCCCGGCTGCAGGGAGCTCCCCACACAGATCTCTTTCCCAGTGTAGCTCCCTTCTTTTCTCAGGCTCACATTATCATCCGGCAGACTGTGCCTCCTGCTTAATGAACTGTTTAAAATGGTTTTTTGGGTTTCTTTTTTTTTTTTTTGTAGTTTCAGTCTGTTGCTGATGAATTATTTCAGCTTTTTTATGTCTGAATAAATACTTGTTTCATCTTCATTTCTGAAAGGCATTCCTCAAGTCACAGACAGTCAAGCTGCTGCTGTTTCCTCTCTCCCTCGCAGGTTTCTTTCAGGACTTTCGAAATTGCTCCATTACTGTTGCATACATCATTTGTTAGAGAAGTCTTTATAGGCATTATCCGTTTCTTTGTAACCTTGTACAAATGCACCCTTATTTCTGGCTACGTCGAGGTTGTCTATCCGTTGGCAGTTGGATCCACTTAGTGCTGATGACTTTCTTCTTTCATCTGGTGCTGAGGCTGCACTGAGCCTCTTGACACTCTAGTCTATGAAAGAGTTTTCATGAAAACTGAAAGCGTCCAGGCCATCACCGTTTACAAGTATTTTTTTGTCTTTCTTTTTCTCCTCATCTATACTTTTTTTCTCGAAATCGTGAGACGTTTCTCTTGTGTTCTGTCAGTTTTTCTTGGTGTGCTTTATGGCAAACAGTTTCCATCGTTCTGTTTTCTTTTTTAGTAGTCAGAAAATTAATGTTTCCTTCTGTGATACCTCATCCACTACTAAATCAATTCATCTTACACGGTCTAGTTTTCATCTCTATTCTAGAAACTTGTTCATTGCCTTTTTATTTTTTTATTATTACGCTTATTATTATTTTAAAATTTTTCCGTACAGTATATTTCGATCATATTCTTTCTCCTCCCCATGTCCCCCCAGATCCTCCCTACTTCCCTACCTAACCAACTTCATGTTCTTTCTCTCCTCAAAAATCCCAACCCCTGCAAAAGAAAACAATAAAAAAAAAACAAAGCCCCCCAAACACCAGAAGATACCATCACCAACAACCAAAATAAAGCATTCACACACAAAATGCAGTATATTTATGGGGCCAACTCCTCCAGAGTATGGGGCCCTGGAGTGTGGTTGATAAACCCAGTGCCATTCCACTGATATCTTCCTCTCCCAGAAGGTATCAACTGTGAATAGCTTCTTGGTTTGGGGTGTCACTTTGTGCCCACTTCCCCTTATCCATGCTATCATTTTGTCTGACTTGAACTTGTGCTGTCACAATTTCTGTGTGTTCTTATATACATCGGTCCTGTTGTATCTGGAAGATGTCCTTTACTTTGGGGCCATCCATTGCCCCTGGCTTTTACACAGTTGTAGCAACATGTCTCTAGGAACCATTTTATTGCTATGTTCATTTAGCAGACTAACAGAATCAGATTTTCCGCTAGGGCCCATGATCTATGCAGTATCAGGTTGTTGGCCTCATTGAGTATCTGGCATGGGTTCCATCTCATGGAGAAGGCTTAATCCAATAAAATATGGCTTTCTTCTATACCATCTATGCCACCATTGCACCAATATATCTTGCAGACTGGTTGTTGTAGGCTGCAGGGCTCATAGCTAGATAATATTGATGTTTACCTTTGTCCTGTGGCAGCTTGTATAGTAGTTTCCAGTACCATGGATAATAGTTGGTAAGAGTAATGCACTGGCTCAATTTCTTCATTTCCAATGACGAGAAAGTGGTGTCCTCAACAACAGGGGCTACTGTCCAGTTCTAGAGGGTAACCGAAAGCCTTGTCAATAGCCTGCGCTGTTTGTGAGGTTTTATGGGACCCCTTTGGCTAACTACTTAAGAAAATGTAATGCATTCTTGGTACTGGGGGTTTCCTGGTAGTACGCAATATCTAGTTGGGGAACTGTCTCCCCCATTATATGATCACTCTCTGAGTTCCTTTATATTGTATTTTATTAAAGTTTATATTTTAGGAAGCTCCTAGATTAGTAGGTTTCTATGTAGCTTTTTAAAAGTCCTGTAGAGTTAGATCCATCCCTATATTCCCTCCTTTTCTGCCCTCCCATTCCCGTGTACATTTAGCCCTCCTATTATAGGTTCCCTTTATACATTTATGATATTATATTTTATTTCCCCTGTCTTTGAAGCTCCCCATATCCCCACTGGTCCCTTATGAGAAACCTAACCTCTGTAGATATTCTGAATGAGACACACCTTGCTAAAGCTTAAAAGCTAGCATCCACATATAAGAGAAAGAATGCAGTGTTT
Source organism: Cricetomys ansorgei (assembly GCA_026225945.1). Taxonomy (NCBI): domain Eukaryota; kingdom Metazoa; phylum Chordata; class Mammalia; order Rodentia; family Nesomyidae; genus Cricetomys; species Cricetomys ansorgei. The sequence continues at coordinate 12,606,339 of JAMJFZ010001815.1, forward strand.
GTCTTTCTCGGTCTGGTTACCTTACTCAGGATGACTGTTTCTAGTTCCATCTGTTTACCTACATATTTCATAGTTTCACTTTTCTCAACAGCTGGGTAATATTGCGTTGTGTAAATGTAGCGTGTTTTCATTATCTACTCATCAGGCGTGGTCATCTTGGCTCTTTACAGTTTCTGACTACCATGGATACAGCAGCAGTGAACACGGATGGGCAGATGTCTCTGTAGCAAGATGGAGGGCCCTTTGTGTATATACCCAAGAATGGCATAGCTGAATCTTGTGTTAGATCTGTTTTCCTCTCTTTGGGAACCTCCACACCAATCTCCATAGTGTCTGTAACTGTCTGAATCTCCATCAGCAAGAAATAAGTCTTCCTCTTTCCCCGTGCCCTTAACAGCATCTGATGTCATTTGTTTTACTAATCTTGGATATTCTGACTGGGATATAGTGATAATTCAGATTAGTTGTAATTTGCATTTCCCTGATGTGTCTCTACCTAACATGACAAGATATAGCTATGGCAGCTATTTTAATGTCTCTGTTTACTAATCAAACACAATGTTAATTATGGTTCAATTTTGATCAATTTTGTACATCAGGCTTTGATAGTTCTTTTGCCTATCTGCAATTTTTGATTGATTTATGCCACACAAGTTTTGTGTGTTGGTGCCCTGATACATTCTTTTGTCAGTTAAATACTCTGGGCCTTTCCCTGGGTTTTTGCCTAATTATATGGAGATGGATCTTTTTCTAGTCCCTCACCTAATATTCCATAGCTCAGTATATTTTCTGCAGCTTGGTAAGTCATTCATATGTACTCTGCTCAGTGGCCATTAACAGTAAGTGAGTTTTTCTAGTACAACTGGGAGCAGGCAATGCTGGGCACTGATGTTTCTGATGGTTTCCATATCCTGAGATTTGGCTATTTAGTTACACACACACATGGTTAAGATACCTTGAAGATTTCTGGAGTTCTCTCTGTGATACCCCCCTCCTGCCTAGTTCTCTAATGCCCTCTGTCTGCTTTTGTCTTCCTGGACTCAGCTATGCCCTTTCAGGATTCTCCAGCTCAGTTCAGGATTTCTCCAGCTACCTGGGTTTCTCTCCTCTGCATCATGGCCTGGGAGCTCCCTCAGGGCCTCAGACCAGTTAGAGGCTCTTCTTCCCTGTTGCCTCTTTCCAAGAGATTATCATGCTTCACTGACAGACAGTCAGCACTGTCTACTGTTTCGAATGGTTTGTGTGCTTTGGTTGTTTTAGGGAGGTGAAAGGGTATGTCATGTATACGTTTATTACATTTGGCTAGAAGCATGAGTTATTTTCATTCTGACTGGAGCTACATTGGATCTTTTTCTCCTTAACTAAATATGAATACCCCAAGGATAACTTTTTTGTATGTTTTATGTAAGAATAAAATACTATCTTCCATGCACAGTTCCTATGCTGTTTGTGTATAATATGCAATCAATATTTGCTAATTTTAGGGAATTAAAGAAAAATCAAAGTTAGAATTGTTATTTTGTCCTTTGACTTTTCCTTAGCTTGAAATATACAGAGAGAAACTTTTGGATACCGTCTCAGTTTGTATTTGTTAAAGTTCAACATAAAATGTAGTCATGGGACCAGATAGAGGGCTAAGTGGTTGGCAGTTCCTGCTGCTTCTAGCAAAGACCCGAGTTCAGTTGCCAGCCCTTAAGTCAGTCAGCTTACAACCACCTGTAACACCATTTCTGGGAGTCAGACAACCTCTTTTGGCCACTGTGGGCACCCTTACATACGTGGCATATACACACAGATGCATACATTAATAAAAAGGAAAATGATTCTTTAAAATGTAGTTTTGTTACAATGACTTATGTGGTTTAGTGGGGAAGCATTTGAAAAACAACCCCATCTGTGTTTATAAGAGAAAACCCAGCATGCCAGTTAGGTAACATAAACCTGTGCATACAGGTCTATGGTACTGATGACTCTGAAGGAGACCTGCACATCACTCACACCACAGTGTTCACTAAGAGCCCTTTCATGCCCACAAACTTCAGTCACTGGCTTCCTGCATTCCTTTCCTCTGTAAACAAGAACTTGTTTGGGTTTCTTAGGGTATACAGGAAAAGTTTCAACATTAGTTCTGAACTTGCCTACATTTGTTAACTTCAAAATCATGAAAATATTAAAACTTACTGCTTATTATTCTTTAAGTTTTATGTGTGTGTGTGTGTGTGTGTGTGTGTGTGTGTGTGTGTGTCTGTGTTTTAATTGGCCTATTAGGTTCTGATGTCCTGAAAGTGAACCAAATCCCAATTAAAATGTAGTCATGGTCACTAAGCCACTAGTTCCCCTTAAGTATCTTACTCCTTGGAATTAATAAAAATTCAAATTATTTTGAAAAACCTATGAGTTCTTTCATTTTCTCTATTAGCATGATTCAGCCCGAACTTGGATTTGTGTAATAAACCCCATCCTCATAGTAGGAGTGTGCTAATCCAAACAAATTGGTAAAAACTAGTGGCTAAAGGAACTAGAATGTGTGCTATGGATCGATTCATTTAGCTGTAATTAATGTTTATCATCTAGAATATGCTATCTTCTAAGCCCTGAAAACTTTCTTTTTAACATCTGAACATCTGGGCAAGTCACAGGCAAACTCACTTTCTAGAACAGAATTCAGCTTCTTGGGGTCTGTTTACATACCCACATGTAATCTCGAAAAGTAACACATGCTTAAATTAATTTTTCCTAATATTAAAAACCTATGTAAACAGTCTGTCAATTTTAAAGGAGTGTTATTTTTAATTTGGTGATTCAGGTATACGTGATCATAACTCTTGAAGGCAGTATAGGTGAGAGAACTTAATAAGTGTACATTTGTTTTTCTAAAAGAAATTGTATATAAGGTTTGTATACAACTATAGAAACAAAAGAACAAGTCCTGGTTTTTTCTTGATCTCATTAGATCAAGCAGAGGCCCTGAGAGAGATTTCCAGGTAGAAGCAATATCTTGACCATGTAACACAGAGAGGCCTTTGAAGCAACAGTGGAGTTGTCATGTAGACATATTTGAATAACGCGAAAGATACTTTTCATACTGCAAGTCAAACGGGTGCAAAGTTCCTGTGAGTGAACTTGCAGCTGCGTTGCCTTCACCGTATCTTCATGCAAGTGGCCTCCCTAACTGGGATGAATGTGTTCTCCAGAGACACTTGTGCCCATTTCTTTGGCCATCAGACTATTGAAAGAATGGATGCAAAGAAATTAAGAATTAGCCTAGGACTCGCCTGTTGGAGAAAGAAAGGTTGAAGCCTCAGGGGAGAGGGGGAGGCAGAAGAGGAGCCTGTCTCCTGGAATGAGATCTATTACTTGTCAATGGTCTTTCAGGAGAGAGAGACTTAGAGATTTTGGGCTTGGAGAGAGGGTGATACAGACAGTTTAGTTATACAGACAGCTAGTTTAGTGACATCTCTCACCTTTGGTTTAAACTCCACCGTCTTGATGTTAGTATCCTGAAGGGTCTCTGGATCTCTCTGCCCATATTTCCAACGTGGCCACATTGATAAACCTTTCCTACTTTTCACTATTAATTTGGCTCTTTTAATTGACTTATGGGGGGATGAGTGGCTGAACCTGGCTAGATGGGGTATATCAGAGGAGTTGAGTCTGAAGGTAACTGGCACCTTTGGCTATTACACATTTTAGAAAACATTCACACATCTGCTTAGCAATTCCTATAAACGTCTATTTGATTTTATGCCACCAACACAGTGTTTGCTTAGTTTCTGCTGTAATGAGACTGGTGATATGAGCTTACAAAATTCTAATGGTTTGTTTTAATCTAGGAGACTTGAAAAACACCTAATATGTTCTTGCATGTTTAGGAAATAGAATTGCACGCCATTTGTGCTAAGGTATTTGGTACATTTGTCTGGAGACTAACACTGTAAGTGTCAGATGGAGATCACTTAGCTCAGGTTAATTACATTTACTGATGGAGACTATGGAATATATGCATGTGTACTAAATGGAATTGTTATGACCTTTTGATGCTGTGGGGACGTGTGGAATTCAAAACAAGGTTAATCTGAACTTCAGTTTTGACTTTCTTTCCTATTTCGTACAATGTATAGACTGATGAAAACTAAATATGAATGTCCTGCTATCATAAAATTATACATAATTTTTCTAAGATTTACTTGTTCTAGTAGGAATTATGAACATTTTATTAAATATATTTTGTAGCAGTGAAGTATGGATCAGAGAGAGCTACATTGAGATAATGTAAAGGAAGTTTGTTTGCAGAATGATGCTGGAACCCTTTTCTTCCTGGGCTTCATGAAGCATGGTGGATTCTGGGAAATACAGAATGGAGAAGCAGGGCATTACAAAGAATTATTCATCTCTTGCCAGATACTTGTTGGGCTCTTTGATATGTCACTAGACTACCTCTGTTCTTGCGACAGTTGTTACTCTCTATTTCAATTTTTCAATTAATTCTGAAAGATTTATTTTATTATTTTTGTATATATAAGTACGTGCATACACGTGTGTGTGTGTGTGTGTGTGTGTGTGTGTGTGTTAGTGTATGTATGTGTGTGCACATATAGAAGAGGTTGTCAGATCCTGTGGAACTGGAGCCAGAGGTGGTTGTGAGCTACCTGATTTTGGTGGTGGGAACGGAATCCCAAACTTCTGTCAGCAGCAAGCACTCTTAAACGTTCAGACATTTTTCCAGTCTGCTTTTTTTTTCTTTTTTTTTCTTTCTTTCTTTCTTTCTTTCTTTCTTTCTTTCTTTCTTTCTTTCTTTCTTTCTTTCTTTCTTTCTTTTCTTTTCTTTTTTTTTTAAAGCACAAGTTTACTGAGAACTCTATTTATACCAGGTTGGCCTTGAACTCACAGAAATCTGCTTCCCCACTTCCTCTAGTGCAGGAATTAAGGGTATGAATTGCCATAGTCAGTTCTATTTCTATTTGTACAGGCCCCTGGCACATTTTCTTACACTGAGACACAAAAGCCTGGGATGGGGTACTCTGTAGCAGTACACTATAATGTTTTACCCTCCATTTAGGGAAGGAGAAAGGAAAGATAGAAAGAAATCTTCACTGCTTTTGCAAGCGGCTTTGATATAGAATGAGAGAAAGGTAGACATCTTCGCAGCCTCTTTTTAGGCTGTCCTAAGCTTGAGGAGGACTAGCTAACAGTGAGTCAGACTAGCATCTCAGCTCATAGTCTGTAAACTCAATCTCTCCAACCTTTGTTCTTTTAGGAATTATCACACTAACAACAGCAACCCAACCAATGAGTCACTAACCAAGGCCCACACGACTCTCAGGGCTTCAGACTTTCTATACCCTAAGCCAAAAGTTCCCATAAACCCATGTAAACCCATGTAGCACACAATCCCCAAAAGAAGTACAAGTGCCATAGCGACTGCACACAACCAAACCATAGCCACCTGCATCAAGTATTACAAACCCAACTCGTAAACAACTATACCACAGCTGGGGTGGGGGAACTACACCACAAACCTAATTCAAACTCCATTTTGCATTTTTAAAGAAACCAAAATAACAAAAAATTTCTTCCAAGTGTTCCACTACAGTACTCTCCGAACTTGGATCAACATGTTGGCACTCAGTGCATTCCCCCCCCCCCGCCCCCATCAGGCTTTCCTACCTTTTTTTCCCTCCATGATTCACTTAGAAGCATGGCTTTTTTGTCCATCTCCCCTGTTGGGGGATGCTGGGATTTTCAGCTTTTGGGACTGTTGTTCTTCTTTCAAACTCTAATAGATTTGTATTTGAGCTACTGAGTGCATGCTTAAATTATTTTATTAGTGAGACTAAGAACCCCGAAAGGGAAACTCAGTTTCTGTGGTAGTGCTATTACTACTAATTAAGATGTAAGTTCAGATATACAAATAGTAGAGATATTAAAAACCATGTATTTCCTTTGGTCTAATGTTTCCCTGTCTATATATGATGTTTAAAATGGTTTAAACTGGGAAAACAATATATTTTACTATCTATGTTTTCTCATTCATTCATTCATTCATTCATTCTTGAGATGGTCAAAGTGTGGGCTCAAGCCATCCTTCTACCTCAGCTTTCTGAGTGGCTGAGACTATAAGGTTTTTCCCTGCTCACTCATTGTGTTTCAGAGATGTCAGTGTCCACCCTAGCCTAAATCCAGGACATAGAAATCTAGAAGAATAAAAGAAATTGATTAAACAAATCTGAGATTCAGCTGTAGAGGACACTTTTCTGTGTTCACATTTTTCTTTCAAAAAGATATTTTTCTTGGCTTGTATATCTCAAACCAAAACAAGGCTGACTCAGCCAGCATCACCATGCTGTTATATATAGAGAAGACCAAAGTCAATACCACCAACTCAGAACAATTGACATGCAAAACCTCTCAAGTAGGAAACACTGATGGCTATATCATAGAGCTGAAGGTCCTGTTCAAACCATACAAACTTACCTCTTTTCTCAAAGTCCCCATCTTCAAAGCAGCAGGCCCATAATGCAGTGCATAGTAAATGTGAAACAGAATGTGTAGTTCAGATAAAATGAAAAGTTCCAGGGATATAGTTTCCATACGACAGCCTGACCAGCAACTGCTGAAATCTCACAAATTCATACATCGTATCACAAATCTTTTATGTTAGCGCACAGTGTCACCCGGACACTTTTCATCTCCATTTATTCCTTCTTCCAGTCTATCATTAAGCTTATTGAAGTGTGTCATGTCCCAGGAATTAGACTGTATTTTCAATATCATTCATTGTTCAACGAGTTTAAAGGCTAAGATGATATACAAGATGGATTAAATTCTACTAAAAACCAAACCCATTTGTCTTTTCTTCAACCCCTGTATCTATTTGGCTCTTCTTGCTTTAGTAACATTATTTCAGTGTTTTGAGTACCAACAATCTGTTACTTACTTCCTGACTAACCCCCATTGTGTCAAGTTCATCTCTACACTGACATCTTTTCTTTTACCTAGCTCAGTGAAATGCACTCTGGAGTCTAAATCCTTTGGGAATAGAAAGTAGGCACTTTGTTACTTGGTGTTTGGACATATTGACAAGCATTTAAGTGATCCTCTCATCTTGCTGTCTATCATAGACTATAATAGATTACTCTGTATTCCGTATTTTAATATACAATGTAACATCTATCTTATGGAATTTTAATGACAATTAAAGTCTGCAACACAGGTTTACATAGATTTTCTTGTGCCCACTTATTAACTACTTTTATCAGAAAATTTCTAATCCAGAGGACTTTTTTTATGAAGGCCCTACAAAATATGCCCACTATAGTTTCTATCCTGTGGGATAGTGTTACAATGAAAACTGTACATTTGTTGTATAAATGTGTCAATGTGAAAACGTGGATTAATATGTTGGAGGAAAATTCTTAATATTGGTCCTGCTATGTTACAGACCCTGTTTGCTACATTATAAACATGCTAGGCAAGATATGTCTAAAGCAGAGCTTTGTTGTGTAGCATTTTTCTTCAAGATATAATATCTCATGTTGGAGGCAAATTTGCTAAGGCACAGGATGCTCTACAGTGAGGTAAAACATTCTATCCTTCAGAGGGAATTCTACTAAAGGTCAAAGAGTAAATAATTTAATAGCTTTAGGAAATCCCTGAAACTGCAAAGATTCAGTAAATCCTCCCTCCTCAAGTGCGCGCGCTCTCTCTCCCTCTCTCCCTCTCTCCCTCTCTCCCTCTCACTGTCTCTTTCTCTCTCTCTCTCTCTCTCTCTCTCTCACACACACACACACACACACAGACAGACATAGACACTTTACATAATTTTTACGTGTTATATATTTTGGGGAATTTGTGTGTGTGTGTGTGTGTGTGTGTGTGTGTGTGTGTGTGTGTGTGTGTGTGCAGTAAGAAGTGCTGAGGGATATTTCATACTCTCAGACCAGCCAAGTTTCCTGGAAAACGCTTAGACCAACTGGGCTGTCTGGATCTCCAACTTGTTGAGCTGCCCCTTGGTTGTGCAGTTTGCTCTAGGTTTCCATCTTTTATGAACTGTCACCTACATCGGTGTGGGCTTTTGATGATGCCACTGTCATTTAGTCATTTATGCTCCTGGAAAAAAAGTTTTCTAACTCATATCCTTGTAAGAAATCCCAACAAACATACTGGTTCAACAACTTGGAATTTAGTTTGAAGTAAATTCCCTATCTGGGGTGAATAGACATTTCTTTATGTCTTCCAGGAATAGTGTGATACAGTTGTGATGTATTCAACAAACTGGTTTTTTGATTGAACTGAAGGAACATGGCACAGAAAGGAACTTGAATTTGGTACTATAAGCCAGGACACAATCTTGTAGCTAAGGCAGTCATAGGCCCTAGTGGAGAAATTATTCCTATTGTTTTATCAACCTATTACTTTTAAACATTTATGTTTATTCCACAAATTACTGTTGTGGTAAGCCTTGTTCAGTTCTTAACACTGGGCAAAGTGCTCAGAATAAATGTCTCTTGCTGTGGCATAGTGGCCCGATTAACAGCCTGAAGTGAGAGAAACTAAATACTTGTAGAACCTTCTAAGGCTCAGATAACATCATGGGACAAGGATCATAAAGAATGTAAAAACTGGAAGAAAGGGTGGAGTGTTTAAGCATGAATTGCCATCT